>JAWNMN010000394.1:1312747-2625495 GCA_035044025.1 Drosophila paracracens
AGCCGCATATCGATTTAAATAATAATACTGTCCATGGACATGGACAACACAAAGTGTCTTGTATCTTTTCAATCAAGTCTAGAATTGTGACTATAAAAAACAGGTGCTTTTGAAATTCGACAATCATTAAACGTCTTCGAGCTCAAGCTGTAACATGGTACGTGCTGGACTGACTAAATAATATATAGATATATATACTATATGCCTTAACTGAGCCGATCCGTCATTCTTAACTTATTTGGTATTTGCAGAACGCAATGTTGAGCTGCTTTTTGGTTAGCTGCCTGCTGGCTTTGACTGCTGCGGATGTTTCGCATTTACCGCTGGAGCAGCACTCGGCGAACGAGCATGGCTATGGCTATGATTATCCCAAGCCTGTGGTCCCTTTTATCATAGCGGCCACCACAACACCTGCACCGATACCAGTGCCCACCTATCTGCCACCACCGAAGCCCGTGCCCACTTATCTGCCACCAGTCACCACCACGACCACGACAACTCCGGCACCCACGCCAGCGCCCACCTATCTGCCACCCGTCATTGTGCCCGAACCAGAGCCGGGCTATCACTACGATCCACCCGCAGAGCCCTTTCTCTTCTAGACTGCTCCACCCACACAACCACCCAAGCAACCCCACCTGTTGACTGTTTAACCCGGAATGCTGTTTGTATAGTTTCTAACTAGTCGTCCAATTTTCTATGTTATATAAGTTGAAATAAATCTCAAAAATTTGTTAATCAAATTGAAAATTTCCTTCTATTTTTATATACACTCTGCATATTGATGAGTTCATTTGTGTGTGTGTGTGTTTGTTAGCAGACCTAATTTTGTTTAATTGTGTGTGTGGACCACATCAATAATTGGACTGGCCCAGCTGCAAGTTCAAGAAAACCCACAAAAAGAAAATTGTGAAGCTGGCAAATTATGCATGTTAACCTTTTGTATTTTTTGTCTTTTGGTAGAAAACAAAAAACGATAGTCAATAATTATTTTCATGCGTGTTTTTTGGGAGCTGCAACGTATAAAAGACAAAACGTCAACGAGTCAAAGCATTAATTCAGCTTGTCAGTTGGACAGCAGCACAACCAAGTTGCCCACTCAACACAAAATGGTAGCTAAATAAAAAGCTCTCTCTTTTCTCGGCTAAGCGCTTAACTCCTAACACTTTTCTCTTTCTTTTCTTTCTATCTAATAGAAAACCTTATGCATCCTCTTGGCCTTCTTGGCCTGCTTGGCCATTTGCCGTGCTGACGCTTCCCACTTGTTTGGCGGCGGCGGCGGTGGTGGCCATCATGATCATCACGATCATGACGATCATCACGAGTCGCACTCGCACCATCACGAGGATCTCCACTCGCACCATCACGAGGATCTACACTCGCACCATCACGAGGATCTACACTCGCATCACCACGAGGATTCACATTCGCACCATCACCACCATGAGGCCCCACACTCGCACAAGCTGCACATCGATCTGCAATTCGATGAGCCGCGTCACCAGGATGGGGCAGGCAGCGGTGGCTACAAATATCCCGCACCCAAGCCCGAGTATCTGCCACCAAGCAAATTGTACTTGCCAGCTCCGAAGCCCGCTGTCAAATATCTGCCAGCTAAGGTGGCACCATCGCTGCCACCACCGCCGCCACCGCCACCAGTGAAGGCGCCGAAGATCAAGTATTTGCCACCACAGAAGCCACGCGCCATATATCTGCCCCCAGCACCGCCAGAGAAACTCTATCTGCCCGCAGCTCAGCCAGTGAAGAAGTACTTGCCACCTAAGATTCCACCGAGTCTGCCACCACCACCACCAAGACCTGAGCCCAAGCATACCTATCTGCCACCTGCACAATTGGAGACGAAGTACTTGCCAGCTGCTCAGCCTGAATTGAAGTACTTGGCACCCGCTGCAGCTGCGCCACGTTTGTCTGCGTTTGCGCCCAATTTTCATATACCAATTCCATCGTATGCTCTGCCCCTGACCAACTCCTCCCCGGGTTACAATTACAATCCGCCGCAGCGTCACTTCAAATCCTAAGCGGGGCTCAATTTATTTAAGAGTAGTCCTCCCCAAAGTTACCCAAATAAAAAGTAATGTATAACGCATAAGTAATGCATTTTATTTCTAAGTAGTCTGGCAAAAATAAATCAAAAATTAATTCTATTAATTATCGCTTTTGAAAGTTTGTAAAAATCTGCATTTTAAAATAGTATCACACTTAATTGACTTGCATTCGTTTTTTAATCGTCAAAAATGTTTTGAAAGTTACTAAAAGTTATTTAAATTTATCTTTAATTTATCGCTTTATCGCTTTATCGCTCAGCCAGCATGAGATGATGAAGGAAACTGCTAAGCAAGCTCATCAAAATAAAAGTTATTGTAAATGAACGTAAGTAGAGAAATAAACTAGGCAAGAGAGCGCTCAACTATTAGATACCCTATACTTAGTCGAGCTTTAATCGGCAAAATTCGGTAAATCGTTGTGGTTCCGGTTTCTGTTCCGTTTTCTAGCTTAAATGGGTTTTTACGGTGAAAGCTGCCAGTTCGTCTTAGGTTCCGATTTGGTTCCCAGAAATTTTCCAATTTAATTATCAAAATTTAGTTATTATTTTAATTAATTTAAATCTGTATTAGATGATTTCAAATGTGAACATCTTTAATGAATATAAGCTAGCTAAAAATACTACATTTTCAATCAACTTACTTAGTTTGAATAAAAAGTAATAATCTCAACTATTAACTCAAAAATAATAACTAAATAATAATAACTTAAAAATGGTGCAAAATATAAAATAAATATAATGGGTCATTAATATTTCGATCCAATTCCAAGCCATTTGGCTTAGTAGCCACAGCAGCTAATGCATCTCTTTCAACAGTCCAAAGAAAAAAAAACAAACAAACAAAACGGAAGCCATTAAAGCCGATTAACTATCGAAAGAGGTCAGATTTCGATATATAGTCGCTATAGCTGCGGGGAAATGGGCCAGCGGGCGAACGTCAAAACAAAAGAGTTCAATCAAAGGCTTGTGTACACAAATCAAAGTAAAAATGAAACTAAAAAAGTCAACTCCAGTTTGAGTTCAAGTTTTGATTCCAGTTTCAGTTTCGATTTCATTCGGAACGTCATCAGCAATTGCCATATGATAATTATTTATTGAAAATGAATAATGAATGCGTGATATTGTTGATTGGAGTCTGGCTTTCAGTAGCTATTATTATAATAATTTTTTTTTGTTACAAATACATTTAAGCAAATCGCTAATTGCCAATTGCAGCCGGCAGCGTTGAACTTGATTTTGTTGACCTCTTTCAGCGCCAAGACGATTGCCATCGAACCATTGAGTCAATAGTCTAAAAAAAGCATTAAGTCAATAAAACTTAAACTCTTTGGGCATGTGGAGAGCGATGTCCAACTTAAAGAAGATTTTTTTATTTTTTTTGAATGTCCATTTTAAATGGGAGGCGTTTATTGCCCGTCAGCTATAAACCAGAAAACGAGAAATAACCGCTATTTGTGTTGAGTTGTCGAATGCATAAATACCCTAGCGGAAATAACACAATATGACAGCTCTATACGATATTGCCTAGTTAAAATATTGAGTTACTTGATAAAAGAATAAATTATTGCATCGACTTTAAATGACTCATCTTTTGTCAGCGGTTATACTAATATCAATACTAATCAGTTGGACTGATAAGCCGTCAGACAATGACTATATATATTATATAGACTTATTGAATTAGTTTTTGTTTATTCAAATTGGTTAAATATGTGTTTTTGTTTAGTTGGGGTTATTAAGAGTGAGACTCTAATTTGAATCTGAATTAAACAACAGGACTGTGATTTAATATGATTAGCAGAGGTTAAGCTTACGAATTGGTGCCACATTTTGTATAATATTGGTTCTTGTAACTGGTTCTTAAAATATGTGGAATTTCGGTTCCGGTTTGACATGTATGCAACTTGTAGAGTTCCACTTTGGGTTTAATTAAAAACTAGGGCTGTGATAAAATACTATAAACAATTATTTTGGTAATCATAATATATACATATTAATATAAATATAAAATACCCCTTAAATGCGATACTCATTTCATATTTCCCCGTTTTATAGGGTATTACAAACTATATTGCCTCAGTTTATAGATGGTCCATTACCATTTCACTGGCTTATAATTAAGTGCAGATCCGCAAATTGATGTCCGCTTCACGCGGCGACTAAAACAAAGGCAAATCGTCAATCGCATAAGGCGATTGGAAATTCAGAAAAAAAAATCTCATTTAATAGAATTTAAAATGCGAATAACGGCTGTGCCCCCCACAGAGGGGGGAAAACAACGCATCGCTACAAGCTGTCAGCATCAGCGTCGGCGTCGACTGAAATTGAGAGACTTCAGTTTAGTTCAGACTTCATTGATCTCGCGATTCTCGCTCGTTGTATATAAATAAAGAAGCACTTCCCGGTAACTGTATCATTTTAGAGCCAGTCATCGCACCGAGAACGTTGTCTAAGAACTGCTCAGCAGATCCAAAAGAATAAAATGGTTGGTATACAAATAATAAATAGTTAAAGGAATTATTTAAACTGACTCTATCTCTGTGTCCTTTAGAAAGTCCTTGTGCTCGCTTTATGCAGTTTGGCCTTGGTAGCCGCTGATGTTTCCCATCTCTTTGGACACGATCACCATCATCACGATCATCCTGGCTACAACTATGAGGCTCCCAGCATACCATTTGAGCTGCCGGCCAAGGCGCCAGAGTCGACTTATCTGCCACCACCTCAGCCTAAGCCCGAATATCTGCCACCTGTGGCACCAGCGCCCAAGCCTGCCTACTTGCCACCTGTGGCACCAGCACCCAAGCCTGCCTACGTGCCACCTGTAGCACCAGCACCCAAGCCTGCATACGTGCCACCTGTAGCAGTAGCACCCAAGCTTGAATACCTGCCTCCTGTGGCGGTAGCACCCAAGCCTGCCTACGTGCCACCTGTAGTCGCACCCAAGCCAGTCTACGTGCCACCTGTAGCAGCACCCAAGGTTGAATATCTGCCACCTGTAACAGCACCCAAGGCTGAATATCTGCCACCAGTGGCAGTAGCACCCAAGCCTGCCTACGTGCCACCTGTAGCAGCACCCAAGCCAGTCTACATTCCACCCGCACCCGTTAATCAGCCAGAGAGCAGCTATTTGCCACCAGCCCCTGTCAAGGTCGTTGCTCCTGTGCCCAGCTTTAAAATACCGATTCCCTCGTATGCTGCACCACTGGAACCGGAAAACATATATCTGCCACCACAGGAGCAGGTGGAGCCACACAGTGAGGATGGCTACCATTACGATGCACCCGCCAATCGTTTCTTCTATTAGCGTCAATCAATTGGCCACTCTCAATGTGTATATACTTATATGTATTCTAACTGTAACTTGTAAATTGCCCAGTTTCTTATTTATAAAACTTAAAAAGATAAAACAAATAAAAATGTAGAAATCTAAACTTGAACTTGAACCGTAGGCATAAATCCTCTTCGATGACAACATAATTATATCTAAATGTAAATAATACTCAAATAACAACGCCAAAAAGAAAACCGTTTCATTCATGGGCAAAGCGGGTCTGTCCATCTATCAATCTGTCAGTCTGCTCGCATTTGAACACCCACAACAGCGAATAAATTTAAATAAACCAGTTGCGACAACTCGACTGGGATATACCCTATTGAATACATATTAGAAATGCTCAATAGGAAAATACCTTTTGCCTAAAAGCTATTTATTTATGAAACGTGAACTTAAAAGAGTTCTTTACATAATAACAATGTTAAATAAAATATAAAATTAATATTAAAGGTGCAATTAAATTTAAAAAAATTTAAATGAAATCAATTAAAGAATTTAGCTAATCTGAAATTATTAAACTTATTTTCCAAATTTAAGTCTCAAGCTCAGAGATCAATTTGTAAATGCAGCTAAGTCGACTCCACTGATCAAGAATATATATAATTTGTTGTATCTGCTTGGTGCTTCATACCCTTTTCTCTATTTGGAGGGCTAAGATTGATTTGCGTTTTTGATTTTGTGAACCGTTTGCTCATTTGTTAATACGCGTGAGTAATCGTAAAGAAGCGGCAATAATTTGATTCTTTATGGGCCCCCAATGGAGCTGATGATTTATGAGCAACAGCCAGCACAAACGTGGGCCATTGTTCTCGGTCACAAAATGTGTAAAGATGCCACGCCCCCTGCCGCCTCTCCGAACTTAAGCGCCCACTGGCAAGCAAAGCGTGAAAGTGAAATTAATGTGAGTAGGAAATGAATAATGAGCTGTGGCTAACTTAAGTTGACACTTGAATTTAAGCGACAAACTTCGTTTCTTATTTTAGGCATAATCTAATGCTAAATTATTGTAGAACCAGCTCATTCACTTTTGTGATATGCAAATTAATTAGTTAATTTTTAATTTAAAGCCGTAAATGTTTTCATTCTACAATTGTTATTGCGTTTTCGAAGCACCGTTTAATATGAAATATAAACAAGCAATAAATTAAAATAATTCCAAGTTCCCTGTTCTACTAGCTATTAGTTCTGTTCATTTGGCAACAGGTTTATAATTCTTCCTCTTCGTCTTCTTGTTTGATTTGTTTTTTGTTATGAAACTATTCTATTCAGATATGCAGGAATTTGATCGGCGTTAAATAAAAGAGAAAGGTTGTCAGACTCCAATGTGCGCAAAACACATAAATAGACAATAAGTGTATAAAATCGTAGATTATGTTGATTGTCAATATTATGTGTACGAAAAGTATAGCATACAAAAAAGCTGATGAACTGATAAATGACCAGCTCTCCATTCTATGTACAAATATGCACAACAAAATAACTGTCGTTCATTAAAATATTAAAATTCCCTTTAAGGCATGAATTATAATTTCCCAAAAATCCTAATTGATATTCATAGCTACGACCTTTTTGTCATATCATTACTTCCAATCTTAAAGCTGTCTGTTACATAACTTCATTAACGGCTACAGAACATAAATACGCAATATAAATTTAATATTAGATATTTTGCAATACGAGTCACAATGTATATTGATGAATAAACCGGCTACGACGTTTTTGATTTTTTTTATCTCGGTTTGACGGCTTAATCACGGTTTGACCTCTAGATTAATCATAAATTTTAATTTGAAAATTTGATTTTTTGTAGAATCTTTTGTGAATATTTTATTCCAAGAATTGACAGTTCGGCATAGGTTAATTAAATTGGCTTATAAAATTAATTTACACAATTCATTTAGAAAAGGGTTGAGGCATATTTAAGCACACATAAGACCGAATAATGTGTTAAGTGTGAAGTTTATTAACAAGCTAAACAATCGCAAGGTTCTCTAAGTACAAAAACAATCATTGGCATTTGTCAGTGTGTAGTCTTTGTTTGATTTTATAAAATAAATGGTTGTTCATTCAAAACTATTGCCAACTCTTAGGCATATTTTTGGGTATCCTAAATATATGCTTTAAAATCATACCTTTGATTGTATAACAGTTTCGATTCAAGCTACATTTAACAACCATTTGTCTATAGACAAAAACAAACTATAAATAGATTCCATTTCGAATCGGCGTATAAGCCAATTTAGATCTGCTAATCATTGATGAATAATAAGCGGGTTGACAGATTCCAAATCAAATCATAATGAATCAGAAGTAGAAGGTCAATTGTCGGAAAGAAGTCTTACAACAATCTTGACGCCCAATCAGCAGCCATTAAATCGATCAAATAAAAAAAGACATTTAATTTATCAATCAATAGCACTTTGTCTAGAACTATATGAATAGCTGAAAGGTTAGAAAGGCTCCTAAAATTTTGGCAGAAGTGACAAGTGGAATAACATCAGATCTTAAACCGGTTAATTGAATTTATTTTTGAAAGTATTTTGGCAGAATTGCGTATTTATTTATATGCCAAACTACTAAAAAAAAACCCATTCTAAATCGCCAGTTATATTTTAGTTGAGCCTTCTCTTAATTTCACTGAAAATATTGCGCATCTTCACCAGGTTTATTATACCCTGAAACACTGACAAAAGGGTATAATGAAGTTGTGCAAAAGTTTGTACCCAATGGGTAGGAAGCAACTGTGGTCCCATATATTATATATGTGTATATATATATATTTGATCAGCAGCAACAACCGAGTCAACGTAAGTATGTTTAAAGTCTTCGCAGATCATTGTATCGATAACTGTACCCGTTTAACGATTACATCTATACAAACAAATTATCGATAGCAATAGAAGACAAAATTTGTAATTTAGCCTTCCAGTTAATATTTGATATACGCAGACATTTTATTGAACAACTGCAATTAGAAGGTATCTAATATCGAACAAATTGCATTCAGCAAGTCTAATATGTATTTAATAGGGTATCTACTAGTCAAGCTCTTGCGATTGCAGCATTTCAACTTGTTTAAATTGTTGAAATAATTCCCAGGCCGTAACCTGAAATATCAACAGCAGCTTCCGTATGCAAAAATGGTACTCAGTTTTCAGAGACACACAACACAAACAACAAACACATTTATAATGGATTCTTCATAAATCGTGATTAATGATGAGTGATTAACTACCAGTCAGAAGGCATTCAGAGTTCTGAGCGGTGGCAATAATGAAAATCAGAACGAATCGCGCATTATTTCGACACACATTTTAAGTTTTTTTGTATCTTTTGATGAGCTGTGAATACTGTAATTAAAGTCATGCCTTGATATAGTGTTTCATTCAAAGACCTTGGAGAAATCAAATAAAAACATTACCAATTGAGTTTTTTTTTTCTTTTTTACAAATAATTTATCTTTATTTATTCGAGTTTGCAATTCAACAATAACTAAATACTTTGACTCGAGTTCGTTTTCGACTTCGTCTTCGTTTGTCTCTTTGTACTTTTGATGTTTAGTATTTCATTATTTTTGTGGGCGTGGGAAGAAATAACACACAGCCACGGCATTGTTAAAGATTTGGATTAGGATGCGATAGTTGAGGATATAGATTGGATAGTTGAGGATTAAAGCTAAACGGTTTGCAGTTCCAAGCGAGCGTTTAGAGTGTAGAAAGCGGGATCGGGAACGGAAATGGGAAAGAGGAGAAAGGAGAAAGGAAAAAGATATATATGTATGTGTATATGTGTTTGTAAATAAAAACGAAAATAAATTGATATTGAGTATTAGATATATATTAAATAGACATTGTTAATATGCTAGAAGCCCTCTCTTTAATAGCGGCGCTGGCGATAGAAGCGTCTTACATAGACTGGACGACGATATTGATAGCCACTCTGGCTGCTGTACGCATGTCCTGCCACAGGTTGCTGCACACGCTGCTGCAAAATTGAGTGCTGAAACTGTTGCACCTGGTGCTGCACCTGTGGCACAAAATTCTGCACCTGCTGTTGGAACTGAGGACGGGAATAGGCAACGTTCTGGGCGATGGCGAGGGGACGTGATAGTGACACTATGGGTCGCTGTACGGGACGTGGCCCAGCACGTGGCACGGCAATAGCAGAAGCAGCAGCAGCAGCAACTGGTCGTGCTGGTGCCGGTGCGGGTTCCGGCTCATCGATATCGATGTACTCCGGTTCGGGTGTGGCAATGTCCTGCGGATTCGGTCCCTGTGTGGCAGAGTCCGGCAACTGTGCACCAGCAGCGCAGCCAAGTAGCGCCAGAGCAATAAAAACGAACAGTTTCTGCCAAAAATAAAAAGCAAAACAATATTTTGAGGTTGAAATGGACAGCAGAACAATATTAATATTGTAGATTTTTAATGGTAAATAATATTTGAAGCCAAGTATTTTCTTGTCGGTTGAGTTAATCAAAGCCAAAATAAAATTAAGCTTAAATATTTTCTATACTAGCTCTAAAGTCTTTCATTTCCACTTACATCCTTAAATATAGCTAACTTTAAAGATTGTTTCTACAAGGCAGCAAATAATATTATTATTATTAATATTAGTATATATGTTCTTGATCAGCCAAGTCGATGAACCGTAAAAATTGCAATAGCACAGCTTCTGTTAAGCAAAATGCATTTTCATCAGCAAGGATTGAGCGTATATTCCAGTCGACCACTCTCCACTGTACCATTCTAACTTGCTTTCAATAAGAAATAGCTTTAAACACTCTCCCTCAAAATAAAATTGTTAAATTCCTGTTTTAATATCAAAAGTTGAACATCTTGTTGTTTAAATACAAAGATCCATCCAGTTCTATATTGCGTTCAGTTAAGTTATGTATATTTATATACTGAAAGACATCCATTTCTACACTGAGTTGAGTTGAGTTGTGGTAAGGTATTTTTAGCTGTTGGCTAGGTGCGAGAATGAAATTCATGAGTATCCCACTCAAGGCTGTCCGGTTCGCAAATGAAGTTGTGCACTTGAGTTGAGAGCACTCCAACATAATGTAAATGTTCTGGGTTCTACGCACACACACACACGTACACACACAAACCCTAAACATAAATTTAAATGTGTATATTTTGTGGAACACTTGGCACTTTTGTTGTTTTAAGACATGTCCTTGATTCACTTGGAGAACACTATTATTCATTATTCAGTTATGTCTCCGAGGATCACATACCATTTCGGATTGGAGTTTTATTTTTGTGTGTTTTTTGGTTATGCAAGAAAATTTCTCGTCCAGAAGAGCCGCACGAGCAATTTACACTCAAGAAGTTCAAAGCACAAATGCTGATGAGTTGGGCAGTTTCTATGAAATTTATACTATAACTGCTTGGCCGTCCAGTTCGGTTCAGTTCGGTTTGGTTCGGTTCGCTATGTGGGTCTGAAGAGAAACAAGCAGCAGAAGCAGAAGCGACGACCGCCAAAAAAAAACTCGATGAAACACATAAAGTAACGCTGGCAACAATAACAAGCTTGGCAACAACACTAGCAACATTAACAACATCAAACAAAATCAAATCAAAATTTAAATTATTTAATACGTTATTGGCCAGAAACGACCATAGCTAGAAGTGGTCACATGTCTCTAAGCAAAGCCAAAAAAACATCGGCCTGCCGTATATCAGTCGACAATATTCAATATCTCAAATCCAAGAAATCGCAAAAAAAAAAGCATCGACAATCACTTTGGTGTCGTCACGTCAAATGCATGACACATCCGAGTCAAAGACTAAGACAAACAACGCACAAAAACCAACCATAGTCAAAATAAAGGCATGTAAATGTATTACAATCGAGAGTGCACAATTTGGAGATATCCTGTACAACTTACAAAATAATAATCGATTGAAATGTGGTACCAAAATATGAAGAACAATCAAGCCGGAACCGGAACCGTTAACGTAAATTGACCAATTGAAATCAGACCTTTGTTCCGAGCAGAGAAAATTCATCTCTTTAGCTATCGTTAGGTAATACAGATTTAGAATATATATTCTTTATACACAACTATATAAAGTTACTGCCCTGGTATCCCATTTTAAATAAATACAGGGTATAGTTAGATAATTTCAGAGCAAGTTGAATCCTTCTATCTCACTCCCTCTCTCTCTCTTGATGTCTCCCTCTCTCCCTCTCCTTGCTTTCTTAAGTGTGTGCTGTGGCGTATTCCTGAGTGCTTGGCACGGCTCGTGTCTTAAGCGAAGTTCGTTGCCTAAGTCTTTTGTTTCAGCATTCTAGAATTCACTCAAATTTGCATAACATTTTGTAAGAATAACATTTTCAGATGAAGTATGGCCAACTTATGCATGCAAAGTTCTCAATTTTTGTTTTCTTTTATTTTATGGGGTATTCATAAATCCGTCTGACTTTGTGCTTTTTTAAAGCAATTTAAAGGCATTAAAGGTTTTGGCACAGGTTTCGGTCCACTTTTATCGCAAGCTGCCACAATCTTTTGATAAACCTCAACTTGACTTGAATACGTCGAGAGTTTTGTGTTTGTTGTGGAGATTGTCCAAAAGCCCATCCAATTGTTTGCCTGCTCACTTGACCTCTGGCACAAACAAATAAGCAAACAGCCGAACAAAAACCAAAACAACTTAACGACTTTCGATCACTACGAATATTATTTCCGTTTACTAAAAACAGCTCTTGCATTTGTTTGTGTGGGGGGGAATTACATTCACCCTGCCAGGCAAACAAGTGTTTGCCACTTGAGCCTCTAAAAATGCAGCCAAGGCCAACATTTTACAGGAAATGCCGCCGGTTGAGCTCACTAGTGAATGGACCCATTAAAGTGAGTTAGAACTTTTGGCTTGAACTGGTGGATTCTTTTTAATTGTGTGACATCATTGCTAAACTGCCTTTCACCTGCTGATTAATTGTATCTTTGTCATTGCAAAACAGCTGGTCAAAAACAGTGATGGCAGAAAAATCAGCACTGTAATCTGAGATTTGCTTAAATGTTTTATGTGCTTTTGCTTATCTAGGCAACCACTTAATCCACAAAAGCCAAATGATTAAATACACAAGGGTTCAAGGATAATGGTATTAGCTTGATTTTATTAGTATGAACTGGGTTAAGACAGTTATGGATTAACGAAGTGATCTTGAAATATTGGCAAATATCTTTTGCCTTATGCAGATAATAAAAAAATCATTTTCGGGCGTTAAAAAAACCAGGACTGTTTATGATCTCGATAATAAAGACAATATTTCCTATTCCCTTTTTTGAAGAGCCAAAAAATCTAGAATATCTTCTTGTTATGTATTCTTTAGTTTTCAAGCAGTGTGTTTTTTACCGTCTCAATTCCAAAGTGAAGACAACATTTTTGAAAAGCCTACAAGTCTAAAAGCGTTTTTAATTCTGTTTTGCTTATATATTTTGTAATTTCTACACTTATGAGCTGAGGTAATTGATTAATCTTCTAAAACAGACAGATTTTAATTTTGGTGCTATTTTTTCGACCGCAGCTATATTCTATATGAAAACAAGTGAATAAAGCGTTGCGCATTTTTTGAATGTTTCTTATTTATTGATCTTTTCACGGTTATTAGAAAAACTAAAAGTAATGAATAATGACTGGTGATGTAGCGTATTAAATGTTGACATTCAAAAACAACCAAGCATACATTAATCTCCCATTAGCAACGCATCATATCAGATATATATCGTACGTCAATATATTGTTCTCTCAAATTATTTTGTTGACTGGCCGCAAACAAAATGATAAAACATGTCATTTAAAATGGCAAACGACAACTAAATCGAAACAAACACAGAATCAGAATCAGATAACTAAAACAAATTAAGATTTAGTTCAGACATTTTGGTTATTGCTGGGCGTCGCAGATTTATTGAGTTGTCGTAAATGAATGGATGATGGCTTTTAAAGAATATAGCCCATTTTATTCATGTTTATAGCAATAAAAATAAAAGAGTCATTTAATTTGCTTTTTGGCCAGCTTGTTTTGCCGCGCACCGGAACAAAAAATAAAAACTGCCAAATTTGCATAGTGGCAGCAAGACTTGCGTATACATATATATATATACATTTTTATCGATAGAACCGGTACGCAAATAGCTATCAAAAATAAAATCAAAAGCCGTGAGCCGAGCCGAACCGAGCTGAACCGAACCGAATCGATCGTCGGCATCATTAGCCAAGCGCACTAAAAATCTGGCCCAATTGAAAGCGAATGGAAAGCCCAAAATTAGAAGCAGCCAACTTATTTGTGATCATTAACCTTGTCAGTTGACTTAAGCAACGCCTAATTCAATTATAATGCGTCAAGCGTGCTGCCGTGACAATAGTTTCAAGTATTTTGTTCATATATGTGTCTGCACATATAGAAATTAAGTATACGACCTGCTGCCCGAGCCATGCTTTTTATTACGGTTATTATGGCTTACAAGCGATTCATGCAATACAGCGATAAGAACAATGCGCAGCAATAAACCGATCAAAAACAAACAAAAGTGCTCTATAGTTGAGAGTGATCGACTTGCAGATATCCTGTAGCCTGCCGACAGGTGGAGAGATTCTCGATTATAGTCCGATATAGAATATGGAAGAGTAAGTTGGAACTGAAGGCTTGAAACTTGGCATGCAACACTCAGCCCTCTAGCTCTTAACGCCTCTAATATCTGGCAGGCAGCCGGACATGTCCATCAAAAATCCATACAACACTTAATGGGCTTGCTACAGAATTTCATCAGCCTTTCAACAGGATACAGGGTATAAATATAAAATTGCGCATCAAAGCGTTTCCCATGTCTAAAAATATTGCTTTGTAAATGCTTAGAGACACACCTCGTTCTTCAATCTGCTGCTGCTGCTGGCAGTTAGGTATTTGCATTTGAATACGCTGAATGTAAATACATTGAACTACGACTAAGACTTATGATAAATTTGCATGGCTTGGTTAAGTCAACGAGCGTTTGCTCTATTGTCAACCACACAAATTGGGTGGCATTTGTTTGCGTTAACATTTCAATCGACCACTCATAAAAATGACAATATTTTGATAAACAAGCGATGCTAAATTGAGTTGCTAACTTAGCACTTCCAAGCTTCTTTAGCATAAGCGGAAAATAACAATAACGAATGAAACAAAGAAGCTGCTGAAAAGTGCACAGTTTTAGAAACAAAACACATGTTGCAAGCGACGACTTAACCTTGACTAAATAGCGCTGAAGATTCTTCATTTGTGTGGAATTAGCTACAAGCAACTAATTTGTTGTTGGACAAGCTTTGCTCCTGTCAAACACTTAAAGTGATGTTTGTCAAGTGTCCACAACAATGAATAGTAAATTACTGACATATTTCCGCACATTCACCACATTAGCGTCATAAATATTCAATTAATTACGCATAAAGTATAACAGTAAATACCCGCTCCATATATACCCTGAACACATCACTAATTGGAAAAAGGTGTATAATGAAGTTGCTCCAAATATGAATATATGAATATATATTTGGCTGTCTGTATGAATTAACCAAACGAACTTAAAGCAGAACTAGAGACATCTAATTTGGAAGATAAGTTTCCTTATACCAAATAAAGATAATGTTTATTCAATTTTAAGTTTAACTTATTTTGCGAAAACTATGATCAAAATGCCCTCGTTTTTGAAAATAAGTTGAGTTTTGACGAAGTTATGGCATTTTGAAGTTTCGACCTATGCCCATATATCGGTATACCGATTTTCAGGCTATAATTTTTACTTGTCTTCCGACCTCCAATCACGTTTTCAACTTTAAATGTACGATTGATTTAGGGCCAAAACCATGATCAAAAAGCCCTCGCTTTTTAATCTGAGTTGAGTTTTGACGAAGTTATGGCATTTTGAAGTTCCGACCTATGCCCATTTACCGATACACCGATTTTCAGGCTATAATTTTTACTTGTCTTCCGACCTCCAATCACGTTTTCAACTTTAAATGTACGATTGATTGAGGGCCAAAACCATGATCAAAAAGCCCTCGCTTTTTAATCTGAGTTGAGTTTTGACGAAGTTATGGCATTTTGAAGTTTCGACCTATGCCCATTTATCGATACACCGATTTTGAGGTTATAATTTTTACTTGTCTTCGGACCCAAAATCACGTTTTCAACTTTAAATGTACGATTGATTTAGGGCCAAAACCATGATCAAAAAGCCCTCGCTTTTTAATCTGAGTTGAGTTTTGACGAAGTTATGGCATTTTGAAGTTCCGACCTATGCCCATTTACCGATACACCGATTTTCAGGCTATAATTTTTACTTGTCTTCCGACCTCCAATCACGTTTTCAACTTTAAATTTACGATTGATTTAGGGCCAAAACCATGATCAAAAAGCCCTCGCTTTTTAATCTGAGTTGAGTTTTGACGAAGTTATGGCATTTTGAAGTTCCGACCTATGCCCATTTACCGATACACCGATTTTCAGGCTATAATTTTTACTTGTCTTCGGACCCAAAATCACGTTTTCAACTTTAAATGTACGATTGATTTAGGGCCAAAACCATGATCAAAAAGACCTCGCTTTTTAATCTGAGTTGAGTTTTGACGAAGTTATGGCATTTTGAAGTTCCGACCTATGCCCATTTACCGATACACCGATTTTCAGGCTATAATTTTTACTTGTCTTCCGACCTCCAATCACGTTTTCAACTTTAAATTTACGATTGATTTAGGGCCAAAACCATGATCAAAAAGCCCTCGCTTTTTAATCTGAGTTGAGTTTTGACGAAGTTATGGCATTTTGAAGTTCCGACCTATGCCCATTTATCGATACACCGATTTTCAGGCTATAATTTTTACTTGTGTTCGGACCCATAATCACGTTTTCAACTTTAAAAGTACGATTGATTTAGAGGCAAAACTATGACCAAAATGCCCTCGCTTTTTAAAATAAGTTGACAAATGATAAAATTTTCCTATTGACCGCTGTGTTCAGGGTATCTCCCAGTCGAGCACTCGCAACTGGAGCATTCCAACTTGTTTAGTTTGTTTACCTTCTCTGTCAAGTTATGAGTGTATCAAATAGAAGCATGGAGCGTTCAAATTTATTGCAGACACACAGTCAAACTTGTGTAGAATGCTGTGTCAAGCACTCTAGTGATTTATAAATGCTTCAATAAATTGTGTTTAAATGGCTGCTCTCGAGCAAAAAAATAAAATGTTTCGTTAAGTATTTCCGCCTCCGCATTGAGCCAATCATATTCATGACTCTTTTGTTTTTTATTGTTTTTTCATTTCTGTAAGCCCCGAATTCTTGACCCAAACAACTGGCTGCTATCTTAGTAGTTCAATCAAATGCAAACCTATATAATATTCCTCTTTTTCTTACTACATCTATATTTATATCTATTCCCAATTATGATTCTCATTCCTATTCTTTGTCATTTCCAAAAATCGCCACGCGCCGTGAAAGCTGCCATGTTAACATTTAATTGGCCCGCAGAGAATTCATTATGCAAATTGATCGCCAAAACGTAGAACAACAAATATCGCTATCATAAAACTAGACACAAGCCAGTCAGCTGGATCTAAACCTTATTTAACTTAGTAATTAGCTTTATTATCGCCAGCCAAAAACAAAACGAATAATAAAATGCTATAATGATGGTCGTCAGCTTAAACCCGTTGGCAAAATGATATCCAAAACGTTAGGCAAATCAAATCTTTAGGATTAGACAATTTGGCACCTTTTGTCTTGGCTCGTGCCTCGAAACTTTGACACTCTGAACTTATGGAAAAATCGAAGAAAAAATCATTGAACAATTGTTAAACGATTAAAGCACAATTTGAGCACGCAATTTGTCTAGATAAAGATCAAAGAAACATGTTTGCAGTTCGCTTGAACTTCATTCATATTTATGGTGACAAAACTAGTTCACACAGTCGGAAAAAAATCGATTTAATATTTTGACTGTAGAGGTTATTGAGGCATTTATAATGTACAAAATTCATAAATATATATATTAAATAAATAAAAATTAATAAAATGACTCATAATACATTTAATAATAACTTAAAAAAATAAATTAACACCGCGTTTGAGAACCGTCCTTATTAAATAATAAGTTGAGCTGCACTTAGCGACTTTCTAAATTTCATACAGATTTTTTCAGTGTAACTAATCATTTTGGCGCTATCGAAAAACATTTCAACCCGTTGGAGCACTTAGCTTAGGTAAGCAAAACACAAACTAGTTGATTTAAATGTTTATACACTTTTGTCTCTGTCATTCAAGTTAATTTGCACAAATGCAAATGGCTATAATCTTTGTTGCGATAATATCTTTTGTCTTTTGTTGTTGTTAGCCAAGTTGATAACTCGTTTCCATACGTGACGTAGTTGGCCAAAAGAGCAAAAAAAGGTTCTCAATCGCCCGCCACATTGTCTGGCCAAGATGTAAAGTTCTACACGGTGTCAATGGCCTAGCTAATTGTAAGAGATCTACATAATCTGTTGTGCGAGTGTGCGTGTGTGTCTGTGTGTGTGTGTGTGTTGTGCGTATGTTTATCAATATATGTATAAGTAACTGCTCTTTGACATTGTTTCGTTTGTTTTTGCGATTTTTTTCTTTTTTCTTTTGACTTTTCGGGTTTTCGTTTTGTTGCTGGGCATCTTTAAAAACAACTTCGAATGAGATTGTTGTGTGTGCATGCGTGTGTGGTTTTGTGTGTAAGGCCAAGGTTGAAATTTGTAAAGAGATTGTAAACATTGGATAATTTTATTTTTTTCTTGTTTGTTTTTGTTTTGTTTTTTGTAGTTTCTTTTGGTTCGCTGCTGCTGCTTCATTTGCATTTTGGTTGTGCTCTGATGTTTGACACGTATTATGGATTTTTCTTTTGACAAGTGCCTGTCAGCTACAGGGCCCTCATGGCGCACGACCCACATTGTTTTCACACACACTTACGCACACACACATGCGCACTCACAACACTGACTGGCGTGCCGTTAATTGATTCACGCAGAGCAGTCAGCGGTTTCCTGCCAGCTGGCAGTCAGTTGGTAGTCAGTCACCAGTATTTAACAGCATTTGCGTGACAAAAGGCGCCTAGAGGCATTATGAATGGTTCGAGTAAATACGCAAATATATATATATAGTATGTCTGTATATGTGACTATGAGTTTGCATCAATGATCTGCTTCTTTTCATAGCTTTCGCATTGTTGAAACTTAATTGAATTTTAAAAGCCGACATAATGGTTTGTTTTATATTTCCCGGAAACATTAAAAATGGGAAACTATGATGTTGCGAAAAACTAAGTAACGGGCAGAAGGAAGCATCTACGAAACACATTAAATATATATTCTTGATCAGCGTGAACAGCCGACACGATTTTGAAGACATATCAACTTCATATTAACTTAATAACATATTCGTCAACTGCCAACATTCCATTAAGATCGGATAAGAAACACAGAATCAGTTGACAGAAAATATATTGACATATTGAACAAACTATTATCAAGCAAGTCTACTATTTAAGACCTGGGTCAAGGGTGTCTCCTTGTCGAGCTCTCTCGTCTACTGCATTCTAACTTGTTTTTTCTTATTTTATTGGTTGTTGTCTGCTCGCGCCTTGATAATATGGAAATCACGCTTAGGCCTCAAAACACAAATTCAATTACAAGATGAAACATCTTAATCCCCCCATCTCTCCACCAGACAGCATATATATATATTTAAACAAAGGCTGAGCTAATGAGCCGAACTGATTGAGCGGCTGTCCACAAGTCGGGAAACAATGGCAACAAATAATTGGCAATTTTTTCTTTGCTTTGTTAAACTCTAAACGATTTTGTTCGCGCTTCGTTTATAATTCATAATTCGCAGATGTTGTTGTTGTTGTTGATTCTGTTGTTGTTGTTGTTGTTTTCGATGTTGCTACTTAGAAAAGATTTTGATTTATTTGCAATCACTTGAACGCTGAGAAGGTTAATTGTTGTTAAACGTCTAATAAATTTTTGATTAATTTGTAGTTAGACAAATTAAACGTGTCTGCCACTGTGTGTGAGCGAGTGTGTGTGCGAGTGTGCGTAGGGGTGTTTTAATGGTAAATTGCTTGCTACACCAGTTAATCTAATTCGGATAAGGAAGTCAAAATCACCAATTAAACGAAATTAACTTTGAAGCACAAAAAAAGGTTTATAATTAAATATAAGTAATCAATATTCTGCGAATTTAATGGCTTAAATGATCAATCTTCTTAACTTATTTGATTCATTCGTAGCTAGAGTGAGTAGTATTCACAGAAAGCTTATTTTTCGGCAGCTTAGAAACCAACCAAAAGTCAGCACTAAATCTTTTTTGGCAACTAAAAGTAGGCAACAGTTTTAGCAGCTTAAAATAGGCAAAAATATTTAACAAACTAAAGTACAACTTCAGGCTTAACTTTAGCAAGAGTTGCACATTTATGCTTAAGCACAATCCGCTTATCTAAGCACAAGCATGATTGCGTTCACAATTTTCATGCGTGGCTGAGTTTTCGGAAAATTTTTTCAGCTTCTGCTGTCAGATTGTTTCACATAACTCTTAACCCCGAGCCGTCTACACAAATCATAGTACGCAATAAGAGTGTGTATGTGTATGTGTGTGTGTGTAAAAAATGTAAAGTGCGTTTTCTGACTTTGTTATACCCTGAACTTAATTAAAATCAAAGAGGGTGTTTTAAAGTCGATAAGCAACAACAGCCGAATTGATTTAGCCGATCTCAGAGATTAAAAAAGCTATGATCTCCAAATATGTAATAAAAGTTTCAGATAAAGTCTTAACACTAAAATATATGCCTTCTATCTGATATCTAATATACATAGAAATATTATTAATCAACAGTAAAAATTGAATTAAAATCGAATAAGAAACCCTTTTAATATTTTTGTAAGGGGTAAGCTACCATGAGCTGACTTACTATATTTTTTAGGAGTATCTGCTGGCCGAGCTCACTCGACTTGAGCATTCTAAGTTGTTGCTTCTATCGCTGTTGTTGCTGTGCACACCTCACTTTGGCAGTTTGTTGCCTGCGGATAACAATCAGCAGTCCAATTCCATGCCAGGGGCAATTTCGCCTTTGATTGATTTACAAGAGAAGATTTTAGTTGGTTTGTTTTTTGCTACTTAACGTTGCGTATGCGTAATTAGAAAAGATGACCATCTACTCAGGCGCTCGAAATAGAATCAATGACGTCGCTTAAGTCATAATTATAATCTGTTGGCCAATAATAAATTTGATTAGATTCCGAAATTAATATTCGATTATGGTTTATTTGTTGTTTGCGAAAAAATTCCAGTTGAGATAAAAAACATTTCGCCGACGGCGCTTCTGGTTTGACGTACAGCCAGATTTGATTTTAGTAGTATTAATATTAATTAATTTGTTACTCAAATTATTTACATACACTTACCTGTTGTTCTGTCGCTGGGAAGCCCTGACTATAGCCGAATATAAATAGCTTTTATGGGAAATTACACCCGGATGGAATAAGGCATTCATTCCAATGGAATCCATGTCATTTGTCTGTATGTCCGACGCTACACGGTATTCGATAAGGTCATCGCGGAGAACTAATGAACTTGTTCTACGCGCAGCTCAAACAATGAATCTGCCATCTAATCAGCACAATGCGTGCCGAATCTTTAGACATCTCGAAAATAATCTCAAAACTATAATGCTGTAATCATAAATCATGCAAAAAAAAAAAAAAGCACAAGCCACAACTCGGATACTCAAGTGGCAGCTACAAGTTGCAGCTGCAGCCAAAGTCTAACACAATAACAACCAACAACTAGACAAAAGACTTAAAAATAACAAGAGGGCTCGACATTAGAGAGTAACAGACTAGCATATACCCTCCACTTGGCAGTACTGCTTGCAGTTTGTTAATATTTAAAACTGACTATAAAAAATTTCTATTTTTCTGGTCCAATCATTTATTTATTTAATGTAAGCTTAATTCTGTCCATAAATTTTAAATAATAAAAATTTAAAACTTATATTTGGAAAAGTAGAACAGTAGTTGTAGAACAGACATCTTCTCTGAGAAAGGTATGTTGCAAGTAAATTATTCATTAATATATATAATAGTTATACTAACTCTGATAAATTATGCCCAATAGATGATAATTTAACATTTATTTTAATAAATTTTTTTTTATGTGAGCTAATTGTCGATTTAAGAAAACTTCTGATATATACTCTTTTATTCAAAGTTGACACCATCTGTCTGTTATAAGCAGTTTGTACAAAGTCTAGGCATTCATGTACAGGGTATAAAGACATAAATCACGCCCAAGAGCGACACTCGTTAAGACGTTAATCAAAAGCAATCCAAAGAGCGGCGCGCGAAGGGCGCGTGTCTTCGTCAAAAGCAGCAGCAGCAGTTACATATGAGCAGCAGTTGAGGAGCAAGTGAAGCGGTCGTGTCCAGCTGCAGTTATGGCCAAATCGAAGGCCAAATAACTAATGCTTGTGTAATTACACTCGAGCCCTGTGGCATAAGCCATTGCTCAACCAATTGCAATTGCAAGTTGCAAGTTGCAGTTGCAGTTGCACATTTTTTATTTTGGGGGACTTAATGAAGCCAACAGCAGCAGCAGCAACAGCAGCAGCAGCAACAGCAGCAGCTCAATTTATTGACTAAATGACTGATGAACTGACGACAGCTGGTGGGAATTGAGTCGTCGCCACATTTCGATATTGATTTTGGCTCGGACCGAGAACTGAGTATTGAGAGTTGTGATTCGGATTCGGGCACCTTGAGTGCGCCCAAGTATGGCAAATACAGGTTGGTCGGCGGCAGTCAAGCATCGTTATGCGTTTATATATAGCCATTATGGGTTACACTATGGATGCATGCATGGATTTATGGATTTACTAAGCATTCGACAAACATTAAACAGACGACCCGCCTGAGAACCTAACACGGCTAATGTGGCTAACACGGCTGCTTGGCGTGCCCGGTATTTCCGACTGTGATTTATTGGAGATGCCATAATTGATTGATTTGACACCGTCCAGGTCACTGTAACCTCTGACTTCAAAGTATATAAATATAATTAATAGCTAAATTGAGTTTATATATACTTATGCTTAAAATTGCTTAGAAAGAGTATAATGAAATAGTGCTAAGGTATATTACAGGCAGAAGGAACCATCTCCGATGCCTTTCGCGAATATCAATAAGCACTCAATTTTAACAATGATATATAATACCCCGGGCATAATATTGATCAACTGTAAAGCACTCGTTAAGATCGGTTAATATATTTTATTTACCATATTTCATTAACCAAGCAAGCTTTTTCTATATTCAGGGTATTTCCTAGTCGATAGAGTTCGAGCGCTCTTTGAGAAATCTTTAATGAAAATGTTAGCTTTTTTTCAATTACTAGCCAGTTGAGGGAAACACTTGGAGGAAGAACTTGTTGGCTGATTGGGTACTTGCTTGAACGATGTTATATAATAGCTAAATTAGGCAAAGTTTGATCATTTTATTATTGACTTCTTCGACCATAGTTTTGAGATTGTCGTTAAATCAAATTTTTCATTCTTCGATATTAGTTCTAAGATTGTCGTAGACGTCAGAAGCTATAAAATTTGTGAGGCCGTTCGCCAATTTGTTTTTCTGTGCTTAACATATTAATTATAAATATTTGAAGCATCGTCAGAGAAGTCAGTTATTAAAATATTAAACACAGAAAAAGAGCTAATGAAAATAGTTTTAAGATTGTCAAAGAAGTCATTAAAATATTAAGCACAGAAGATAAACATTAAATAGAAAACAAATAGACAAAAGTTCAAGGATTGTCAAAGAAGTCAACTGATTAAAATATTAAACACAGAAAAAATAAATTTTAAAACTGCTGTCCATTCTAGGGAGCTGTCACTGTATTTACTGCACTGTTTATAAATGCATATGTTTCCATTTCAATCTCAATTTCATGCTGCTGCACTTGAACCGTTGGTATTTTGGCTGGAGGTGGTGGTGGTGATGGCATTTGTGGTGGTGCCGGCGCTAATGACCGCCGCCATATATCTTTGAAAGCGTCAACAGGCTGTCAGAACTGACGCCGCAGAAGGTTAACTGCCGCTAAGACTTCGCACTTGGCCACACTTGGACATTGGCCAAGTGCAGAAATCCAAACAAGTAATTGCTATTTGCTTATTGCTGTTTGTCGCTTGTTGTTTGTCGCTTGTTGTTTGTTGTTGTTGTTGTTGTTGTTGTAGAATTCTTCTTTATTTTCGAAACGAACATTTACAAAAGGTTGCTTTTGCAGCAACAAAGGGTTCCATTAATTGATTGCTTTATGCTAAGAATACTTAAGTGGGAATCGAGGGCAGCATCGCTATCTAGAAGGTAAATGGCCTGGCGGGCTTATTGTAGTTGTAGCCATCGGGACCCAGGGAACCAGCTTCGGGTGTCGAGGGGGGGCCTGGCTGGTAGCTGGGTGGTGCAGCTGGACTAGAAGGAGGAGGACCATAGCCAGGAGTAGCTGCTGGAGGTGCGGGTGGACGTGGCTGGTAAACGGGTGGTGCGGGCGGCTGGGCTGGTGGTGGTCCATAGCCGGGAGTGGGTGCCGGTGGTGCAGGTGGCTGTGGTGGGCGTGGCTGGTAGACAGGTGGTGCCGGTGGTGCCGGTGGTGCCGGTGGGCCGGAGGGAGGAGGACCATAGCCGGGAGTGGGTGCTGGAGGAGCTGGCGGCTGAGGTGGAGGTGGACCATAACCGTTAGAGGGTGCCGGTGGTGCGGGTGGTGTGGGTGGACGTGGCTGGTAGACAGGTGGTGCCGGTGGCTTAGATGGCGGTGGTCCATAACCATTAGAGGGTGCCGGTGGTGCAGGTGGTGTCGGTGGGCGTGGCTGATAGACCGGTGGTGCAGGTGGGCCAGAAGGAGGAGGACCGTAGCCGGGAGTGGGTGCTGGAGGAGCTGGAGGTTGAGAGGGTGGCGGACCATAACCATTAGTGGGTTTTGGTGGTGCAGGTGGTGAGGGTGGGCGCGGCTGATAAGTGGGTGGTGCTGGTGGTTGAGAGGGTGGCGGACCATAACCATTAGTGGGCGCCGGTGGTGCAGGTGGGCCTGAAGGCGGCAGGTACTCAGGTGCCGGCTGCTGAGGACGTGGAGGCTGAGGACGTGGTGTTTTTGGCTGTGTGGGTGGTGGGCCATATGCAGTTGGTGGTGCCGGGGGCGATGGACGCTGCGGAGTGGGGCGAGGCCTGGGTGGCTGCGGCTGATCGGGGGGCAAGTATTCTGGTCCAGCTGGTGGCGGCGATGGAGGCTGCGTCTGGGGTGGACCATAAGACGGAGCTGGCACTGTGGGTGCTGGACGCGGTGGTTGCGTTTGTGGTGGTCCATAGGATGGACCCGGCGCCGACGGTGCTGGCCGAGGTGGCTGTGTCTGTGGCGGACCATACGAAGGAGCCGGAGCCGATGGCGTCGGCTGCGGACGTGGTGGCTGTGTCTGCGGCGGACCATACGAAGGAGCCGGAGCCGATGGCGTCGGCTGCGGACGTGGTGGCTGGGTCTGCGGCGGACCATACGAAGGAGCCGGAGCCGATGGCGTCGGCTGCGGACGCGGTGGCTGGGTCTGCGGTGGGCCATACGAGGGCCCAGGACCCGTGGGAATTGGCTGCGGTGGCTCCGTCTCAGGTGGGCCATAAGAACCACCTGGCTGCGAAGGAGTCGGTCCAGGAATCAAACCCGAATCCTCAATGCCATTGCCAGTGGGCGGCAGCGGAAACGGTTGCGACGGCTGCTTGTAATGGTATCCATCCTCTTGCAGATCCGTGTCCAGATGCGAGACATCCGCTTGGACGCTGGCAGCAGCGAGCAGCGCCGCCAGAGGCAGTAAGAAGCGCTGCGAGATGGAAAACACAACAGACACAATTTCAGAGATTCAGGTCTGAGATTCACACAGATCACACTCACCATGCTGGCTCTAACGTTAACTACAAATACGAATCTCTCACACAAAACTTGCAACTATTTTTCTTATTTTCTTTCTATTAGTTTTTTACCGGTTTGAGCGCTCGCGAAACTGAAACTGGACTCGAGTCGGGGAGGCAAGCGAAGCGATGCCAGCGACGTCTTCGTTGCAAAATCAGAAAATCGAATGATGCCCAAATGTTCTCCCTTGCCGCATTTATACCACAAGCAGCTAGCAGCTAGCAGCCAGCAGCTAGCAGGCAGCAGCCAGCAGCAACAAGCAGCAGCAGCCCCTAAGCTCTAAGCTCCGCTCAATAAGTAGATGGCGAACGCTTTTGACTCGTCGTTCGAGCCAACAAGTTTTGGCTCAAACATGAGACTCACTTGGCTCAGTCATCATCATCATCATCATCGTCGTCGTCGTCATCATTCGTGATGCTGCAACCTTTGCTTGTTGTTGTTGTAGTTGTATTTGTTGCTATTGTAGTTGTACTTGTTATTGTTGCTGCTGCTTGGTAATCAACAGCGATTTTAAGTCAATAACAACGCGTACCAGTTAAGTATCTAGTTTTTAGCATTTTTTATTTAGCGCTTAGGGTTTTTTAATTCCAATCCGATGCTCTGGCTGCGTCTCTGGGCCCAGGGCCATTTAAGTGTTAACCAGGAATCATGCTTATCAAACAGCTTGCTCATCAGCACTGCCTTACACTTAGACAAAAAATCGCCAGGAAACAATTTTTAAATTTTAGAAATTATTTTTAGGTGAATGGAAAAAAAATATCCCAAAATTATAAATCGTTCGTTTTCTGTGCACAGATATAAAGATATGTCGACATATACATATATTTATATATATATAAATATATCCTTGAGCAAAGTAACACACCTGATTTTCTTTAAGACACTTGCCAAATAATAAGTTGCTGGCACCAGAAGTTTGCCAATTTTCCCTCTTTCTGTTATACTTCAGAACCATTTTTTCCCAGTGTAGTAGCCCAGCTTTGTGTTTAACATACACTTGCAAAAAGGCATTTTGACTTAATCACGCTAGGTGTAACACATTGAAGATTTGGCAACTTGCTGCTGATTTTCCAAGTAGCACAAAAGTCAAGGATTGCATTTGAGAGCAGAATAAAATAATTTGAATATCTGGTTGTGCATGGATGTTTAATTCGTAAAAAAGAACAGATCAGTAAGCATCAAAACATATTTGTTGAAAACTCCATAAAATTTAATTATGTCACGATTTAAGAATAAAATGAGTTTTGTGCCATAAATTTAGAGCTTAGGCTCACATATAGTTTGTTTTTAAAAACTAATAACGAGTCTTGATTAAGCTAATGTTTTTTTCTAATTCCGGCTAAAATCTTTAAAAAATATAATACCCATAATTGCTGAATATATTTCCATATATTTCTAGATTGCTATATATTTCTAGAATATACCTTTTACTGGCACGCATTGCAATTGACTGAGTAACAAGCAGCTTCTGAAACAGGTACCTGAACAGGAAACGCAATTTTAGCAATTAAGATTTTTAACTAAAATCCAAATTTTTCATGCATTGATTCCAGGAATTGATTTTACGAGTCATTATAATACCTTAATATGACCGAATACCGAAAAATATCTAAAGCCAATTCATAAATTTAACTGACACCTTTATATTCGACGTATCGGAACCGAAAACAAAATTCGATTCGA
Organism: Drosophila paracracens; assembly: GCA_035044025.1. NCBI lineage: Eukaryota > Metazoa > Arthropoda > Insecta > Diptera > Drosophilidae > Drosophila > Drosophila paracracens. The sequence goes on from JAWNMN010000394.1 coordinate 1,339,834, forward strand.
CCATAACAACTTGTTTACACCCAATTAAGCTCGGCATACTGTTTTTTGTCGATTTTTCTCTGAAGCTCTTTGACATTGTTAACGAGCTTATAATTGGTCGTAATCTGCATACTTGTCTTCCTAATTCACCTTATTTTATATATATATTTATTGCCTGTAAGGGAACTTAAGTTTTCTCACTCTGCATTTAGTTAGTTTAGCTCTTTTTGTTTTGTTTTATTATTATGTATGTAAACTTAGTCACAATCGAGTATTTGCTCAGCCAGCCGAACAAACTGACAACATCAAAATAGGAATTCAAGTAGCTACTGCAACAGTAGCGCGTGGGCAGCACCACCGCACCACCTAGCCGCACCGCCAAGCAACGTTGGAGGTTGATGAATGTGTGAAATGCTTGAATGTTTGCATATTTTTAGATATTTGCAATCACAAAACAACTGAAGATGGCTACGATGACAAACCGCTAACGAAATCGTGCCAAATTGAGATTGACAGATTTGTTGTATTTACAGTTACTTATGGCCAATGCACAATGGTCAGCAATTGAAACAAATTCGAATTGACAGCCAGCCAAGCGCACAGCTGGTCACTCGAAATAAACTGTCAATATCAATTAATTAATAAGCCAATTAGCCGGGCGGGTTACGCGGCGTATGCACAACGCGAAGCCAGCTGGGCGAGTTTTCAAGCTGAGCTACAGTTTAAGTTTTCTGTTTGCACACTCCGCACCACTGAATCTGTCTAAATAGGGTATGATGAAGTATTGCCTAGGAATGTAATAGGTAAAGTAAATATGTATATGTATATTGTTGATTTGGAGCAACAGTCGATTCGACTTAGCCAAGTCAAGCTAATCAGACTCTATCAGAGCTAAAAACTTTGAATTGAAAAGTAGATTAAAATATACACTTAAAAAACTTAACCTTACCATTGATACATATAAAATAAACACTGGTTCAGGGTATCTGCCAGCCGAGCGCTCTCGACTAGCTCATTCCGACTCTGATTTTGATTTTGTATTATTTTTTGTATTAATTAACTTTGCATTTTTATTGAATTTTGTGTTTGTTGCTCTTGCTACAGGTTTGTTGTGTGATTGTTTTTTGGTTTTTGTTTTTGATTTTTCATTTTCATTATGTTAACTAATTGTTATTATTGTTTTGTTATTTTGTGCGTGAAGCATTTACAAATTGTGTGTGTATATTTGTTCGTGTGTGTTTAGTTTAATCTTAAATTGGTTTACTTAACGGTCTAACATAACAAGTTTGCAATAACTGTCAGTTGTTGAATCAATGTGTTTATTGCACTTAAACTAAATTCACTTTACGATAAAAGTAATGCACAATTCCTCTAGTTGAATTTAATATTTTTGATTTTTTTGTTTGGTTTTCTTGTTATGATTTCTATGCCTAAATGGAGAAGCGTTTATTTCAGTGAGATAATTTGTAATTGTATTAACTTGTTTCGCTAACTTGAATTTTCATTGCCAATTCTTCTCTGCTTCTACTCTGCTTTTCTCAATTAAAATCTAAAAAATCCGCTTAAATCGTTTTTCGTTTATTGTTGCGCTTTGCAATGTTTAACTTTTTTTAGTTGTTTTGCCCAAATGGGATAAATTAGGCGATTTGTGGCTCCTTACTTGCCACGATAGATCTCGATGATGCGATCCTGATCGACGTACTCGAAGATATGTGGCGCATCCATCAGAATGCCAATCGTGCCCGCTGTGGTCACTATAAAGAATATATATAGCTGCAAGCGATCGATCACCATTGCCACATATTTCCAATCCTCGCGGGTCTATAAATATAAATCAGATATGAGATCAGATCGGTTCCTCGATAGAAACTCACCTGTATGTAGAGATCCTCGTTTCGCAGATGCTCGGCTATGAATTCAACGGCTTCGGTCGCTTTGCTCGCCTCAGGGGAGAGTAGAATGGAATCGGAGGATTCACTTTCGCGGCGACAACCATCGCCCAGGCCGAGATCGGCCCCACTGTTCACCTTGCGATTGATCTTACAGTTGGGATGATGCAGATCCGACAGTTCCATGACCTCCATTTTGGACTGCTTGCCCCCAATGGCGCTGATATGCTTGGGCAACTCGGCCGGCGAGCCATACGAGGGATGAGGATGTGCTGGCATACTCATTCCTGGCATCTCCATCATCCAACGGAGACGGGTCTTCCGAGGCCTCTTCATCAGCAGAAAGGCGGGCAAATAATGCAGAAACACTGATCTTATCCACATGGGCATGCGATGGGTGCGCGGCCCACGGAAGTTCCAATTGATAATGATGACCGTGACCAGAATGGACACCGTGTTCATAATGAAGGTGAACAGCAGATATTTGGCAATCAATGGCAACACCAGCGACGTGGGTGGTAGAATCTTCGACACGAGCAGCAGGAACACAACCAGTGACAGCAGAATGCTAATGCCAAGCGTGACCTAAGAATTAAATAAACACCATAAGCAAAACAAGTATGAATATCGAAAGAGGCGAAAGAGTTCGACTACGAGATACTCTGTACCCTCTTCGTTATTACTTATATTTTATTTATTGTTATCGGAAATCGATTTATATCAAGCAGCTTTCGATCAAATTAAATTCAACTCGATCTACGTTTTGGTTTTTTTTGCAATCGTCTTGTTCACACAGACAGACATACGGACATGGCTCGGTTGTTCATACAGCTCGAGAATATATATACTTTATAGATCGGAGCTTTTGCACAACTTCATTATACCTTTTACCCATTTCGAATGGGTAGTTCTTTTCTCGAACTTACCTTTTCGCCAGCCTCGGCGGGCAGATAGAAGACGAGCACGCAAAGGAATGAGATCAGCACTGTCGGCAAAATTAAATTCACCGTGTAGAACAATGTTTTGCGTCGTATAATTATGTAGAATGTAATATCCGTTTCGGTCGGGTGATTACTGTCGCCCTCGTACACATTGAGATAAGCTGGCACCTCGATAATATCCCAAGTTCCCGACTTCCAATAATCGGAGAGATCCACAAAGTTCTTGTTGTTGTACAGTGCCAACGAAACCTGATCCCCATTAAAGGTCCAAGAGCCGAACTTCATGATGCATGTCTGCTGATCGAAGGGAAAATAGGTGACATCAATGGTGCAGGAGCTCTGATAAATAGCGGGTGGCACCCACAGCACTTCGCCCGTGGGATAGATGAGCACGTTGGACTTGTAGCGCACCTCGTAGTTGCCATCGGCACTAAACAGATGATTGGATTGGAGAGAATAAAGAGTGTTACTAACTTGGACAGAGTAAGTGATCGGTTAGCCTAGGTACAGTCAAGCAGTTATTACACAACGATGTACAGAGTACAGTACAGTACACACACACAAAAGAGAGACAGTGGAGTTAAGAGTTGATTTCAGTTTGTACAGTGTACAGTTAGTAGTTAGTAGTTAGTAGCTAGTAGCTAGTAGTTGCTAGGTTAGTTGTACATAAGGCGATCTACTCACTTATTGAAGAGCACAATGTCCGGCTTCCAAACCTTATCCGGGGGCAGACGTAGCACCCCAATGCCGCCGTAGTCAGCTTCATCCCATTGCAGCTGATAGTCGTACCAAACCAAACGTAACCAAACGTTTGATTTCATAATTTGATTTTTCTCATTCTTGGTTTCAATTTGTATTTTTTGTATATTTTTTTCGGTTTTTCAGTACGTTTCGGTATTTCAGTTTTGAGAATTTGAGATTTGATTTTTTGAGAATTTTTGGTTGTTGTTGTGGTGATGATGGTTGGTGGTTTGGTTGGTTGTGGTTTGGTGGTGGTTGTTGTTTTTTTTTTTTTTTTTTTGGTGGTGATGGTGGTGGTATCAGAGAATCGATCGTAATACGCAATTTGATTGTTATTTTTGTATATGTGATTCAAGCGAATCGAATCGAATCGTATTCATTTCGTATTTTTTGACAGAGAGAGAGAAACATATTTGAGAGAGATCGGGTGGGAAGGTAGTTAAGACATTATTTGCATATTGTTTTTGTTTTGTTTTTCGCATAATTTGGTTAGTATATAGTTTTGTTTTTAATTTTTTTTTTTTTTAATTTTAAATGCAATTTATTGTTATTTAGTAATTAGAGTTAGTATTTCATAATGCTAGGCATGAAGTTTCACTACAAACATCCAAAATACAATTCAAGACAACGTGTAATTAAGTATTTACAAAGCATAATCGAAACTGAAAAAATTTTGGGCGCGTGCAAGCCACGCCCACTGAATCGAAGAGTGGGCGTGGCAGCGCGCACTTGTGCGTGTGGCAACAGCAACAAAACTCAAGAATTTTCTTTTGTTATTTATGAACAGAACTCGTAAGTAGTACAGTTACACGCTACGAAAGTTAGTATTTTTTTTACTTGTGGTATTTAGTATTTGTTTTTTTTTTTTTTGGTTTTTTAAATTTTGATTTAGAACACTTACGACATTGATTAGCTGTACGAACGCCAAACCAAATCTTACTCCAACTTTTTGTGTCATATTTTGAACGGGTCGTATGAGTTTATTGTAGCCCCGAAAGAGATCACGCACCAGGCGCTCTTCGTCCTCGGATGCACTGACTAAAACACACAAAAACAAATCGAAAACCGGAAGACAAAGGAAAAGGAAAAACACCAAACGAAGGAATGGACAAAACACAAAAATGTCGTGTGGAAAACACAAACGAAAGAGAGGAGTAGGTGTACCAAAAAAAATAAAAAGGAAAAACACAGAACCAAGAAGATACGGAAAACACAAAGGCGAAGAACGTATATGAGCAAATTTTTCTTTTTTTTGGTATTTTTTGTGGTATTTTTATTTATTTTATTGTTGCGTTATTATTTGTTGTGGTTAATGTTGTTTGTTGTGAGTATTTCTTTTCGAATGGGCTTAAAATGACAGAAAGAGACAGCGAGAGACAGAGAGAGAGAAAGTGACAGAGAGAGAGAGAGAGAGAGAGAGACAGAAAGAGAGAGAGAGCGCGAAATGATGACCAGAGTTAGAGTTTAGAGACTTGACGCCGATTTTGCATTAGCTTGCGCTATAATTTCTACTATAAAAAGAACAGGATGAAAGCCGCTCATATTTTTTTGCTTTTGTTGTTGTTGTGTCTATTGTACAGTAGTTGTTGTTGCTGTTGTAAATGTTGTAGTGCTTTGTTTATGCGAATATATATGTTTAAATGGGGTTTTTCGTAGCCTACGTTGCGTATACGCCGCTCGGGACGCCATTGCATTAAAACAATGTGCGTATTAGAGTTTTACTTTTCCGAATTGCAGTTCTTGTTGTTGTTGTTGTTGTCGTTGTTTTTGTTTTTGTTTTTCTAAGGCGCACAGTAGTCGCTTTAATGCAAGGACCTCTTAGTCAAAGAAACAGTCCTAGAGCTAGTGCAATAACAGATGTGAGTGTTGTTGTTCAACTAGGGACCGCCCTACAGCTTGAGAACTATACTCAACTAAATGACAGCTAACATTTATCCGACAGCGAGAGATTGAGAGAGAAAGAGAGAGAGACAGAGAGAGAGTGAATGGGTGTGTGAGAGAAAGAGAGAGAGAGAGAGAGAGAGAACTCTCTGCTGACAGCTGGCAGAGCATACAGAGCACATGTGCAGAAAACTGGGATGCGGATGCTGATGCTGATGCTGAGCTGCTGCTGCTTCTTCTTACTGTGTGAAGTAGCTATCATGACCGGGTTATGCTTGTCTATACATTTATGTGTGTGTGTGTGTGTGAGTGTGAGTGTGTGTTATATAGAGCACAAACTGCCTATATATTGTATACTTTTTTTCTTTCAGCTATTTAATGTGAAGTGGATGGACTTTTAAATTCTACTCGGTGTGTGTGTGTGTGTGTTTTGGTGTGTATAGCAAAGACCTCTAAGTACACGATACAGTACTCTTTTTTTTGGGTGGATTTTCCTTATCTTTTTGTCGACTAAGCACACTATAATTATATATAGATAGATATATATATATTCGCTATATTGGACTGCTCAGTTGAGAAGGAGTATGAATTAAGATTCGGCAGTTGATACAGAAATCTTTTCTTTCTTTTTCATTTCTTTTGCATTTCTTTCGGTTCATTATTCATATAATTTGTTTCATTTTCAGTTGCTTTTGGTTTGTGTATCCAGCTGCGGGAGTTTTAGCTACGCTTTGCAGTACATAATTTGAATTGATTCAAATGGGTTAGAGTGGGGTGTTGGGGGTGGGTGGTGGTTGGGTTGGAGGGGGGGAAGAGTTAAGGAAAAATTGTTAATTACAAAAAGCAGAGAGAGATTAGGCTAATTATTTGAAGGTTGGGTATTATGGAAAGTAGTTGTATTAGTTGCTTGTAGTAGTATTAAGTAGTTAGTAGTAGTGGACGGGGGGGGGTGTGGCAACTATTAGAGTAGAAGTAGAAGAGTATTTAAGAAGTAGATTGGTTGTTTTTTTTTTATTTTTTATTTCATTGCGAGCGTTAGAACTATTTAAATAGTATGCTAAGAGGCATTTAAGAGAAAAGCTAGTTAATAGCTACTTAAGGAGAAGATCTAAGCTGCAGTTTATATATAAGTAATTGTATAATTAGTTTAATTAGAAACGGGTGCTAGGATTGAGACAGAGAGAAAGACAGACAGAGAGAGAGAGAGAGAGGCAGAGAGAGAGAGAGAGAGATTGGTTTGGAGTCTAAATTGGCTACTAATGATTACGAGAATATATATATCGCTTATATGGCATATACAATATTTTAGTTGTTGTTTGTTGTGGTTGTTGTTTTTGACAATTTTTTAATGATCGGCGCAGTCGTCGTATTCGTATTATTTTTTTTTTCTTTTTTTTTTGTACGCAGCAGCGACGCTTTGGCAAATTCCTCAAGTGACAAACGAGAGTTGCGTCGATAGTCGATTAATTGTTGTTGTTGTGTTGTTCTTTAACTAAGTTGTTGTTGTTGTATGGGTTGGTGTAGCTGCCAAACTATAGAATACATATATATATACATAGAAGCTGGACAAAGGTAGATGCGGTGGCTGTGGTTGAGGCAGAAGCAGAGGCAGAGACCGAGGCAGAGGCAGAGGTAGAAGCAGAGGCCGAGGCTGCTGGTTGTTGGTTGTTGGTTTGTTGGTTGTTGGTTGTTGGTTGGTTGCTTGGTTGCTTGATTGGTTGGCTAACTATATGTGAAACTTGCCGAGTTTGTCAAGGCGTCGCTGCTTGCGCGTTTTATTTAATTTAAGAAAAAAATCAAATCATTGCTGTAAAATTTGCTATGTTTCCAAAGACTTTGTGGTGGGTTCAAGTTGGGGTTAAAAAAATACATATATACATATATAATTGTTAGCAAATAGTTACGCGTTTCAACTTAATTACATAACGTAACTGGCCCTTCCCCCCACCCTACCCTTCCCCACCAACCCCCCGCAAACGTACCTCGGGCAATCAATAGCAGGGCGAGGATGCTGCCAAGCAGCCAGGATCTGCTGGGCAACTCCATTTTCTCGCTGTATGTCCTTGTTTCCTAGTATGTAAGCCAGGCCATTGTTCTGCCGACGCCCCACTATGAAAAGTCTTCATTTATTACTCAAACTAAATGGAATTTGTGTAAGCCAAACACTTCACCTTGTTATTTATGAATTTTACAAATTTTTTCAGCTAATTTTCCACAATTTTCCAAGCGTTTTTCTTGTGGCTGCTCGAATTTTCCAAGTTTTACTGCGAACGTTTTTTGGGTGCGTTTTAAGATGAAACTCAACTCTGGATAAGTAAATCAATGAGCCTGAGATTACTGATGCGCACAGCAGCTGAGAGCAGGGAGCAAAGCGCAGGCTCTCTCTCTCTCATCCAGAGAGAGATAGAGGGCGGATACAAGAGAGAGAGAGAGAGAGAGAGAGCGGTGGGGGGGTTGGTTTAGTTTGTAAACAAAAGGCACACTTTTTTGAGGGTTGGCCTTGTCGGCACAGCTCAGCTGTTGCTGGTTCTTTTGTTTACTTGTGGCACGTTGTTGCGCCAGAGTTGCCAACAGTTGCCACATCACTTCAATTTGCCACACAGTGCGTGGGATAAGTATAACATCACTTCCTCAATATACAGCACTTTTAACAAGCTCTGAAGGTCAACGGGGGTTGTCAGCATTTTGTTTACGATTTGCGACGCCTCAGTAATTAAGCAACCAGCTACAAGCTAGCACTATTAATCACACAAAAGCAGCAGCAACAACAGCAACTGTTGCCCATGGCGCCCAAATGTCATGCAAAACAAGCATCAGCATCATAATTCTTAATAATATATAATAAACTTGCCACCAAGCTATTGTTACGCACTAGAAAATGCCTGTTGTCTGAAAGGGGCAGCAAGCGAGTGCCAAGTCAATGCCTATATTTAAATTTAGCTTAAATCAACTGGAAAATCTTGATCTGCGTATGGTAAACGCCAGAGTCTATACGATCTAGAGACTTGACTCTTTTAATTTCTATTACAATGTAATGTCTGTAGATCTGAGGAACTGATAGAAAGACAGACAGACTCGGCTGTTGAAGAATATATTCACTTTATGAGATCGGAGGTGATTCCTTCAGCTTATTACATTACATACATTTGCATCACTTTATAATTTCTATTTTTAGCCATTTTTAATTGGTTTTAAAAAAAAGGTGCTTAAATTGGCAGCTGCATTCCACTTTTTAAATGTTTATTTATACACTTCTAGAGGGTATTTTATTTCATCGTGAAGTTTGTAACATATGAGAGTAGAAGTCCAAGCGAAACTTGTTCAATATACTATTCTGCTTCTCGCATTTTGATAAAAAACGAAAATCATCAATATCAGATTACTATACCACGTAGTTCCCCAAGGAACAATCCGTTGTTTGCTTGAATTAATGGTAAAAGTAAAAACTCCGCTCAGCAAGGGAATATAATCTTCGATGCGCCTAAGTTATCCGTTCTTTCCTGTTAATTATTTATTTTATATTGATTATATTTAATGTTTGCACACATATGTAATAAATTAAAGGTACTCGTCATAAAAAACTGTCGATAATCAGCTCCCTGCATAGCTGCTAATTGCACAGAGAGAGGGGGGGCGGCTGGATTGGAGGGTTGACTTCCGTATGCACAGGCATTGCTCGATGGTAGCGTAATTTGTTGAAGCCGTCAAGAACAATGGCAACGCTTAAAGAAGCGCTTAAGAAAAAAAGTCTGTAAAAAAAAAACACAAACAAAAGAAGAAGAAAAAGAAACTGTGTAAAAAAACTGTATACATGGCATAACAAAAGCCGCGTGTGAGACGTTTGGTAATGAAAGCATATTTTAGCATTGTTGATGATGGCTGCCAGCAGATTTGCAGCTGATTTTCATGTGCGCATGACAGCGCAATACAATGCAATGCAAACGAAAGACTCTGGCAACGAACGTGCAAACTGAAACCTTATGAGCAGCATGCGCTGGAAGCTGAGAAGCCAACTTGGACTCTGACAGAAGACGAACAACGAAAAAAATAGCTAAGGTCGCCAAAGCGTGCATAAAAACTCAATTTTCTAGCTTTTGTTGTTGTTGTTGTTGGCGCAATTTGGGTGCCTTTTTTGGTGTCAACACACATCATCAACAGACAGCGTCATTGATGACAACGCCAACGCAAAATTACATATGATATTAATTTCAGCATATTTTCATTAGATTTTATCAATATGTGTAATTAAAAAAATACATAATTATCAGCTGCATTTAATTGAAACAGTTTGGGTTTTTTTTTTTTTGGTTTTGTTGGGGCAGTTACAAGGTTGCTACGTGCCGCAGAGAGATGGCCTACAAAATGGGCACATGATGAGATGACTAAACAAGCTGGGTGTAGCTTTACAGTTATGTGTGTGAGCTCATGCTGCAGCTATGCAAACAATGTTTTGTTGGCTTAGTTATGTTCAAAATGTTCAATGTCTTGTCAGCTTTAATGGATTACTTAATTATTTTGTTTAGCATCCGCCTCTGGCGCTTTTTTGCGGTTAAAATGCAATTAATCATAAGTGAAGAAATTAATCTATGGCTTGTGCATGAATCTGTGTATTCTGTACACGCTTCATTCTATGCTAATTGTGTGTGAAAATAATAATAATTCGCAATCGTTAATGGCAACGTAATGTGATACCATAAACATTTAGACTGTGAGTGTCTTTGTCTACAGTGTTTGTTTCTCATAGCTAAATAAATTAATTAGTCAACATACAGATATGGATACACACAGCTATGGTCGTAATAATAGTTACAGTGCGAGAAATGTATTCGTGAATTGTGAATGTGGCATTTAGTCTTAGCCAGAGTCCAGAAATTGATGATTGCAGTTACTGCTGCAAACTTCAACCTTCTTCTCAACTTTTAACTACTAGTATTAAACAAATGGTGACCTTTAATTGGCATAAGTCAAAACTTGTTATTTAGAATGCTTTCAAGTAAGCAGATAACTCAATACTGTATAATTTTCACTCAATAAACTGTAAACTATACTAGCTCAGTTTTCATTATTATGCAAGCAATTTAATTGTTCACTGTTCATTTGCTTATATTGATATTTGTCTTTCCCAGTGCTACAAGCTTAAGCTATTGCACCAGTCACTAATGAATAATCATATTTTTAAAAGTCAACTAGATTAATAGCAAAAAAAATATATATAAATAATATATATAATATATAAATACAATAATTGTTGTAATTTTATGAGAGAGCACTACCAAAATGTTGAGCACAGCTGTATGTGTATACAATGTACAAAAAGTACTTGAATGATTCGGCGTTAATTTTTACACCCAAGATTCTTGCGCATATGGATAAACACAATCAGCAGCAGAAGCAGTAGCAGCCACAGCATCAACATCAGCAGCATCAGCATATTAATAGATAAAAGATACAAAAGATACGGACCAAAATGAGCAACTCACCAAATAAAAAAAATTGCACAATTAGCAAAAGTTGACTGACTCACTGACTGACTGACTGACTGACAGTTACTGCCAACTGTTGTCAGTTGGGCAATATTAAAAGTCCTCAACCATATTAACACTTTTGGGCAATGTTTTGCGGCGCGCCGCAGCGCTCAAAATTTGTGTCAAACCCAACAACAGCAGCCACAGCGACACCAACAACAACAATGATCGAAAATCATGCAGTAAAGTGCACGACTAACCAACAACAACAAGTAAACAAAGCAGACGAAATATAAAGAAAATGGAAAATACAGCAGCGTCTGCATAAACCGTACACGATTCGACACGCGTTCCACATTTGTGTGGAGGGGGCAGGCCAATGAGGAAGTGCAGCAACAAGTGACACAAGTTAAACATCTTATTGCTTCCTCATGTGGCGCACATGCCACAGCATTAACTGTCGAAGTGAATGCCATTGTTGCAAATGCCACAAAGTGAATACAAAGTAAATCTTGCAACTGCCTAAAAGTATGCAGCACTATTTTTATATTTACATCGAACTCTGCGCATGAAAGTATGGCATATCAATATATGACTGGCAACTACAGTTAGTTAGGCATAGAGTCAAAATTAAATATACTGCCAGATACTGTCAGATGTTTGATGACAGAATTCTTTTGGAGTAGGCTGAAGTGTTGTTTATGTAGGCTTAAAAGAGAGAAGCTCAGAAATAATACTTCTGATTGACAAAGATTAGCTTAAGAAATTTATAATTTATATATTGGTTATCCGAAGAGAACGATTCGAATACACTTACTGCCTTTGGATTAGGGAACTTTCTCCGACAAGTTTTGCACACTTGGAGCCCGCTAATAACAATGAAACGCAAATATCGTTTAAATTTAGTTTGGCGCAAAATGCATGCCATTTTCATTTGAATTACATTACGAGCGAATTCTAACTAAGAGCGAACAAAACTTTTCGTTGGTATGTGTTGCTATGTTATGCATACATATACATATATATAGGTATATAAAAACTATTTACAAAACGTCTGTAGACCGAAAAATAACACCCATCCATATAGCCATACATATATATATAAAGCCCTAATATATCAATCGATTTGACCCTTGTGCGCTATATAGGAATCATAGAGCGTTGACTGCTTGCGTCTCTTCAGCCGGGAGCAGGCAATAAACAGGGTCACAGTCAGCACACAGAGCAATGCCGAGCAGCTGGCTGTCAACGCCGAGAATGTGGATGTTTTGAGGCAGGTCTGATGTGGCAGCTGCGGCTTCGACGTCCGATGTGCATAGACATCGTCGCCATCGGATTCACCCTCCTGCAGCACACGCAGCGATTGAAACAGATTCACATTCTCCGACAACGTTGGACTCTCAGTGGTGGTGTCTCCAGCATCCGCCAGCGGTGGCAACGATAGATTTGTGGCCGTCATATTGGAGGTGTCGCGCTTAGTTACCGCCTTCAGATTGCGCCAGTGGCAGGGCTGACTCTGTGTAACACACAAAAATGTACACGATTAAGTAAACATATATCTGATCAGTCAAGGATCCTAACTCACCGGACAGCGTCCATGGCACATGCGCACATCGCACTCAATATACAGCGCCGGGGAGCCAGTGAAGCGGAATGTTTTCATATAGGCATACACCTGAGTTTCATACACACCCGAGTCCGACCAGGAGCCCCTGAAACGTGAGATGAGCTTATCATCCACCGGACAACCCTGCTGATCAATCAGCTGTATGCGCTTATTGGCGCCATTGTGCGCATAGCAATCATTCACAACAATATCAAAGCCATCTAAGGGAAACCAGGAGTTTTAGATGATTATTGTTTTTAGTTTTTAGTTTTAATCACCCACCATATTTGCTTCTCATGTAGATGATCAGTGTTAGGGGATCACCCACACGCACTGGTCCAGTTACGCGTGGTCCACCGATGCCATAGCCATTCTGGATTTCCATATAGCACTCGGGTGGACTCAAAGTGAAGACCACAGGATTGCCAGTTGCCACTCTAGAAATGTTATAGTATTTTGTATATGGTTAAGGGATATTATATATATTAAGAATATAATGCTTACTCCACATCGAGAAAGGGAAATGTTACAGTCTTCCAGAAATCATAGCCATACTCGCAGGTGACCTTGAAATGCTCGTCGTATTCCTCCTCAATCAGTGGATTATACTGCACGGTTACCGTGTTCCACATAAAGTTCTGCAAGATATAGATATATACTCATATATATAACAAAGATCCGTACATATGAACTGAACTGATTAAAAATAGGATAAGGGATATATTAAGAGCTCTCTCGACTTGCAAACTCCTTTCTCGGGCATACGTACTGTGGGGTTCTTGCGGCTCTCCTCCTGCAGCGAATTCTTGCCCAGAGTGCCACAGCGATTCAATTGTATGTAGAACTCATAGTAATCCCGGCCAGAACCATTGATATACATGCAATCGGGATCGTAGGCATAGCCGGCAGAGTAAAGCAGACCGCTAAACGAGCCATTGAAACCAATTCTTATCTTCATATAATCATCCTGGCACTCAGCCTCAATATCTGCAGGGCGAAAAGGGAAAAATCATAAATCGGAGCTTAAGCTTAATCTCAAGAGCTGCTCACGCTGCACTCTGGTGCTATTGTGGGTGTATTGGTGTCCATTGTAATCCTGCTCCCAGTACTCCTCGTGCCACTTGTTGCCATCGAAGGGCACCGCATGGTAGCCAGCACTGCCTGTTGGTGCACCACTCGAGTCCACGCCAGTGGAACCATAGTCCAAGTGAACGGGGTGGCCAATGCGCTGGGGCACATAGCCCGAGGAATCGGGCACGTGATCGGGCTAATGTGTGGGAATTAATGTTAATGATAATGCTTAAACTCAGCAAAAAGCAGTAGAGCAGTAATCCAAATCTAAGTTTAGATCTCACCACATCGTGTTGCAGCCTGTTGCGTTCAACGGCGTTGCTGCTGCGATTGCGCACATCCTTTGCAAACTTCTTTTGTAGCGGCAGGCCGGCACGCTTGGCCAACTTGGAGGGCTGGGTGGTTGGTCCCGAGATGTACGACTTGGAGGAGAGTGCCACCAGCTCCTGCTGCGGCTCATCGGAGGCACTGGATGCCAAGGGGCGACTGGTTCGCTTGCTGCTCGAGTTGCGCGGCGTTGTTGTCTGCACCCGTCCCTTAAAACTGCGCACTGGCGTCGCAGCGGCTGTTGCTGGTGTTGGGGAGGCAGTGGTTGTTGCCACCGCTGCTGCTTTGCTCACTATGGCATAATCTGTGCTCAGCTCAATACACCTGCTGGGCTGTAAAAGAGAGCGAGAGAGAGAGAGAGAGAGAGGGGGAGTGGGAGGGTATCTCGTTATAAATCAATCTGGTCTTGAGGCATAAAAGTGCTGCATCAGGGCATTAAGAAATTGGCAAGAGAGGCAAACATAATTTGTAGGCATGCCTCACTTCTTCCGCCTCGCTTTTGGGCTCGACAATCAATCGACGGCGCTCTGGGAAGCTACGCAATGTGGCAGCAGCAGCGGCGCATATCCGTTAGACGGGGGCCAAATGATTGGCCAACGATTGGTTACGGTTCATGTGTCCGACTAGCTGACTAGCTGACTAGCTGCCTGCTTAGCATAATCAGGAAGTTCATTCTTAGAATGCAGTTTAACTGTTAAATAGATTAGTTTTTTCTTGCCCGCCCGCCCAACACAGCAGCACAAACAAAAGACTTAGGCAACGAACTTGTGCTTGCGCTTGGGCAACAAGTGAAAGGCAAATATTCTCAGAATTCTTACCTGCAGCATCAGCAGCAGCAGCAGCAACAGCCACAAATAGTTTGTAAATCTGCACAGCTTCATCTCTCGCACGCAACTGAACGAACTGCAAAGAGATACAAATATTCGATATTGTCATTAAACAGAAGGCTAAAGCAACAACAACAACAACAACAAGTCTGTATTATTGCAACCTTGTTAATGGTCACTCAAGTGTTCAGGTGTTCAGCCTGGATGCATCAGTCTTACAGCAAATGCGTAGCTGGCAGGAAGGAAGTTTGTGGTTCATAAATTAATTATGGTCAATATGCGAAGAAAACATAAGCATAAACAACAACCACATAAGCAACAACAACAACAACAACAGCAGCATCTGTTGTTGGAGACGCTATCAATGTCGTCGCCCAGAACAATGGCTGACAAACGCTTGACAGCCGCCAAGGTTAAAGGCATAAAATGTAAAACTGTCAGCTGTAGGACGCTGCATTAATTGGTATCATGTTCATAACAAGTTAGGTTATTAATAATTAGTAGCTATATCTAAAAAGAACGGGATGCTTAGCTGGCATAAGACCTAAACTGAAAGTAACATAATTATGATTGCAACATGCAAGAATACTATCACGCCGTAAATTAATCCCTTGCAGACTGGCAACAAATTAATTTAAACATACATTAAAATAAATCTCACACAAGAGCTCATTTTTCATCCGACTATTCCTAGGGCAGCTATAGTGCTCCGATTCGGCCGGTTTTGGCCTATGTACAGCAAAAAGACAGTCATGAATTTTGATTCTCGGTTCAAATTTCATCTAGAAAACTTTAAGACAGTGGGACTAGTTTGCACTTGGCTAAATCGATTCAGATAGTGAAGCTGATCAGGAACAAATAACTATATATGTGTATATACCTTTTATATGTTACTTAGATCCACAATATGCTATCTTTTCAGGCGTCTAACTTCTAAGCTATTTCATAATAAATTGGCTACAAGCCAAGGAGCAACTCCAATGTTTCTTTTAAGTAATTCGACATTCAAAATACACACAGACACGTAGAACCCATTTAAGTAGCTGAGTCAACTTGTTCATTTGACAATCAAGCCTGTCTATAAAGCGTAAAGGTCAAAGACATATAAAACTACAACTCTCAGTAGTATTACGAGCTGTATTACGAGCTTTAATTAGTGTTAAAGTCAAACATGTAGAACACTTTTTAGCTAGATTCTGCAGCTCAACTCAAATGAGATTTTAATGAATGACTCGCAGCGGTGTCAAAAACTACAGACATAAACACAGACACCGCACCACCTCAACCACCCACAGCACCACCCGCCGTAGATTGCCCGCCAAATGGTTGGCTGCGTTTTACGCTTAGCTGTAAAAACGCACGCCGTTTGCTTAATTGTTGTTGTTATAATTACTTTGGCTACAGCTTTGGCTTTAACTTTGGCTTTAATTTTAGCTTTAGCTTTAGCTTTAGCTTTGGTTGTCTGCAGTTTTTTATTCTTGTTTGTTTTGCTTTTGCTGGTTTTACGGCTGTTATGCAATACGTGTTGACTGTTGCTTTTTGGCCACCTGACTTTAGTTTTAGTTGTGGTTTAAGCTTTAGTTTCGGTTTCGGTTTTTGGCTTTCATTATTTTTAATTTTTTTTTGTTGTTGTTATTTTAGCTGTTCTTTAATGGCGGCCACGCTTTGCTCCTCTGCCTTGTTGGCTTATAATTATATTTAATTGTTGTTGCCTGACCTTGAGCCGTTTATTCTTTTTTTTATATAATTTTGTTGTTGTGTTTCATACTTCACATTCACCCACAATGTTGGCGGATCTGCTAACGGTACAACACTTGCGTTTAAC
Source organism: Drosophila paracracens (assembly GCA_035044025.1). Lineage (NCBI taxonomy): Eukaryota > Metazoa > Arthropoda > Insecta > Diptera > Drosophilidae > Drosophila > Drosophila paracracens. The sequence continues at coordinate 1,356,386 of JAWNMN010000394.1, forward strand.
ACGAACCGTTCGAAAGCAGCTGACAGTTTTTTTCTTGCTGAGGGCGTTTGCGCAGTTTATTGACCGCATATCTTGAAGATAATTACAGCATTTAGCCGTTTGAAATAATTAAGTTTGATACATATAAGTTAGGGAAACAAATAAAACTTCAGTTAGAATGTGCTAGTCGAGTGGGCCCGACTGAGAGATACCCTAAAATACTCAGCAGGCAATGGCTTAATATGCAAATAAAATCTATGTTTCTTATCCGAATTAAATTAAGTTTTTACAAGGCAAATAATATATCTGTGTCTTTTATTGCTATCCCAAATCGATTTGTATCGATATTCGTGCTATCGATAAAATTACATAAAAGTTACGAGAAATGCGAGAAATTCTCATTAAATGCGTTTTTGCATACCTTTACACAACTTCATTATATCCAATTTTGCAATGGCAAACCATGATCAGCAAAATATGAATATGAATATTTTACAGAGCTAACTGCTTGATTAAGATAAAAGAGCTGACATAATATCCACTCGTATTGTACACTCACCTTTTGTTATATCTAGTATTTCCACACCAACTTCCGTTTTGTTTTATCGCCTTTTCCAAAAAAAAAAAACTGACCTGCTCCAAGCTTCTTTTTCGTGTAGCTTGGCAGGCAAAAAGTTAAGGGTTTATATTTTTGGCTCACTCACGCACTTTTTGACCAACTGACAAGGCGAAAACTTGGCCCATTTTCCTAGCTGCACAAGAGTTGACGAGCCGTGCCCAAAAGCGATAACAAAACACACACTTGAAGTGCGTGGGCAGATTTATCAGGGGGGATTCGAGTTATTTCACTTTCACGATCTGACCAAAAAACGAAAAACCAAAAAAAAAGCCGACAACTTTTGAATGGTGCGAGTATTGCGCGATTTTTGTTATGCTTGTTGCTGCAGTTATTGTTATTGTTGTTTGGCCCGATGTTTTCTACACCATTTATGCCATTTATCTAGCAGGCTCTGCCTCACATGCTTTACATGTTGCGCGTCTGTAAAACTTTTGTGCGGTTTTCCGTTTTTTCGGTGGAAGCCCGAAAAATCACTCAAGTGCAACTTGCCAAATAGAATCAACCAAGCCGGGCCAACTATGTATCTCTGTGTGTGCTTTGTATATGACTCGACTAGCGATTGCCAAATCTTGCATAAGAGCCCTCCTTTATGAATTCCGAATGCCGTTCAACGTTTTGGGTATACAAAAGTTCCGATGCAGCAGATCTTATGGTCTACAGCTCTTCAAGTTACGCGCAGGTGTGAAGCGAAGCGCGGATCGCTCGCATCTTTATAGAGTTTGGCCAACTGCCTACAAGAACTGAGTATTACAGCTGAAGTGCTGAAGAGCTCAACAGCTCGAGAGTAAGCCACAAGCAAGAGCACTTTGGATTGTGAAAGAAGCTGCCTGGTAGCCCAACTAATCAGCTACCCAGCCGCCCAGCTACCTATCTGACTATCTACCTAACTGACTATCCAGCAACACTTGCAAAAAATATATGATCCTAAGAAAACTCATATTACTTTTGTAATTCGACTTATTTTAATTATCTAGCTTTGTCTTTTGTCTTGAATAAGCCGATATCAGAGACTATAACAGCTGGAGACAAAATTTGAGTATAAGTTCTCATACACAATACGCAAATCAAATTTATTTTTTTCTATGCTTGGGATTAAGATCGAATAAGCAACACAGATTTTGTTGAGGACACCAGCATTATTACTTTTTTTATATTATCTATGTAAGTTTTCTCAACTCTAAGGTGTTTTCTCTCAGTGTGACTGCCAGCCCAAGCAGCTGCAAGTTCGCCCCAACAAGAGCTAACGGTTGCAACTGCATTTCGCATTTTGCATTTTGCATTTTACTCTGCATTACTTTCGTTCACAGTTCGCCGTTGCTTTTGGCGCAGGGCGGAAGTGCAACAGGAATATTGTGGGGCGAGTGTTGCGTATGTTGCAGCTGACCTATTACCCATTACCTGCGTCAAGGTCAACGGCACCTAACTGTAACTCGAGCGCGTGCAACATATTGCAGCAGCAGCTACAGACAATTTTGCGAAGCGTGTCTGCGTTAAAATACAAATTACTAATTAGTTACTTAGCACTTAAAAGGCAGCTAATTAAACGCTCCACTCTTAGCCAGTTGTGAAAGGTACTCCCCCAATCCATTGGCCCTGTAAGGCAACCACTACACAGGTCAGCTCTACTCCAAGGGCAGCCTATCTATCCACTGTGACGAGGAGGACCACAAAAATACTGACCTAATTTATGGCACATAACTTAACATTTATGATTGATCATTATTTAAATTGAGATCTGCATGCTCAAAAGCTAAACATTAATTAATTCATTAATTCACTTAAAACAAATGCATTATTCATAATTTAATTTAAGTTTATTTCTTTCGTTATGCGAGCATAAAATCAACTCACTTGAAGTTTTGGTAATTGTTTGATGATTAATCATGAGGATGGCCTTAACCCATTGAAAATGGGCAGAACTTGGGCAAAAGTGTGCAATAGAAAGAAGAAGAAAAGTACGATCCCATAAAGCATATGTATTCTTGATCAGCATCAATCACCGTTTCGATCTAGCTAGGTTAATTTGTTCTTCTGTAAAATCAAACAGAGACTTGACATTTGGAAAGGCAGCTTAATTAATTCTATCGATTATTCCGTTTCGCGAATATCGATATAAATCGTTTTTTTACAATTGTAAAAATGTATTCCTCAAATAGATATATATTCAAATTGTCTAGTTTTGCGTATTCTTTTATGAAAACATAAGTTTTTCTTTAAGTTTGTAGCATTATCATTTTTATTGGGTTTTCTATATTTATATATATTTTTTTTTCTCATTTTTTCATACTTGCGCTCATTTTTCTCATTCATCAGGCATACAGCAGAGTCATATACTTAATATATAGATATATATTTCCGGTTGATATACTTATTCTCGTGCCATTTGTAATACATTTTACATAAAAGTTAAGCATATGTTTCACAATTACATACCAAAAATAACATAAAATTAATACACACAAATTCATCAACGCTTTTCATTAAAACTAAATTCAGAATTTCGATCGATTTATAGTTAAATACATAATAAATAATAATAAGTTTAAAGTTTAAGGCTACATTAATAAAATGGTTTTTGTTTGCATATTTTATACATTTCTTTTTTATACTTTTTTTTGTAAGTTTTTGTAAACTTTTGTCATTTTGTTGTTTTTGCATATTCATTTTGAAAACTTTTTATTGCATTTTTTGGTATTTTTTTTTTTAAGTGTTTTTATTTTCATTTGTAAATTGAAACTGTGAACATTAAAAACTACGCATTTACACAGCATTTTTTTGTGGGTTTTGTTTTTTTTTTTTTGTTGTTGTTTTTACACAATTACTAATTGTTAATTTTGTATTTGATATTTTTGCGGCTTTGTTGATTTTTATATATTTTTTTGTCAAGTTTTTATTTTTGTTTGTTTTTTTTTTTTGGCAATTTAAAATACTAATTAAAATTATGCGCTTTGCCTTCGCGTCTTATTTTTGTTTTTGTTTTTGTTTTTTTCCTTTTTGCCATGATTGTTTGAATATGTCAAGCTCCCGCCTGCTCCTTGTAGACAAACAGTGAGGGAGAGAGAGGGAGGGAGAGTGTTGGTTGTTGGTTGTGTGTGTGTGTGTGTGCGAACTAGCAGCACTTGCGATTGTTGTTGGCGCCGCTGACCAGCTTGCAGTGCTGCATCTCCGAGCGACGAGGGCGATGAGCCTTCGCCTGGAAGTCGCGCACCTTGTTGGCACGCTTAATGGCGCTGCGGCACAGCTGCTGATGCTGCTTCTTGTTGTTGCTCTGCAAATCGAGAAATTAACAGTATTAATATAGTAATATAGTATATTTTCTAGCAGACTCAATATTTCTATATATTTGAGCATCATTTTTCTCAGTGCATAATTTACACTGCATTTCTATCGACATATTATGATTATTCTAGGCGACTCGCTTACCTTCTGGCCTTCACGAGCGAGAGTCTGCTGCTTCAGCTGCACCGCCGCATGGCGGTCGAAGCGAGCGCTGTTGGAGCGTGGCTGCTGCAACGCAGCCTGAGCCTGAACCGGAACCGGAGCCTGCTCCGGCTCCAACACTGGCTCTGGTTGCTGCAGTTCAGCTGCTCCGAGATCAAGATTTACAAAACTTTCGGTACCCGCCTGGCTGGACCTAATACTATGATACACCGACATGCTGCAAAAGAGAAAGCGAAATAAAATTGTTAATTTCAAATTTTAGACAAATATAAAGTATACGACAAGTAGCTTAAGCAGTAGCGGGGGTTTTTTATAGTTGTGAGGGGTGTTCTGAGAAGGGGGGGTACAGTTTTGAAGAGTTGTAAGTACAACAAAAATCACCAACCTTGGATGCTCAATCAATAGATTCTCAAAGGGTGATGTTTCCATATTGATTGGCCCAATCGAGGTGAAGCATGGTGGCGGTGTTACGTACCAGGACTCCTCCATCATAACGCCGGCCGATCCACAACCCTTGCCCGAGCTGCTGTCCGAGCTGCTGCCCGAGTCGCTGCCACTGGGCGAGCAGGCGGCGCCCCTCGAGATCGAGATCGCCATCGGTGCATACAGCGATTGGCTGACAGCTGCTGACTGCTGGCTGTCATCATCACAATTCTCGCTAGCTGCTGCTGCCACAGTGTTGCGCGATGGGCCGCTCAGCGTTGCACGTGCCGCACGCGACCGTTGCAAGTAGTTGCGCTGCTGCTGCGGACGCGGTCCGCTGTACAAGGAATGCGAATTGATGTGCTGCTGATGCTGTCGCCGGCGAGCCGGTGCGACAGTTGCAGCAGCTGCTGATCCGCCGCCGACAGACTTCGACTGCAGCTCGACGACGGACAGCTCCTCCTCGGAATCGCTGCGTGGCAGCGAATCCTCCTCCTCCTCTGCAAAGTTCAACATATTCAAATGAGATTCCAGTTCGAAATTCATGTTAATATCTTCCTCAACTTACCCTCCTTTTCGACAATGTACCATTCGTCCTCGTTGAAGTCCTCGTCGATGGCGCCTTGTCCGTTTGGGGTTAGTAGCTTCGATAGAGTTGGGGTTTGCTTGCGTTGTCCGCCCTGCTGCTGCTGCTGCTGCTGCTGATGTTGTTGTTGCTGATTTTGCTGGTGTCGCTGCCTGCCACGCCTATTCTTAGCGCCTGAACGTTTAACGGTGGCACGTTGATTGTTGCCAGCAACAGATGGGGTTGTTGAGGTCACCTCGATTACATCGCCGGGCGATTGATCGTTGCCAATGGGAACTACGTTGGGAGCGTTGGCCTGGACAGGATTCGTATCACTATTTTGAGTTGAGTCAGTTGACGTCGCTTGCGCTCCAAATAGAAACGTTGCGAGACTGCTAAACATTATACCAAGCTGGTGACTGGGTTGCTGGCTACTGTGGACTGGTATGGTGTCAGGTGATTGATTGATTGATTGATATTGTTTATCAAACTGAGATCAACAGAGAGAGAGAGAGAGTCAGTCAGTGAGACACACAGAGAGAGAGAGAGAGAGATTTCTTCTTATTTTGTTACTGGGATCAGTCTTTATTTATTCCTTTTGTACGCTGCTCCTTTTTTTTTATCTGCAATCAAAAAAAGAGTGAAATATTTAATTAACAAACTGTGACTTGAATTAATTGGAAATGCAAAAGTGCACTTAAAATTTATATAAGAAATAAAAAATAAAAAAAAAAAAGTGAAATTACTTTGATTACACTAATTATTTACGCTCTGCAAAAAAAAGACTTTTTCTTTCTCTTCTTCAGTTGCGCTGCTCACAGTTTGACGAGCACTGTGCGCACAGCTACATTTATTGTATAAAATATGCAATAAAGCGACGGCTGCCACAGCCCATTAAGCTGGCAAGTTGATAGCTGGATGCCCACCCAAACCCCCTGTGCCCCCTCCCCTCCCCTCCCCGCACGGCTCTTATGCAAGTCGAGTGCATGCAGCGAGCTTATGATCATGACAATTATATATGGTGCTATATACACACTTATATCTGTATATATATTTATATATATGTATATCTCGACATTTAAATTGAGCGCACGTCATAGACGTCTCAATTTGTATCTGTGGCTGTGCAGCCAACAGTAAATGTATCTGTATCTGTTTTAGCTATTGTTGTTGCTGTTGTTGTTGTTGTTGCTATTGTTGTTGTTTCTTTAGTGCCACTTTGCCATTTGAATTGCACTCGAAACGTTTCCATTTTCAGTCTAAAAAAAAAAATAAGAAACATAAGAAAAAAGTGTGCCAATGGGCAAAGCAAAATGATGGCTCTACTTTATGGCAATTGTCTGTGAAATTGTGATTGTGGCTATGTGAATGCACTCACACTCACACTCACACTCACACTGACATTCATACTCACACTGACATTCACACTCACATTCGCAGTGCCAGCTGATGGCTAAAACCGCCAAAATAAACACAAAGCAAAACTTCAGCTAAAATCCAATTGCAATTTGACCGCAAAAACACGAGCAGCTTAGCTTAGCTCTTGTTTCTCCCTCTCTCTCTATCTATCTGTCTCTGTTTCTCCAGCTCTAACTAGGGTTCGCCAGTGAAATCTCAGCAGAGACACACAAAATCACTAACAAGCATAACAACAGCCAGCATCTATTAGCCTGGCCAACAGCAGCAACAGCTGCAGCTTGTAAGCACTTTTGTGCGACAATTTGCCAAATGCTAAACAAGCCAAATGTCAGCGAAAGTTTGCCCAAAAGGATTTGATTGACACAGCTGCTTGTAATTACATATATATATATACATATATATATATATATATATATATCAGTTGAACTTTCACTAGAACTTAGAGTAATAAACTGCTGTCTTAATTAAAGTTAAAATTGCGAAAGAGGGTAAGCTGATATTGAAGATAGCATCTCCGACTCCATAAATATATATATATTCTTAGCCAACATAAATTGCCGAGCTGGTTGAGCCTATCTGTATAAACCAGCTTATCTCAAGAGATTTTGAAATTGGAATATAATATATAATTTCATTTTTATCAATTGCTGCACCAGTTGCACCTGCACCATTGCAAAGATATAGCCTTCCACTTGATAAACTTCATTACGAAAACATATTTGTAAATTGAAGAAACATATATTAGATGCCTATTATAATAACTAAGTTTAGATAGTCTCTCTCTCTCCCTCCGTCTCTCTCTCTCTCTCTCTGTATTTCTCTCTGTCTCTCCCAATATTAGCATAGTTTTAGCCAACACTTGTTCTTGCACATATCTCAGCGCTTATTTGGCCCATTTAGCTTAGTTTAGCTGCAGTTAAATGCAAACACAGCTGTTTGTCATAGGCAGTGTTTACGCTAAGCAGTTTGTGCCCAAAACGTCACACTTAAAACTAAACACTAAACAGTGAACACTGCATATGGCATACTGATGTATATATCTTGCATAATATTGCCAGCACGCATGTCAAGCATGCATATATACCAGATATGCATTCTATATGTAAGAATATATATATATTTATGATAATAATAATAATAACAGCTTTAAAGGCATTACGACATCCCGTTTTGGTTGTTGTCCATTTCGGGCTTAGTGCATTCCATGCTGGAAACACGTACCAAATTCAACTGCGCCTCAAAAACAATATTTGTTTTCAGCATTTAGCTTTTATTTTGCCAATTCACGCTGAAAACAGCTGATAAACGTGCCAATGGAATGCAGTAAACAAATGCCAATGACTGCTGCTAATATGCTATAAATATATTATTTATTTTTTATATTATCATAGAAATAAATTTGCCATTAAATCATTTTCACTTTTGTCAACTTTGTGTTTAATTTTTTGCAGCTAACCTTGACCATGAAAACTATCTGTCAGCTAGCTGAAATTGCTCTCCAATTGTCTTACGATCAGTTAAGGTATATATATATATATATATATGTGTGTGTGTGTATAGATTTATCTATCTATATATCTAGCGTTTATTTTTGCTGCGACCTTGATCGATGGCTGCGCACTTATATAAGTCTTTAGAGGCATCATATCTAGTATATGGCATATACTATACCTATATTTATATAGCTTTAACCTTGGCAGAATGCATTGCCATTTTTGTAGTAGTTCCCCCCTTTATCTCCTGCTTAAGTCAACAAACTGTAGACTCTTTTTGTGTGGCATTAGCTTTTATTTGTTATTGCTGATAAAGTTGTGTTTTTTTGCCAACTCATTTGCAGTTGCGATAGGAGCAGCACAAGTCCAGACTTTCTGACTAGACGGCGGCTTACTGCTTAGTTGTATACTATTGCTGATATCTCTAACTATAGTCTAGCGTGTGTAGCTGCTAACGAGTCGAAAGTTCAAGCGATTAAATCATACACGGAGAGGCTGCAAACACGAAATAGTTGAGGCTGGTTTAATGAACTTGAACTAATTACGGACAGTTGTTGAAACTAATAATAGCTGATCACGGAACTAATGAAAAACACACGAAAAACAAGAAGAAGAAGAGAGATAGAGGAAATCTAATCTGAAACCAAGATTTTTAGCCTACAAGAATAATCAGCGAGACAGAGGAAAAGACTAGACAAAAAAAAAAAAATGCGAAACATTATTTCGATAAAGAAATAACCATCAATTTAGATTTCGATAAAACTGAATTGCAAATATTGATTCTAGAATGAAAAATCTAAGATATAGATTCTTAAACTACCAGAAAATTTAAGTCAATAACCGAATTGTTAAATAAAGAAAAATCTATAATAAATTTTTGCTCTGAAGTCTCAATTCAAACAGATGATAAGCAAAAAGTAATTAAGATTTGAGCTAAAGCTGCGAAAATATATTCTTGATCTTTGATTCTTAAAGCACTTTTCACTTATCATACATTTTTCACTCGACTGCAAATTGAATTTCTTCACTTCACTTTCTATAAGTTTGCCACTTGAATAGTTTAAGTTTGTTGTTCAACTTTAACTTTTAGCTTCACTTCACTTTCTGTTAGTTGTTCACTCACATCCAGAATATATATACTTCAGCTGAAGTCTTTAGCTTTTGCACAGTTCACCTCTAATAATGATTATGTCTATTTCAACAGCAAATTAAATGTAATTATCAATTTGCCAACCCAGCTTTCGATAAGCAAACAAAGAGCTATGGGCAAATGTACACACATACATGCATGTATACATATGTATAGTAAATATCTAAAGCTTTTCAAGTCCCACACAATAAAAAAAAGAAGAAAAAAAAAACATCTATAGGCCCGCCCACACTTGCGTATGTATTCCAATAGTCGTATCAGTTAAACTTATCCGATTAGTTTAAAGCTCAAAGTGGCCTTTGTTTCTTTGTTAACTATTGCGCAAACTTGTGAATATTATTATTTTTTATTTTAATTTTAGGTCAATATGCAAATTTTATTTGTGGACTTTGGACCTCAAAGTCGATAACCAATTATTAAGAATAGCAATAAAGATAATAAAATTAAAGAAAAAAATAATAATTAAAACAATACTAATAATATAATAATAATAATACAATTATTAATACAAATAATAATAAAAAATAATACTAAAATTATTAGAAATAATAATAATAAATATAAATTATGCAATGGCGGCGCTGACGTCACAAGCGACCTTGTGGCGGACCACAAAAAAATAATAGAAGAAGAAGCAGCAGCATCAGCTGAGCATAATTTTTAGCCACACAAAGAACATATATTGCACTTAATTAGCATCGTTTTTCGAGTGCTGTTCTTGCACATCAGCTGTTTGGCTCACCTGGAGTTGAGAACTCAAAGGGCCGATTTCACAACTAAAAATAACGTCACTCGAAAATATGAACCGCAGAAGTGAAGTCCACAACACAAAAATGAGATACAAAAATGAAACGAGCAACAAAGCTGCAGATACTGCAAAGTCGACACTCGTTTGCCAACTGAAACGGAAGCGTATTTGAATTTTGAAAAGCGCACCAAAAAGAACAAAAGCTGCACACACAAAAGCTGAGAGAGAATTTATCTGTGTATTGTTGTAGCTGTTGCTGTAGCTGTACCTGCATTTGTAGTTGTAGTTAGCTTAGTTCTTTTTGAGCAGCTCACTTTCTGCTTTGGTTTTTTTCAACACTTTTTATTTTGGGCGGTGGGGATTTATCCCGAGCATTGTTTTATCTATAGCTTAACTATTTACCTAAGCGTTGTTGTATCCGTGTGTGTACCGTTTCGTTGTATTTGTTTCACTTTTCTTTTGCTGCACTTTTGCTGCTGCTGCTGTTGCGTTTGCTTTCAAATATCAGAGACGAATGTCAGCAGCTCAGCAGCTGCTCAGCCAAAGTAGCAAACATAGAGAGAGCAAATAGAGAGAGAGAGACAGAGAGCGAACGATCCAAGCGAGCGTATCTAAACACATAATTATGTATTTTTTAAAACGCAAAAAGCGACAACAGCATTGTCCGTACGGGAGTGGGGGAAGAGAGGTGGGCAACTCATCTTTTTTTCAGCTGGTCAACAAAAGCACAATATGTTTATGCTCCAAAGCAGCTGAGATGCCGAACTCGAGCCGAATACAAGCCGAGCGAACAGCCGTTCGCTTCGTGCACATTGGTTGTCTGGTCGATCGATCCGATCATACGCAGAGTTCGTGTTATTTTGTTTACCAACAAACGCGCAAGTGGTGCTCACTGTCACGCTCCCTCTCTAACAACTGCACTTTCTCGCTCGCTCCACATAAATGTACACGTACTGTCTGCACACTCACACACACACAGTTAGTTTAATAAGCTTTTGCTCTCTCAGCTCGATCAGCTGCTCCAACGTTTGCGCACTGACACACTTTTGTTGCCCTCTTCCCCACCTCGCTTCACCACTCTCTTTGCGTCTCTCTCTGGCGCAGTTACTTTTTTTTGATTAGCTTGCCAGACCTAGTGGAGCTCATCGCTAGTTGCCTTTGTAGTTTGTGACTAAGAGAGCAACAAAAAGAACTGCCAAAAAGTGGTATGTATGTGTGTGTATGTGTGTAGTTTGCTGCTTTTGTTCTGCCTATTTTATATTTGTTGTTGCATTTTCGTCTGCTCAAAGTTCAATTTAAAAATACAAAAAATACACAATGCTTTAGACGCTTTAATGCCCAGTCACGAATCAGCTTTAGAATTTGAATCGAAACTTAAGCATTGTACTTAAGCATATTTATTAGTTTCGGTGTATCGCAATTGCCAGATGCTGCCAACATTTTAATTAACTGGCAAGCCTAGGCTAAATACATACTTAGGCAGTCAAACTTTGCTAGGCAAATAAAATAATCGCGTTAACTGTACTTTGTTTACTTCACTTTATGATAAAAATCACAGTAGCGAAAGTACCCGATTACGAATTCGAATCTCTAAATAATGGAATGACGTATGCTAGCTTATAAAACAGTTTTAAACATAAACAATATAATATATATTTTATTTTTCACAACAAAGAATTGCATAATCGATATAATACAAAAGCACTTTACAACTCTGCATATGAGAGCATACAGAATGCATTCAGTAATGATATGTCATTCGCGAGTTCGCTGCTGGGAAACTTTCGCTGAACAATTAGCTCGTCTAACACTATTAGAAAAAAACATGAAGTTCGCCCGCACAAAAGCTTTCATAATTTCACCAGATAAAGAATATCAATAGAAACAAAAAATAAATGAGAGCAAGGCAAATTAGCGAAAAGCTAAACAACCTCGCGGCCAGGTTCAAGGTTATTGTTTTGGCTTGTGCTGTGCTCTTATTTTCATTTGTATTTTTAGAAATTTTATCATCATACAACAGCTGACACAAAATTGAAAGGGGAGGCAACAAAGCGACAACTTGTAGCTGGGGCTAAAAAAAAAGTAGCTGACGCAAGAAAACATTTCACCTTATCTACATACACACATATATACACTTTGTTTAGATACATACAGATATGCGTGCGTAAGTCTTGCCAAAAAAAAAACGGTAAAATTCGAAGAACAGTTTTATAATTTCAGTTTGCACGCGCCGCGATTGTTATAAACAAAACAAAAAAACAAAAAATGTACCACTGAACGTATGTGTGTAAACAAACTTTGGCGTCATTGCACAACAACATCAAAACAAAGTATCCCAAAAAATAACAACAATCCAAATAACACTTTAGACATAAATAAATAAACAAAATAGCTGGAATTTCGGTTTTGTTTTGGTTTTGTTTTTGGTTTTTTAGAGGACTATCTAATCATCTTCCTTGTTTACTGATAAACCAACTGGTAGCTTTTTAGAGCCATAAATTAAAATCATCTATGCCGAAACTCTCCGACAACAAAGTGTTTGTTTCTAAACAAAGTCAACTCGACGGCGGCTTCATCAAAAAGAGTGAAATAAAAATCAGAAATAAACATAAAATGTTGATCAAAGCTTGAGCATTTCTCATAGACTTCAACTGCGCATAACCCACACCCAACTGTACACCACCTCCTCCCTACCACAAACCCCCTTCGCCATCCCCAACCCAAACCAACCCCAGCTGCGCTTTGAGGAGCATAGCTTGGAACGCAAATGCGCAGTTTTTACAGTTTGTTTGACAAAATGCTGCGAGACTTAATCACATCTCGATTTCTATTGTGCCCCAGAAAAAAGTGTACACTTTAAACAAAGAGAGACAGAGAGAGAGAGGGAGAAAGTCGACTACGAAATACCCTAAGAATAGCTGTTAATATGAAAATAAGTTTTGGTTAACAAAATCTGTGATTCTTCTTCTACGATCTCAGTGAAATTTGTACAGTTGATCTATAATATGTGTGGCTATTTTACATATCAATTGAAAGGCTATATATATATATATATATATATATATATAACTTACGATCCTTTCCATTTTTGAATGGGTTCAGGGTATTATAATATGTACTGAAAATGTACTTTAAAAGTTCTTTATTATTGCTGTAAATTTTAGGGAAAGTATATGGTCGGATATGCTTCCCTCAGTCAGTCTGATACTTTTATTTTATTGTACCAATTGGGTTCAGGGTATTAAAATACTCAAATTTTAACAAATAAATTGAGTAAGAGAAATGAATAATTCAAATATTGCCAAGACACATAAAACTAATTGCAATACATATACAAATATATATATACATATTATATATATGTGTTAATTATATACTGGGCAATATAAGTGCTCTACAATTCCAAAAGATTTCATTTGAGAATGACGTAAGCGTTTGATGATTTGCCGCACATGTTCGACACTTGCTTTGAGATTGTATAATACGAATAATTAAATTGTGGATTGTGTGGATTGTGTGGATGGTGGACTGGGCAAGCATTTGGCCGTTTGCCAGCATGCCTGGGCTTATCGTTTGATCGATGATATATATATATATACATAAGTGCTTATATACATGCCCAAGCAGGTTTCCCTATCACAAGTATAAAAATAATTAATAGCAATTTACTTATGTATTTTTTATATTTCAAGTTCTATGCACTTTGCTAATAATAATCGACATTTAAATGAGATTTTAATGAAATTAATTCTAAGAATATAAAGACCGCGTTTTTTTTCTAGATTTTATAAAGCGTAATTGCAAATGCGTCGCAGTTGAAATATATTTATATATTTTTAGGCAATTTATTTTCGCTGGGCGACGTTTTTTTTTTTATCTCCTTGTTTATCAGTAAGCAGAAGCAACTGCTCTCTATATATATATATATATATATAAATTGCTGAATATTTAGCTGGGTCAGTGGGTCAATCGTCAGTCTATGGTAAACATTGCCAGTCAATCAACAACTGCCACATTGATGATTACATCAGGGCAAACAGAACATCATCATCATCATCATCATGATTTATTCAAGAGTTCAGTTCACTTCTAATAAAATATCAGTCATTGACTTATATAGCATTAAAATATCAGCAACTGACTGTCTATCTATCTATGATAGGCTGCAAAATGTATACTGTAAATAATTTCTATATTAACTCTCTAAATATAAAACGGAATTTAAAGAGCTGACTTTATATCTAATCTAAGTCTTTTGAAGTTATTTTGAAAATATTATTGAAAATTATAAATAATTCTTTAATTTACATAAAATTATTATTTACCAATCATTTTAATTAAAGCAAGCTTTATTTAACGACTAAATACTATACTTATTATTTATTTATCTTTAGTTTGTTTATTTGAATTTAATTTATTGATCAAAATTAAAATTGATTGTTAAATTTACACAACATATTATTTATTTTAGCCAGTTGTATTTACCAAGTCAACACTGTACTTTTCCAAACAATTGCATAGCTCATTTTAACATATTTTGTGGTCAAGCTTGAATACATATACATATATATTATTGGTCAGCAACACTAACCGCGTAGATATAGCCAAGTTCGAATGACTGCTTATTTACTACCTAAGATAGCCCTCCTCTCCTGCTAATTTGTATAATATATATCTACAATAGTAAACATATTTTAAATTAAGTTAAGTTATATTTTAAGTTAAGTTGAAGGTAAATTAACTGTAATTTGTTAAGTTGCAAATACCAATAAAATAAATTTCCAAACCATTTTAATAAATCTAATAATCAATTGCAAATTCTCTGCAAACCTGAACCAACAGCTCCCCCCGCTTCCTATCCCCCTCCCTCGCTCCACTCTTGCGTTCCCCTCTTCTATAAGCTGTAACAGTTGCAGTGGAGCTAAAAATAGCTTAAAACTCAGTTAGTAACTGGGCACAGTTGTTGTTGTTGTTGTTAACTGTAAATTATTTCCCCTACAAACACGCAGCGAGAGCATGTTTCTCTCAACACTCACTCTTCCTCTCTCTCTCTCTCTCTCTCTCTCTTCCACTCACTGTCTCTCACACTCTCCATTTCTCTGTTGTTTACAAACAAATTGCTCTGTTTGACCTGCGCACTGGAAAAAACTTTCTTATATATACATTTATATATATATATATATTATATATATACATTTTATGCTGCAATTATGTGTATGCTTACACACACATGCGCGTGTGTGTGTGTGTACACAAAGTAACAACTTCCTTATTGTGTAAAAAGTAGGCACCTAAAAATGAAACTTTGCAGCTTTTTTGGGGGTCACCTTAGCTATTTTGTTGTAGGCTGATTTTGTTGGTCACACACACACAACACACACGCACACACACATACGCACACACACATTGCGTTTAATTTTGGGCTTGCAGATTATCGATTAGTGGGAAATGAACACGTCACAGCCCTTAAGAGGGAGGAGAGCTGCGAGGAGGAAGAGCTGCGCAGTTAAGCATTTTGTTGTGTTAAATTGCAGAGCCTACTGGCTAAAATTATGGCCACATATATATATATATTATTACTGGCAACATTTTCCCTTCCCCACATATGACGTCATTTTCCGCTAAAGTAACGATTTTATATGTGGAAATGCACAAGTGAAAAACTGTCATAAGATACTAACCAACAGATACAGATACAGCTAAAGATACGGCTTGGACTTGATTTTATCTGCGGTTTTTCCCAACAGCAAAAACAACAATAAAAACTCGCAGGCCGAAAAATTCACTTTCGCCTTTGCCTCTGTTTGGTTGGCTTGTTTATGTCATAAATCAGGCGAGCAAATTGGTTGGGTCAAAAGGAGAAAACAAAGAAAAGAACAGTTAGGCACAAGGAGAAATTTGAGAACCAAAAATAAAGCACTTGATGTCTTTATGCATGTGGTTGTGTCTGTGTGTGTACACTCGGAGAAAAAGGCTGTTTGTAATTTGAGATGCCTTAGCAAAAGTTTGAGAAATATTCTTCAACAAGGGTCAACAATATAAAATATACAATAATAACAAAAGAACTTTTACACTCGTAAAAAAAATGTGTTCAAAGTTTTATTACAAGTATAAATAATTGTTGTATCCATCCTAGAACCAATCTATAAATTAAACAACAAATTAAGAGAGTTAAATACTGGAAAAAGTTCTTATATGAAATACATTTCCCTTGTTTTCACTATTAAACTCTCTTTTTTTGAGTGTATCTATCTGCTACACCCATAATTACAGTTACAAAAAGTCGTTGACTAACTGTCAACAAATAGTTTTTGAAGGCAGCTAATTAGGGTCTTCATTCTGAGCCGCTTACCTGTACAGGTATACCAAAGTATCTATCTGTATATATATATATATATATATATATAAACTGCGGCGTCAGCTAATGAAAGCGACTAATGCGCTCTAATGATGAGATAATTGTTAAGCTGACTTTCTATGTGCAGACCAAAAGGCCCTCAAGTGTCTAAAAAGGGCAAAAACTGACTCAAACAAAGGACTTGGCCAATTCTCAGTTGCAGTTGCTGTTAGCCTCCTTTTGTTGTTTGTTGTTTGTTGTTTGTGTTGCCAATTAGAGAGATGCTCGCAGCCAGATTCGATGTCGGCTCGTTAGTTCAAGACCAAGTCGTGCCGATCTCGGCCATGCCGAAATTATACCTACCAGATACATAAACTTGAACACAGACTCCAATACAAGCTCGAATCGAAACTCGAATCCAACATCAGCTGTTTGCTGTTTATGTTTTTGCGCTCTCTTATTATCATTTTTCTGTTTCTTCTTTGCAGACTGGCCAGACTTGATTTATTGCCAGCTCGCTCTAACTCCAGGTCAGCATCCAGATGAAAAAAAAAACAGGTAAGTTCGTCTATGAACGACTGGAAAATATCCTGCAATCAATAATAACATGCCACTTGTAGTGCTCAAAAGACGAGTATTAAAAAACAGTTGAAGGAACTGATATTGTTAGTAAATTGGGAACCATAACGGAAATTCTATGTTTGCCATATATTTAATTCATATATTTTTTAACGTGTGTGAGCTGTCGATAGACAAAAATAAACCTACTAAAACTATATTCTAAAGCCCAGCTCTTGAACTTTTATCAAAATCGATTCGTTTTCTCTGCCTGTTACATACTTGATGGAAGAAACCAGCCTACCCTTTCTATACATAACTTTACTTATTAGAGGGTATCCTAAAACAATGAGTCGGGCCTTGCAAGACCTGTTCTGTTGCTTATTGTGCACTTTTGGTGCATGATTCACTTGGTCTCGCCTTTGGGGTCTGTGATTGGATTTTTTGTCTTCTTTTTTTTTGTGTCTTATGGGGTATACATAGAGTATACTATGTATTCTATGGGGTACTAGAGGTACTAGTATAGGGTACTGCCTTGCATTGTGTGTACCCTCGTCAAGCGAAAAGGTTGCTTCAATAATTTATTTTTGTTTTTCTCTCTTTTTTGCGGTGTGCATAGGCATTTCCTTTATTTATGAGCCACACACACACAGCAAACACACACAAACACACACACACATCACACGCTCACAACACTCATACACACAACACATACAAACAACTTCCATACACTATTTATTGTCTTTGCCTTGGCTATCGGCCAAAAACGAATCAAATGAAAACATTATTTAAAATATGCAAAATGAACAAACAGGTGACAAGCGTCAAATGAAGAAATGGCCCACAAAACCTGGCCAACGAAATGCTTTTGGACGTATTCATTAATTGCAAAGATGCCAACACGAGTTTTACAGCCAAGACAGATGACGATAAATATCATGAGCAAGGTAGCAGGAAAATGATTTAGTGCCATTTGTCACAATGCCAGAAAAGTTTTAAGTGTCTCTGCCAAAACTATTTTCAAACAGTTCTCTGCTCTTAACTGATAACGATCGTTTGGGCCAAAAACGCTGAAAACGTGATGCTAGTCAAATTTATGGCCTAATCGAATTGAAAAACACAAACACAAACAAAAAACACAAAACGAGCATCGAGTCCAAAGATGCGCAGCTAAAGATACGCTTTGTTTGCAGTGGGCTACACTGACCAAAAAATGCTTACAAGAAGCAAAATTACGTAGCCTGAAGAACTTTTCATGTTGGAGTGAAAAAACTTAAATTAAACAGACACCAAAACAATAAAAAGTATTTACAAAAATCTGAAATTTATATTAAAAAACTTGTAATTTTGAGAAGTTAGAAGAATTTAATTGAAAGTTGTTTATAATCTTGAAATATGCCTAGCTTAAGATGTCATGCTAACTGTGATTTAACTATAAATATTTTCAATTTGAGCTTGTCATTATTTTTCTCAGTGTATGGTAGGCTCTTTTGCTGACAGGATGGACAAGTTCTGCAAACAGTTGCGAGCACAGGTCAGACTAAACACACACACACAAAATACACACAAGCACACACACACACACACATACATGTATATATAGAGTGTGAACTCTGCAAAGGTGCAATCAGAATATTTTTTTATTTTTATTTACAATTTTTTTTTTATAAGTTTTTTGTTTTCTCGCTTGGCTGCACTTTTGCTATGTGCGTTTTTTCTCTATATATGCAAATCGTGCACAAGAGCAATTGGATGATATATACACACAAGAATATATATATGTATATATATGAATATACATATATATGTATATATGTTAACTTCCAAGGAAATTGGTTCTTCTTCTTACTCGCTCGCTTTCTTTGCCATTTTTATGTTGACTTCCGCAAAAGCATTTTCTGCTTTTGGTTTTTGTGTTTTGGGCTTTGGGTGTTTTTGTGTTTGTATTTATGATTTTTTTTATATTATTTTTTGGGGTTGTAAATATGCACACTTACTTGGCTGGGGCTTTCTTTATTGATCCACTGCAGAGAACGACTCAAAAGTAGCTTTTCGCAAGACTTGAAAGTCTAAATCTAAATAAGAATTTTAAACTTAAACTCCCAATTTGAGCAGTTAAATATTTATAATTTTTTTTTTACTGTAGGGGCGGGGGTGAGTTTTTTTTCTGTTAGAGTGAAGTAGTAGCAGAAGCAAGACGAACAACACAAACTCCGTGACGTTGGCTAACGACGACTGACGACGAGCGAATGAAGCCAGAAGAGTTCCCCAGTTTGCTTTTGCTTTTGCCTTCCTTCCTGCTTCTTCTTGTTGTTGCTGCTGCCAGTATTTGTGGTGGTGGTGGTGGATGTGTTGATGTATGGCTGGTGGCTCTACCAGCTGAGCTCGACACAGTTACCCTGTTAAATTACTGCTGCTGCTGTTGCTGTTACTACTGCTGACATACAACAACAACAAATGCTATTGCTGCTGCTGCTGCGCATGTGCAAGAGAGAATCTCCCACTTTCTCTCTCTCTCTCTCTGTCTCTTCGCTCCGCAGTATATACTCTTACCTAAAGTAAGAAGTACTTTGGTATTACCTAGAATTTTTGATTATTAGAACAAGTCTCAATTAGAAAAATTAAAAATTAATTGAATATTTAATTTATTTTGTGAATACTAAATTAATTTGTAAAATATGTTTCAAGCAAAAAGAAAACTATATAAAATCATATTAAAAAATAAAATTAAGACTAAACAAATTAAATGAGATGATAAGATATAGATAAGCAATCGGAAAAGTAACAGAAAGTGCGCCTTAGCTAAAGAAAACAAGTATTAGTCCAGTGAAAAATTAACTTAAGACATGGAAACTATCAAACCGACAAAGAAACATGTATTCATTTAAAAAATAAGGTAGAAGAGCTAATGGACGGATGTATCCCAAGTTTCCCAAAGACTTCAACGTCTCCTTCATAACAATTCCCACTGAAAGCGCATAAAAACTAAAATTTCGAGTATATCTTATATTACTTTAATAAAATAATACAACTAATACACCCCATATTTAATATTTGCACATGTTGCTGTTCAGTTAAAGTATTATCTCTTCGTTTTGCCACACACATATTGTTATTTTTATATTCTGCTTCTCTCTCTCTCAATTTTCACCTCACTCTCTCTTGCAATTAGCGAATCGCTCTCTCTCTCCCTCTATCTCTCTCTCTCACGAGTAGGCAGTCAGCATTAGCAGCTGACTTTTGTTTGTACACAAAAATCATATTGCATTCATGAGAATGAGCGAGAATGAGAATGAGAGTGAGAACTGGTTTTGTGCAGACTGAAAACATTGGTACATCTGTGATACACACACACATATATACATATAAGCAATATACCATAATTTTGACAAAACAAATGCGACTTTCGTAAGCGATCCCATTTTGGCAACATTTTGGCCTCTACTCCGTAAATTTTTCAAACGCAATTGTTGCTGAAAATTCGTGCTGCAATTTTACTTAAGAAAATATTTAGTGGGTAAACATTTCTCAAAGAGATAACTTGCTAAAATCTATTCCTAAGCGCTTTTAAAGCATTGTTTTACCTATAGGCTAAGCACTCATTTACTGTTGAAAACGTGTTTCAGGATTATGTTTTAAATTGTGGCCCATAATTAAGAATAATTATATTAATATTGTCAAAAATGTACAGATATTTAAAGGCAACGGCTTCTTAAACATAACTGACCTTTTTGGTGTTGCTCTCTGTTGCGTTAGTCGATAGTCTGTTAACATTGCGCTGTTAACGCACATTTGCGTCACGTGAAGTTGACTGCCCCGCATATCGATATAGTAGCCAAATGCTATCGGCAAATGTCGCCAGCAGATGCACGTGTTGATATTTTAACAACGCACATTGAGTATTGAGATTCAATCCATAAAAATCCATATAAAGAATAAAGAAAATGGGTCGCTCGAATCGATCGCGCAAGCGTCGCGATGAAATGAACAAAATCAAGAAGGATCGCTACGATGCCAAGGAGTTGATACGCCTGAAGAAAACGCTGGGACTGCTGGACGCCGATGGCAAGGAAATTAAAATGGAAATTGGCGAAGTGGCCGAAATCAAGTCAGCCAAAGATATCAAAAAGGTGAGTGCGAGACAGACAAAGAGAGGTTTTAATTTTCCACTAAAAACCCAAAATAAAAACAGGCAGCCAAAACGAGAGAGCAACAGGAATTGATCTATGAGCATCAAGAGAGCCTGGAGAAGGGCAAAGAGATTGTCCAGGTGAATGATAATACGGGTGTGGAGCACGTCTACAACAGTAAAACTCTCAAAGATCAATTTGGCAACTATCCCGCCTGGTTCAAGAAGAAGAAGACGGCAAAGCGTCTACGCAAAAAGCAACATGCACAAAAGAAGAATTTCAAACAAGCCTGGACAACTGTAAATGTGCCGCTCTAAAGAGAAAATCCGAGCGAGGGAGGGAGGACTATTCGTTAAGCATTATATATATATACATATAGAGTATATAGGACATTTTTAACTGTAACTGCAAAAGAACACGACTACTTATTCTTGGCAATATTTGAGTTTGTATTTTTGTATTGCATATTAAAGCCTTAAAAATTACACACGATGAAACGTAAAACTTAAAAATATAGATATATAAAATACAGTTAAAGATAGAGATTAGCTACTTCGTAGTTGCCATGGCTTTCAACAAACAAATTCATTTAACGCTTAAATTTAAACAGCGTCAGAGAGAGACAGAGCGGAAATTGGGCAGCCATTGTGGATGCTGGGTATCTGTTGTGGATTCCATTGTGAATGTGAGCTTACTGGAATAAGGTGGCAACTTGTGGACTGTGCATCTCACTGCTGCTGTTGATGTTCGAGACGAACTATATTTTTTTACAGTTTGTGTTTATGTACTTCATGTGCATAGTTGCAACTAAAGTTTGCAGAATATGTTTCATTATTATATATGTGTAGTGGAATCTATCATAGATACTCAGCATCCTCAACAGCTGTTCAGAATCCACAGCAGATACTGCTGCAGTTACTCAGCATCCATAACAGAGACTCAGCCTCTTCAATATCCACTCAGCATCCACAACACCATCCACTCTCACTGTATGGAACAAAAACTGCGCACGCTGCACAAAACTCCATTTCCAACTGCAACTCGTGGAGACATCCTATTCCTGGCCAAGGTCAACGTTTGTCATTCGTTCGATTTCTCCGCCAACTCCATAGTCTCCGCAGACTCGTTATCGTTACTCCCTTCCTGCATACCCCGTTGCTCCTCAATATTCCCGTGCAAAACATCCGGATTGCTTTTGAGCACAGATCCCCCCGTGAAACCCAATATGCCACAACCCACGGCAGCCAATCCACCCGCCTTAATCCCCGCAACGAGGCCAATGGGTCCACCCACACAGGTGCCCAGCAGGGCACCCACCACTGGATACATGGCCTTCTTGTAGCTCAAGGCATTCCTCAAATTCCGCTCGCCCTGCTGCACATTCTCCAATGCCTCCTCGGCGTTATCCGCTATGCTTTGCACACTTGTCGCCTGCTCCTGGGTCAGCTCCCGCATGCCGTGGAACATGCCATGCAAATCTTCAATCTCATGCTGCAGTTGCTCCATTTGCACTAAGCACGCCTCTCGCTGCGCCAGCTGATGCTGCTCCAGCTGGAAGTCCGTCTCCAGCTGGGGCAGCGCATGTTGCAAGGCGGGCACATTCACAATGCTCACCACCTGTTCCTGATCGTCGCCCTGATCATCGTAGCGAGAACTCCTCGAGCTTGGCGATTTCAGCTTCAATGCTAGTTATCGATAAGAAATGGAGAATTAGAGCTGATTGTGGATGCCATCTCTAAGAGTGAATTAAGATTTACCTGCGAAACTTTTCATGCCCTCGAAGGCTTTATCCTTGCCAGGCTTCATCAGTTCATCGAATCGCTCCAAATCCTCATCTCGCAGTTTCTCACGCAACGCATCCATTTCCAGCAGCAGATTCTTCATTTGTTTTATTACCCGCATCGCATTTAATTCCTCCTTTTTGATCTTTTGCCAGTCGCCCAAAGCGAGGCTCTTTTCAATGTTGCTGCGATGATTTTGCAACAGACCCAGATGATGGGGCACCGCCTCATCCTGGAAGCGCTGCACGGAAACTGCCGCCTGCTTTAGCGGTAATTTGTCGTTTGTCATTTTTTGTTTTGTTTTCCTTCTTTTGCACTTTGGATTTGTTTTGGTTTTCGCTTGTTTTTGTTTGCTGTGAAAGTGAAATTTGTTGTCTAATTTTGAGTTGCTCTTTCTGATTTATGCGGGCAAGTTACCCGCATTTGTTTCACAACTGCAGGCGTAGCACAATTCTTATTTAGTTCAATTCCGCTGATTGCATATTTCAATTTGATAATAATTCTTTTGTTTTGGTGCAAACTAAACTTTCAGCTGATTTTGTCTTGGCACTTCTCGCAATTCATACAAAACAAAGGTTACGCTATTGCGCAGTTATGCTCCACACGCGTGCAATACGTTTGTGACGTCATAGAGAAATGTTGCCAAACTCAATGTGTGTATTTCAACATGGTCAGCTGTATAAGGTGGTGACATGATCTATTTGCGAGTGCGATAGATGCCCTGACAATTGAATAGGGATGTGTTTTTGACATGGTGCGATTTACTAATGTGTAAGGGATGGCAGTTGCTTTGTTCGTTGCACTTAGCGGGAGTTTAAATTAAACCTTATCTTTATTAATAATGAAACACATTCTACAATTTGTAATGGCAATTTTGTAAATATAATATTTAAACACGAGAAGTTTGTCAACCGCCGATTTTCAAGCGTCGCAGTCGTTGTCTTGCCTATCGATAGTTGGGCTGCTCACTCGCTCAACTTTAACATACTTACCACTCCTTTCTGTTAGCTGGCAACGCTGCGCTGTTAAGTTGTCCACAATTTAACGCGCTTCAATTCAAAAAGCGATATGTTTGCGAATACAAAAAATGTATTTATTTGTGCGCTATTTTCTCAACTATATTATATACAGAAAAATACATGCAAATACTAGACAGACATATATATATATATATGTAAGTAAAATATAAATTGTGCGCTTACAAGCTACAGCATTCGATTTTAATACATATACATTTATGACACGAGTTCGCTTAAGTACTAAATGTGGGATTTTTAAGTTTATTAATTCTTAGTTTTAGTTTTTTTCTTTATCAACTACGGAGGCACTTGCGTTCGGGAATGGCTTACAAGCAGAAGGAGCAGCTACGAACGAAAATATTTAAACTAATCACTTAACCAAAGAGAAATGCAGTTCTGTGTTGGCCCCGCCTCGTCCCGTCTAGCCGCGCCCCCTCTTTAGGGGCAATTGGCGTTGGGCCCGTTCCGACAATTCATCAGCAGGTTCAACATGCTCTCCAATTTGTTGGTGCGCGATTCCGTTTTGTAGAGATTCGTCTGCATCCGATTCACATCCTGCGCTTGTTTTTCCTATAACCACAAAATATCGATAAATTTAATATATGTGTAAATTTGAAGAAAATAGGAAATCGATAAAAATCGATAATCGCAAATCGATAAGCCACATATCTTTCATCTGTTCCTTTCCACCTCTTATCAGTTGGTATTACTTATTTATCTCTCGTAATACCCTATAATATCAGACTTACCAAAGTGCTTAGCCTGCTCTTGAGGGTATCCACGACGCTGTAGGTGGCCTGCAGCGACTTTTGCAGCTCATTCGTGTGGACTCGTTCATTGGCCAAGGAGCGTTCGATTTTGTGGAGTCGCGTTGCCACCTTCATTGCAGGAGCGTTCGATTCTGGGAGTCGCGTTGCCACCTCTGCGTCGCTGTCACCTATGTCGTTCTCCAGATCGCGGGCCTCGAAGGCATCGTCCGCATGCGTGGATACTTTGCGGCAACTCTGCTGGTCCGAGTGCAGCACGAAGCCCTGGCGACAGCGACAGTAGTAGGAGCCCTGGGTGTTCATACAGTGCTGATCGCAGGGCTTCTCCGTCTCGCACTCGTTCACATCCTGCTCACAGAAGCGACCCGTGAATCCCGAGGGACAACTGCACGTCTGCGGAGCCGTACAGTTGCCTCCATTCTGACAGCGAGTGGTGCAAAGAGCTGTAATTAAAATTTTGGGGGGGAATTTTAGATTTTAGTAGACTACTCAAGACTCTGGGAGAGCAAACATGTTTCCTACGAGTGTTGGGAATGACTAGATTCGGCCAATCCCCAACGTACCACGTCATGAGCATCGGAGCAGGCTCCTTGGCAGCTGCGCAATCGTTCATCTGCGGGCGACTTTGCCTGATGCATCGTAGGCGGGCTCGTGTATCAACTTGGCCAGCGGTGCAGATCGTGGTCTCTTGGGCCTAGGCGATCAATCCGTAGCCGGTTCAACTAGGTGCACACGCGAAGGTGGTCTGGCAGGGGGTGCTGATGTGTTTCCAGGTGGGTCGCGTGTACACCTCCGTTGTCTTCACCGGCATCGTGATCGTTCGCTGCTGCACGCAAATGTGTCGACTGCAAGAGAGACATATAAACATACACATATTAAACATGGATCACTACATTGCAACATCAACTGCAACATCCACGCCAAAAGTGAAATTGAAGCTGAAACTAAAACTGACTTTTCCAGACGATGGCGATGACGCTGACGATGCCTGGCCAATTACTGTCATAATAAACTGGCCAACAGGTTGCCAAGTTTCTTTGGCCAGTCGGCAGCAGACGCCCAGCAGACTAGCGCTTTTGCATGTTGCCCTGCTGCACAACGGAAATGTCACAGATTAAGTCCAAACGTACAAATGTGGCGAAATCAGCCATGAAAAACGCCTTCACTTTTTTTTTTTTACTGCGAAAAATGTTTCGGGATTTTATGTCGGAGAAAAACGGCTACAAAATTGATCAGCACTGAATCAATCGGTGTAATCCGATACAATGGGCATAGGTCGAAACTTCAAAATGCCATAACTTCGTCAAAACTCAACTCAGATTAAAAAGCGAGGGCTTTTTGATCATGGTTTTGGCCCTAAATCAATGCGTAACAATATCAAAGTTTGAAAACGTGATATTAATATAGTCGGAAGAACAAGTAAAAATTGACTGAGCCTGAAAATCGGTGTATCGATAAATGGGCATAGGTCGAAACTTCAAAATGCCATAACTTCGTCAAAACTCAACTCAGATTAAAAAGCGAGGGCTTTTTGATCATGGTTTTGGCCCTTAGTCAATCGTACATTCAAAGTTGAAAACGTGATCTGAGGTCGGAAGATAAATAAAAATTGTTGGCCTGAAAATCGGTGTATCGATAAATGGGCATAGGTCGAAACTTCAAAATGCCATAACTTCGTCAAAACTCAACTCAGATTAAAAAGCGAGGGCTTTTTGATCATGGTTTTGGCCCTAAATCAATCGTACATTCAAAGTTGAAAACGTGAAAATAAGTCGGAAGATAAGTAAAAATTGTTGGCCTGAAAATCGGTGTATCGATAAATGGGCATAGGTCGAAACTTCAAAATGCCATAACTTCGTCAAAACTCAACTCAGATTAAAAAGCGAGGGCTTTTTGATCATGGTTTTGGCCCTAAATCAATCGTACATTCAAAGTTGAAAACGTGAAAATAAGTCGGAAGATAAGTAAAAATTGTTGGCCTGAAAATCGGTGTATCGATAAATGGGCATAGGTCGAAACTTCAAAATGCCATAACTTCGTCAAAACTCAACTCAGATTAAAAAGCGAGGGCTTTTTGATCATGGTTTTGGCCCTAAATCAATCGTACATTTAAAGTTGAAAACGTGAAAATAAGTCGGAAGACAAGTAAAAATTATTGGCCTGAAAATCGGTGTATCGATAAATGGGCATAGGTCGAAACTTCAAAATGCCATAACTTCGTCAAAACTCAACTCAGATTAAAAAGCGAGGGCTTTTTGATCATGGTTTTGGCCCTAAATCAATCGTACATTTAAAGTTGAAAACGTGAAATAAGTCGGAAGACAAGTAAAAATTATTGGCCTGAAAATCGGTGTATCGAAATGGCATAGGTCGAACTTCAAAATGCCATAACTTCGTCAAAACTCAACTCAGATTAAAAAGCGAGGGCTTTTTGATCATGGTTTTGGCCCTAAATCAATCGTACATTTAAAGTTGAAAACGTGATTGAGGTCGGAAGACAAGTAAGAATTATAGCCTGAAAATCGGTGTATCGATAAATTTCTTCAAAAATGCAGCTACTATAATAAAGGTTTTTAGCTCTAAAAATATAATTTTCTGTATGCCATAAATATTTCAGTTAGACACTTTATAGATAACGGTGATTAACTGTAATTATGATTATATCGCAAAAATCGATAACTTATCGAAAACATAATTTTTCTCTCAAATCGTTTACTTAAAAACATTTTCATTTGGTTTGTGTATTGCCCTAAATACCAATATATATAAATATCGGATGTTTGCAAATTTGGGGAGCAAAATGTCATTTATAGCATATACGTATGATTATAGCAGTGATCTAAGTCTCAAACTGTAAACTGCAACTGTAAACATCAAAAAGTCAAGACCTTTGCCCGCCAGCAGTCCCAACACATAAAAGCTGATAAAAACCGTTTTTTTTTTGTATTTTGAATTGTTTTGTATATTTTTTTGTGGCCGATTTTCGAACTGCCCAAAAAGCCAACTCACAATAAAAGAAGCAAGCTGGCCAGCGAGCATCCCATAAATTGCAAATGGGGAGTTGAGGTTGTTGCTGTTGTTGTTGTTGTTGTTGTTGCCAGTTGCCAATTGCTGTTGCCAGTTGCTGCTGCAAGTTGCTGCTGATGTTGCTGCTGCTGGTGTCGTAATTGGCAGTGCGGGTTCAGGCCAAAACAATTGCTGGCGTGTGATGTGGTCACTGACTGACTGACTGACTGACTGACTGACTGACTGAACTGACTGAACTGAGTATTGACTACCGCCTTGCAAGTTACAGTTGCAATTGAAGCTGGAGCTGTTACTGAAGCTACACTCAAAGAAAATACCTGATTTAAACAAGAAATAATCCTTCAACAGACTGGCTAAGCCAACTAAATGTTATAGTTAGCTGATCTATATAATTTGTAGTCGAAATGTGAGTAAATTTGGTTTAGATATGTCGTGGCTCTAATGAATCGGCTAGTGATGATGCTCAAATATATATTTATATTCAGAAGTTTCCCTTAGATCTCAAATTTATAATGAAATGTTAGACAATGAACAGCTGAATTCAAGTTTGTTCATTCCAGAATTTGCATATATTCAATCTGGGAATTTACATATATATTTTTATTCATTGTTTAGTGACTTCTTTTTATAATTTGAATATGTTTTTCACTGATTTTTGTTTATACTTCAATCTCTTTCGAATTGTATCTGGATTAATCTTTAGGCAGAGCTTGCAACATTCTTGGCTTTAATTGTATGCCGCTCTTTTCACTTTTGATCAGCCAATCAAACTGAATTGTTTTTCGGTTCTGGCCCTAAATTTCAATCAGTTAATTTCGTTTAACGTTTTCGATTCCCTTTTGATGCTCAATGAAGTAATCGGAAAATGTTCGCTTCTGATTTAAATTGTGTAACAAAAGAATATTTTCATAAATAATTTATGTTATTTATTTATTTTTTCTGAGTGTAGCTGCAATGTGAAACGTTGCCTGCCAAAATTTGTGACTTTGGCCTGGCCAACATAAAAGCGCAACGGTTCTGAGCCTGAGATTGGGACTCGAAACATTTAACAATTTCTTTATGGCCGGGCATGCATATTTATGTTGATGTTGTTGTGGTTTTTGTTATTGTTGTTGTTGCTGTTGGGCTGCTGCTCTTGGACCATAATTCTCACGTTATTTATGCAGCAGTATAAGGGCGCCACAACAACAACAAGGAGCGAGAACAAAATGCGGAAGTTTTTCTTAGCCAAAGCAGGAAAAAACAGATGAAAAAACTGAAAAAACTGTGCCAACAAAGTGCAACATGAAATTCTCATTGTCTCCCCTCGCTGCCCCTCAGCCTGCTGCCAAATGCGTTCCCATTCCGCACAGACTGCATAAATCTTTGCCGGATCCGGCGGGAAAGCCTGCTGTGCCCAGATGTTGCTGTTGTTGCTTTGTGTGTTGTCTTCATTACTTTTGTTTAGAAACGTTTAGACTGAAAATTAAATTTGAATTTTTAATTGTTGAACGCCGGAACACCTGTGGCTACTGCTTCAGCAACAACATTGCCCCACTTGCCACCAAACCTGAACTGCAAAAGAGGAAATTTGAAGCAAGAACTGCTACTGCTGTTGACTTTAGTATACCCTGTCAGAAGGGCAAAAAGGGTTTGATAAACTTGTACAAGAAATCAAAGACTTGCTTACAGCGCAGCTGCAAGTCGAGCAAGTCTCTTGCCGCGTGGCATTTTTACTGCTTTGCCACATTTTGATGTTGAAAATTATAAAAACATCAATCAAAATGTATTTCACATGAAATTGTGTTGCCGTGGCAATTAATCAAAATAAAAACTTTAAACTGTTAAATTTTTACAAGAAAGGCGCTCTTCTTTTTCTTCTCGCTGCTGCTGCGGCTGCTGCTGTTGCACAGTGGTCAACCCTTTCGAGCTGAACTTTTGAGTTTGGGTTTATTGATTTACGATTTATGTTTATTGAGAAGCAAGAAGAAAAACATAAAATTGATGCGCCTCGCTTTGAGGCAATGTTTATTTTCTCAGTTGCTGAGTCAGCGCCAGGCCAAAAGGTGAACCAGGAGCGAGTGTGTGTGTGTGCGAGTGTGCGTGTGTGTGGGCGTTGTCTTAATGGACTGCAGCATCTCGGCTCACCATAATAAATGGGCTTCTCATATTCATATAGAGTTGAGCTAAAAACCAGCACAACATCATCTTCGCTGCTAGTTGTTTCCCACTTTATATGGTATCAATATTTCAATGCTCAACCTTTAGATATGCTAATTGCTTCAGATTAATTATTATCGCTGTGGCTATGAAAATATTTATAGACTTCACTTTGACCCGATCCCAAGTATGCGTGGCAACTGCATACAAATATTAAAATTATTATTTTAACTATTTGTTAAAGCTATCAATGAGCCAAATTGATATATTCCTTTAGACTTCAGTTTGAGCATTTAAGTTTATGATTTTGGCATACACATAAATCAAGCCATTATTTTAAATAGTTTTCCCAATCATTAAGCTAAATTGAAAAGCTTTATTTAAATACAAATCATTTTTAATTTCAGATTGCATTGTTGGCTGAATAAAGGCGTTGCCTTCGTGGGAACTGCTTGAAATGAGCTTTAATCGCTTTTGTAAGGGACTGTGGTAAGTACATATATGCAAAACTGAAGCCCTTACAAAACAGACAACAATGCCATCGGGCCCAGAGGCAATCAAATCTCTTTTCTTCAGACTTCCCATTTGAATAAAGCGCTCGACTTAAGTCGAGTTAAATCATTTTTATGAGCTGTTTTAGCCAACTAGTCGCTCGGGGGTCATTTTCGAGTGTCGCTTGGCAAAACCAGTTTACTAAAAACTTTGTTGTCAACAGAAAAAATGCATTTAACACAAACACAAAATAAGAAGAAGAAGAAGAAGCAGAAAACCGTTAAAAAATAAAGGCTACACAAGTTGGCGACACTTAACGGCTGTAAAGCGGCTTTAACTATTTGGCCATAACCAAGGCGGAAAAGTGCAGCGGATTTTTCATATAAAAAATTATTGTTTGTCAGGCTATATAAAAAAATATATATATATATTTTACGATCGTATGTTAAGCGTGCTGGAAAGCGTTTAAGGTCAAGACAAAGAGTCGAAAAGAAACTTGCCAGATTGTTAAACTTGGCTAACTGTACTCTTTGGCCATTTCTCCTGTGTGTGTGTGTGTGTGTGTGTGATTGCGGGCCAAACTAATCTGATTTGTTGCATGAAATTAGAATCTAAATTGGCTTGGCCAGCCAAAATGCAATTTCAGTTGCCATGGTCCACGGGTTGCGGGCCAAATGCATCATTAGGCCGCATTGCAACTGCAACTTGCAACTGCTGCAACTGTTGCAACTCCCACAAGCCAAACATGACGACAACCACGACAACGATGCACAGCAACAGCAACAAGAAGACTGCATTTTTAGACATGCTTCCTGGTCATCCCAGTCTGCCCAGTCTTCTCAGTCTTCTCAGTCTTCCCAGTCTTCTTTGCCCCTCTTTCCAGTCTTCTTTGCCCCTCTTTCCAGTCCGCTCATTTGCTCAGTTCGCTTAGTTTCTCAGTTTGTTAGCCCCTTTATTTGGCTCTTTACTTAGCGCTAAATGCGAAACGCCTCCCTCTGACCACAAGCAGGCGGAAGACAACGGCGACGATGTCGACGCACTGCATCACAATTTCTAATAATATTTTAGTCATGTCCATTTTATTCCATTCCATTTTCCATTCCGAGGCAAGTGCCACATGCTTGCTTTTAGTTTTATTTTATTTCCTTCCTTATCTTCTTGCTTTTCCTTAGCAGTCAAGAATTATTACAGCACTTAGCCAGCAGAAGCTGGCCAAAACAGCACACTAACAAGCTAATAGCCGACTAATGGCTTCCCTATTTATAGCAGCTAACTAAAGAGAGCAAAAGCTGGAAAAGTGATTAATATCATATCATTTTTGCCACAATAACAAGTAAGAGTGTTGCAGTCGAGACGGCTCGACGAGCAGCTACACTGTACGCAAGTTTGTCTTTATACAGATAATGCTTGCGATTGCTGCTTTATAATGTGATACATGGTACTCCATTCTACTGACGGTACACTCAAAAAAAACCTCTGTGCTACATAAAATTCCAAGAAAATATTCAAGCAGCAAAATCTTAATCTTAATCATAATATTTTCTATATTTTTCGTCTTAATCAAAGTTTCTAAAAAAGTAAACTCAAACTATGTCAAAGTAATTCTCAGTTTCTGCACATTTTGAATATACCCTGCGCTACTCTAACAAGCCAGTCACTGATCTTACTTGCCGCAAACGTATTCAGTTGCCAGTTCTTAGTTTGGCCAGTTCGCAGTTCTAATTTGGCCGTAAATTTGTGTGGTGCATTCGGTCCAGCGAAAAGATTATTCAATAAAAAATATTGCCTAGGCGCAAAAGTGAAATGAAAATTGCAGCAAGGCAAATGTGTCAGACATTCTGGCTAAGACTGAGTGAGGGCCACAACAAGAAGAAGATAGCCAAGTCAAGTGCGCCGCAAGCCAACATTTTGCATGCGAACTGAAGTTGGAGTCGATGCTGATTATACGCCAAGGAAGGAAGTTGGGCCCAAAGGAGCCCAAGCGCTGGCTGAGAGGGCCTAAATGGGTTCAGTGGCCGAAATGTGGCGTGTGCGTCTTTCTTACCTTTCTTTCTTATTTTTCTTATTTCTTTTCCATATACAACATAATCGTAATCTGGGCGGCGATAAGCGATCTCCTCCCCACCAATGGGCCTGTCAATGCGTTGCGCCCTACTAATGCGGCTGCCTCCCTCCCCCTAACCCCCCTCTTCCACTCTGCGGAGGCAACCCGAGTCGGTGTGTAAAGCATGATTAATGCCCCAAACTTGTTTAAACAGCCAACAACAGCAACAACAATCCCTGCTCGAAGCCATGCCCGAAAATCCGATTAGTGAGCAAACGTGAGCAAAAGCAGCGAGCAGCAAGCAGCGAGCAGCAAGAGAAGACCCCAAAATCGAGTTAAAAGCCAAAAGCTGCCTCCTCACGATTTCCACTTCTTTCTTACATCTCTTTTTTTCTTTCTATAGAAAAACGCGCTAACAAAAGCGCAACGAACACATTTTCATCAAATTAACATATTTTCGGCTGCTTCACTTTTGAGTTTGGGGTTTTGGGTTTTGAGCGATTGTTATCACAAAAATCGCGTGAAAAGTTTTTTGGGTTTTTTGGGCAATAGATTTTGGAAAGCCGAGGGCCGAAAAGCAAGTGTTGCTGTCTGCTCCACTAACAATCAAGTTATTCAAACACAACGCAAGAGGCTAGCGCCAGACTCGACCGTCTCACCTCTCCGCTTCACCCTGTGCCATGCTTCACTGTAAGCCAGATGCAGATGCAGATACCAATACAGATACAGATATATAGTTGTGTGTGTGTGTTTGTATTCAGTCGTCATCTTGTGGTATCCAATTGCAACATAATTAAGTAAGCCAAATGGCGTGTCTCGTTCTCTACGTGGCTTATCGCTGCTGGCTGCTTGTTGTACTACACTCAGCGAAAACGATGTATGCGTTGTGCATTTCTATGAGATATTGGTTTGAACTCGATGTTTGCTTTAGAAATTTGGAGAAACTGATTTTTAAAATAAGTGCTTGCAAGTAGTAAAAAAATGGGTAAGCAGTTAGAAGGCTCTAGTCGAGAGAGCTCGACTGAAAGACTGCAGCTTTCATTGTTATCGTTAATCGATTAGTATCGCCTTTCGCAAAACGGGAGCAGTTATGGGTAAAAGTAATTTAACTTGATTTGGTTATGGTATATAGGAGCATATATTCCAAATTTGAAGTCTCCGTTTCTGTAGTCTCTTAGATAGGCTTGTTCATACAGACAGACAGACAATATATAGCCAAAACTCTGCTATTGATGCTGATTAAGAATATATATACTTTACGGGCTCGCAGATGCTTTCTTCTGCCTCTTGCACAACTGCCTGAAGCCTCTTTCACATCTAATAATATGTAGAAAGTTTTGTAGTTCATACTTATTTTGCTGAGTGTATGTTTTATGTGGAATTTTGTGCGTCATGTCCGCTCGACGCTTTTTGGGTGGTTCATTTGGTGTTTGTGTTGCGTGTGTGTGGTGTGTGTGGCGCAGGCGCACAGTTTTGTTGTCTTTTGTATGCCCGCAAGACAAAAGTCGGTCCACTCCCTCCCCCCAGCTCCATGCTCCACACACTCCCTACACCCCACCCTCTCCTCTGCCTTCTCCTGCACCTCCGCCTCTCTTCGAACGAGTTTACATGTAATATGTCTGACCTGTCCAACTGTCCCCCTCGGCAACCCCTCCCTCAGCACCCCTCTGCCAGCAAGTCCAACTCTTGTCTCTTGGCTCGAGCCTGCCAGCATTGCATTAACCCAATTTTCAACTTGAGATGCGAAGCTGCGTGATTTGCAAATTATTGTGGAGCTGCTGCTGCTGCTGCTGCTGTTGCTGTCCGACTGTCTGTCCCCCTGTCTGTCTCCCTCTACATCTGTCTGTCTGTCTGTCTGTCTTCTGTATTGTGACTTACTCAATTCTAGCTAAATATAAACTCACTAATTGCATTCAAACTCTGTGCGACTGCTATGTAAACACTAAACATGATATCGTCTATTTGTTCAGTCAGTGTGGCATTATAAACAATAAATTTATTTTTCTTTGTTGCTCTTTGTTGCATTTCAATTGAGAAACTTTCGTTGATTATAAAGCGTTTGCTGACTCTCAGAAAATGCAGTAGTTACTCGACAGTTGCTCAAAACGATAGTCATCAATCTTTGGGGTCAACTGAGAGGGGTCTTTAAGTTATCGCATTCAAATCGAAAGAAGTATATGATTTGAGAGAAGAGAAAGGAAATAGATAAAGTATAGATTAAGGTTCACTCTAATTAAAAGAATGCATTATAATTAACTATAGGTATTTGAAATATGAAGATTTGGTCATGTGCCTCTGTATGTCTTGTATAAATCGATTTCCGATAACAATAAACACACAATTGAAAAGATTTAGTCTTTCAATTAATACATATTATTAGCAACTGTTTTTCTCAAGATCGTATAAGAAAAGTAAACCAATTAAACCAACTAATATCAGCAGATTTACCTCGCATTTAATATCTAGCTGCAGGGTATCTGCTAGTCGAGCTCGTCACTTATTTCAAACAGCATATCTTCTACGAGACTAGTTGGCGTGGCAAATAAATATCGAAGGACATAAATGAATAAATTAAAAACTAAAGAATTAATTCAATGAACACATTTTGCTGTCCACAAGCTTACACAACAAAATTTGCACATTTGACTACCACTTGCTGATGGAGCTCAGACTTTTGCAAGATTTAGTTAAGCATTTACATATATTTCCATCCACATTAATTTCTATTTATTTGCCATATATGGCTCTCTGTGCATGTCTGTCAATTCAAGTCGTGTCTTGTCGTGTCGTATCGTATCGTGTCGTGTCGTGTCATGTCGTGTCTTGTGCACGTGTTCACAATGTTGTCTCTCGAGGTTTTTCTCCGCTTCATTTGTGAAAAACTCATTAAAGCTGAAGCGCGCGCTTCTTTGACTCCGCCTGGGCCAAGGTTTTTACCTAGGTTTTACCCTTGCCAACTTGGCTGCTCGCCAGCTTGGCTGATGGCCTGACTTGGTTTGCTGATAAGACCCACAAAGACTGCAGCACAGACTCCTACACTCAGACAAAAAATTCGACATTCAAATTTAATCTTA
Organism: Drosophila paracracens; assembly: GCA_035044025.1. Lineage (NCBI taxonomy): Eukaryota > Metazoa > Arthropoda > Insecta > Diptera > Drosophilidae > Drosophila > Drosophila paracracens. Next base: position 1,391,591 of record JAWNMN010000394.1, read on the forward strand.
TTTTTAGAATTTATTATTATTATTTTCTATAAACAATGACTTTTAGAAAAATCCCAACTGAAATTTGGAAAATTCTTTGCAACCTTAAATTTGAGCTGAGGAACCCTTGGCTCTAAAATTCAGATCAATTTTTTTTCCGAGTGTATAACCCAGACTCCTATTCCGACTCTGACTCCCACTATAACTCCTACTCCCACTCCTTCTCCTGCTGCTGCTGCTGCTGCTCCCATGAGCTGTGTGGCACGTGTAGGCGTTGCCCATTGAGCATAATGCATAATGCTGTTTCACGGTGTGCAAAATGTTAACGAATTTTCACAACGGCAACTCATTCCCCCACTCCAAGTGCAGTTTTTCCAAGCACGGCCAGCATATCAAATCGTAGGCCCGTAATTATTGCCCAGGCCGCCTTCGATTGTTGACAAGCAATTTGCAGGCGGCCAACATTTGCAACTATCTTGGCTCAAAACTTGGCTCAAACTCAAGCTCAGCTGTGCGTCTGTTTGGGGTCACAAAGTTGCTTAAAGTGCACATAACTCTTTGTTGTTTTCATTATTGTTGTTGTTGTTGTTGCTCTGTGCATTGTTGTCGCATTTGATTTAAGCATTTTTCGCCAATTGTTGCTGCCATTTTATGTTGCTGATGTTGTTGCTCATAAATATCGAAGTCAAGGCCCTGCTTTGTTTTCCATACTTGTGGGGCCATTTTTTGACGCAGATGCAGTTAAGAGATTAACCGTTCAACAGGCTGCAACAAGTGGCCTTTCCATTTGATGCTGTTGCCGCTGCTGCTGCTGCTGCTGCTGCTGCTGCAGCCAAAAGTCAAAATCCCAAAAGCAAAAACAAACTTCAAAAAAATGCATGCTCGAAAAACAAACAGCAAATGAAAATATCCCCAACGAAATTGAAATCTTCAAACTTCAATCAAAGCGTGCGCCCCAAAAAACACACATCCATCAATTGTCAGCTGCAACAGCCGCAACAGCAGCAACAGCAACAACAACAACAGCAACAAATTGCCAGCAACATGCACAGGAGACAGGCAAAAATTGAAATCATCAACAGAAGCGCGAGGCTGGCGAACCAGTTGAGCTGAGCGAAATGACAGGGTGTGTGTGAAGGGGAGAGGGTAAGTTTACTTCATTTGCATACCCTGTAAATATGTGAATGACTTATAAGGGGTTTCCTGACTCATAACTAGCAGCAGCAGACATCAATGAACGCATTAAAGTATCAATATTAGATTTTAAGTAAATTTTGGATGTTTACACGAAACATCAACTTGATCGAGGCAGAACCGGAACCAGTTCCAAAATGTAACATTATTTTAAGGAGCAGCTACTGCAACAGAACTCTCTCTATCTGCAGAAGTGTCTAATCTCTGATCGTGTTTAATTGTCATTTATATATATAATTAAGGAAGTTCAGATATTTGCAGGATATCTGCCCGTTGAGCAGATTCCGTTGCACTCTCGACTGCATTTAATATCTGCAAATCAGTTCATATGACGCTGATTAACACCGCATTACATGCCCCAAAGGCGGCAAACTGCAATTGAAATGTTGCACTGTCCATTAGAGTAGAGGCTGCAGCGCGAGTCGACTCGAGTTGCGTCGAGTTGAGTCGGCGGCGTGTGAATTTATCCAGCAAACATCTAGCGACTGCAGTTGCTGCTCCCAGCAATATGAGCACTCATTTCCATATCCACTATTGCGCCAACTAGCAAATAGCAAATAGCAACTTGCAACTTGCAACTTGCGCTGTTTTCAAGTTGCAAGCAACTAGCTGCTGCCTGTTAGCTGCTGGCTGCTGGCTGTTGGCTGTTGCACGTGCAACGCTTAAATAAATAGTATTCGTAATAGAGGCTCGGCCAGCGTCAACTTTTGTTATCGTTCCTCCTGTTCGCTTCGACTCTGTCGCCTACGTGAACATGAGCCCAGCACAGTGGTGCGCATATTGAATATCACTGATTGAAATCGATTCAAATTTCAACTGATTTTGCTTTATACTTCATGTGTGGATGGCTTCCTCTACTCTGTTTCCAAATGAATAAAGGGTATATTGGGCATTCCTCATTTTGAAAATCAGTTTAAGATTGGTTTTAGTTTCTTCGTTTTACAGTCTGCGTCTCAGAGTGCCTGTTTGGGATTCTCTGCTTAAAAGTATCAGTTTTGGAACTTCTCTTTAAAGGTCTCTGTTTAAGAGTCTTTGTATAAAAGTCTTTTTTTTAACAGTCCCAGCTTGAGAGTCTCTGTTTATGATACTCTGTTTAAGAGTCTCCAGCTTAGGGTCGCTGTTTAAGATTCTCAGCAAAAGGGACTCAGCTTTGAAGTCTCAGCTTTAGAGTCGTAATCTTCGAGTCACAAGACTTGCAGCCCTGTTGGAGTGTCTGTTTAAGAATCTCAGTTTTAGAATCTCAGTTTGAGAGTCTTTGCTTTAAAGTCTCTGCAAATGTGTCTCTCTCTTAGAGTCTCAGTTTTCGAGTCTCTTTTTCAAAAATATATACTTAGGAGACTATTCTTAGTCACTTTTAGAAGTCTCTATTAAAGAGTCTTTGTCTGCAAGCCTCTGTTTAAGAGTATCAATTTTAGTGTCTCTATTTTAGAATTTATTTTAAAACTCTTATTTTTAGAGTCTTTAAGCTCTGGAGCCCTTCCTGCCCTACCTTCACAGCTCTCGAGTTAAATTCTCTCATTTCAAGTCTGTGTTTTAGAGTCCGATAGTCTCAGTTTTAACCACACCAGCTTTGCAGGTCTGTTCATTTAATAACATTCTTATTATAATAATATATCAATATCATAAAATACATCTCATACCATCTTATAGCTTGTATTAATCAATTAGAGAACTCTGTGTGGTATTTGGTGCCACTGTGCACTAGCCGCAATTTATGACTGATGATGCGAGTTGTTTCAGTGCCTGCTGGCGCTTTTGGCAGTTGTAGCTGTTGCTGCCACATAAATCAAAATGTGTCATAAATAGCCACAACAACAACAACAGCAACAAGAACAACAACAAAAACAGCTCAAATTCGTGCAAGCAACACGCAGAGCAGCACCTACCAAATTGCAGAGGCGGCTGCCACAGATTATTGCACATTGCACATACGCAACGTACGCCAATTGCCATTTGATGCGTGGAGGGGAGAGAAGGGCAGCGGCGAGGTTTGTTGAGTATTGTTGCAATGCTGCAATGTCTTTGCCCTTAAGTAGACGCACATTAATTCCAATTAGAAAACATCAACGCTGCCAATTGAAAACTCGTTAAAGTTCATTACCTTAAAATGACCATGCAGACAGCAACAGCAACAACAGCAACAGCAACAACAACAACGCAAAAGACAACAATGACAACAAATAGCAACAACAACAATAACAACTGTATCTGTCCAAGAGTCCAATGCCAGTCGCAATCTTGTTGGCCAGTTTTTGTGTCTTTGCGGCATTTGTTGCGTTGTCGTGTTACATTTAAGGAGCTGCCTGCCGCACTCTGTTTGCTGCAAGTGCGCATTGATTTGTGGCAATTGACATAACGATTGAAAACGGAGCCAGCCACTTAGCCTTGCCTGGCTAATAAGTACTCTTCACATTTGATATTAACTTAGAGGGAAATGTTGGTTTTTTTTAATTATTTTTAGACTTGTCGTTGTTTTTATCGTTGTTGTCGTTGTTGTTGTTGTTGTTGTTGTCTTTGCGCTGACATTGAAACTGTCATAATATTTAAATAATTTATGTTCAGTCAGATAAGCTGCGGCACAAGGGGCAAGCATAAATGTTAAAGGTAGCAACAGCAAAGGCAACGGCAACAGCTGAAAATTTATGGCTGACCCAGCCTTGAGTGCTGCAACCCCTCCCTCTGTAGCTGCCCCTTCCTCAATCCCTCTCTCTCTCTCTCTATCTCTCTCTCTGTCTCAATGCAATTCTACACGCCCAGCAGCTGAAAAATCACGCATACGCCCATTTGTACATACATAATCATGTCCAGGGCTAAGCACATTTCATGCTTACTTCTTCAATGCGAACAAAATGATAAACAAATAACTTGTTTTATTTAAAGGGTATTTTGAATTTGTGCAAAGTAGGAAGCAGCTGCGACACCTTACAAAATATATAAAATAAAGTAAATATATATATGCCTGATCGGCAATAAAAGTCGGGTCGATTAAGCCATCTGCGTCTGTCTGTCTCTATAAGTAAGCCAATTGCAGAGACTGTTCTCGTTAGTCAAACGAATACAAAGTTTATTTAATTGTTATCGATAAATCGATTTCCTATATCAATAAAAGAAACAATTGTAAAGATATAGCCTTCTAGTTGATATTTTAAATACCCTAACATATTATTTATCCACAGTATCATGAAGATCGAACACAGATTTTGTTGACCAAATCCAATCTTTATTTCTCTCTCAACTAAGGCATTTTATTGGTTTATCATCTTCCAACACAACAATTTCTGTTGGCCAACAAATATGGCCAAGTGACGTCACAATCAATATACATGGTCTTCAGCTGCAAGTCTTTAAGATGCAATTGATGAACTTGTGAAGTGGGCTGATCATTTATAAGCACAAATGACTCGTTTAATCAGCTATCGAAGTCAGATTATGGTAACTGACTTATCTGGGATTACTGGTTTTTCCTTATATATTTATTTATTTATTGGCCTTGATCTTGAACTTGATGCAGTAGATATATATTTGTATATATTAGATTATATTTGAGGCTTACCGTTCCATTTCCTTGGCATCTGTGGGATAGTTGCGACTGATGGTGTTCGTCTCGTAGGGGTCCTCGGTGGTGGTGGTGGTGCTGCTGCTGGCACCACCTCCCCCCGTGCTGGGCGCTGTTGTTGTATAGCTGTAGCCCCTTCTTGCCGGCACCAGCGGTGGCACAGTGCCTAAGGTCAGACCTGGTGTGATGGCGCGACGATTGAGATTCGGGGGTGGTGCTGCTGTGGTTATGGCCGGCACATACTCATAGCCACGCCCACCACGCCCACGATTACCGACGCCAATGAATTCCACATCGCCCGTGTTGTCCTCACCCTTGCCAGCATAGGGGGAGACGGGCGGTGGCGGTGGCCCAAATGTATTGGTATTAATATTATAAGTATTATGATCCCATTCGGAGCTCTGACGATGTGGCTGCTGGTGCAGGCGACGGGTCAAGACTTTGTTGTACGGATTGTGGGCATAGGGATGGAGGCGACGGAGCCGTGTGCTTGAGTCTGTGGCACGTTGAGTCTGTTGCGGCATTGTGGCACCCGGCAGCAGTTCCACCTCCGATTTGACATGATGACGATGCGCTCGATGCGAGCGTTGATGGTGCAAGCGGGTGTTGTTGTGGTGTCTGTTGTTGTTGTTCTGGCTACCTGTTGCCGCTGTGCTCAGCGACAGCAACACTGTGGCGCACAGCAACAGCATCATTCTCAGCGTCATCTCAGCCAAAATAGCAACTGCAAATAGTGCACAAACAGGAATAACTTTATTAAGTGCTCAAAATACAAATAAACAAATAAACAAAAAACATAAATGAAGCAGGATGGTGGTGCAGAGAGACATTCACTTTCCGTGAGTTAAGACTCATTCAAATTCACATTCTCAGTCACCTCGGTTAATGTAAGCAACAAGGCGGATCAGAAGTGACAGTCCCCCTTCTCCGACTCCTACTCTACGACGGATACACACAGCGAGTATCCTCCACGCTCATTAACAATTCCTTTGTCCCACAGTCGTGCCGGTCTGTCTGTCAGTCAGTCTGTCTGTCCGTCTGTCTGTCTGTCTGTCCATCAACAGGCTGCGTAGTTGTATAATTTAATGTCTGCAGTTGCATAAGCAGACTGCAGGCAGCTTCAACTAAACTTAGTCAGAGCTATACTGTAAGAAACTGGCAACTATAACTATCGATAAAAATCGTTGATGTTATCTAGTGATATCGATAAGTAAGCAAACAAAGAAACTTCAACTAAACTTAGTTTGAAGCTATACAGTAAAAAGCTATAAGAATCGATTATAATCGATTTCATTGCCAAGTATATATACAGTAGCTAAGGGGTTAACAGTTTGTACTAAATCCAAGCTATATCTACGCACAATTTGTTATTATAGCGCACACATAGCAACTGAGAAAACAATACTATCTACGACACCCTCAACTGATCAGCCATAATCTTAGCCTTTGTTCACATAACTTTACTCTACAGTTTAATATTTATTTTATTATTTATTTGTTTAGCTTGTTAAATTATTATAGAAGAGCATTTAAAAGTCTTTATCTGACAGCAAATGATAACTTTATAACCTGAACTCATACAGAATACGTGAAAAGGGTATGATCAAGTTGTGCCTAAGTATGTAACAGGGCGGAAGAAATCATAGACAACCCCTTAAACTTTATATATAATACTGATCAGCAAGAAGAGCCGAGATTAAGCTGTGTCCCATCTCAGAGTTTATAAAAGTTAGCGTAATTTGATCAAGTTTAGATAATTTTTTAAATAACTCCAAAATTAAATACCGATTACTGATAACAATTAAAGACACAGTTTCAAATGTTTACCTTTCTAATCTATAATTTATATATCTGCAAACTTCATCAACATCGATTGAAGAAAATCATACTTTCAAGCAATAATTTTCTATTACTCAGTACAGGGTATCTAGCAGTCGAGCGCTCTCCTTTACAGCATTCTTACTTGTTTTTTTCATGGTCGAGTGGCAACACTTTAATAATCCACAAACAGAGAGAGACAGAGAGAAGAAAGAGAGAAGAAAGAGAGAAGACAAAGGCAATTTGTACGAGGATGACTTTGTTGTATTATTATTATTGTTATTATTGTTATTATTGTCATTGTTGTTGTGATTGTTGTTGTTGTTGTTGCTGCTGCTGTTGTTTGCAACAAAAGAACGCGTTAACAGTTAAGTGAACCGGCAGCAGGCCAAAAAACTGATCTGAAATTAATTAAAGTGTTGTGAAGTGAACCGAAAACCGAAAACCGGAAGTTGAGCGATTCTCAATTTTTGGCAGCGCTTTTGTTTCGCTGCCAGCAGCATTTTATGACATTTATCAAAATTTTCCAGTTGCCAGTTGCCACATCATTTGTCAACACGTTGCCACACCCCCTACACCCCCTACTCCCCCCGCTCCCATAGTGATAATTACAATTACAGTTGCTCAGTGAGCTTATTAAAATTCATTGCTTGTGGCAGACATCAAATTGAATTTATGGGGCAGCCCATTAAACTTCAAGTTGGCCTAACACATGTTGCACTTGTGTGTCGCTCTAACTTGTTATTGTTGTTGTAGTTCCAATTACGGAGCAATTGACAAACAACAAAAAAAAACTGTATAAAAAACAAATAAACGGAACTGGTCAATGACAGCAGCCACAACGCGCTTACCAATTGCTGTGGCTAATCAAAAATTAACTACCAAAATAAAAAAGAGATGAGTTGCAAGTCGAGAGTGGTGTGGAAAAGTGAGTGGCGACTGCGGCAATCTGTTGCAATCGATTGCGGCCGTAAACTTCTGTGGAGACGACTCCTCCTGCCACGACACATCAGGTGCGGCCTAAAGCATTAAGCCGCTTAGTAAGTGAAACCCCTCCAAGACAAAAAAAAGGCTTGACTGCCTGTCTGTCCGAGTGTCCGAATATCCCAGAGTCCGACTGTCACTCAGACTGCCAAAATATTCAACTCTTCTGCTACCATGCACTGTGAAAAAAGTGGTATGTAATACGAAGTATGCTTCAACTTGAATGCCCTGTTTGAAAGTATAAACAACAAAAAATTAAATATTTCTTAATTTATTCTGAAGTATATATCATATATATCATATATCGGAAAACAATCAAATTTAAGGTTTGTTTTTATTGAAATTTGTTGAATTTAATACTTTTATTTATTTCCTGTGTAGCCATCCAAGCCCCTTGACTCAGTTGTCATAACTTTGCAGTGAATATTCCACGAAATTAAAAAAAAAAAGGTTTTGGGGCGCCTCGCTTAATCAAAGCTGCAGACAAAAAGCCAAAAGAGAAAAAGAGATGAAAAAAACCACAAAAAAATGCTTGAAACGTTTTCCACTGAAATCTAAGTTCAAAGCTGCGTTGACAACTCCTCGCCTTGACCTTGAACCCCCGCGCCCCCCACAAAGCTAGCCGCTTGCCAAAATTGGTCAGCGCACAGATAAATCAGGCAGCCAATCCGTCCGTCTGTCTGTCTGACTGTCGGTCAGTCTGTTGTGGGTCGCAGCAGCAAAAGATCGCAAAATATTTTGATATATTTCTAATTTTTGGCATTGGGGCTGAGCGAGCATCGCTGGATAAATCAAGTTTACCTGCTTAGCCGGAATTTAGCCATAAAATATATGCTTGTGTGTGCGTGTGTGTGTGTGTGTGTAGGGAAATTAGTGTGCGTCTCAAATTGTTATTGATTCGTTTTCCCAGCACATAAATCACAAGTGAAATGCTGTATGCCACAGTGCCGCAGAGGCGTAGACATGCCCCAAACTAAGCAGCATGAAAATGTCAACTTTATTTCTGTCAAACTGACAAGAAACACATACAATCACACACACACACATACATTGATTAAAGCCACAGAACTGTGGGTGCCCATAGTAGTAGTGTGTGTGTATGTTGTGTGTGTGTTGTGTGTGTCTTTTGGCTGACCCAGACATGAGCTATGGCCAATGAATCACAAGAGATGCGAGAAGCAGACGAAATATATATATAAATATATATATATATATATATATATTGGTGATATAGTAGCACATATGAGCACAGCAGCCACATACACACAGTGATCACTCTATATGATGAATCACAATTAGTAACTGAATTATTTATGACTAATGAATAAGTCAACTTGCCCGCATCCGAACACCAAAAAACGATCGTTTCTATATATAAATAAATACTTATATATTTTATATAGCTATCGATATGTTTTTTATAGTGGTGCTTGGAGTATACATATATGTGTATATAATCTGAGTTTGATATTTTTTTGTTGAAATAGTTCAGGCTAAATAATGAGAATAATTGTTGAGTTCGCCTCGGACAATCAAATTATTAATCAAAAAGATTTCTTTTTCTATAACTCCTCTTAAGACATTTTTTCCTATATGATATAGTAGTCCGATCTAGACGATTTTTTGTCGAAGTGCTAGAAGCATTCTAGTATACATACTGCATAAGATTGGTTTAAATTACTCATCAACTTGACAAAATTATAACAAATTGAAACTAAAAATATTTGTTAAGAAATAAATGCAATAAAAATCACATTTGGATCTACTTTTGAGTGTTATCTTATTATAATAATATATATAATAATTTCGAAATAAATATTATATTTTAACTAACTTTTAAATTGTGAATTTTACGAGTCTATCCAACTATGTTCACTAAATCGATTAGGAACTGTATATAATATGCGTTGTCTGTACAGATACAAATACTTGTACATATAAATACATATATATATATATATATATATATATTATATGTGTACAATTCTATGAAGATCGCACAGTTGCTGCGCCTCTGGATTCTTTATGTTTTTGCTGCTGCTGATGCTGTCTAGGAAATGTTCCGGGAATGCTCGCATCGTTTTATTAATAAAACTTTTGCATTTCTCCATTAATCATTTAGCTAAAGAGAGAGAGAGAGAGAGAGGGAGAGAGAGGGCTGCTGCTAAACTTATATTGCAATTGCTTAATTATCGTGGGCATTCATTTTGGACTCTCTGCACAGATTTATTATTATTTTTCAAAGCGAATAGAGTTTTTGGCGGGTGCTCAACCCGTTTCAGACCAAAGAGTTTAGGTGTTTATGTGTTGGTGTTAAACACACATGTTGTTGTATTTGTTGTTGTTGTTGTTTCTCATTCGGGTGCCGTAATTTAAAGTAACAGCTCCTCAGCGTGGCCATTTAAATGTTAATTAAATGCTCGGCTGCCTTTCCCTCGGTTTCTCAGACTCGAGACTTTGGGGCACAGCCCAATGGATTTTTAGCTGCCTTTTTTTTCTTCTTATAAATATATATGTATTTTTTTTGTGCAATTCAAACAGCTGCGTTTTTATTTATGTTTTGTGTAATCGCATAACAACAACAACAACAACAACAACAAGGAGACTTCAACAACATGTTACAAACACGGCGCGCCTCAAGTTCTTATAAAGAGATAAACTAAGAGCTTAACGCCAACAATTCCAACAACTACATCAGCAACAACAACAACAACAACAACCACAAATACAACAAATACAACAAATACAACAAATTTGTTTAGCAACTTACGCACAGCACTAACAATTTTAATGGCAACGTTTCAAATTGATTTCTGCTCTTCGACTCGACTCTTTGTGTACCCTAGACCCCCAGAATGAAGTATCTCTGTGTCCATAAAGTTCTTAAATAAGGTTCTCAAAACGGAACTTGATCAATTTAAATGCAGAACATGTATCAGAAGCGAATATTTATGATTTGGCAAGAGCTAATTACAGAAGGTACAGAGGAAATTACAGATAATATTAGTCAATATCGTAATAAGTTTGGCACCAATTCATATATACATATATAATTAATATATAAAAAAAATAATTGTACATATAATTTACAGTATAAGTAACATCCGTTTCAGTCTGTACAGGAACTGGAACCGGAAAACGATTCAGTTTGACACTGAGATATATATGTAATCATCATCAGCAACAATAGCTATCAGATCAATCAGTATCGGAATCAAATTACAATTGTGTTTGACACTCTGAATATATTTTCATGATCAGCATCAATAGCTATAGTTTGACAACCTGATTTAAACTGATAATGATCAGCATCAATAGCTAACATCTCCATCTGTCTGCACTACAAACATCAACTTCATCAATTCATAAAAGCTGGCTGCTAAATTACAGAGTATCTACTAGTCGCACACTGTCCTCACTCTAGCAATCCCACAGGCTTTTCCATTGGAAATTTGAACGCTGCGGCGCCTTAAATGTTTCCCGGACAGACATTGATGAACTGTTAAATGTTTCAGATCTCCAGCCATGTCGAATATCGAATTAATTTCAACTATCCAGTTTTGTCTGACACCTAGTTTCTGAGCAGAACCAACCTGCAGGGGTAGCCAGCATTGTTTTGATCTCATTGCGAGTTCAATAACCCTCCCCGTATTGGCTAGATCGCTGCTCTCAGTCTGTCTCCGGCTATATCTTATCTGATAAATCTTTGAATATGTGCAAACATTATAAATTACACATATTACACACAGGGGTCAAGAGTTGGCCACATTTATGGTTTAGTTTATTTTAATATATATCTATATAAATATATATATATATATATATATATGGGGTTTATCTCATTTATGAATGTGTTTACTCTACAGATAGGTATTTAATTTTGGTATACACTTGCTAGAGGGTTCTTTAACTTTATATTCAGGTGAGCCTCCTTCAGCCACATAAAGTATATATTTATTCCATATCTATTTATGGACGAACTTCAGAAATTTCTTTTTCTTTTATTTATATAATTTATTTTATGCTATTTCACACAAGTTATGCAAAATAACTTTGGCACATGTTCGGGATTTTATTTTATTTTATTTGCTTTTATTCTTTTGAATTTTCATTTTGTTTGTTTGTTTTTTTCCACAACAAGATCAACAAACTGTTTGCCTCTGCTTTTAAGTGGGGTAGGGGAGTTGGTACTTGCGAGGGGGTGGATGTGGGGGGACGATCACGATTGATGGCACGCGTTTTTTGTTTACACTTTGCACGCGTTTCAATTAAATTGGAATGTGTTTCAACTCATGCGGCTTGTGTTTTCTCAAAGTCAACAAAGAAAACTATGCGCAACATGTTCCACAAACGGACAGTTTGACATTTTGGCAACCGACACACACACGAAAACACCAACTGAAACTCAAACAACAAAATACCTTTAACCAATAACAAAGCTAACATAACGACTCGACTTCAAAAACTGAACAAGTTCAACTTCAAATGCAAAACTTACAATTGCAAAAAGAAGAAAAAAATATGAGGAAAAAAAGACCACAACATAAAGTAAACTCAAGTTTGTGGCAAGTATTTTGTAGACACGCGGCTGCTGTCCCAAGTCTTTTTGCTAATTGCTTTGCAGCTGTAAAAGGGGCGTGTGTCACGCCTACACACACACATACACATCGCAGCAGTCCTCAGTTTCAAGTCTTGTGTGTTGTGTCTTTGTTGTCCCAGCCAAGAGAGTCTCCTACAAAAGACATAAACCCCATTTGCAGTTAGCTGCGTTATTGCGTTCATGCAAATGACTTTGGTTAATTAGAAAAAAAAACAAGCTAACTGAACAATTATGGCTCGCCGACGACTTCTGCAACTCAAGCCAACATTGCGCATTACTCGAAAAAAAAATACATTTACTCAAGTCTAATTTATGCATACTGCGAAAAAAAATATATCAAAAGACCAAGAATATATTGCTGCAATTAATAGCTAGCATAACTGTAAAACAATTAAGCACAAAGTCAGTTTTAGAACGACTGCGAATATTCAAAAATTAATCAAGTTTATTGTCCAAGCCAAAATTATTGTCTGTTAATCTAAACTAAGCAACTTTGATCAAGTTAGTTATCTGTATCAACAAAATATTCTCAGATTAGCTGTGCTTATCCCAAAAGTGAATTATCTTAAAGGTAGTTTCTTATCCAAGCCAAAAATAATATATTCTTAGTTCGATTCCGTTAACTACAAAATGAAGTATCTTAAATCATTTCCAACACACACATTATTGGTCTGAGATTGTAGATCTAACTTCATTTCAGATTTTTCATTCCAGAACACCACATTTTTTTGCTTTTAAAATATATATATTTATTATCATTATATATGTATATGTTCTGCTCTGACGTATTTTGCGCAAGTCATGCAATTCATAAATATTTTTTTTTTTTAATTTACCTCAATGTGCGACACTGAAAACAGGCACGATCACATTTTGAGCGATCGTGACAATGTCACAATTCTTAACAGACAGTTGTAAACGGTAAAAGGAAGGATATATACATATATGTATATATATATTTGTACAAGCAGAATACGTTGACAATTGTCAGATATGTCAGCATTTCCTCACACGTCATAAATAAATGAGCTAAATAGGTAAAATCTGCTAAATTGTTTGTTTCACACCTGTCATTTTATTTTCAAATTGGCAAGTCAACTTTTTGTGTTTAAAATGATGATTTTCTAAAACTTTTCTACTGTTTCCATACTGGGAATAAATTTGTTACTATATTTATTATGGTTAAAATGATTTTCTTCTTTTATAAAGCCACTCAAGGCTAACTGAGCTGATTTAGAGAGTTTCAATAGTTAAAACAGTTAATATCTTGATAATTTGCATGACACAAAGCTGTCATTTATTAAGTTAGTTTATAACAGATCTGATCAGTGAGTAAGATTAATTTACACTAGGAAATGTCGACTGTCACATTTATAAACCATTGCAATTAATTGCAATTAGCAACTAATTTGCATTTAACTTACGCGTCGTGGAAATCTATTGGCCAAGTTCTTTGAGCCAAGATCGTGTTCCCGTTGACTGTGTGGAAACGGCGTTCAGGTTAAAGTTGAGGAAGAGTGTGTAAATCAAGCCGACAATTCTGTCAAATTTGCAATCACAAACAATAAATTGGAATTTCCTCGCGCTGACATTAAGCAGAGAGAAGCGCCGTAATTTGCATGTGTAATAAATTATGTAGATACAATTGTGCTCGTCTGTCAAAATGTGTAAACATTTCAGTACAGATTAAAGCTGCTTCCGTATGTGCCAAGAAAATGAAAAAATACACAAAAAACCGTACGATATTTTGAATTGATTTTTTTCTGCTTCTTCTGCCAAAAAAACAAAACACTCGCTGAAGAAGCTGATGTTGATGTTGATGCTGATGTTGATCACTGATCACGTTCGATGCGTGATATTTGATCAATGTTCGACAACAACAACTGATCGCTTAGAAGTCCCGAGACGAACTGACTCTGCATACTGAATATGCCCCAAGCACGACCGAAACCGAAACCGAAAGTCCAGTTGCGCGACGTTCGACGACGACAGCGACAACGACGGCGACGACGACGAACTTCGTTTTCTCAGTCGCGACGCAGACTTCGTCTTCGCAATACAAATTTGGGCAGCAGTCGTAGAACAAGTTCGCTTTCTTTGTTCGATGCGGCTGCCTTCGTTTTGGTCGTTGACTGCGACGGCGACGGCGACTGCGGCGCAACGCACACTGCAACTGCGACGCGGGCTAAGGTTGAGACTGCGATTGCTGCTACTACGGACGCTGACGTTGCTGCTGACGCTTACGCTGCAGCTCTTTTAATTTCGCTGCGCCCCCGCAAGGTAACGAAGCGCATAGAAAAGAGCTGTGCTATACCCTGTACTTTTTAGGGTATATTGATTTTGTGCTGAGGTATGTGACAGGCAGGTATATTGAGATTTGTAATACAGATATTTTAAAAGTAATTGTTTTATGATAATTTAAGAGTGAATAACTTTTTTTTATAGGGTATCTCTTAGTCTACCTTTATCGCTTACCTGCTGTTCTTGTTATTGTAGCTGCCTGCTGGCTGCAGTTGCCACTTTTTATGGTGCTCTGCCGTTCTTCAGTTGCGAGTTGTTAAGTTAAATATTTGCGCTTCGAGAAGCAGCCAGTTTTCGAGCAGATCTGCGCTGAGAGGTGGCCAGGCAAGAACTTGTTTCGCTGCCCTTGCCCAATTGTGGCGACACCAGCTGCTTGCCCCACTGTGCCCGCTGCTGTGCCCCACTGTGTGCGCATATGTCAAAAGGATTTGCGTTCCGCTGAGCCACAAAGAGCCGTAAATCGGTTTAAGCGTATCGCCTTTATTGGCCTATTAGCTGCCGCTTAAAGTGAGTGGGGCAACTTTTTGGACACCATGCCCCACCCACGCAGCAGCAGCAACAGCAGCAGCATAATATAATCAAATCACGCATAAAGGCTGATAACAATGCAGAGAGAAAAAGAGAGAAAAAGAGACATAGGGAAATAGAGAGAGACAGAGAGGGAGGGAGAGAGAGAGAGAGATGACCCTTTTGGTCAATTAACTGATAACAATTCATTTGCATTTCGTGTGGGCTCCCCTCAAGAGCCATTGGCCATCATCGACTTCGGCGACGTGTTTACATATTTAGTTAATTTGACAGCCATTTGATGAAGCCCGAAAAAAAGCCAAGCTTTAAAGTGGCAATCGAATCAAATCTGTGAAAAAAGCGGAGTGAAGAAAAAAAACAACGAAGACAAGTAGAAACACTTCACACAAATAATCTCGAAGATCTACACTAATTTGTGCTTGTCTGGAGTATGCACACTTTAGCATGCCGTTTGTCACTCTTTAATAGACAGACCAAAAATACAAGCTAAACTCAAGAATAGATTCTTGAAACAATTTAATCCCAGTTAAGCATCTAATTTCTCAATTTTATTGCTCGATTCTAAACTACTTTTATCAAATTTTAAAAGTATTTTATTTTATTTGTTTTATGGATTAATTTATTCATACTTAGTTCAAAGCCTTTGAGCACCGAAAAGAGGTCAAGAATTTATAAGTTGATGAAAAAATGACTCAATGACGACAATTGGCCTTTATGGGTTCGGGGAAGCACTATTATAATGTCATCTGTTTGATCAATTAATGCTGAGTAAGTTCAGTCAAAATTAAGCGTTCTCTTCGAATAGTCCCAAAACATCATTTGCTGTTAGATTAAGTAAAAAATACAACAACAAATGACCACTATAAAAATATACAAAAATTATCATAAAAACATTTTCTATGCAAATCATGCAAAAGTGAAACAAACCGACTATGCCATACTCTGTTTGCAGTGTAAGAAAAATGTAAAATAGTTGGGATTATGATTATGGATATATAACACTATATATCAGGGTGTCTAACGGGAAGCTGAACCGTTAGCGGCATCAGAACTGAAATTCGACCAAGAGGCAATCGCTCTAAGCCTAAGTGTGTAAACAATGACTCTAAAACTGTACAAAATACAGCATTTACCAAGAAACCAAGATTGAACTCCACTACAAAAACTTAGATTCAGTTATGCCGAATATTTGCTGTTGAACAGAGTATATTGAAAATAGGGTTAGAACTTCGATTGGAGTTTGGGGGCCATGGTGTGTCAGCAGTTTGTAGTTGCTGGCTCTGACCGCTGTCAGCCAAATGCAATTTGCTTGTTTTGTTTGAGCCGTCATTCAGGCCAGGTTTTTGTTGCCTGTTTGGCTGTTTGTCCGTCTGTCTGGTTGTGGGCTAGGCCTTACAATTTGGAGCAATATGCAGTGTCATATGAGGACTGGGACTGGGCCTGGTTCCAAGACAGGGCCATAAATCCCAACAGCTTGGCAAATTGTCAAGAGACAGAAAGAGAGAGAGAGAGAGAGAGAGAGAGAGAGAGAGAGGGAGAGAGAGAGATGTCAGTGAGATCTCAGACAATGTCAGCTGCAGCCCCATAGCGATAATTTATTTGATCACGCTTTTTTTTAGCCAGATGTTTTGCGATGTTTTGCACTGTTGACGGAAGCGCACGAATCGCCAATTGGCGTTAGAGAAACAAAGCGAATCTTGGCTTGAACTGCATCGCTAATCAATCGATGAACATACAGATCTTTAATCTTGACAACTTCCTGGTTGGTTAAGGATAAATGACAAAAACAGAAAAAAGAGAAGAAACTTCTAATTGAGTCTCAGACACATTTGAAATTCTCAGCATTCTCGGATTAGTTTGTAAACATTATTCTCACATCTCGGCAACAATTTACAAAATTTTCTGACACACATTTGTTGTAGGCAAACAAAAATTAATCCTAAAACCGATTAAGTCCACAATGTTCTCGTTTGCTTTCTGGAGAAGCGAGGCGAAGAGGAACCAGCTCGAGAATGTCTCGCAGTTCTGGAAGGATTTGAATGCAACATTTGTGACGTAAGCAACCGAAATATAGCTGTGTATTTTGGAGTAACATTGCTTAACATTGTTTGCAGCCTGCTCGGCTGGAGCTGGGTAATCTACACCGTCGCTGTTGTCATCATCGCGATCTGCTCCTATTTTGCCTACTGCGACAGCTGCCAAAGAACAGAGACGGTTCGACGCAGGCGCTTCAATCAGCGGGTCCAGGATCGGTGAGTTTCGATAGGTATGCTAGGAATATTCTACAATTTGGATGAGCGGGTCCTTAGGAGAATGCTTTTTGGTCTTGGTTTGATCTATAGTTTAATATTGGTCATGGCTTAGTCTCTAGATTGATACCACATTCAAAGTTAGAAATGTGATTTCAGCTGACTTGATCTTTAAAATGCCACCCAATTCTCATCAAAAACCGTACTCTTAAAAGGAAATATACCTATTCGATTCCGGTGAAAAAAACCCACTAGCTACGCCACTTAAAATTAAATGAAAAGCAAAAGTTTTTGATCTTTCGTTTGTAGAGCAGGGGGAAAAAAGTGGTTCAAATATTTAAAATGGAATTGTTTATTTAGTTGCTTGTTTTTGGCACCTGAATAATTAACTGATCGTTTCAATGCTTAGACCACCGCAGAAGCGAAGACCGAATGCCGCTTATCGGGATCATCAGATCTATCGGCACATCATCCTCAGCCTGACCAAGTACATGAGGAATCCGGACGGGGTGCGGCCCTTCATCGATCACCTGGATCATTTGTATCCGTTGCGTCGAACGCAGGCGAATTTGGCGATTAATATAGGAGTGGAGGCAAATGCCGTCGTGTCTTGAGTTTTGGTTAGCGCCGCTGCCTTTGTTTATCAAAAAAAAAATATATATAAAACACGCACTCTGTTAAATGCAATACAAAATTAAAGACAAACCACAAAAAAAAAAACAGCCGTCGTCGTCCTCCCCGTTCTTCAGTTCATGCGCAGGCCTAAAAATATGCAATGCTATTTTTAACAGCGTTAACGCTTCCAGTGTGTACAAGCGGCTGGAAAGCGACGACCAAATATAAACAAATGCCATGTGCGTCGAAAGCTCTCTCTCCCTCTCTTTCTCTCTGCCTCGGCTAGAGAAAAGCGTCTCCGTTAAAGCGAAAGCTTTCGCTTAGCTGCTCTTTCCTGTTGCGTATGCTTGCAGGCGCACATTCCAGCAAGCTTGCTCGTTCGCTCTCACGCTCTCTGGGCGTTAGTCCAGTTAAAATTTTTGTTTGGTGGCCCAGTCGCCAGTGAGACAGTCAGCGTGTCGCACGTACGCCACGCATCGAGCAGCAGCAGCAGTAGCAGCAGCAGCAGAAGCAGCAGCGCGGGCGCGTTCAGTGGTTGTTGGAAACAGTCAGACACAAACACACACACAAATATTCCCGATACACCTACACACACACACACACGCAAACAGCGGCCAGCAAACATAATTTTCTGTTCTTTCTTTCTGTTGCGCTGCCCAAAAAAAAACTTTTACAGTTTTCCTTTTTCCCTCCTTTATTATATGTGTGTCAACGCACAGAAAAGCGGGAGCAAGCTCAAAAAAAAAAAATAAAAACAGCAAAAGCAACAAAATTGATAACATGATAAGTAAATTATGCAAATTTATTTAATTAACTGCTGAATAATTGAAAATAAAAAAAAAAGTAGGAAAAGAAAATAATTATCAAGGCGCACACCTGCGCACATGTCTCACAGACGACGCTGCCTGAGTGTGTGTGTGTAGCTACTCTATGTATATGTGTGTGTGCGTGCATGCTCATGTGTTGTCTGTGTATGTGTGTTGAAGGCTAAGCAAAAGAAAAGCCAACAAGTAAAACAAAAAAGAAATTACAAACGCAAAAAAAAGCGAAAAAGTGTGGCACGTGAAATGCACGTGCGGCAAGTGCGTGAAAAACTAGAAACAAATTTAAAAATTGAAATTAGTATAAAAAATATAAATTGAATAAAATGGCAAAATTTTGTAAAAAACAATACGAAAATTGTGATAAATTAAATAACTAAAAAAGGAATCAAATAAAATATTAAAATAAAATCAAATAATAATATACTTAATTTAAATGTGAAACCGTAAACAGGAAAAATTTCCACTAACTAAAAAATCCCATTTAATGCAGCGTATTTGCATTTATCTAAATTGTGTTTTAAGACCAGTTTCAATTCGTTAGCAAGAAAATTTAATTTAAATATAATACCTTTCGATCCGTTTGACTATCTTATCTCATTTATGATAATTCATTTTGTAAGTGCATGTATTAAAATATTATTTGATTGATTGGATCCATTTATAATACTAGGGTTTATTGAGAATATTTGGGAAAGGTGTATATAATCCTAAGGTATGTGGCGAATATTAGTAAAAAGATTTACGCACCTAGACATTTGATAGTTTTTCCCACGTTGCAGCCAAAGTGATAAAGACAAAGTGTTCAAGACAAAATGTAATAACTATAATTAAATATATACAATAATTAAAAAAAAAACACCAACTAAAAAAAAAACAAAATAAATGTTGAGCAGCACTCGAAAGATGTCATGTCAAAGGTGAGTATACATATATATACAAAAATAACGGTTGCACATTATATATAGACACACCTAGAAACGTACGCACACACACTCACAAAAAGAGAGGTGTGTGTGTGTGTATGTGTGAAGAGCGCATCCTACCTCAACAGCAAAACCAACGAAACAGCAAAGCAAAACATAAACAACCCCAAAAATGTCCACAAAAAAAAACACAACGCCAAAAGGAAGACGTTAACTGCGCAGCCAGCGTCGCAAACTGTGCAGATGTGCTTGCCAAATGGGCAGCGCAAACAGAGCAAATTTCACTTGAAAAGCTCAATGCAAAAAAATGTTTGACAAGAGAAGGCAGCGGCGCAGGCAGGCAGCGGCAAGGAGTCGGGATTAGCGTCAAGCCAAAGCCAAGTCGCTGCGTAAATATTGAAAAGCTCATTTAAGCAGCGCTGCCAGCGTCGCAGCTTTAGTTTATCGTTTCATACATCTCCAAACATTTGACAGCCACTGGGCATGAAGTGCGAATCAAGTGTAACGCTTGCCAATGCATGTCAAACTAGCTGATGTTTGATTTAAGGCATGTAGCAAGTAAAGACAACTTAAACGACTAATGTGTCTTGCTCTTAATTTAAGTTAAAGGTTTTTTTTTGTCTTGGCCCATAAAATATGAGGTTCATTTGTTTGGTGTGTTCACTTGGGCATTGCATGCGTGTATCGCTCGAAAATGCTACGCCACATTTTATGAACTTTTTTCATTTTGTTTTATGGGCAATTTGTGTTTATTTATTTTTTGTTGTTTTTCTTTTACGGAGGAGGGTCGATAAACAACAAAGACACAACTCATCTCCGCTCAGCTGGGGCTCAGCTTTGAGGCACAGTCTGAGGCTGTTCTCATCTTGCCACTGCGTTCTTATCTATGGGACTCAGTTCAGCTGCCGTCAACTTGTTTATTTTGTCGTAAAATTTTTGGCGACGCATATCTGAATATAAATATGTGGCCAGTTTTATCGATCACACAATGGGAAATTTGACACCTTTCCACCAGCAAGCGCCTCGAGTTGCGTTACGTTCGCTTTTCGTTGCTTGCTGCAATTTGTGGCACGCCCACTTCAAGGTCGTCGTCGCAAGTTGGCTTTTTGCCTCCTTCTGCCTTTTGCATAATTCAAGGGTTCCAATCGTGGCCCGGCCTAACACAACTAGCTTTTATTTCACTTGAGGCAAGCTGTTCAAGTTCTCAACCCACACTCTCTCGCGCTCTGTCATGACCCTTGCCGTTGCATGCCACGCATACAGTTGCGAAAAAATAATAGTGCCTCTTACGCATTCTTACAGAAATCATTTACTTATTTCTTTTATTATTATTTATTTATTTTAAGTGCTCATTTGAAAAATGATTCTATTATTTTATTTTAATTTATTTGCCTTTTTCATAAAATTAATTTTTTTAATTTTTAAATGGATTTAAATAAGTTAAACACAGACATTTCTTGTGGGATAGTGGTGCTATTAATTGTTTCACGACTGTTTGGTTGCACTTGTGTCCGGCTAGAGTGCAACAGCAAAAATTTCATAGCACACTTCAAGGCTGCAGGTTAATTTACATGCCAATTGGCGCGTGCAACACTTTTCTGCCTTTCTTTGGGTTTTCCCTGCCCTGCCACATTCCATTGTTCTTGTTGCCACGTAATTGTTCTCTTGCCATCTCTTTTGGTCACCCTCTTAACCTGAATGTATGAAATAATTTTACATCAAATATTCTTACACACTTTTCCATTCAAATTCAAGTCGAGTGTCTTCTGAAGAGAGAACAACATTTTCTGCTTCAGTCTCTTGCCACCATATCAATGTATATAAATATATATTTGCCACTCATTTAACAGATCAAATAGAGGCATATATTTATATACTATATATGCACCTCATTTATTATGTATATTCAAGTGTCACAATCCACCCCCCCTTCCCGCCCTTGAGGCGACCCAAGATTTATGACCGCAACGTGTCTCGTTGGCCATCGTTTTGTTAGCCAACAATTTGCGTCGCGTGTTCCGCTCTCAGCCCCATTTTGTTTTTTTTTTTTACTTTAGCCAAACATCTGTTATCACTGGCAAAAGAAATTAGAAAGTGAGAGTAAATACACATGACAACAAACAAAATATTATATGTATATGTGATATACACAATTATATATATATATATATATGTGCGGCTGAAATCGTCAACAACTGAAAGCTAAATATAAACGACTTAAATATTCGTCTATATGTATCAAATATAAATGTGTGAAAATCGCATACCAAAATCCCCATAGACTAAATGCTACTATATATTAACATTAATGTACATTTAAAGTCGATTTAGAAACGATAATTAATATACATATATATATATATGTATATAGCTGATTCCAGTTTCAGTCAATATTTTATACTGCAATGATTTTGAGATAGCTGTGAAAACTTATTTTACATAAACTCAGTGGTTTTTTTGCCCGATATTTTATAGCTTGATTCCATTCCTGATTCCAATATTTCCTATATAAAACAGCTGATTGGCTCTTTTATGAAATGAATAATTATTATCAAAATGCAAAATAGGCCAAAACGACTAACAAGCCAATAAATTAGAAACATAATTAAAAATTACGAAGGATTTCATTTTGATTCTGCTTTCAGCATTAAATTATATAAAAATAAGTTAAGTGAGCTAAATTATAATCATATATTAAAATATCACTGATATTGTCTATATTTTCTTTACATCTTTGTCATATTCTCAAATATTCCATTATTCCAATATCAATATCAATTCAGGAATATAAGAAATGTTAATTTGCAGCTGTTGGCATTCATTTATTTGGTTAAGCTTCAACTCAAGCGTGCTCTTAGCCAAGTTAGTATCCTCTGCTTTAATTCCCGTTGGTTAGGGCGCGGCGAGGGCGGTCAACCACTGATTTATATGTACTGTTGTGGGCGTGACTGGCACTAAGCCAAACTAATTGCCTGACAACTAGGAGTGGCAAAGGGCTTTAATACATATATATATACATATATACAGTTAGATGGAGTCAGATATGAGTTGAATAAAGCAACTGCAAATTGCATTGCCTGCAGCAACTGTTAATTTCCCAGAATGTCAAACTGAGTGTCCCGTGACAATCTAAATCTTGCAGTCAAAGCCACATATATATATATATATAGTATATATATAGAAGCAGGAGCAAAGCCAAAGACAGGAAGCCTTGAAACAGTCGAGTGCTCAGCAACGAGCCAATAAATTGCAAATGAAATACAAGAGAGCTCCAGCTGACCCTGACCGACTAAGAGATGACCTGTACTCAGCTTGGGGCGACTGTTACATAAATTTGTTAGAATTTAAATGAATATAATGATATATAATATATATAGAATATATATATATATATATAGAATAACAAACTCAGATTTAGTTACGTAATAAACAGGGTATCTGCTAGTCCAGCTATCACAGCTAGTGCTTGCTAACTTGTTTCTCCCGCCTTATTGATACAAGTTTACTATAGGGCCAGCAGCAGCTGCAGTTGGAGTCAGCTCTTCCCTTCTCTTTCTCACACACACTTTGACATTCTCACTTTCACCGCCTTTCACTTCCTGTATCTCTCTCTCTCTCTCTCTCTCTCTCTCTCTCTCTCTCTCTGTGTCTCTTTGATTCAATTGACATTCAGCTGGCAGCTGATACCTAAAGGAGAACCTGCTGATAGTATCGCATTGGCAGGCTTATCAATCGAATGGCAAATGATGGCAACAGAAGCAAACAAGCTTGCCACAATTTGAAAAAAGCGCGGCGTCAACCCAATCACAAATTGATGCATTGAGATATTGATTGTTCTGCTTGCCGCTTGCTGCTTGCTGCTTGTTGCAACAGTCGCTTTGGCTTTGGCTTTGAATGCCTTCGCTGAATGTCAAGAGTTGCAGTCGCTTTTTTTTTATTGATTGACTGTGGATGTGTGTGTGGGTGTATGTGTGTGTGAGTGTGTATACGTGTGTGTGTGTGTGTATATGTGTGTGTGTGTTTTATGTGTGTGTTTGTGTGCCTTGTAATAGCCGGTATCGAGGCACACAATTGCCCTTAGCCTTAGCCAAGTCAAGTTTTATTTATTACGCATACGTCACGTTGCCCCTAGCGACAAACTGCAACGGCAAATAGAAAGAGAAAGATAGAGAGAGAGAGAGAGAGTGAGACAGAGAAGGACAGCGCGGCAAGCGAGTCTTGTCAAAAGTAATTTACAGCATTTGGCAACACTGCTAAAACAAAAACTGTGACAAAAAGCGTTGCCAGGGAAATCAAAGTCAGAGCCAAAAAAAAAGAATAAAATAATAATAATAATAAAATAGTGATAGTGGGAGGGGGAGGGGGAGGGGGAGGAGGGAAAGCGATAAAAACTGCAAAAGGGAATAAAAACAATAAAGTACTAAACACGGGTGCGTCGCCAAGGCGCTCTGTGTCCTTGGCCAGCCAGCAACGAGCCATCAACAAATAAAGCAACAACAACAAACGCACAATTGGGCCAACTGAATATATATTGTGTGTAAGAGAGAGAGAGAGAGAGAGAGAGAGAGAGGGAGAGAGAGAAACAAGGAAAGTAGCACTTACTTCTAGCATATGTTTATACGTTATAAGGGAATGTTTAATGTTGTTGTTGATGTTTTTGTTGTTGCTGTTGTTGTTGTTGTTGCCACACGCTCCCTCAGCACACCTCTCTAAAACCAATATTAAACACGTGAGCTGCTTTCTCGGGCATACTTAAATGCGCCCATGTGTTGTGTTGTTAACAATTATTTATAATTATTTAACGAGCGGTATTACGGTGTACTCCAAGCAATCCAAACAATCAAGAGTGGTCTAAAGGAAACAGCTCGTCTAGCAGTTACCCTCTGTGCAGCGAACAGAAGGACACTTGCCTCAAATATCCAATAGAGTTTTTAAAGAGTCTGCGGCTCAAAATAAAACCACAAATTATCATAAATATGTTTTCAGCTGGCTCCAGTTCAGGTGATAGTCTGCAGCAGGAGATTCACAGCGTCTGCTCAGTCAACTGTATTTCTTACCCCATTTCGTGACGAAAAACATTTGACATTATTTTAAACACAATAATTTTAAACGCCAAAAAAAATACCTATTAAAAATAATGACTAAAAAGCAGGGTATCAAGCTGAAACGAATTTGGGCTTCTGGTCCAGCTTGCTGGTACGGAAAGTGTAACGGTTCCCGTAAGGGTTGACATCAATTTTGTTTGGTAGTCGAAAGTGTATTATTACTTTATTGGTCTAGAATGGCATATGTCAAATTAAGTATTAAGGTAGCAACCACAACAGCTGAGGTACAGTTATTAAGTTACCAATACGGCAACTTTGGTATTGGTTACGCTGTAGCGGAATATTGTCATTCATCTGATCATTAAACAAATTAGAATATCAGTTTCGCTTAATGATTCCGTTTCCGGTTCAGGTTTGACAACCCTTTAAGAGCACACTCCGCCGCATTATCTGATCATTATAATATATCTCTAATCGACCTTAAATAGAGAACAGATTATGCAAAATTTTGCTTCTTTCTTATTTTTATTTTTATATATTTTTAAATACAGCCAAAATATATTTATAAACTGAACAATCTAACTTAATATGGCTTCTATGGCCTTCAGCTATGCTTGTTTTAATTTGCGCTTTGCTAACTAACATTTGGAATTGAGTGCAGACCAAGTTTTGTGCGCCCCCGAGCGAGTTGCATGCAACAGGCCCAACCGGGGCCAAATGCAACTTTGACAAAGTGCTCAAGTCACCCACGTTGCTGCATAAGGCCATATGCCGAAAGCATAAGAAAAAAGAAAGGCTGAGCGCGAAGTTTGCCGCACTTTGTTGCCTCAAAATAAACATCATTAAAAATAGATGTGGCCAACAAACAAATAAATACAACAAGGAAACCAGCAAGCCAGCAAGCCAGGAAAAACAAGGTAAACGGCTGCGGCGCCTGAGTTACTGAGGTCATGCTCTTATATAAGCCCGATGCCTGCCCGCCTGCCTGATGACGTAGCTAGGAACCACCCCCTGCCCCTGCACCCCTACACCCCTCTGCCCGCTTTGGCTGGCAGCAGCCTTGCCAAGTTTTGCCTTGCGGCGGTGCCAACGTCATCAGCGTTGAGTATCCTTCTGCCCCCCTTCCCAACCTGCCGTTTTCCTTGCACCTTGCATGCTTTTTAGCATGCATTCGCCTTGGCTTTCGTCATTTTTCGCTTTTTATCTTTATTTATAGCTTGGCGCGCGAGCGGGTGGTTGTTTGAGCGAGGGGGCAGGGTGGTAGCTGCATCACCTGGTATGGCATTTAAAAGTGAGATGACGCCGTCGCTTTCTAAATCGCCGCTTGACTGTGCCACTGAAACGTCATGTGCAACAACCCCTCCCCCACCACCCTTCCCTCTCTCCCATAGTCTATACTTAGATACATTTGTATCTGTATCTTTTTTGCACGATTTTGTTGCGCCATAAACACGCATACATATTTAATGGAAAGCGATACAAGCGCAGCACACAAATGATAGGATACAACACACACACACACAGACACAACACACACTCATTCACACACACACACAAGCTAAAAGTTTTGCCTTTATCATGTCTGCATTAGTTGAAGGCTCAATTCTCATTTATAATTTAATGTAGCCCAGTTTGTGAAGCGGAAAATGAATGCAAAACTTGTCGCATTTTAATTGAAATATGAAAGTTTATTTTTAGACTCAGCTGCAGAAGAGGTAGGTTCTACCAGAGAGCAATACGGGTCGAAATTGAGCAATAGATTGGGCTTGGACAGTTAGGAGTATTTGCAGCAATAACACAGTCATTATTTGAGGCCACAAGCAGCCTGTGGCAGATGCCTGCGGAAAAGCTTTCCACAGCCATAACTTTGTCAAGCTCACGCGATTTTTAAAACCTCATTCCAAGTTGAAATTCTAGATCTAACTTCATACTAAGTACAGATTTCAGCATAATGATATTTTGCAAGTTTTATCAAGGCTGCTTCAAAATCGAGTATCCATTTAGAGAATATTTTATGTGAACCTATAAATTTGTCCCTGACTGTATGCATGACAAGCTATAAATCCCGAAGCGTGTGTCCTTTTTTAAGCGCTGTCATAAATAAGCCAATGCTACAGCAGCTGGCCAAAAGCTTTAATTGGAGCAACATTTACCCCTACTTCTACACCCACAACTTTACCCCACCCACCACCCCCCACCCCCAAACCACTCAATAAATATATTGCGTCCCGTTCTTCCGGTTTGGCCCGTAACAATCAAAATGCCATCAACTATTGCGTCACTCTTCTTTTTTCCTTTCTTTTGTTTTTCGCTTATTGTTCACAATTTCCTCTCAGCACAAGCACAAAATGTGGAAGAAGAAGAAGAGGCTGGCCAGAACAGATTTGCATAATTAATCACAAATATAAATTTCACGTGTTTATCGATTTTTGTTTACTTTTGGGTTCGCTGAACTTATCGCTCAGTTGCCTAAACATGTGAAAAACCTGAATACCTGCATATCCCAAAAGGTATATATATATTCCTGATCAGCAGCAGCTACATCTGCCTGTCTGAGTGAGAAAGCCAATCTCAGAGACTATAATAGCTGCAGACTTCAAATTTTGGCATAGTTGTTCTCGTTTACCAACGCATATTAAGTTTATCGATAACTGTTTCGATTAAAAATAAATCCTTCAAACTTGGGAATCGACTGTAAATATTTCATTAAGATCGCATAATAAACGCAAAACATATTTTGACATTGAGCAAACCTAGCAAACCTTAGCGAACTTTGTTTGTATTTAACAGTTGGGCCTAGGGTATCTGCTAGTCGAGCTTTCAATCACAGAATTAATTGACTCAATCTCAGAATATATATGCTTGACTTAAGACTTTTTTTTCATAACTTTTTTATTTGAGTACAGATTGAAGAATATAATCTTGGATTCCATTTGGGGTTTTTTTTATGTGTGATATGCATTAAGCACCCCCACAACCACCCCCACCCTTAACTTACCCCCTCCCCAATCCTTGCTGCTCATTATGCTTATGCTTTAGTTGGCGGCAATAACTGTTATTTCATTGTGATTGCGTCGGCAGGAAAAAGCAGCTCGGAAAATATTGTCGACGGCGACGCTTTGGCGGCGCCATAAAATCATTTTGCACAAATGACATTTGACCCCCTTACCCCGTCGTACCCCCCGGTGCCCCTTGCCCACAGACCATGCGTAGCCCCTGCAGCTGCAGTAAAATGCTTACGCAATGATTGACAAACTGTGTTTGTGTGTGCGTGTGTGTGTGTGTTCGTTAGGGGTAGTCAAGCTTAGCCAAATGCAATTCACTGTTATTTATCACCTGTCGGCTGTCAAACAAACGCCGTTAGCATTAATTAAATTACCCAGTTCAGAGACGAAGAACCAAATGACAAACTTGTTACGGTTATACTCCCCCCCTCCCCCTTATCTCACACATTGCAGCACCCTGCAGAGCAAGAGGTAGCGGGCAGAGAGAGGGAGAGAGGCGAAGCTAGTCAATTGTGGCGCCCAGCTGCTGTCCTTTAATGGCATTTGATAATGGGCTGCTGTTTAGTTGGCGTGTTTGTCTTTCTATTTGTGTTTGTGTTTGTGTTTGTGGCTGCGTGGAAAATGGCCCAATGACGTCGCCAAATTATGCTGTTAAGCAGCAAGATAGAGCGAGATAGAGTTGATGTACAATTACCAACAAAATATTAGCATCACTCTCTCACAAGAAATGTTTTCAAAGGTGCATTTTTTTTAAATTTGCATGTTTCAGGAACTGATGAATCCGGTTTTAGATATATATATATAATATATATAATTATATATATTGAAGGGAATAGGATATATACAAGATTTAATTTATTTAATTTGTCATAGTGATGCTATTATTTTTTTCGCAACTGTATATGTAGATAGACGAGTTGGTGGGAGTTGCGCCTCTCTCTTGTGATCGATGGCATAAAGCACTAAGCACCAATCACGAGGCTTAGGCAAAATCAGAGAGCTCCCCTGGGGAGAGACAGACTAAAAGATGCCCTTTAATGAATTTACATGCTTAATGAATATTCATGCTTAATGAATATACATGTTTAATGTCTGATTAAGAATAAATAAAACACGCTGTGTATTTTTAAATAACTTCGTCTTAATTTATATTAATTTTCACTCTATTAATATACATTATTGTAACAGGTATATTTTAAATACACACAGTTTTAGACATTTTGGACATTGTTTTATTAATTTTCTCTATTTTACATATAAACCTTTTCAATAAAAATTTGTAATGGGTACATTTAAAACGTGTACAGTTTGACGGACACAGACGCTTTTGCGTGAGATTTCTTCTTCTTAATTTACATTAGTCATTACTAATCTGTCATTTTACACCGTTTGAAAGTCACAGTCACTCACTACTAGTGCAGCCAAAACTGTACAATATGGTTTATGGCCGTCAAATATGTGCAATAATTTGGATTAAATTGATAAATGCGCTTAAAGCTGCAAGAGGCATATGATAAACATTACAGTTTGGCAGTTTTAATAGAAAAACCTGATAAGAGACTAAATTTCACTATAAATATGAGATTTCAACACATATATGATTGATAGCTGTCAAGAATAAATCAAAGTAAATTGAAAATGAAACTTATTTCGTTTTTCCATAACGTTAGAGGAGTTCGGCTACAGTTTTATGGGCTCAGTTGTTTAATGACTTAATCACAAGCTTAATCAAATTTATTTGCTTTTAAATTTATTTATCTGTGATTTTATTAACCACACTTTAAGGCGTGAACTTTATATTTATTTAATATCCTTGTCGACAGTTTGACAATCACAGTCGCTGCTTTGGTGACGTTTGCTGATTTGACAGCGCTGACTCTCAAACTGTGTCAAGTGCACATTCTAAAGTGGGTCACTGCAGCAGCAGCAGCTGCAGAAGCCAAGGGGCCGTGGGTGCGAGGGGGTGTGGCAGGTGGGCAAAGTGGCAAAGTGGCACTGACTGGCTGACTGGCTGACAAGTTGGCTGCCCTGGCCCGGGCTGGAAGGATAAGGACGCTTATGTAAAGCGTTTTGTGCAGCTAAAAGGCTTTCGTAATAGCAAAGCGTAATAATTTATTGATCTGGATAACGTCAGCCTTAAAGCACTATAAATTATGGCTGTGTATTATGCATAGAACAAACCAAGGCCAAACAAAGCAGATGTGAAACCGAGGCTGAGGCTGAGCTATTTTTAACTTTTAATTATTAGATTATAATGTAAGAGATGTGGAAGTAAAAAAGGCGATTTTAGGCACCACTAGGAATGCCCTTACAGACCTATCTCTATTAATATATCCAAAAGTGCATAATTTAGTGCTCTGATAGTAATAATGTTTTTCCATATTAATGAATTGATTTTTACAACATTTCCAACAAGAAATTAGAAAAGTTTTCGAGTATTGCTAGGTATTTGCCTGAGATTGCATTATGTCCCTGAGAGATTTACTGTTATGTATAATTCCTGTTTGTGTTCCTTACTTATGCAGGGATTTACCCAGCATACATCTGATTATGCGATTAAGTTTTTAAGTGGCCCTTGTAACCAGCTTATTCCCTTTCTCTATCTATTGTCTTCTGCCAACAGATGCGCACAATTAGCCTAAGCTGACAACAACAACTGCAACACCAAAAAACAACAACAACAACAACCTACAGCCAGAATTTACAAGCAAAAGGATAATCACAAAAAGCACAACGCAGCGAAAAAAAAGCAAAACAACAAAAAACAAAAAAGAAAAACAAAAACCAAAAATCAAAAGCAAAAGCTAATAGAACTAGAAAATATATATTAAATTAAATATATTTCAACTTAAAACGTAGCACATCAAAAGCCTTACGAATATTACAACAACAACTAACTAAAAACAAAATAAATAAATTTGTGCTGTGCTCTAATTATACTCAAATATAGTTAAAAAAAACATAACAAAATATTAACAAAAAAGTAATTTCAATACAAAAGAAAACTAAAATTAAAGCTATTTAATAATTGTAATCATTATTCTTCCAATTTAAAGTTCGAAATGTGTAATTTTTAATAACAATTCAATAAAAATTAGTCAAAACAAATTTAGAAGCATACTAATAATAGTCTAATAAAGATATATTCAAAACTTTTAGTAGCGCAATAAACAAAAGCAAATAACTAATAACTAATTAACGATATTAACGAAATTTTATTAAACTTAGCAAGAAAGCGTTGTGAATTTAATACCAAGAAAAAAAAAACAAACTAAAAAAAAATCAAAAATCCAAACTTTAAACTAAATAAAACTATTGTCTATTAGTAGTTTTTAACGGTACTGCAATTTTAGTCAGCAACTTTTAAACGAGCTTCAAAACGACAACGCAAAGAAAAAGAAAAGGAAAAGGAGGTGAAAGAAAAAAAGCGCAATTCACCTTAACCTTAACCGCAGTCGCAGCAACAACAACAACAACAACGACAACAGGCGAATTGGATTTGACGCCCAAGCCTAAAAGTAGGCAACACAAGCAAAAATTTATACAAATTCGGCAGCGACGCTGACTGCGACGGCGACGACGACTCCGACTGCGACTGCGACCTTCGCGTGTGTGCATTTGCATTTGGGCTATTGCACAATAGAGGGCGCCAGCAAGCAACTAACTGCAGGCCGTCATGACAGGAAGTGAGGCAAGCGGAACAGAAGCAGCCACAGCAGCAGCAACAGGAGCAGCAGCAGCAGCCGGATTACGTGTGTGGGCCAACTTTGCATAACCTTAAGCTTAAGCCATACAGAGAGCCACACAAAAAATGCAGGAAATGAGCTACCTGCAGGATAATTCCAAATTGGAGGCACTCACCAAAGCCGTACTCATCTCAATTTTAGGTGTAGCCATTGTGCTCTCCAATCTATTGATCATAGCCACATATGCCAACTTTAAAGGTTAGTCACAGATTAGATTAATTTTTATATTATATTCTTAGGATTTATTTAAATATTAAAAAAGGGCTAATGTTAAATATTAACACCTCCCCAATCTTCGTAGGTCCCACTGAGGTCATCAACTACTATCTGCTCTCGCTGGCGATTGCTGATTTACTATGCGGTCTGCTCGTAGTTCCATTCTCCGTCTATTCCGCCCTGAATGGGGAATGGATGTACGGGGATATTGTGTGCCGCTTCACCGGCTATCTGGAGGTCACCTTGTGGGCCGTCTCAGTCTACACGTTCATGTGGATATCGGTTGATCGCTATCTGGCTGTGCGCAAACCACTGCGCTATGAAACTGTGCAGACGAAGACGCGGTAAGTGCCAAAGTTATCGATAGGCGATAAGTCGATGATGATAAGGATCTGTTTTCATAATAACATTAATCTCTCTCTCTCTCTCTCTCTGTCTCGCTTCCGCTTGCAGTTGCCAGTGTTGGATGGTGTTCACATGGATATCGGCAGCGCTGCTTTGCTGTCCACCGATCTTGGGATATACGGAGCCGATTGAGAATAATCTTTCGTACATTTGCATGCTGGATTGGGGCAATATGGCGGCATATACCGTTACGCTGGCAATATTAGTTTTAGGGCCAAGCTTGATATCGATAGTACACAACTATGGCTATATATTTGTAATGATGCGCAAATTGCGATCCGGCGAGCCCATACATGATAAAGAATATGCAACTGCATTGGCTGAAAATTTATCGAACCCTAGTCATATGATGTCATTCGCATTAGTCTTTGCATTCTGGATGTCCTGGCTGCCATGGATATTATTGCGTCTCTATGAGGTGGTCACGGGCGACGTTATCCAAAGTACTCTCATCAATTTTGCCGTCGTCTGGATTGGTGTACTGAACTCCTTTTGGAAGATATTGATTATGTCCGGGATGTCGCCACAATTTCGGATTGCGCTGAGAGTATTTTGCTTAACCATTTGTTGTAAGACTAAGGGCAGATTGCAAGCGGAGCTAATCGGGTTGGACCCAGATGACTAGAGCCGTTAAATTTTCAAGTATAAATTGGTTGTGTCAAAAAAAAACAAAAAAACAAAACGAGAAACGAGAAACGAACGCATCTCTGTGTCCATTCTATTAAAGTCTATATAAATATATATATATATATGCATTGTGCATTTATATATATATATAGTTTGCCCCCCATAACTGAACCGTACTTGCCACCAGGCCACATAGTTGCATATTATATGGATCGCCCGGATAATACACGCTGCGTAACACTCCCCAACCCCCTCCCTCCCCCCCCCTAAATAAATAATAATACCTACTAAAATTGAAAGACATATTCATAAAAGCAAAAAAGCATAGTTCTTAAGCGAGTTTTTAAACGTTTGTAATTATGTTTCGGAATTGGGGATTCGGACGAACGATTTATTACTATAATATATATATTGTGTATTTATGAGCTTACCAACACACGTATATATATGTATATATACCCTATATATATGTATACATATCTCGATATATATATACATATATATATATATACATAAACCTATGCCTAGTTCGATTTTTATATATACATATATCATGCCAGTTATTCAAATTTCTAAACTTAATTCACAATTGTTGCGTTCCGTTCAGTTTATCTTTTATTGTTTTCAAAAGTATCATTCTCTTAGTGAAAGCAAAACATATTCAAAATTAGATTTTTTCAAAAAAACAAGTCCATATTAAGTAGCATTCTAGTATTTAGAAATTTATCGATAAATGCCAAAGATAGATGAGACAGATGACAAGAACAAGAAATTAGTTAGAATTTCCATATTTGCACGCTTCAGTCCGAATCGAGAAGTCCAAGCCCCATCCCCCACCCTATTAAAACCACCCTAACCCCATTTAAATTTAGTTATCCTGCATGAGAAATTAAAGCTCAAAAAATAAGAATCATAACCTATAAAAAAAAACACATTTCCAGTAGATTTAAAAAAACATATATACATATATTTAGTTTCGAAAACATTTGTAAGTATGTATATATATGTATATGTACCTATATATATATATATATATATATGTACAATTAGTTAAAGGAGCAAACAAACTGCATACAAATCGTAATAATAATACAATAAATATATTTGTATATACATATACATATACATATATATATATATATATATATATATATATATATATATATATATACAAATATGCAACATTTAGTTTAATGTACGGCTAATTTAGTGTTTAAACAAGTTTAATTAGTTTAATTCGTATCATGGATTATATTCATATATATACATATATACTGTACATTTATAGGTTAAAAATACTACCGATTTATTATTATCGACTATCGATTAACGATTAACGATCATGAGCAGAACCTTTTGCACGGATTTTCAACAGACTGTTGCGATTTTGCCTAATTCCCTTAGTGGGTTAAATTCAGTTTCCCAATAATCTGTGCGCCGTTGTGCTCATGTCCAATGTTTGTTGTTAATTATTATTGTTAAATATGTTATCCACTAACAGACGTGCATTGTTTATATTTCTTTTTTTGTTATTGTAAATTATGTTTTTTTGTTTGGGCATTTAAAATTATGTTTGCCGAAAATGTTATCGATTTGGTATGTTGTAAGTAAAAGCAAATTGTATGAACTGTGCAAGCAGACGAAAACGTGTTAAAAATCTATATATATATATATATATATATATATATAAATACAAAATGAGAGCAGTAAACTACAACGTAAATGGAAAGGTAAAGATCAAGTGTTTTTCTTTTAATTTTCTTTAAAATTTCAGTTGAAGTTAACATTTTAGCGCCTAACAGTAACAGTTGCTATTCAACTGCTAAAAAATACCAAAAAAATCAATCGGCTATCGAGCAAATCAGCTGATAGTTCAACAATTGGTGGTGTCCGCAGGGAAGAAGCTAATAAAAATAAGGAAATAATATTTATTAAATGGAGCACCGCGAGAATAGTCCCGGCGCCGTACAATATGGGAACTTCAAGAACTATTATCAATTCAATTCGGCCAGCGAGCGGATTAAACTGCTGCCATCCACAAATATTTGGCTGGCCCGCAGCAAAATAGAAACGCAGTCTAATGTGGAACCCAAGTCAGAGCCTTATCTGCTGCTGGATGTGGGATGCAATTGTGGCGATTTCACTCAACTGTTACAGAGCTTCCTCGAGGAACAGTTGCAGCGACCCGTTCATGTGCTCGGCGTGGATATCGATGAGCGATTGATTGAACGAGCCGAACTGGAAAACAAATGTCCTGAAAAGATCAGTTATTTCTGCGATGATGTGCTCAATGCTTCCACCTTTGACCTAACTGCTTTGCAGTACTTGCAACAGCATCGGCGCAACAAGTTTGATGCAATTTGCTGTTACTCCATAACAATGTGGATTCATCTCAATCATCACGACAGCGGTTTACAGTTATTTCTGCGCAAACTTTCAAAGCTGGCGGAGCTTTTTGTCGTGGAACCACAGCCCTGGAAATGTTATCAAACTGCTGAGCGTCGTATGAAAATAGCTGGCGAAGTATTTCCGTTGTTCATGGAACTCAAGTGGCGCTCTGATGTCGAGCAGCAAATACAACGGTATCTGCAGCAGGAGCTGGGCAGAAATTGTGTATACGAATCAACGCCCACCAAATGGCAACGTAGAATTTGTTTCTATAGATGAGTTGATAAGTTTTATTCAGCTTGGATTCTGGAAAATGAAAGTTCTTTCTGCCTGGAAATTGGCTGATCAACTCTGTTTGTAACAGCAGCCGTAGCCGTTGTGCAACTGTTGACAGAGTTGCTGTTACTCATTAAAAGTTAAGCAAGCGATGTGATGTGTCGTAGCCTAAATTTAATTTTAATAATAAAGAAAATAATTGTTTTTCAAGACAGACATGTTAACAACAATAAGTCAAAGTAATTATTTTTAAACATTCAGTTCAATGTTGACATTATGTTAAGATATTTCGATACCTACCGCACTGGTAGCTATGCGAGTACTTTGCTCAGCGGCACACAACAAAAATAATCGGCAACCTATCGCCTATCGACCGGCAGCCACAATCTGTAGTGAGAACAACAAATGTGCGAGCGGTTGTCCAGGAACTGCAAAAAGTGAGTTGAAACAAAACAAATTTTAAAGAAAAACGCACAAGCAAACATCCAAAGCTATAACTAAGTGAAAACAATAACTTTGTGCAAAAGCAGCAGCAGCAAACGCAAAAGCAAAACGTGCGAAAAAAGAGTGCGAGTTGGCAGAAAAGAAAAAAAACTTGTCCAGCTTGTTTTGTGTTCTTTTCGCTTGGTTACTTCAATTAATTAGCCAACTTACACACGCATACGCATCAATATGCTAATATCTGTATGTACGCTAGAATCCTGGAAGTATACATACGTATGTGAGTGTGTATTTGTGTAACCTTTGGCCTTCTCTGTCACTTGTTGTGTGCCCTTTCACGCTAAGTATTTTTTTAAATTAAATTAATTTCAGCTGTTTGCCTAAACAAGCAATAAAAAAACAGTGCTTCCTTTTCACCTCTGCTCCAAGTCTAACTCACCCCCTGCTGTGTTTGAAGTTTTTTTTGGTTTGCCAGCTGTTGAAGCATCCACAAGGCATCCACAAATATGGCACTGTCTGTAGATGCCATGTTGCTTTTGCATTGTGTATGTGGATGCTGACCTGTTGGGATTGCCGCTGCTGTTGTTGTTTTCCTATGTATGTGTGTGTGTGTGTGTGTATGTATGTGCTGGCCAGCTGTTGAGTCTGCCTTGGTGGATCCTGTTTAACTCCACAAATAAAACACACACATACATATACATAGCCTGTGTATGAGTGTGTGTGAGTGTACAACGCAATTTGCTTTGGCTTCGCTTGTTTGTATGTATGTATGTGTGTAAATATTTATGTACGTTTTACATATATCCTGCAAAATGTCTACTCTGTCGCACAGTGGTTGAAAAGCAAACAATACTATTACAAGCCTTCAAAATTAATATAATATAATTAATTTGTTTAGATTTGCAGTCTGATTTAAGTTCTGAAGAATGTATTATTTCTATTTACAACACATTTCAGCATTGTAGTACCACTGTGCGTCTCCCTTTTACATATGCGACATACACAGCTGTAATTGTTGTTATTTTTATTATCACCAATCCTTCACCCTGCACGCATACACACATACTGGCGCATATTTAGATGCGCACTCACTCTAACACCAAGCACACACACACATATGCAGAGAGGGTTTTCAGTGTGTGTGGACTCCATTTGGCTTCGTTTGGGCACTTGAATCGTCGTCTTCGTCGCGTTGTCTGCCTTTTTCAGTACCTTCGTGGAGCGCAATAAGCGCGGTGTGTGTGTGTTTTGACGCTCGCAGAGTTTCTTATTTGCCGCCCGCCTCATTAATTGTTAGTAAAGAAAAAGAAAAGCTGCTTGCATACATATATATATATGTATATATATATATATAAATATTGCATGTATATATATATATGTATATATAAATATTGCATGTATATATATACATATCTATGTAGTATTAATTGTATTCACAACTAGAATTATCTTCTACTCCTTTTCACACACTCTTCTCTTTACAGTTTTTGCAATATGTTGGCGCAGGTTCAGCGAAAAGTATGAGAAAAATGTTTAAAAATATAAAAAGTGCTAAAAATAATATATGTGCAAAAAATACGACGCAACAGCAAAACTCCAAAATAAATGTGTGTGTGTGTGTGTTGTGAAAAAAAGTGAAAAAGACGTAAAAAAAAAAAACAAATATGCGCGCATTTTGTGTCTGTATATGAAAGTCACGCACACTAACAAACAGTGGACACAAATTAAATGAAATCCAAGCAGAGCAAAGCTAATACTCCATAAGTTCCCCCTTCCTTCCCAACACTCCTGCCCCCTCTTAGGTTGTCGGCGCTGTTGCTTTTTGGATTTCATTTGTCGCCTCCCCCACCCCTTTTGGCTTTGCAATAACAAACAGCCCACACGCACACATACAAATTCAAAATTGCAAAAGGCAAAGCAGACTACTGAAGAGGATTCTGTTTGGTTTACCGTTGCGCATGTCACGCACACCACAAAAACAACAACAGGAAAAGCAAACAACAAAAATTTCGGTATTTAATGCGTTCTTTTCTTCCTTTCTTCTTTATCTTCTCCCAAATATTTGCAGTCATCGCGAACTCCCCTTTAAAAAAAATGCATTTCATTAATGAAAATAAACATAATAATTGAAAACCCCTCAACAAAAAAAAATATATGTATTTCATATAAAATAAAAAACAATGTGAGCATGTGCAATGTGAAATTTAGCCGAAAAGCACGAATTGTATGTATTATTTAAATTTTTGTTCGATAAGTGCCCATTAAAAAAAATTAAAACAAATAAAAAAGAATCATAAAAAACACTTACAATAAAAAAAAGCAAAGCAGAGCAAACAAAAAACCAACCAAATAAAGCAGCGCACCACTAACAACAACAAAAACAACAGGACCGAAAACAACAAGGCGTGAAAGAGATAGCAGCAGAGGTGAGCGCAACGCGCAGTTTGCTTTGTTGTTGTTCTTGCTGCTGCTGCTTCTTCTCTGAGGTGAAGCGAATGAGCGCGGAGCAAAGGTGAAAAAGAAAAATGTCAACGTTCTTGAACAATTTCTTCCCGGCAGGTAAGTAAACAGCAAAGCAAAATCAAAATCAAAACAATACAAGCAAAAACAGAAATACAAACTGTTTGTGTGCGTGTGTGTGTGCTTGAATTGAAAGTCACCTTTGGCATATTTTGTGCTGTTCTCAAACTGCTGTCGATGCTCTCTTTCTTTTCCTTTTCCGTCTTTAATTCACTTACGTTCCTGAAAATTGCGCCTTCACTGGAAATCGTATTCTTACAGATTATTGGTAATTACGTGCCGTGACCGTGGAATGAGACTGGTAGATCATGGAACGTGAGAGAGAGATGGAGAAAGAGCGGGAATGTATTAGTGTAAAGCATAACTGCTTCTTCTTTGTAATCAATCTAACCCAGTGCGCTGTAATTACACACACATACGTACATGAGCGAGCGAGGGAGATAAAGATAGGGTCGCTATTGGAAACGATCATTGAGGAGGGTTGCACACTCTCACCTTCCAGGCACCAACAAGTTCTTGTTTTCCTCAATTGGAACCTGTGCCACAGTAAAAACCACTTCCTTTTGTCCTTTACTAAAAAATATATATATTTAAAAAAGAGGGAAAAAAAAAACCAGTTGCTGGCATCGACAATCGGCAGCTGTCGGAAATACAATTTGACTTGGCGACTTTTTCTGGTTTGCTTCTCTTCTTCTTTCTCTTCACTTCTCTGTGGGTGCATTGTTTTTTTACCTGTAGTTTATTATGTTGCCTTTGTTATTCTCTTGTTGATCGCATCGAGTGCAATTTGAAACTGGTTTTTTCTTGGCTTCCACTCTTTTGCTTGATTGTTGCTGTTCTTAGACATTATCAACGTTTTTTTCGGCCAAAACTGCAACTAAACAATGCTTCTCTATCTCCCTCTGCATAAATTTCTTTTGCTTTGTCTCGTTTCATGTATCAATTTAAATCCCCTCATTCTATTCACTTGTCTTTTTACGATCCACATTTAACTAAATCCCAATGAATTTTTTGTCTTTATATTTTTGTGATCCACAAGTCATCGAAAACTTGTCCAATTTTTGCACATTTAATTATTTATTTACCAGCAAAGAAAATACGATAATTTAAACAATCTGATTTATTGGAATTGTTTATTTATTAAAGTTCATTGGTTTGTTTTAAATGTGATTAAATTCATATTGGTTGCAGTTGACATAAAAACGAAATGACCGACAATTAGATACCCTAGAAATTTGTAATTATAATAAATATAAATTGTAATTTATACAAATTGTAATAAAATTAATCAAATCTCATAAGTTTCTTTTACACAGATTCCTATGGTATCTCTGTAGCGCACGCAATTTAATTGCCGTCTGGCAGACAAAGTTTTCTTGTTTGTTATTGTTTGTTTGCAATTTACAGTTTGTTGTTGCTTGAAAGTATGCAACACATTCCACATTCCGGCATATTTTTGAGACGTACGCGTTTTGCATATTTCTATTTCCGTTTTGGGCTTGGTTTTTCTTGGGCATCTGTTATCGTAATGACAACCACCCCACTCCCTACCACATTTTCCTGCTCCTTCTTCGCCCTCCGTGTGCCGTCTTTCGCCTGTGGCTATTTAAATTCGCATTCGCTTTCGTTTGTGCTGCCCTTGAGGCCCCCCCACTCAGTTTCTACTCTCCGCATTACTCATGCGTCGCATTTTCCACTCTCCTTTGTGTTTGTATTTGTGTCTGTGTGTAAATAATTTGAATGAGCTGGCAGTTTTATAGCCATTAGCTTCGTATCATTATCTATTGGCCTGCTGCCTGCGACAGAGATAGAGCGAGATA
This sequence comes from Drosophila paracracens, assembly GCA_035044025.1. Taxonomy (NCBI): domain Eukaryota; kingdom Metazoa; phylum Arthropoda; class Insecta; order Diptera; family Drosophilidae; genus Drosophila; species Drosophila paracracens. Next base: position 1,431,651 of record JAWNMN010000394.1, read on the forward strand.
GAGAATGGGGCGAGAGAGAGTGCGAGAGAGATTTGTGTTGTGATTTTGAAATGTTCTTTGTTTGTTTGTTTGTTGTTTGTAATAATTCACAAGTTGTTCTGCTCTGCTCAGTTTTTCCGTGTTTTGCAATTTGTTTATTCTCCAAGGAGTAACAGCTTGTGGCACAGTTTTCTTATTTGAATTTGAATTCTTATCACATTATAATAATGTACACACTTATTATGGGAAATGTCTTTCAAATTGACTGAAAGATACATATAAAATGTACAGTGGCAGTGATTGCAATTGCAGAGAAACGTAAGAATTTGCAAATTTTTTTTAGGAATTCTTAAAAATTAATTTTAAGCGACTTCAAAATGCTATAAGCGAAAGTTTCAATAAAAATGGCTGCTGGAAGCACTTGTTCAATTTACAATAGTTGGAATTTGCTGTTAACCACTGTTAGGTAACATTTATATGCTAATATGTACAACTAGTATAATAGTTAATGTTTGAATTAACTTATTTGCAATATTAAATGTGTAATGCTATTAAATTTTATAATTTTCTCCTTCTAAATTGTAAATTCTGCTAAACACTCAATTAAATTAAGTTCCCGGTGAACTTGCGCTCTGCGAACTGGTTCACATCGTGAAGCAGACATTTCTCATCACTGCTACAGTTTGATTCGCGCTGGAACAGCAGTGCGCGTGCTAGCTAGCTGATGCTCAAACTGTATTATCAGGCGCTTAGCCGCGTTTTGCTTTTATTTTTTTTCGCTTTTTATGACTTTTATTTTTGTTTTGCTGCGCGTGTGTGTGTGTTTAAGTGTGGTGTTTGTGTGTTTGTTTTTTGCACTTGGCTTCGTGTTTCGTCTTCATTCTGCCGCTGCTACTGCTGCTGCTTACCTTGTGAGTTAGTCACTCTTTGGCAACGAACGTTAACACACGGCGAACGCGGCGAACGAGAGCTCAACATAAGTGAGTGCTGCTTTGCTCTCTCTGTCTCTCTCCCACTCTCTGTCTGTGGTTAATTCTGTTTCGGCTTGCATTACGATTTGTTAGTGCGCAAAAGTAACGCGTGTGTTGGTGCTGCTGTTAATGTTGTTTCAAATACGGTGTGACACTTTGAACTGGGAGCGCAAGCGAGAGAGTTAATAACATTAACATTGGCAACTGTTGTTAAGATTAATGTTGTAATAAGCACAACGCTCTCCCGCAATCTCCCTCTTCTTAAGGTAAATGCGTAATTCGCCGCATTTCGCTGCTACTGCTGGCTGTCAATGAGCAGCAGCCCAAATAACACATCAATCAAAATGAAATTGAGCGAAAGTCGACCGTTCTTTGCCGCTGTTGTTGCTGTTGTTCTGCTTTTGTTGTTGTTACTGTCTCTGTGTTCTGTTTTCTGCCAACGCAGCGCAAGAAGAAGAGGCGCCTGACTCAGCAAGAGAGAACAAAAAGAGGGATAGAAAGAGAGGGGTCAGGGGGAGAGGTGTTGAGCTTTGTTGTTTTACTTTGATTTTTTTTTTGTCCGTTGTGCATATCATTTTGCGCCTCGCTGCGTCCATTCTACGGCACTTCCGCTTCTTGCCATCTCCCTCCCACTACCACTCCCATCCAGCACCATCTAATTTTCGCCGCCTACGCTTTGACACCCGCTTTCTTCTTCTTTGTGTCACATTTCGAAATCAGTAATACATTTATTTTTCGTTTGTCGAAATCGAAATTCGCACAATATTCAACGAGCAAAGGCATAGGCCTATTTTTATTTTATTTATTTGATTGCTTACATATTCAATGAGTTTGTCAGTTGTTGTTGTTGTTTTTAGCGCAGGCTGATTTTTAACCCATTGGCGCCCTCAATTTATGAGCGGCAATTTGCACAGCTGTTTTTTCAGCTTGAACTGAATGTCGACTGCAAATTGGGTCAAACTGTTGCTGGTAAGTTGACAGCAGCAACAACTACAATAACCAACCAAACTTGTCTTTGCTCACGTTGGCGGCTCAAGCCAGAAAGAGCGAGAGAGAGGTATTCCAGTGCAACTCAGAGCTGGCAACGTTGTGAATATCACTCACTGTTGTTGCTGTTTTTCTTCTTCCAGAGAATGATGCAAATGAAAACCGTTCGCTGACCAAGTTTTCTTTATTTATTTATTTCTTATTTTGTACGGATTTCTTTTGTGCAAAATTACAACTTTTATTTCCTAGGGCAATCCCTCGATTAACTTGCTTTTTTGAAAACAATAAAAAACAATATGCAAATGCTCACATCAAATTTTTAGTGAATTGAATTCGAAATGAGTATGAAATGCATTTTTAATCAACGCTTGCGAGCTAAATTTCACACATGTGTGAAACTATTTCATTTCACAATATTCTTATTTTCTTACAACATATTTTATTGGAAACCATCCAATTTTATGCAATACCACGTTAAATGGATAACATCATCATCTCAATGAGGTATGACTGTAGTAATCCATAGTTTTGAAATATTACTATCTTTGATAAATATTTTACGTACTTGAATAAATCACTCGCAAGTGTCGCACTTGATAAAAGTAACTCATATGAATGAATGATTAGTTTGCGACCAGCTCGCTCAAATTGAGTGAACTACACTTTACAGTTATCTGTAGACAAGAGATCTTTGTAATTTACTTACATGAACTCAAACTCAAACTTTGAAGCATTGATAAATTGAGTTTTGGCCTCGCTGCAGACGGCAGGTGTGTGTGTGTGTGCGACAGAGATAGATGCTATAACAAGAACAACAAGTAATTTGAAGTTCTGTTGACTTTTTGCCCATCGTGGTGAGTTGTGGTGAGAATAGAATGCTCTGCTGCTGATAAGAACTGAGGCCCATTTTCCGACCGTTAATTAAAAGTTTGACATTCTTTGCTTGAGAATTATCTTTATCATTCTGTAGTAAATTTATTGATAGTCAGTAATTCTTAAAGGGCTTTCGATATATTTATAAATATGGTCAGGTGATAAATTCCGTTGTCCAATGCATATACAAAATATGTACAAATAAGAAATAATAGATAAGAGCAACCCTCACCAAAAGAGCCATATGTTCTTTAATAGACAACAATATTGAATAATATTTTAGAGGGGGACAAGCAACAACAACTAAATTGGGGTGCTAATGAAGATCATGAACAAGGCAAAAATGGCAAATGGGGCAAAAAGGGTCAATGCATGCGACGCAATTGTGTGTTTATTCGTGCTTCTGAAACTGTGCACACAAAATGTAAACAAAATGTTATGCATTTCTTGTTCTTCTGACAACGAAACTTTCCAGCCATAGGCGCTATCTCGCCATCTCACACACTCACACACACATGCACTCACGCCCACTTTTGTCAGTTGTGTTTTACAGTTTGAGAACGACAGCACAGCAATAGCGCTCATTCACATTAACTTAACTCTCACTCTCTCGCTTATTCTTTCGTTCTGTTCTTGCCTGTCAGTTACACACACATAGATACCTCCGCCGCCTGCTCGCTCGCTCATTCGATCGTTTACTCAGTTGAGTTTGCGCCGTGTTGCCGCGCAGTTCATAGTTCCGTCGTCTCCTCCGTGACTGTTGCGCGTTACGTTAAAACGTTACGACGACAGCAGCGCACCGTTACAGCAGCAGCGGCGTGTGTGTAATACATAACGGTAAACAGTGCAAACATACAAACAACGTGTCATAACCACGTAATAATATTGTGATTGCTGCGCGCTTGGCTCAGCATTTCTCCCCCTCTTCCCTCTTGCACTCACCTTATTTTGAAGTTTCTTTTTTTGTGTTGTGTGAGAGTATCTCTTTGTTTGTGTGTCTGTGTTTGTGTGAGTGTGTTTTCATGAACGCCGCGTTCGTGATCTTTGAAGCAAAACGTAAAACACAGCTGTCTGTGTTTCACCGCAGAAAAAAAACATTTATATATATGTATATATTTTCGTTTTTTGCCGACGTCATGCCAACAACCAACTGCCAGTAGCAGTCAATTTATGTAAAGTGAAAACGTTCACAGATACGTTAATATACACACATTCATTCGTACAAACAATACTACAGTTTGTGACGCATTGTTAATCGAAGCAAAAAGAAAAAACCTAACTCGTTCTCCCGAAGTTGGTTTTACACGCATTGGTGTCGGCTGGCCCCATGCTCAAAGTAAGTGTGACTCTCCAACCTAATGCTGCTTCACCTGCAAATTTTTCAAAATCAACCACAAACAACAAAATATTAACTTTGCCTCACAATTTTTAATTAAATATATTTCGTGTTTTGCGTGTGCGCTAAAATGTTAAAAAAAAGAGAAATAAGTAAAAGCACAAGTGATTGCCAAAACAGCTAAGCACACATCAAATGAAACATTTTTTTTCTCATTTTTTTTTTGCCTAATACATGCACACGAATATTTTCAAGGCCAATATCACTTTCTATACCCCTTAATTGCTTCTTATAAATCGGGGTATGCTCGTTTCTCTTTTCTGTAAATCAACAAAAGTGAATTATATTTTCATGTTGAAGTTCTATTTAAATCGATTGAAATTTTTGAAGAGACAAATGAATTTATCATTAATTAATAGTTACAAATTAATTAATCATTATTTAATAGTTAATAATTAATTAAAACTTAACAAATAATTAGTCAGAACTTAATATTGGCTCTAATATTTGGTTAAACTGAGATAAATACAGGGTATTTTGTTGCCGTCACCTCCTGAATGTGTCTCATTTTTACTTTTGGGTTTTTTGATCGCTTTATTTGTTGTGTTGCTTTCTGCGCTGCCAAAAAGGCATTGGCCCATTTCGTGCAACCCCCACCTCCCACCTCCCTCTCCGCATCCCCATGAAGAATTTATCTTATGCTCTTAATAATTGTATTTTACTTTTGGTAGTGCTGCTGCTGGTTCGATTTCCACTCCACATTCTACAAGTGCATATTGGAAATGAATTTTTCAATGCAGTTTGAAAGTCAGTGCATGTGTGTGTGTGTGTGTAAATATGTGCAGAGGTGGAAAAGAATTATTTTGCGTTGTGTTCTTTTCTTTCTCCTTCCGCTCGTCGCACCGTGTTCTTCATTTCCATTTCGCAGTTTATTGATGTTGTAGCTGTTGTTGGTAGTCATTAACATTTTTTGCGTATTTTGCTATTCGCCGCCATTCGAATTGCGTCTTGCTTTTATTTACACACTCTAAAAAACAACAACAGCTTGGGAATGTGCTCCAAAAATAAGCGCGCCTGTTATCGTTTTATCGATAACGGGTCGACAAAAAAAAAACAAAACAAAATCAAAATCAACAAAAACAAACGCAGCTGTGCATTGCAGTCGCCTCTCTTTCGCTCTTGATTGTGTTATGCCTATCGCACACACACACACATAGCTAAACAAACGGTCGAAATTCATGTTGATGTTTGTTTAATTGATTTCTAATAATTTTTTTATATTCTATTAACTGTATCGCTCTCTTTCTTACAGATACGGCTGCTATGGATCCAATTTTCTTTTCACCTTCAAATGGTATACCGTCTGAGAGTAAACTCGCCACTTATATGGTGAGTTATTCTTCTTCTTGTTCTGCTTGTTGTTGCTTTTATATATGCATAAGTTATTTTCGATTAAATACACAGTTTGAGAAGCTCGCTGGTTTGCTTGCTTGCTTTACATGGCGTCACAGTTTGAGGGTCATGCATGTTAAACTCATTTCGAGAGTAGGCCACTTAACAAATGTGACCCTGTCTGGCGAACACCCACCTTCAGGTCCGCCCCCGCACCCCTCAACCGCCCCCATACCCACCACACCACTTCAAGCAGCAATCATCTGTTTAATTAACAGCTGAAGTTTGTTTTGCTTGTTGTCAGACAGATTTTTTTGTAGTGTTTTTGTAATTATGCTTTATGTATTTGTTTTCACTCAATTTGCTTGCAACAATTTAATTGTTCAATCCACAAATCCATTTATATATATATGTATATATATACATCTATATGTATATATATATATATATATATATATGCGTATGTGCTTGACCGACTTTTATTTTTTTTATTGCGACTATCAGCCAACATGTATAATTTGAAGCAGACAGACAAATGCAATATGTGCATGCTTATATAAAATACGAGTAATAACAATTAATTGCTGCTCATGCATGAGATTTTTACTTTTATTTAAAAGAAAGCATTTAGCAAACATAATGAAAAAATGGATTAAGAAACAGGTGCAAAATGTTGATCAATTCAATAAATTGTGGCTCAATAAAAAGCCTAAGTTAGTATAAAAACAAATAATAAAAATTTAATTAAAAAACGAGCTCTTAAGCTCAAATGTTACTGCGACGCTGCTAATATTATTCAATTAACAGTTCACATAACACAGCAGATAAATGTTGAACTAGAAAGGCAAAGTTTTTATTTAGTTTGCTTTATTTTTTATTGTTTATTGTTATTGTGCTTTGATTGCAGATAAGATAAGACAATTTTTGCTATATGTGTGACAAATACGAATTCCTACAGAATAATTCATAATACATACACTCTATACACTACGAGACAAAATATACTCGAATGCTTTTATACGGGTGGAAAAAAAATCAAACCGTATTTTCGTATTTAACAAGCTACTAACCGCAATCAATTACGTATTAAAAAATCTGTAGAAACTCCACTAAAACTTTTTTATGTTCATGATTTATGTCATTATACATTTAAATAGATTTTCTTTAATTTATGATGCATGACGGCCTACATAGGCACAACAATGCATAATAATCAATAAAGTATAAGTCACAATACTTAAGTAATTCGCAGATTTTATAGTTTCAGCTAAAAGTGACTTATTTGGCCTAAGTTATTTATTTATTTATTGTTTTGCTAAAATGATATGTTTAACTTATTTAACAAATGCAAATCAAGGCTTATTTCTTGAATCTTCTAACGCTTACAATCCTAAAAAGTTCTTACAGATCTTGATCGTTAACTCGTAACTGTCTGTTGTTAAATCTCTATCTCTTTTTCTCTTTGTGTTTTCGCATGCTGTAACTCTCTCTCTCTCTCTTTATGTTAGAATGTTGCCACAGCGACGGGCTATGGGCTGAGTACTGCTAATGTTAATGTTAACCTTAACATTAATGTTAATTCTAGCAGTAACAGTAGCAATAATAGTAACGGTAACAGTAACTGTAACACTAACAGTAACAGTAGCAGTAACAGTAACAGTAACAGTAACGGGTTCGCACTACTTAACTTGGACTCTTCTTCTTCTACGTGTCTAGATGTTAATAAAAAGACTCAGGTAAAAAGCATTAGCCAAACACCCAAGACATCCCCTCTCTCCTAGTTAGCAATCCCTTTTCTCCGAATTCCCTCTTCACCCACCCTTTCTTTGGTTAATTAAAGTGCGGTTTTTGTGTGTGTTTTTGTTAGTTATACTTAATTTTGCATTTGAAACCTCTTCTAATGCTATGTTTTTGGTCCATTCCTTTTAAATAGGTAACGCCACAATCGCCCGAATTCATTCCAACCAATTTTTATACACCATATCATGTGAATAATGGTCTAAACGGCGTCAATGGGTTAACAGCTGCTGCAGCAGCAGCCGCCGCCGTTGCCACTGCATCAGCATCGGCAACAGCAGCAGCAACCGCGTCGCCCGTTTCCACATCGTCCTCGGTGACGTCAGCGGTGAGCATTAATAAATCGGTAAATGGCAACAATTCCTCCGCTGCCGTCGCCAGCTCAATGATGCTATCCATGCAACAACAGAAGACGACAGCAACAGTTGCAGCTGTTAACATTGCCCAACAGCAGAAGCAACAGCAGCAAACGGAGCAATCAGTGACGTCAGCAACATCAGTCACATCCTCATCGTTGTCATCGTCGTCATCATCAGCGTCGTCGGCACCCATTGCAATAATCGGGGCACCACCGAATCCAGCTGCTGCACCGTTTGTCAGCACCATGTCCGCCCAAACGCCGCTGAAAGCTCGCAACGCAATGTTGCGACAACAACAACAGCAGCAGCAGCAGGATTCACCCGCAACAACAGCCGTGGCAATGATCGGTGGCGAGAAGTCGCCGCCACACGGCATGACCCCACATGGCGCCTCGCCCATACCAACCACATTGCCAGCGAGCGTGCATCAGGTAAGCAGAATTTTTGTGTACAACTTATTCCTTATCAATACTGCTCATCCTGATTAATCTCTTTCCTTTCCCCTATTCCGCAGGAGAACGTTGGTGGCACTATCTACTTTTATCCCACAGCGAATGCGCCCAATAATCAGCCCGTTGTCAATTCGGTTGTGGTGGATTCCACACATCCGTCGCATCCCGCACATCATGGCGTCGTCAGCGCCGTGGCGCCACTGAATGCAGTGGTGCCGTCCCAGCTGTTGTACGCTGGCCATGTTTATCCGGGTCCGGCGTCCAATGTGATTGCCATGCAGCCAAAAACGCAACTGGAATCCGCTTTCTTTATGCCCGACGAGATGCGCTCCGACATACTTGCCCGCAACGAGATCTCCAATCTGATCATGGACGCTGCGGAAGCGGCACAGCATGCCCTGCCCCTCGAGGTGGACAATTATCATGCACTCTATCCGCTTGAGGCGCCTGCCCAAGCGATGCACACCAAACTAACCCTCCCAGCGAGCACCTATCGAGCCACGCACAACAGCACTGGATTCAAATACTGCCTGCGAAGATTACATGGTAAGTGGGCAAGAGACTCTCCCTAATAGAAGTTATCGATGGCTAATCTCTGTCTAAACTCCCAATGCAGGCTTCCGTTTGCAGTCCACGAAGTGCATGACGCTCGTCGAGATGTGGAAGAAGCTGCAGCACACGAATGTCGTCCAGCTGCGCGAGGTGTTTACGACAAAAGCATTTGGTGATAACTGTAAGTGCAGCTTGTTGCCAATGGAAGATTTTGATTAAACTGTTAAATTAGTGTAGAAAGTAAACTGCATGTGGGGATCACTATGAGAGACATGCCTATAGAAAAAGACAGAAAAGTTAATGTGTTAATTAGTGTAGTGACTATTAGCTGACCCAATCGACAGATCTCGACTAGCAGATATCCATGTCACTGAGTAGAACTCGACTGTTGATGCTGAATCAAACATATATATACCTTATAGGCTCATTGTTGCTTCCCTCTTTCTGTTATGTTCATAATACCCTTTTGATCCATTTAATTACAGCCCTAGTATTAGTGTACGACTATTATCCCGGCTCACAGACATTGCTGGCCAAATACTTTACGCCCGCGCCGGAGACCAACGGCTACACCGATCCATTCCAAGGCGAGGCACGCCCCTTCAGGTGAGTGGCAAACCGCAATGAGGCATGCCCCAATTTAAGTGCACCCCCAAACCAATTGCAGTCATAAGAGCAACATGCAGCGCACAAATAACGGACCCCTGCTCCCCGAGTCGACAATTTGGTCGATCATCATGCAGCTGACCGCGGGCCTGAGAGCCATACACCAAGCGGGACTAGCCTGCAAGTGAGTCGAAAATATTAGAAATATATATAAATATAAGAACTAGAACTAATAACGATCATTTTACCAGAATACTGGATCCCACAAAGATCATTGTAACTGGGAAACGTGTGCGCTTCAGCTCCTGCTGCATCTCAGATATCACGCAGTTCGATCCCAATGCGGCAAATCCCCTGGCACTGGTCAACATGCATCAGCAGGTGAGCAGAGTGTATATAAAATAGCGAGATAATAACTATCTGTTTTTGGTAGGGTTTTTCACTTATTTATATATTTATATTTATATCTGATTACATTTGTGCTTTTAATATTTTGCAGGACGATCTGACCGCATTGGGTCGCTTAGTATTAGCGCTGGCCTGTCGCTGTCTGCAGTCTGTGCAGCGCGACAATGTGCAGTCCAGCATTGATATGGTAACCAGAAACTACTCCACCGATCTACGCAATTTTATTGTGTAAGCCAAACTAAGATTGGGAGATTTTAGCAGACTGTAGTTAATATATATGTATATATCTATATGATATTTATAGTTACCTGTTCACCACGAATAACCGCCGCTCCGTAACGGACCTGATGCCAATGATTGGCGCACGCTTCTATACGCAACTGGATGCGCTCCAGGCACAGGTGGACATGCAGGAGGATGAGCTGGCCAAGGAAATGGAGAGCGGTCGTCTCTATCGCATTTTAGTTAAACTAAACAGCATCAATGAAAGACCTGAGTATGTTTTTTCTATTCTTCTTCTATAAATCATATTTAATATAAACCTTTCTCTTCTTTGTGGTAGCTTCAATTTGGATTGCACTTGGTCAGAGACTGGTGATAGATATATGCTGAAATTATTCCGAGATTTTCTATTTCATTCCGTCACCGAGGATGGCCGACCCTGGCTGGATCACGCACACATCGTACAATGCCTCAACAAACTGGACGCCGGCTCCATTGAGCGCGTAAGTGACGTCATCTCTGTCTATATATGTTGCAAGATCGACAGAAAAGTTATCATTAATTTTGAATTTAAGAAAACTTAAATCCATACTGCTAACTCACTGTTAAGTCACAAATAACAAAGTTGAATTCAATATCTATAATCCTGTCTCCTCAGGTGCAACTGATGTCACGCGATGAGCAATCGGTTTTAATTGTCTCCTATGCTGAACTCAAGAATTGTCTGGAGAACGCCTTCTCCGAACTGATGTCGACGGCGGCCAATTGAGCACATTTCCTCAACGAAACGTTAACAGCAACAATAATAATAATATCCACAACAACAAGAAACACGCGCAGCTGATTTGGCCACGCCCCAACCCCCAAAATACACCCATCTCCCTCCCCTACTCGACCACAAAGCAAACTACGATTAAAAACGGTTAACAATTTAAGAGAAACATTCATTATAACTAAGACATTTTGGGCGCATGCCAACTAAAGAGGAGATGAGGAACGTAAAATTAAAAAAAAATAAATAAAAAATAATAATAAAAACTAAAAACTAAAAACTACATACGCAGATTTATATTGTTAAGCAAAAGCAAAAAGATGAAAAAACAAAACAAAACAACTGATATCCAATGTTATGTTAGATCTTAACTACATTTTAGGCATTTAAACTTACACAAAACAACAACAAAAACAACAACAAACAAACAAACCAACAACAACAAAACAGAAAAGGAGCAACAACTTTTTGAAAACGAAATCTCTCCAAGAAAAGCAAAAAAAAAAAAACGATAAAAAACGCAAAATATACAAGAACAAAAAATGTAAACAAAAGAGAAAAAAACTGTAAAAAAAACACAAAAAAAAAACTTGCAAAATTTGTTAAAACAAACAAAAAAAAAGCGAAACAAAAAGAAGTACGAAAAAAGCAAAAAGTTGATCTATTTTTACAGAGCTAAAGAAGATGGGGAAAGAAAGTATTTATATGTATTGAAAAGTCTAAACAAAAACAAAAACGAAAACTAAAAGTAAACAAATAAAAAAAAATTGTAAAATAAATCAAAGGGAAATGTGCAGTGCGAAAAAATTGAGCAACAGCAAAATGAAAAGAAATTGTAGAAAAAAGAAAACAAAAAAAAGAATAGTGAACAAGGAACCACAAGCAGCAAACAAAATTTTAAAAGCATTGAGCTGAGCGCCTGCCTCCCCCCTCTCCCTCTGCAGCAGCAACAACAAGAAACAACCAACAAAAAACACGAAACAAAAAGAAACATTTCTTATTTTTCAACTAATATTTTTATAGTGAAGTATTTTTTAAAAACGATTTAAAGCAAAACGAAAATGGAAATGAAAATGAAAACTGTATTTGTATGTATTTGTAAAAAGTATAACAAATTGTAACAAGAAGAAGACGAGAAGAAGAAGAACATGCAAAGCGACGCACAGCGCGACTTGGCAAGTTGCTCAAAACATATATAAAAACAATATATACAGTATAACAGTGAACAAGAAGCAGAAGTAACGAATAACGGTAAACGTCTCGGCCACACACAGCGTGATATGTATATACATATATATATATATATATATTATATATATACTTCTACTTATATTTACAAAAAAAAACTCTTGATGGTCTTCTGTCTCTGAGATTGCAATATTTATAATTGTTTCGTTTCACATACACACAACACACACACACACACACACCAAAATTGCAAGTACAACAACAACAAGAAGAAGAAAACTACTGAAAAGTCTGTCAATATATATTTGTATATGCATACATGTATATTATTTTAAATGCTTAAAAGTCGCGTTGCGCCCGCATATCACGAAACCAACAAACAAAACCAAGAAAACCAACCAACAAAAGATAAAAAAAAAACAAAAAACTTACCAATGGCTTCAACCACTCAAAAACCACCAGCAAAAATGTCAATGTACTTTTGTGATTATGATTTATACTGTCGCATGACTTGTAAGATTTAATTTTGTTAGGCTGGATGCTCAGCGGAGTGCTGTGGATCGATTACTTACTCGTGCATTTTTCTCTTTTTTTTTTAGGAATTTGCATTGTTATTTATTTATTTTGTTGTTGACACTTTTTTTTGTGCACACGACGTAATACCTCCCGACCGCCCCACCACCCCAAAACTTAATCGTTGTGTTTGTTTTCTACGCTGATTTGCCAATTTTGTCCAATGTTTTTTTTTCCAAATTATTCGTTTTTGTTTTCCACTTCAAAATTTGTGTACTCCTTTTTCACACTCTGTTTCTGTTTGTCGAGCATACAAATGCAACCGCGTACTTTTCTTTATTAAGTTATTGTGTACTTCAAAGTAAGACTAATTAATTAGTTATAAATTTTATTATTAAAGAAAAACAAAACAAAACGAGAAAACCTACAAAAACAGAATGTAAAAGAAAACTTTTTGAGAAAAACCAATACAAAAAAAATAATAAAATGTTTAAACACAAATTGAGTATTTATTTTAACGGCTTAATGATCCAAATTGTAAGTACGCCACAGTTAAGGGAAACTGTGCTAATCGCAAAGATAAATGTAAGATGAAACTAAATTTAAGAGAAATATGATTTTGAATATTTAATAGTTTATAACTATGTGCAATAAGGTTAATAATATGCTACTATTATCTTTTTCAGCTCATAATCCTTGTCCAGCTCAGCTCTACTGTGCAGTTCCAAGCACAGTACAGTTGTACTACTGCATTTATTTCCAGATATATATCATTAGCTAATATTTTTTTGTTCATCCAATAGGATCATCAACAATGACTACCAGGAAACCAGGAAAGCAACAAGCAGCCAGCAACATCTTAAAAATGATAAAGAAATGTATATTCTTATAAACATAATATATGTGCAATAGTAATTAAGAAATTGTTATGAAAATAAAAATCAATATTTCACATGTGAACGCTGTTTTCTTCGAGTTTTCGTACTGTTCCCCCACTCAAAGTAACAGGCGAACAGAAATGATTAGTTAAACGATTTAATTGTAGAATAACCTCAAATAGACGCTTTTCAAAGTATGCAACAATTTCTTTTCAATTTAGCATTTAAATCGAACCGCTTGAAAGTATGCAACACTTCGTCAGTCAGATGTTCGCAGCTATCATTCAACAACGGTTTCATTTATTATTAAGTTGGGCCGAATCCTGGCAGTACTGCAATACCAGGCCAACCCGCGACAGAGGTGCAGCAAGCTCCTATGAAAATAAAAATAAATTTTTCACATTTGATCGCTTTTTTTCCCACTCAAAATAACAGGCGAACAGAAATGTTTAGATAAACGATTTGCTGCCTGAAAATCCATATATCCATATATGGGCATAGGTCGAAACTTCAAAATGCCATAACTTCGTCAAAAATCAACTTAGATTAAAAAGCGAGGGCTTTTTGATAATGGTTTTGCCCCTAAATCAATCGTACATTTAAAGTTGAAAACGTGATTTTGAGTCGGAAGACAAGTAAAATTTATAGCCTGAAAATCGGTATATGGGCATAGGTCGGAACTTCAAAATGCCATAACTTCGTCAAAAATCAACTCAGGTTAAAAAGGGAGGGCTTTTTGATCATAGTTTTGCCCCTAAGTCAATCGTACATTTAAAGTTGAAAACGTGATTTTGAGTCGGAAGACAAGTAAAAATGATAGCCTGAAAATCCATATATCCATTTATGGGCATAGGTCGAAACTTCAAAATGCCATAACTTCGTCAAAAATCAACTCAGGTTAAAAAGGGAGGGCTTTTTGATCATAGTTTTGCCCCTAAGTCAATCGTACATTTAAAGTTGAAAACGTGATTTTGAGTCGGAAGACAAGTAAAAATTATAGCCTGAAAATCCATATATCCATATATGGGCATATGTCGAAACTTCAAAATGCCATAACTTCGTCAAAAATCAACTCAGGTTAAAAAGGGAGGGCTTTTTGATCATAGTTTTGCCCCTAAATCAATCGTACATTTAAAGTTGAAAACGTGATTTTGAGTCGGAAGACAAGTAAAAATTATAGCCTGAAAATCCATATATCCATATATGGGCATGGGTCGAAACTTCAAAATGCCATAACTTCGTCAAAAATCAACTTAGATTAAAAAGCGAGGGCTTTTTGATCATGGTTTTGCTCCTAAATCAATCGTACATTTAAAGTTGAAAACGTGATTTTGAGTCGGAAGACAAGTAAAATTTATAGCCTGAAAATCGGTATATGGGCATAGGTCGGAACTTCAAAATGCCATAACTTCGTCAAAAATCAACTTAGATTAAAAAGCGAGGGCTTTTTGATCATGGTTTTGCTCCTAAATCAATCGTACATTTAAAGTTGAAAACGTGATTTTGAGTCGGAAGACAAGTAAAATTTATAGCCTGAAAATCGGTATATGGGCATAGGTCGGAACTTCAAAATGCCATAACTTCGTCAAAAATCAACTTAGATTAAAAAGCGAGGGCTTTTTGATCATGGTTTTGCCCCTAAATCAATCGTACATTTAAAGTTGAAAACGTGATTTTGAGTCGGAAGACAAGTAAAAATTATAGCCTGAAAATCGGTATATGGGCATAGGTCGGAACTTCAAAATGCCATAACTTCGTCAAAACATTTTTGCAAAGATTTAAAAATGCTTCAAGTTAGAATTTCACATTTGATCGCTTTTTTCTTCGAGTTTTCGTACTGTTCCCCCACTCAAAGTAACAGGCGAACAGAAATGTTTAGTTAAACGATTTAATTGAAGAATAACCTCAAATACACGGTCTTCAAAGTATGCAATGATTTTTTTTCAATTTAGCATTTAAATCGAACTGCCTAAAAGTATGCAACACTTCGGCAGTCAGATGTTCGCATTCTATCTTATTCAATAATGGTTTCATTTATTATTAAGTTGGGCCGAATCCTGGCGGTACTGCAATACCAGGCCAACCCGCGACAGAGGTGGAGCAAGCTCCTAGCACTCCGTCTACTTCCAAAAATCAGTTTAACATTTGTTGTCCTCCGATGGAGGATCTATCAGATGTTAAGCTGATAAGAACAGATACTACACTTTGATCTTAGCCATAAGGCCGAGAAGCGATAACTTGACCCAGGTTTTTATCCCCTTATATACGAGCAGCTGGTTAAAACTGGTTGTGAATTACAGTGCAGCAGTTGCGACACATGCGCAGTCGAAGCGTGGTGGTTGATTTCGCTGCGCCAGAAAATACGCAGCGAATTTTTGGCACTTCTTTGCCAGCAAGTTGCGTATAATTCTCAAGCGGTTCAAGCAGCAAATGCCTAGTACTGTCTGAAATTGGTGGTGTATTGTTACTCTGGCTTCTCTTCAGTTGTCGAATAAATCTTTCGCCTTTTACTAAAGATTTCCGTGGAGAGGAGCACTCTAATGAGTCTAAAATAATTTTTTGTAGTGCCTGACTCCGGTCGGGCCATAATTAATGCATTTAAATGATGAAAACAGTTGTTGTTTTTAAAGTTTTTATTTTTAACTAAATAATTACAACGTATAATACAAATTTTATAGTTAAAACTTGAAAATGTACAACTTTCGTGTTAGAGAGGGGGGGTGCAGGGTAAAAATTGTGTTTTGGTTGTATTCTTTCTGTGAGGCGGCAGTATTTGTTGGCAATGTTGTCAATTTGATAGAGTAGCTTTTGTGATAGGGTACAAATATGTTGTTGTTGCTGGTTGGTTGCTGTTGTTGTTGTTTCTTATGTGTGTGGTTATCACAGTTAAATATATAAAAGTTCGGCCGCTTCTATATACCCTTTTCTTTTGTTGTTGTTGTAAAATGTTTATCGAATTCGAAGATAAAGCTGTGCGAAAGGTGTTTGTTGTGTCTTAATAGCAACTGAATAGTTGTGCAATCCTCTTTTAGCTAAGTCAACTAAACTACTTAAACTTAGGCTCTTTAATTAAAACTTATATTTAGTACAAAAAATTCAGCTGAACTTGAGCAAATTTGTTGAGTATTTCTTCGCGTTAGTTGTGGGCCGGAGGGGTAGGAGAGGCAGCAGTTTCGCAGTTTTATACTAGAATCTAAAAAGGGTTGGCGTACGGGAGGGGTGGGGGGTAACATTTAATAATGTATATGTATGTATTAACAACTTGAAAGGATCCGCTGATCCTCACAAAGCAGCTCCTATTAAACCCGGCTGGCATTGGCTTAGGTAGTCGCCTCCGCTGGGGCGCCACAGCCCTCAACATTCTCGGGCCAATCGCAGACGTTCTCCTGGGGATTAAAGACCAGGTTGGCAGGACATGGCATATGATGCTTGCGCTCTCCCTCGCACATGTAGTAATGCGTGCAGTCGGCCCAATCCTTGTGGTAGCTAATGTGACCATCCTCCTCGGCGCAGGTGACATCATGTGCTGCATAAGGAAGATAGGTGAGTATAAATATATATATATAGATTCTTGGGTACTTACGATCCTTTGTTGTGTAGGCACCGCGTGGTCCATGGGACTCATAGGGTCCATCATATTCCAGTGCCACCTTGTAGTCCTTCAGCTCATCGCTCAATGCATTCAACAAGGGATATTTGCCATTGCCGCAGCGACCCGAGAAGTCATCCATGTCTATTGACCAGACCATAATGCCGCCAAAGCCTTGCTCCTTTAGCCATTCCGTCTGGGAAAGCAGAGTAAATTTTTAATTATATTTATTCTATTCTTTTTATACTTATTCTTAAATTCTCCTTTTAGTTTCTTCAACTCACCTTTGTCTTGAGCGAACGTTCGTCGTCGAATCCGACCCACTGATTGCCTCTGTAGGCGAAGGGCACCTGCTGCTCCGAGTCCCAGACAAGCGTTGTGTTATCCGCCGCCAGGAAGGAGCACACCTCGTAGTAGCTGAGGAAGCCGGCCTCGCTGGTGAATTTGCCAGCTTTGCCGCCACCCGACGAGGGTGATCCGATGTCGAATTGGGTATCGTTGACCAGCTCAAAGCTACGTCCATAGGTGGGCATGCCAATCAATAGCTTCTCTTTGGGCGCACCCTGCTTGACCCACTCGCGTGCACTGTAATCCACAGTTAGTTTCTTCTGGTAGCCCGTTGCCGACTCCAAGGCGAACAGCGGCGAATTGTGGCCCACTGTGCGCTCCCATTGGCCATGGAAATCGTAGGTCATCACATTGATAAAGTCCAGATATTTGGAGATCTCCGGCACATCGTAACCAGCGGCAATGGCCTCAAACGAGGCTGGCACCGCCGCAGTCAAAAGGAGGCGTGGCAAGCCCGAAGACTTGGCCTCGCCCTCAAAGGCGACACGCAGCTCCCGCAGCAGATTCACATATGCCACACGATCCTCGGCACCACGTGGATACTCCCAGTCGACATCCAATCCGTTGAATTTGTAATCGCGCAAGAAATCGATGGCCTCGTAGACGAACTGGTTCATGCGGAACACGTTCGAGGTGAGCTCCTTGAACGGTGTCGAGCCAAAGGCCCAGCCACCAATGGCCAGCAGTATTTGCAGATCGGGATTCGTATCCCGCAAAGCAATCACACTCTCATAGTTCTCCGGATCGTCGTCGGTGGCCTCCGTCAGCTTGTAATCCTGCAGCGTGGCAAAGGCATACACAATGTGGGTGCACAGCTTGGGATCAATGTTAGCCGGCTCGAATTTGCCAGCGCCGGGTCGCTTGGCGGACCAGCTGGTCAAGTAGCAGAAGACCTGAGCGGGACGTGCTGCAAGATTGGGATTGGAATTGTCAGTTGACAGTTGTGCAAATGGAGATTAGAGTTGTAAACTTACTGTTTGTGTCCACGGCATGGGCGCCTCCCTTGATGCGCTGTTTCTTCTGTATATGTGGCTTGCGCACCTTCTTGATGATCTCCTCAGGTTCAATCTTGATGGGTTCCGGTTTCTATGAGTCAAATGGGAATTATGAGTATTGGTAAAAGTAGTCAGTAGTCAGCAGTTGGAGTCTATTGCCCACCTCTTCGATATCCTCGAAAGTGGAAGCCACTGCTGTCCAGTTGACATCCTTGGCCTCCTTGCCACGCGATATGCCGAGCAGCTCCTCGCGCATAGCTCCAATCAGGGGATACTTGACATTGCCGCCGCACACCTCACCCTTAAAGTCGTCCATGTCGATGGTCCACACCATAGCACCACCATATCCGTTCGTTTTGATCCACTGCATCTTGTTGCGGATGGCACGTTCATCATCGAAACCGACCCACTGATCACCATCGACCATGTACGGCACCTTCATCTCCTCATCCCAGACGTAGACGGCGCCATTGAGCAGCATTTCACAGATCTCGTAGTAGGCGAGGAAACCACTCTCCTTGGTGTAGACACCCTCGCGTCCACCGCCAGTTGCGGGAGCATTTGGGCCATGTTTGTCGGTGTTGGCCAGCGTAAAGGAGCGTCCATAGGTGGGCATGCCAATCACCAGCTTCTCCTTGGGTGCGCCCATTTTCACCCACAGACTGGCCGCATTATCCACCGACAACTGTTTGCGCCACTCCGAATCCGTCGAAGGAGCATAGCTGCAAGAAGAGATTATTAGACTATATGACTTTTATTCCAGAGATTAAATGATGCTCACAGTGGTGCATTGTGTCCCGTTTCGCGTTCCCACTTGCCATGGAAATCGTAGGCCATCAGATTGATGAAATCCAGATAGCTGGCAATGGCGGGCACATCGTATCCACCGCGGACATTGTCCGGGCCGACGGGCACAGCGGCGGAGAGCAGCAGACGTGGCTGCTTCAGTTCCTGGGCCTCGGCTTCGAATGCCTCGCGCAACTCCTTGAGCAGGAGCACAAAGTTCTTCTTGTCATCGCTGCCCTTGGGGTACTCCCAATCCATGTCGAGACCATCGAAGCTACGTTTGCGCAGGAACGGGATGGCGGAGTAGACAAAGGTCTGGCGAGTGTAACGGGTCGCAGACATGTCCTTAAACTTCTGGGTGCCAAAAGACCAGCCACCAATAGCGAGCAGAATCTACAAGCAGAGCAGTGGTAAGATTTGGATGCAACTAGGGACAGACTCCAAGGATCACTCACCTTCAGCTTAGGATTGGCCTTGCGCAGACTCATCATGCGGTCGTATAGGCCGGGCACATTGTCCTTGGTCTCATCATTGGACTCGTAGGAGCTCAGCTTGCCCTTCTTCAGCCAGCCAAAGGCAAAGATAATGTGTGTGCAGAGATCGGCGGGTATATCCTCCGGCACAAACTTGCCAATCTTGACACGATACTGCGACCAATTGGTGTAGTAGCAGACAATCTTTGGCGTTCCATCATCCACTTTGGTCTTCTTGCCCTTGAGCGATGATCCACTTGCCACGAGTGCGGCACCACCAACAGCGCCAGCTGCTGCTGCTGCACCACCACGCAGCTTAGATTTGGAGCGCAGACGTGTCCTTCTGCTGACGCTTGTCGTCGAGGCTGGCTCCTGGTCAATGCGCTTCTGGGCCACAGGCGTCTCCTCGGTGACCTTCTTGGAGCTCACTGTAGTCGTCGGGCGTCGCAAGCGTCGACGCGTCTTGGCTGCAACAAAATATGAAAGAAATTCGTATTTTTAATAATTTTCAAATTGTTGGTGGTAATTAATAAACAGTCAATTTATATGCTGAGCGATAAAGAAGCTTAACTTGCTGCTGACAGCTGAACATAATTTGAGCCAACAACAGCTTCAATCAATTCTCAAGATCATCGTCATAAAGATTGTTCATCCATCAATCACTTTTGACAGGGAATTGCTATTACCACCAATCAATTGACAATTGACTGAGTAAGTGTTATGAATCAAGTTGATTTACATTTACTGCACCCGTTGCCATCTTCAGTTTCAGCTGTCTTCTGGCCAATTAGCTTTAATTATATTCCAAGCCATTGCCAAGTCTTGGCTTGGATTTATGTTTAAGTGTTTTAATGAAGATGCTTGATGATAAAATGTTAATTATTAATGATGCTGCCTCATGCTAAATACTTGAGCAATTAAATGAGCCGCGCTTATACCAGTTAAACGTGATATTAAAATATAAACAGAATTGTCAGCAGCTGAAATAACAATAAAGAATTAAACAGCCACAAGCAGCATGCATTTTTTTTCCTTCTATTTGCCTGTCACTGCGCAAGCCTCCACATTTGTTTATGAACTCTTGGGGGCGCTTTGTGTCTATTTTTAGCTTGACTCTCGCGCTGTTCTAGTGCTGGTTAAGTCATCGCAATTGTATCTGGGGATATAGCTCAGTGGTAGAGCATTCGACTGCAGATCGAGAGGTCCCCGGTTCAAACCCGGGTGTCCCCTAGGTAAACTTTTTTTTTACACAATTATTCTTAGAATACGGAGTATTATTTTCTGTTTTAGTACATTACTTATAATGCTATCTGTGATTATTCTATTTATATTTTAAGAGCATTAAATTGGTGTTGTTCGGCGCCTGTAGCTCCATGTGGTGGAGATCACATTGTGGGGATATAGCTCAGTGGTAGAGCATTCGACTGCAGATCGAGAGGTCCCCGGTTCAAACCCGGGTGTCCCCTAGGTAAACCTTTTTGGTTTCAATGTTCCAATTGATATCCAGGAAAAGGGTAATTTAAGTTGTAAAGAGAGTAAGGGGATGATGAAGGATGAAGGTAAGATAAAATGAGAAACGTTTAAACAAGGCTATGTTTAAATATACACTGCAGCCCTTTTTTTTTCTTTTTGTAAGTGTAAATTGCAGTTATTTTGCAGTAAATAATCTTGCGTAGCAGCATTACATAATTATAATGTGAAATAAAACTGCAAAGGAGTAAAAAAAACACTTTTAACATGCTGATTGCAGCTCGTTCGTTCAAGTTAAGGTTTAGTCAGCGTGGGTTAGCAAGGGGATATAGCTCAGTGGTAGAGCATTCGACTGCAGATCGAGAGGTCCCCGGTTCAAACCCGGGTGTCCCCTTGTCTCTGTTGCAAATTGTATTTTTTTTTTTTATTTTTTTAACTTTTTTTCATTTAAATAAGTTTTTTTGTCTACTTTCGTAACCAGCAACAAAATACAATTTGCTTGATTAATCTCAAGTCAAATTTTCGTTTGTTTACATAACTCAACTCAATTTGCCTTGATTTAAAAAGACAACAGTCCATAATGCACAGTCACTTAGGAAATGTGTTGCTGTTGCTGGTTACGTGATAATGTAGCCGATAAAATTAACAATGGCGCAAAAGCAACAGCAACAGCAAAAGCAGAAATAATAACAACAGTTTATCAACTTCCGCCTCCGCAGAGATACTGATATTCTTCGAGTTTTGGAGTGGTGGCGACGGACGACACCCACACAAAGAAAGACTGCAAGCTGTGCTAAGATTTGAGTCGCTGTTCTTTAGAAATTTCAGGCTTCTTATATAAGTGGGGATATAGCTCAGTGGTAGAGCATTCGACTGCAGATCGAGAGGTCCCCGGTTCAAACCCGGGTGTCCCCTGAAGTTAATTTTTTTTGTTTAAATATCGTGTTTACGAATTAGAAATTCTTAATATTCTAGAGGCCGATGCTTGGCCAAAACGCCCTTGTAAGTAAATTACGGAAAAGACTTTTTGTAACTCATTAGTAAATGTGATTTTTTAAATAAATATTTCAATAATAAAAATCGTGTTATAGATGTTATATTAATCTAAAGGTCAAGCCATGCTTGAAACGCCCTTGCTTTTGAAAATCAGTTCAGTATTGTCAAACTTATGGCATTGGAAAATTCCATAAGTAATTTTTGTGGGTTAGAAGCTTATCTTAAAACATTAAATTAATTGATTTTATGAGTTTTCGAGTACTTACTCTGTGCACTGTCTGTGGAGGGTGAGAGCAAAACAATCAGCAGACATATTAGGAAAGCAATTCGCAGCAATCGCGGCGGCAACTGTGAAAGACAGGCAATAAAAAAACAGAGAAAATGTTTAGCGCAATTAATCAGAGTTATGTATTTATTGGTTGTAAGCATTTTGATGATGTGCGCGAGATAAAGTGATTAATGTGGGGGCGGGGCACGGCACGTCAAGTTGCCACAAATTACGTGGCACCTGCTTGTCGAAAAGTGGATTTAAGTCGTGAGAAGGTCGGAGCATGTTCGTCCATCACCTAAGGCCCTTCGGAGCGCCACTCTCCACTCCTCAACTCCACGCACTTCGCACTCCCCGCTCTAGCCTCTCCAGTTCAGTTTGTTCACACCGAAGTGGTGGCGCCCACCAAAAACAATACAGCGAGTCAATGTTGCCGAATGTTGTCCAGCTCTTGACATTGACCCAGTTAACCAAGCCAGAGGTGAACAATGGTAAACAATAAAGCAGAAGGAGAGCTGAACGGGAAAGTCGCTTGTTTCAACAACTAATTAAAATTATTGAGTGCTCTTTATTATGCACAAATGTGTGTGTTATGTGTGTGTGTGTGTGTGTGTATTTATAATTGTTTGCTATTTCCTTTGTGTTGCATCTGAGGCAATGTTCGGTGACATCTTCGCAATTGGTAAGCCCAGTAGCAACTACAACAATGCAAACAATGACAATGTCAAGTCGAGTGACTGTCTTGACTTTGAATACCATTAACACTTATAAGCCTACGCTGTCCAAATATAAATTTCAAATATTTGGAACAAATTGTGATTCAAACACAATGGCAAAAGACATTTCAAAATTATTATGACGACTTTTTAACGACAGTTTTAAAATATAAATTTGTTCAAGTCAATGCTGCTGAAAATATGTTGCTCATTATGCTGGGCAAATCAGCAGTAATACTTCTTCCTCTGATATATATATATATATATATATGAATTTTAAGCCGGTAGCTTATTGGCATTCAGGGGCGAAAGCATTGGCAAGTCGTCATTAAGAACACGTTACACAACTCGTGGTTAATGGCCAAAATGCCATTCACAGACAGTTAGACAGTTAAAGAAATGGCCAAAATTGGCACAAACGTGCCTCGCTTGACAAACGATCTAAACGATCT
Source organism: Drosophila paracracens (assembly GCA_035044025.1). Classification (NCBI taxonomy): domain Eukaryota; kingdom Metazoa; phylum Arthropoda; class Insecta; order Diptera; family Drosophilidae; genus Drosophila; species Drosophila paracracens. Next base: position 1,455,029 of record JAWNMN010000394.1, read on the forward strand.
AGCCAACTTACAGTTAGAGCTGTTAACGGTTACGCCCAGTGGCCGAAAGGAGCCGAGCCGAGCCGATTGCTTGTTGCACACATCAAGGTCGCAAATAAAACTAAGGCTAACTCAGATAATTTATAGCCTGGTTGGTGCCATAAACACCCCGACATGCCCATAAATCGCACGGGATTTGAAAATTTGGAATGTTTTTGGGTCTCGCTCTCGCTCTCGATCGCAATGTGCAGTCGAAAAAGTGAAACTGGTTTTTTAGTCTTACTTATCTCAAATCGGTATTCATTTAAAAATTGCTTAGCTCTGCCCGTGCCAAATTTCAAGCATAAATTATCAGTCTTCAAAGCTTAAAACAAATCAAAACAAAAAATCTTTCGACTCAGCAATCAAAAAAGTTTGTTCCTTATTGCGTGGCCCGGCATCTTGGTCTGAACTGAACCAACTGGTTTTTTTTTTGTTGATTTTTTTTCTTCTGAGCGCGGCTGTTGGCGGAAATTAAGCTAAGTGAAAACATGTCTAAAATGCCTTTCATTTTCCTTTGTGCGAAAGCGAAAAGCCAAAGAACCCGAAAAACGAAATCAAACTCGAAATTTAATTTTAGCAAATCATCTTTCAAATTGCGAGCATAATCTTTGAGTCTCCCCTTCTCCCTCTCTCTCTCTCTCTGATCTCTGATTGCATTCTGCTTACGTAAACGATTGTTGTCCATTTTGGGGCAATTGTCTGGACAACACCCCTTCAGCATCCCCCACCTCGCCCTCTCCAAGTGAGTATCATTATCGATTGCGTTTGGAGCAACGCCAAGTCGAGGTTTGTTTCTGTGGTGCGATAGTCTCGCTTAACTTTTTTGTTCGTTTGTTTTTTCGTCCATTACTTTTGGTTTGGTTACGACAGCATTAAATAAAAGTCAATAAGTAATAGATAGATAGATAGCTGGATAAGGAGCGGGGTGAGAGGCAAACACAATGCGAAACAAGTTAACTGCATTCCTCTGGCCAGATTGCCTATTTTCCCATATTTTCCCATATTGCGCAAAAATCAAAGAGAAAAATTAAAAATTAGATAAAATTATTGTGATTTGTTGCCAAAGCCAGTAATAAGAGGAGAGAGCCGACGCCTAGATACCCTGGCAGACTTCAGTGCACCTGCTCACATCTAAAGTTCCTGAAGTTCCACTCTTCCTATAGAAGCTATGTGATGAAGTATTTCAGTGTTGCTAATTTATTGCTGTTGCTGTTGTCTATGTCCATAATTAAGTATCGGAAGACCTTAATGATTTTATAAAACTAAAAGTTGTTCACACTAACATCACCTTCAAAGGCCGGTTTTATAATATGTCATTAACAATTGACATGATATATTTAACCAAATCGACCAACTTAGAGATACAGCAAAAAAAAAGAAACATGTGTTTGAAGTTGGAATCAGATATTCATCCTTCAAGGCAAGGGTATACAAAATGATTGTTGATTTAACATCTGCCACACTCGACACAACACACACATAACAGAATGGGAAAATCGCTGTCCATATGCGCAACTTGAGCTTAAAAAGCGAAATCCGAACATTCGAGTGTTGAAGTGTTACTCGAAACCCACAGTTGCAAGTCTCACATTTCTCAAATACATATGGTGATCTTTGATCTGCTGATTTTGCTCGTGTCTGGCATCTGGCATCGTTTTCACTAGTCGCACGCAAGAAAGCGCAGAAATTGCAATTTATTTGCATTCATTTTGCTCAGTTGGCATTTTAGCCGTATCTTTATATATATATATATAAATGTATGTGAACAATTGTGTTTGTTGTGCGCGCTCTTTTAATATTTTCAACATGCCACTCAACATTGCGCAAAAGCTGCATTAATCATGCTCCGTTGCCGCTGCCTCTGCCGCTGCCTCTGCTGCTGCCGTTGCCGACTTGGCAATCTGCGCGTTTGTCGCTTAAGTCTTTCGTTTTGGCGCTGCATTCAACTGCATTTTTTTTGTTTTTTTTGTTGTGTTTGAAATGAAATTTATTGAAATTTTGTTCGTTTAGTTTAGCGGCTTGTATTTAATTAAAAGCCGACTGCCTTTTGGCTTGACCGAAATTCAGCTCAAGGTGAGCTGACTACAAATAAAAATAATACAAAATATGTATATGAAAAGGAAAAAGAAAACCGCTGCAAAGTTGGAGACACGCGCGAGCATATGTATGTGTGAGAGTGAGTGAGTGTGTGTGGCTTAACGGCATTTTACAGCCATAAAGTCATAACTGTTTGGCAATCATTTGGCTTTTAAACAAAAGGTCTTAAACAGTAGACCTTTTGGTCATTATGTTTTCCTTCTCCGGCTGCTGTTGATGCTGCGCCTTGCAATTGAGTTAATAACATCTGAGCACCTGTCCTGACCAGACGACCTTGCGCAATCTGGCCAAAGCAAAAACAAGTTTGGCTCAGCGACAGGCAAGAAAACAGATAAAGACACACAGCACACACACACACACACAGACCGTGTTGTGGCAGTGAGTCAGTGCTCATTAAGTGCAGCCTGAAACTGGTTCACTGGCCAATTAGAATAATACTAAAATTGCGCATTTCCAAACTGGCCAAAAGCCAACAACGCGAAGCCGGACAGACTCATGCTGCAAGTCTTGGGTGTGGAGCGTTGGTCACAGCCAGTTGGCAATTACTTCCTGCTCCATGGCTTAACCCTGAAACGGCCATTCGCATCGAACCCCAAATCAGCTGACAACTAAGTACACTCAGCAAAAAAACAGATATGTACTCAATATTGAATATTCATATGCAGTAATTAAATTTGAAGAAGAAACCACTTTGAATTATGTACGGTTTCTACTTCATTTGGACATGGGAAGTTTATTTAGTGATTGCAAATGCTACGATTGTTAATAGTTTTTTTAAGCATTAATGGCAGTTTTCAGGTATTGCTCTGCTAAAGATCGTAGCTATGAGCTATTGCTATTGAGCTATTGCTCTGTTAAAGATCGTAGCAGTAGCTATCGCTCTATTAACTGCTACGCTCTCGCTCTGCTCTTTGTCATTCTGCTATTGCTATTGCTATTACAGAGAGCACAATGGAAATTTCCAGCTACTGCTCTTGCCCTTGTCTTCTGCTATTGCTCTGTTTAAGTTTGTAGCAGCAGCAATAGCAGAGCAATAGTTCTATGTCAAACACTGGGTTTTTTTTTTGTGCACAAACTTCATTCACTTGAGACTGAGACTCACGAGCAGTTAACCATTTTGTGGGCTTGGCCCACGCACCCATTAAAGTTCTCAGCTGCAGCTCAGATTGTTGTGGTTTTTTTTATTTTTTTTATTATTATTTTTGCGCACAAACGTGCCGTCGTGAGTCAGCAGCTTGAAGAGCTAGAGATGGAGATGGAGATAGAGATGAGGATGAGGATGAGCAGCAGCAGCAGCAGCAGCAGCAGCTAAGGAAGACAGCTGTCTGCATAATGTGGCCATTATTCTTTGGTTGGCAATGGCAAAAGCGAACGCTCAAATCTCAACAGTTGAGTGCACACAACTTCCGTTCCACAGTTGCTGCCAACTGGTTGCTGTCCCTGTTGTTGGCCACGTTTCTTAGCTGGCTCATAATGTCAATTCGATTTATGTCCGCTGGCTGCTTGGCTAACAACATAGAATGGGCCACTGTTTTAGTTTCAATTTCAGTTTCAGTCTCAGTCTGGCATTGCCATTGTTTTTGTTTTTTTTTTTCATTTGTCTGGCCTTGTCGAGAATTTGGCAATTTGTCAGTGTCACATTAATGTAAATGCCGCGTTTCCTTTTTAAGCTGCTTTGGCGATAAGTACAACACTTTTGATTTCAACGGGTGCAGCTAATAAACAATAAACAATAGACACATGCCGGCATTTATAATTGCCCTGCTTATTGAAGTTAACTGGCTGAAAAGCTCATAACGCCCCAAACTATTTAATTGGCCAAGACTTCGACAAGGCCTTGGTAAGAAAACTTTTCTCAGCGCTTACGAAGAAGACAATGCCACTTTTGAGTTGCCGGAAACTACACAGAGAAAACCAGTAAGAATGCTACAGTCGAGAGAGCTCAACACATTTATTTAATACTTTATCTCTCCAACTGCCATCGGAATCGATTTGTATCGATATTATCGTTAAAATTAAATAAACTTTATCTTAATATGGCCAACAAGAACTTGTATTCAAAATTTGGAGTCTCTCTCTCAGTTTTTAATGCTAATTAAAAGTAAATATATACTTTATGGGTTCGAAGATGCTTCCATCTGACTGTTACATCATCTTGCACAAATTAATTATATTAATATACCAAAAGTGAACAGATCGGTTTAAATCTGAAGCCAAGAACATATTCTTACTTGGCAACCTCATTTGTTCCAGAGTGAACAACCTTGAATTAAGCTTCTCACATGCTGTAATTGAGCTTGCAGATCTTATCTCATTATTATTATATAGAAAACGGATTATTATAGTATAATATTATAGTTTGCCATCAATAAATCATATTTATATAAGATATGTAATCTCGTTTGCTGTGCTCGAGGCACAGTTGTCAAATTTAGTTGCTTTCTGGTTGTGGTTTCACATGCATTTTTGATGAGTTGGGCGTGCGCCCAAAAGGCAACAGCTCCAACGGCAGCAGCTCCAATAGCTCAAACAGCAACAACCTCAACAACAACAACAACAAGGAACTGATGAGTGGCCCGGACATTATGTCATAGTATAGTCAGCTTGTAAGTTCGTTAGGAGGAGGATTATGTAAAACGTATGCGCTTTTATTAATAACACAAATCAACAACAAAAAAAAAAAAAAGTGGGAGAAAAGCGAAAAAAAAAAATCAAACAACGTGCAACACAAAAGTGAAATTTGTGTTTTGTGGCATGGATGCGCTGAGTGTGTGTGCTTAAGCTAGTACGTGTACTAACTAGTAAGCTAGTAAGTGATTAAGTTATGCATTGGGCCATTGTGTGTGTGTGTGTGTGTGCTCAACTTTAACCTTTTCAATCCAAATCGAACCAGAGACCAAAAACAAAGCAAACCAGTTTGTGTCCAAGTCTGTGCACAAGTATATATAATTATTTAAGTATACAGAGATATTCAGAGAAATATTCAAATGAAATGACGATCGACTCGAGGCTGGCCAGTTTATAGAGCGGCTTATGGCCTAGACGGCCAACGGCCAACGGTATTAAGACAGCCAAACGTTTTTATGGCATTGTCAGTTAAATTTATTGCCAAAAAATAAAACGTAGATAAAGTTAATTGCGGCCGGCGGAAGGGCCAAAAAAAGCAAAAGAAACTGAAAATGAAACCGAAACGATAGCCAAAAACAAATTGCATTCACAGTTAATTAGTTTAATTAACCAACAAAACAAAAAACAACAACAACAAAAAAAACAAGACCTGAGAAAAGTTGCAAAACGCCAGAAAGATAAATACAAAAATCAAAGATTACGCAAAACAAAACAAACTGTTGTGCAACAGTTGTGTTTCAAAGTTGAATACAGCTCAAGATATATATCAATATTTGTGTACACATATTTTCATTAACAGCATTTAGCAAAGGAGTCAAAAGCCGATCGCTGCTCAATGATTTTTGGCTGATAATGATTTGTTTATTTTTTTTGTTATTTTTTTTTTTTTTATGTATTTTTGATTTTATGATTATGTGCAGCGATTTAACATATGCAAATAGATTTTTATATAACGACAAGCAAAACGAGTTGAATTTCGCTTAGTGTCTTGTGAGCCCCCGATTTCCAATTTGATTTATGTATATATATGTATTTATTGTGCTCAACTCTTTTGCTGTGACAAATGATTGATATCGAATTGGGTGTCCATAAAATAAACTCAATTCACAATTAGCTTTATTTGTCCACTCTCATTTGGCATTGAGCAGAACAATGTGCGTGTGTGTGTGTGTGCGAGTGTGAGTGTGTGTCAATTATGCGACACATTGTGAACTAACTTACTTATTCAAAAGATCAAAGCCAGAGTTGTCGACTACGCACTTCCTGCTCTGGGCCAAGGCAGAAGGTTCGTTGCCCAAGTTATTTGTTTTGGCACGTTTTGTTTTTAGTTTTTATTTTTGTGTTAGCTGATTCGAATCTTAGTTTGCATTAGGTACGCACTTGAACTACACAGCCAGCAATAGTTAGCAATAGTTCAACAACCAGTTGATGCCTTTTTCATTGACTTATTTTTGTGGCATATGCAAATGTTGTGTTGCACATAAAAGTGAATTGCAAACTTCATTTGTGCTTTATGGCTGTAATGTGTATATAGCTGTCAGTGTGTATAACTGTGTGTGTGTGTGTGTGTGTGTGCGAGTATTGTTTAAACTGCAGCACAAACAATTGAGAGGCTGCCCACTCAGCTACAGCTTCAGCTTGAACAACACTCAGCTGCAGCTGCAGGCTGCCTGCTGTCAGGGCTAGGCCAAAGTAATTGTGACTCGCATATCTCAGATAAAAACGACAGAAAATAACAAAATAAAAAAAATAAGTGAGAAGGAGACAGCTCAACTGGCAGTTACCCTGTAAATAGCTGTTAGAGATAGAGTAAGCTTGCTGACAATCATTTGTTCACTAAAAAATTAAGTCTAATGAAATTTTGATAGTTGATCAATAATGTGTCTATATAGATAATATATATTAATAGGATCTCCAAAACTGAGTCTCTTAATGCCATAGAAAATATATTTGTATCGATATTCGTGAATTGAATAAATTAAATAATATGTTTCTAATATTTTTCAATATATTAAATTCTTAGTCTCTGTGATCGTTTTGCTTAAGCAGAGATGGCTAAACTAACACGGCTGATCAGAAAACTATATATTTTATATATTATCTATATATTATATTAGCTTCCTTCTGCCTGTCGCACACTTTGGCACTACTACATTGTAATTATTTTATCACTTTCAATGCTTTCAGTGTATAACAAATAAATAAATCAACTGCAACATTCTTGTCATTTTACATACATACTCAAACTGCAACTTGGGTCAACAGCTGCCACAATACAAAACTGCAGCTATATAGAGCTGTAGAGTTTAAGTGTAGCAGCAGTTGAATATTAAGTTTACAGCTACTTGGCATTTCTTGTATGGCTTTAAGAGAGGCCTCAAATTACGCATGCGCCCAGTTGGCTGTTGCCAACTTCCGATGCAAGAAAACAAACGTTGAATTTTTTTATTTTGTATTTTTGGGAGAAAGTCTGCCATTGCCTTTGCACTGAGCAATTATTATATTGAAGTGTGTGTGTGAGTTGTGTGTGTACACTCTTTTTTTTATCGTTTTGTAGCATTTGAAATGTAAACACAAGCATCGCATCGAGGGGCATCGTAAAAGTCGAGTCGTTATTTGAATTGTTTGGGAAACAAACAAATTCTGTGCGAGTGTTGTTCAGTCAATTGTCAAAGCGACAACGACAGCCAAATGAAAGTGAGAGTTGAGCCAGCGACAACCACAAATACAGAGAGAGAAACAAAGGTGCATATGTCAGTTACGCTTGTCTATTGACGGCATTGTTGAGGGCGTGCCAGCAACTGTGCGGAGATTGGTTTCAGGGGAGGGGGTTTCAGCCCAGTTAATTACCAATCGCCGAGTTAATAAAAAGCAATTAACTCTTGAAGACTTAACCATAACAGAAACAATTGCGATACAACAATACACAATGGATTGGGCCAACAACTGGGGGAAAAAAAATAATCAAATGAAATTGCGAGTGAATAATTAATTTAAACTAATTCAAAAATCATTTGGCGTTTTCTAAATTTTTTTCCTTTTCGTGTCTCTAGTTTTGGTTGGATTTTTTGCTTTTGTATCGCGACTCGTTTCGCGTATTTCAAACCTAATTTTTGCGGGTTTTTCAATTTGTGAGAGACCAGTTTTTTGGGCCAACTTGGCCGCTTGGCCAACGACGGATTTGCCAATAGTCAACTACAACGACGACGACGACGACGATTGACTGCCAGCAGTTGTAGGTTTTTTTTTTCGAATTCGTGTTCGTTTTTCCTCTTTTTTTTTTATTTTTTTGTTTGTTGGTTTTTTGCAAATATTAATTGTTGTAAAATCGCATGGGCAGAAAACTAGTTGCTGTTCGCCTGGCAGTCGACTTTTACTTGGCCAAATTGAGGCGTGGCCAGTTTACAATTTACAGTTGACTGTCGATGGCGTGCTGCTGGCTGCTAGCCATAATGGAAACCATTAAAAGGCACTCCAAGGAAGTAAAAGCAGCTGCCACAAAAGAAAAGCGCTGCAGCTAAAAAAAAAATGAATAAAAAGCGAAACTGAAACTCAGCTTGTTCAGAATCTTGTAGTCATATTTGTAATGCCATTGTCTTTGACAAGTTTACCTTCAACTTCGGCTCAGACAACTCCAGCAACTCCGACAACATTCAGAACCCGTAATCGAAATCGTAATCGCTGTGACTACTTATTATTCTGAAACCCCCCATTACCAGGTCTGTCTCTCTGTCCGTCTGTCTGTGTGACGTTCTCCACGCTGTTCTCTGTTCAACATTCATTTTTTACGTTCACCGTTTTATGTTTTATGCTTAACGTTGGTTTTTTATCTATATTTTTTTTTATGGTTTGGCATGCTTTTTGGCCTCTCTCATTCTCTCGATTTGTATGCATATATGATCGTAGTGAATATGATAATTGCTTTTTCTGTTTTGTTCATAGTTCTTTTGTTCTTGGTTTGCCTGACACACTTCTGCATATATATCTCATTTTTCATGCACTCACTCACCATTTTCTTTGCGGCTCTTGCAACTTCTCTTTGCCTCCAAAATCGATTAATCCAGCTGTTTTTCTTTCCAAATGCACTATGTACAAAATTTTACAAATATATTTGTTGATTATTATTTGTATTACACTACACTGCAGGTTTTTTTTTTTTGGGTTTTTTCTATTTGCACTGCTTAGTCACTATTATTTGAAAAACTTCAAATGTTGACTCCGTTAGTTACCAACCGTTAATCGCGTTGCGAACTCGCACGTTGGACTGAAAAACTGAAACTGATTTGTGCGCAGTCGCGACCAACTGCCAAGACAACAGCAGCGACGACAACGACGACGCCGACGTCGACGTCAACGTTGACGACAACTCAAAGTTGAGTGAAGTTTGCGTTCGCCTCTTTGACTTGGCTGGCCACGTCCAAGCGAGCCATATACAGAGGCAGAGCGAGAGAGAGAGACGGAGAGAGGCGTACAAACATTAAAAACAACTGTTGTTTTTCTGCCATTGCTGCTGCTGCTGCTATGAGCTGCATATGGAAAATGTATTTCTTTTGCTGCGTTGCCTTTGTGCAGCTCGTTCGCATACTCAACTTGAGCAGCAGCAGCAGCAGCAACAGCAGCTGTTAACAGGCGCTGTTATTAACAGCTGCTAAGGATTGCTGCACACAACATTTAACAGATTTTGTAAATTAAAACTCGTTTAGTGTTTGGGCACGCAGCAAATGCAAATTGGGAATTATGATTAACAAAATATATGTTTTTGTGGTTTGTGGGGCATATGCATAAAGTATTTATTTCACACGATAGAAAGCCACACAGTCATTAGCATACCTGTGTGTGTAAAGTTTCAAAAGTCCCATATCGCTCAGATGAAAGCGAAAGTTCCAATAGCCGGCAACTGAACTGAACGGTTAACGGTTAATTGTTATCTGGTAGCCGTTAGCAATCAGTACCTAAGTCGATTTCAGTTGAGGTGCTCCTACACATGGATAAGAGTTTAGAACATTGCTTAAAACAGGTTTTTTTTTAATGTGTAAAACTATTTAATTTAATATTTATTACTTTTTCATTTTTGGTTAAGCGTTGACTTCTTTAATTAAGTGTTATAATTTTAAAATCTCATATTTATATTTTAACTTTACTTTAAAATAAGAAAAATGATTTCTCTCATTTTTTCGAGTGTTGAATGCTTCTAACAGTTGTGTTGGGGTAGCTCCTTTTGGGCCGCTTCTCACGCTTTTCGCATGGGCCATAAATTTCACTGCCTTTCACTGTAAATCATTTGCTGCACTTAATTGTGTGCATTTTAATGCGTATTGCGTGCAATTTGCAATCAGGCAGCCAGCTTTTATTTTTTTTTTTTTTTACTTACAGCGGCTGCAATTCTGTGCCAGTTTTACTGTTTTCAGTTTTCACGAGTTTTCACGAGAAAATGCCAAATGAGAAATGGAAATGCAACGCTCTGTTTCACATGCCGGTAAAGTTTCACGCCACAGACACACAGACAGAGGGACAGACAGACAGACAGACAGCCAGTCAGACAAAGGCCAAAGCAAGTGCGTGTTTCACACACAGACCCCGAGAATTGATCTTGATCATGTAACGATCTGTTTATTGTTTATACGTTTATATATAGAGTCTGATTGTACTGGAGAGTGCATTGCACTGTTGTCCGCTTGGCGGCCATTTTGTTGGCTCTCGAAACCGTTATACCAATTGAATATCAAATCAAATCGGGCAAGTTAACCTTCACTACGCTTGTGACGGCGAGTGTGCGGCAAGTTCGTGTCTTAAGTCTTTTGTTTTTACATACACACACAAATTGAAAGTGAAATTTCATTGTTATTGCGCTCGTTGCTGCTGTTGTTGCTGTTGTTGCTGTTGTTATTCTTGCTTTTATTTTGGTAATTGTTGAAAAAGAAAGGCACTCACCGAAAACAACAACAACAAGAGAAACAGGCACATTTTTTGCTGATAAGAAACGTGATTTAATTTTTAGTTGAAAATTATGAAAATCATATATTTGGCTTGCTTTTCACTTTTCGATGGCCTTGCTATACGGAAGCCACTGTGTGTAAACCAAAACCTGTTGCTGGTTTCCATTGCAGCCCGCAGAACAATAAGTTGAAGGGTTTGGCTTAAGTTGCTCACAAGAAGACTCACATTAAAATTATAGATAAAAAGCCAATTCTAAGCAAACTGAAGACACACTTTTGTGTATCTTGTGTATAATTTATATCTACCTAATTGGAGATGGTCTGGGAAGCGCACACACGCTTCGGTGCACTTTAACTAGCCGACTCTACTCTACTCGAGTTGGTCTCGCTTCCTTGCATTGTGTGCCCTCTGTCTCAGCATTAAAGTCTTTTTTTCGCTTTCGCTGAATCGGAGTCGGAGTCGCAGTTGGAGTCGAAGTCACAGGTTAACTTTTATCTGCAGGCTGGCTTTGCTCACCCGGTAGTCAGTTTTGGGCTTGTCTTTTGAGCAAGCTAAGATGCGCTGTGCGCTTTATGACAACCACATGATGGATGGTGAGGCAGGGTGCGACTGAGAGTGAGTTTTTTGCTTAAGTTGCAAGTTCTAAATGAAATCAAGATTTGATTTGCGTGAGTTTGGCTGATTGTGAAATCTTAAGACTTGGTTCTTTCAGTCTGACTGTTGATTATGATAAAATTTAATTTAATTAAATATTACAAATGACAAGAAAACATTTAATATTTAGGAACATTTTTCAATCATTTGCTATTCTTGCTTTTTGTGCTCGCCACTTTTGTTGTTCGAGGACGTCAGTTCCGGCGTTTGCGATACCGGAGTGGTATTTTTCCCGGCCTTATAACGATTCTCAGTCATTTCATGATGGAGCCAAGAGTTTTGCTGAAAGCTCAATGGTTCGCCTGCAACGCTTGCACGACTTTTGTTCAAGGGAGTGGTAAATGTATATATATATATAATAATAATAATATATTATGTGGAAGGCGAAACACTTACACAATGCCAGCAAGCGGGTAGATCCGGTTGTAAATGCACATCAAGCGGTGGGCCACAAAAAGTGCGGGCAACAGAAGCAGGGCAGTTAGAATCACGCCCACCCAGAAACCATTCTATAAATAATATAATATAGAAATGATATATATGTACATATATATATATATAATTACATATATGTACTTACCATGGGATCGACGAGACGTCTGCAAACCAAATCGACACTACGATTGTAGATACGCGAAATCGGTGCACAATTGCCGACACTTCGGTGACACTGGTCCAACACCATTTTGATGTAGTCGGCGATCTCATCGTTGATGAAAGCGGTCAGGTTAGCAAAGACCGCATTCACATAGCGATCGCCGGACGCTTTGATGAATAGTTCGGAACGTTTTGTCGCCTCGTGCAGTAGGTCAATGGTCTGGTTAAATGGCCGACCATTATATAATATCAGTTTATCGATCGCCAACAGTTTTTGTGTCATCTTTTTAATAATGGACTGAATCCTGGCAATGTGGACATCCTGATATCTCTGCAGGGTAGACGCCTCATTGTCCAGGGCTACTCGAGCATATTCGTAAATGTTCAAATCGGTACTCAGGCTGATATGCAGCTTCTTGAGTTGTCTAACCATTGTGGGCAAATCGACAGGAGTCAGCTCATTGCACAGGAAGTCAGTGAATAATCCACTGTGGAAACTCGACAAATGAGTCGAGCGCAAGTGCTCCAGATCTCGACTATCCTTCTCGGTGAGTATGGTCAAGTTGTTGACCAATTGATCCTCAAATATTTTCGCTTCCGGCAAACTGCCAACGAGCTTTAAGCGTATGATATCGTCAATACTATATAGCTTCTTCTTCTGCAGCAGATTGAAAATGTATTCATCCGCGTGGCAATCCTTGATTAAACTCGATATTCTCAGCAACGAGTTCGCCTCCTGCTTGGGCTCCTTTTGGCTCTTTAGCCTAAACAGATTTATATAGATTGTTGAATCGAGATATCGAAGTATTACATTCGATTCTACACTGGTGAGCGGTGCACAGGCACTCAGATAAGTTATCAGGCCGAAGACAAAGTAAAAGAGGCCAACGAGAACCACAAGCGAGAAGACGCTGAATATCAGCATTATGGAGCTGGAATTGATAACAGTTAATTTGTATATATTGAAAGTGCGATTCTTTTTCTGAGTGTACTTACAGTAGCAACAACCAGGCTCCTGTGCGCTTGCTCCAAAACTTGGCGTATTCACGTCGATGAGGCCCAAAAATACCGAATATCAAACCACCAATGAGCGTAATCACAATCTAAAAGGGAGAAATCAATTTCGAGCATAGGCAGATAACTTTTACACATCACTGTTACTCACAATGAGCAGCAAGACAATGACAGTGATACTGATGTTGCTGCGATGATGATCGTATTTATCGTGGAAGCTCTTAAACATGCCTGTGGATTTAACCGTATTCAAACTGATGTCCTTGATAATTGTGTCGATGACGTTGCGCATGGACATCGCTTGAATGTGATACAATACTTGGCCATAATGAACATCTCGCAACAGCGGTTGGATAAGCGGATCCAATTTGGTCCTAATCGAGTCGCCCACAACTTGTAGTCGCTGTATTCCTTGCCTGGCTGTCCTGCCCATATCCTTTGCAATGATTGCTTCCATGGCCATCAAAAAGGGTTTTATGTCGGGCAGCTGCATGACAGAGCAAATGTTCAGTTAAATGAGAATAGCTAATGGTTGATTTGTAATTTAAAATAAACACCTTATCGAAGTGAAGACATTTGGATGTATCCAGATACTGAATATCTGTGTGTTTTAAAAAGCGCAGGCACTCGCGATTCCCGCAGAGCACAGCACAAGCGAAGTTCACGTCACGCTTGACGCTACGCATGCCTTTCCGGGAGTAGAAATAAATATAATTAATAACATAATCGAGTAGAATTGGAAGTATTTACCATCTCGCAGCTGTGAGCCGTATAAGTGTAAGTCCTTCTTCAATTTCTCCACTTCCAATAAAAGTTTTAGGGCCTTTTTCATGTTGTCCAATTTGAATTCCAGATCAAAAAGCGCATTTGCCTCGGACACATCCATCAGATCCAGGAATATGTGCTTAGGTGCATCTAGAATCGATCACAGATTAAACATTTAATATGGCGAGGACTGACTAGATTTCTTACTCGACAACATATCGCTGAGATGTGTCTCCAACTCCTCGTAGTTATTCACAAGCAAATGCTGGATGTGATTCGAGACTTCCCTGAGGTAAGTGCAGGCATCTTCGCTGGCTATCCGAATTGCTGTCTTTGTATTCTCCAAGCTGCGATCCATTAGTCGGTTGGTATCGATAGCAATATAGATACCAAATCTGCAATTAGAGTTGAGTCTTTGCGTCCTGAGTCCTGTCCTAATGATTATACCTACAGCATTCCGATGATGAGCAGCACCAGCAGAGAAGCCCAGAAGAGGCGCCACAGCAGATCCCTCTTAGCGTCGATGGGTGGCTTTCCCTCCGGGCAACGTCGACAGCAGCAGAAACAGCAATAACCCATGCTGTGGATGGAAAGAAAAGAAAGATTTATAATCTGATCCTTATGTGCAAGTTGGGTCAACACACTCACGCAACGAAGGGCATGGCTATGATGAGGAAGAGCAAGAACACCACCCAGATGTAAGCCAACCAGTATCTTTTCAGCAAATCGCTCCAATCATTTAGAACCGCCTTCGGCCCCAAATCGAGAGTATCGTTCCTCTTGAACACTATGTAGCCTAGAAGGAAATCTAATATATGTCAAATGTGACTGTAATTGTCCAGTTTAGATTAATACTAACCCGGTGGCAACTCGCCGCCAAGATATTGAAAATGCTCGAACAGAAAGTGGATGAATTTGTACACAAGTCCCAGGCCCAAAGGAGCGTTTCGCGGTTCCTGGTGATAATTGACGTTCGATGTAAAGGGGGTGAACTCGGCATAGGTATAGTGTCGCTGTCCAAGCCTCTCGTGCATTGTCTCCTGTTCCTTGAAACCTTCTGTCATGCTGCAGTTCTTCCCGCTCTATTAATATTTGAATATTTGCTGAAAAATCACATATAAAATAAATATATTTAATTTCTATTTGGTTTTTGTATTTGTTCAGCTTCTTGCATTTGATATGACAGCAAAAGCAAAGCTTGCTTCCAAAGGATTCGCCTTAGGGACAAATGTGGCTGATTCAGGCAGATGAGAGTCCTTGGGTGATAACAATTAGAGAGACAATTGCACAGCTCTAACTTTTTCTATTAAAGAATATGCGGAAAATAACTGGTTGAGCTATTAAGTAAGCCTCTGATTTTTACTTCATTTGACTCTCGACTTTGATATATCAACAAAAGCGAACACCATCAGTGCTAATGGATAAAAAAATGCTTAGTTATATTTGTGTGGAACTTACCATCGCAAGAACAAATTCATCAATCATCAAGTTGCATTTAGGGATTTTAAATCGCTAATATAATCGCTAATTATATTCCTCGTCTGATACTACTTCGGATTCTGAGATATTAGATGGAAATATGGCTGATTTTTGGTAGAGTATTCGCTACATGATAATAAGATCTTCTTCTCCACAGCAGAAGCGACTGCAAGCTCAAGCAGCAACAACACACACTGTCAAAGGACGAACAGGTTCGCACTGAGGATATTTTATGTGGCCTGCTTACACTATGATGGGCAAGAATATTCATAATCTTATATATCCATCTAGATGAAATGTTATTCACTTACCAGCAGGCATTGCATACCGTAAAATGGAACTCGGCTTACACAAACTTAGTGCAATGGTTCGAGTCTTTGCTAATCACTATTTGCAAAATTTGACTTGGCTTATTTTTAAGATGTTCATTGCGGTCGTCCAAGTATTAAACATTCTTATGCATATATACTTTAGATCCGAAATAGTCAGTCGTTGTATTAACTACTCAGCAAAGTAAAAATAATACACTCTTTCTATGCTCGTCGCGATCACGATATGTGACGACGACTTATCGTATTTAGCGAAGCACTCCTGAATTCGTTTGAATATCGTATAACAGAAATTGGGAACTGCGCTAAGCAGATTGGAAATAAGTAAGCAAAATTTGCAAGCAAAACTCAACTTAAAAAACAAAGTTGTTGATTAAATACTGTAACAAATTATGATTATAAATTATAATATAATAAATGCTCATACAGTATTTTTGATGTGACAAATAAAACATGGGTTGATCAATAAAGTGCACAAGTTACAAGAACAAATTTAAATCAAACTCGTTTCGAAATATTTTTATAATTTATATTTGTATTTATATTTTCACAGTAATTGTTTTGTTTTTTTTTTTTTTTTTCCTTTTTAGCTTTAAAACTTTGATTCATATTATTGGCTTATTGTTAAACACTAAAAATGACATAGGCAGAGAATGCATGAAATGTACGTAAAAGAAAATGTTTACATACATTCAGACAGTATCAGTATATATATACTTGTTGCTTTTTCTTGCTTAACTAAAATACATATGTAATACATGTGTGTGTGTGTGTATGTAGGTGTATGTGTGCATTCTTTTTTTTCGAACTTTTTCTTTTTTTGTATTTTGGCTACTTGCAGTTTGCCCTGATTTTGAATATATGTATTTAATTGAAAACATTTTTATGTAGGCTCTGGAGTTGAGTTTGAGAAATATTGTCTTACTTGACTATGACAATTTAAAGTACATACATATTATGGGGAGCGGGGTGGGGAGGGGGGGTGTTAAGGAAGTCGTCTGTATTAGTGTAGTGTATTAGTTTCTTGGAAAATAAATACAAACACTTGTCGTATATATCAATAAAAAAAAGACTCGAAAACTTTTGAGATTTATTTTCTGATCTGCTCTGGATTCACTAAATTAAAATGGCAGTTCTGGTTTTGTTTTGATTTTAAACAGTTTTTATCTCTGGCACTTGATGTCCCATCATCATCATCATCAAATTTTCAAGTTTAATTAATTGTATATTGATTATTGCGGGGTGCTCAGTAAATTAATGAGATACTTTCAAGTTCGTGAGCGTCTTCCTTTTTTCTTTAAAGTTCCGTTTGGGATATTTGATTTTTTTTTTGTTTCATTTTTTTTTGTTTTTGTTTTGAACACTAACTTATTAAATGCTTTAGCTGTGCATATTCATATTGATTTCAACCCAATTGCATCACTCTCTATATGCCTTCCGCTTTCCACTTTGCTTTTTCTTCACTTTTCTCTTTTGGCAACATTTTTAATGTGTAAACTTTAAACAATATTGTATATATCTATATGGGGAGTATTACTAAGATGCGAATTTGCTTTCGTTATCGATCTGTGCTTATAAACTAGGTTTTCACTATTCCGCGCCTTCCACATCTATATCATTGTCTGGCAGATCGTCTTATACAGTCCACAAAAGAAATATTATAACACATTGTGATGCTACAAATTACATAATAACTCTAAATAAAAAACCTAATTTTCAACTAAAATTACAGTCTCAGTAAAATGGGTTTGTTGCTTGTTGTTGTTGTTCTTGTTGTTGTTGCTGTTGCTTCCAGTATTCAAAATGAAATCCTTGCGTATTATTTGCCAACTCTTCTTCTCCATTCTCTCCTGCCTGTCTGCATGTCTTTTAGCCACTTAATCCTGGTCCGAGGCACCTGGATAGTAGTAGGGAGGTGGACGCTCATATTCGGATGCTGGCGGCGCCACGGGCGGATTGTGATAGCGTGGCGGCTCATGATCCCAGTGTCTGTGAATTGTTGCAATACAAATCGGTTAATAATCGGTCAATTAAATAAACTGTACAACGAATAAAAACAAGAACAACTGAGTCATGTCGGATTAGTTGTCGTTTTCTTTTCTTTGCAACTGAAGCAACAGTTAATTTTGCGTCCGGAGTTGGGCAATGGAGCAGAGAGTAATATTTGTAGTAGTTGTAGTTGTAGCTGTAGTCTCCGATTGAAGCAGAATGAGGGGTGCTCGATATGCATATGCATAGTCAGTTAATGTTCTTTGGACTGACTATATGACAAATGATCCATATGATTGCGTAGAGTAACAAAAAGCAACAACAAACACACACAAACACATCTAGTTGCTGAAAAATAATGGCACCACTTTTTTCCCCTTCTTTTTCACTTTTTTTTTAAGTCTTCTAAAAACGTATTCAAAAGTTCCATAAATTTGTAAATTTTGAAAAAAGAGAAGACAGATTTGAAAAGATTTGTTGTGGTGTGCGAGTGGTGCTATTATTTGATGGGCAACTGTAGACACACAGATTGGTAGGCAGAGAAACAGTTATAGAGGAGGTTGTAAACCAAACAAAATATGTATTAACCAAACCAAATCAAACCATTTGCACTTCGGTTCAGGCCTAAAAGAAACCATCTGCGGCCAGTGCTTTTGGCCTTGTATCTTGTACAACTTTAGCGCTAAATAAAACAAAATCGAAAAAGTAGCTATTAAATTTGGGCGGCCATTCAATTTGTAGCTTTGTGTGTGTTTCTGGTATCGATGGATATTATATATATATATATAAAAATATTTATATGTGTGTTAGATATGCTAATTTAGAAATTTTGATTAGGCAGGACACGCGTGTTTGTTTTTTTCTTTTTTGGGAATGTGGTGAGGGAGATGTGGGGGATGAACTTACGTGGGTGCCACATCGTTATAGCGCATATTGCTGCCACCAGCAGTTGGACCATCACCATTGGCAGCACCCGAAGCAGCGCCAGCAGAACGCGACACTCTCGACACACTTGGCGATGCATCCTCATAGTAATCCTGTTGCTCCCTCGTCCGTCTTTCGTACGCCTTGCGTCGCTTCTTGGGCACACTAAAAAACAGATAACAAATTGCGAAGAGACAGAAGAGGGAGAGAGACAGTTAGAGGTGTGTGTGTGTGAGTGTGTGTGGCTCAGAGGCGGTGTCCTCTTATCAGACATCCACACAATTCTCAATCGCTTACTTGGCCAGTGGCACATGCTCGCGCTCGCGTTCGCTGTACGCATCGTATAAGTAGTCGCTGCTGCGTGCGGGAAGCGGGGGCGTGCAGCGTGTATAGCGTAATGGGAGGGTTAGCGGTGAAATGAGAGAACGGAACACAAGTGGAATGATCAGATTAGTGGCCATGTGCAAAACCAATTAACAACTCGCATTTGCCCAACGTTATGCATGCAGTTAAGTAAGATGATAACACGGGTAAGTCTCCTCACTTGGGACAGGGGACTAACTTACCCGCCCTCAACAACGGCCACAGCTGGCGCCGAATAGGGATCAATCTTCTTGTACAAGCACAGCAGGCGGTGGGACACAAAGAGCACGGGCAGAAAGAGCAGACCGCACAGCAGCACTCCGACCCAGAAACCATTCTAAAAATAAATAGAAAACCCAATATTAATAGTGAATCGTCTTAAAGACTAGAAAATAAAATCATTGGTTTTTATAGAATTACTCTCTGAATAATAAGGTTAGTAAAAAATAAAAATATATACACAATTTTTGTCCACTCACCATTGGATCGACGAGACGATGGCAAATCAAGTCGACGCTGCGGCGATAAACGCTGGCGAGCGGAGCGCATTTTCCGACATTTCCCTGGCACTTATCCACAACCATTTCGATATATTTGACGACCTGTTCCTTGATGGAACTGGTCAGATTCTCGCGCAGTTCACTCACATATTGCTGGCCATGAACTCGAAAGAAGGCTTCCGAGCGTTCCGTTGATGCCTGGAGCAGTTTAATGGATTCACCAAAGGCATTGTTATTATACAGAATAAGCTGATCAATTTTCAATAGTTTTTGCGTCATGTTGCTCATTATCGATCTGATCTTGTCGACGAACTCTTCGTGATATCTCTGTAAATTGTAGGCTTCGTTATACAGAGAGGTGCGGGCCCAATCAAAGATGCCCCACTGACTCCAGAGGCTGGCTCGCAACTCCTTCAATTCAATGGCCAGTGTGGGCAGATCAATGGGCGTCAGCTGATTGCACAAGAGATCCGTGTAGACTTTACTTTGATAGCTCGATAAATTGCTGCTGCGCAATGCCTCCAAATCACGCTTATCCTTGTCCGTGAGTATTGTGAAATTGTTCAGATTGGCCAAGAAAATGGGCAGGGCTTGCGTCTCGCCGATAACCTTTACCCTCGCCAGATCCTCAATGTCATACAGATCGTTGTCTTTGAGCAGTTTAAAGATCGACTGATCCGCCTGACAGGCTTTGATGGCACTCGAAATGCGCAACGGGGGCAACGGCGTCTCCGATTTGAGTTCGCTCTTTGGCAAATAACGATTGAGATCAATGGCCGAGTCCAGCTGACGGAATAACGCATTTGATTCCTGATCCCGGAGCGGAGCACACGCACCCTGATAGGTGGCCAGGCCGAAAACAAAGTAAAATACGCCAACGAGAACCACAAGCGAGAACACGCAGAATATCAGCAATATGGCACTAAAAGGAAGAGTTGAAATATTTATTGCAGTATTTATACAGATATTGAACTTAAATATATACTATCTACTTTAAAATTTATACTTATTTTTTATATTTATTTTTATTTTATATTTAAAAGGAATTTGATCTTTAAATACTCACAGTAACAGGCAGGAAGCGCCTGTTCCCTTGCTGCAGCAATCATCGCGATATCCACGACGCCGACGTCCACAGCAGCCGCAAACCAGTGCAATAATCAGCACAATCAGAATCTAAAATAGAAAATCCAATTCAGATTAAATTAAGTGGCATTCAATTAAGTGTATGGTTGCACCCACAATCAATAGGACGACGCAAACAATGACGTTGATGATGCTGCGATCAGCTCCAAATTTGTCGTAGACATCCTCAAATGATTTCGTCGATCGAACCGTATTTAAATGTATTTTACTGATGACAGCATCAATCATGCTGCGTATATTGTTCGCCTGAGTGCGGAACAGGTCCCGTCCACTGCGAATATCACGGATAATCGGTGGTATAATGGGTTCAATGCCATCCTTAATCCTCTTGCCCACATTCTGCAGTCGAACAATCACTTCCTTGGATGTTTTCGCACTGTTCTTTGCAATGATTAAGTCCATGGCCCTTAGATAGTACGTGGTATTTGGTAGCTGTAAGAGAGAACGGTTTCAGTAATAATCCCTTTATTAAAGAATCCATCCAATCCTTACGTCATCGAATTGCAGACACTTCGAACCATCGAGGAACTCGATTTCGGTGCGCTTCAAGAAGTGCAAGCATTCCCGATTGCCGCAGAGCACAGCACAGGCATAGTTCACATCGCGCTTAACGCCACGAACACCTTAAAGTATTAGAAATTGAGGAAAATAAATTATTTAATATATAATAAATATATCATATAATAATATCATTTATCATTTATAATTTACCATCTCGCAACTGTTTGGCATAGAATCGCAAATCCTTCTCCAGCTTGTCCACTTGCCTGAATAACTTTTGCGCCTCATCCATGTTTTCCAGTATGCGCTCGAGATCATAAACTGCATTCGCCTCCGATGCATTCATTAAATTAAGGAATATGGTTTTATGTAAGTCTAAAGGGGGGAAAAGGAGTTAAATTTACTATGCAAAACAGGACACAGACTTGAACTTAAGTCATACTCGTTAGCTTGTTGGTTAGATGTTTGTCCATCTCTTCGTAGTTATTGACAAGCAGATGGTGAATGTGATCGGAGACATCCTTGAGATAGGTGCAGGTGTCCTGGCTGCCACGTCGCACCGTTGTGCTCGTCTCCTCGAAGCCACGATCCAACAGTTTATTGGTAGCAAAAGCAATGATAACACCAAAACTACGATTGCAAAACGGGTAATTAAAATGTACAACTAATATTGATGGGGTTGTGTTTGAGCTCACAGAATTCCAATGATTAGCAGGAGGAGCAACAGGCCGCAGCAGCAGCGTCTGCGCGCGTCCTTTTGACTATCGCAGGGTGGACACCCCTCCTTGCAACGGCGACAGCAGCAGAAGCAGCAATAGCAGATGCTGTGCATATAGAAGAATGGAATTAGAGAAGGAGTTTAAACTGAGAAGGAGCTGTTCAAACTTACGCTATAAAGGGCATAATGACGACGAGGGAGACCATCAAAAAAGTGGCAATGAGCACCACCCAATACTGTGTGAGCAGCTCGCGCCAATCATTCTCCTCCACCTTCGGGCCCAAAGCGATGCTGTCCTCCTTGATCACAATGTAGCCTAAATAACCAAGATATTATTAAAGATTTTAGTTATAGATTTAATTTGAATTTGGCTTTACCCGGCGGTATAGCTGCCTCTTCGGGCAAGAGATAATCGAACAAGTAGCGTGTAAAATTGTAAACGGGATCCATTGCCTTAGTTGATTGCTTTGGTTCTTTGGTATAGTTGGCCTTCGATTTGTAGTCCGTGAAATTGGCCAGAGACGATTCAGAGTCTAGCTGGCCAGGCTTCTCATCTCGCCACTCCTCTGCGCCTCTTGCTCCAACTGCTGCTACATTTGCTGCGTGTGCTGGCCTTATTAAGGTGGCCAAGGCGAAGCCGAAGACTATCAGGCTAAAACTGCATATGGCCCAATAGACAATTTGACGCTGTCTTCGCTTTCGAGCGCTGATTTTATAGCGTGCCGGCGCCGCCTTGGCCTTAAGACGTTCCATCGTCGCTTGTGTCATTCTCTGGTCTGTCTGTCTGCCCGTCTACCGTCCTCCTCCTCCTCTTTAGAATAGGAGTGTGCTGTGGCCGTTTGTCTGGGCTCTGGAAATGTTGCTTCTAACACGCTTGGCTCCTGTTTGGGTTCCACTTCTGGCCACCGGAGAGCAACGCATCCATTTCATGCGTCAGCGAGCGCTGCAAGCAGAAAAAAAAGGGAAACGATTAAAACAAACGTGTTTTTTTCTCGAAACCAACAACACTCCCTAATATGAATTTAGCATGTCTTGACCCAATTTACATATAGGTGTATTGATATTAATCCCTGGCAGGCAAGTAAATCAGAAATGCAAATATATACACGTATATTTACTTCTATATATATATGTAATCATTCTTGATGTGGGTGTGTCGCATCTTTATTTGCTTAAGCACAAATGCTCAAATGTTTTGTGGTGTGTGTGAGTGTGTGGCAAACACTCCACTTGACATCAATTAAAGCCAATAAAAACCGAATGCGAATGCGAACGACAATCCACAGCAGCAATTTCCATTTCAACTGACCGACTCTAGGTTCGTATCTGCGAGAGCAAATCTAAATGTCCTCGAAGGAAGCATAGCATATATGCCTGGCAGTTAATGCTAGCAATATATTCTATATATCTGTATTGCTGATCTACGTATAATCTAAGATACCCTCGAACAGGAAATGGTTAAATAGGCTAGCTAATTTTAGTTTGCTCAATATGAAATTAATTTCTGGTTCACAAAATCTGCGTTAATAAGCCGATTCTTAGTGAAATTTGTATAGTTGTTCCCTCTGTATAATATATATAAATAAAATAACTATATCTCTATAATTGTGTCGAGTTAAAATAAAATAATTCCAATCTGTCTATTTATATTCCAAATTTCAAGCCTCTAGCTCTAATAGTCTCTGAGATCGGCTGTTGCTGCTGATTAAGTATATATATATATATATATATCTGTCTGTTACTTCATTATACTCACTTTCCTTACTTTTAATGAGTTCAAGGCATTAAAGAAAATTAGAAAAACAAAAAAAATATTACATGCCCCGGGTGAGGCTCGAACTCACGACCTTAAGATTATGAGACTTACGCGCTGCCAACTGCGCCACCGAGGCTATGCCCGACAGAACGGCAAACACGTAATTCTACCCAGGCTGCGACTGTTGTCGCTTTTTTCGTTCTGATTTGTGAAGAAGATGAGAAATAAGCGGATGAATCAAGTTAAATGTTTTTTATCAGGCGCATTCCAAAATAATGCGCGGACATTTAATATAAATATAAAAAACAATTGTATTTAATTTGATGAGAAATGAAAACTGAAAGCGAAAGGAAGTTATGATAAGAGATATTACTCTCATTTTTATTTAATTCCTAGAATACAGTTCTTAGTATAAACCCACTGATAAGTATAAATTTGTAATAATTCACAGAATAAGTCGCTGAATCATCACACATTTATATTAGTACACAGAATATGTTGCTCGATATGTCTATATTTTTATTAATTCACAGAATAGCTCGTCAGATATGTCTACATTTTTTTGTTTTTAATATTTCATATAAATTTATTCATGAAACATTATCAATCGACGATTATGAATTTCAAGCACTTTCTGCGAGAACAGCAGCAGCAACGACAACAACAACAACAAGTGCATAATAGAATGCATTACACAGATAGTAAAAGAGGAGGCAAAGTTGAATGAACCTCGCCATGAACTGTAAACTGTATGTTGTTGTGTGCAGCAGCAGCAACAACAACAGCAGCAGGCAGAACGAAGAAGCTCAACTTAAATGGACAGCAGGCAAGTTAATAATAAAAAAAAAATAGTGTGGGGTGCAAGAGTCTGATGTGGTTTTTATTGTTGTTCTTGGCTGGTACTTGAACCACTGAGGGACGCCTGCTTAACTGCCTCGCTTGCCTTGCCCCAGCAGAAGGTGTCGCAGTAAACACAAAACACGCACAACAAACAAACACACACACACACACACACACACACACACACAGTGCTTATCTTACTTTTTTTATGCGCACTTTTAACGGCTTGTTTTTGTTTGTTTTTGCAATGGCTTGGTCAGTTTTACACTAAATAGGGGCCACTCTTAAAGTGTCGCCTGCCAGTTAACAGAGACAGTTAACAGCCCGTTTAATTTTCATGTCAAACAACAATTGAGGAAAATTGCTTTTAGATTGCGTATACGTTGCGTTGTCTAGCTCAGACTGTGCCAGACTACGACAAGTTGAAGGTGCGATTTGCTCCTGGCAAAATTCTGTATACGCTTGCAACCAAATGTGGAGAGAGTGGGAGAGAGCGCAATATAGAGACAGCCAGAAAGAGAGAGAGCACAAGAGAGATAGAGAGAGAGAGAGCGTAGCATTTGAACGGCCTTGACATGAGCAGCGGACAAAAGCTGGAAGCTGCCCCCGCTTGACAACAATGCAGCAAGAAGAAGAAGAACAAGAGCAAAAGAGGCAGAGGTCAACTTTAATTTAAGCACGCACAACGCACAAGCGATTTGTGCTTCAAAAAACACAACAAACCATACAAAATCAACAAAATTAGTTGCAGACTTGATAATAATAAGCACATGCGCAGTCGGAGAGCAATCTGAGCAATCTGCCAGGTGGCGCACCGATTATTCTAGGGGCGGCTGCTGCTCAAACCTATAATTTTCAAATTCATGCCAAAATGCAGCCCTAAAAAATCCCAAATAGACATGGCTGCAAATTGACCACTGCTATCACTTACACTGAAATTAAATTATATGTGTACCAAAACAAATTCAAGTCATTTAATTTATTTAAAACATTTTCCGCTTTACGCTACAAATTTACACTTATAATTAGCACAAGAAATCAGATTCGGACATGGCTACTAATAATTTCTCTTAGCCATAACTCTTTTGCAAAAGTCAACAAATATTTCAAAACTAGGTCTTTTCGGTCATGACTTGCCATTTAGAACAATTGTTTATTTAATAGTAAAATGATATTCTGCGTCGAAATACATATAAAAAAAAGCATGTCAAGTCTAAGTCGAATAAGTTTGCATATGGTTCCAAGTCTAAACTCTACCAAAACTCGAACGATTTGCAAAAGTAATAATGTTTAGCTCACAGTCTGACCAAAAGAATAATACTACATTTAGAGTGGAAGCCGAGGTTCTGCGTAAAAAATCACAATCAGTAAAATTTCTAACATCAAATTTTAAAGACAATACCTTATCTTCCGCAAAACTGCAGCCACAAATGATTATTTACAATGAATTTACCACATGTGGTAATTGTGCACAAAGTTATTTAAGTAATATTAATTTTTTATTTTTTATTTTTTTTTTGTGCAGTTTTACGACACGGACGAATCATCGAAATCGCTGGAAACCAAACGAGTAATCGCCGACGACGACCCACTTCTTGAAATTGAATCAGTTTGTCTGTTTGTCCGTCTGTCTGTCTTTCTGTCTGATGCTGTTTTAAGTCAGTCAAGCCTAACAGGTTTTTTTTTTCTTTTTTTGTACATTTGTGGCAACCAGATACCTTTCGCTTGGGCAATACACAAATGTACTCTTTAAGCGTGAACGGCTTCATTTATTAGAAAGTGTTTGCACATATGCCTATAAAAATGAGCAGTTGACTTAGCTAGAATTGTGTACTAAATAAATAGATATAGAGTGATACGGAGATCTTGTGATTTACATGACTAACCAAAATAAATAGTTGACTAGGCCAGAATTGTGTACTCAATAGATATATAGAGTGATATGAAGATCTTGTGATGCAGATGATTAAGTTCAGTCAACACGTGTAAATTCTTTATGGTCTGTGTAAAACTACAGAATTGTGTATCAGCAGCTGAAATTACACAATTCTCGAGAACCTGCAAGTAAGCACACACTTTAGCTAAAGATAAATAAATACCCATTCAATTGTTGAATAACGGAATGCTTTTGTTTATCCCCAATTAATTCATATCAGCTATTTGACCTTGAACTGAAATGTGTGTATATTAAAAAATAGATTTTGCTCTTGTGGCTGGAATTTGTAGCACAATTAGATTTTCAACTAATATCGCTTCGCATAATTAATGCCCAGCAGCAAGTGTTTTCAAGTCTGCAAAAAAAAAGGCGTTGAGGGCAAATATTAAAATAGCAAACACGCAAACAACAAAAGCGCCGTCTATATTTTAAGTGAAAGCCAAGAAAAGTACGATTCGAACTTATTGAGGCCAACACAGGTTGATTTTTTTTTTTTTCAGCACAACTCAACTCTATTTAAAATTCCCGCACTGCGTCGTCTTTTAGCGCAGCCAATTTGATTAAGGGACAAGTTTCACAAGTTGGAAATAGGTTGCAGGCAATCTAATTAACCTGCAACCTAGTTTTGCACTTGCTGTCGAGGTATTTCAATCACTTATGCTAGTTAAACGATATATTATTGATTGGCAAGAGATTGGCATAGGTATTGAAAGTACACTCGCAAAAAATAATCTTATTTGAAGTATACAAGCAAATTTATATCAATCTCAAAAATAAAGTAAGGATTTAAATCAAGATCGTACGAAAAATCTATAAAAAGAGTTTCAAGTTAAGGATTAAGTTAGATAAGAGCTGCAGCACTTGGAGTAATAAATTTCGTATTTCACTGCTATTACGGTTCCAAACTCTCTTAGCTAATCTGATCTCAATCTCAAATACGCTAGATAATATTAATTAGAGTAAACAATTTTATTTTTGGATTCAACTCCAGAGAGCACGAAAATCTTACGTAAACAGTGAAGATTCAATTTAGATAAGAGCTTTATCACTTGGAGTATAATTTATCGTATTTCTCAGCTCTTATTTATTCAAGCTTAGTGAGTACAATAGATATGTAAGCTTATTATTTTTGCACTATATACAAATATAATTTTTCCCATATTGCTCATATTTAAGCAACATTAAACTCCGAATTACGCTTTTGTTTCTTTGTTTGGTAACATAAACAATCTCAGATATTTGGTATACAACAAACTGACGGAAAACTGATCTGCTGGCCATGGGCGGAAATTCAGTGTCATCTTTGTGCTGTTTAAAAAGATAGCACGAAATGTGGCCGCAGTTGATGTGCAGATACTTTGATACTTTTGAACGCAACAAAGAACCGGTATCTGGCCAAGGGAAACTGGTTTTGCCAGCCATGTGAGTCAGATACAGACTCAGCTGGAGCTACCATTTTCGGAGGCTAATCAAATGCTGACACAAAGAACAATTTTTAATTGAAATTAAGCACACGTGCAAGCGAGATAGATGGCAAACAATGAATATAAAACGCATACTCATATGAGACAAAGCGAGAGAAATGAGTCAAGTTGTTGCGGTTGTTATTGTTGTTGTTGTTGATGGGCGAACGGAAGTAGAAGTTACAAGCATAAAGCGTTGGCTTCATATGTCAACGACAAGAGCGAGAGAGAAGAAGAGACTAGTATGATTGGTATTTCTTGCTCTGTTTTGCTTTGCTTTATAACAGTAAATAAGCGTAGCAAGAAACGTTAATTTCCAACGTATTAATAGATGACTTTTTGCTGGAAACTGGAAGCATTAAGAATGCAAATTGGGAACGCAATTTGGTGACATGCACTTGCATGTTTGCATGGCTTTTGGAATGCAAGTGTGCCCAAAAAAACAGAGATAAATACTTGGGTGCCGGCTATAAATACATACATAAATACACACAAACAGACGTAGTTCATGCGCATAGAAGACCAGCAGATAGATTTGGGCTACGGCCTCTGCTTGCTAGCAGCCAGAATTGAGCAGCGTCTCCAACAAAAAACATACATACATAGAATGCACACATATGCAATGGGAATATAGGTAACGGCATTTACATATACCTATATCGGATGTATGTGTGTGTGTGTATTTTACACAGGTCAGGGATGTATCTGTAACTGTATATGTAGCTGTAGTTGTATATTCTGCGCAAATGCACATTTACAACTACACACATACATACACATATACACATACATACGAATTCAATTGCCCTGATTCCGATCTCAAGTTGTCGCGTGTGAACAGTAAAGAAACCCAGCAGTCCATCTAAAAAAATAAACAATAAAGGTTTGAGTGGGTAGGGGAGGGGTTAGAGGTGAGATGAGCGCTAGATTCACCTTCACCTCACCCTCAACCTGAATGTGAGAACAATAACGCATTCTTCGCACTCACAGAAACAGACATACAAGAGTAACGGTAATTGGTGTCTTTGTCTCTTGCTCAGCTTCTGCATTGCAAAAACACATAAATCAAATCATATTTCACCTGACGGCAACTTCCAAATCCAATTAGCCAAACACACACATATAAACATATCTATGCATATCAAGAACATTCAGTATGCATGTGTGTGTGTGTGGTGTTTGCATTGTTTTACTGTGTAATTTGAAACACTTGGTCAACAAATAACAGAAAGCTACCCAGCTGGAACACTTAACCATTCCAGTTCCAGTGCAATGGAATCTAGTTAGTTTCTCTTGTGTAGAATATTAATATCAATTGAATCTGCAAAAGCAAACATTGTTCTTTTTTTATTTCACACATGTATTTAAATAGTAGTACACATTTGGGGTACCCCTCCCTTTTTATTTTATGCGTGTGTGTACAGCTTCCAGTGGCCTGGGTTCGCGTATTGTACTTGGAATGAGAATTGTAACTGTGCGTGGGTCAAAATACAAACACACATACAAAACGAGAATAGCTGCATTGAGATGCGTATTTACATACATACATATATAATTGCATTTTCGCTGCATACACACATACATGCATACAAAGCATAGCATGTGCAAGTGTTTGTGTGCGAGTGTGTGTATCTATTGCACCGCCTGCATCAAAACATTCTTTTTCTTTTCTTTGTCTACTGTTTGAATAGTGGTGGGTTCAATTTTTAATAGCTCGGCACTCTACACTTTGTTTACACAATTGAAATGGCAATTTAGACGACAGTTTAAGTCAGCATTTAGTTGGATTCACTTAGTAAATCACCTTTTTATTAAGGGGGCAATTAACACAATTTCCACAAAAATATGCCGTCGTCGAACGTTAGCCTCGACGCGCGTAGCACACGGCGACAACTACTAGTGATGGTAATGCTCCACTTTCAGTGATGGCTAATCAACTATCGTGATAATTTTCTTTCACATCGATATGACATTCAATGCGAAACTGTTCGTGACATCGATAGGGGCGTGCGATAGTTTTCGAATATTTAACGAAACTTTTATAACAGCTGAACATGCCAGTTTATTTTATTGAATTGATTTTTTATTTGGTTTTAATTGCTTTAACTAAGACCATTTGACAATTGTTATTGGTTTTGAGCAATCATATTTTCTTTATTGAAGAAAAGCTCTTTTATATAATTTGATTGCATTTACAAATTTACAATTATCACGACTAAGTCCTATGTAAATATGTTTTGGTCTTCGTTTTCTTCTGCTACTATTCCTCTTTTGGCTTTGTCAGCGATTCCGGCTGGAATTTAACATTGAGTTCTTTAACAGCATTAGAGGAGCTGGCAGCAACAGCATTAGCTCCAGCCTGTGGCACACTGGCACCTGAACGTGCAACTCCGACATCCGTTCGACCACTCATCTGGGCAATCTGCTGGCCACCCGTACAAACCATAATGGGTGGCGGCACATACGGAGCACCAGTGCAAGCGGGACAGCTGCGCCTAAATAGTTGAAGGTGTTCATTAGTTTTGGATTAAGAGTATTAACTTTTATGTACTCACCCTTTCTTGGGTACCGCTGGGACAACAACGACTGCGGGGGGCACAAAAGCGGCGTGCATTCGCTTCCAGATACACATCAGCTTGTGGGCAACAATCAGGATGGGCAGCAGCAGCAGCGAGGCAAGTAACATGCCCACCCAGAAACCGTTCTGCAAATTAAAAACGAGTTAAGTTCCAAACGAAAAAGTTAAAAACAAATCATAGAAGGAAGATTTGTATTAATTAATACCTCGACAGAATAGATAAGTATCCAATAAGTAGGGGCCTCGAAATTGTTCTCGAAACTCGCTTATAAGACTAATAAAAGATCTACCAGAAACATTTCTTGATGGTACTCTAACTCACCATTGGATCGACAAGGCGATAACAGATTAGATCAACGCCCCGGTAGTATATGTAGGCGAGGGGGGTGCAGCGTCCGAGATCTTGGTTGCATTGCCGAACTAGATCTTCAAGAAACTGATCGACCTGCTCGTTAACCGCATCGGTCAGATTGGTACCCAGCGCATTCACGAATTCCTTGCCATTTTCCTTGATGAACTTCTCCGAGCGCTGCACCGACTTCAAGAGCACGTCGATGGAGGTACTATAGTTGCGATTCTCGTAGAGAATCATCTCATCGATTTTAATGAGATTTTGCTTCATCTTTCTCATAATGCTGCGGATTTTCTCAGTCCACTCCTTGTTGTAGGTATCGAATTGGAAGGCCTCATTCGATAGCGAAAAGCGACCATATTTATTCCAGGTGTCCCAACCCGAATCATATTCGATGCTGTCCCGCACCGTTCGCAGTCCGGCCGATAAGGTGTCCAGATTGGGTGTAACGGGTCCTCCGCACATATTTTTAATATATAAATCGCTGTGATATGGTCCCAAATCACCGGCACGCGTGCCATCCAATTTGGCCACTTCTTCTTCGGTTAAGAGGGACACCTCCGACAGATCCTCATCGAAGATAACTTCCTCCTCCTCCTCTTCCGACTTTTGGGTTAGCACCGCAATATTTGACAGATCCTCAGCATCGTATATATTGTTCTCCAGCAACAGATCAAAGATCGATTCATTGGCCATGCAACCTTTGATGGCTGACGACATACGCAACGCCGGCAGCGTGTCAACCGATTGCTCCCTCCTCATTTGTGGCAGATAGTGCCTCAGATTGACGGCCGCGTCCAGTTCACGAAACATGGCATTTCCATCCCGATCTCGGAATGGCGCACAGGCGCCCTGATAAGTCACCATGCCCAGCACAAAGTAGAACAATCCAAGGAGCACACAAAACGAGAATATGCAGAATATGAAGATAATGGCGCTGCACATATAAAATTGGCATTGTAAGATTATCGTTTGCTAACTATTCATATTTTTTTGAGTGTACTTACACTAATAAACAAGTGGCACCCATTGATAGTCTGCCCAAGAAAGCGCAGATCAGCGCGACTATCAGAATAATTGCAACCTGCAGGGAATAAACATTTATTTATATTTGTTGCAACAATACACATTTCTTTTCTAAGTGTACTACTTACCGTTATAATCAATACACAGGCAAAGACATTGACATAGCTGCGACCGCTCCCGAACTTTTCGTAAACATCCTCAAAGGATTGCGTGGAGTGTAGTGTCCGATTATGTATGTCACTGATGAGCGCATCGATGACGTCGCGTATCTCCTCGGAATGGGCCACAAACTCATTCCGTCCCCTGGTCACATCGTTCACCATCTGCGGAGCGAATTGTAGCATGGCCGTTTCGATCTTGGCGCCGATCTCCTGAAAACGCTTCAGCGCCCTTTTGGGTATCTGAACATTTTCTATCTCCAAGATTATACTCCGCATACCATCCACAAATACAGTCGTGTTCGGCATCTGAAACAATTCATATTTGATATGAAGATTAATCATGCTTGCCGCAGAGCTAGGAGACTCTTATGATGTCGGCCACAAATCCCTACTCACCTTATCCAGATGCAGGCAGGGAGAGGCGTCAACGAACTCTATCGCTGAGTTTTTTAGGAAGCTCTGGCACTTCTCGTGGCTGATCAAATTGGCGCAGGCATAGTTCACATCCCGCTTGGCGCCACGCACACCTGCCACAGAAATTCAAATAAATGAAATCAATTATTAATAATTAAATAAATTAAATCCATACCATCTCGCAGCTGAGTGCCATAGAAACGCAAATCCTTCTCCAGTTTGCCCACTCTTTTCATCAACACTTCGGCTTCCTTCATGTTATCCATGATGCGTTCCAAATGCTCGATGGCTTCTGCCTCGGAGACATCGGCCAAGTCCAAGAATATGTGCAGATGAGCATCTAAAAAAGTCAGCATTAGCTAAAAAGCAAAACTGATTAACTGAGGAGAGTGAGTTACGAGTTAGCATTTCGTTGAGATGGGCCTCCAGCTCATCATAGTTGTAGATGAAGATGTGATGGATGTGATCGCTGACATCCTTTAAGAAGCGACACGTGTCCTCGGTGCCACGCTTCACTGTAGATCGGCTCTCGTCCAGGCCACGATCCAGCGCTCGGTTCGATGCGAAGGCAATGATGGCGCCAATCCTGCGAAGAGGAAGAAAGGAATCAATTCAACTCTACTTTATCCAGTCAATGGAAGACGTTACATTATAAATATGATCAGCAGCAGCAGGAACATGCTGCATATCTTGTTTCGGCATGCATCATCTTTGGCCTGGCATGGCGGGCATCCCTTCTTGCAGCGACGACAGCAACAGAAGCAACAATAGCACACACTAGAAAAAGGACATCGGATATTGTGGATTCCTGGTTCCGTAATTGATCTACTCACGCAATGAATGGCATGAGAAATATGAGAAGGAACAGGAAAAAAACCCAAATTAAGGCCAGCCAATAATGTGCCAGGAGAGCGCCCCAATCGTTCTTCTCCACCTTGGGACCCAGGGCCAAAGTATCGTCATGCTGAATCGCCACATAGCCTGGAAATGAATCAATCAAATTTGGGTCTGGCTGGATGGAAATGCTTACCCGACGGCATCGCTGAATCACTGCCGATGAAGGTGTTGAATAGACAATGTGAGATATTAAAGACAGGTGTGATTGCCCAATTGGTGGCATTCCTATCGCCGGAATAACGCACTTTGGGCGTGTATGGTGTCAACTTCACGGGCGGAAAATGCGCCTGGCCCAACTGCTCGTGGGTTGTGCCATGCCCCAACACCTCTTCATCTCCCTCAACCAGGACAGGCTCAATCAGTGCAAGCAGCACGACCAAATATCCAATGGCCATGAGATTAGCATGATGGCATCGACGTGTCCTGGTTCTGGTTTCGACTGGGTTATTGGTGCACATTTATGTATAAGCTATGCACATCAAATTTGGTTGAAAAAAAAAACTATAAGATTGTAACTATAAATTGTAACTTAACAAATCAAAACTATTTGAAATATGTCAAAACTGAATAACAACAATCAGTGAGAGCAGAGCATATGTGATCATGATGAAGATGTTGATGATGATGGTGATATGCAAGTAGGCAAACTGTTCAGATTTCATCAAACCATATCTTTATTTGATTTATTTTGTTACACAATTTTTTATTATAATTTTTGTTTGGTTTTAATTGCGCTCCTCTCTCTTTTTCAGCATTTTTCTTTTTCTTTCACTGCATGAAAAGTTAGTACATTAATAAATACATATATATATCCATATATATATTTAAATATACATTTACAATCAGTTTTCGTCATCTATGTTAAATTAGTTTAAATGTACATTAGAAATTTGGTTTCAGTTTTATATTTAACTGCATTACATTAATTGCGTTTCAAAATCAAAAATATATGTATATATAAATATTATTATTTGTTTTTAATGTCTACCATTATGTATACATATACATATACATATATCGAAAGTTATGAAACGTTGCACCCTGATAGCAGCACGTGCAAACACTTTATACATCTACTTATACATATACACATACGCACTTGCTTATCTTGTTTTTTATCCACTTTCATTATGCTAAGCCTTGATAGTTAAAAAAAAACAATATTATTTCTGGTTTTGCTTGATTATCAAAATAAAAACTATTACACACAGTTTACAGTTTAGAGTTTACAGTTTACAGTTTTAGCCATATTATTCCATTACACATTAGCTAAAAGTGCAACGCCCGATTTAGTATTCCATTTGTGACATTTTCAGTTTGACTCTTAGTTCCACAGATCACTACAATTTGCAAAGGTAAAGCTTACTAATCAGTTAATTCTAATTCATAATTGTAATTTGTATTTACTTTCATTTTCTTTTTCTTTTCCTTTTTTTCTTTTGTTTTTCATTAACAAATCTGCAATACTTTTAGCATGATAAACGATTTCGATAATCCGATAAAAATCTTGTGCTGCACTTCTGAACAAACAAAATAATAATAAATATATAATTTTTGTTTATTTTTTTTTGGCAGTTTTTCCGTTGATGCATAAATTAAAAGAATTGGTTAAGCTCAACTCCCTCTCTCTCTCTCTGTGATGTGACGAAAATGTTTAAATACGAAAATTAACAAAATTATTATTAATTGTATCTTTGATTGCTCTTTTACGGGGTGGTTTGAGGCAAAGGTTAATAAATATATATCATAACTGAATTATGAAATCAATTATAAGCGATAAACAAATGCAAATCACAAACTGCAACGGCAAGTAAATAATATAACAGCATCTTTTGAATCCTAACTTAGCGCTGGATGTGTGTGGTTGTTTGCCGTTTCAAATTAATGCAAAACTAGATACAGCATTTCTTACTAAATTACTACATTTGTATATTATTGGGCTTAGTGGGCATGGGCGTGGTTGTGGGCATGGTTGTAGGCAAGGTTGTGGGTGTGATTGTGGGCATGTCGAACTACAGCTGCGCCAGCGAATCGGAGCGAATGAGCGGCGCCAAAGAGCTGGGCACCTTGTGTCCCGTCTCAATCTCGTACTGCACATCGACCGAGGCACCTGCGTCAATGCATAAAAAGAACATTTGTCAATTTATATATATATATATATATTGAGAAACATGGCAATATCTCAAGTGTTCAAAAAACACGCCCACTCTACTACAGCTCTCCCTTACGTTTCTTCTCCAGCGACGTCTGCGCACCCTGCTCGGGTATGAAAGCGGCCACGATAATCGCACAAAAGACGCACAAGGCACCAAAAACGAAGGGCGGCCCCGGCACATGCTCCGATATCTTCTCCACATTCGTCGCATGACTCTTGCTCAGCACGGTGCTGTGCTCACTGTTCAGGTCCACATTGAACAGATAGAAGACGATGCCAAAGACGGCGGGTCCCAAGCCATTGCACAGCCCCCGCATACCAGTGATCATGCCCTGAACGGCACCTGTGTTATGGAAATAAGTTAAGTAAACCTTTAAACAAGTGTTATCGATGTGATCTTACCTTGACTCTCGGGCGCGGCATAAAGTGAGACAAATGCGCTGATTGCTGGATACGTGATCGAACCCAAGGCAGCCACAACTCCAGCTGACCACATCATCCTGGACAAAAGCGAGATTCGTTAGAAATTAATACTCTGATTGTGGAGGTGCAAGAGCATATTGGTTTTGTGCAATGTCTGTCATCATTTGTCTGTGCTAAATCGATAAGAGCGATAATCGCAAATCGATAACACATATCTCTCTTTTAAACTTGGAAGATAGCTTGCTGTTAACCTTCCTTCAGACCAACATTGCTAACTATGCTACTTACCACTTTTCACTGCCCAGGCCATACCAAAGCAGTTGAACCATCTCCAGGGCTAGGCCCATAATGATGGTGCGCTTGGCGCCAAAGACTCTGCAAGGGGACACAGATTAGTGGGGATTACATATACAAATATAAGAATGCTGGAGGAGAGTTGCTCACTTCATAAATGAACCCAGCGTTACTTGGACAGTGATGCTGAGTATGCCCACAACGGCTATAAATATGGAGACCTCAACATAGTTGAAGCCCATCTTGAGCTTGAGGTAGACAAACATGCAGGAATACTCGCCGGCCTCGGGCAGATAGGATAACAGCACGGTGAGGCACAGCATCAAGACGGTCTTGTCTGTGCCCACTCTTCGCAGTGCCTGCAATTCAAATGTATATTTAAATGATTACAAATCATCAGTGGGAAGATCAGCAGATGACCTACCTGAAAGGGATCTGCCTGCTCCCAGCTGATGGGCGCACCCCACGTCGCTGGTCGCATCTTCTCCGACAGGCTCTCCGGCACAGCGACTAGAATGAAGAAGACATCGAGCAACGCAATCGCTGTGGACAACGCCACAACCAGTGTATCACCATACATGTCCATCAGGGCATTGCCCAGGGCCGGTGAGATGACAAGACTTGCTGCAAATGTGGCCGAGGCAAGGCCATATGCCTTCGAGCGCTCCTCCGGCGTTGTCACATCGGCCACATACGCAAAAACCACCGAGAAGGTGACGGCAAAAGCGCCACTAATTGAGATCAGGGCAAAGAACCACCAGGTATTTATGCACATCAGCGGTATGGGCATACATGTGAAGAATACTGTTACTAATAGGAAGAATTTACGTCCCCAGATGTCGGAG
This sequence comes from Drosophila paracracens, assembly GCA_035044025.1. Classification (NCBI taxonomy): domain Eukaryota; kingdom Metazoa; phylum Arthropoda; class Insecta; order Diptera; family Drosophilidae; genus Drosophila; species Drosophila paracracens. The sequence goes on from JAWNMN010000394.1 coordinate 1,491,831, forward strand.
AGGGCGCCAATCAGCGGCGCCGACAGGAATGACAGAATGCCCTTGATGCCCATCACCAGGCCGTTCATCAGGAACGTGTGATCCGGAAATGTACGATTTAATGTCTGCAATAATGTTCACATATCAATATATGTTCATATATGTATATATATGGTATTCACTCACCGATATAATGGGCATGGTGAGCAGACCCCAGGCGAAGAACTCTAAAAATATCACAACCAGCGCATGATGAACACTCGGCTCGCCAATTCCCGAACTCTGTTGGATAGTGTCAAATAATTATTTAAATTTATTAAATAATAAATATATTAATCTATATATGAGAAAACTGAACTATCCTTTCGAACTTACAGCAATTGTAATAATTCTAAGAACTTTTCTATTTTATTTTTGTTCTGCTATTAAAAACTTTTTTCTTTTTTTTTCTAAGAACTCTCAGAAATGGAATTTTAGTTACTAAGAAACTTAAAATATGTAAAACGTATAACTTTAAAGACATATTGAAAGACATACTTAATATATAAAAAATATATAAAATTGCAATACTTATTTCTATTAGCTTCTATTTGCAAGTGCTTTCGAGCATAAATAGATATTGTATTGTTTTCGACTTTTCGATAAACATATTAAATTTATTCATAACGAATCGTCTATCAAAATCAATTATTAATATGAATGACATGGAAATCATGTCATGATAACTAATTGACTGCCTGCATTTATCGAATTTACCTATCTAGCAATCTAGTAAATGAAATCGCGCCACAAAACACAAAATTTGACGCCACGTGAGTAGGCACAAACTGGGGTCAGTCAGGCAATTGAGTTAGTTGCGCGCCGATCAATAAAAAGTGTCCAACAAATGGCAAACCTTGCAACAGCAGATGCGGCAGAGGACGCGTATCCATTCGAAGCAGCGATTGCGTTTGGGTCGCTCCGCTGACGGTGGAGCACCATTTGGAGTCGCCTGCGAACGCATCGAGATGTACGAGGCGGATGAGAGGGTCCGTCTGTGGGTGCCACCGGCTGCTGATCGACTGCTGCTGCTGACGCCCTGAGCACCACTTGTGGTCGCTGCTGTTGTCTCTGACAAGGCGGCACTTGGACGTGCCGCATAGCGCGATGACTGCAGGAGATTAGATGTTGCATTAGCTGAAGCTGCAGCTGCAACTGCTCCACTCTCGCTTACCGTGGGCACATTATCCGCATCCAGCTGACTGCTTGTTGCTGCAATGGTTGCATCCGGTTTCAGTTGACACTTCACCGGTGAACCGCTGATGGTATCCGCATCTGCCACATCGGCAACATCTGCTGTTGTTGGCGTTGAGCTGCTGCTGTGCGTGCTTTGCGTATCCGTCTGCTCGCCCACATCCGACTCATCCTTGATATCCACCCGTCGGCGCTGTTGTTGTGGCACCTTCTCATCCAGCTGATAGCTGTTGCTGCTGTTGCTGCTGTCTATTGTTGCTGTTGCTGTCTCCGTGAGCTGCTGCTGCTGCCGCTGGGCATGACTCAGCTCCTTACGCATCCTTCCTCTCCAACAAAATCGAAATCGATATCTCGCTCTAATGCTCTCTCTATCTCTCTCTCTCTTTTCTCTTGCTATTATCGCTGCTGCTGCTCCTCGTCTTTGTGGGCTAAGAGTTGCTGATTCGGTTCGTCTAAAGCACTTATTTCCATTTCCAGTTGAGTTTAATCTTGGGGCTTCAATCTCTGGAGGAACATAGTCCAGACATAGGATCACTCCTCTCAATTTCTTCTCACTTTAATTGCACTCGTTTTTGTTGCCAGAGAAATTCTTTTAGACTCCTTTCTCCTCTGCTTATCATCTATCTCTGCTGATCGCTTCTTCTGCTTCTGCTCACTGATTCTCATTGATCATCGCGCCTCCTCCTCGGTTCGGTTCGATTCGCCAGAATTTCAGTTGAGTTTTCAGGCACTTTTTTGGCTGTAATTACAGTTTAGAATTGCTGCTCGCTCTTTAATTGTATTTTTTTTCATTAGAAAAACGCTCGATTTGCTTTCAGCTGACCATTTTTTAATTGCAATACTTGACGACTTGCTACCCAAAATAAAAAACAGTTGCCAAATTAACTTCCAGTCCACAAAAAAAAATGTCACTACAGTTTTCATTGCCTATTTTTACGACTTGTAACCAAGTTTTTCATTTGTGCCTAAATAAGCTTTTACTACCCATTAACCTCAAGAATATGGTCAGTAAACATATTAAGAACTTTGTGAGAACCATATTTAATCTATATCTTTTTATAGTTGTTTGTTTATTAATTTCTCATTAACACTAAACTGTGTTTAAAATTTGTTGACTTTTAATAAAAATTAAACAGAAAAACTTTAAAAATTTGTTATTTGTTTGCTTTTAAATTTCTCATTAAAAATTTCCACTTTAGAACTGAGTTTAAAATTTCTTTCCGCGTTTTTTGGCAAGTAATTTAGAGTTCATAAATTTTAGCTAATGACGCCGTCAAGTATGCAATAAAATTAAGTAATTTAATGTTAAATGTTGAGCTTAGAAGTCGTTAAAATCCAATTTGGGCAATGCTTCATTTGTTGTTGCAGTTCGTTAGGCAATTTTAGCACTGGCATGTTAATTGAGCATTCAAGAAGCAATGCATCTAAATTTAGTACTCTTTATACTATGTACCACATATAAAGCTGAACACAGAGCAAGGCGAAAGCGAAAGCCAACCAATGAAACCAAAATCCAAATCAGATGAGAATCAAATGGAATCAAGAGAGCTTTGCCTTTTAAACCAAGTTTCACACCTTTTTTCTTATTTGATCGAGAATATTTATTGCAAGGAGTCTTCCGCGCACTTTTGGTACAACCCGAAAGACACAGTAATTAATGTATGTATCTTGAGCGAATTAGAATACGGCGAAACAATATCAATGACGAAAATTTTGACCGTGCCACACAAAGATGTACTTTAAATTTTGACAATTCTGTTCAATTTCATACAACTCTGATTGCTAAACTTTTGTAATCATAATTTATGAGACTACAACTGTAAATGCTGTAAATATATATATATTTTTGGGCTGAGCACACCGAAGCAAACTTCCGGCAACGTCTGCTTGCTTCAAATACGCGCCGTCAACTGAGCGGAAGCACAGAGAGCTTTCAAACTTTGAAAATCAAAGCGAAAGAGAGTGCAGGAGAGGGAGAGAGTGGAAGAGAGAGAGAATGCGCAATGGGCTTTGCAAGCAGAATAGACAACAACAAAAAGGTCCCAAATGTGTGGGGGGAGGGGAATGCAATTTGATATCTAAAAATAACATCAGGCTTATGCGGAGCAGCATAATGAAAGATTCCCTCTGTGAACTGCTGAGTTGATGGATTTCAAGAGCGCAAAAATCATAAAAAATACCATTAGAGCCCCGGCTAGAATAGCTTTTAGTTCAAATAGTTAACGAGCCGCCGGTTCATAAGCGTTGACTGACAACTGTGTTTTGATTTAGATAAAAAAAATCAGATAAAAATATAATACACCTAAAGAAAAACGCTTGCAAGCTTATCGTGAATTCTGCACACATGAACAACATAATCATAGCAACCCCATTGAGAACCAAGCAGCGATCATCCCATTGCAACAATGGGGTCAAGTCCAAACACACTAAGCCAATGAAAACTGGCCCAACTGTCACTCAGTCACTCAGTCAGTCAGTCAGTTTTCAATGCAAAATCGGGTTAAGTCAACAAAAAAGAATTACGAGACACGAGTGCTGCAACTGAGATAAGAGAAGAAGTGTCTGAGAAATCTATTTGTATGCTCGTTATCTGAGTACCCGGAATGATATGCTAATTGTATCTAATCGAGTCGAAAGAGCTCGTCTAGGAGATACCCTATTATAGTAGTGTTAAAATCGGTGTTACTCTTTAAGTTGATAAATAATCTGCCATGGTTGATCGCTTATCAACGGAAGAACTATATCTTTATAAGTGTTTCTTTTATTGATATCGTAAATCGATTTGAATAGTTATTGGCGAAACTGATGATGGTATACGAGAGATCTCTGAAATTGACTTGGTATAAAAAACAAACATGTAATAGTACACAACTAATTAACAGCAGCAATAAAAAAATAAAAATCAAATCTATATTTGTCATTCATTGTTCAATTAAAAACGGTTGCAGCTGTCTTGCCACATAAAATAATAATATTAATTAGTATTACTACAGTATTGCAATTACTACAATTGTGAAGAGATCTTAACAAGCACTGCAAAATAGAAAGAAAAATTGAAAGTTTCATCTTCCGTTTGGATATTTCAATTTTAGAGTGAAGACTGTATATTTGTATTGGCACTTGTACTCGTATGTATATTAGCACTTATTGGATTTCCTATCTAATTTGTTCTATTGTGGCAGCCGTATGAGCTAATACCACGTACGTATAGTATATCCGGACGTACGTACGTAATGTCATCTATTTTACAACACATTTATACTTAATTAATCTGCTGTTCAAGTCCGTTACACGTGTGTCGCCATCGTCATTCTCTCATACCCTCTAAACGGACTGTGCAACAAAATGGGGCAGACAGATAAATTAATCTTTGTTAATGTATACAAATGAATGTTTTCTATTATTATTTGATTTTTTAAAGAATATTACTGGATGTTTATTGTTATTCATGTGCGGGTTTATGCACTGTGAGCGAGCAGGCTTTATGCATTCCATTCCTGATTCTTCTATATCTTTTTTTTGGCTAAGACGACACAATTCGATATGATGTGCTTTGAGGATTTCTCCTCCCGATACTAATTATACCTAGTTTAGCTGGGTGATTTCATAGTCTACAGAGTTCTGTAAAGAAACCGATGATTATCCTAATTCTGCTCTACACAATGGATATAATTTTCCTAAACCGATTCTGATTATAGCCGCCTAAGATATATTTTAACTGCTTTGTGCCTTAGAGTATAGCTGTCATTTGGAGTGTCTTAGACCTGGTGCCAGTTTGATTGTCTTTGCCCAATTTCTCAGCTTTCAACCTGCTCAAAAATAGTATGTCGAAAATCTCAATATTTCTTTTGAATATTCTCTACCACTTTAACTGGCTGAGAGGGCAACTGAAAGTCGACTAATTGAAACTTGAGTTAATTTTTGCATATGTTCGCCACACGCAAACCCAATGAAATGGCAAACAAGAGTTTTGCCTGTCGTGGCAAGGTCATATTTAGGCCTCTTTTCTGTTCTGCGGCCTGCTAAATAATTGATATGCAGAAGTGTGTGTTTGGTCACCGAATTACCTATGACATGCGAGTAATTGGATTTCAAGTAGCCGTTCCTGAAAGTATGCAGCTGAAAATGTGACACAATAAAGTAACCAAAGTTGGCGCAAGCTGCCCCAAAAACAAGCACACCAAGTGGCAAGCAAACATTTCAAAAGGATTTGCACACACTCAGACAAAGTAAATATACCACAAGCATTTGACAGCTGTCAGAGCTGTCTGTGGACTAAGCTCTGAACTGCTCAAAATGTCATAGGTTTCTAATTAAAACCGTGAGCATTAAGGGTAGTCAATCATTAGGCTTATAAACACAGAGAACACTCTTTGAAGAGCAGCAATAAAAAGACAGATGTGGAAAGCAACAGGCATTTAAGTTGCACACATTCATGTATATATATGCATATATATTCATGTCTGTTAATAAAATCAATTAAGGATACAAATGCTTTCAATATGCTTCCTTACTCAAGGGTTAAATGGATCGCAAATAAAGCCATTTCTCGCACAATTGGCAGACAAACTCAAGGTTAGATGAGTGCAGCAGCCGTCGCTTTTTAGCTCTCTGCTTTCGCTGCTGCCTCTTTTTTATTAGTAATATTGCTTCTCGCCTCAAATTCAATTCAAAGCAATGACGACAGAGCCAACGCGATGCCAGATGCGACACATACGTAATGCGGCAGTAGCGGATTCAAAATTGTTTATATGCCACAAATGTGTATATAAAATTGTTTACAATTATTTTTTCGAGTGTTTTGAATAATTTATGGACTGAATATTATAATAATACAACTCAAATTCCAAGAACTACAATATAAACATCTAGCCATAGACTGCTGTCGATATGGCTTTCTTCAAAATATTTAAATTAACTAGAAAACTATCTACAATTATTCCATTCTTGGATTATTTTCTTTTCTTTTCTATAATATTAAATTTTAGACTTAAGTAATTTAGCTTTATAATGGAAGATTGTACATATACTGTAAATAAGTCTCTGGAGATCCAGATCCACAAAATAGTACTTAAAATGTTTTAAATATTCTGAATATATTCAAATCATCAACTAAATAACTCATGTCAGTTTCCATAAAGTGGAAATCAAATTAGCCTATTGGCCAATTGATGCCAAGAATTTCGTTACTGATACAGATATAAACACTCACACTCACACACACACACACACACACACACACAACTTTTGTGGGCACGCGTGGCTGTCATAGTTCCGTGGTGCCGCCTTTCAAATATTAAAAATAGTATTTGGTAGTCAACATGGCCAGCGGCAAGTGTCAAGCTCGCAGCTTGCCAATGTCAGCCAGCTACCAAAATTGCTTTTTGGCCCAGGCCAAAAACCGGGCATCGAGCAAAAACAAATAAAAGTTGGTAAAGCGAACCCAAGAGGTCGCACATTTTCCACTTTTCCATGATGAATGTGCATTTTATTGATTTTACTGGGTCACTTAGATAATGCCAATTTCATTTGCTATTTTTTCTCTCTTTCTCATCCTCTCTCTCTGTCTCCCTCTCTAGGTCTTTGTGTCTCTCTGTTGGCAGGCACATCAAATCAAATCATGACAGCAAGCCTCCATTGCAGCGTCAACGGGATGTCATCGTCATCAGCCAACAAGACACAGAACTGACACTGTGACCATCTGATGTCGGCCTACGAGGAATCCTCAACCTCGTTCCCATCCCCATCATCATCATGTGGGGCATGACAAATGCCAACTGGTTTTCGGGCACACGAGCTAAAAACATTATGGTGGCCAAGTGCAAGGCAGCAGCTTTCATTTTAAATAATACTTTTGCTCTCTCATTGGGGTACTACAAATTTGTCATAGCAGCTATAGCATTTTAGATAAATGGATAGATGGATGACCCAATAATATATCTGGTTATGTTATAGATCAATTGAAAGGCTCTCTTTGTGCAATTGTGTCTTGTATTGCTTTTGGAAATCGATTTGTATCGATAATCGTGAAAGGTTGATAGTTATCGATGAAATGAAATAGGCCTCTTTTGCGTAAGGTATATAACAACTTATATTCCAAATTCTCCCAGCTCTTATAGTCTCTGAGATCGGCTCTCCTACATGGCTAAATGAACATGTCTGTTGATGCTGATCGCGAATGTATATACTTTATGGTGTCGTATATTAACCAAGGGTAAGGGTATTAAGTCTTCGCCATTTCGAGCTGAAGCATTTCTTGTTTTGTTTTAGTGGTATTTGTTGTTTGGCTTGTTGCTGTTTTATTGATTAACAATGATGATGCAGCTAAATCACGAACTGACCTTGCATGCCAAACGCCCTAGCCCCAAACACGACATTTCAGTTCAGTTCATTTGGGTCTCAAACATAAGAAGGGTTGACAATAACAATATAAAAAAAAGAATAAAGAAGACAGACAGACAGACAGACAGACAGACAGGTGTAGGCTGTAGGTGTACTTTAGCTGGCAGTTAATTTGCATATATGAATTTTGGCAGCGCTGCCAAAAAAAATAAAAAAATCAAATAAACCGAAATGTACAACAAACGATTATCATATTGTAGCCAGAACTGAGGCCGGCTACTAAAAACTAAAGGAATTCCAATTCCTAATGCAGTGGCAAGCGCTAAATGCCGCTGCAGGGTGTGCCGACTACAAAAAAAAGGACACATTTTAGCCAAGGACAAAGCTGGCAGGCAAATATGACTCACCAGGAGGCAGGACATGAGTGGGTTTCGAAATTATTACAGCAGCGAATACGAACGAAAGAATTTAAGCTATGCTAACTAATTTTGCTATATTTCCATTGATATTTAGCTAAGACTAGTTTGGAAGATCTTCAAGTCTTAGATAATCATTCGTTGTATATATTTATATTTATATTATATATATATTTTATTGTAAATTAATCAAAATATAAATTTAATCTTGAGAAGCAACTCTTCACATATTAATTAAGGAATCTAAAGATATATGGACAATAAAACATATTTTAAAATTATTCAAGTCTAATATTTAATCTTGGAAGGTTAATTTCAAGAAGAATTAAAAGTGAAACCCAATAAAAATTAAGTAATAATTTTAGTTGTAATAATTATTAAACTTAACATTACGATTAACGAATCTAAAGACTTAAAAAAACTCATTAAAAAAGCTATAGAAGCTAATTCATATATAATTATAGCCTGCAGTTCAGCGCACACAAGCAACAGAACAAAAGACAATAGCTTTTAGGGGCAGAGGCAGCTGTGTGGGGGAGCGGAAGAGATTGCGGCATTGCGCATACGCCGCATTAGCCACAGAAGCTGCTGCTGTTTGTGAACTGACAGACAAAGGGACAGCAGTAGCAGCAGCAGCATCAGCAGCCAACCAACAATGTGCCACAATTTATGGATGCCAGTTTGTGGTTATCTAACGAAATTTCGTAAGACTTCTCCCAGCTCCTGTTCCTGATGCTCCTTCCTCATAATTGATTGGCCTGAACAGCATTGTGTCCTTCCCACACATAACTAAATTGGGGGCAAGTCAATCTCATAAAAATGGCTGCCACAAACAGAGCTCAACGTAAAAATGTCTTCAGCAAAAGTTTGTTTTATCTCTTTACTAACTGCCTGAGAATATATATAATATATATATATATGCTAATGAATCGTTTCGATGCCATTGACAAGAACGAAGTCTTCTTCTTCTTTTTTCTCATCTCTTTTTCATTGCGCCAAAAGTTGATTGAACTTTTCCGCCGTGGCACACGCGAGTTTCCCCCACCAGGCGAGAAGTCGTAAAAAAGACCTACGAAAATGTGTAAATCGTTTCTCTAACGGGAATTGTTTCGCGACTGCTGATAGAAAATGGCAGATATTTATCACATACAAAAGAGAGACGAGAATTTGACATTTTCGTAAATTGCGTATACGACACGAGGCGCCAAAGGATTGACAAAGAAAAATAATTAATAACAATCAATTCAATTTATAATATGGAAATTCTCTTGGGTTCCTTAAGCGTGTGAATTGTAGGCGGGAGTGTGTGGGCGAGGGGCTGTAATTAAAGGGGGCGCATTTTATGAGCCATTTTGATTTGGTCATAAAAGCAGAAATGAGAAAAGTACAACCTAAACGCAAAACCATTAACAATAGAACCCAAAGGCAGTGCAGACCAGGCAACGTGACACAGATGGATACACAATATGTATACTATATATGTATATATATATCTATAGGGGTAGGCATACAATAACAAGGGACTTTTAATGAACAAAGCTCGAAAAGCGATCGAAATACGAAAATTATGCAAAAAACATTTGGATAGAACAAAACCCAAATGCTGGTCAAGGCAGTGAAAGCGTAGAAAGTGTGAGTAAAAGGACGCGTGCAGCAGACGCAGGCAGTGGCAGAGAGGAAGCGAGGCAGCGAGTCGTGTTGAAAGCGCCTTGTGTGTTTGGGTGACCTTCTTCAAGGAAAACAGCACGAACGAAGCTCTGCTTGCCTCAGTGCGTGTCCTTAAATGTGAGTGAGTGTGTGTGTTTAAGTATATCTAAATATATATATGTGGCGCCGTTCGGTCGTCGTCTAAAGTGGATGACACGACGAAACTAGCGTTGAAAGCGTAAACAGCAGCAGACAGCAAAGATTCAAATAAAAGCAGCAGAAGCAGCTGCCACATCCAGAAAACCCTCAACAACTACAACAACAAATTGAAGCATTTGCCATTCGTTAAGTACAGTTACAATTTTTTATTTAATATTTCTTCTTTTTTTTTTGCGTAATGTGGCAAGCTGAGAGCAAGCAGCAGGCGGAGTTTTCCCAGTTGCCACATGTAGCACTTACAGCAAATCTGCAGGTACACAACAGACACACACACACACTCATAATATATATATATATATATTTTTCTTAATACAAGCACTTTTATACTGTTGTTATTTATTTTGGCGACTCGTTGAAATTTCACACACGAACCGAAGCAGAATGTAAAACTTAAACAAAACAAAACGTAAAATAAAAATCAACAAAAATTTAAACAAAAATCCTTTGCTGTATTTTTGTATATTTGTAACGTTGGCGGCGACAACGACGACGACGGCGATGATAACAAAGATTTGTGGCAGCGTTTCGAGCGAGCGTCGTGTTGTGCGCTTCCCCACATGCTGCTTCGTACTCACAGCTGGAGAAAAGCGTCTCGCTCGTCTGGGCAAATAAAATGTACATTTCAAATATGACTCTGCCTCTTCTTCTGCTAAACACTCTTGCATGCAATTTTCGCATGGCAGCGAAGAGCTTTTTAAAAGCTTTTTTTTGTAGTCATTATTTCGACTAGGTGGAAAATAGACATAATTATTGCTCGTAATTTGTAAGCATGTATACACAATGAAAAACTGTGAGACAACAAAAATACAAATTCATAAAAATAGATGAACTTTTCCATTTGACTTTCACTGTACCCCACACACAGGCACACACGCACACTGTGACATATAAACAAAAACACCCACACATTAAAGCTCAGCTTTGTTCTTATTTCACTTTCGTCTCTCATCGCAAAAAATTTGCTCCATAAACCTGCTTTCGCGTCTGCTGTAACAAATTTCCCATAATAATTTCCCATTTCGTATTTACAGTTTGTTTGTTTGCACATTTGTGATTTATGTAGTTGTTGTTGTTGCTTCTTTTGTTGCATGTCGCCGTCTCTGTGGGTGCACATTTCGTGCACGCGCACCCGACAATAAGAGAGAGATAGAGAGAGGTAGGAGAGAGCAAAAGCTTGAAGAGCGCAAGCAATCATTTCGCTTTCCTTGCGGCTTCTGCGCGTTCCTCTCGCGTTTTATGAATGAAAGCTTTGCGCAACGATAAAAGCACCAAAAAAGGAAATATTTTCGGTTGATTTTAAATGAGTTTCGGCATAATAGAATTGCAAATGCCCTTGTCAAAAGTTTTTAATTAAGTTGAAAATTAAAAAATAACTTTACTAACTGAAACTGGTTTTCATGTTGATAAATTTTAGCCTTCTAACTTAATGATTTTATTGTTGGGTTTGGTGTTCAGTTTTGGCCTACGATAACAAAATTAAAATGATTACAATTCCGATTAATTTTTCATGAGTTTCCTGATAAGCAATAACAAGCGTCCTTAATTGCACGACAAATCACAAGTCTCAATAATTAAGTTCAAGGCTGGTCGAAATTTGTGTATACAAAAGAAAAAGAAAAGAGTCATCAACTTAATTGGTAGCGGGCAAAAACTATTAGTGCTCTACTGGGCGTATGCTTAATAATAAACTTAGTACACTGCGCTACAAAGTAAGCAATTTGCTCACAATGCACACATTTATATTTGATTACAACAGTTAATTTTTGTTATTACTTTAAAAGTATTGCATAGTTTCAGCTGTTTTGTTGCCCAGTGTTGTGACTTGTGTGGCGGCAAGCTGGCTGCCAAGGCACACCTTTAGGTTAGCTGCTAATTATCTTGGAAGTCATTCTATGTATGTTAGTCAAGATGTCGACGCATTAAATATGCATGGATACACTTGGAAAAAAAAATCGGACTGAAGAGTTTTTCTATTTTTTTAGAAATAAAAAAATCGAAAATCTCTAAAATCTGGCAATATATCCATTTTTTCAGCAATTTTGTATTATAAAGAAATGCATTTCTAAAAATATGACAACTCTTAGACATATTTTTATTAAAATTTAGAAAAATCCTAATTTAGAACTGCTAACACTAGATTTATATATATTATATGTACTTTTCTATGTATTATATATACTTTTCTATATATTATATATTATAGAAAAGTATGGCGATTTTTTATCTGAGTGTAATGAATGGAAGGCAAGGGAAATGTGGCAAGTTAAAGAGAAGTTGCCGGCGAGTGCTGTGTGCCACATTTGCTGTTGTTCGTTGTAATTATACGCCACACGACGAGCCCTTTGTAAAAGGGGGAATTGCAAGTGGGAAATGGGTTTAGATTGTGATTAATGTAATGTTTACACGCGCACGCAGTTTTAGCAGCTCCCTGTCTCACTCTCTCTCTCCGTCTCATTAGTCGTACTTATGACAAATAGGCGAGAGAAAAGTTCAATGCACTGCCAAATACATCCACTTAATACTCTGTCGTTGTTTGAATATGGGCTATAATAATACTCAAGAAAAAAAAGCAATAAAACAAAACATATAAAGAAACCGAGCACAAACAGAGACTTGCAAGACAGCTTTTCGTCGAAAGCGAAAGTCAAAAAAAGCTAAATGAGATCCGAAAACGGAACGAGAACGTGAAAGAGAACGAGTCTTTGGGGACAGTGCTGTCCCCCCCTCAGTGGAACAAGTGGTTGTTGCCAGAGGTCAACACTGGACTTGATTATGAAATTTGACACACATCGAGATCTGTCTCTCCCTCTTTCTCTCTCTCTCTCTCGTTCTATCTCTCGTATGAGTTCACTTTTCATGCTACTCGTTTGGGGAACACAAGTTTTCCCCTAAACTCATTATTCACAGTGCCCCACACAAATTGAATACACGCAACTTTTGCTGATGTCAGCGAGAAATGTTAATGACTAATAACAACATAAACAAAGCAAACATTTCTAACACAGAAATGTGTGGCAAATCCTTAATTAGAATTAAGCTCTTTAGAATTACAATTTTTCAATTAAATTTTATGTATTTATTATGCGGGTTAAACTTTCCAAGTGTATGTACAATAATTATTTCTAATGTTTTTCTAATATATATTTTTAAATGTATTTTTCTTATTTTACTTATTGTATTTATTTTAATTATTGTTTTTATTTAATTTAAATATACATTTTTATTTATTTATTTTAATTATTAATCTCTCTTATGCTTTTATTGGTTATGGATGAACAAGCTGTTCTCAGATATTATCGCCTGACTGCGAATGATAAGAGAATCGCCTGACAGAAAAAACCCATATCTACATATATGTACATATTCATTCAACAAGGTTCCTTAATATGCCTTTTATTGGCCGCAATCACACTTATCGAAAATTAGTATACGACGCATTGATTGAGGTTTCAAAATCAACTTATAACTTATTATAATTTAATATTAGACGACGACTAAGGCATTTTGAATGATGATTCATTAAAAACGAACCTTCAAGTGAGCGAGCGCCAGCGATAGTGATAACAATTTAAGTACAGTACTCAACGGATATGCGTACTTTTTTCTAACTATTATTATTAATTAGTAAAAATTGTATGTGTGGTAACTAACTTAACTTTATAACTAGTAAAGAATTGTATATGTGCGAAAATAGTGTTTTGCTTATGCTAGTTATGTTTTAAGTTAGCTATTTATTGAAATAAGCTCATGCATCATATTTCTCTATATAGCATATATAACATAATTAACTTAAGTACCGCATTTTGTCATCGCATTTATTTTTCTCCTACTCCTAACACTTTTTATAGTCTGCATAAAACAGGCGTTACTAATTTGCTGTAAAATTCGAAATTTCACATGTAATGACATTCAGCAACAGCAATTGGATATACATTTTGTGTAGTTATAATAATAGTTTCACTTCAAATATATGTCACACTTATGTATATATGTATAAAGATAATATAATAATAAAATTCAAATATATGTGACTCTCTTATCAATGACCAATTGTACTAGAGTCCACCATATCAACAAGCTGCAGCAGTTTTTTTTAACGATAGTTTACTGTTCGTTGCTGTTGCTATCAGTCAGCACATGTCGATTTCAGTGGGGGAATTCAAGGTATTTAACATACTCACATACATACATCCATACATATATGTTAATATGTATGTATTTATGTACGTAGTATGCAGTAGTTCTGCACTTACGGTAAATATGCTGCTTTTGTGGGCTCGGTTGCGTATGACGAGATTCGCCAACGGTTTTTTCACATATATTTTGGGCATCTTGGATTGGAGTACGTGGCCCAAATATCGGCCGGAGTAGTGTCAATTGTTTTTAGTGTGTGCTATTTATGTATATATTAATATTTAAAAATTCCAGCCAGAGAGACAGCCGCTTCGGCGGGGAGCGTGGGGAAAGATGCGTTTTATGAGTCTTGTTTTTATTTTTTTTTATTGAGCGTCGCAGCAACAATTTGCACACTTTACACACTTTTCGTTGTTTTCCTTCTTTAATTGTTTATTTATTTATTAAGCCACAACGAGGCGCGCTCGATGTCGTTGATGGCTTTGCTTTTAATTTTAATTTTAATTTTAATTGGCGGCTGCATTCCTCTGGAGGATATTTTACGGCACACACACAAATAAACACACACAACACACGCGCAAACACAGCAATACACACTCTGTTGACAGCGCCTTGACGACGACGCGACGATGATGTTATTGTTGTGGGTGCTGTTGTTTGTTAATTAAAAACTATAGGCCGATTTATTTGTTGGGCTATATTTGACGGAAAATTTAATGCGTTCGTTGCAAACACAGGCCGAAATGCAGAAACAGAGCGCCCCGGTTGGCGCTAAAAAATACCAAAAGCGTTGCGAATTTTAATTGGATTCTAGGGTGGTCAAACGCAACAAGAACTATTGAAATGCGTTTGTTATCGATATATTGGCTAGTGATAATCAATATTAAGTTTAATTATTTAATTTTTAGCTAGGTATATGATTATTTATTTAATTTGCTTTGAGTTTAGATTATTGCAGTCTTATTAGTTCGAAACATACAAAAGGGTTACCGATATATCGGCGTGCAGCTTTTAACATTTATAAAATAAAAAGTTATTGCTTACTTTGTAACTTCATAGAATGCAATTCAAATGAAATTTAAGTAGGTAGATTATTATGTATTATTGCTTTCATTTGACTTGAGCTTAATTCATTGCATTTTAATTTGCTCAAAGTGCGCGCACTAATCAATAAGAACTATTAAAACGCTCGTGGTCGATATATCGATAGTTTAGCTTGCACTAATCAAAAATAATAAGCAATTGTTGTAAAAGTTTTAGATGCATATAATGCAATCTGCATGACATTTAGGTGGGTAAATTATAATTATTAATTTTGTAATATTATTATGATGCAATTTAAGTTTAATTCATTGCAGTTGTATGAAATCGAGGCGCACAAAATGGTACGCATTTTATTTCTACATCCCGATTTGGGGATTGGAGGCGCTGAGCGTTTAGTTGTCGATGCCGCTTTGGCGCTGAAGGAACGTGGCCATGACGTCAGTTTCCTGACCAATCATCACGATGTTTCCCACTGCTTCAAAGAGACGGCAGATGGCAGTTTCCCTGTGCAGGTTGTGGGGGATTGGTTGCCGCGACGCTTCTTTGGACGCTTCTACGCGTTCTGTGCTTATGTGCGAATGTTGTATGCCGCTGTCTATGCGAGTTTCTTGATGCCCCAACGGGAGCAGGTCGATGTTGTCTTCTGTGATCTAATATCGGTGTGTGTGCCAGTGTTGCGCCTAGCTCGCCATCGTCCACGTGTCCTCTTCTATTGTCACTTTCCCGATCAGTTGTTGAGTGCCCGAAATGGCGGTCTTCTCAAGCGTTTATATCGCGCACCCCTCAATTGGCTGGAGGAGCACACAATTGGCCAGGCCGATAAGGTGCTCGTCAATTCCAAGTTTACGCTACGCGTCTTCCAGGATACATTCCGACGGCTGAGCACGGTGCCTGATGTGCTTTATCCTTCGCTGCACACGCAATATTTTGATAAAATGGAGCGCAAATTGGAGCAGCGTTCGGCGCTGTTGGAGGAGCCGGTTCATCCACGTGTGCCACGCAATTCCTTTGTCTATCTGGACATCAATCGCTACGAGCGCAAGAAGAATCATTCGTTGGCGCTGCACTCGCTCAGGTTGCTGGGCAACATGTTGCCAGCGTCGGATTTCAAGCGATGTCGTTTGATCATCGCCGGTGGCTACGACACACGTTGTGTCGAGAATGTGGAGCACTTTTCGGAGTTGGAGCAGCTGGTAGAGGAGCTACAGCTACAGGATCATGTGGTGCTTCTGCGTTCGCCGACGGATGAGGACAAATGCAATCTGCTGTTTGCGGCACATTGTTTGCTTTATACGCCGGAAAATGAACACTTTGGCATTGTGCCTCTGGAGGGCATGTATTTCTGTAAGCCAGTGGTGGCTGTCAATAGTGGTGGACCCACGGAGACTGTGGTGCACACATCGACCGGCTTCCTTTGTGAGCCGAATGAGAAGAGCTTCGGTGGTGCCATGTATCAACTGTTCCGCGACGAGGCACTGCGTGTGAAGATGGGCGATCTGGGCAACAAGCGGGTACAGCAAAAGTTCTCCTTTGAGGCATTCGCCGATCGACTCAGTCAGATTGTCCAGGAACTGTTGCCAAAGAAAAAACAATAAATTTGAAGATGAAAAATAAAAATGAGATAAAGATTCAGATAGAAATATAAAAGTAGCCTGGTTTGGATTCGGTTACAGCCAACTAGAATCGGTTGTTTCTCTTTATTTTTCACATACAGCGGTACATAGTATATATATATAAATTTCACAAATCTTAAAAATTGGATGCTTGCTTGGTTGGTTGGTTAGTTAAGGGAGGAGGGGAGGAGATCATCAATCAACCAGTTAGTCTTCGCGCATATATAAATACAGATAGCCCAGATCCTTGGGCGGATTCTGTGACTTGGCCACCTTGGTGTCATTGAAGATCACCCATTCGCCCTGTTTGCGTATGTGGCACACATAGTGCCCCACCTGGGCCGAGGTGCCCATATGCGAGATGAACGCCATCAATTTATATTTACCATTGCCATCGCGATAATTGCTCGTCGCCGTGGCAGTTGTCGGAGCTGAAGGTGGAGCTGGAGCTGGAACTGGAGGCACCTCATCAATGCAATCGGCATGCGAGAAAATCCAATCAGTGGCACGTTCCACATTGCCATCGGTGGCTTTGAGAGCGGTTACCGCTTGCATCTCATCGAAGCCCATGCTCATCAGCATGGCCAGACTTTCGGGATTGGCAACAAATTTTGATGCGGCGCCATCGCCAATGCGATTAGTTGCCGGCACCTCGAACGGATCGGAGATGTCCGGATCGGCAATGTGCTCCATTAGCCAATTCGAAGCAGCCTCCAAGCTGCTATTTTGGGTGTGGAAACAGGCACGTTTGCACGAATCCGGCGGAAAACCCATGTTGACCAGCTCCGACATAACATGCTCATCAAATACAAATTTTGGCGGCTCTGCAGTCGGTTCCGGTAGCAATTCCTCCCCGGCCTGTAAGCCACCACGAGCATGCCAAACACTCAGATCCAGATCGTCGGGCATATCCACCGAAACGTCCAGTTTCTTGGGCACCCAATCATCGCCCAGCGTAAATTTACCCAAATGGATCATCAAGAAATCAGGCATGGTGGCCATCAGAGTGTTCTTCTTGGCCGTCGTTTTGGCATTGATGGCCGTGGAGAAGAACTGATCGATGATCTCGGTGCCAAAGAAACGTTCGAGGCACGCTTGCAACGGCACCTTATGCCGCACAATATCCCGGTCCAGGAGACGCTGGCCACTCGCCCTAGCTGCCTGCTCCCGCTCTTGATATTCACGCACCTCGTCCAGGTTGGTGGCCTGCTCGAGGGGTATGGGCAGCTCGAAGGTGTACTCCTCGCGCAGCCTATAGTTGACCTTGTGACTGGTCATGCACTCGACACGATCCTCCAGCTGAAACTTAAGCGCATCGGCGGGATTGAATTGATTTCGTGAATTACGATCGAGCAGCGACAACAAATGCAAATAGAATTCATTTGCATCCTGCTGCTGCTTCGTGCTAAATTCCGGATGATTCTTTCCGACAATATTCTTGAACATGACAGGTGATATGCCCGTCATGTGCTCCATGTCCAGTGCGTTCTCAGTGACGCTGCTATATTTTCCGGACTGCAGACCATTGCCCAACTTGGCCATTTGTATGTTGAAATCGTTGGCGGGATCGTTGGGAAATGCCTTGAAATAATGCTCGGCACCGCTGCCCACAAAACGCTGCTGGAAATCGGGTATGGCAAAGAGCACCTGCATCACACTGTTGATGTAGCATGAGTTGCCCAGATTGCGCATGCCCGTCAGCCCGGGCCCGGCCAACGGTTGCAGTTCACTCTCGCTCTCCGTCAGAGCGGACCACTCCCCAATACGCTGATTAATCTCCAGCTCCAGTTCAACCATGGATTTCTCGCATTTTTGCATTGCTGCCATATTGATACCAAAATGCTTTAAATGCTTGCCCAAATGTGGATCCAGCACCATATCATCCTCAGGATAAGAGAATACATCCGATTTGCCATCAGCACTAATTGTGCCCAGTTTGACAGCCAGTGGATAACCCGTCTGGCGATAATGCTCGACGGCATGATCATTGCCACCGCTGCCATCGAAGAATTTGCGTCCACACATAATGGAGCCATCTGTGAGATTCAGCCACAGATTGTTGGTCAGCTCACATTTCTCGCATTGCCAGCCAGCTGGCGGTATTTTCTTGCCGTTGTCCAGCTGCTGCAGATTCTCCGCATGCTTGGACGCCTGACGCACCTCGCCATCCCAGGTGCCTGGCAAGGATTAGGAGCAAGTTATTTATGGAATATTATATGTGTAGTATATAAAAGTTACCCATTAGCGTTGCCTTCTCCAGCTTGGCAATGGCTGAGTCCGCCTCGAGAACCGCCTCCACTGCCTGCGTGACACGCATGGGCAGCTCTGCATCCGGATAGGGTAGCTTCTTGGCGAGCTGCGGTGCCACAACAATACTGTACGTATCCTTAATTTCATACTTTTTGGCCAGATCCGATTCATTGTAGCCACCATCGACACCGATGGCCAAACGTGTAATTTTACGCTCTGGGCCGGCTTCCGTCGTTTGATCGTGATGGGATTCACCTGCCTTCAGTTTGCGTTCGCGTTTGATGTGCAGGAAAACGACGTTGCCCGTTTTAGCGGCATATTCGCCGACGAAAGCCTCGCCAAAGCCAAGAAATGTCTGCAGACAGACATAGAGTCCCGTTGGGGTTTCCGGATTGTCGTAGGAGAAGACGCATTCGTCTTTGTAGATGGGCGCTGTGCCACATGGCACGCTCACCTTTGATAAATGCTTGCGTAGCTCCTCCATATGTATTTAATTTCTATCTATATTTATTTTCGCTCGATTTGTGTTTTCAATTTGCTTATTGAATTTGGTTGCAGCTGCTGCTGCGACGCTTTTGCATTACTCGGCACAATTGAACAAGAAATGCCAACTCGCTGTGTATGCGCTCGCCGGAGTGGCAGCACTTTTTGCACATGCATGTGTCTCACCGAACAGAGTAACGAGTAGAGCATTGCAAGTCAAATGTAAGCTGCCTGATTTGGCACTCATCATGGCATATTTGAAAATTGCCAGAGGGGCAGCACTTTTTGCACAGGCATGTCTCTCATCGAGCATAGCAAGCGACTGTAAGCTGTCTGCTCTGACACTCATTGCTCGGGGCCGTTACATATTTAAAATTCAAGTTTCAATCTACTCTTGCTTTTATTTACTCTTTAAAAATTGTTAAATTCAGATTACGCTCAGACAAACAAGTGCGAGGCGAAGTGCTCACTAGAGACTGACAGATTTTCGGCATTGGGGGCTGCCCCAAAATATCTGGCAATGTCATATATATTATTTCTTGTTTTATTATATTCTATATAGAACTACTCTCATCGTATAATTGTAGTTGTTATATATTATTTTTTCTTCTTCTTTTTTTTGTTTTTCATTTGGAATTCAACACTATGTGTGTTTGCTTTGTGTGTGTGTGTTTGCTTTGTGTGTGTTTGTTGTGGTTTCAATTGTTCAGGGGATTGACGAGGAGGTTTATCAAAGCACTCTGCTGGTCAAGTATCATTTTCAGCCTGCCCAGCCACTCTTCGTTGGCCTTCTCCGATCCCGCCTGGCAGTCGATGGTAACTGCTGGCTTGTTTGGATCCGTTGATTCGATGCGAAAACTAAACTCGCCCTCTTTCAGCTCCTTCAGCTGCATGTGATTTAGCTGGAGGAGAGTAGAAATCAAATTTATATATAACTCAAATCATAGTTATAATTATAGTCCACAAACATCACTCACCTGTATGTGCGTATGATATTTGAAGAGGGGATCGCTGTACGCTGACTTCAACTTTTGGATTTTCGCAAAGATGATAATCTGCTGGAATAGAAACACTTTCCAATCACGCTTTTTCCGCCCGGCACCGTCGATGGCGCACGTCAGTGTTCCGTGCAGCAATAAATTGCCCTGCGCCGTAATTTTGCCATCAAAGTCCTGGAGGCCGCGCAACACCATCACCATGTCGGCAATCTGCTTGACCACATCGTTCATTTGTTCGTAGGCAGCAATTAGGGTGACGACCTCATTGTGGAGACCAGCGCGTTCAGTCTGCTTAAGGATCTCATTGATGAAGATACCGTATTTGGTAATGCGCTGCTCGGGCGTTATAATTAACGCACTCAGCTGCCAAATCAAACATAATTAGTTGGATATATACACAAATATATAATATATATTTATATGTGATTGCTTACATCTTTGCGATGGCCGAGTTTCTGGCGTATCTGATCGAAGTAATCATAATACTCATTGATTATATACTCGGACAGTGGTTTGTTGCTGCAGAAATAATAGTACATGGTGAACTTTTTGGCCGAACTATCGATTAATGGCCCCAAATCCGCTGGCGATCTTTGGCAGTGCCGCAGAGCTCTTAGAAATTTGCTGAAAGTGCAAAGGATATATATAAAATATCATATATATAACATATATTTGTTGCATATTTAACTCACTCTCTGTGCCACTCGTGAATCTCTTTGATATTGTTGAATACCAGATCCATTTTGCCGTCGTGCAGACCCGCTGGTCTGGGTATCTCTTTGTTATGGATCTCCTTCATGTAACTGTTTCAAAATATAGTTAAGATTGTTCAGTTTAATCGATCGCCATATGAAATATGAAAATACTTACCCATTGACTATCATTTGGAGGTCCTGCACATAGGACTCCTCTGTGACCACCAGCTCATTTAGCGCCAATTGGCGTCTGGTTAAGGCGCCCGCTTCGCTATCGCTTGAATCTGTTTTGTTCTGTTCGAAAGGGAGTTTTTACAAAAATTAATTACAGTTGCTTTCTTTCTTAAGACAGCGCTGCTTACCTTGTCATTGTTGCCCTGGACAAAGCCCAGTTCGGCGCATCCGTTGGTGGCTGCATTGTCCTCGACACCAGCCTCACTTGGCCCACTGCCATCCGGTCGACTATTGGACTCGTGTTGCTTCTGTACGATGGTAATTAAGTTTAAGTTGGTTGAACTAGGGCAAAAGCTGCTGTTTTACTCACCCGAGTCGTCTGCACAATTTGTTCAATTTCCGATAAGGGATTGCTGTCCATTTTACCGGTGCTGGCCTGCAACATGACAACACAGAGACAGTGAGAATGAGTGAATAATAATAATATTAATAGTTTTAATGGATTATGCACAACTTTCGCCAGCTGCTGTCCAAACTCAATTAAAACTCTATGAACAAGCTGCAAATAACACATCACATTCTGTATGCCGACTAAGATTGATAATGGATAAAAACTTGGGTACAGGGTATCATCTAGTCAAGCTCTTGCTCTCGCTTGTTCTTGCTACATTTGTATTCAAATTGTGGGGAAGACAAAGGGTGAAGCAGCTTTCGTTGATTGTTTTTACAAAGAGGGGGTGGGGAGGGGGCAGTTTTTTGTCTTTGTGGATTTTAATACAAACTAAGTTTATATACTATGTGTAGATATTATAAGAATTTGTGGTTGCATGCCCTGTGTCTTTGTTTGCTTTATGATAAGATTTGAGGCTGGGCCACAAAACGAGTCACCAAACCGCGCACTGAAATATATATATATATTTACTATATATTTCCTTGATCATATTTTATATATTTTAGTTAATTACTAAACTGCATTCGCATTCGCATGATGATCAACTGGCACTTACAAATATACGCAGAAAACAGCTCATGGCAACTCGACTCGACTCGAAATTGAATTTATTTCACTTTTTGGCTATCGCGCACCTTTTTTTTTTGATATAAAATTTGAATATTTTAATGTTGTTGTTGTTGTTGCACTCTTTATAAGGATGTTGAGTGTAAATAAAACTCATGACTGCGCCAAGAGACGCACAATTGAACTGAACTAATTGAACTGAGTGTCGAAATGCAACTGACTGACGCGAATGCCTGTGGGAATGTGACCTGTCAGGGCTCGCAAGTAGTTTGCGACTATATATTTAACATATGCGTAGATGCTACCCCTACATACACACATATATATACACATACACACACAGTTAAGCACACCCGCAACGGCAAAAAAAGAACAAGTTATTTATGGAATATAATATAAAAAATATATATAAAATTTACCCATTAGCGTTGCCTTCTCAAGCTTGGCAATGTCTGAGTCCGCCTCGAGAACCGCCTCCACTGCCTGCGTGACACGCATGGGCAGCTCTGCATCCGGATAGGGTAGCTTCTTGGCGAGCTGCGGTGCCACAACAATACTGTACGTATCCTTAATTTCATACTTTTTGGCCAGATCCGATTCAATGTAGCCACCATCGACGCCGATGGCCAAACGTGTAACTTTACGCTCTGGGCCGGCTTCCGTCGTTTGATCGTGATGGGATTCACCTGCCTTCAGTTTGCGTTCGCGTTTGATGTGCAGGAAAACGACGTTGCCCGTTTTAGCAGCATATTCGCCGACGAAAGCCTCGCCAAAGCCAAGAAATGTCTGCAGACAGACATAGAGTCCCGTTGGGGTTTCCGGATTGTCGTAGGAGAAGACGCATTCGTCTTTGTAGATGGGCGCTGTGCCACATGGCACGCTCACCTTTGATAAATGCTTGCGTAGCTCCTCCATATGTATTTAATTTCTATTTATATTTATTTTCGCTCGATTTGTGTTTTCAATTTGCTTATTGAATTTGGTTGCAGCTGCTGCTGCGACGCTTTTGCATTACTCGGCACAATTGAACAAGAGATGCCAACTCGCTGTGTATGCGCTAGCCGGAGTGGCAGCACTTTTTGCACATGCATGTGTCTCACCGAAGAGAATAACGAGTAGAGCATCGCAAATCAAATGTAAGCTGCCTGCTTTGATACTCCTAATTGAAGAAGAGCGGCAACACTTTTTTGCACAGGCACATCTATCAGCGAGAGTGTCGACAGTAAGCTGCCTGCTTTGACACTCATCATTGCATATTTGAAAATTGCCAGAGGGGCAGCACTTTTTGCACAGGCATATCTCATCGAGCATAGCAAGCGACTGTAAGCTGTCTGCTCTGATACTCATTGCTCGGAGCCGTTACATATTTAAAATTCAAGTTTCAATCTACTTTTGCTTTTATTTACTCACTTTGAAAATTGTTAAATTCAGATTACATGCTTTTGGGTACATACAATTTGTATTTCGATATATATTTATTTAGGTTGTTTGTTCTTGTTGTTGTGTCGTTAATGTGGCAAAATTGATTTGCTGACTAACTTTGCTTACTTGGCTAAAACACAGATTAACACGTTTATTTGCAAAGACGTACACAATAATAAAGTATATGTATTCGCATACTTATACTGTATTTAAATATTCATAAAATACGCGCACATTTCATTTCATTTCTCAAATTAGCAATTATCTAGATACTCTCTTCATTTGCCCCTAAGATTAACTTGACGTTCGTTCGCTTTGATTTTTTGTTTTGTTTTGTTTTTGCTCGTAACAGTTTTGTTTTTCAAGTACAACAATAAGTTTTAGGTTTTAATAGGGATATAAGAATGATGCATAATTAATATTTAGTTATGTTACACATACTACTACGCGCATAATTACATACATAGATTTCATAGATTTGTATTTAGAGATAATATCAGTTATGATTTGATTTTTAATTTGTGTATGCTTTTTTTGTGTGTGCGGTGCAAAAATGTAGAAAATTGTGGCTTTTATTAAGTTAGCAAGTTTCCAATGTGCGTTTGATTTTTGTAATCTCTTATCTCTTTGTATCTTTCATATTAATGCCGGAGGTTCATTTCACATATTTGTAAAAAAATACATTTCATGTTCATCTTCATCTTCATGTTCATCTTCATCCTTCTTCCTTTTCATTTCTCTTCTCTATTTAGCTTTGCTAAATAATTATTGTTTACATTTATGCTGATATATCTATATATGTATATTCGAATTCCAGATAAGATAAGTTTGTTACCGGTGTATGTTGAGTGCGTCACAAAAAGTAATTATAGAGAAATTATTGGAAATAAAACTAGAAATGTGTGTAAAACAACCGTTTAGTAACTGCTTCTTCTTACTTCTGTGTCTGATTTATACATTTAATCAAATCCTGGTCCATTTTATTACTATAAAGAGTATTTTTAGTTGACCGACGAATGAGGCGTGTTCTTCAAGTGAAAAACCACAACTCTGACTTAAGCAGACTTATCGCATATGCTTCTAATAATCTGTACATGCCCCTAGACCCGATCTTACCTAACTAACATAATATAACGCACACTGACGAAAGAGAAATATATTTATATATATATATTATTTATATGTACTTATGCTATAAATATGCATTGAGGTGCTTTAAGTTGTTTAATGTGTGGATTGGCTTGTTGTTGTTGTTGTTTGTGTGATTAATAAAACAATGAGCATAAAAAATAAAACAAATTGTCCTTTGATATCTGAGTAAGTCATTATTATTGTTGTTCTTTTCTTTTTTATTATTATTATTATTTTAATGCATTAAATTAAAACTGAAAAATGTCTAAACTTAGGCAATTTCTTTTGATTAATGTTTAAAGCTTAAATAGTTTTTTCTTCTCTCTTTTTTGTTTTTTTGTAAAATGTAATATATATATATAAAATACAAATACATGTATGTTTTGAATTGCATGTTGTATGTGTGTGTGTGTGTGTGTTAATTTAATTTAAAGCGAACTTAAAATTATATTCCAAACGTTTCTTGCACTGAAATTACATAAGATATAATTACAGAAATCACCGTTTCTAATAACCGAAAACTAATCGAGTTTAAAACTAAATTTGCAAAAAATATTAAAACTAAACGTACTCATTAAATACCATTTCTTGTTGGGTTGTTTGTTTGTTTCATGTTTTTCTTTCTTTTTTAAGTATTCTTCTTGTATTGCTTTTGATTGTGAGTACTTGAGTCGATTTTCTTGGTTGCCGCTTTGTAAGAACGAAGAAAAAAACAAAAACAAAATAGGAAAAGAAACTATTCAAAATAAGGCAAAACATTATTTTACGAAATGCACACATTATATATATATATATATATATATATATATATATGTATATATTCTTGAGCATATAATACTTTCGCTAGTCATGTAACACGGAAAACTCGAGGAATATAAAGAGACGGCACATACAACAAATATAGACGCGGTTGATGATAAATAAATAAATTACAAGCTACATACAAATTAGGACTTGAGTATGTGTATGTGTGTGTGTAGGGTGTGTGTTCGATAGTGAGCAAAACGAACAGAAACAGACGCTCAGACAAACAAGTGCGAGGCGAAGTGCTCACTAGAGACTGACAGATTTTCGGCATTGGGGGCTGCCCCAAAATATCTGGCAATGTCATATATATTATTTCTTGTTTTATTATATTCTATATGGAACTACTCTCATCGTATAATTGTAGTTGTTATATATTATTTTTTCTTCTTCTTTTTTTTGTTTTTCATTTGGAATTCAACACTATGTGTGTTTGCTTTGTGTGTGTGTTTGTTGTGGTTTCAATTGTTCAGGGGATTGACGAGGAGGTTTATCAAAGCACTCTGCTGGTCAAGTATCATTTTCAGCCTGCCCAGCCACTCTTCGTTGGCCTTCTCCGATCCCGCCTGGCAGTCGATGGTAACTGCTGGCTTGTTTGGATCCGTTGATTCGATGCGAAAACTAAACTCGCCCTCTTTCAGCTCCTTCAGCTGCATGTGATTTAGCTGGAGGAGAGTAGAAATCAAATTTATATATAACTCAAATCATAGTTAAAAATATCACTCACCTGTATGTGCGTACGATATTTGAAGAGGGGATTGCTGTACGTTGTCTTCAACTTTTGGATTTCCGCAAAGATGATAATCTGCTGGAATAGAAACACTTTCCAATCACGCTTTTTCTGCCCGGCACCGTCGATGGCGCACGTCAGTGTTCCGTGCAGCAATAAATTGCCCTGCGCCGTAATTTCGCCATCAAAGTCCTGGAGGCCGCGCAACACCATCATCATGTCGTCAACCTTCTTGACCACATCATTCATTTGTTCGTAGGCAGCAATTAGGGTGACGACCTCATTGTGGAGACCAGCGCGTTCCGTCAGCTTAAGGATCTCATTGATGAGGAGACCGTATTTGGTAATGCGCTGCACGGGCGTTATAATTAACGCACTCAGCTGCCAAATCAAACATAATTAGTTGGATATATACACAAATATATAAGATATATTTATATGTGATTGCTTACATCTTTGCGATGGCCGAGTTTCTGGCGTATCTGATCGAAGTAATCATAATACTCATTGATTATATACTCGGACAGTGGTTTGTTGCTGCAGAAATAATAGTACATGGTGAACTTTTTGGCCGAACTATCGATTAATGGCCCCAAATCCGCTGGCGATCTTTGGCAGTGCCGCAGAGCTCTCAGAAATTTGCTGAAAGTGCAAAGGATATATATAAAATATCATATATATAACATATATTTGTTGCATATTTAACTCACTCTCTGTGCCACTCGTGAATCTCTTTGATATTGTTGAATACCAGATCCATTTTGCCGTCGTGCAGACCCGGTGGTCTGGGTATCTCTTTGTTATGGATCTCCTTCATGTAACTGTTTCAAAATATAGTTAAGATTGTTCAGTTTAATCGATCGCCATATGAAATATGAAAATACTTACCCATTGACTATCATTTGGAGGTCCTGCACATAGGACTCCTCTGTGACCACCAGCTCATTTAGCGCCAATTGGCGTCTGGTTAAGGCGCCCGCTTCGCTATCGCTTGAATCTGTTTTGTTCTGTTCGAAAGGGAGTTTTTACAAAAATTAATTACAGTTGCATTCACTTTAGACAGCGCTGCTTACCTTGTCATTGTTGCCCTGGACAAAGCCCAGTTCGGCGCATCCGTTGGTGGCTGCATTGTCCTCGACACCAGCCTCACTTGGCCCACTGCCATCCGGTCGACTATTGGACTCGTGTTGCTTCTGTACGATGGTAATTAAGTTTAAGTTGAACTAGGGCAAAAGCTGCTGTTTTACTCACCCGAGTCGTCTGCACAATTTGTTCAATTTCCGATAAGGGATTGCTGTCCATTTTACCGGTGCTGGCCTGCAACATGACAACACGCAGTGACAGTGAGAATGAGTGAATAATAATAATATTAATAGTTTTAATGGATTATGCACAACTTTCGCCAGCTGCTGTCCAAACTCAATTAAAACTCAATGTGCACTAATTGAGCAACTTTTTGCAGCCAGAACACAGCAGAAGCGGAATTCGCATAGTTGCATGGACACGAATACGAATACCAGGCTACAAAAAGACTACAAATTGAGAGACTACAGGTACGGACAGACTACTGACAGCCAGCACAGAGGTACACACAAATTTCCACACAATTTCTACGCTATAAACAAATATCATCATCATACAAATACCAAATTGACAGGTGTTTACAGCCAAGCAGAAATAAAGCGAATAAACGCTTGTACTTAATTCAAATTGGGCTAAAACGGGGTATGATCATATATATCGATATATGGGCATAGGTCGAAACTTCAGATTGTCATAACTTCGTCAAAACTCAACTCAGAATAAAAAGCGAGGGCTTTTTGATCATGGTTTTGGCCCTAAATCAATCGTACATTTAAAGTTGAAAACGTGATTTTGAGGTCGGGAGACAAGTAAAAATTATAGCCTGAAAATCGGTATACCGATATATGGGCATAGGTCGAAACTTCAAAATGCCATAACAGAAGAAAGTATCTTCCACTCCATTAAGTATATATACCCCTGATCAGCAGATCCATCTGTCTGTCTGTATGAACGAGCTGCAAATAACACATCAGACTAAGATTGATAATGGATAAAACCTTGGGTACAGGGTATCATCTAGTCAAGCTCTTGCTCTCGCTTGTTCTTGCTACATTTGGTTGTATTAAATATTTCAAGCAAATTTGTACTTTTTCAGATATTCTATTTGTAAACTCATCAAAATGAGTCTTTTAAATGCTGCGAGGAATTTATTTACTTGGCTGAAAACATTCTGAAATGAAAAACCAGACCACTTGGAGGTGCAAGAAAGTGTTGTGCCTCAACTGAATCACTGCCGTATTTTTGGAAGATCCAATAAAAAGGAAATCACAAAGTATTAATTAATAACAATTGTATTGTTAGTAATTTTGCATAAATAGCTACAAATAAACCAGCAAATTGATAAGCCAAATCGAAAAAGATGAAGCTGCTTTCGTTGATTGTTTTTACAAAGAGGGGGTGGGGAGGGGGCAGTTTTTTACCTTTGTGGATTTTAATACAAACTAAGTTTATATACTATGTGTAGATATTATAAGAATTTGTGGTTGCATGCCCTGTGTCTTTGTTTGCTTTATGATAAGATTTGAGGTTGGGCCACAAAACGAGTCACCAAACCGCGCACTGAAATAACGCATACTATATATTTCCTTGATCATATTTTATATATTTTAGTTAATTACTAAACTGCATTCGCATTCGCATGATGATCAACTGGCACTTACAAATATCCACAGAAAGCAGCTCATGGCAACTCGACTCGACTCGAAATTGGATTTATTTCACTTTTTAGCTATCGCGCACCTTTTTTTTTTGATATAAAATTTGAATATTTTAATGTTGTTGTTGTTGTTGTTATTGTTGCACTCTTTATAAGGATGTTGAGTGTAAATAAAACTCATGACTGCGCCAAGAGACGCACAATTGAACTGAGTGTCGAAATGCGACTGACTGACGCGAATGTCTGTGGGAGGAATGTGACCTGTCAGGGCTCGCAAGTAGTTTGCGACTATATATTTAACATATGCGTAGATACTACCCCTACACACACACAACACTCTCGCACACCCAAACACACACACAGTTAAGCACACCCGCAACGGCAATCAAAGAAACTCTCAATCAACGCTTTGCCACTTTTGTGGGACAAGCGTTCAAATAATTGTATATTGAGTACAGCAGCAGAGAGCAGCGAGAGCGGGAGAATGCGTGTGTGTGTGTGTGCGGCGAGCAATAGCAGAATGAGAGAGAGAGAGTGGGAGAGGGAGAGCGCGTTATGTTCCTGCATGACCAAGTATGAATTCTTAAATAAATACATTAATTCACCCGCAATATCAAAAACAACAACAGACTTTGAATGTGCATCAAATTAATGCGACTATTAAATACCCTTTATGGAAAACTTGTAAGTGCAGTTAAAGTTATGTGATTGGCTAGAAAATACACTGCAAAAAATCTAAAATCAAACTGAAGATCTTGAAATTTATATTATTTCTTTTAGCTTATAAAAAAGTAATTTCATTCTTAAAAAAAGAATTAATTTTTAAGTATTATATTGAAGACTGCATCAAAGTCAATCAACTCGGCATATTTTAATTTAAGCACACTAAATTGCAACATTTTATTGCCCCACAGATTGAATTTTATTTATTTATTAATATTTTATGCATTTGAAGACTTAAGTTAATTATTTGCTTTTAATTTAATATTTATTTATTTGCTAACTTTAATTTCAATTATAAATATTAAATTTTTACGGAATTTTATTAAATTCGTGTTCTTTTGAGTAAATAAAAATAAATTTTAATTTTTATCAGATTTTGCATTGGAATAAAACTAGACTGAAAAGCAAGCGGCGCAGTTGAAGGTCGCGCAACTTAATTCAAGTATTTCCTTGATTGGATAATGTGGTTTCGAAAACAGCAAAGAGAAATAAAATAAAATAGAAAAAACGCTTACTGATAACAGCGGGCGCTGAGTTTTGGCATAGCTAATGGCATGCAAGTTGGCCAACTACTGCCCTGCCAGACACTTTTAATTGAGTTCAATGGGCAAGTGTGGCATGGGTGGGTGGTGGCAAGGCGGTGGCTTCATGAACGACTGATGTCAACCAAAACAACAACAACAACAACAAAGGACGCGAAAAGCGACATAACTATTAAGCATTAATGGCTGCGCAAATAGAGAAACAATAATAAAGAAAAGAAAAAAAAAAGGGCGACGTCTAAACAAAGGTGAGTTTTTGCACGAAACGGCCTGAAAACCCAATTGTTGCCAATTGTTCCAAAGAGTTAACAAAAAACAACAACAACAATAATAATAGCTGAATAATACAACATTAAACTAACTGGGTTAAACGAATAGTTCACACCCTGCAAGGTAAACAGGCAGCTGACAGAAAAAAAAATGACAGGAAAATGATTAAAATATATTAAAATAAATGTAGAAAAATGAAAAGCAAGAAAAACAAGGCAAACGCGCGAATTTACATTAAATTCAACTAATAACTCATAAAACAAAACACAAACAACAAGAAAAGCTAAAAAGCAGAAAGAGAAAAAACAAGCAAAAACAAAAACAAAAAAAAAACAAAAAAAAAAACATTCGCAGACGACATAAAATTTATTGATGGAAATGAAGGCAACGTGGGGCGTCCAAGTGGCGACAGCAGCAAAGCATTGGCGTCACACACATAGAGTGAGAGAGAGACAGAGAGAGAGAGACAAAGAGCGAGAGAGAAAGAGAGACATACACAACAGTTATAACCATTGTTTGTTAATGGCATCTAAGGACAATATGGCGACATTTTGGGTATCACTGCCAAAGACAGAGAAAGAGAGCGAAAGAGAGAGAGAGAGAAGTGTGAGAGAGAGAGGGAGAAACTTAAGAGTTTTCGTCGCTAATCGTGGGTCGTAATGGATATGTCATTGATTCAATGGGACTCCCATTGCCAGGCGGCTGCAACAAGTGTGCCTAAATTTAGCTACACTTGTTACTGTTGCACAGTTATTAAGAAATTAGCCAGGAAAATATATATATAATTTTGAGCGTGGGCTAAGTTGATTGATAGACGAGCTGAATTTAAACAGCAAGCCGAAGACTAAAAACGCTTGCAGAACGCAGTCAAGCTGCTCAAAAATGAAAATCGATAAGAAATCGAACGATTGTTGCCATAAGCAGCTATAAGTTATAGAAATCGGATGTTGTCGATCCTTTATAGCTGACTTTGACTTGTATAACTCGGTTATTGAACCATTTTTCAATGGCTATAAAAAGCAGCCTAATAATTGTCGACCTTCAAGCGAAATCCTTGTGGGCTTTGTGGGCGGATTCATTCATTCATTTGTAGCCAAATATAATTTGAGCACATTGAAATTTCTGGGAAACTTATTGTTTGCTAGTTAGCTTTTTACGTATACTTGATTTATGTCCCAGATTATTCAGATGATGGGAAATAAAAAAAAAAAGTACACTTAACGTTTTGCCATGATAAATGGTGGCAGCCATTCAGCTTCAGCTACAGTTTCCGGTTAATAAAGCAGCCAATAATAAATACATATATATATATATATATATATATATATATGTATATGTCTCAGACTAGAGTTAAGTACGGCAATTCAAAACAATATACAACGGAATCAGAGAATCCCAGGCAACATCCACCCACAAAAGCATTTTGCCAGCTAATTTGACTGCGCCAAATTTATGCGTCGTTTATTCCGAGTGTGGTTGCTGTTGTTGTTGTTGTTGTTGTAGTTGTTGTTGTAGTTGTTGCTTTAGGTATTGTTGGAGGCGTCGAGATTCTTAGGTATGTCTGTCTGTCTGTCTATCTGTCTGTCAGAGTTCTCGCTCGCCCAGGCATATGTCCACTCTCCACTCTCTCCGCCCCTCATTTGTCTCTCCAGCTCAATCTGTCTCTCGTTGAATGTGTAAACAAAATAAAGTGGCGCATTTATGTGCAAAAGGGGGCTGCCCCAAAGAGTGACCCACCTCCCACCACCCACCCCCCAACTGCTGCTGATGATCTCTTTTTATTTGCTATGCTTTCTAATTGAGCAGAAAAAAAAGAAGGGAAACCGAGCAGCTCGTGCTCGGATTGCTTGAGCGGCACATCATCTCCTCAATGACGTGGTTGGGTTGCTCCTCTGCTCCTCTGTTTTGATTTGCAGCAACAACAACAACAACAACAGCAGCAACAACAACAAGCAGCAACAACAAGCAGCATCATCAACAATTGCTGTGCCTGCCATGGCCAGGCCGTGAGAATACTTAAGAGTTAAAACAAATAGTTTAGTTCTCCCGGAAAGGAAGCTGTGCCTTAAGCATATGTAATTAAACGTGCGGCTGACTATTGTTGGCTTTGTTGTACTTTGTTGTACTTAGTCTCACATCTGCTCACTAATTATACTTTACTTGTCCAAATCCAACGCATTCGTAAACAAAACTCAACTCGAGCGGAAGTGTTTGAATCATATTCAAACAGCCTTTAGAATCTGATAACGTCATTTCAAGTTGAAATTTATTTAAAATGCCAACTTAAAAAATGGTAAATGGCTGCAAACATTTCAGTTTTATAATTTTAATAATAAAAATTAAAAAAACAATCACTTTTTGATCATAGTTTGAGCTCTGGAGAAATACACCCCAAAAAAAATACATTTTTCAATTGACATTCACAAAATGTAGCTTGATGCAATCGCGTAGCACGAAAAGGTCAAACAAATCTCTGGGAGCACTTTGATTGACTTATACATATAAATATTTATATATACTCACCATATTGGCTGAGCCCTCCTTGAGATCCTTGGGAAATGCGGGCGGTCCATTGGCAATCAAATGCGGCTCCTGTATGGGTTTCATGGGCGGCGGCAGCTCCAAGCCGGCCTCCTCTTCCGGCTCAAAGTCATGCTGCTGCAGCTGCTGGTTGGCGCTGCTGCTGCTGCTGCTCACATTTGGGAATTGTGGATGCGGTGGCAATTGGCCAACGCTGCCGCTGGCGCCCGGCGTCTGTTCAGCCAGCTCCTCGGTGTGCTTCTGCGTTAGCTATAAACCAAACGAGCAAGCAATAAATATTATATATCTGCATCTGTGTATATTTATAGTACATATTTGTTGCTTATAAATATAAAATGTATAAAAAAGAACGCTCATCAAAAAGATACTCACTCTCAGATTCTTCTCCGAGGGCTTCTTCAAGAGGGCCTTGTCATTATTTGGTGATTTCTCCACCTTGCTCTGCGACAGTTTCCGCAACGGTTGCGGCAGCCATTTGCGCCTGCAAATGAAAATCAAAAAATAAAAAAAGGATGTTAAGGATAACGATCAGAGATGGTAAGTTGTGCTGAGAATTGCAGGAGTCTGTTTACAGTACAGTAATGTGCGCATCCAGGTGCTGCTGTGCACCACTTCATCCATTCCGCACACGTCTCGTATACGCAATTAAGAAAGAAACAAAACGAAAAACGAAAAAGAAGAGGAAGCAGAAGTGGAGGCAGACAAATCGGCTGTGTTTTTGGCTGTCCAGCTGCGCGGCCAATATGAGACTAGTGTCGCCAACGGCACAGCAGCATATCAGCATAGCCCCAATGCCTCTCTCTCTCTCTCTCGCACTCTCCCACTCTCTTTTGCAGTCGCACAGTGGTGCCAAGTTCATGGCACACGGCCAGTGCGCTGAGGCGTTGATAGAGAGCATTCATTGCCAGCCAATTTATGGCGCTTTCCCCCCCCCAACTAATTCACGCACACTCTATCAAAAATCTGATGAAAATATTCAAAAAATAATATCACAATCATTGGACACATTTTAAGGTGATTTTCTTTTATGATTCTGCACATAATTTTTATTCATTTTTAACGGTGCAAGTTTTTTTTCTTTGGCTTTAACATCCATTGGCCATAAAAACCAATTTTGATTAATTTTCAGCTGGCTCAAGTTTATGGGTCGGTTACCAAAAAAAAAGAAGGAAAGGAAAAGAAGAAGAAGAATTTGATGGCTTTTCAAAAAGCCAAGAAAATAAAAAAATGAAGCTATTAATCAACTGAAAATTGAGCAGAGCAATAAGTGTGTGGACATAAAGTGTAATACACTGAAAAACCAGCGAAAAAGAGGAGTGAGAATAATAGTAGATTTAATCAAAAGAAATATTAATAGTTGTTAGGTAAATATAAAAATATATTTTTAATTGATTGTAAATAATATTTATATTTTAAGAGTTATGTTTAAGTTATTGTGAAATAATAATCAATCTTTGTTAAACCAACAATTTTTATTCTAATTTATTTGCCCTTAAACAAATATTTTTAATAAATAAATAAATTGAAAAACCTTAAAAAAATCAGATTGAAATATGTTTTTATGATTAAAGGTAAAAATTGAGCTTCTTTTGCCTCTGTTGGCCATAACAGCAGCAAATCCTTGTTGCATTAATGGAGCATGTCGACGAATCAGCCAAGCTTTAAGCCAAGTTATTCGCTATTCATTAAATTGGCTTTAACGTTAGCCCAAAGGCTAGCCTGACGGAGTTCAGCTTTGGCGCATGTTGATGACGCCAACCGAATGGTTCTTAGCCCACCTTAAGGACTTTAGGCTGCTTTAAGCTTGGGGTCGTTGTCCTGTTGCGAGTCGCACATAAAAGCCATTTAATTATCTGCGCAAGGCAAAAGCACAATTTTCAACATTTCAACATAAATTTGCTGAAGCAAGAGTATTTATGCAACATAAATTGCACACAATGTGTGGCAATAAAGCAAAACTCAGACAACTTAAACAAAAGTCTTTTATAAAGCTTGAAATTGTTTAGTCACATTTTCACACCTGCCACAAAGCACCTCAAACAACACCTGAAAGTTCTGTGTTGAATGCAACATTTATTTATTTATAGTTAAGCTAAACTATTTTGGGTGTGTAACGCTTCGAATGTGGTAAACATTAAAGCTATGCCAGCGCCACATTTTGTGGCTGTGGCAGTTGTTAAACCACAAAAACACGCCACGCAAATTTTTATTAACTTACAGACACAACACGCCTCGAGATACCCTGTAGTCAGTCTGTGCTTCAAAGCACGCTACACTTTGCAACAAGTATTTCAACAATTTGTGAAATGTGACGAAAAAGACCATGTTGCATGCAACACGGCGCTTTTGCAGTTGCATTTCATCAGTTGAGTAAATTTCAGGGGCGGGTTGAGGGTGGTCAGCAGCCGTAACATAATTCAAAGTAAAAATAAACATTGACAAGGACAACAACAACAACAACAACAAAAAGAAAGGGAAAAACAGAGGCAAGCAAAAATGGTTCCTGGAAATATTATTTAATTTATTACGTGCTCGTTCACGTTCAAAATTCATTTCGCTGATGTAATGTTTTAGGCAAATAAGGCAACGTTTAATACACAGACAGACAAACACACACACACACACACACACAGCGAATGTGTGTATGTGTGTGTAAAGGGAAGTGAACTTGAGGCGGGGTCTGCGTATTAATGAGGTCGCCCCAAAGTATGCAACAAAGAGTGTATTAGTGAAAGTGTGTGTGTGTGAGTATGTGTGTATGTGTCAGTGTATGTGTGTGTTTGCACACTTGCAAATGTGTCCATTTAGTTCATTGGAATTGGCAGCACGCGCTTATCTGCCCAACCCGCGCTTCCCCGCCGCCTGCACCAAGCCACGACGGGGAACAAATAAACGCGTTTATTGACACAGCGCTTGAGACAAAAGGAGCCGCAGAGGAGAGCAGAAAAGAGAAGAGCAGAGCGGAAAAGAGAAGAGTAGAGCGGAAAAGAGAAGAGCAGAGCAGAGCAGAGGTTCTCACCTCAGTTAAAGGTCCTTGCACACAAAGCCACGCTGGACTGGACAATAATCCATATTCATGTTTAGCTGGTGAGTTGGCTACAACAAAGGGAAAAGGGAAAATGGCTTTGCTCAATGCTCAGTCAAGCTGAGGAGCTGAGCAGCTGAGCAGCGAAGGAAAACAGAAAATGCCCAATTAGTGTGCAAATATTGAAAGTATTTTTTATATGTAATTTATGTCCAAGCGAGCGGCTAGCGACAACTAAACTCGCACTCAACCAGTTAGGCAGGACAAGACCCTAACTAAATCCATAAATTAGTCAACTAAATGCATTTAATTAGGCTGAAACGAGAGAGGAAACTGGTGAGAATGCTGCTGACTACGATATACCCTGCAATAT
The DNA here is from genome assembly GCA_035044025.1 of Drosophila paracracens. Lineage (NCBI taxonomy): Eukaryota > Metazoa > Arthropoda > Insecta > Diptera > Drosophilidae > Drosophila > Drosophila paracracens. Next base: position 1,528,377 of record JAWNMN010000394.1, read on the forward strand.
TCGATATATTCTGCAATTGCTCGAGCATTAATTGGAAGGCTCTACTTTTAAATTTGTGGCTTTTATTGTTATCGTATATCGATATATATCCCATGGGGCAAACGAGAGCAGTTCAAGTTGGGGTATAGCCGAACTTGTAATACACTTTAACCAGTAGAAAATGGACAGCTAATTGTTGAGTCTTTGTTTGCTTCCGTCTATGTATATAATATATAAAACAAAAGTCGAAATAATAATAGCAAAAACAAGCATGAAATAAGCATAATTTCTTGTTCATGGGACTGAGACAATATCGCTAATCACCAGTCGAAGCTGAAGAGCTGATAATGCTGATAAGATTGTCCGAGTTTGCTTATCGACCAAACTGTCAATTTCAATTTCTAGCGAAATTGTGTAATTGCAAATGAAAACAATGAAAAACAAATAGAACTGGAAAATGAGGAAGGAAAACATAAACAGAACGCAGCATGTATGATTAATGCAAAGATTTATGACATATGAAGTTGCAACTCCTTCGATACTCGAGCTTATCAACAAATAACGAGGCAACAACAATAACAACAACAACAACAACAATTTAAAGCTATGACTAAAAGAAGAACAATCGCTGAATGCTGACTAATGCACATGCGGCAACTGAATCCTCTCTCCTCTCCTCTCTCTCTCAACTCACATTTCTCAAAATAAACAAAGAGCAACAATAAAATTAATAATTACATAAGAGCAAAATAAATGCCATAGCAGCAATTCCATTGCAACTGAATGAATATGCTACATGTGCCACAAACAGGTTCCCGTGTTCCACACAATTAAGTCAAACATCTGTGGGAATTATTAAGCCGGTTTCCGACAGCCAGCTGATGGCTTAAACAGCACCACAACACTCCAATGGGAGTTCCCAGCAATTCCAAAAGTTCATATCTCTATAAATCAAGTGTGCTTGCACCACAGTTTTTACAGTATGCAAATCGATTGTGGCACCTTGGGAATCATTTTGGATACGCTAGTCTATTTAAAATAGGAAAAAAGAACTGGGAAAAGGCCTCGTTTGGTGAATATCGATACAAATCGATAATCGATTGCAGGTAAATAACAAAAATTAAGTCTGCCAATAATTTTGATCTCTGAATTATGTTAAATGTTGTACAACTTGAAACTTCTGAAACATTTCTAAAGTAGTTTTTATAAAAGTTAAAATTCCAACATGCGTATTCGTACATATATATATATATTATATATTATATATATATTATGTTTATTTATAAGTTGTGTTCAGGGTATGTTCTAGGTCGAGCACTCTCGTCCATAGAATTCTACCTTGTTTATATTCATTGAAAGTAATCGCAGATTAGTTTAATAATCATTTCCCCGTTCGTCGACAAACAAGATACAAAAAGCAGACATTAAAATCAATTAATTGTTGCATAACAAGTTGTAGATGTAATTCGTAATAAAAATAGAACAATATTTGAAGTTGCTCAAATCCAAACAACTAGAAGCAAAACTAAATAATTAGCAACTGAAAGCAAGCCGCAATTGTGAGATGCTTAATGAGCTCATCGACTGTGCTAAAAATACATTTGCTTGCAACAGTTTGAGAAGCAAGTGGATGCTGCTGCTGCTGCCTGCCACAAGTGACTTGTGGGCATCTATTTGCACAAGTCTAAGGCGAAACGTGCTTAAAGCCAGCATCAGCGTCAGCAGTCGTCTAATCAGACATGCTTTATGATATATATATTTATGACGAATGCTGATGATAATAAATCAAATATGAGTTTTGGACCGACAATACGAATTTGCTGCCCAGACGTTTGTGCCTCGTCACTTTTTGGATAATGTTGCACAAACAAAAACAGCCAAAAAAATAAAAGAAAACAAAAAATATTTTAAGCTGATAGACGGCGAGCAACGGAAGCGTTTTCGCTGTTGGATTTGATTGCACATAAGTTGTTGCCATTGTTGTTGTTGTTGCAAATGAAACTAACGACTCGGCTTGTGACCAGGGGCAAGCGGGGCCAACTACATATGTGCCTAATTGAACGTGAGGCCAAACGCACTTCTTGGATTATGGTAAACTAATACAGGCAAACAAAGGCTGCTCACTGTGCAGCAGCAAAGGGAGCTGTAGTGGAAAACGTATAACCAGCAGATACCCTGTATAAAAACTCTTATGTGTAATCAGCACTTTTTTGTTTAGGCAAATATTTCATTAAAGTTCAAGCAAATATTGATTGCAATGATTGATCGATGTGGGATCAGAATAATATTGTTAATTATCTAATTTTCAGAGCAGTGTTTTGGTTTTTTATATTCTTATTATTATTATTCAAATTTTAGATAATTGGTTCTTGGAATTATATTCAATTTTGTTTTAAATTTTAATCAATAAAGCTGTGGTTTCCGTTCTGATTTGATTTTGTTTGTATCAAAGTGATTAACAGGATGTCAAATCAAAACCGGAAACTTTATTGATTAAAATTTAGAACACATAATTTGTCTATCCCTAAGTCTCACAAAAGTAAAAATGTATTCTTGAAAAACATTCGTGTTCAATTGCTAATCTTTAGACGATTTTATAAAGGCGTTTCTATAACAAAATCGAATCTAGATAAGCATCCGAAAAGTAAAATACGTTCAACTAAGTATGCAATACTAGAACACAAATACCAAATTAGCCTTTGGCTCTTATAAAACTCAACGATGAATGGAAAATCTATTTTTGGCTAAACGGAAAAGTGATCGATTAAATGAAATAACACTCGAGACTTCGATCCCATTGCCTTTTTCAGACTTCTGCACAACTGTAAAATACACTCGCCAATTTATTTCGATTTACCAGGGTTTGATACGCTCAGAGACAATGCTGGGCATCGCCGGCGTCGTCGTCGTCATCTGTGGATTCTCGGGACTGCAGCAGAAGCAGGCAAATCCCTGCTGCTTTGGATTATGCGAATGATTTGTGGATGTGTTGATGGTTAGCGATATGGATTTTAACAGTTGCGGCTGCTGTTTGTGTTTGGGTAGCGGACTTAGCACCGAAAACCGTTTCATTTGTTTCGCATTTACAACTGTATTGTTATTATCATGATGATGATGATGTTGATGATGATGATTATCATCGTTTTTGGGGGGTATTTCACTGGCACTGGTACCGTTACGGATTTGCTTATCTAGTGCGGTGCTAGTATTACTGTTGTTGTTATTATTATTACACATGACTGATAAGCTACAACGGCACTGTTCTAATATATAAACAATATCTTTAAGACGTCGTTTCTAACGAAGAAAACGAGCAACGTTCCACGCTGCGTATACGTTACGTTCCGTTCCGGCGTTTGACAATCGACTGAGCGAGCCGAAAAACTTGCCAAGTTCTACAAAACGGCTCTCGCCCAGGCTTTCGCTTTCTGGAGAAACACAACACACACACACACACACACACACACGCATACGCACACACACACTGACACAATGCTCCTGAAACAGTTGCTGCTTCAAAAAAAGAGTGCTCAAAACCAAACAAAGAGTAACAAAGAATAGATAAATGCCAACTGTGAGCAACAGTTGAGCGAATTCGCGCTCATAAAATAACAAACAAAAGTGAAACAAGCGAAGTGAGTGAGTACACAACTAACAGATACCCTGTAAAGTTACATTTGTGAATAATGCCATGAAATATAAATAAATAAATATAGTTGAATCGATATTTATATTTGCATAATCTGCAATTTAAGCACACATTAATTAAAGTGCATTTAAATTGTGAATTATGAATATATATATATATAAATCTGTTTATAGGGTATGCTTAAACCAGTTCTTGCTGTGTTCGCTTCTTTACGAGCTTTACGTGTTGTTGTTATGATTGTTGTTGTTACCGTTGTTCTTTCGAGCTGTTCAGTGTAATAGGTTTATATCTTTATTGCTCGCGCTTGACACGCGATTATACACCAGTCGCAAAATGTTAGCACACAGTAGTTAAATACTGGCATATTTAACGAACATTCTTGTCGAATGGCATTAAAAGATGAAGAAATGCTTATCTCAGTTATCGGAGTTAACCTTCGAAATATTATGTTTTTATGCGTATTAAGCTTATTTTATTTATTGCTGAATTCTAATTAGGAAAATTTTTATTTTAAACAAATATTTTGCATATTTGAGCTTTTTCAGCTCCGGCTGCGTTAACTGAATATTAACAAATTAGTGTAGTGATAATTAGTGTCGGAAAAGGTGAGGTGAACTGTATAATCTGAATTGAATTAATACTTGTCACTTAAAACTTATCATTCGATTTAGATCTGTCTATAATAAGTCGCACTTATGCTGATAATATATGCATATAAATATTTACCTTCAAGCAAAATTATAATTCGCTATAAAAAAGTCTCAAATAAATTGTAAATTTGAAAAGAACTCCAACTATTTGTGAGATTAATGTCAGGTGAATTCTCTCTTCAGCTTGCCGCAAGTTACTCTTTGCAATATGACGCATGAAATGTGCAGTTGCCGCCGAGTGCATGATAAATCACTTCAGACTTACTATATATACACTCTTATATTGCGCTATATTGCCTTGTACAGTTTACAGAGAACTTTATACTCTGCGCAAATGACGTAGAATGCGTCAACCACTTATCAGTTTAGTGGACAGCAACAGTAAAACCGAGAGAGCGAGAGAGAGAGAGAGAAAACACTGATAAATTTCATGACATGCTTTTTTCAATTGGTTTTTATGCCGTTGACCAACTCGAGACAATCAACTTGATGCCTGATTGCGATTTTGTTACCAGCCAACCAACTGATAAGCTTGGCCAAAACCATATTTCTGCCAAAGCAGCCAGTTATGAAACTAATAGAAAAGTGACTTTAATGTAAGCAAGAAGAGCAAACATTTGTACAGCATTGCTGCAGTTGGATTACAATGGACTTTAGACAAAACTCAAACAGCAGCAGCATCAGAATGTTGTTAACAAACTTTGGCTGCATTTAAAAGGGTTCTAAGCCCTCAGCAAGTCTACAATGAATTGCAATTTTAGTTGGCTGTGTAAATCTGGTTAAATACAAACTTCTGAAGAGCAGCGGAATGTCTGAGTGGAGAAGTGCATGGTTGGCTAAAACGAAATAGATGTAAGGAAGTGTTTCCGGCACTTGAGCAACAATAATGTTTATATGCAAGCAAAGTGTTTATCTTCATTTCTGTAAATAATTGAAATCATTCAGTGATGGCTTTGTTCCATAAACTGCCATTCAGAGTGTCGTAAATGTTTTGGCTTAAAGCCTTAACAACTTGTTTATGACTCTTTTCGTTTATTAATTATGCAACAGTCACTTAAAGTGTCACGCATTTCAGTTCAGTTCAGTTCAGTTCAGTTCAGTTCAGCTCAGCTCAGTTTAGTGTGACGTGACCCAAAAGGCTTGAGAAAAACAGTCAACTTGCCAACTTGGCCAACGTGCGAGCCTGTGACATTTGACAAACGCACACCCGCACACACACACACACACACACACAGAGAGCCATCACTTTGCATATTAAAACGCTTGAAGGGTTTCTTTTTTCTTTCTTTTTTAAGTAAAACTTACCCGCTAAATCCGCGTCGTTTCGTAGAAGAGGATAATGCATCCGCCTTGCTGCGATTCCCTGAAAGCAGCAATATATATATAAATAAATTATGAATATTCTGAGTAATCGTGTCTCTTTCTGGAAAATCGCTAGTAATCATTTTTAAATATCAGAAAACTCATTTCCAACTCGGTTTTTATCTATTATTAAAAAATACTCTTAAAAAACTAGAAAAAATTCTTTCTAAAATTCAGCAACAAATATTGAATAGCAAAAATACAGTAGCAAAAACTGAAATACTAAAACTTAATGTCTCGATTTTTATATTCGATTAGTTCGAAAAGAACCCCCGATTTTTGGATATATACTCCCTAAATAGTTGAACATTTTCTATCTAAATAATAAAGATGATTTGGCAAGGATATTTTTTTTTGTGCTTTGCTCACCTTGATCCTGCATGCTGTCGTTTGGCTTTTGTGTGGGTGTTGTTGTTGTTGTTGCACCAGCTGCTGCTGCTGCTGCTGCTCCTCCGGTGCTGGCTGAGGATGAACCTTGCTTGTGGGCACCTGGCGGCGGTTTAAGCACTGCCACGGGCACCAGGCCCTCTTGTACGGCGGAATCGTCATGCTGCGGATTTAGGCGCACCAAACAAAAGTCCGGCTCACTGGCTGTGGGCAACTCAATAATCTCAACCTGCTGGCCCTTGCTAACGCTCAGCTCGTTGCTGCCCGCACTGGCTATGTAATCGGCCACAACCCAGGTGGCCTCCTGATTGGCTAACTGCAAACAGAGACAAGAGAAACGTTCATGAGCATAGACAAAATAATAATAAAAACAAAACACACACAATATTTATCCGCTGGGTGTCGTTGCAGCTGCGATACCCTGCCACAAACATAAATTACACTCTTACTTGAGAGTGCCTCTAAATATGTCAAGTTTTACAAAGATGGTTTTACTAACTCAACTTTGAGCCAGTTTGTTTAAATGCAGCCTTAAGACTTCAAATTGAGCAGCTAAACCAAAATTCAGCATTTGAACAAAAATTGAGATTATAAACTGCAAAAATGGAACCAAATATCGAAAAATCTGTTTGGTGTTCCGAGTGTGATTAGACGCTGGTCAAACGATCCTAAATTACTAAAGCTTTTTATTAGTTACTTCAATATGCAACTTGTATAAGGTCTTCCAATTACAAGGCTCATCAGGATTACAGAGAATCCGTACAAAAATCAAATTCTAAATGAGCTTATCTATCTTATCTTTCCGTAGTAGATTTATATAAATAAATCGGTTGTTAGAATAAAGATTTTTAATATAATAAATGGTAAAATGGATTTATCTGAGTTAATCAGCAAAATTAGCAAATTTTACAAGGAATTTTCTACATATTTCTCTTCATTTCAGATCTTATCAAATGAAAATCATTTTTCCTCTTAGTAAATTGTGTTAGTTATATTTGCTCTATTCAAATTTAATATACCCTTTTAATGCATTCTTTAAAAGGGTGCACTTTATAGGTAGACATTATGATGGGTCTAGATATGCTGGTGTCACATAGACAGAGACAGACAGAAAGAAAGAGAGAGAGAGAGAGAGAGAGAGATGTGCATCCAATGAAGCGAGTGGACAAATGCACAAATATGCTTTAAGGGCGACATGGCCAAGGTGTTGGTCAAAGGGCAAGGGCAAGGGCAAGGGCAAGGGTAAGTGGAATGCTTCCCTTTATTGATTTAATTTGTGCTGCAATCACATATAAAAAAGAGAGAGACCAATAGATAGATAGAGAGAGAGAGAGAGAGCGAGAGAGAATGTGACCCACAGCAAGGACTCGCTTGAATGATTCTGGCCTACACAGACACACTTGAAATAAAACAGCGACCTCCAAATAGCAGCTCAAGGATCATTTCCCAGCTACGTACTAATTAGAAAGCTATTCAAGACACACACACGCACACACACACATCTATACACATGCACACGCAGCAAGACGTTGTCAGCTTCGATTAGCTGCCCCGTCGTGCGGCAGGTTGGCAACTGATGAGAGGCAAGCAGCTAACCAGCGTTATGCATATCAATAATTTATTATTTTATTAATTTAGATGCTTGTGTGTGTGGGGTGGGTGTATATGTGTGTGGGTGGTGTGTGTGTGTGTGGCAGCCTTTAATTGCGCTGCTCAACAGCAAGGGGGAACCGCAAGTGGGAAACCGCACAGATAAAAACATGTGTGCGAAATTTTGTGTTGCTGAGCGCAGGTTTTAAGTCGATTTATAAATCGATAAGCGGCTTATTAAAGTATATTAATAGCAGCAACAACAACAACAACAACAACAACAACAACAAATAAACGTTTGCGATTACGTAAGAATTCATATTGTTTATCATCAAGTAATTAATTTTTAACATCAGTTAAAAAATTTGTTGATTTTTTTTGCAAGTGTCTTAAACTTTTAAGTTCGATTAAATGAGAAGACTCTGCTCGAAAGGGTTCGACTAGCAGATACCCTGTTACAAATGAATATGAAAATGAGTTTTTTTTTGTATATCTTAAAGATATTTAAACAGCTGGCTATATAAGATATCAATTGAAAGTCTTTATCTTTGCAATTGTTTGATTTATTGTTATCGAAATGCGATTTGAATCGATAAATCGACTCATCTGTTGCTGCTGATCGAGAATATATATACTTTATGTGTACGTAGCTGCTTCCTTTTGCCTGTTACATACTTAGACACAACTTCAATATACCCATTTGATTGTAATAAATTATTTTACTCAGACTCTCGCAGACAATTAATAATTTTTGGTACAGTTGATGCCTGTATATATATATATATATATATATATATATATATATATCCTTTTTGCATTTATAGACTAAAAAGCCACGTGGCACACATAACACCTTGGCTTAACTAAGCGAGGCACAGTCACATACACGTTGTGTGGCAGCAGCAACAAATGAAAGGAAGTTGCCACCAGAAGCAGCACGAGCCGAGTTCATTAGGACCGGCTTGGTTGGTTGGCTGTCTCTCGCTTCCTGGCCTGGCTATTAATAGCGGCTCTGGCTCTGTCTAACAGCAACAGCAACAGCAACAGCAGCAGCAACAGCAAGAATAATAAGCAAGAAAAAGACAACTCCCAAGTTAGCAGGAAACTGAGCAATGAATCCAAGTTGCCAGCAGGCAGTCTTAAGGAGCTGAGAGAGCTCAGCGTCTGCTGCGGCAGTGCTGTTAATTAAGCACCACTCACACACACACACACACACACATGTCTATAAGCACACACACACACGCGCACACAGACACACACACACACATTTATATATTGCACGTTTCCGCTTGTAATGCAATTAGTCGAAAAGTTTTCAACGCGCCAAGCATTAAAACTTTTCAACAACTGTTTGTGTGTGTGTGTGGGGCATGCCACATGCAAGGAGGCGTGCCTTGGCATGCTATATGCTACACGGGTATGTGTTGCAGAAAATTGTATATTTCATAGGCGGCTGTCATCTCGCCAAAACGAGTGCTATTAAAACTTCGCAGCTCACCCAACAAATTCAACGTTCGCCTTTTGACGTGACACAATTTGTCGCAGCCAAAAAGAAAAACAACAAAAACAAAAAAGAAGAAGAAAGAAACGACAAAATGGAAAGCAGCAAATAAATCAGCACCAAATGTTGCCAGCAGCAGACAAATGTCAAATGTCATTGCGTCAAAGACACGCCCACTTTCTAAGGCTAAAAGTTGCCAGCGGAAAGCAGCTGTTGAAACTATTTTAATATGTGATGCAAACTTCAAAATGCCAAAAAACTCAAACCAATTTTCAACTTTATAAAAAGTTGATAGTGCGCGAATTTTGAGAGAGACAGATAGAGGAAGAAAGAGAGAGAGAGAGAGTTGGATGGGAGATTGCGGTAGTAGGTAAAGAGATAAGAGAAAAAATCATTTTTCTTTAAGGATATTCTTCAGTGGAATTGTAGTGAAATCCTCTCTTAATATGATCTTGCTCTCTCTCTCTCTCTCTCTTTTTATCACTCTATCTCTCTCTCTTTCCCTCTCTCTCTCTCTCTCTCTCTATCTCTGTAACTCTCTCTGTATCTCTCTCTATCTCTCACTCTCTCTCTCTTACTCTATTTCTCACTGTCTCTCTTTCTATCTTTCACTCTCTCTCTCTACATACCCACACACACACACACACTGTTTTACATAAATACACACATACACCTCATCAACATAATCATCATCAACATCATCATCATCACCATGTCATCATCATCATCATTAACATCGCTGTTAACTGGCGATTAGCGCACACACTGCAATTAGCTGCAGCTACAACCTACACACATCCTGCACACACACATCCACACCCATACAAACACAAACACACATACACTCAAGCGCGAGCACACACACACTTGAACTCACTAATAGCCTATCAGCAGCTGAGCAGCTGGCTGTTCCCCACGAACATATGATAATTCCAAGGAAAAAGCCAGTAAGCAACATTTTTTGTAAAAGCATCAATTTTTCCTAGAAGTAAGTGTTTGCAACATTTGTTGAATGTGGCACAAGGATTTAATTGGTTTAGTTGATTGTACAAGCACAATTCGTAAGGTAAACTGATTTATATATGCAAATATAACCAAATATCAAGCTACGTCAGTCTTCACTTCACTTCACTTCACTTCGCAAATAGTTTCAAAGTGCACAGCAAATTTGAATAGAAAACTGTAGGCAAAATGCACACACACACACACACACACACTCTCTCAAGTGTATGTGTGTGTGTTGTGGTTGTAAATAAGCTTGTGTTTTGAAATGAAATTCGTTCGTGTGGCACTATGTTGTTGCACATTTGCCTTTGCTGCTGCTCGTGCAACGCGTCTTTGATTAAATTAAATTAAAAGTTATTTTCGAGCTGGCGGGCGGGTCGGGGCGTATACGTGATATTTTCCATCCTGTGTTTTATGCTGCTTCTTCTTCTTCTTCTTTTTTGAAGGCAGCACAATTTTCACAAAAATGCAATCAACGTTGACTTGTTAAGCTGATCCACCCAACCACCTCCATCGTCTTCCGCCGTCCGCCACCCCCTTGCCATTGCCTTAATCTATTCCCGTCCGCCTTTGCTGTGCATAAAATAATTAACTTGGCTTACACTCGCCTGCTCGGCGCATTTGCATAGTTAATCAACGGGTGTAAAATAAAAGGCACAAGTCAGAGGAAAGCAAAAAAAAGTATGGGGCAGAAAGAGAGTGGCTTTCATAAATACGTACAGCTGCAACAATTTGCCAACAACTACTGCCTGCATATATTAACCAACTTGCCCCCTTTCACACACTCAGAAAAATAACTTACTATTAAAAATAAATGATAAATATAAGCCATAAATCGAAAATCCCAAATTTGTGCTGTATTTTTTAATTATTTATTTTTTTTTTTAGACAAATTTTCTATAATTAAGAAACGCATTTCTGAGAAGTATAAATGGAAAACCTCAGTTTTTCATCTGAAAATTAATTATAAACTGTCTAGAAAAATGTTGTTTATAATAATTTAAGCAACAAAAAAAAGAACTAAGAAAAAACACTTTGAAATTTAAACTTTTTTTTTTTTAAATTTTAGAAAAATGTAGCCTGAAATTCAGAAAGAAAAAAGGTGAGCTACCCCTGGAAAATTCTTGCTTTCCGAGTACACACACACACACACACACACTTATACACACATTTCTCGCAGCGGGTATTTGTGTCAGCTTTTGACTTAACTGCGCAATAATCGCTCAACGTTTAATTATTTAATGCTGGAATTTTCATTAAAAAAATTGGTTCGCTCAATCTTTACAGGAAAAACAGGGCGGATTTTCTTGGCAAGAGAAAAGTTGAGAAATATATTTGAAATTCAATTGCAAATCAAACTTGAGTTGTGGAATCAATTGAAAAGTTTTTGCTGCGCAAATTTGCATTTGCATATTCGAGAAGAGAAAGTCGAAGGATGTCACAGAAAGGACGGAAGGATGGAATCAAGGAAGGAAGGCCTGCAAGACGAGGGTTAAGCAACTGACCCCACAATAATGTCCTTGGCAAATGGCGCACAGGACACTGAAAGTCAAAGGTTTCACACAGCTGCTGATTACAAGGCTGATAATAATACAACAAATGCAACAACACAATGGCCGCCCCCAAAAAATGGGAAAGTCTGATAAGTAGACTAGGACAAGCAACATGCGTAACTCGAGAAGCACACACACACACACACACACAAAAAACCAGAGACGAAGAAAAATTTGTAAAGCGATTTGGCAAATGCTAACGTTATTATTGATGGCCAAAAAGGTAGACGAGGGGGGAGTGAGCCAGAGACCAGGCCAAGATTGGTAGGCAAAAGATGACAGGAAACGAACATGACTTTCACTTTCACTTTCACTTTGAGTTTGCCCTTGTCTTTTAATGGGCCATCATAAAAAACAACACAATTGCAGCTCACTTAAAACTCATCAATTGTTTGGCCCATTAAAAAGAGACAGATAGACCGGAGCGAGCGAGCGAGAGAGAGAGAGAGCAAAGTCTCTTTTGGGTTGTCAATGCGAATGAGCAAAAATATCATTCAACCGATTGATATATGAGATGAAAGCCCGAATTTATTGCGAAACCTATGCAAAAGCCTCGAGAATTTAATTTGATTTTTATTTTGGGCGAACATATATCCCATTATGCTCACACTAAACTCGATTTTGGGCTATATATAATGGAAACATATTGAAAATGAACATACAGGTTTCCGTTTACCTATTTAATTTTGCATTTAGCCAACAGGCAGCTCTGAAAAGCGCAAAATTTGCAAATATGCAGCAATGAAAAACAAATAAGCAACTTCAAGTCACGAGAACTCGACTGGCAGATACCCTAGAACCAAGGTTTTAACTGTCAATTCAATTGTGACATAATCCAAGCTAAATTTGGTAGATATGAAAATATTTTGCAAGCGATTTTTATGCATTTTAGTTAGATTATGTCAATTGTGGCATTTATAGCTATCGTTAATCGATTTATATCGATAATTGGACAAACGGAGGAAGTTGTCAATAAAATACAATCAACTTAAATGCTAAATGAAAGTCTATAATCGACTCTAAATAAGAATAAATGTATTCTGTCTGTTACATACTATTAAACAACTACAATATGCCCATTCTAACTCTCTACAGGGTATGCAAATTTCATAAATATTGATTTTGACTAAGCTGCACAGCACAGTTTGAAGTAAATGTTTTGCATGATAATAATTCGCACACCAATTGGCAAATGGACTCTTGGGGCACATTAGTAAATCACACACAATTGTAAACGATAGAAGTGTGTATGTGTTGCATTATATATGTGTGTATATATATATATATATATGTATAAAGTACGTAAAACATAAACGTCGTCCATTATTCAATTAACTGGCAGTGTGGGTGAACGTGAGCTCGACAACAACAATTACGTTGTAACTCAGAGGCAAACAACAATGGCAACAAAAAAAACAAAAGGACCCCACAAACAGAGAGAGGCAGCACTACCAGTAGCAGAATAAAACATATCTCCACCACACCCACATCCTCTTGCTCTCGCCCCCCCGCTCTTTGTGTGTGTGTGGTTTCTGATAATTGTGCGACAACATGTTAACACCGTATGCGACGACTACCAGACCACATTTGTGGTGTGCTCGAGTGTGTGTGTGTGTGTGTGTGATGTGTGTGGTTGGCAAGTTTGCATGTGTGTGTGTTGAAAGTCATTTACAACGCAAATCGAATAATATTCTCAATAAATTACGTGCAAACATGACAATATGATAGATAAAGTCCAGTCCTTCATTGGCAGTGGCCGGCTGGAGAGGGGGTGTTTTTTTTGGGGTGTGTCGCGGGGTTAATGCACTCAGACAAAAGCCGCAAACAGCAATTAGAGGATCATGTTAATGATAACAGCGATTCATATTGCCGAATGATTAGATTGTCTACTCAATTAAGCATTAACTGTTGCCCATAAATCGCTGTGTCTTTTAAATATGATATATCTGATAGAATTAATTAAGCAAAAGCTGCTTAATTAAGGCTTAAGGTTTCCAGTGTTGGCAAATGTGTTACATATGTATTGGGGTGTGTAAGTGTAGCAGGTTTAAACTCTGTTAAGTCACTGTTAAGCTGTGTGGTCTTTGTGAACAGCTGTTTGACAGTGTTAAACGAACAAAATATATTTTAAGAATAGTTATCGATAATATTCTTCCAAATTAAAATGCTTTATAATAAATTAAAATAAATAAATTACTAAAAATATTTTAATAGTTAAGAAAAATTATTTTATTCAGGGAGTAAATCATTTTGAGGCTGTCAGCACACATTTTTGGACTGCTTTCAAATTCTTGGATATTATGTAAAAATCAAGAATAAACTGAATGAATTTATGTAAATTGTTTGATAATCCATTCCCAAAATTCCATTTAAGCAATTATAAATTCTGATTGATGCGTAAACTTGATTGCAAATTCAATTTCACTGCAAAACTTGTGTGATATCAAGCGATGAAAGAACGATTAGCAATCGATTTCAATTCAAACTTAATCGATTTGAAAACAATAAACGATTCGTTAAGCGATTAAATTTCTTGTTAGCTGTGAAATTTCTATAAAATCTACAACGAGAGGAATGTTGAGTATTTTTTGTGTGATGAAAGGATTCGGCTCAAGTGAAGTACATGCTCATGTGTGTGTGTATATATGCGTGTGTGTGTGTGCAACATGCTGCCACTGGCAGCAGCTTGTAAGAGTGGAACAAACACGTGCCAAATGGGTGCCCGGATAAACAAAACTGGAGAACAGCCCAAATGCTGTTTTTTTTGTGGCCCCAAAGTGTTGGTGTGCCTCAATGCAAGGGCGGGCCTTGTGGAGGGGGGTGGGTGGGACTGGGGTGGCTAGCAATCAATAAGATGGGCATGGAAGGGGAGGGGAGCACAACGCTTAGTAGTGGCCCAAAGGCTGCACATTCGTGTAGTAAAGATGATAAATTAAGTGGACCCAAAGCACACACACATTACACACGCACACACACACACACACACAAGCACACACTCAACTGGGGCAAGCAATTGTAAAATTGTTTTTGCCACACAAACAGAAAAAAGAGAAGAAAAAAGTGGCAAACATGTGCATTTTATGCTTGCTACGACGACTCAAATGCTATCATCTTAATGGCCAGAGTAGGATTTGAGCATTCAGCACAACGCAAATAAACTCGGCAACTATCATGGAAGCTTAAGCTTAAGATATATATATATAAATATATGTATCTGTAACTGTATCTCTGGCTGTCTGTATCTGCATCAGAGTTTCTAGTTGGGGATTTTATGCACAGCAATTTAAATACTTACAAATTGTAACTGTTTGCTTTTAACCTTCATGCGCTCAACTACTTGTATACCCCGTAGAAATGGTAGCAAGGGGTATATGCACAGACTGAGCAAGTTAAACTACAAGCAAACTTATTTCAAAAGCAATATAAATTGCATTTAAATTTGCACAACTCAAATCTCGCTTCAATTCAGCGAGCAATATTTGAATGCTCTTCTCCAGAATATTGCTCCGTTGAGCTCTGTTGTCAAGCAAAGCAATCTGCGTTTTGTTCTGAGTTCTTTGGCTTTGGTTTTCCCATTCACCGAACGCTTTTTGCGCAATTTGCATATCATTGTTGCCACAGAGAGCAGCAGCAGCAACAAAATGCCGTCTGCAACTGTCATAAAAAATACAAGCAAAAAAAAAAAAAAAACGAAAAAAAAATGGTAAACAGCAAAGAAACATGACTACTTCTACAACTTAAACACACACACAACAACAACAACACACACACAACAACAACACACACACAACAATACACAAACAACACACACACACAACAATACACAAACAATGATACGGCTGCACATCATTGGCTAAGTATCTGCTTCCTTGGGTAACAGCATTTTATTGTCATTTACTTAAGGACAGATGCTGCGAGTAACCGGAACAAGGCATTGCGTTTGTTCAAAGTCATAAAAAACACATTTAATTACCAGCAATTACTTATGGGTTGACGCGCAATTACTGCAGCAATTATACTGCTTATTGGAGCATGAGTATCTCAATGGCTTAAATCAAATAAATGTGTTCACATATATCACTGTATGCAGCTGAAACCGCAACTGTAACGATTCAAATCTAGAAGCAAAACAATAATTACTATACTTGTAGAATTTATAATTCAATTTTGTACACATTTTTGAAATATTTCTTTTTATTATTTAAATATGAATTTACATTTGACAAGAGAGAGTTCTGTTGTAAATTTAAACTGAAGCATTCAAGTTGAGTTAGCTTGTAAATCTAATAATTGAATAGTTCTTCCAAACACATCTGTTACTTCACTTAATCGATGGCAAAAGATTGCGCTCAGCTTCTTCAAGCTGGTGATCGCATCATTGATATCGATATGTATATCGAAATTGTATGTTACGTACACTTACAGTTGCATGTTGGCTTACAGATGATATTGCAGTATTAGTTCTAAGTCACTAGTGCAGTATTACTTTATAATATTCTATAAGAATAGTTTAACAAATATCTTTTTCTTTTCAAGTCTATTTCTGTTATTTTAACAGTTTGTCTTCCTTAAGGTTTATACTCAATATGATCTTGCTGTGCATTCATGTTAAGCACATGTTAATTACAACTGTTATCTATCTCTCAACCGTAAATGTTAAATTGCATTATGTTATTACATATTCTCATTGCATTTTTTCACCCAAAGATGTCGCTGACAGATAGAGCATACAGTTTTTCATATTGCTCACACTGCGCTGCGCTGCTGAGTTATGCAACGGTTTTAATATATTTGTGTGTGTGTATGTGTGTGTGTGTTGTGCATGTTAACGACTGCTGCGTCGTGAGTTTGTGTTTGAGAGCTGCTGCTGCTGCTGGTGGTGGTGGTGGTGCTGCTGTTGATGTTGTTGTTATCTTTGCTGTTGTTGGCGCATTCTTTTCATATCGTTTCGTTTTCGTTATTTTTTTTTCGCATTTGTTTGTGTGCTTTTACGCTTTACACGTGAGTCGTAGAGAAGAGCTTTAGCTGCAGCTGACAAGCGACACACACACACACAAAATGTGGGAAATTTCGTTAACAGCGGCACGTATTCCGTCTTCTTGTTCTCCTCCTTTTACTACTTTCTTTTTTTCTGCGTATCTCATGCATGCGAGCCGCGCTCAAGTGCAAAAGTATGCTGGATATAATGGAATGCATAGAAAGCATTTTTTCATGCATGTGCAGCAAAGGAACTTTCTCTTCTTCTTCCACTTCTTTAGGAACTAGAATATTTTTAATAGAATTTTTGGTGGAGCGCAACGTGAATGTGCTGCTCAAGTTGATTAAAGGGGCAAGTCGAGAAGCGAGCGAGCTCCGTTTGTCAACACTCAACACTAAATTGACAAAAGAAAGAGCAAAAAGGGGCAACAAGGTCAACAGGGAACTCAATGCAACAGTGACAAAAGATGATGATTATGATGATGATGATAAGCTTTTACTGGGCTTGATGAAGTGATAAATACATTATGCGAGCCACTTTGCCACTTTGCCAGTCTCTTGCCACATGCCACTTGCCAGTTGGGTGGCTGATTGGCTGCGCTTGATAAATTACATAAATACATAGAGCTGGAGGTAGAGGGTCAATAAGGAGGCAAGGGAAACTCACTGACAATAATTGAAGCGACTTCAAGCAAATAAATTAGCGCACAACACGGCGTATGATTAATGTGCTTATTGAAATGACAATGCGACTAAGGCAGCAGTGTGTCTGCGTCCGTGTGTGGGCGTGCCATGCACCACGACGGGTCAACAACACTTACAATTTACAATCAGCTGGGGAGCAGTAGCAGCAGAAAACTAAGCATAAATTGCTCGCTTTTGCCCCGCAACCAAACCAAATAAGTCACAAACAGAAGCGGGCGAAACACTTGAAGTAGAATTGGCAGAGGACTTAGCTGGAGATAGACACAGATACAGCTGCGGTCAAAATAATAGAAGTGCTGCTAAAAATATAACTAATCTTATGGTGATCAAATCGAAATCTCTTCAAAATCTTCAATAGAAATAAAAATAAAATAAAATGATATATAAATAGTTTATAAATAATATTATAATGATAAATATAAATCATTTAATTAAAATAAATATTAAATAAATATAAAAATGATTAAATTTGAGTAGATTTATTTATTTACTTTTGTTAATAAATGCCAACTTTTAATCTTTACTTATCTGCAGTATTAATTGCTTGTGTTTAAATCAAATTTTCATCATTTTTAACCTATAATTTTGACCGCAGCTGTATATACATAAATATATATATATTTATATAGTTAGTAGTGGGTGTTTTGCCTGCAGTTATAACTAACACTTTTGTGTAATTTGATTCCTTGCAAATTACGTTCCGCAACTAGAACCATAATAATCCCATTTTTGATAATTCGCTGTGTGCAAATCTACTCTTATCATTATGTCAACTATATAAATTATATAACTATCCTTAACAATCCACATTTCTGATAATCCAGTGTGTGTAATCTAATATTATGATTATGTTAACTGTATTATATAATGCGACGCTTCTTAATCAATCATAGCAAACTACAGAGTTATCTTAGATAGCTGTCAGAGCTGAAGCAAAAGCTTGTAATTTGAATAAGTAATCCTGATATCATAAGTGTCAATCAGTAATCAGAAAATTCTTAGAAAACCTTAAAATAAACAAGTAAAAATACTTAAGTATAGAAAGCTTGACTTGGAGATATCCTGAATCCATTACTAGGTCGAAGTTTGTATACAGAAAATGAATAGAAATGCTTGCCAAATAGAAAATAAAGAGTGCTCCAGTCGAGAGTGCTCGACTGGGAGATACCTTTAAGTCGAGTCTATATCCATCATAAATCTTAGTCTGTATACAAAAAATGACCTCTATTATAATAGTAAACTTGATCTGCCTCCACTGTTGATCCTGATTACGATTAAAACATATGTATATATATACTTGATCAAGAATTTATATACCTTACGTAAGGAATATATATATATAAAGGCCCGCAACCACTTGGCAAATATATATATATCTAACTCAACTATTTGGCTTCAAGTTGAAAGAAAAAGTGAAATCGCTTCGCCTGAGGGTAGAGTTGGGGGGATTCTTGGGATGCATGGAATTTTACCTTGAAGCCACTGTTGCTGGGCTGGCGAAAGAAGCGAAAGGAGCTGGGCGTATCGATGGTGTGCTGGCGCGAGAGGACGCCGTGGCCACTGACGCTGGACTGGCGGAACCAGGGCAGCGAGATTTTGCGGCGACTCTTGCGCTGTTGCTGCTGCTGCTGCGGCGCATTGGCGGCGACTGTGGGAAAGGTGAAGGGTGAGCGCGAGAGTGGCTCAGCGGAGGCGGCACCGTTCTTGGCCCCCTTCTTGGCATCCGCCAGCAGCTTGGGCGATATGCTGTCATCCTCCTCCAGGGTGCACAGTGGCGTGTTCTGTGCCGAGTCCGCCAGCGACGGCGATGGCGATGGATCCCCAATGGCAATCGGTGCACTCAGCGGTGGCAATGTTAACGGTGTATTTGGCAGCGAGGCAAATCCCGCTGGATGCTCATTGGCCTCGCTGCACTTGAGCCGCTCGAGAGGCGCCGTCTTTTTGTGGCTTGCCACATCGGCAACATCGACGCTATTGATGCGCTCCGTTAGGAATTTCTTAACGCTTTTCATTGCGATTGTTTTCTTCTTCTTTTTTGATTTTTTATTTGTGTTGATTTTAAATTTAAATTTAAGATTTATTTTCCTTATGCATTTGGTCTTGCTTTATTTTCTATATTTATTTATTTATTGCAATTGGTCCCCAAAAATATACAGCTGCAATTATTTTGATTTGTTTATTTGATTGCTTTTGGTTCGTTCTCTTTATTTATTTATGTATTTGTTGTTGCATTTGGTCCTCAATAAAGCTGAAAGCATTTTCCGCTTTTCGTTTTTCTTTTTTATTTGGTCTTTAAAGATTTTATTTATTTATTGCGTTGCTTTTCACTTCAAATGTTTTTTTTTGTCTGCAAAGTTTTATTTGAAATTTTTCGAAATGTTCGTTTGATTTTGCACTCTATTTTTTTTTACATTTTGACTTTGATAAAGGGTTTTTGCGTTTATTTTTTCGCTTAGTTATTTTTAAAAGCGTTTGATTTAGCTACCAATAAATCTGCGCACAAATCGATAAATTGTCAGTCAGCGCGGCCAGCAATGTTTTATTTTTAAACTTTAGCTCTGTGCAAAAGCCGCAAAAAAGCCAGAAAAAAAAAAAAAACTCCAAATACAAATTACAAAGCATACAGAGGGGTGTGTGTGTGTGAGTGTGTGTGGGTGTGTGCCTGAATTTGATTGGATTTGTGGAATACATAAGCTGAATGGAGCCAGAGAGTCGCTTTGTCATTTTGAACGCCGGCTGCTGCGACTGAGACTGAGACTGAGACTGAGGCTGCTGCTCTGCTGGCCTGTCAAATCTGACATTGCAATTTGTATCTATTACGATTGCGTTTTATCGACAGCTTTCTCTCTCTCTCTTTTTCACTCTCCCCGTCTCCCTCTCTCCCTCTATTGTGTTTTACGTGAAGCACTTTCAATTAGCACTACAATATTGCTTTTGCTCTTGCTATTTTTGTCCGTTTATTGCTGTCAAACCGAGATGAAACCAAGGTTCGCTTGGGTACCTTATTGGTACTGCTACAGCTGTGTACCTTTATAAGACACAACTATAATAAAAACTAGGTTAAGAAACACAACGAACTTAGATTCCGTTTCTGTCATATAAAATATAAAAATTTCGATATTTAGCCCAAGTTTTTTACGATATTCGTGAAGTTATTGGTAGCTTCCCTATCGGTACGGTTCCGCTACGTCTGTCTGTCCGTCTGTATGCCAGCTGGAACACAGACACATAGCTACGGGTTCGATCATAAGATTTTTCCGCTAATTTGTTCCGATGCGCTTTTTTCGGCGTTTCAAATAATTTCGAAATTAATGTTCCGATTCTAATTTCGATACTGAATATGCAGGCGATTCCCACTCAGCCTGATAAAGACAACGTAATGCCGTACCACTAAGATATTTCGATTATAAACAAATTAGTAACGATTACACTTCCAATTCTGAATTTCAAACATTGTGAAATTATTGTTTTTACTTTAGCTAAACTTTTAAATATATTTGATTTATGTTTTTTCATTTTATTAATTGCATAAATTTTTCTCTGCTATTGATTTTAAGTGTGGATTTTTCTTTTTTTTTTGCCACAGCTTCTTTTGTCAGATAAAAAGCTGCTGGCGCATTTAGCTAGCCAAAAATTTATCTTGAATTTTCATGAGCAGCCGCACGTTTTTGTTTAGAGGGTGTGTGTGCGAGTGTGTGTGTGAGTGTGTGTGTCTGTGTGTGTTTGTATGTAAATGTTTGTTATTTTTACACTTTTGTGCTGCCTCTGCCTCTGCCTCAGTCGCAGTCGCCGTCGCCGTGTGTTTTTCAGAATTGTGGCAGGTGCGGCACAACGCTCGCCACTTGGCTAACAGCTTTTCGAACTGAACCCAACTGCAATTATTTTTCAATAATTTACGGCCAACGAAATAATAAATGAAAAAGAGAGAAAAAAGAGAAAGAGAGAGAGAGAGAAAGATGCCCACACAAAGTAGACGGGGAAAAATAGTTGAATGCCACAAACTGCGTGCGCAAAAGCCACACAAACAAATCCATAGAAAATGTGAAAAGCCAAATAGATAAAGTTAATACCCTTTCAGCAGGCCAAGAAAAACAGTCGCAATTTCTTTTGAGAAACTTAAGCTAACTATCAAGATCAAGTCAGAATGAGGTAGTAGAGAAGAGTGCGCGACTTGCAGTTACCCTGTAAACAGCTGTTGAAGATATAGCCAGCTGTTGGTACAAATATGTTTTTTTTTTTTAAACTAAATCTGTGTTTTTTATTCGATTTTAGTAAAAAATGTATAAAAATTATTCAAAGAATTGAGTTAAATTAAATAATTTTGTATTGAATACAAATGTTAAAATACATATTAAAAAAAGTAATAAAATATATTATTTAAACTGATAAATAAATAAATTATTTATGCTCTTAATATTCTGCCTAAATGATTAATAGAAAAATCATTTAATTTACGAAGATAAGTTTGGCAAAAACAGACAAAATTAGTCAGATTATTAATTTATATTTTTAAATTGAGATAATAAATTAATATTTATATATATATCAATTGGAAGTCTGTATCTTGACATGTGTCTTTTATGGCAATCGTTAATCAATTTTTTTTTATCGATAATCGCAAAAGGCGACAGACAAACTGACATCCTTGATTTATTAATTATTTCATGCTGATCAGATATATATATATGCTTTAGCTGCTTCTCCTGCCTTTTTTATGGCATAATTTTTTTGACCTTCTTCTTCTTCTTCTATAGACAATTTTCAGTCAACTAAATAAACAAATTGCCAAGCAGCCATTTAACAAAAGTAAATTGTTTACACAAGAGGAGCACAAATAAAGCCGAAGAGATAAGTTTTTTCTGATTTCAAGTTGATTTACAGTCAGATAGCGGACTAATCAAACCCAAACACTAAAAGTTGAGCAGGCAAATAAATAAAAAATAGCTAGAACAAATATGCCCCAAGACTTGTGTTAGACAGGGTATTTCAAAATGAAAACAAATGAAAGGTTAACAAACGTGAACGCGTGAAAATTGGCATATGTTTGCAGCGAAATTTTGCAAAAAGAAAAACCCAAACGTGGACAGCTGCTTGCTAAGTGGCAGGGGCAAGGGTGCTACAGTAGATACTACACATGGCATCAACTGATGAGTTTTTGTGGCTCAATCACAGCCAATGGCATTAAAAACTTTTGCCACACACCAAACCCAAAAGTGACCCTTAAAAAGATCAACCCAAAAAAAAAGGAGAAGCAGAAGCTGAAGCTGAATGATATCTCGTCACATTTGCTGTCCCCTGTCTGCCGGGCGTTGACAAACGGTCACAGTTCGCAGCTGCCACGCCCACGTGGCTAGCTGAAGAGAGGGAGCGGGGCAGTCGCAGGCAACTCAACCCAACTGCTAATACTTTCATTAGATTCACTTCGCCAAAGCCAACTTAATTCAATTTGTGCAAATGAATGCGCACATTGCCGGAGTAGAGGGGGAGCAGGAGCAGAAGGGGGAGTGGCATAGCTCTTGTTGCCTGGATTTCAAATTAAGTTTATAATGTCCAAGAGGAAATTGACAAAAAATAAATAAATAAAAAGAGAAAAACAAGTCAGATTTAATGGGCATCAATCTGAAATCATTTTTCAAAGTTTAGCAATATTTTGACTTGGCTGTCAAATCGAAGAATGATTGTGTTCCGGTTACGGTTCCGTGCTTCAAAATCCTGCTCCGTTTTGGTTAATAGTAATATGAACTAATTAAAATATTTTATCAAGTTTCAAATGCTATTTTAACAATATTTTAACATACTTTCCAGTTCCGGTTCCTTTACGTATAGTATAAAGATTCGGAATTCAAAGTTTCTAATTGGTTCCAAATATTATTCTGTATACGATTTCCATATGAAACTATGATACTATCTGAAACAATAATTTTTTGCATCAATTTAAGTTGAGTTTTAATGGGTAAAGTTTTTGATAGATACTTTTAATGATTATATGACAATGATACAGCAAATGGGTAAAGATGATAAGCACAATTTGAAAGGGTGAAGTTCCGGTTGCGATTTGAAGGTCTGATTTTAGTAGATACTTAGATGTCTCCAATCTGCGCTAATCGAAATAAAAGAAGAAATCTTTACTTGTATTGCTTATAGAGAATATTCCCCCTCCCCTTTGACTTGCCTTGTTTCTGTTTTATTTCATTTCAATTCATGCAAAATATTCCATTTGAAATATGCCTTTGAATAGAAATTAGCCGAACCCATTTGACACAACAACAATAAATTGCAACAGCCACAACAACAACTACAATAATAATTATAATGGCCAAAACATGTCGCGTCATGGCAACAACAAGCCAAACGACAACAAACACAAATTGCAACAACAACAACAACAATGATAAACACAATTTGAATTGAGTGTGTTTCAAATGCAATTGGATAAACGTGCTATTAATTCAATACAGACACGAAACGCTGCACGCCACACAGTTGAGAGGTTGGATTTATGTAGACTATGAGATACACTGTCATGTGGCAAGAGAGTGTGGCAAATGCAAGAAACTATTAATAGATAAGAAAGAGGATTTATGAAGACTAAGCACAGCCATGTTGCAAGAGAGTGTTGAGGATAAACGGTCATGTTGCAAGAGAGCATACATATGTAGAGAGAGTGTTGGAAGCACAAAACTATTAATAGATAAGATGGAGGATTTATATGAAGACAATGGGATAAACAGTCATGTTGCAAGAGAGCTTATATGAAGGCTATGAGTTGTCCACAAATGTTGCAAATGCAAGACTTTTAACAGCCACAACTTTGCCCAATCTCAAGCGATCTTCAGAAGCAATAGCTTCTTTTTTTTATTCATAATTATATAATATAATTAAATAAAGGAATTTTCAATTAAATTTCCCATTCATTCATTTCACCTCCAAAAATCTCCCTTCAAATTCTGCATAAAAATTGTTTCTTGACTTTTGATGTTTCATCTCAAATTTCTCTAGATTTATTTCTTATCTCAATATTTATGCATTCCTAGAAATAATACTGAAAATGGAATAAATCTACATTTATATCTTAAACAATTTTCAAGACTCTTTCGTTCGAAATCAAATTTTGTATAAGTTAAAATAAATAATAATAAATCAAAAAGATTTGTTTGTGCAAGAGGCAAATGCCACAAATGCCATGTACTTAGCATGTCATACACGATGATTATATGATTGTTGTGCTTTTGCTAGCACACACACCAACACACACACCAATACACACACACCAACACACACACACACACAATGATCGTAGTGCAGTTGACAGCGACACTTGTCGCTGATGGCATTTTTTGAGTACTCCCAAATACCGCAAAAAGTGTCGCCAGTCTGTGGTCTATTTGCCTCCCACTCGCACTGCCCCCAGCACCCCCTCAGGGATGCCAAAAGAAGACAAGAGCTAGAGATAGAGATAGATAAGAGATAGAGAGAGATAGGGAGAGGTGGAATAAAAGTGCTACTCAAGTAGCTAAAGGCGTGAAAAAGGTCAAAGGCAGCACAAATTGTGGGTGTGAGGGGGGTCAGTGGAGCGATGTCAATGGTGGATATTGGAGGGGGTCGTGTCTGCCGCAGGGTTTAAGCTGCAGACATTTTTATAAGCAGCAGCAGTATTCCATTGTTTTTTTTTTCTGTTTTGTATGTGTTATTTTTATGGGTTTTTATTTTTCTTTTTGGGTTTTTTTTTTGGCATAAAGGTTTTAGCGCAAAAATGAGCTTTGCTTTTAGTTGCAAGGCAGCAGCTATTTATCATGTATATATAAGTTATATATATATATATATATGTAGCCTTATGCGCTGACTGTTGATATTGCGGCACACATTTAGTTATTTATATATTGTATTTATTTTCGCTTAAATTCGCGCCTTGTCTTCGATTTTTGATTTATACATTTTTTCGTTCTTTTTGTTATTTTAACATTGAACAATTTAATGTTTTATGCCTGAATTTGTGATTAAAAACAGCTGCCATTTATTTTTATACTTTACTTTTGTTGTATGAACGCTGGAATAGTTTTTATCATTAACGCTTATCAGCTGATTAAAAATCAATTTCGCACTTTAGAATTAATTATGACTTTTATTGTTGTTGATTTGCGCTTGAAAATTTGAGTGCCAAAAATCACACAAAACACACACGGATTAAAAGGGAAATTCGGTGGAGAGAGGGAATTTTTTGAGCAGCACTGATTTTTTTTTTTGCAAGTGACAGAGTTTAGCGAATTACGGTATATGATGGGCACGACTGCGACGGCGACTGCAACGGCTGGAGTTTTGTTGACCGGGCGGCGCGCATCTGCAGGCAGGCAGCTGCTGCTGCTGCGAAGCTTAAGGAAGAGAGACAGCAAAAGATGACAGCGGACAGTGTTGATGACGACCGACCAGCGACGACCGACTAGCGACGACGACGACTGCGACGGCGATGAACCTATTGGCTTTAACTCTACGAATCAACTGGAGCAGCAAAACGCCAGCCGCAGCCGCTCTACGCAACGAAGCCGCCGACGACGACAAAAACAACAATAACAAAGGAGCAAACGCAGCGCAAGCTGCGACAACAACAAACAGCGTGTCTGTGTGTGTCTTTGTGTGTGAACCGCCAAAAAGGAAAGCTCACAACGGAGAGAGCGCAAGCAACGAGAGAGCGCGCGAGAGGGAGAGAGAGTTCAAGTGGCAATCTGCCAATTAGCGGCAGCGTTGCGTATACTCAACGTAAAAGCTTTTTTCAGCTGAGCTCTCTCTCTCACACTCTCACATGTG
Source organism: Drosophila paracracens (assembly GCA_035044025.1). Lineage (NCBI taxonomy): Eukaryota > Metazoa > Arthropoda > Insecta > Diptera > Drosophilidae > Drosophila > Drosophila paracracens. The sequence goes on from JAWNMN010000394.1 coordinate 1,554,537, forward strand.
CCTTGAGCACATAAAAGTATTGCCAAATTTAGAAAAAAAACGAAAACATTTATGCAGAGGATCTGAGCAGCAAATAATAAAATAAATTATTATAAATTTAATATAATTAATTTTAAATCTAAACTCTTAATGAGCTGCAAATGAATCTCAGCCATTGACAAAAATCTAAGGTAACACTAAAACCACTTATATAAAATTTATAAGGCTCACACACTCACACATGTATGTGCAGCAGCGAGGAAAATCTCATTAAGTTCTGCTATGAATTTTAAACATATTGCAGACAAGCCGAGCCGAAAAACTAGTTCAGTGGCAACAACACCAGAAGCAACATCGGTAGCCAATGGTATCTCAGCAGCAGGAGCAGCAGCATCCTTAACAATAAAGCTCAAAACATTGAGAGAACGTCAGAGAGAGACTGTCTGAGATAAAGAGAGCGGTAGTGGCAGCGAATGACATAAACGCTTTTTATGTGAGGTAGGACCATAAAATACAGAAGCTTTTCATTTATTGAAAAACAAAAAAGCTTCAAGTGGTTAACAGCATAAGCTTTCAAGGGGCAACTGTTAAGACAAGCAGCAGGAATGTAAGCTGTTAAAATGAAAACTGTTAAGAGGAGAAACTAACAGCTGATGGCAATGCTAACAAAAAGCTTAACAGATGATGTAGGGGGAACTATTAGCTCAATTAAAAATTGAGAACGGAAGTTCCAGCTCAAAGTCCCTTCAAGAAATGTTAAGCCAAATATAAACAGTGCATGGGACTGCAGCTGGTTAACACATATAACATATAAAATATAACAACTGACAAGTTCGTTAACGTTGAACTCGTAGCTGTTAGCGAATGTAACCGTTAACTTTAAAATAGCAGCTGCTAAGACAACCCGTAACAGCTGTTAACTTCGACACTAATATTATTAGAGCCAAATTTTGAATTGCCAGTAAAACTTACCTTATTATCACTGTCTGTGGTATTGCCCGAGCCAAAGCTGGCCAGAGAGCAACGATCGTGATCGTTCTCCGTGAGAGGCTCATCCAGATCACGCGATGAGCGCTGCGAGGAGCCCGATTTCTTCGCCGGCGACTTTGGCAGGGTCAACGAGGTGCCCGAGAAGCAGGTTTCCTGCATGACCTCACGCAGTTTCTTAACCCAAATCTGCAAGAAGATTGACAAAGATTAGACAAGAAATTGAGCATTAAAGTAGGAGTAAGGATTGATTACCTGTTTGGTTTCCAGGCTGTTCGCCTTGAGCACAATGCGACAATCGGAGAGCATCGGGGAACGGCCCGTCCACACGGCAAACTTGGTCTCATCGCCCTCGATGTGCTCCGTGATGCCCATGTCTGTGGTCATCAGTTTGCTCTTGAACTGATATTTAACCACATTCGATTCCTTCACCTCCTTCGCGAACAGCAGATACAATTCGAAGAGGAAAACGCGTCGTTCGCGACCCTTGCGTATAATCTGTTTGGTGTCCCAGGCTTGGAAGGCATCCTGGAGCACAACTTCGCCCAGTTTATCGATGGACACATCACAGTTCTCGAGCAACGACAGATGCATTGCATCGTTGGCCTTCTTCGGCACATTGAGCATGACTTCGAGACCCTCTTTGATCTCACCGTGGCTGCCCTCGCAGCACGACAACAGATCCTTGAGCAACAGCTGATATTTGGTGATCCGTTGCACCGGTTTAATGAGATAAGCGGGCAGTGGATGCTCCACTTCGAAGCGTCGCTGCAGCTCCTCAAAATAGTTGCCAGCATGCTGCACGAGCAGATTATTCGATGTCGGTTTGTTCTTGCAATAATGCACATACATATCAAACTTGACGGCCCACGTCACAAAACAATGGCCCACATCCTCGGGCATTGTTTCATATTTCTCTAGCTCGCGCAGGAAGATCTTCTGATGGAAATGATGTATCTCCCGTATATTACCAAAGATGATGTCCTCCTGGCCCAGCAGAGGAGCGGGCACATTGCGCCCGCTGCGAAACTCTTCGAGGAAACATTTGATGCACGTGGCCAGATCATTGACATAGGCTCGTTCCGTCTGCATCAGCTCGGCCATGATGAACTCTTTTCGCCGAGCCGACTTACGTTTTTCCTCGTTGATCTCTTTGCTGGCCGCCGAACTGGCCGAGGTCGTTAGCTTGGCCTCCAGCGTGGGATCCGAGTGACGATCGGTGCTGTTGCTGCTGCTGGCGCCGGAAGTGCTGCTCATGGAACTGTTTGCATCCGCATCGGGTTGCATCATCATCAGATGCAGCGGTTGCTTGGCCATGCCCAACGATTTCTCCAGCTGCTCACAATAGCTATCCATGCGATTGCTAAAATCCTTATAGCGCTGATCGACTGAGGCAACCCACTGCTTGATGGAACTGGCATGGGCATGTCCCTTCTCCACCAGACTATCGGCAAGTTGGATGAGTAGCTTGACCCGTTCCCTAGTCTCCTTCGCTGTGCTGCGAAATTCATTGTGCTCCTTGAGCAACGATTCCGTTTCCTCACGCGAGATGCCCACGAGATTCGTGCGCGAGGAGAGATAACCCTCGCCCGTATTGTGTATCCATTCGATGGCCTGTTTGGCGCTCCGCTCGAACAGCACAAATTGCTGGCATTGATCCAGCGACTTTTTGCGCAACGTCCAAAATTCGAGCACCTGATACTCCTGGGTGAGCAATTTATCCAGCTTGGTTTTCACATGCTCCTCACAATTGCCCTGGGTGTATTGATAATACTGTTGCGACCGATTCGCATACTTGAGGAATGTCTCCGCAGTGCGACGCGCCAAGGAGCACGCCTTGAGGAATGCCTCCTTTTGTTCCTGATGCTTGGAGATTAGTTGCACGATGGTTTGGGCTTTGTCACTACTGCCACCGCCACCGCACCAATCGTCCTCGCGTCGATACTCACGCTCCAGGCTGTCGAGCACCGAGCACACCTGCTCCGCCGTCTTGTAGAAGTTGATGGATGCGGTGACCAGCTTGTGTCGCTCCTCGGCATACGTGACGAGCTGTTGCCACTTCTTGGTCACATCATCGCTGATCTCACGTATCGATTTCGGGTCATAGTGATTGGCATTGATTAAGGCATCCGCACGATACTTCACCTGCACAGCCGACGTGTGCGTCTTCTCAATGGCAATCTAAGGCGGGCAGCAAACAATTAGTGTTATAATTATATACTATATACTATATACAGTTACGAATAAGAGAATGGCAACACAAGAAATGCCAAAGAATAATTAAAAAAATAAAATAATGATTTGCTTTCTCCAAGCCTCAACTTTTGGCACTTTTGCTTTCAAATTTATATATATATATATATATATATATATATATATACTACTGATTTATTTTTCTCATTTATATAGTTGCCATAATTTCTTCTCGCAACTGTTTAATAGTATGAAATAAAGTCCACAATCCTCACCTGAAACTGTTCGTGTTCCTTGCGCAACTGTTCCGCCTCCTGTACACTGTTGGGCGTGACAAAGCTGGCGTCGAGCATCGCTTCGCCGTTGCGTATCCACGAGATGACCTGATTGGCATCGTTCTGGAATTGACAGAGTTGCACAGCCTGCTCCAACTTGGACCGCTTCGCCTCGGACAGTTCCTCGAGATCGATTTCGCGCTCACGCAAAAAGTCGAGCAGATATTCGATGCGTGCCTGGGCGGTGTGGGTGGCATCCGCCATCGAGATGAAGCCGGCATTCTCGAAGAGCTGCAACAGATCCTGACCCTGTTGCAGTATCTCATACGTGGCATTCTGTATGTCCGTCACGGATTCGTTGTGCATGCGTATTAGCTGCTCCGCTTTTTCGTAGTCTCGCGAGAGATCCGCATGCTGCAGCTCCTCCGACCAGATCTCCAACTGGGAGGACAGCTCCATGGCATCCCGTTCAAAGTAGCGCAAACGTAGTATAAGATCGGCCCGAAATTTGCGCGCTGACCACAGCTCCTCCACTTCGATCTTCTGTTTGCTCAGCTTGTCCAGCGTTGCCTCGAGCGCGGCCAGCGAGCCCGTATTGTCCACATACTCCAGCGAACGCATCTCCTGGAGCAGCGCCTCGCCCTGTGCTATAATCGCTATGCACGTGTTGACGGTGCTCTCCTGCTGATCGCGATACTGTTGCAGCAATCGTTCGATCCCCTCGAGATTCTCTTGCGAGAGTCGCGTTTCATCCGTACTCACATCCGTGCGCAGAGACTCAATCCAGGCGCTCACCTCCTTTTCATGTGTATAGAAAATGACAGCCATTTCCAGGCGGCGACGACGCTGCTCCACTCGCTCCGCAAAACTTGCCACCTGCAGCTCCAGTTCGCGTGCCACCGAATAGATCTCATTGGGATCAGCTTCGCCGCTGCGTGCCAGCTCCTCCGCTGCTGACAACAATTTCTCGGCATTGCTATACGTATTCTGGGCAACATTCTCGAAATGTTCGTGCGATTTTTGATAGACACGCGCCTTTTGCAGATTGCGTCCAATGCCAGTGTTCTTGCGGAGAAAGACTTCACCATGATTCTTGAGCCAGTCGAGCACCTGTTTCACATCCTCCTGGAAGAGGCGCAGGGCGAGCGTCTGATGCAGCCGTATCTTCTCCTGGTGCCATTTGGCCTCCAGCTTACGATGATGGCCCAATATTTGGTGTATGACCGCAAGGACATGACTGGCGCCCTCGCTATAATCCGCAGCCGGATTTTGTCGCTCATATTTGTTATAGTTGCTATTACTATTGGTATTGCTGCCACCGCTGCTGTTGCTGTTATTCTTGCGATAATCCGGGACGCCGGGTGGCGGCGACTGATTGCACACCTGCACCAGATGATCCAGCTGATAGAGCAGCTTTTTGCTCGTCGAGTGCACCTCGGTGTAGGCTTGGCACATCGCCTCGTACAGGGATTGATGTGTCCTTATTGCCGTCTCCAGACTCTGGATGTCGGAGGGCAGCGGTTGGGATGCTTGACAGGCGGCTGCCCAACTGGCGACACTATTGCAGTATTGTTCGGCTTTGTGATGGAAGAGTACGCTCAGTTGGAGCACTGCCGTCCGTTCGTCCAGGCCCGCGCCAAAATCCTTCCAGGTGCGATCGAGTCGTTGTGCCAGTGTTTTTATGTGCTGTGCCGCATAATGTTGACTCTCGATGAGGCGAGCGGCCACAGCCAGAATCCGATCAATATTCACATTCACATTCATTGAGGCGACTGCGAATTTCTGATGCTCATCCTGCAGCGATTTGGCGCCGGAATAATTATGCCCGATCTCGACGTAGCTCATTTGGAACACATCACGATTGTGCAGTATCCAATCGAACATCTTTTCGCAATCCTGCTCGAAGAGGCGCCACTGAAAACACTGATCCAGCTTGACTTTCTTGTGCTGCCAGAGCATCAGCAGTCGGTCCTGGCCGGAGTGGATGAGGTCGATTTGACGGAGCGCCTTGTTAATGGCTGCCGACATATCCGGATTGTTGCTGCTGCCGGGTGCAGTGAGACGGGCAGCTTGTTGCTGCTGCTGTCCGGCTGAGGAGGTGCCCGAATCGGCGCAATCTGTCGTACCTGAGTTGCTGCCAGCACACTGCAAGAAATAAGAGTTTGTTAGTAAATGTTTATATATTTTTTTGAGTGTAAATGTGTTTATTTCATGCTTCAACTTACCTGCCCCGCTTGGCCTGTCGCATTTGCCGTGGCACTTGCCACATTGATCTTGGTTAGGAGTTTGTTGGCCTGCATATCGAGATCCTCGATGGGCAGCTTGGTGATCTTCTTGCGCATCTCGTTGTGATGATCGATGGCATGCCGCGCCAGGCTGACATCCTCGGCGAAATCGTTGCGATTGAGATCCTCCTGTAGGTCATCGATGCGATCCGCCATATCGCCGGCCTGCCAAAAGAAATCCTCAATCGCAACCCGTGCGTCCGTCCACTGCTGATGATCGTACAACTGCTGCCCATCAAAATCGCCCGTCAACTGATGCGATTCGGCTATCTTGTTGAGCGCCTCAATGGATATGGTTTGCGTCTCAAACTTGTATTTATTCGAGCTGATCGAGGCGCGCTGCTTCTGCCAGAAATTGTCCGGCTTGATGATGACCACGTTGTGGATGTTGGCGCTAAAGTGTTCCTGCAGCACCTTCAATATCGTCTTCACGTTCGTCGAGCAGTTCCCATTGCCGCGCATATCGATAATGACGGTGAAGCCGAGATTCTTCGCCGCATCGCTGCAAGTGAAAGGTGGATTGGCCATTTAAATAAAATACGTTTTTCAAATTATACACAGGTGAAAGAGAGAGAGCGAGGGGGGGAGAGAGAGAGCGCACGAGTACGTGAGTGAGAGTGTTGTTGCTTTATTTGCATACTCTATTTGGAGTTAGAGGGGTATCATGATTTTGAGCAATGCTTTGATCAGACATTTATTCTGATTACAAAGTGGAAAAAGTTAATAATAGAATAAGTCTTAATCAGAGTCAATAGCGAGACTCGATATGGCTATATCCATTGGTCAGTCTATATGAACTTACTGATCTCAGACACTATACGAGATAGAGACTTTAAATTCGGCATATAATTGAAGAGCTGTCAAAGATTTCTTTATTTTATTTGCAGTACAATTAAATGATTAAAAATTGTCTTTATTTATTTCAGTATATTAATAATATATATTAATGGTAAATATTTTATATTCAACAGCTGGTTTCAGGTCCATCTCTCTCTCTCTCTCTCTCGCTAAACTCGACTTTTATTTCGCAAATTGTTCCACTTTGGAGCACAATTACTTATAACTCTCCGGGAAGTGTATCTAAAAGTCGTTTAACCGCCAGCTGCTAACTGTTCTTTCTCTGTTCGATTTTGGTTTAGGTTCTGCTTTTGGTTCGTTGCTCTGTTTACGTCTTTTGCATAAATTACGACTTTTCACTCGGGGCAACAACAATAGAAGCGAGTAAACATTTTCTAATGCTTTGACACCAATTTCAGCTAATAATTTCCGACGCAATGTCTCCCCTCCCTCATATTCCCCTCCCTTGCCACACACCCACTTTCTTTGTAGACCCCTCGTGCCTTGCGCTCTGATTTGCATTCTATTTGAATTTCAATCACAACATTAACTATAAATATTTAAATCTTTTTTTTATATATTGAAATCACTCACTCGCTATACCCCTCTCTATCTTTCTAGCTCACTCTGTGTCTCTCTTTCTCTGTTCTGGCTTCTTTATAACATATTCGTTTTAGCCGCTATCTTTTGGCCCTATTGTGCTTGGGTTCATTTGGGATTCTTGTGCGGTTTGCGGAGCATTTCTAGGGGTTTTACCCAATGAAGAAAGAGCGACTCTTGGCAAACTGACGCCAGAATAGAACTACACTGCTCAGAAATAGGTGTATAGTTTTGGACACACTATTTCGAATGTAAATCGATCTATGGTATGAAATGAAACTAATCCAAACTGCTTATCGCTTATGTTTGCGAAGCTTAAAGCTGAGAACTGAACGGAAATAGCTGGAAAACAGCCGTTCCCTTCAATTTGTATATATACACTTAAGGTTTGCATTTCACACACACGTTGTGTGTGTTCCTTGAATGACTAATAAGTAATGAGTGCATGGTTTATTGGGGAGCAGCCGCCAAATGTTTCAAGAATTTTATACACAACGATTTGTTATTTATCAGCAGCTGGAATCCGGGCAACGATTCGAGTCCCAGGAAAGTGACGCCATAAACTTTCGTGTTGTGCTCAAGAAAAAGAAACAAGTCGGAGTGAACTAGCCGAGAGAGACGGAACACGACTTGGAGATACCCTGCACACAGCTGAAGTAGACTTCATGATAAATATTATAGCAATGCTATAGAAATACTAATCATTACTGATAAGCATAGCTAATGTGAATCTTTCATTATATTAAGCAACTGTTAAGCAACATAATGTTAATTAATCAGTGTTAGATTTGCATGTATGATTACATATCTCATTATGTTAACCAAATATGTTAATCGATGTTAAGAACCATGTTAACAACTCTGCTGATCGAGTGACAAAAATATCGATAAGAGTTGGTGACAGATTTTAAGTGATGATTAAATATTAAATATAATAAAAAGAGATAAAAACATAACAAAATCTGTGTTTCTTAGCAGATCTTTATGAAACATGCTTAATTGATCAAACTGCTTATACAAATGGAATACTCTACAATAGAGAGCTTGTATACAAAATTTAAAGTCTCCAGCTCTTCTAGTCTCCAATATGGACTTATTTATACAGACTTACAATGCTAAATCATTCAGCTAATCAAGAATATATATACTTTATGTCTACTATATTTTCTTCTGCCTGTTACATCCTCACGCACAACTACATCATACCCGCTTTGCACATTTTTAATGAGTTAAATGTATACAAAAAAGAAAAAAACGGAACACGCCGCGAATCAAATGTCGCCCGCAGGAAAAACCCATAGTCGACAACAAGAAAAACAAAATCCAAATACAAGCTAATCAAAAATCGTTTATTTAACCCATAAATCTGAGTTGGAAATTTAAACAAGGCAACTGTCGAAGCAATATTGAAACAAGAAAGAGCCAGAGCCAAAAGGGAAGTTTTGGCCTCGAACGTGCCAACAATTTTTGATGAAAATATTCCCGCTGTTGTTGTTAAAAATACAACAAAATTTGCATTGATGTGCAGCTCAGCGCTGCCCCAACGCGAAGACAAAGACAATGCGCAAAGACAAATAAACAAAAAATCTTTCGCACATAAAAAAACAACAAATACAAAAACGAAAACAAAACAAAAACAGAAACAAAACAAAGCAGAAAGACCCAAAAAAAAAAAAAAAGCAGAAGCAGCGATAAAAGCGAACACTGGGCACACTGCCAGCCAGGTGGCGAGGGAGGAGATAAGACGCAAATGTCGTCAGCAGTCCCCCACCCACCCATCATCTATATTATTCTTATCAGTCAAACTTAAAGCGTCAACTGTAAAAATGCCTTGTATATGGGTCATTGAGATAACAGACTCTGCTAATAGGAGGCAAAAAGACACAACCCCATTCCGTATCTCTTTCACTCCCCCCCCCCCCCCCCACGATAGGTGCTGCTGATAAGACGACAATGCGCGACAAGCATGGGAACAAAATAAGAAGCAGAAGAAAAAGCACAACGACCACAAGAACAACTGTGATTCACTTTGTTCGCTGCTGCTGCACATTAGCGTCATTTGCTTTTTGGTGTCTATTTCGGTTCGTGATTGAACTTGCTTATGAATATTCTTATACATATGCCATGGGTAAAAGTTTTCCCAATGAATAACCACAAACGTGAAGAAGATGAAGAAGCAGAAGTAGAGGAAGGGGAAGAAGAAGCGAGTGTGTGTCAATTATACATATGTTTTTAGAGCAGACGCTGTTAATAACAGTGTCGCAATTTAAGGTACAGTGGAACTTGTCAGAATGATGACACTACAAAATTATAAATTATATTTTCAACAAAAAAAAAAAACAATTTTCCAAAACTGACCAAACTTAAGTTCAAATTTCTAAATTGCCTCTCCTAATTCTCTTTATCGAGCACTCACTGTGGCTTATTGCCGCGAAGCTGACATAATAATTTCCAGTAACGTATTCGCGGAATTTTAAATGATTTTATAGTCGCATTCTTAAAGTGAATGAAAGGCCATTGTTTATGTGTATCATTTAATGATTAGAGGATTTAGGCTAAGCTTTATACGCTTTATTCAAACTACGACAACATTCTTCAATAAATCGCATTCCATCTTTTATTTCTTGTTTTTTTGCATGTTTGCTTTGCTTCCCTTTTTCTTCGTTTTGGCACTCTGACCGCATTTAAAAAAAAAACAATGTTTTTTTTCAGCAGAGCTTTCGACATTCGCCGCATTCTTTTGGCAAACGAGCTTCAAACTGCCGGTTTTTTTTTTATGCGCGCTTTGCTTTCATTATGTATTTTCTTAATCGTGCTTTCTTTGTCGCACTGATTTTTATGCAATTTGTTTTTTTTTCGCATGGCTTCGGTTTCTGCTATGAGCGAGCGAAACACAGAACGTTTGCCTCTCCTTTACTCCTTCACACTCTCTCTCCCTTTCCAGCACTCTTATTCTTTCTTTTCTTATTCAATGTCAGCGTTTGCTGCAACAATATGCGTGTTGTTCTTGTTGTTGCTTCGTCGCCATTGTCGACGCTTTGGTGGCTGCTGCTGATGATTCATAAAACATGCGAGAACTGGAAAATCAAGTGGAATGTGTGCATGCAGTGGCAACAGCAGCAGCAGCTGCTGCAGCTGCAGTTGCAGCACAATGCGCGGGTGAGGCGACAAAACAAAGCTAAAAAAAAATCGCAAACGAAGCGCGGCGACTGTGACGCCAACGTCGACGTCAGCTGACACAATGGCAACACATTGTACGAACCGGCTGCATGCGTGCGAGCGAGAGAGAAGCGCAGTAAATAAACATTCGCTGTTACTGACAAAAAGGAGCAACTAGAATAATTTGTAGAATCGATAGTGGATTTACGAATCGATTGCAGGATTATAGAATCGATCGCAAACTCACATAATCGATTACAAATTTACAGAACCGACTTCAGATTTGTACAACCAATTGCAGATTTACAGAATCGATGGCAGGCACAATAAATAAACCTTGTTACTGCTGATTCTTCTTACAAAAAACTGAGAACAAACAAAATCGATTTCAGATCCTACCGAATCGATTGCAGACTTACAGAATGGATTAACATTTGCGTACTCACCTTGGTATGCTAATCAGATAGCTGAGCAGGCGACGCAAATCCTCTGGTTTGAGGCGATCTCTGCGTGGCGTTGCCGGAAAGCATAATAACGGTCCGCCACGCCTATCGCGTCCGCCCGTCAAAAACACAACGCGCTCCTGCAGCAGCGTCATCAAATCCCGAGCACGTTGACCATCCATTTTCTGTTGTTTTTGTGGGTGTGAAGGGGCGGGGGAGGGGTTGGGGGAAATGCTCTTGTTGTTGTGGTTTAAAGCAGAGTTTTAAACAGTTATAACAATGTTATAGCGAAGGCAGCGCAGCATAACGGAATCGCCTTCAAATTTCACTTAATTTCAAAATATATTTCTTATTGTTGTTGCTTTGATGGCTTTCATTGATTTTCGCAAATTTCTCGCTGGCATTTTTCATGGTCAAAGCAGCGCTGCATGTGTGTGTGTGTATGTGGTTTGTTTAGAGAATGAAAGAAATGGACAAAACAAATTAGCAAAGTGGATATGAAAAAATAAAAAAAAGCAACAATGGTCACACTTAGCATGCAGCATATATTTTAATTACATTTTCGACAATATTTTCCACCATATGCAACCCTCAAACAAACACATGTACACAAAGACAGATAGGGAGACACACACAGATGCACATGTGACAGGAGCGGGTAAATGTTAAATGTCATAAATCAAGTCACGCAATCGCCGCATAAAACATAAACGCGGAAATACACACACACACACACACATAGACAAACACACATACACATATGCTGTTATTCTTATTTTTAAACTCGTGGAAATAACAGAGACAAACAAATGCGTTTTTATGTTAAAAATTTGAATGCGATGAGTTGACTTCTGTTGACTTTTTGTTCTCATTCGTCTCGTGTTTAATTGCCATTTGCAATATGTATTTATATTTATTTTTATTATTGTGTTGAAGAGGAGAGAAAAGACAATCAACATCAACACATCATCTTTTAACAGTTTTGTTTCGTTTGTTAGCAGCGAAGAAGAGTTCTGCGTATGCTTCTTCCTCTGCCTCTTTGCCTCTTTCCACCTTCTTCTTATTTTCTGGATACAAATTGATTTTTTTCACTCTTTTGGGCCAGCTTTCGTTTGGCCACTTTTTGTTATTACCATAACGCGTTTGCATTTCACTTGCTGTTGTGCGACACACATATTATTAGAATTTTTATTTTTTTTTTGTTTACACTGTGCGTGTTTGTTTAAACAATATCGCGGAGCATGTAAATTTTGCGAAATTTATGCGCCTCGTTCGCTTTGTTGTTGCACTGTAAATGTGGTCGACTCGTCATGTTAAACTCAAAATGGTAATGTTAAACTGAAAATGGTGTAACCAACTCTAACTAGCAACAAAACGACATTAAATGCTTATTTCAGTATTTGTGGTTGCCAGCTTGATGGACTTGCGATGTAAACAAAGCAAATATTCGGTCAGCTGTTTCAATCCAACTGGCAACGCTCCAATTATAAAATATATTGCGAGAAGTGTTTATTTTTCTTTTGTTTCTGTTTTCCCCAATCACAATAACAATTGCAAAAATTCTGCGCAAAATTAAAGCCGCATTCCAACGCAAGAAGCCCCGACACAAGCAGCAGCCACACAGCTGTTGTCACCAGGACGACGACGACGACGTCAACGCTGACGTCGCCTGCGAAAACGAATTTCTTGCCACAAGCAGAAATCGGAGCCGAAGCAGCAAGATCGGAAGCAGAAGCAGAGGACGCTGTGTTGTCGCCATGGAGAGCCATCTAAATCGCATGATCAATCAGACGCTGCGGCATCCGCTCAGCGGACAGCTCAGCAAATACACAAATGTGATGAAGGGTGCGTAGAGTGAATAACAAAGTGAATAGTGCGCGACTATAAATGTACCCTGTATTCAGCCATGAATTGCCTTGCTTTGCCATATGTTAATTTAACACTTTTACTCACTGTTAAACATATACAGCTGATAGCTGCATAATGAATAATAAACTTTACATGCGCGACCATAAATATCCGCCATATGCAGCTTCAAATTGTCTTATCATGGCATGTTATGTTGATAATTTTTCTCTTTGTGAAGCACACACTGACAGTTGCCGGTGCGTTGTGAAAACAAAGTTTACTGTGTTCGACTATAAATATACCCCGTATGCAACTACATATTGCCATTATGTGCAATGTTATGTTAACATTTTTACTCACTGTTACGCAGACACAGCTAACAGTTGCTCATTTTGGTTAGAGCTTCTGTTACTTTTACCTCCCCTCATGTCCGTTAACCAGTCAACATGCACTTGCATTTATTTGAAATATGTCTATCGATAACAGAGAAAGCGGCAGATTTATCCAAATATTCAAATTCATATTTCTTTTGATAATGTGACTAAGAAAACTCATTTTTAATTTTAATAGCTTCTCGTTTAAAGAGTATTATAATTACATTTTTTATTTTTACATGCATCTTTTAGGCTGGCAATATCGCTGGTTTACGGTGGACGCCAAATCAGGATATCTCAGCTATTATTTGTGCGACTCTTCCTCGGTGGGGGATGACATTGCACCTTCTCCGCATGTGCTGGCGAGTGCACCACGTGGCCAGGTGCAACTGGCTGGCGCTGTTGTCTATCCCAGCGATGAGGATTCGCGCACATTTTCCATTGCCTGCGCCTCGGGCGACACCGTGAAATTGAGGGCAAATGATGCGCGGGCTCGCCAGGAGTGGGTCGACGGGCTCCGTGCTGTCGTCGAGAGTCACACAAAGGCAATGGACATAAGCAACTCCTCACCGCTGCCGGCACGTGAATTGCTCGCTGCTTCCGATGCGATGGTCTCCGCTCGTCAGGCCTTGTTTCTCACCGAGCAGTGGTCAGTTGGGAAACTTCTTCGTTTATATTCATATAGTTACGTTGAGTAATCCTCTTGTTATCCTTTCAGCAATGCCTCGTTGGCTCGTGCCATTGAAAATATTGATTGTGCTGCCTTCTCGCCAACGGATCCCGATTTGCTGCTGCTCAAAGCCATCTCGACGGCGAGCACTCAGTGCCTGCATCAATGCCTCAGCCTCCTGCAGCGCCATCAGGAGATTAATCAGCCCCAGACGGATATAACGCCACCAGGTCTTGGCCTGACAATTCAATAGCAGTTTACCTCCTCCCAAAACGAAACGTGTATCAAATCAAAGCAATAAAAAATGGTCCTTGTCCGTTGTCAGCACAATGAATACCGATTATTTGTTTATAGTATAAGAAATCTGATTAGAATCTGTAAAAAATCGAAAAATCTTTTTATCGATCGTTGTCGATTTTGAGACTATTCAAATGTGATTAAAATTTGCCCATTCTATTTGAAATAATAATATTGTTTCCTGTAACTGGTTCTTTATAAAATATTAAATTTCAGTTCAGGTTCCGCATTTCAATTGCTGCAGTTCCTGTTCCCGTTCCAGTTCCGCGTCCCTGCTGACAAATGAATTTGCAAACGCTTTTGTTTTTCGGTTACTTTTCAATTGTTTTTATAAAATATTTTTTTTGTTTCTTTTTTTTTTGCCATTTTTTGTTGGTTTTTTGTTATACGATTAATAAGAACATTCATTTCGACATTTAAAGTTAATTTGAACATAAAGTTTGCACTAAAGTTGATAGAAAACGAGAAAAAATAACGTTCCGGGAGATTTGCGGATGCGATTTTTTTTTGTTTTTTGTTTTTTTTTCTTTTAACTTATTTGCAATACAACGTTGTGTGAATCAAGTTATTTTTAATCGTAATATACCAAAGTGGTAAGTGGAACATTGGAGTCTATTTGAGGGAGGGGGGGAGTGGAAGTGTTTTAGTTTATGTTTATCATATGAAAGTTACATACACATACATAAATGTCTGTCTATATATATATATATATGTATATATATATATTTATGGCTATGGCTATTGCTGCAGTTGTATAAACTGTATAAATTAATACTTAATTTATTTTAGATTTGATTTTTAGTTGCCGTTTGCTTGCTTGCTACAAATATGGTAAAAGGATTTTCTAATTTTTCACTTTCACTTTTCAATTTTCTTTTCTTTGTTTTTACGCGTTTCGTTTATTTATTGTGTGCTTTTTAAATGAGTTTTCTTTTTTATCTTGTTAAAAACATATATAAAAACATTTTGCCGAAAGTACGCCTAAAGTTTTCTCAACAGAAAAAATACTTATATAATTATTAAAAATATATATGTATATATATTTGCCAGACTTTTCTAAATAATTCAACGAAAGTTGCTGTTCACTTTTTTTTTCTTTGGCGCTGATAAAATTGAAAGAAAATATAAAAATTAATTCGTTTTCTTAATATAAAATTAATGCTAGAAAAGGCACTTTAGAAGAGTAGACATAAAAAAAAATATATTAAATTAATATTTAATCTCTCAAATTAAATGCAAAAACTTTTAAAAATTACGTTCAAATACTAGAAATAGTTTGAAAATCAGCAGTCGCCTTTTTTTCTTGAATAAAAAACAACAACTTTCGTCATCGGTAAATTTAGCTGCTAAATTTTCACAATTTTCTAAAAATTTTTGGTTTGTATAAGTTTTTTTTCTTAAAAATTCACATTTAATTTACAAATTTTGTTTTGTTTTCCTTTGTTTTTAATCTAACAATTTTTAATTTTGTGTTTGTCACTGAATTTAATTCCGAAAGGCATTTTTTGTGAATTTTTAATTTTTGTTTTTAGACCTAAAACATTAAATTTAGTTGCTTCCATTTGTGTTTGCTTTTTTTTTTTGTTGTTTTTAATGCACATCCAAAAGTTGTTAGTTTTTTTTTTTATTTAATTTTAATTTAGTAATTTTGTACACTCATTGTTATAAACTAAATAAAACTGGGCACACAATTGCTAATGTATTAATAATTGTATTCTTTGTTTAATTATTAATGTATTAGTTTTATTTTTAGTTGAAACTGTTGTGGGACTTTTGTTCTTGTTGTTGTTTGTGGAATGTTCCAGGGATTTAATTATTTATTTTTTGCGATTTAGAGTTGAACTGTTTAAAATTAAAGAGATCGCTATTTAATTGATTAAGCTTATGCGCTATAACATAATAATACTTGTTTTGATTTTCGATTTCTTGTCATACGTACTTTGATTAAATTTAAATTTAAAAACTATGCAAAACATCAAGTGGACTTAAGTTGAACGACCGACCGACAAAATCAAAAAGGAACGCGCGTTTTTGAGATATATATATATTACGGTATATAATCTCGAACTTCTCTAAATCGGAACAGCGTAAGTATAGACTATATACACATTGAAATGAATAACAAACAAAACTTCTTCAAATTGGGGTAAATTTAACTTGGAATAATACTCAAAATGAGAGAAATAGATCAATATTGAAATACTTAGTTTTAGTTATAGAATTGTGTTTCGATTTTGAGAAGTTCGATTTTATATACAATATCTCTTTTAAATACTATATAGTATAAAGTACAATCAAAAATGTTTTCGTTTTCAAATCTGAATTGTTTACAATTACAAAATTAAATAAACAATTTGCGTTTTTTGATTGTTTAGTTTTTTGGAGCTGAAGCTGGGAATCTCTACTCGCTGCTGGTTGTGATGGGCTCCACTTTGATGCCACCGCCACTGCTGCTGGAGCAGATCTCACTGGAGACGCCTCCTAATCCTCCTCCAGCTGCTCCCGTTGCTGATCCCATTGCTTGAGTCGCTGCTGCTGCTGCCGTTGTTGTGGCTGTTGAGGATGCCGATGTGGAGGAGGAGATGCCCACGTTGCTGCCAACGCCCACCAGCTCAGCCAGATCATCGGCAAACAAACGGCTGGGTGAATAATCCCGTTTGTAGCCCAGCTCCAGACCCAAATCCGTCAGCGGGGAATGCAAACTGGGCGTCTCGCTGCGAAGTGGACTACTCTTCGCCTTGGACTTGTCCGCATGGAGTAGGCCAAGATGCTGTTGCTGCTGCTGATGGAGTTGTTGCTGCTGTTGTTGCTGTTGCTGCTGCTGTTGCTGTTGTGGCATGGAACTGGCACCGAAACCGGATTTGTGCTGCTGCAGATGATGAGGATGCACCTGTTGCTGCTGCTGTTGTTGCTGCTGCTGTTGGTGCATTGCATGTTGCTGCTGTTGCAGCTGCAGCTGTTGCAAGTGATGCTGCTGCTGCTGGCTGAGCAGTGCGGCGGCGGCGGCAGCGGTGCTCGGATCACGATGCAGTGCAACGGCCATGCTGGGCGGCAGATTCGGCATGAGTCCGGCGGGACCGCACGGCGACGCCGCATGCCTCGGCGGGCCCACCAGTGATGGATTGGACCCGCTGCTTAGCGCCGGCGATATGCTCGCCCGTCCGCCGCCCGGTCCACCCGCCAAATGTGGTGGCAATTGGAATAAGCCGGGCGGCGGTGGCGGATGCGGCGGCGGCCCCGCCTCCCCGTGCTGATGCTGCGCTGCCGCTGCCATTTGCATCTGCTGGCGTATATTGTGCGCGACGGCGGCCACTGCCGACATTTGCTCCTGCGACATTTGCTGGTCGGCTCCAATAACAGGTCCACCAATGCCGCCAACGCCTCCGCTCGTTGCCCCGCCTCCTGCCGCGCTGCCCATGCCATTGGGGCAGGCAAGTGCGCTGAGGCTGCCAGCGCCGCTGCCGGGCATGCCACCACCAGCGCCTGGATAGCTCAGCGGCATGTCCTGCAAGGAAAACACGGGCTAACCCGGTCGAAAGTTTAGTGCTTGCGTTTTTTTTTTTCAAATTCAAAATAACGCACTTATCGAACTGACTGTTATCGATGCTTATGTTAAGTTGGCTGCAGGGCAAAAGCTTTCAATCACTGTTAAGTCGACAATTGCTGTTAAACTGCGCAGTCGGCTTTTAGTAAAACGAAAAGTATAAAACGAAAATAACTCAAAAACATAATGTCACGAGGATTAACTATTGATATTTTGTCGGTTTTGTGCTAAGCAGTTCACTGATGGATGAACAATTGACAGCTTTGAAAAGTACAAAAATATGGCGGCTATAGTTAACAGATCACTGCTAAAACCAAAAAATAAAATAATTGACCCCTAATCGTTTCCTAATTGGTCATAACTAAAATGGCTGCTCTGTTAAACTTTAATCGATACTAAATTATTTAACATAAAAGAGACTTGCAGCTCAAAGACTGCTCAACTGTTAACCTTAATCAGCTAATCGATACCCAATCGATAGAAAATCACCTGTTAATCATTATTTAATTGACCAAACCTAAAATGGCTCCTGTGTTCAACTTTAAACTTTAATTGAATAATTTGCATGGTTTAATTTTAATAGTTGTTGCTGCTGCTGCATGCGGCAGTTGCAGGAGCGCTACCTACCGAATGCCGGCCGTACGGCGGCAGATGGGAACCCAAGGTATCGTCCTTCATGTCCTTATTATCGCGAAAAACGACCGTCTTGATGACACCCTTAATATGCTCATCTGGCCAAATTCCCAGCAAAATGCGCTGCGGCCTGCCACGGCCCTTGGGCCGCAAATCGGGTCCGCCATCGATGGAGGGTCCCAGCATGTTGTGCACCCGATTTGCGTAGAGCACAAATGTCGGATATGGAATATCGTATTTGCGGGCTGCCTGCGACAGCGACAGCCCCTCCTTCAGCACACTGAAGATGGCCTCGGCCATTGTTTCGGGTCGCCAGGATTTTAGTGGGCCTCGTTCGCGAAATCGCATATGATGCATTAGATTCTGATTGGTGTTCCAGCATTTTTGCCACATCGACTGCAGCTGATACTGATAGCTGTCTGCTGAAAGTTCGATGAGATGAGAATATAATAACATAGCGGTAAATCCATCATCAGCTGTTAATATGTTTTTTTTTTACAGTAGTAATACAAACCTGCTAGCGAGGAGCCAGTGGCACCCATCCAAGCGTGCGAGTTCTCCATCATTTTTGCCTGGTCACACCAAGAAGAAGAAGAGGAAGAAGCGAGAGAAAGGGAGAAGTGGTTATTGGATTGATTGCATAACTGGGTTTAGTTGGTGCACAATTTGCTGCCTGCATTGACTCGAAAGATCGACCTATTTTCATGAAATTGTTTTATTTGAGCATGATGTAGTCGTGGGGTATATGGGCTTAAAAGAACATTATAAATACACCAAGAAATAAAATTGATATTATGCGTTATGTTAAGCTAACATGCGTTATTGATCCTGAGATAACATACAAAGTTTATGTTATATATTGCATTGTGTCAATTGCTTACTGCTATAAAACTGTGTTTTGATTTTTGGGCATTTTAGAGACGCAACTTCTTAATTAAAATGTAGTTTTTAATTAGTTTAAATGTAAGGCCAACGATACATTTAACTGCAATGAGCGTTTAAAATGACATTATCAATATAACAACAAACTTATATTGTACATTACGAGAAGCTAATGTAAATAATACACGTTATCGATCTTTAGATAACATTCACAGACAATCGCTAGCTGCAATCGTTTATGTTATACATTGCATTGTGTCAATTGCTTATTGCTATAAAACTATGCTCGCTCATCTGAAGTTTACGAAATTTCAATTTTATAAACAGGGCATTTTATAGTCGTATAGTTTTCAGTTAACATTGAGTTTGTAACTAGTATGTAAGCATATAATGGCTTCGATTCTAATGCTAACGATACATTTAACTGCAGTGAGTGTTCAGCGCTGTTCGAGTAGTTGCCATCGTTGACTATACCGTTATCGTTGTCGTTACCGTTACCGTTCTAGCTCTCCTCTGTCTGTCTGTCTGTCAGCCTGTCTGTGTGTTTGCCAAGTGCCCCTTTGTCGAGTGTGTGTGTGTGTGTGTGTGCTCATACTATTGAATTCACTAATTGCATAACAAAGTAACATTTGCATATTGTTCCACATATGTATCTGTATCCTTAAACGTGTCTGCTTCTGCCTCTGCCTCTGCTTCTGCCTCTGCTTCTGCTTCTGCTGCTTCTTCTTCTGATCTAGACACTAGAACCTAGACTGTGGGCGGCTCTGGCTTGTTGTCAATAACTTCATTACAAAATTTGCGCATCATAAAACATATCAAGTAGTCGAAGGGCCACTCCTGGAGGCCACTTGTGCCCATTTAGGATAAGTATTACTTGTAAGTTTGCCATGTGACTGCGTGGCTGAGTAGCAGTTAAGTTCTCCTTGTTCTTGTTATTCTGGTTATTCTCGTTATTCTCGTTATTTTCGTCATTCTCAGTTTGCTGCCCCATGTGTGCAATAATAACAACATAATGTTGCTGCTCAAAATGCATTGCATATTTTTATGGGCGCCAGACATGCAAGTTCCCCAAAAAAGTTCCCCGAAGCGCTCTTAACATCAACAAATTATATACAATATTAACCTTTTCTTTACATTGCCTCTTTGACCAAATTACTCTATCTGCATATGGGCATAATGGCCAAAAGAGCTATGCCAAAACTTAGCCAATTATCGGAAAAAGCAAAGGATGTTTTTTGAGCTTGTTTGGACTCTTTAATTAATCCTTGAAAATGTGATTTGGAGTCGAAATTCATGTTAAACTGCTAGATCCAAAAGAAAAAGCCCTTGAACCTGGTTCTTAACTTCTCTGAGCATAACTTTTGTCAAAACTAATCCGATTTTTAAAAGGAAACTCAGTTTGAAAATTTGATTCGGATTTGAAACACTTGTAAAAATCATAGACAGAAAATCCACTTAAGTCAAAATTTCTCTTACTCATAACTTTATCAAACTGATTCGATTTTCAGAAGCAAGGATGCTTTAATCATGTTTTGACCTCTACATTAATCGTACACTTAAATTTTCCGCAGATTCTATTCCAGATTCCCAACTTTTCATCTTTCGTTTCACTTGTCTTACTTTTACTAGCTGCCAGTAAAGATGGTTAATCTATTGCTTATCTACTCGCCTCGTATTATTTCTGGGCAATCGGTCATTGGATATATATATACATATATATATCTATGTAGTATATGGAATACATAAATGTATATGGCAGTGATACATATGTATTTATGTATATAATATGTGTTTCTGTGCAACTAAGCGAAGAAACGGTTGCGGCCATCAAAGCGAGGCAGCAACAACAACAACACGAGCAGCAGGGCAATGCTTGCAACAGGCCACATCAAACTACGCAGCCAACTAATGGTCCATTCGTGGCACTTGGTTATTGACGTTGGACTCCAATTGTATTAACAATGCATGGGGCCAGCCAGGAATCAGCAGCCAGCAGCAACTGCCACGTCCACTGGCCACTGAACTGCAACTGGGTGGGGCAGGTGGTTGGGTGGTTGGGTGGTGCTGGGGAGTAGGTGATTGAGGTAAGCAGCGATTGCAACTGCAACTGCAACTGCTGCATTTAGCTTTGATGCAAAATCGAAACGTGGTCAACTTCATTTCACTTAATTTCGCGTTTAGCTCCAGCACTCACACACACTCACACACACACACTTGCACACACACACATACGCACATACAGTCGCGCGCTAATCTGCCAAAGGGGCTCAGGGGTTGGGGCAGGCTGTTTGGGTTTGGGTTTTGGGGCAGGCTTCATGACTGCCACTCAGGTATGACATTTTGGCAGCGTCGAGTGCACCAAGACTGTCAAATGAGTTGTAATGAAATCTCGTGCAGTGCGTGTGTGTATGTTTGTGTGTGTGTATATGTGTGTTGTGCGTGTGTATGTTGTATGCGTGTGTTTGTGTGTGTGCTGCTTTTGGTCAGTTGCACATATAATAAATAAATTATTTGGCATTTGGCGTACGTATTATTGAAGGCAGGTGGATAACCAGGCACACACACACACACACAACGCAACACACACACTCACACACATGTGGCGCCATCTATCGTCTGTCTTTGCGACACACAAACTTGCGCATTAGCGTGATTAGTCTCAATAGTCGCTCACTGGCATTTAGATGCAACAACAGCAACAACAACAACAACAACTTGGCCATTTTCCGTCTGCTTTAAGCGACAAATTAAATTATCCAAAATTTCGCTGCGTTTCCGCCATCTTGTCTGGACCGACAAAAAAATATATGTGCTTGTCTATATATCTATATATCTATATATATCTATGGGTATATGTATAAATAAAGAAGACGCCCCCCAAAAGTGTCAGGGAGCCAGGAAAAAGGCGTTGCACTCAACGCTATTGAAACCTTTGAGACGTGTCTCCCCCCTTTGACCCCGCCACACATTGTATAATCGTTGAGGCGTTAAGCCCACGACAAATTGGGCGTAAAAAGTGCCTCCTCATCTGAACCAAAACCAAACCAAAGCAATCCAATCCAAACCATACCAAACTGGGCTCATCCCTCAACTCTTCTTGACTTCCACTTTTGTGGCACTTGTGTGTGTTTTGGTTTTTTTTTTATAGCCGCGGGGTGTGCGCCACTCTTGCGGGGTGGTTCTTGGCTGCCTGCTGCTGCCTGCCTTGGCCCGCCACAAATCTGGTGATTCGTTCAGCCCGAAGCAGCCACAAATGCAATTTAAACAAATTCACAGCAGGAAATGTCAACATGTGGCGAGGGCAACCCAATTGGACAATCTCTCAAGATCGCCAAATGATGAATAACTAATGCAACAGTGGATTTCATAATGATTGCAATTGTTTGCCTTATAAAATATATATATCATAATGATAACTGGCCATAATCAGTAAGATAAAAGTGCTGGAATAGAAGTCTGTAAAAGAGGGACAAGAAATGGTGCCAAAATAGGTTGGGTTAGGTTGGGAGTAGCATCTCGATCAAAACCCACTTGAGATAAGTTTGTGCAACACTGAACTTGAGGCAACGTTTCCATTCAGATCCTTAGATGCACATTGCCAGTTGCCTTGATGGCAAATCGGAGAAAAATACTTAAATGATGATGATGACGAAATGCTGCTTGGACTTCTCCATCCACAACCATCTGTCAATCAATAAATAATAAATGAATCAATGGAACCCTAAACATAATAATGAAAATAACGAAAAGATTATGCTACATTTTTGGACTTTCCAAAAAAATACTTGCAACAAGAGTTTTCATTGTTGAGAGTAAAAAATATAATAATTTAAAAATCTATGCAAAATCAAAAAATGTTCAAAGGATCAAACTGAAATATGCGGGCCACAACAGCAGCATGTCTTTGCGGCAGCAATAGGCTTTGAGGCCCACAATTAAAGCCATTTCAAATACCATAATAATAATGTCAAGCCAAGAAGTTGCCACTTTGTGGCTTAAAGCGAGGAATTTCCGATTTTCATGCTCAATTAAACAAGTAAACTGTAAATTCAAGGATGCCGCACAGGAAATTATTCAAGTGTCATATATATATATAGATGAGTGTGTGTAAGTGTGTGTGTGTGAATTTGTGTGTAACCAAAAATTAATTAGCGTGAAAAACATTATTGAATGTTTGAGATTAAGTAAAGCAATTGACAAAAAGAGGAAAAGAGGAAAAGCCCAAGAAGACGGATGCTGGCAAAAACTTGCATTAGTTTTGAGCGAGCTCATTTCCTAACACACACACATGTGTGTGTATGGGAGTGTGTATGTGTGTGTCGCACTTTTAATTTGATTTAGTCGCAAAACTTGGTTGCTTCATTAAAATTCGTGCAACGGCAAATAAAACAAACTTGGTGCCTGGCGAAGTTTTTGGCGCGCGCATTTTGTGTGCTACTTGAAACATCAATTACAACATGCAGGCTGCAACAGCAACAGCAGCAGCAGCAGCAGGCAGTAAGCGGCATCAACAAGCGGTATATTTCCGTGAAACACAACCTGCCCCTCTCTGCCCCATGCACCCTTTTAACCCTTAGGCAAGCCAACAAGCGTTGTGAAGTGTGCTACGATTTCACTTGAAAACTGCAATCAAGTGAATTTCGATATGTATGTGTGCCACGTATGTGTGTGTGTGTGTGTGTGTGTGTGTGTCCGGGGCATATAAAAACTTCATGGATTTAATAATCAAACCATCGATGGGTTCGTTGGGGGAGGGGTTTGAAGGGGAAATGAGGACTTCTCTCTACACTTGTTCGTCATTTCCTGTACAATTTTATTATATTTCATATATGGATGAATGTTCCTGTATGTGTGTGTGTGTGTGTTTGCGATCGGCAATAACAGCTTACTCTACACATGAGTACTATATGTAGACGGATGTGCACCAGTCCTAACACATCCCACACCCGCCCCTCTCTAGCCTGCCCCTGCCCCGAAACTCTGCCAATAATAGGCAAATGTTGCCGGCGCATAAGTATTTATATGAAAATATGAAACGTTGCTACATTATAAAAGATGCTCTAAGTATGTGTGTGGGTGTGTGTGTGTGGGTGTGAGTGTGTGGGTGTGGGTGTGAGTGTTAGTGTGTGTGTGTAATAATAAGAGAAAAAATCATTAAGTACTCAGACTACAGTTGAATAATTTTGTGCTGCTGATTCAGCCAGGAAATTCTAATATGGCAAATTCAGGTTGTTGATTCTACAACATTATTTATAATTATGTTGTTGTTGTTGTTGTTGTTAAGGTGCAAGTTTAAGCTTTAAATTTATTAAATATTAATTTGCAAATCAATAAAAATGGGAAAAAGGAAAGATGATGATGAAGTTGCGCAGGAGTATGTAAGTAAGCATCTAAAGAGTCGATTTGATAGATAACTGCCCTCGTTTCGCAATTATCGATTTAAATCGATTTCCGATAGCAAAAAATACTCAAGTGTAAGCATAATTATTAATAATATCAATTAATCCATAATAAACACTGACTTTGCCAATAAAATAATGTTAATTAATTACTGGCAACAATTCTGCTTTATAGCTGAATCAAATTCTAGTTTTTTTAATTTTTGTAGTTTTTCCCTGCTTTATGCTTACCGCTTACTCAGCTTTAACTAGTCAGTAAACCTTAATTTATTTTACCTTGCAGTCTTTTATTTTTTTTTGGCATGCGTTTTGCACTTTGCAGACTAATTGCCTGCAATCGCTGGATCTGCTGGAACTAACCACTATCCCTCCATAAAAAAGCAAACAAAACAAGCAAACTTTAATTTTTTTTATCATTGTTAAAAACTGCGGTAATTTATACAACCGACAGCAAAAAACAAAAAACTTTTCCCAGTCTAAAATGAAGCAAGCGATTAGCAAATGGGAACAGTTAACAGGGCGAGGGGAGCGGGGAGTGGGGGGGGGGAGCGGGGCTTGGTGTTTTGTTATAGCCACCAATCAATCGACAAAATAATGCGTTAACTTTTGAAAAGCACCGCACACACAGCTGCAACGCACACACGCAACTTTTCACACACACACACACAACCAAACAACAACAACTTTTTGCTGCCCGATTAGAAAAACAGAACAACAAAAATTATATTCCACGGGTAAATGGGCGTAGCGCGCGGGGCGGGGCCGAGGGTGCCTTAGGCTCACGCTGAGGAGCAGCCTCAATAACAACAATAAAAAGTTTAAAATATTGCAATCGACAAACACACAAGCACACACTCAAACACACACACACACATGTGTGTAGACACACATATATTTAAATGTAGATACGCATTACAAATTGTCGATTTTTTAGCCACTTTCCGTCTGAGAAATTTACTTTTCCAACAGTTAACTGTAAATATATTTTCGTCTATGTATGATTATTATTTTATTATATATTTTTGTATTATTTATTATTTATTATTAATTTTTATTATTATCAATATTATTATCTGCATTGAGCAAAGTATTTTACTTTTTTTTCTACCTTTTTCTTTTTTCTACCTACTATAAAATGTGTTTTATCGATAACTTTTCCCGTTTCGTGTATATCGATACTAAATGATATGTATAGCAAAAAAAAGCCAGATAAAGATAAATATTTCTTATTGTTAAAGTATAAACCTAGACATAAAATTGATTATCTGTAAAAATGACTTATGATAGTTAAGTTCCTTCATTTAGGGTATCTGCTAGTCGAGCACTCTCAATTAGGGCTTTCCTAATTGCTTAAATGGAAAATTGTGTTGCCTAAGGGAAATTAAATCGTTTCAATTGAGATCTAAGACTAAGTTTCGCCTGTGTGAGAATAACATTGCAAACAGATAATTCTCACTCAGACAACACACAAAAAGCGATGCCAATTAATAGTATTTTTGTTAAATGACACCATTTCCTCATCTACCCATTCCTCACTTTCAATAATAACAAAAAAAAAGCTACTTCATTTGCATAGGAACATATTCAATTTCCGGTCAAAATAAGCAATTCCCAAAAGGCTCCCCGTGTGCCACATCACTCGATATGTAATGGGCAAAAAAGAGAACAATATTGTATTGTCGATTAACACTTTATCAAGCCATAAACAAACTGGTCATATTTCCACACCCCATCCCCCATCCCCCCATTCTGTTGACCAAGTAAAAACATTTAACTTACTGTTCATGCAAAACGGCTGCCAGCATTTTTTGTGTGTGCGATGCGGTTTCAGTTATAAATCACGAATCTTTAATAGTCTCTGCCCACCAAAAACAAAACAATGAAAATAGACTGGAAAATATTGAAAATCATTTCGACCAGCTAGCTTACCTATTGGAATATCAGCACACACACACTCGCACACACTTGCAACACACACGCAAATAACGATATAAAAATTGTTGCCTATTTTTTGGCGCACAAATTGCAACACACGCTTCTTTTTATGCATTTTGTAGCTGTTGTTGTTGTTGTTGTTGTTGTTGTTGTGGTTGTTGTCGGCACATTACGCGGCATGCAACGTCCCCTTGCGGCACCAGCACGTGCCGCACATCACAAATCGAGGGGCAGCATCAACAAACACAACAAAAACCAAAAAAAAATAAAAAAATTGCTGCCCAGCCGCGCGGTTTTTAATCTAATAAGCAATCAATGATGTGAAAAAATGACTGCCAAACCATTTTAAGCGCTGCGGTGCACCACTGTCAAGGGGGAGTCAGCAGAGGGGGATTTGAGTTCCGGGGGAGATTTGCGCCACATTTTTCCCTGATTTTTCCTCTATTCTCCTTCTTTTTTTTTGGCATTTTGTTTGCAGCCGCTTTTTTTATATTTTTCCTTTTTTTTATTTGATTTTTTTTTTGATTTTTGTTGACTGCACACAATTGTTGCATGCAACTTCGCTGGTGCAACTCGTGTGAAATAAACGGCTGCAGCCAGCAGGAGACAGGAAAAGCAGTGGCCACTGGCAGCTGCCCCGTGTGGCTTTTGTTGTCGTTGTTGTTGCGGCTGCTGGGGCATGTGGCACATAAACTGTAAATGCTGCACAATGACACTGTGTCCAATTTATTAGGTGCCACAATTTATGGCGTCAGCATCAGCATCAGCATCAGCAAACGACCAAAATAAAACCAACTCAGCTGCCCATCTGCATTCATCAATATTTTGTGGACACTTTGAATAATTTAATCGCTTCTAATTGATTTATGTAATTTGCATTAAGAGCGCAGCCAATTAGTTAATCACTTGCCACTGAGTTCAGTTAAACGGTATTTTTCTAGGGATATATATTTATAAGAATACATGATAGGCAGTATGAAGTGGGCGTGTCCAGCAATAATTTACTTATAGCAATATTCGCAGGGGAATATTAGAATTTAAATTTCAAGTATGCAACAGAGTGTGTAACAGAGGAAATCATAATTTCTGGGGCGTGGCTGGTATATATACATATATATAGAGCGAAATTTGAAGGACTATGTAACAAATTTCGCGACTGCTGCTTTCAAATTGAGGGAAACACAATAACAAACTGAAGACAGTCTCAGAAAGTTTCGACAGGCTTAAAGAAAACTCCTGAATTATCTTAAGCTATCTACTTTTATGATTATCCTAAGTAGCACTTCTTATCTAGATACAAATTGCTTGTGGATTCAGTGCCCAAATTCCGATATTTAAGCTAATCTCTTGCTGAAAGTTGTTTCACGATTTCGATTAGATTTTCTTAGCTTTCAGATTGAAAAGTCTCTTTGCCAGCTTGCTTTAAATAATATATTAAATTTCTGCTCATTTATTTTTAGCTATTTTATATATATATTTTTCAAATTAACAATTGATTTTCTAGATCAAGCTTTAGTTACTCTTTTGGCTTAATTTTGCAGGAATTAAGAAAACTGGCAAAAAAAAGCTCAAACAAAATATTTTGTTCATTTAGCCATTTTGATGTTGTTGCTGCTGCTGCTGCTGTTGCTGGTTAACTCCTTGTTGTCTACCTTGGATATTTTATCTTATCTAAGAAATCTCTCTTAGCCCCCCCTCTCCTTCGACCTGTGCCCTGATGAAAAATGGCGAATGTCTGGCGGAAAATGTCTGTGTTGCCGCGTTGCGTTGAAGCGTAGCCAAATTTAATTTTACATTTTATGAACGCACATCAAAAAATAAGTATTAGGTTGCGGATGGGGGGGTGGCAGGGCATAGCTACTTGGGGGTTGTCGTTACAGCAAGTTGTGGCATTAAAATATGAAAAACAATTAAGCCGCCTGCCTTCGCCAGCGTCGTGGCCAAAGTTTTGGTGTCTCAACGGGGCAACGGTTGCATTAGAAAATGGCTGACGGTAAATTAAACATTTCCCTCGTCTTCTTCATCCTGTTTAAAGCAATGACGATTCACCATATCCTCCCCTGCCCCCAGCCCAACCCCCTTTTCCCATTTGAGTATTCAAATAGTGGAACAAAATGAGTATTATGTACTATATTTCAATTCATAATGAATAATTCAACGTGTGGCATGCATTTTATATAAGACAACGGCGAGCAACCTTAGCTTGTTGGAGAGGCGTGTGGCAGAGACAAAGAGGTGGGGGGGTATTGCAACAGAAAGACACTTAGTTGCCAGCTGCAAGTTTTGGGGGGCATATTATGGTAAATTGTAGCCAGACAACTTGACAAGCCGCATCTGAATTCAGTTGGTTGTCGCGCTTGTTGTTGTCTTTGCTGGTGAGCAATAAAATGTAATCAATTATTTAGGCAGCCCAAAATGCACATTTGTTAAAGCAACAAACTTTGCCAAAAGACGGACAGACAGTCAGACAGACAGACGAGATCAGCGGCTATTGAAAATTTTATGTTCTCTTCTGACTTTGCCCAAAATTGATTTCCCATCAGCTACAATTCGAAACTATTTTTTTGGCACTGCTTTCGGTTGTCAGCTTTTTTGCTTCACTTTGATAAGTGAGCAATCAGTCGATATTAATCGATATGCTAAATCGATAGTCGATAGTACTACTAACCAAAGTGATCCTTCCATAATTGTCAAATTAAACCTTTCACTTTGCGTTCCATAATTGAAACCGGAACCCAAAATTTGTCTTGGTTTGATTATTATTAATAAAAAGAGTTAAAAAATAATTAAAATTTAATTTAAGCCATTTTAAATATTAGTTTAGAATTATAAATAAATAATTAATATAATAAATAGTTGTAGCTAAACTATTTTCATTGCAGTGTATTTCCCGCTTCGATCTAAATATATTTTTTATTTGTTTGCAGCCTTAAAAGATTAATTTTGGCCAAGTGGCAACAAACCGTTTTTATTTGTTAATCTATGCAGCAGAGAAAGAGAGTGGGATAGATAGAGAGTGATAAGGGGGAGAGGTAGAGGGAGAGAGAGAGATAGAAGCACAGGCAGGCAAAAGTATTTTGCATAGTAAAAGTGGCAAGTGGCAAGCGTTGTAAACAGCATACTATGCCTTAGCCATTGTTGTTGTTGGCCAGTGTTTATGGCTCTGTTTTTGTTGGGCTGGTTGGTCTGGCTTGGTCTGGCTTGGTTTGGTTTGGTTTGGTTTGGCTAGGCTGAGTTGGTTAGTTCGCTTGCCACTTTTTAGGTCATAAGACGTTACGCTAAAAGCGCCGTTCAACATTTCGTTCTATTTTAAAGACATTTTGCCCCACGCTCTATGTTATTTTTGTATGTGTGTTGTTGTTGTTGTTGTTGTTGTTGCTGTTGCCGTCAAGACTCAAGATTGGCACTTGATTGGCGTATATTTCCTGTTGCATATTTAAGTTTGTTGCTTAAGTTATAGTAGACGAAAGCAGCTAGCCAAAAACGCCTTGGCGGCTAAATGCATTTCTATTTGTATAACTGACATACACAAATTTGCATTGAGCGCTGCTTTTGTAGTTGTTGTTGTTGCTGCTGTTGGCCGGGCTAAATGTGAACGCCGCTACTTGGCCCGTAACTAGTGCTAAGGGTAGCTGCTGGTAGGTGGAGGCCAGGGTGTAGAGTGCAGAGTGGGTAGGGTGTAGCGGCTTTGAACTAGTGCTCTTTAAAGCAAATTTGTGTGCTTGAAACCCTTGGAGAGGGTATTTTAAGAATGTTGTTTAATTTGTAACCCATTGATTTTTCTATATATATATGCTTGATCTGCATCAAAAACAGATCTCAAAGAGTAGACTAAAATAGTGTATTCAATTATTGAATATAAGTTCTAGTCTACCACAAACAGATCAAGTTAATTGACATACCACAAAATAACTGCTTTCACAATTATCGATATAAATCGATTATCAATAAATGTCACAATTGATATATAAAATTTCATGAAGGAAGCAATAAATCTACTAACAGCAGGCTGACTTTATACTTAGCAATCGCGTGCAGAGTATCTGCTAGTCGAGCTTTCGCGCTCCAGCATTCTAGCTTATTTAAATTTAATCATCAGTTTGTAAGGGTATTTAATTTTCGGTGTGCCTGTGTTTATCTTGGTCTCATTTAATTAAATAAATGCAATAAGTAAGCGTCCAACTCATTGACATTTCATCTGTCGCGTAATTTATAATGTATAAATCTTATATGCATATATATATATGTGTGTGTGCGTGTGTGTGTGTGTTAGTGCGTGTATGAATTCACAGCAGACGTTGCAACTGTGTGCTGCATTTAATTTTATGGTGGTTGTTGTTATTTTTGTTGCTGCTTCCATTTTGACTGCGCTGCAAATATTTCACATTAATATGGCGGAAAATCCATAATCGAATTACAGAGCTGCGGCTCTTTTGCTTCCATGTGTGTGTGTGTGTGTTGAGTGCGTGTGTGTGTGTGTGTGTGGAGTGTGTGCGTGTGTTGAGTGTGTTTGTATCGCTTTAATTGAATCCTTAACACTTTTGAGCTACTTACGGCCAACACGTTGCGTATGCGTAACTTATTATTATTATTGTTGTAATTGCTGTTGTTGTTGTTGTTGTTGCTGTTGTTGCCATTGCTGCTGTTGCTGCTATTGTTGTTGTTGTTGTTGCAACCACAGCCAGGGCTGCGTACAAGCATGAAAGCAGCAAAGCAACTGACTGTTTGCTTGCAGCATGTCTTCATTATATTACTATTAATTTCTATTACCAACATGCAACTTGTGAAATTCTTCGCATTAATCAAACTAATTAAGTTTATAATTAATTTAAGTAATTGTTTAGTTTAGTTTTAGTTTAGTTTTAGTTTAGTTTTAGTTTTAGTTTTACGAAATTATATTTAGGTTACAGTTGTGGCACAGAAGTGTGTAAGTTTTCTGGTCTAGTTGATGAGTTGTTGCACAATTATTTTTTGATTATTGTTCTTGCGCCAACTGCTACCGATGGAAGATATATGTTTGAAAAATAAGTCAGAAGTACCGTTATATAGCTATGATATTTTGGCTTATAATAATATAATTTGGTTTATAATAATATGTGAAATTTGGGTAACGATATTAATTAATTGGTTAATTTCGGTTAAGGCTTCCCGTTTGATGCCCTGGTTAATACTTAATAATTAAATAATAATTAGCAGTAGTAATAGTAGTAATAATAATAATAATAATAATTATATCAATAATCAATCAATAGCAGCTTCTAATTTTGTGCCAGCCCCATCAGCTAGTTGGTTGCATGCAGCCCTGTGGCACTCGCTGGTTATTCAATTGATTTGTCTGCTTTCAATAAACTCAAACAAACAGGCAAACAAGCCGTTCAATCTATCGGAACGAATTCTTCCATTGCATTCAGCTTGCCCCAACTGCCCTGCCTCACTCCTCGCTCCCCTCCCCACTCAGCTCAACTCAGCTCTGTATTTTATCCATTTGTATTTTTATACTTGTATATATATATATATATATATATATTATACAAGTATATATAAATTGCCACACGCAGCTTATTGGCATATTGACAATTACACGGGCGATACATATAAATTAAGCAAACGGCCGATCGGCGGACTGACGCCTGACCAGCAGCTGCGTCGACTGAGGCAGAGACGGTGGCAGTGGCAGTGGCAGAGAGAGATGGAAGCTCAGCTTGATGCGGCTGGCCAAATTTAATTGACAACTTACTGTTGTACAGGTCAGGCGGCCAGGCAGCCAGGCAGCCGCAGGGGTCAAGGGGTCAAGGGATGTGGCAAGAGACAGGCCGCGCAATCTGTCACAGCTCAAAGATACACACACTCACACACACTAACATATGCAGGTTGACCTGCGACGGCTTACAAATTAAAATTCAATATTAACGCTCTGTACAAAAATAAAAAAAAAAAAAAAAGAAAATAAAATAAAAAAAAAATGAAAACAGCAAAAATGAAAATAATTTAAAAGCAACAACGGAGGAGGCGGCGAATGGGGGGGGTATTTGGGGTTATATTTCCATAATCGTGACTTCATAAAAATTAAACTTCGATTTAAAAATAATGAGCAACATGACGTGTTGCAGTTGCAGTTGCAAGAGTAGGAGTAGGAGTAGAAAGCCAGCCAGCCAATATTATCATTGCGATGATGAACAGATAATTGAGTCGAAATAAAAACATGCCAGCAGTGGCAGTAGATTAAATATGTATATGTATTTGTATATGCAAGTGTATGTGTATGTGTATGTGGATGTGTGGTAAGTGGCAATCAATTTAAATTTAGAGTTATTTTTATTATCGCATATGAAAAGACGAATTAATTATGAGCATAAAAATCAAACATTTGTCATTTGTAGAGGATTTTGTTGTGCAAGATATAATATAAAAGGTAGAACAGATATTGAACAGTATCAAATTAGAGTCTGTCTTTAGCTCAGAAACTATATATGTTTTTCTGATAGCCCTGAGAAACCCAATCAGATCAGTTAGTGACTTGAATTCCAGGTATCTGCCAGTCGAAGCATCATTACTGGTTCTAAGTAGCTGCTGGAAAGCTAGAGAAGAATTCGTTAGCTGAACTTAATTTGTGACTATTTGCACTAGAGTATATATACAGCAGATAATCCAGTTATGTTCCCTGGACTGAGTTCGTATGCGAATTGCATTCCTCAATGCAGTTTAAATATCAACGATATCTTTGGGCAGATGGGCGGCTATTTGTCTGGCTGTTTGTGCCTTTCAGCTGGGATTGCGTTGCATTGACAACCGAAACCAAAACCAAGCAAACGACATAAAGATGACCCCTGACCCCCTACCAAATAAAAAAGGAAAAAAACTGAAGGAAAAACAATGGTGTGAAAAATGCAAACAGTTGCGACACCTTCGAGCTGCAGCTGGATGAGCATGCATCTGACACTGTGTGTGTGTGTGTGAGTGTGTGTGTGTGTGTGCTGGTGGTGTGCTTGTGGGTAAATATTTTTAATACGCGTCGCATTCAACCGCAATACAAGGCAATTAAATATTTGAAGCCGACGAACGCCTCTCACATCCGCGAGAGTTGAGAGTCAGTCGAGCTCAAAGTGAGAGGCAGGCAGCATTTACACAAAAGCAGCAGCAACAAACAACAACAACAACAACAACACCGACAATGGTATTTATCCTGCCAGTTGGTGGTCAGGATGCAACTGTGGCAACCGTTGCAACTGTTGCAACTGCTGCTGATCTTTACAGCTTTTCTGGCTGTTCGTTGTTGTTGTTGTTGCTTGTCCGTTGTCCGTTGTCTGTTTGAGCATCGTGTTTTTTTCTGGCCTTTGTTTTAATTGCCGCCCAATAATAATCAAATAATTTGTTTATTGAAAAACATTTTTTACAATTATGTAAACAACAAATTGATTTTCACCCATGAATAATTGCCTTTGCTTAAACCTGCAGCTGCATTTCACTTCCTCGAGCCGCATTTACCGGGGAATGCAATTATTATTGAAACGGCGCAAATAATAACAATGAAAAATGGGGCATGGCTGGTGGCACCCCACTGCGCACCACCCATCCACAAAAAACCACTAAAGCATCCAGCACTGAGCCAGCCTTCGCTGTTCGGCGTCAAATGTCGCACGTTTTTTGCATTTTTGTGCGAGTGTCAAAATGTGCTTATTAAAAATTCCACACAACAGCAATTGGGGTGCCGACAAATGGCTGCTGATAAAGAGGGGCATTCCCGAGTAACCGAAATAAAATATTTAACAAATTAATATGCTGCACACCAATTTGATTTATTTCCCGCTGCAAGTGTTGTCTACTTTGAGGCTGCCACAGATTAATCGACAAATGTAGTTACAATAAACTATAGTTGTTTGACTCTAAGAGTCTAATTAAATATATATATATATATATATATATAGATGATCACATTCAATAACAACAGAGTCGATTACCCAGTCCCGTTTGTCTGTCTGTATGAAGAGGCCGTTCTCAGAGACTAGAAAAGACGGAAACAATCGAACTGTTTAGCAAATATCGATAAAAATCGATTTCTCACAGCAAGAAGTGATATAATTTATTATTGAAATATAATTTCTGTATTTTACTGTGTAACAAGACACTTTCAACACGTTGCAACTTATTTTCATGCTGAACATAAATATATGTTTGCAACTTTCCCGTTAGAGCACTTAGAACTAATTCGAAGGCCAGATCTGGTCAAATTTTTCGCTTATGGAATGTGTAAAGCAATTTGAAAGCTAATTTGTGCTATGTGCCCTGGCGGCCAATGAGAAGATTTTCGACGGGGTTTGAGCGTGGATGCAGCTGTGGGTTGGGGTTGATAGCTGTGCAATGCATTTGATAAACTGACACTGGGAGTGGCTACCACTTCACTTTGGGCATATTTAATGAAAATGTTGCCAAATCGTGGGTGGATATGGTCGGTGAAGGGATGAAGGGAGAGCGGAGTGGAGGAGGACCATGTAGGAGATATGACGGATATGGAGTTAGGGGTTGATTTTGACGTAACACTTTGGTTGCGATTTGACATGACAAATATGTGCAATGCCTCGTCTGTTGCATGCAGGACGACAAACACACGAGGGAGGCAAGCATGGGCAGCCCCCCCCCCCCAAAAAACATCATTGTCAACATCATTACGATTGTCATCATGACCATTATCATCGTCAGCGTCAGCGTCATCATTAGCATTATCATTATTATTATCTGTATGCTGTGATTATCGTGCTTGAAGTGCGTACCCATTTTGCATTTGCGCATTGCATGATTCAATAATGATTGAATTAATTGCGTTAATAACTGACACTAGCACCACAGCAGCAGGCAGGACGACAAACTGCAATGCGAGTCCTATCTGCCTGTCTGCCTGTCTGTCTGCCTGTCAGTCCGTCAACCTGCATCCTGGAGGAGTGTCCTTTACCCTGTTTCTCGGCTCAAAGACGCTTGGCGGCACCATCTTACGTGGCAGCGTGTGTGAGCGCGTGTGGCAAAGCCACATGTAGACAAACTGAGGCATACAAATCGAATTTGCTGCTAAGTAGCCGCAGCAGCAGCGAGTCGAAGTCCGAGTCCTGTGGCACCCCCCCCCTACGAAATTAGTGATTTTGATTTGCGCATTACGCATACGCCATGTGTGTGCGCCTCTCCCCCTTCCTGTTGGTGTAGTCGACCTTTGATTGATAACATACGATTAATAAAATATTGAATAGTCCACAAACACAAACGCCCCACCTCGACTGTTAGTTTGGTTGCCACATTGTTGCCAAAAAACATAAATCAGTTATGAAACAACTAATTTATAATAAATTGCTGGCTTCTCAATGGTATCTGTGTACTTGCCACTAAAACATCATTTGCAACCAGTTTTTAATGCGTGTCCATTCTAATAACAGCAAAACAGCAAAATGCTTTTAATGTGATTGCGAAAAATGTATTATAAATTGTGGGCCAATTAAATTTGTTTCTTTTTTTAATACAATTTAATTTGATTTGCATTTTGAATGTGTGTTTAACGACAGAATGTTTAGTGAGAATAGCTTAAGCGACTTTTTATCTAATTTTTACTTCATTATTTATGGGCTACTCTTCTAACTAAGTCTCTCCATTGACTGCGTCTTTCCTTTATCGATAACCGATAACGATATCTACTCTAATTCCAATTTAATATAATTATTCTTCTTCAAAATAATAGTTTAAAGCAACATTTGCAGACTAAAAGTACATTGATTAAAATCACTGTGATTACTTTGCAACTCGAAACTTTCTCCACACTTTCCCCATTATAATTTATTCTTTTTTTTTTTTGCCTTTACTTTTACAATTTCTTCGAATTTATTCAGCATTTTTTTCTGGTGCTTCGTCTTCTTCTTCTTCTTGTTTTGGCTGAGAGTGGGTTTGACTGAGTGTCTTATACATTTCCATGCTTATGATTATTATTTTTGCACCCGCTTTTGTTTCATATGCATAACTTTGCACATGTGTGTGTCGCCGTGTGTGTGTGTGTGTTGCTGAAGGAAACAAAAGTAAAGGGAAAGCTCGCTCACGCGTTAGCTACAAGTATATTAAAAATGTCGAGGTTGGGTGGGATGTGAGCAGAGTGGGGGCAGGTTGAGGACTGGCAGACATCAACCTTTTGGCACCTTTGTCTTGCTGCCGCATCTGCTTCACACTTTTAATTTGACACACACACCCACACACACACACACCCACACACCTGTGCTGTGCTAGACAAAGGCACAAAGTTTTGTTTG
Source organism: Drosophila paracracens (assembly GCA_035044025.1). NCBI lineage: Eukaryota > Metazoa > Arthropoda > Insecta > Diptera > Drosophilidae > Drosophila > Drosophila paracracens. Next base: position 1,591,154 of record JAWNMN010000394.1, read on the forward strand.
ATTCCTTTTGTGTGTGCAGCCAGCGACGACGACAAATACAACATCAGACAAATAATTATCATTGATACAAAAGCATAATGCATACGCTGAAAATACAAATACAAAATACTCGAAACATGCATATGTTTATAAGCATATATACATATATATATATATGTATGTATACTATATACATTTGCCTGATTAAAATGCCAAGCTATTTTTTTATCTTTCTACAAATTTGAGAGCTTCAAAACAAAACAGTTTTCGCAGCTGCAAAGTTTATATTCATCTAACTAACTCAATGAACGTAACAGATTTTAATTAATTTATTATTATTTAATTTATTTTTTGTGGAAGAAGAAGAATATATATTTAAGTTCAAAAAGATATATAAACAATGGAGAAGAAATGAGAATTTTTGCTTTGCATTAGCTTTAAATGTCGCCAAGGAAATCAGTAAACTCTAAATATATTTTCAATAATTAATATAAATATATATATATATATATATATATGCTGAACGTTATAAATTATAGTCTTAGGCACCCCTACTTCCATATGAAATTGTGTTGGGGCGGGGGCTGGTTTCGGTCTGATTTCAGTTTGTGGGTTCGCCTTGAGGCAGTCATGCCTGGAAATGCTTGTGCCATACTTGAAACTGACGCTCAACTAGCCATGAAACCGCACACTTATTGCGCACACTTGAGTTTACACTCGCACACACACACACACACACACACATATACATAGACTCTATGAAAGGGATGCCTGCGTGGCTGTTGCTGGTCGCCCAGGCGAATGTGCCACAAATGTGCGCCCGCAAAGTATGCTATGCAAAATTGGCTGCCCTCTAGCAACTAACTGGGGCTGCTTAAGTTTGACTTGCTTAAATATATATATATATATGTATATATGTGTGTATGTGTGTGTGTGTGTGTATTGCCAGTTAGATTTTGTTGTTGTTGCTGTTGCAGCGTCTCAAATGCAAATGTCCTTGCAGCTGCTGCGACTGCTCGCCTTTTGTGCAGCGCTCAGTTCTCACTTGACTCTTAAAGCGAATGCTCAACAAGTGGCAGCACAAGTTGCAAGTTGCCCAAACAAAACAATAGACAGCTAACCTTTTTTGCTTTGTTTTTTTTTTGTTTTTTTGTTGTCCCAAAAAATCACAGCATAAAAAACAATAAAAGCGCACAAATATCATGAAAACATGATGTCGACACACTCAAAACTGAACCTTTTTCCAAAGCACAGGGGATGTCGCTGGCTGGCAGTTGAGAGTGTGGCAAGTGGGCTGTGGCGGGTTGTCAAGTTGCCGCATTAGACAGCCAAGACCCAACAAGTTATCATGCGATAGTTGAGAGAGCACGACTAGCAGATGCCCTGTTAAACAGAGGGTAGCCTTGCAGCAGGTAGTTTCTTGAATATAAAATTGGTTTTTTGGTTAACAACATTTTTATTTCTTATGCGATGTTAATAGAAGTTGCAAGGAAGAGGAAGAAGAGCTAATTCCTGAACACTTATCTTGCTCCTGTCGACGACCATCTGAACTAACCTAACATTATCTATCCAATATTAATGATATTTGAACAGATGCCCAATAAAATGTCTGATTAGTTTGGATGACTTTGGAGCTTATCGATTAGTTATCGATTAGTTATCGATAAAAAAAAAGAAACTTGTTCTGCGTAAGCTATACGATAATCTATATTCCAAACTAATACTTGAAATCGACTTGTTTATACAGACAGACAAGCAGCCATGACTACATCGATTCGTCAGATGCTGATCAGGAATATATATACACATAATGGTGTCGCTGTTACTAGCTTCTAATCATTACATACTTACGCACAACTACATTATACCTCTTTCAGCCATTTTCCTGGCCACAGGGTATGGAAAGTAACCCGAAAAATGTTTTGGCAAAGTGCCGCATAAGGATTCAAAAATGGGGTGACTAAAGCACTTGCTCTGACTTTTTTCTGGGGGGGTGGAGTGGAGTTGGGGTTGGGGTTGGCTGTCTTTTGACTCTGCTTTGTGGCTCTGCTTCTTCTTCTGCTTTTTTTGGGTGGTGGTTGCTGGCTTGTACTTGACCTTGAGCCAAAAGCCAAGGCGTCAACACAAACACTCGCAGCAGGAGAGAGACTCTGCCAAACAGTAGAATACTTTTTTAAGGGGGAGGTGGTGTGTGTTGGGTGTGTGTGTGTGTGTGTTGTGGTTGCTATCGCTTGTTGCTTCTGCAGCTGCTGCTGCTGCTTGCTGCTGCTTGCTGATGCTTGCTGCTTGCTTCTGTTTGTCGCACGTATTTTGTGATTTTGCGTGTGTTTGTGCGACTGTAAGTTGTGCCAGGATAACAGCTAGAACAGCTGCTCCTTGCTGTCTGGCTGCTTGGCTGCTGACTGTTTTCCTTTCTTGCTCCTTTTGCGTCTCCTGCTTTGTCACCATCTTTGGCTACTTAAGCTTTTCTCTCTCTCTTTCTCTCTCTCTCTCTCTGTCTGTCTCTCGAGCTGGCTGCTGTCTGCTTTTTGCTGCTGCCTTGGTAAAATCTGTTTGCGTTGATTTCGGCATATTTTTGGCAATGTGTGCGTGTGCGTGCCTCTTTTGCGCCTACTACGCAATGCACAGCAGCAGCAACAACAACAACAACAACAAAATGGACAACCACGACAACAACAACAACAACAATAACAAACACACATATTAAATGGCAGCTGTTTGGGTTTTTGTTATTTTGGTTGTTGTTTGTGCCGCAAATATTTGTGGTTTCCGGCTTTTTGTGGCAAGCGCAACATGTTGCCGGACCTTTTTCGACACACACCAACACACACACATACACATGCCAACACACAGCACTCGCTTTGGCAACTTGTTGCTTGTCTCTGTGTGTGTTTGATTTTTTTCTCTCATGGCCAAATGCAATATTTTAATTTGTCGATTTACTGCTCGAACACTTCATTGACAAACACACACACACATCCCCCACACACGCACACACACACACACACACATATGTTTTACAGGCCATTTATTTAGCTGTATAAATATGTTGTTTTTTTTGGGGTTTTTTGTTTTTTTTGGTTGGTTAAATCGTGTTTTATGTTTTGCATTTTTAATGTTGTTTTTGTTGTTTTGTGTGTGGCTTTTGCATTTTGTCACATTTGTGCGTTGCATGCGGCAAGTTGTTGCATTGTTGCATGCACATAATCAAGTTTATTAATTTTGTAAGCCAATGTTATTGCGCATTTAGCTAATTGCTCTCGCAATTCCAAATCACTTCTTTTTTTTTTGCCAACTTTATTTTTTTTTTAGATTTTGTTTTTGCATTTTGATTTTGTGGCTTTTTAAATATTTTAAGGCCAATTTATCATAGATTGTGGCAGCTTTTAATGGAATTTGTTAAGCATTTGTGAAGTGTAATTAATTGAAACTGTTTACCGATTTTGATTAAGTACATTTTACAATTCATTTGGTCGCACTAATTGGAATTTTTAATTAGTTGCATTAAAGTTTTTTCCCAGCGTGTCAAACCGAAATGAATCTCGTTTCCGCTTCCGAAGGATTCTGGTGAAGGTTATGTTATGGGTTTCATAATGACATTATATGGACTAATCATATAGGTGGCTGTAACTGTTGCTCAGGCTAGACTAGAATGGACACTTTCCTTTAATGGCTACAGGGTATTTAACAAAAAGGGAAACTCAGCTGGTGTGCCACCTAGCCGTCTTGCTGTATTGTCTTTAATCAAAATGTGGCACTTAAGTTGGACGAAACTAGCAATTGTTGGACCGTTAAAACAAAAGCATTAATAATAACAAAGAAGGGGGCAGGAAATCAACGGAGGCTTTTGAGAGCAGCAGCCCACAACTAAAACAGCAGCAACTAAAACTACATTTTTGTATTTTGTATTATAATAATAAAGTGGCAATGTCGCAAGTGGCAAGCGGCAAGCGGCGTCAAGTGTAGCAAGTGTGGCATAAGTGGCAAGTGGCAAGTGGCATAAATTGCAGCCTCATTCAAGCGACTGTGTGGCGGAAGCAGAAGTCGTAGGTAGGCCAAAGTGAATTGCGTAGAGGAGAGAGAGAGAGAGGGATCCCCCCTCCTCCGCGCAACTCCTCTCCAGATATTTATCTGCATATATAAGTAAAGAGTACGAGTTTTACTATATATATAAATATATATATGTGTAGATCTGTAATCAGCAACGGCAGCAGCAGCAGCAAAGCGCCAGGCGAGGAAAGCAACATGAAAAGCGAAAAAACAAAAAAAAAACTACAACTACAACATGTGTAATGTGCTCTGTGTTGCGGCAATAATCACTCCATGTTGTTGTTGTTGTTGTTGTGGTTGTTGCTGCTTGGTGTGCCACATATGAATGAATGCCTCTTTATTGTTGTTGTTGTTGTTGTTGCTACACGCCACTATGTGTCGGCATTTAACTTCTCAACTTTTTTTTCACTTTTTTTTTTTCCTATTTTGCATTGTCCGTTTGACGTGGGCGTTGGTGGGAAGGGTGTGCTAGGGGTGGCAGGGGTTGAGGAGAGGAGAGGAGCTCGCTTGCCAAAGCAAGTGCAGGAAACTACTTTGCATTTAATTGTCTGTAATGACGTGCAATATAAAATGTTAAAATCTAAAAATGTAAAAATCCAACACACACACAAAAAAAGAGGGCAAAAAAACGATGTCGACACAGATACACACACACACAGATACAAGTGGAAATGTGTTTTACAGTTTTCATTTTGCATCGGCCTTGCCGTTACACACACACACACACATATGTGTGTGCTGTTGTTTAATGTTTGATATGCATTAAAAGTCAGCTGCTTCATTTGTTTTTTTGTATGCACATCCAAGATTTGCATTGTGAGATATTATTGCCTGGTCTCATTTTGAATGCGGCCAGAGGGAGATAGATGCAGAGAGAGAGTGAGAGAGTGAGCGAGAGATTATGAGGAAATATGAATATATCATATGATATTATTATACGTTTTTTACCTGTAATTTAAGACGGTTTTCTTCAAGTTAAAAATTTTGTTAAAATGCGAAAAGCTTTTGTGGGAATTTGTGGGTTTTTTATTTAGCGTATCTGAATACTATTTTGGGATTTAAGATTGCAGAACTATCTTTTTGGAAAAGAAGAAGAAGAACTCTCTCAAAATATATATATTATAAAGTTGCAATAGGAACAATCGATAGAAAGATGAGTTCTTTGTTTGCCAAGTTATTCAAGTTATTCTCAACTGTTATGCGTACTACTGAGCTATCGGACTGCTCATCGGACTCGGAATCGGAATTTATATGTATATTATAGCAGTTTAGCTCCGCTCTTGTCCAATACAGATGATTCCTTCTTATTTATGTATTTCGCCTTATTTTTTTTTATTTTTTGTCTGCTGTTCGCTGCTCGTTGCTGCCACAGAGTTGCTGCTGCTTAACTAAGAACATTGTGACAGGTTTGTTTCTTTTGGTGGTGCATGCCACACACACTTCTTGCTTCGTTTTTCCATTGGATTCCGTCCTCAATTTATTTATTTGCTGACAGACCTTGGCAAGTTGTTCGACGGTTTTTGCTGTTGCCTTTTGATTTATGGGTGGCAAAGGTTCTTAACGACTTCTAGCTGGGTAAAATGTGAAATGTCCATTGATTGCTCCACATTTTGTAGCACTTAATTATGGCAACAAATTATCGTAAATTAGCTTCGCTTGTGGCCACTAAAATTGTGCATTTTATTAACTGGTCGAGTGTGGAGTTAATGTTTTTTTTTACTTCATATGCGAATTCCAAGAATAATGCGGGTAAAACCAAAACAACCGAGTGACTCTGCCTCTGCCTCGTTTCTAAAAGAGTCCTAACTCTAACCACAAGGCGTTGCAAGTCCCCGCCTACCCCGCCCTGCCCTGATTTAAAGGGGCTTACGTGCGCAATTGTGCTGCATGCATATTTTCACTTATTATTTTCAAATATCGAAAAAATAAATAAAGAACCTGAAGAAGATTTGAAGTAGTCGACTATGCAGTTACCAAGTATTGGCATTTTTCTTAATGAATAATATTGGAAACCTAGATTATTTTATATATATTTTTTTATATTCTTCATTCCTTGTCAAATCAATATTTTATAAACTTTTAATTTTATTCACATTAATTTGAGCATTTCAGCCCTCAAGTCTGGTTGCTATACCCTTTGTCATTTATTTATGCAGGGCATAAGAGTTAGAAAAAAACAACACACAGGAAACCTACACACACACCCATACACGCAAACACATCAAGTTTGCCGCCCCCGCCTATATAGATTTATATATATATATATATGACGACTCTAGTCGATCTATTGAGCCGTGAATATGTTGGAATATATAATCAAGTGTAACGCAACACGCCCTCTGCCAGCAGCAGCAGCAGCAGCAGCACCCCTCAGTCTGTCAAGAGCATAGCGGTTTAGGGGTCGGGGAAATGGGAGATTGGGGGATGGGCATGACACCCTTTACTCGTGACGGGTCGCACATGACTGAGTCTCAAGTCGAGTCAATCACCGCAGTAGCAGCGAGAGTCGATTCGAGTCAAGTCGAGTTGATTCACAAGGCAACATCACTTGCTTCGTTTGCCGCACAAGTGAATCATAATAATATTAAATTTGATTTTTAGCCGGCTGCTGCGGTAGGCACAGGCAAAGGCAACAAAAAACAAGCCAGAATGTACGAAGCGAGTGCGCTCGACTAGGAGATACCCTTGAGTACATAGTAGGCTTGCTGATAGCAGTTTGAAATTATGTGAAATATGATTAACAAAATTTACATGTTCTTATCGAAATTTGAACTGTTCATATATCTGGGCATATAATCTACATAAATGAGAAAGGTAAATCTTTACAATTATGTTTTGTATTGCTGTTGAAAATCGATTTTTATCGATATTTGCGTAAGGTATTCAAAATTGGAAGTCTTTAGCTCAAATAGTTTCTGAGACTGGCTCGACATGACTAAATCGACTCTGTCGATGTCTGTTGATGCTGATCAGGAATATATATAAATTTCTGCTGCATGTTGCAGGCATACGCACAACTTCATTATACCCTTCTTTGGCAATTTTTAATGGGCTTAGAGTATTAAAAGAAAGGACGATGTCGTCGCGTAGAAATTGCGCTGATTGCGCAAAAGTATCGATGACTTCTTGAACGCGTCTACCCCAATCCCCTCAATCCCCTTCCCACACACCTCCTTTTTTAGTGGGCGTGTCGAGAGTGTAACTCAGCACTGAGCACTGAGTGCCTCCTACTCCTGCTTAATCAAATTTGATGGGAGAGAAAGAGAGAGTGGAATGTTCGACTTGGGCATACAAATAATGCAATTTGCCAGCAAAGAAACAGAAGTGCCCAGCAACATTGTTGTTTAAATAATTTTATACATATATATATATATGTATGTATGTGTTTATGTGTGTATATATTATGTATGTAGCACACACACAAACACACAAAATAGTTAAATAAATAAAAGGCAAAAAGCGTTGGCTGCCAACCATTTGGCGTCTGCATTTTTATGGTTACTGCTGCGTTCTTCGGGCGATGCATTTTATATAGTTGTGGTTGCCTTTTATGGCTACGCCGCCAGCACCTGCCCAGAACTTGATGCAGCTAGCAGCTACCACCAGCAACACCACCAGCAACACCACCTGCACCACCCACAGTGGTTGTAAATTTTATTTGTCGGCCGCCTCTCCTTGGCCTTGGCAACATTCTCAGCCGCTTTGGCAACAATCTTGCCAACGTTAGCATTTTACGACTGATTCCCCAGAGTTTATCTAGCACTCATGTGTGTAAATTACACACTTTGCCAAATTCCTTTTCAAAACTAATACAATAGTTGCAACAAAGCAGCCAAATATGGCTTCACTATGTGATGCCCACCTACAGGTGGTTCTCAAATACAGGAGTAAGGCATTCCGCTGAGTGTACAAATAGAATCAAATTCTTCAGAGTTGTTGTAGTTCAGTTGTTGCCAGATCAGAAAGGTTTGAGGCAAAGGCCTTTCTACGTTCTCTGAATGATACTGTACATAATTACATTATGTATACTCTTGCAGAGGATATTTTAAGGTTGAACAACTAAATGACATATCATTTAAATAATCACTTTGAACTTAATCTGTAAGAGTATGTAAACTTAGCTGCGCCTAAGTTGGCCCTATTTCGAGTGGTTCAGATTTATGACGTCTGCCAAAAAACTTTTAATAGAACATTTTACACTTAGAGCATCTTCATTCGCACTTGCAAAGTAAAATAATAAATAAAATAAAAATAATTGTTAAATAAATCAAAGCTTTTTACGGCTAAATAAAACTGACGCATACTAAAGTGCCAGATGAGTGCAATTATTTATTGCTGGCACTGTTTGCCTTTTTGTGTCTGCGTCTTTTGCTTGCTTCCCCCCGTTGCACATTGCACATTGCTGCTGCAGTCGCTCGGCATTTGAAAATTTGATTATTTAGCGGATGTTTAATTGCACCTATTTAATTTTCGCATGTGGTACGCGGACTAATTAGTATTTCTATGTTTTCATTTTCATTTGCAATTGTCATTTGTCATTTGTATTTTTGCTTCTTGTTGCAACAACAACCAGTGTTGTTTGCTTGTGCGCTCAGCACCGGAGAATAACAATTAAACTAAATTTAAATTATATATATGTGTAATACTCGCTGCTGCCGATGTCTGCGGCTGTTGCTGCTGCTGCTGCTGTTGCTGCTGTTGCTGCTGCTGTTGCTGCTGTTGCTCTTGCTGTTCTCCCCAAAACCTGTCTGCCTCCTCTCGGGGCTGCTGCAGCCATAATTATATCTACTACATATAAAAACTATGGCAGAGGAGGCGGCAATCGTCCGTCGCAACATTCGTCATCGTCAACCGTTGCTGCTGCAGTTGTACTTATTGTTGCTGCTGTTGCATATTTATTTATTATTATTTTTGTAATGCGTTGCTTTGCCGCTTGTTCGTTTGTTCGTTCGGTCTTTTGTTGGCTTTTTATTGTTGCATTATAATTTCTACTTAGCAAAACTGAGGATGTGATGTAACAACTGTTGCTGCTGTGTTTCTGCTGCTGCTGTTGCTGTTGCTGCTGCTTTAATTTCATTACAATTTTTTGCTGTTGCTGCTGCTGTTGTAGTTATTTCTCAAATAAATCGCGCACATTTTGTATGCAATTATTTATTTTTTTTTGCGCTGACAAAAGGCCGCCGTAAGTCAATGCAAAGAAAAGTTGTTATTGTTGTTGTTGTCATACCCTGAACCTATTAAAATGGCTAAAAGGTATGATGAAGTTAGGCAAGAGTATGTAACAGGCAGCAGAAAGCAGTTTCCTGAATATCTATTTTCTATTAACCAAAATGTATTTTCAAATTGATTAAGCTACTTTCCCAAATTATTTAATAATTCAGGGTATCTCTTGGTCGGGCTCTCTCGACTGGCACATTCTAACTATTTATTGTTACTGTTTGAGAAAAAGTCATTTGCATTATGCAGCCGCGCCGGAAATTGTTATTAGTAGTTAAGTATTTTTTTACTATTTTTTTTTGGCCTATGAATTGGACTTTTAAATGCTGCCTTTGACTTGGCATATTTTTGCCGTACAATCGTTTTTGTCTGTGTTTTTTTTTTCATTGTAATCACATGAAATTTATTTATATGCAAATGGAATTTAGACAATCAAATGTGCCAGCAGATTTTTTCACATGTGATTACAAATACAATTAACAACGCGCATATATTGTAATTCATATTATATATATATATATATATAGATATATATTTATGCAAAAGTATGCTGAGCAAAACTTAATGATACTTAATGGCTGACTTCCTGCACGTGTTGGAAAACACTCGACTCGAATGCAACAATATCCAAGTTTATCGCCAGCAACGCCACTTTGTCACATGCCACGGCCAACACGGCGTTAACAAAAGTTTAAATAAACTGCCAGCATAAAAATCTATACAGCCAGCCAGGCAGTCAACCAGTTAACCAGCCAGCCAGCCAGCCAGACAACCAGCCAGCCAGTCTGTTGGCCAAGTTAGCAGCGCCCTTGCCAATGGCGTCATTCTCGTCGTCGACGTCATGAAGTTCGCGGCTAAGACTTAACCAGGCACGAGCCAGCAGCCAGCCATGAGCCAAACAGCGAACAGCCACGAGCCAGGCTAACACAAAAAGAAAGAAAGAAAAAGTGGCTAAAGTAAAAAGCTGTGAACAAAGCTTTAACTTTACAGCTTTCAACTAAATTAATTTACTTTTATGGCTGGTGCCTTGTGGCTGAGGACAACGTGCTCTATGCTAACCGAGTGCATTGTGCCTGCCATCCCTCTTCCCCGCTCTACTCTCTCTCTTACTCTCTCTGTCTCTGGCTAACCATCGGTTAAGTATTGTTAGCCAAACACTCTACAAGTGGGCTTAGTTCATTTGCTGGCTACTTTAGACTCTGTTGTCTTTTTAAGTTTTACATGATCTAAACAAATTTTGATAAGGTAGGTGATCCGATTTAGAAAAGATTTGGGTTTAGATCGCTGTTTGATTTCTAGAACAATTCGATGTTAGCTATTCTGGATTAATCCTACATATAAAGTTGAAATCGTGATTCTTAGCCTTACCAGCACAAGTTTTAGTTGCAGTTATTTTCATTATTATTTACTTTACTAAAGTCAAGAATATTATTTGCAAAGCTTAACTTTAAACTTTGACTTTCTACAATTTTAGACTAGTTATCTTGTCAACTGAACTCCCATCAAGCAAGGGTATTTCAACTGGCTGCACTTTAGCCATTACGCCACACTTTCCCTTCAGTTGGCTTTGAGGTTTTAAGCGCGTTAGCCAGGCGGTCAAGTTTTGGTTGTTGTTGTTGTTGCTGTTGTTGCTTTTGCCTTTGCACAAATTGTTATAAATGTAATACAATTAAATATGTTGGGTGGCAGTTCTGGGGTCTGGCATGCCCGATTACGTATACGCCGCGTTGAGCCGGCGCCAAATCAATGCTATATTGTGGCAGCTGCTGCAGCCGGCTGGCTGAGGCCACAACTAATTCAAGCCGGCAATAAGTCAGCGGGGCAAACAAACGCTGACCGCAACAACAGCCGCAAAGTGTCCGCAGTCGACGACGACCAGCCACAGCCAGAGAAAAAACCCAGTTGAGAAGGGGAGGGGTGGCAAGGGGCGGCAAGCAGCAGCAGCAGCTAAGTGCGAACTGCAAGGACTGACTCCCATTTTTATTATTTACTAAATTGGCGACAAATGCAAAGCAACAAATAAAAAAGAAGAAGAAAAAACCAAACAATGTAAAAGGAAGAGAGCAAAAAAAAAAGTCCATTTAACTGTAGTTTCTCTAGGGGGTTTTTGCGGTAAGTGTGTGTGTATGTATGTGTGTGTGTGTGTGTGTGTGTCAATAAATACAAGCATAATAAAAAATACCAAGGAAATTGCAGAGGAAAGCAAATAAAATTAATTGAATTCCAATCAACTAGAAATGCAAGCAAGCCAACAACAACAACAACTACAACAACAACAGCAACAACATTGCAATTTCGTAAAGGTGACCGGAAGGAAAAATATTAAAAAAACGACCACGGGAATAAAAAAAAGTTGATATATAAAAAAAAGTCAAATACGGCAGGGAGAACAAAACACAAAAAATAATTCCATTTAATTGTAAAGCAGAAGGCGGCAAGCAGACCTGATGGCTACTTATGGGATACCCTGTAAATCGAAAATAACATATAACTAGAGATACTCGATCGCAAGCTGTGATAGCTGCGTACAGGGTATCTGCTCGTACAGCATTGCCAGCCTACCGACGAAATCTACTTGCTTATTATAATGTAATTTTATGATTTCGACGCCATTTTCTTGCTAAATTATAGCATAAATAGAAATAGAAAGAAAAAAAAAAAATTATAATAAAAACGGGCCAAGAAAAGGCGTCGGGAGAGGGGGAGGGTTTGCAGGCGCTACCAGCGAGAGGGGGGTGGGGGCAGAGTGTTGGGCAACGCGCAGTCAATTTGCATAAAACCGATCGATATTTTTGATTACATTTACAATACATAGAAAAAGAGACAGCGCACCGGTTTCTAGTCGAGGTCGAGCTTCGATTCGGCAGGGCATAGGACAAAGGAGTGCGGGGAGAAGGGGAAGGGGGGGGGAGGGGAGAGAGGGCAGCACTAAATATATAATTTTGTCATTTAAATTGCCCTGTCGTCGTCGTCGCCGTCGTCGTCATCATTGTTGTTGCTGCTGCTGCTGCTGCTGCTTTTGCTGCTGGCTTTCAGCGTCTCTACTTTAGATTTAAAATGCGCTTAAATTCAAAATAAATATAATTATGAGTACCTACAGTGAAATGCAAAATTAAAGGACAAAGCTGACGGCATATTAATTATTACACAAGGCACAATTTACAATTTGCGCAAGAGCAGGGAGACAAAAAAAAAAAACCACTCCCGCCTGGATGCTGAGCACATTTTTTATATTTTCTTTTATTATAAATAAAAAATTATAATTTGATCCTTGGGCGCAGGAGTCAAAGCCAGAGCCCAGCATGCGGAATACCCTCAATACCCTCTTCAGCTCAGCGAAAGACAATAGAATGCGTAAGCAATCAAAAATTGACTAAGAAAAGTTTTCAGGTTCAGCACTAAATGCGACCCACTTCCCCCTCCCTCTCTCACTCTCTCTCTGCTGAAACTCCCCTCATTTTTGTGAAGGACGGGTCAAAAATTGTCATAACTTTGTCAAAACTAAAGCTCAAGTTTGAGCTCTAGCTTAATTCCACATTTAATTTTGAAAACATAATTTGGAGTCGAAACTCATGTGAAAATTCTAGCCCAAAAATTTCCTATCGTGATTTTGGGTCGGAAGACAAGTTAAAATTATAGCCTGAAAATCGATACATCGATATATGGGCATAGGTCTAAACTTCAAAATGCCATAACTTCGTCAAAAATCAACTCAGATTAAAAAGCGAGGGCTTTTTGATCATAGTTTTGCCCCTAAATCAATCGTACATTTAAAGTTGAAAACGTGATTTTGAGGTCGGAAGACAGGTAAAAATTATAGCCTGAAAATCGATACATCGATATATGGGCATAGGTCGGATCTTCAAAATGCCATAACTTCGTCAAAAATCAACTCAGATTAAAAAGCGAGGGCTTTTTGATCATAGTTTTGCCCCTAAATCAATCGTACATTTAAAGTTGAAAACGTGATTTTGAATCGGAAGACAAGTAAAAATTATAGCCTGAAAATCGGTATACGGGCAAAGGTCGGAACTTCAAAATGCCATAACTTCGTCAAAAATCAACTCAGATTAAAAAGCGAGGACTTTTTGATCATAGTTTTGCCCCTAAATCAATCGTGCATTTAAAGTTGAAAACGTGATTTTGAATCGGAAGACAAGTAAAAATTATAGCCTGAAAATCGGTATACGGGCAAAGGTCGGAACTTCAAAATGCCATAACTTCGTCAAAAATCAACTCAGATTAAAAAGCGAGGGCTTTTTGATCACGGTTTTGCCCCAAAATCAATCGTACATTTAAAGTTGAAAACGTGATTTTGAATCGGAAGACAAGTAAAAATTATAGCCTGAAAATCGGTATATCGGTAAATGGGCATAGGTCGGAACTTCAAAATGCCATAACTTCGTCAAAAATCAACTCAGATTAAAAAGCGAGGGCTTTTTGATCATAGTTTTGCCCCTAAATCAATCGTACATTTAAAGTTGAAAACGTGATTTTGAATCGGAAGACAAGTAAAAATTATAGCCTGAAAATCGGTATATCGGTAAATGGGCATAGGTCGGAACTTCAAAATGCCATAACTTCGTCAAAAATCAACTCAGATTAAAAAGCGAGGACTTTTTGATCATAGTTTTGCCCCTAAATCAATCGTACATTTAAAGTTGAAAACTTGATTTTAAAGTCAACGGAAGACAAGTAAAAATTATAGCCTGAAAATCGATACATCGATATATGGGCATAGGTCGGATCTTCAAAATGCCATAACTTCGTCAAAAATCAACTCAGATTAAAAAGCGAGGACTTTTTGATCATAGTTTTGCCCCTAAATCAATCGTGCATTTAAAGTTGAAATCGTGATTTTGAATCGGAAGACAAGTTAAAATTATAGCCTGAAAATCGATACATCGATATATGGGCATAGGTCGGATCTTCAAAATGCCATAACTTCGTCAAAAATCAACTCAGATTAAAAAGCGAGGACTTTTTGATCATAGTTTTGCCCCTAAATCAATCGTGCATTTAAAGTTGAAATCGTGATTTTGAATCGGAAGACAAGTTAAAATTATAGCCTGAAAATCGATACATCGTATATGGGCATAGGTCGGAACTTCAAAATGCCATAACTTCGTCAAAAATCAACTCAGATTAAAAAGCGAGGACTTTTTGATCATAGTTTTGCCCCTAAATCAATCGTGCATTTAAAGTTGAAAACGTGATTTTAAATCGGAAGACAAGTAAAAATTTAGCCTGAAAATCGATACATCGATATATGGGCATAGGTCGGATCTTCAAAATGCCATAACTTCGTCAAAAATCAACTCAGATTAAAAAGCGAGGACTTTTTGATCATAGTTTTGCCCCTAAATCAATCGTGCATTTAAAGTTGAAAACGTGATTTTGAATCGGAAGACAAGTTAAAATTATAGCCTGAAAATCGGTATATGGGCATAGGTCGGATCTTCAAAATGCCATAACTTCGTCAAAAATCAACTCAGATTAAAAAGCGAGGACTTTTTGATCATAGTTTTGCCCCTAAATCAATCGTGCATTTAAAGTTGAAAACGTGATTTTGAATCGGAAGACAAGTTAAAATTATAGCCTGAAAATCGGTATATGGGCATAGGTCGGAACTTCAAAATGCCATAACTTCGTCAAAAATCAACTCAGATTAAAAAGCGAGGGCTTTTTGATCATAGTTTTGCCCCTAAATCAATCGTACATTTAAAGTTGAAAACGTGATTTTGAATCGGAAGACAAGTAAAAATTATAGCCTGAAAATCGGTATACCGATATATGGGCATAGGTCGGAACTTCAAAATGCCATAACTTCGTCAAAAATCAACTCAGATTAAAAAGCGAGGGCTTTTTGATCATAGTTTTGCCCCTAAATCAATCGTACATTTAAAGTTGAAAACGTGATTTTGAATCGGAAGACAAGTAAAAATTATAGCCTCAAAATCGGTGTATCGGTAAATGGGCATAGGTCTAAACTTCAAAATGCCATAACTTCGTCAAAAATCAACTCAGATTAAAAAGCGAGGGCTTTTTGATCATAGTTTTGCCCCTAAATCAATCGTACATTTAAAGTTGAAAACGTGATTTTGAGGTCGGGAGACAAGTAAAAATTATAGCCTGAAAATCGATACATCGATATATGGGCATAGGTCGGAACTTCAAGATGCCATAACTTCGTCAAAAATCAACTCAGATTAAAAAGCGAGGGCTTTTTGATCATAGTTTTGCCCCTAAATCAATCGTACATTTAAAGTTGAAATCGTGATTTTGAATCGGAAGACAAGTAAAAATTATAGCCTCAAAATCGGTGTATCGGTAAATGGGCATAGGTCTAAACTTCAAAATGCCATAACTTCGTCAAAAATCAACTCAGATTAAAAAGCGAGGGCTTTTTGATCATAGTTTTGCCCCTAAATCAATCGTACATTTAAAGTTGAAAACGTGATTTTGAGGTCGGAAGACAAGTAAAAATTATAGCCTGAAAATCGATATATCCATTTATGGGCATGGGTCGAAACTTCAAAATGCCATAACTTCGTCAAAAATCAACTCAGATTAAAAAGCGAGGGCTTTTTGATCATAGTTTTGCCCCTAAATCAATCGTACATTTAAAGTTGAAAACGTGATTTTGAATCGGAAGACAAGTAAAAATTATAGCCTGAAAATCGATATACCGATATATGGGTATAGGTCGAAACTTCAAAATGCCACAACTTCGTCAAAAATCAACTCAGATTAAAAAGCGAGGGCTTTTTGATCATGGTTTTGCCCCAAAATCAATCGTACATTTAAAGTTGAAAACGTGATTTTGAGGTCGGAAGACAAGTAAAAATTATAGCCTGAAACTGAAGGTTTAATTTCCTATTAGTGACCCGATTGGTCATGGCTTGAATAGATAATTCCTACTCATTTACTCCTGTCAAAACTCAGCCCGATTGTTTACACAAACAATCATCCTTTTTATTGGAATTTGACCCCTTAATGTTGGGTCAGCCTTACGTCAAAATATATAATAAGAATTTTGTTTAATTTTGTGACCTTTAACAAGGAGCAATTGAAATAATTGTCAAATGACGGAATGGGAATGGGAATGGGAATGGGAATGGATTATGACGAAAGGTGCGTGTTGTGTGTGCGACAAATATAAATATCTTTGATTGTGTGTGCGTGTGTGTGTGTGCTAGTGTGTGTTGCGTGATATAATTATATATACATATTTGTGTTTCCAATTACGTTCGGTGCAGCGAAACAATTTTAAAAATTCAATATAATGAAATTTACTTAATTGTATAACGCTCGTAATTAATTCACTTTGTATGCTAATTCGTGCCTAAGTGGCGTATTAAACTTTAAAATGTCTTCAATATTCATGTGCTATGCACGTGTCGATTATTACACGCAACAATCCCAATGAGTGTGTCCATGTGTGTGTGTGTCCATGTGTGTATTTATTGGAGAGTGTGTGTGCAAGTTCAATTCAATGTACATTTTGGCAGACATCACTGAGGATGGATGAGGAGTGGGCCATGTAAGAATTTGCCATTGTTTCTTATAACTATTATTGGTGAAATTGTTCAACACTTAATTGAGTCAATAAAGACTCAAAACTGCAATGATAATGAAATGTGATACGATTAAAGTTGAATGCTCGTATTAAATGACAGCTTAGTCGAATGAACCAAAAGAGCAAAACATATGTTTATATCAAATCTTTACTGTTTGCAATCAAGTGCAATTGCTGTGCACTTATTCGCAGACATGTTATTGGGATATGTGTGAACACTGAGAGAAAATACATAGTTTGCTAATGTTGCATATGTAAAATTATATAAGGTAGTTTTTCACTAACAAAAACAAATATTATTAAGATTAGAGTATCAAGGATTATTCTCATTTGAAAAATGTTGTACAATTTTGTATAGCCCTGTAGAAGGCATTATAATTTTATAGTGAAGTTTGTAAGGCATTAAAGAAGGCATCTCTGAATTCATAATAATGCATATTTATATATGCATGATCTGCAGAATTAGTCAGGTCCATATAGTCTGCCTGTTTCCGTTCTGCCAGAGTATCTTCCCTTCGACGCTTCTAATCTAATCGTTCTTTCTTCCATCGTAGTGCATTTGTATATATATATACATACATATATATATATAGTCTACGTATTTATAAGGTATGTATTGGTATGCAGGCAGTTCATGTTCATGTCGACGACTCCGAGTTGGAGGTGAGCACAATTCCAAGCACCGTAAAACCGTAAAATTTACAACGGAACTACTCAAGTCTGAAGCGTAATAAAATATTTGCGTTTTTGCCAACTGCACAGCACACACACACACACTCACACACACTCTCAGACAGTCACACACACACATACAAAGTCGCCGCACTGACATTTTAAGGACTCTGGCCACCTTTTGGCAGACAAGCCCAAGACCAAGTCCAACTCCAAGACGAAGTCGTTGTCCAAGCCCATTGGCGACCAGGCTCTGCCCCGGCCAGGCTATGACTCAGGCCTGGTCCGTTTCCGTTGGGCGCTCCCCTTCACTACTCCCCCCCCCCATTCTCCCCTCCTGCCATTGCTTGTCAGCCAGTTTACAATGTAAACGCGAAAATGCGACAGCAGTGCATAAAAATCCTTGGCCCTTTGGACGCTTGGCCCTGGCAATGCTGATTTTTATGCGTTTAAACATTTTCATTACAAAAATTGCATTGACTGGTGTGTGAGGGATGGTGCGGGGTGGTGCAAGAGATGGTGAAGGGGGAGGGGGGGTGCGAGGGGAGGGAGTGGCAAGTGTTTCGTTGTCATTAAATCTGCAGCGATAAAATCAATTTATGTCAATTTCCACTTTTGATTATAACAGCAATCCAAAGCCCCCCCTCCCTCCCAGCCTACCACCCATCCCACCCAAAACCACCACCAATAACAGCAACAATAATAATAACAACAACAATATCAGAAAGAAGCAGCAGCAGCAGCAGAGCCAGTGTCATTGCTTTTTAATTAAAAGTGAAAAGCTCGAGTGTCCAAACAAAACATTGTCCAGATGCAACAAACAAACAAGCACATACCGCATGCCCCTCCCCCTCCAGTTGGTGTAGCTACGCCCTCATCTTTCATCAATTTATGCAATTTATAAAATAAATATATATTTATAAAAAGGAATAATAAAATGAGAACTCCACTCGCCCACTGCTCAGGCTCGAAAATTATATATGTGTAGTCAAATGCACGGCAAGGAATTTATTAATAATGCAAATACATAAAAACACAGAAATCAACCCCTGATTATACAGATACGAGTATATACCAACCAGCGCAGCAGTCTACCACCCGAGTATACCCCCTCTCCACTCCTCTCCTCTCGCACAACCCGCAACACCCAGTGAGCACTGTATACAGTTCTCACAATGCCGAGTCCCGGCTGCCTGCCTTAATTTATTATTTAAATATGAAAAAAAGACGACGAAATATATGAAAATAAAATAAGTTATAAGACCCGATGGGCACCGCAGCCAATATACTCTATAAGGCATTGCTTCAGACAATTATGAGTTCAACAAATTAAATAACGCTTTCAAAAGATTCCTAAATATTCAAAATGTCAAAATTGGAACTGGAGCCACTAATCGAAACTGTGGATTGCAGTATAGAGCTGTAATTGGAATCGGAATCGATATTCAAACTTAACTTATTTTTTGTAGCTAGTTACCGGAACTGAAAGTCCCAAAAATATCCAATCAAATATCAATTTTTAATCAGGAATCTAAATTCGTTTCGATTTGAGATTCTAATAATGGTATACTTATTTATGATTACTCCTAAAGATGAATGAATAATTTTATTCGAAAGATTGCAATCAAGTAAATTAAGGCTGTTCTTGAAAAAAAAGTGTATGCGAAAGGGAATACCGCTACTAGCTGCTGGCTGTAGCACCCGTTCAACGTAGGGCTTAACAATGAGCAATTTTTGCGACTTTGTCATCATCTAATATTTATACTTATATATGTAATATAAATATAATGATGCTATATAACGATGGTCGGTGGAAGGGGGGAGTGGGGGGGGGCGTTGGAGCACTGATGCTGGCATCGCGGCAAATATTCAATAATTTATAATTTAAATAATACCCACTAGAAAATGGGGCAAGCGCTTGCTGCATAGGACAAAAGCAGTTCAGTTCAGTTCAGTTCAGAGTCAGGCAGTTTGGAGGGGAAGGGAAATGGGTAAAGGGGTGGTGGGGTGAGGGCCTCAAGGTGAACTATGCAGGCGAGCATTTGAATTTGAATATTAAACACGCAGACGCAAGCAGCGACGTGAGCGTCAGCGTCGCTGTCGATGCCAGCGTTGCCGCCTTTTATAATTTTTCATTAAACTTGGCAATAAAAGTTTTTTTGCAGCGCTTTCCCCATGCGGGCGCCTTCAAAAAGAAAATGTATAAAAAAAAAATAAAAAACGTATATAATAAATGACATTATGGCATATTTATGACTGCTAATAATTTATATGCAGCCATTGCTTCGACCTCTGTCGCTGCCACTGCCGCTGCCGCTGCCCCACCCACTGCCGGCGTCGCAGTCACCGCACTTGCCACAGTTGCTAAAGTTTATTATTATTTTTTCTTGCCTTCTCGCGGTTTTTGGTTTAGCTCAAAAATGGCAGACGGGCCGAAAGAAATTTAATTTTAGCACAAATTTCAGATGGAAACCACTCTCGATACACATTGTGAGACACAAATGCAAATTGAGTGATCGGGGTTGTAAAATATTGAGGCAGCTGGCGAAGGGTGCCGTTACGATTGGCAACACCCATTATAATCTATTTAAACTAAGAAGTGGAAGCTGTAAATAATATCTACATAATATAAGGGGTTGAGGTAGGCTATGGTTATTCTCAATTTAATTGGTGTCCGATATCAATAAAAAACAAATGCATATATGGTTTCCTATATAACAAACCCAGACATATTATTGATTGATGATTGGCAGTAAAAAGTGCATTAAATCGCATAAGAAATGCATTTGCATATTGAAACAATTACTATCAGGAAGTACGTATTTAATACCCCTTGAATCAGCTGTCTTTGTGAGCATTCTAATTTGTTATTCCATTATTTATTTTATTTTGGTTTATTTTTTATTCGAAAAACTGTGCAACACGAATTTGCGTTGAGTCATTTGCCAGTTTTGAGTTTGCAACAATTGTTGATTGTACGTGCAGCTTATGTTGATAATTGTTGGCTATCTTTGCTTTGTTTGTCACCGCAATTTCTTTTAATATTTTATGGTATTCATTTTTATTTTTTATTTGTTCCTGTTGTGTGCAATTTATATAAATACCTTGTTGCCTGCCGGCCTGCCTGCCTGCCTGCCTGCCTCACTGTGTGTATTTAAATGCAAACATAAAATTTATGTCAAATGTCTGCTTGACACGAAATATTTAAGTCAAATGAGCGCTGCCAGCTCAGCCAGACAGCGCAAATATAATATTAAATATAGACAAAAACAACAACAACAAGTAGAGTAAATAAAAACAAAAACCAAAAAAAAAGAAGAAGGACTTGATAAAAACACGAAGGAAAATGCGATTCGGCGGGGAGCTCCCTCTGCTGCACAATCTGCTCGTAAATATAAATAATGATACAGCGCCGTGTGGCATGCTTAATAATTTATTGTAATTTGTGGCAAGCAAAAAAATAGAACAAATTTCACAAATATATATATATATATATATTTATATATATAAATATATATTTTACCAGTAAATTAAGTCTTCCTCTTGTCAAGCCAAAGTTTAGTTGTCTGCCCTGTGACCATTAAATGTGGTTAAATTGGGGGTATACCACAAGTGTGAGATGGTATGTGACAGGCAGAGGAAGTCACCTTAATAAGTTAATGGGCATATCAATCAGAGACATAGGAGCTATAGTGACAAACAATATATATATATTATGCAGGGTGTCAAACTGAAACGAATTTAAGTTCCGGTTAGGTATACATAAATGGGTATATCAAACTAGTCGATCTGATCTCAGAGACTTTAATAGATATAGTTACAAAGTATATATTATTATATATACTATTATTATATATACTATGGTTACAGATCAGGTACGCAAATTCTAAAGCTTCTGCTATAAATGCTGATATTTTCCCAAATTATGGCTAATGAGTTTCGACTTGACAGCCTCAAATACTTTATACTATTATCAGACTTATGTCTCTCCTCTGTAAATGTAACACATATAAAACATAAGGATTGTCTTTTACAGGGCATCTCTTAGTCGAGCATTTACAACTGATTTGTGGCTGCGCTTACTTGGCTTGATTGTCATTTAGTTGCTGTTCTTGTCGCTGCATTATAATTAACTCAAATATGTGTATAATGTTTATAGTTATGAGTCGCAGATGAGTGAGAGGGTGGGGAGGGTGTTTTGCCCTGCCCCCATATTTAAACTAAATGCACAAAACAAAAATAACAACAAAAAACAAAAACATAACTTAACTGCTGGCTTTTTGTTTGCCATCTTTTTCTGTCATTGTCATTTTAGTTGAATATTTCCCTCAGTGATTGTGTGGTTTCTTTTTTTGTTGTTTTTTTGTTGTTTTTGTTGTTTTTGTTGTTTTTGAAAGGGGAGGGTTGATTTTACTATATTCCATTTATTTTTCTATTTTCTGTGCTTTTCGGCTGTAATTGTTTGTTGTAATTAAGGCTGAGCAAATAAAGTGCTTCCGTTGATTTCTTTCAACGCAAATAGTTAATTGCTAGCCATAGGCAACGCCAAACTCATTTCGACAATGCAGCATTGATTATTGTTATTGTTGTTATTGTTATTGTTTTATAGTTGTTCCAATTTTGTTGTTATTTTAGTTATTTTTGCTGCAAGTGCTTTTCGGCTGGGGGTTGGACGTGCAACGGAGGCTTAGACGAATAATCGAAACTAGATGAAGCCAACACTTGTAAAAACATTTCTGAGACACTTGTAAGTTAAATAGTTAAATATTAAGCAAGATATATATATATATATATATATATTTACTAAGTACATATCTTGCTGTAACTGTTTCTTTAAAAAAGAATTTGAACTTCGATTTTGGTACTGACTTTCAATGGGCTGTTCAAAATTCTTCGTCTTTGAAAACTCTTTTGACAAATTTGGAGTTCATTCAGATTCAACGATTTTTTATTGTAGGGTATCCTGATTCAGTATGCTTTTCAGCTTTGTTGTTATGGTTATTGTTGTCTAGGTATAAAAACTAAAAGACCAAATAAATGCAAACTTCAACTATAAAATAAACATTAAGCAAGCTAGAAATGTTTTTATGGCCGCCCAGACGAAGACGATGAGCGATGAAGATGAAGATGCTGGTGCTGATGGAGAGGAGAGGCAGAATTGAAGGATGAGGTGGCATGCAACTGAGGCAGGGTGCGAAGGGGGCTTGCATGCTGCAGTATTTACAATAGGAATATTTTGTTGCAAGCCTTCTAAAGAGTGGAGAGACAAAAGCGGCCGCCGAAAGCTGCAAGTGCAGCTGCAACAAACACAACACACACACAGAGATAGAGTAACATACACACACACACACACACAGCACCAAACTACAATTACAACTTTTATAGTTTAATGAAGACGGCGGTGCAATAAAATTTAATTAAATATAATTCAGCAACAAAGTCAGTTTTATAGTTGCAACAACTCGGCAACAGCAACAGCAACGGCAACGGCAACAGAGACGACGACGGCATTAGAAGTTGCAGAAAACCCATTCAATGCGCTGTAAAACTTTAATTGTCTTGACTGTTGTGGAGCAGGGTGTATGCAGCCGATGGGTTGGGTTGCAGCACTTGTGGCAGGTGCACAGTCACAATAAAATATTTGCTCCATTTGGATGAGCAAAAAGCACTCAAGCAACAATACATTGTAAACGACATTTCACATCGCACTGAAAAAGACTCCAATAACTTATATATATATATATGTGTATATATTTGTATATACCCCCATACTACCCTTCCCCACACATGCCACCATAATTAGATGCAGAGTCATCAGCAGTTGTTGTTGCTGCTGCTGCTTCTGCTGCCTTCAAATGAGAATTTATTTTAATATTGCAGCGCAATTTATTTTAATTGGAATAATTTTATTTGTCTTTATGTTTATTCATTATGCGGACTAATGAATTTTCCCAACCAATACCAACGCAGGCAATTTGATATGCGTTATCTATACATGGACACTCTCACACTCACACACACGCACACACACGCACATCTATACAGAGTGCCATGGATATTGGTGGGTGTGGGTAGGTTCGTGAATCCTGCTCCTGCGACTGGGGTGCCTGGCTTTTGAATAATTAACGAGGGTGTCACTCAGCCCTAGCTGTACATCTGTATGTGTGTGTGCGTGCGTGTGTGTGTACACGCTCATAATATTATTATATGTTATTTACCAAGAAAATGCTTAGTCAGCCTTATACAAATGTCTATGAATGTTCAAAATATAATTATAATAATAATTGAATTAGATTTATTGATTATTTGTATAGGGCAACAACAACAACAACACAGAACTTGCAACACACGCACGACAACAACAACAACAGCAACAACATTATTCATGAATAAACCCATTTGCGAAGGGTAGTTGAGAGTCAAATAGTAACGACAAAGAAACACAACTCAAATTATGTTAAATTGGTGGGGAATGCGACAATAGACATAGAACATAACCTAGAAACTATTTGTAGGAGATGTAAAAACAAAACAAGAGAGAGTAATCTAGGAGAGTGAGCTCGACTACGACATACCCTGCATCCAGCTGTTAAATATATATTCTAGTTTGACTGGCAAATTTCCCTTTATGAAGTTTTGCAGACAACCGTGAGCAGGTCTGCAAGTGCACTTGGATATATGCCCATAAATATATAGATATATCAACATGAGAATATATTTTGGATTTGTGGAATTTATTGGTATCAGAAATCGAAATGTATCGATATTCTAGAAACTGAGGTAGTAGTGGATTACATAAAGCAAGCGTGATCTACGCAGGGTATACGAAAACCTATATTACGAATTTTATGTCTCTAGCAAAAACGGATGGGCGGACAGAAGGACAAGGCTACATCGACTCGTCTGTTTACTCTGATCAAGAATATATAAGCTTCTTGGGGTCGGAGATGCCTCCTTCTGCCTGTTACATACATTTGCACAAAACCATTATACCCTTTTTACCCAGTAAAGGGTTCAGGGTATAATTAAACATATGAAGAGAAACTTTGTGCGAAAAATATGATCAAAATCTGTAGAGGAATCATTATAAATATGTATATATATATGTGCTTTCAGTATTTATTATTATTCATTTATGTATTAGTTGCTGTATCGCTAATAACTTTGGATTGTACCGAAAAGTATTTGCCACCAATTCATAGCCTTAAAGGAAACGTTGCCACTTTACACACGTATCGGAAGCGGAAGCGAAATGCGATTCGGTTTGACACCCTGGTCACACAGGGTATATAAATTAACAAACCCATCTGAAGGCGCCCATAAAACTGATGACGAAAGTCAACTAAACAAATTAAGTATTGTCTGCAGTAGTTGCTAATGTTGTTGTTGTTGTTGTTGCTGCTGTTGTTGTTGTGGTTGTTGTTGTTGCTGTTGCAAGCAAACGCAGGCAGCCCTCAAGCCAAAAACCGAAAGCCATTCGAAGGGAAAACTTAACTAAAACTTGAGACGATGGCGTCATATACTGTCTTACACACACAAACACACACACACTATCACACACACACACACACACTCACACAAATATAATCGCTGAATTTTGCGCGCGCTTTTCTTAAGCGAACATCTTCGTCGGCGACTTTGAGTTCGACTTCGAGTGCGACTGCGATTGCGTGAGAGTGGGATAGGGAGAGGGATGGTGGGAGTGGAGGGTGGCATGGTGACAGAGTGGGCAAGTGGAGGTTGTGGGGCATGGGGCATGGGGCATGGAGCAACTGTAAGCTGCAAACCGAGACTTGTGACTGTGACTGCATTTTGCTCTTGGGTCGACCTCGACATCGGCGAAGATTTCAATGCTGCTCTGCTGCACATTGGAGGAGGGTTCTCTGCTGAGTTTTGCTGGTCGCCTGGTTTCGGCGCAATGTCTGCATTCGACTGCATTTTTGTGTTGCGGCTGCTGCCTGCCCCAATAGAAAAAACTGCAGCACCAAATGCAGCACGCACCAAAAATTTCGCGGCATCTTAGTAAAAGTGGGGATTTTTTTTCTTGCAGCAAGCTGCCTTTAAGGTTCGATGCATTTTCGCATCGATTTTGTCAGCTGTTTTTTGGCCCTACTTGACTAGCCATTTTCTTTGTAGCACTAATCATTTGGAGGGGGCACATGGGAAATTTGCGCTCGCTGCAAAGTTTCGGTGTGCTGCAAGAAAAGAGCGCAACGTGCAACGTGCAAGGTGTGCAAAAGTTTTGTGCAGTTGCTGCACGCAGTTTTCATCTTTTCCTTTGTTTACTTTTTTTATTTGCTTTTCGCATGTCGTTTTTATTGTTGGAAAACAATTTCATTTTGTTTTAGTTGAATTATTATATTTGTAAAAGTTCTGCTTATGAATTATGGCTTACAAGCTGTAAGTGTGTGTGTGTGAGTGAGTGTGCGAGTGTGAGTGAGTGTAACTGAAGGCAATGCTCTTGCTCATGGGTTCATTGCAGTTCAATGCTTTGTCTAAGCACAGATATCGATAATATATCATTCCATATAAGCATCGTAAAAGCAACTTTTGTTTTATGTGCAGCAAATGTGTTTACTGAATTTTCCAAATTTTACACAGAGAAGGGGACTTATCCAAAGCCATATCTTATATATTATTTATGAAGGAAGCACCTCGGATCGCATATGGCTTATATATTTATTGATCAACTTCAAACTTGCAGTTGATAAAGTTCTGCTCATCTATCCGTCTGTACGAAGAAGCCCATCTCACAGAATAAATAATTTTAAAGATATATCTTTTTAATCGGAAAACCTTGACATAATATTGATTATCTTTAAGGGGGTTTAAATTAAAAAATCAGAAATATTTATAACATTTCCTATGGGTAGGTTGGCTTGAGTGTATCTCACAGTTGAGGTCTCTCTTGAGAAGCATCAAATTTTATTCCTACAAAATGTTCATCAAATCTTGATAAACTACATATTTAAAACCCCTTCTGCATCCTTTTGTTGTATCCTTTTATACCTGCCAACGGGGTGTTTCCAACAATTCTACATTTCTATATATTTATTGTGCAATCAGCAACTTTGCATCTCTACATAATTATCAGTTGTCGAAATGTTGACCAACTGTGGCAAATGCTGGTTGCTGTTGTTGGTTATTCTTCGCTCACTTTTCACTGATGAGAAATGAACACATTTAAATTATGAATATGTGTAAATAGTGTGTGTGTGTGTGTGTGTGTGTGTGTGTGTGTGTTTGTCACTGTAGCTGCCACAGCCCCTGGTTCTGAGTGCCGCCCTCGGTTTTTGCTGGGTGCGCGTATCAAGAGTAAATCTCACTCAGCCATCTGCATTCATCTTGCCTGCTTTGATGGCGATTATTTTATGCGTCATGAAATACTTTATTTGCTTAATGTGGATTTATATGTACCTACAGATATATATATATATATGTATTTATATATATTATATTTTTATGCTTAATACGTAACAAAATCCCTCAAGGGCTTTGACAAGGGCAGTTTTTTTTTATTATTTTATTTTAAGGGTTGCACTTTTGCTGGAATATTTGTTGTGTCAACTTTGTTGTTTTTCTTTGTTGTATTTTGTAGCCAGTGTAACTGAGCCAAATGCGTTTGGCTTATTTGTGATTTGTGATTTGCATATTTCATATAGTGCCCCTGTCCCGCTTCCTCTCTCTCTGTCTCCGCTCTGTGTGAAACCCTTTTGACATGTAATCGCTGCCCCAAACACCCAATTAGTTTTTCAACCGGCAAGGTTGAAATGAGAAATACGAATTGCAAATTGCATCTACGTAGATTATGGATTTCTTAGAGTTTTGGTGTATAATCATGTACCGGATATGAAATAATTTCTCTCTCTCCACCTCTCTCTCTCTGTCTCTGTCTCTGTCACACGCTCTGTGATTTTTTTTATCATATTTCTCGCGCGCTTTGCATTCGCAAACAGCTCATTTGGCTTGGCTTACAGCTGAAATACCCTTTAGGAAAAGTAATTTAACTTTTTTGTTAATGTTAAAAATATAATAAATAATAAAAATAAATAAAGTATTTATGGGTATATATATACATTGCAGATTACTGCAACTAATTCTCAAAAAGGAATGTTGAACTAAGTTGGCAAGGCTTAGAAATAGTCTGAACTTTTTTTCATGTTGCAAGATGTAAGGTCTCTCAGAAGAGTTATGAGGTTTATTAATGCTGCATGATTATTTATTTTTTTACAAGCTGTAGAGTATTCGTCATTCGTTGTAATCTTTGCTTTGCCACCTCAGCTGTGTTCCCTTTTTGCTTTGGCCATTTGTCGTAATTTGTTATTAGTTTTCTGTGTTATTTTTCATTTCTTTCGCTTAGTTGGGTTCGTTGTGGCTGCTTTCCATAGAAATCATTTGCATATTGCAAAAGTCAATTGTAGAATGCACAAACACATACACCTATATATATATATATATATATATATATATTCAGTTAAGAGAGTGAGGAGGGGGCTTCAATCAGCTGACTTGTGTGCCCTGCATTATTTTCTTTGGACATTAATTTCGACCTGGCAAACGATTTGTTATTATTATTATTGTTGCAAGTGTTGTACGTGCTACTGTTTGGTGTTGTTGTGCTCTGCAGCAACCCTCCTTTTTCAAACACCTTGTTTTTTTCATAATTGGACTGCGCCATATTTCATCAGAGTTGAGCTTGTGCACTGGCGGACTTGGCAAACTGCGACTCAAAATGGGTTTGCGAGAAGTGACTCAAATGTCAATTAAAGTTGCTTGTGATTATAATGTTTGTGTGTGTTGGGAAGGGGTGTGTCTGTGTGTGTAGGGGTGTGTGTTGTGGCTGTCGATATTGTAAAAATGATTGCTGCATAGTTGGAGGCGCACATTCTGTGCAATTCTGCGTATACGCAATGCACACTTGGCGCATACAGCCAAAATCAAAGTCTGAGTGTGTGTGCGGGTGTGTGTGTGTGTTTGGGTGTGTGTATATAACTACCATTATGCACTCCAGACAGACGACTCCACACATTCTGCTGCTCAACGATATCCATAACATTTTTGGGGCACCGTTTGCGCATTCTGCCCAAAAAGCCAGGCTCGTCTGCTGGCTCCTAACGGCAAAACAGCAGCGAGTCAAATGCATTTTCCTAACGTACGAGATATATATATATATATCTAGATATATATATATATATTATGTGGCACATCTGTGAGTGTGTGTGCCTGTGCAGTTATAGAGAAAACGCGTTGCGAACGGCGACCGCAGCAGACACACGGCTCTCGCTACGGTTTAGGCAGTGCATGCCCCCACCTCGCTGCCCTAACGGCACCTACCTCGAACCACACCACCCACCCGCCTCTTTTGGCTGCGTCTGCGTCTGCTGTTTGCATATTAGGCGCTGCATGCCTCATGTTGCGTACGCAACTCGAGTCTCTGTTGCTGCTGCTGCCATCGAAAGGAGTTGTAGGCTGGGCAATAGCTGTTGGTCATGTTCAAATACACACCAATGCACACACACACACACACACTCACACAACACACACTTGCGCGTGTGTGGCAGTTGCCAATAACAGGCGCAACGTTATATCCGTTGAGCTTGCTTTTTTCCTTTGACCAGCACCCTGGCGCCCTACAACATACAGCAGCACATTTGTGGCACACACACACACACACACACACATCTGTTTAGGCACCCAGCCAGCCAGACGCATTCATTTGTAAAGCTAAAACTGTCGGAGGCGTTTGGGTTTTGGGGGCAAACCCATTTGCTGCTCAGCCTTTTTAACGCACCTTTTGGGTGCCCCAAAGTGATAATGAAACACATTTGAGACCATAAAACGCACAACTCACTGTTGCACTTCAAAAGCAATTTTATGGCCATAAGTTCCAACGGATAATGTATGCAATTGTAAATTAAACAAACCATCTTTGCCAGCGAAGGAGTCCGACTTGGAAATCACCCAACCAAACTGATTATAGTTGGCGAAACTTGCTGATTTTGTGAGGATAATCCTTAAATCAGATTATAAGAGAAGGCAGAAAAAGATGGTGTTTCTCAGAGAAACTTGTTATCAACTTGCAACAGATAGAAAACTTCAACAGAAGGAGGCACAATAAATCTAAATAAATAATTAAATATACCAAAACTTAGCCTGATATCTTATCTCCAATATCTTTATACAACAACCAGCTGTAGAAAGCTATCAGCTTTAAGACTCAACTAGCTGATGAGGCAAGTCAGATAATGATTTTTTTCTTATAATTTTTTAATTATAAAATATACTAAAACTTCACAATTAACAAACTAATTTGTTGCAATTATTTAAAATTTACTTAGAAGGCATCAAATGTCTATAATAATGCACAGTTATCTGAGAACATATCTTCGTTAGTTAGTTTTATATCGGGATAATGGTAAATTGGCTATTGGCAGCAGTCTTAGCTAAAATATTTTATCTGCAAGTTGCAAGTATTCTTTAATTGTAATTGCCTTTTTTTATATACGTTTTTTCTTTCTTTTAGTGAGATTTTTGTAATTTCCCCGCTTAAAATGTTATTATTGGCACTTTTGCTTTGTGTGCCGAGTCTGGGCAGGATATATGCCGTACCCGCTGCCATATAATTTCATTAGTATTTATATTTCTAAATATAGCGCCAGGCGTCAGTTTGTCATATTTTTTTCTGTTTTTTTTTTTTTTTTTTGTGATTCGTTGTTGTCGAAAGGCAGACAAGAAAAACGTTTGCGACGCTCACATTTCATATTTCTTCTTGGCCTACACACAGCCTGGCAGTTATTGCTTTCCCTATGTCAGTGTGTGTGTGCGGGAGTGTGTTTGTGTGTGTGTGTGTGTTTGCAACATTCCTGTGTCGTTTCCCGGCTCTCGACGTTCATTGGCAAAACGCGGCATAGAAATCGAATTAGATTTTTCCGATTGAATTTTCTACATTTTTAATTGCTTTCGACGTTTCAACTTGTCGACATACAGCCCTCTTGCCTCCCCCCTCTTGCCACCTCTTTCTACGCCCCCCCCCCCCCCCCCCAAAACTGACCCATGCATTTTACAAACTCATTCCCATACCCATGCCCATTCCCATTCCCATTCCCATTCTCATTGCCATTTGCACAGTTTCGCAGCTGGTTTGAAATTGTTGCTGGCTTTTCAGGCAATTTGTGACGTCGCTGACATTTATGGCCATATTTTCGAGTTATTCATGTATTCGTTATTCATTCGAATATTAAATGCAAGCAAGTGAATCAAGAGCTGCTCATCGGCTAATTTACTTTGGGCTTAGCTGCATTTTTGCCAGCTGTGAATGGTAACAATCATTCGCAGACTAAGTCGAAGCAACTAAACAAATAAATTAATATTAATAATAACAAAAATAAATCGAGTTTGGAGAGAGAGAGAGAGAGAGAGACTGATTCTGTAGCTGCTTGATTTCTATTATGTTTATAATTTTACAGTAAAGTGTATCAAACATGGAAGGAGACGCCTCCAATACTATGTAGTACAATGCATTTTTGATCTCAGTTAAGAGTTATTCGCATAAGTTTTTGTGTTGCAAGTCAATCCACCATGCCAA
This sequence comes from Drosophila paracracens, assembly GCA_035044025.1. NCBI lineage: Eukaryota > Metazoa > Arthropoda > Insecta > Diptera > Drosophilidae > Drosophila > Drosophila paracracens. The sequence goes on from JAWNMN010000394.1 coordinate 1,622,236, forward strand.
TTTGTTTTGTTGAAATCAAAACAGACGTATCTGCCACAACTTCTGCCACTTTGACTTAATTTATTTTTTACTCGTGCACTGTGTGTGTCTGTATCTGTAACTCAGGCGTATCTGTGCCCAAGTCTGACTGGCAAAATAAATAGTTAGCTGAAGGAGCACTCACTTATTCCCCAACAGAGATTTCTCATGCATTTAAAATGAATTCCACAAAATAATAAAGAAAAAAAAATCAAACAAAATAAATGAAAGAAATACAAAGTAAATAATTGCGGCTGGCTGCAATGGGAAATGAAATCGAAAGATATTTATCTAAAAATAATAAAGTTGCGTTCGAGGCCATCTGCAACTGTCCAGTCCGACTCTCCGTCCGTCTGTCTGTCCGTTTGTCTGGGCATATTACTCTGATACTCCGCATTGAGCCAACTGCCTTAATTTGTAAATCATTTTCGAAAACGAAACGAAGATGAAAAATTCATATTTACTTCTTAATATCAAAATCAGCTTATAAATACTTTTTGGCTTTCCCACTTTTTCCAGTCCATCTATCTATCTTTTTTTTATGGCACCGAAGCAGCAGCGGCAGCATCATCAGCAACGGCAGCAGCATCTTCCGCATTTGTTTGTAATTTACTTTTATGCTTTACTTAATTGCATTTAGATGCATTTTTATAAATTACAGCACATGTTGCCGCCGTCCGTCCATCTGCCCATCTAGCTCTGCTCCCATGAAAAATGTGTTGTGTGTCCCCTTTTCCCCCAACCTCCCCATCTGCCTACATCAAAGTTGAAGTAAACATTAAAAACAGCATTCACATCAATTCGATGCCGACACTGCACTTATGAATTTTATTATTATATTACCACAAAAAAAATTGTATCTTTTTTTTTTCTCATTTTTTGTTGTAAAAGCGGCTTTTGAGAAAAAATTCAATTAAATATTACAACAATTTGAGTCGTTCTCTCTCTCTCTCTCTCTCTCACTCCTCCATCATTAATTACGCCAAATGTAACTTGCTGTATCTCTCTCTCGATTTGAGTGTGTGCGTATCTGTATCTGTATCTGTATGTGTATCTGTATCTTTGCATCGCAGCAGCAAACATGCTGCATAATATTAGTTTCTAAGAAGGCCAACAGCGGGGCCATATAATAACCATATAATGAAGCAAATAAATGAGCAAAGAACAGCCACAACAATAACAACATTATTCTCTCCTCCTCTGCTGCTGCTTCATTCAGTACTGTTTTTTTTTTCTTTCTGTGTGCTTGTACTTGCATCTACAAGATACAGATACACACGGCTCTCCTACAACAAAAACAATTAGCCTACTTTAGTTTCTTGCCTGACAAGTGGAAATAAAATTAAATACAATATGAAAACAAAAAAAAATGAAGGAGGGAGTGTGAGTGTGTATGTGTGTGTGTGTGTGTGTGTGTGAGTGTGGTACTTAGTTAAATGCAGCTACAACTACAGATACTTTATATCTGCAGATACATTATGTTTATACATCTATTTATGAGTGTGTGTGTGTGTGTGTGTGTGTGTGGAGCAAACTGTGTTCCTGATATTTGTATAAATGAAGCAACGGCAACAACAACAACAACAACAACAACTAGTAACAATGCATTAGAGAGCTCGACTAGCTGATACCCTGTACTCAAGTCAACAACTATCTGTAAGTTTGCAAGATATTGTTTGTATGTATGTGCTGAACTTTTTACAGCTGATCAATCATAGATCTGGATATAAATATACTCGATTATAGAGATATATCGATATATCGAGTTATGTACAGTTATAGGAGAACTTATATTCCAATTAGCTAGCTTTTACAGTCTCTGATATCGGTTTTTTACACAATCAGACTCAATTATTGATTCCTATGCGGAATATATATAACATATAGAATCCTCCTTCAGTCTGTTACATACTTACACACAACTGCATCATACCCAATTGTTACACATTTTTCACATTGGGTTCAGGGTATAGCAAAACACACGAATTTAATTACAGCTTTTTGTCTGTAGCCGTCATATCTTTTTATCTGATGCGACGCATTTGTATCTGTATATGTATCTGTTGCTGTTGCTGCTGCTGCTGCTGCTGCTTCTTCTTCTCTATTTGTACTCAAGTAGTTTTTAGTTATTATTGTTATTATTTTTCCATTTCTACATACGTGTGTTGACGACGTCGACGACGACGAGTGTGCTGAGAGATATTGAAATTTATCGCCGCTATTTTGTAGCAAATGCTCGTAATAATTGTCTACCCCATTCCCTGCTCTGTTTGCTTTCCAGCGAGTCATCGTTGTGTAGTTCAATAGATACATATATATATATGTATATATCATGAATTTATCTCACAGTTACACACTCACGTATCATCATTTGGCATGTTTTTATTTTTGCTTTATCTTTGGCAATGCATCTTATTATAATTTTAATTACACGCTGTTATGAGGAAATGTTAATTGCTTCCGTTTACGAAAGCCGATAGTTATAGACCCGCATATACATATATATATATATTGAGTACATGCCTAAGCGTATTATTGTCTTATATAAAATATATATATATTTAAATACATATGATGGAAAGCTGCAGCTGTGAGATTGTTTATTGTTAAGCGTGCAGTTTTAATGAGGGCTTTTTGTGTGAGCCCTTTGCCACTTGAAGTATAAGTTATTAAATGGCTAATAGCCAAAGCTGATTAAAGTAGATTAAGTATGAGTATGTAAAACAGCCAGAAGAAAGCAGCTGAGATCCCGGAAAGAATATATATACTCTTGATTGGGATCAACAGCCGAGTCGATTTAATTTACTCGATTTAACTAAGCTTCTTTTTTGTCGCCTGTTTGACAAAGCCGATCTGTGCGATCAGACCTTAAATTTTTAATATATGTTCTCTTTTTGCACACTTAAATTAAGTTTATTTTACTTTATTGCTAACTGTTCACGTTTCGCGAATTTCGGCACAAATTTATTGCCCATAGCAATAAAAATGGAACTTTCTAATCGGAAATGTACAGTTACAGTCAAAATAATATTAGTGCTGATTCTCCAAGCATTTTATAAAGATATGACTCATTTTGTGGTGATCAAATCGACACCTCTTCAACATCTTCAATGCAAAGAGAGATTCAAATATTCATTAGTTTTTCTAAATTCTAAACGTACTAAAATAAACCCACCCATCATATCTGAAGTATTTCTCTCGTAAGATTGTCCAATAGATATGTGTGCACTACCATTATTTATCTGTAAGGAATACAACTAGATCGCTTGAGATATACAGAAGAAAATCGGCTTTTCATAATGACCAAACTATATAGCAGCAAGCGCTAAAGTAAGATTTATTGATAGTGAAGCACTTATGTTGAGGGTATCTGCCAGTTGAGCTCTCCCGACCAGAGCCTTCTTTCATGTCAACTTATGGAGTAAATAGTAGCTAAGTCTAATTAAATCAGACATTATGTACTTTATGTTATTTAATAGCTGTCATATTTATGAGGCAAGCACTGCATCCATCTTTCTTCAGCGAGATGGCAACTTGATGCAGTTGGTAATTAGCTGGAATTGCATTTATTATGAATTTCCTGTTTGTGGAACCCTTCTTTTCTTGGCCATTCGTCAATCTGTTGGCATTAAGATCTTTTGGTTTTTATCGTGGCTCTCGCAGGCAGCATCATCAATTAGACAAATGCTAAGCTAAGCCCCCCCCGCGCAGCCACGCTCCCGGTGCAACCTACTTCTCCCTTGCCACGACTATGTAGGCCAACTGTTTGCCGCTTTCTCGCCCATTGCTATTGCTGTTGCAACACATAAAAATCAGCAACATAGTTGCGGCTCATAAAAAATTGCGCACAAATAAAAAAAATAAAAATAACAACAACAACAACAACAACACGAACAAGAACAACATAAATGGCTTGAAATAAAATTTATATGAATAACAAAAGCAACAAAAAGCAAGAGCAACAAGAAGATGATGAAGAAGAAGAAGATGAAGATGAAGAACAGTTTACTGCTCTGCACTCTCGGCGAATGCAATGCGAAACGTTCGTTGCAACAAACAACGTGCAACGTGCGTCCGGCATAAAAATTGTGTTTATGCGTGTTTGGTAATTTTATAAAAGTTAAATTAGTTTTAAGACCATAAATTGTGCTGTTGCCTTTGCTCTGTTTATGCTCTACCAACACCCCTGCCCCCATCCACCCGCCCATGCCCACCTAACCCCTCCTCGTGCCACAACCTTTGCTGCCCATTTTAACTTTTATTACTTTTAATATAAAAAAGCTGGCGCTGTTGCAAGCAAGAGGAGCCGCTAGCCAGCTGAGCTGTAAAACTGCATGCTGCCATAAAAAGTTGCAAGCAGCATTTTCACATGTTGCTCGGCAACATAGCCTACGACTACTACCACTACTTGCAACATTGCATCAAGAAGCAATTGCAACAGCAGCACCAGCAGCACCAGCAATCGTAAAATGACTCAAATGCTCTGCGTTTTGTTCTGCAATTTTATTTTTTAATACTCTTGCCGTGGGTAATGCTGAGAAGGCTACGACTGCGTAAGGTATAAGAATATATATGCATATATATAATCTGATGGAGTCTGCTGCATAGCACAGATAATAAACTTTGACTTCAAATTTTGCATGGATTATTTCATTTTATTTTAGACTTTGTCTTGGCTGCAGAGTATATCAAAGTCGACCTGCGTTGAATGGGGCACTGTTAATTGTGATGATAGCCGCTTGCCGCACAATGTTGCATCGCACACACTTGGGCAAATGATTATCACATTTTAATGATTAATTCTAATGATATGCGACATGAAAATGAAATGGCTATTAATAAAATCAGACATTTGCTTTAGTTTTTTCCTCCTTTTTTTTTCATTCGTTGTTTGTGGCGCCACAGGCAGCGTTCGCCATTTGGGGGCCCAAGTTAATTGTGGTAGTTATTTCTGTTATTATTCCAAAGAGTTTTGCTCTACACAGCGGGGATGTGTGTGTGTGTGCAACAATGTTGCAAGCTGCATTTGACGCTTTTACGAGCCATTTTTATATGCTTACTTAGTTGATTAAGGGCGTGGCCCCAATGGGCAGATGTTTAGATTTCGCACACAGCTATTACTACACAAACAACAACAACAACAACAACTATGGCGTGCTAACGCCGCCAATGAGTTTTACGACCAACAAATACAAATACAACAAAAGGAAAAAAATACTTTATTTTCAAAATGTTGCAGCAGAAATATTTTTATTACACCTACTCTAATACATTTCTCACTTACACACTTGAATATATATATATATGTATATATACACATATCGTATACCTAGCCGTGACTTACACATTTGTAATTTATGAGTGAAACCATCATAAACTGATACATAAAGGGAAACCATATATGTAGGAAGGTACAACAAGGGCAAAGAATAGATGTGCAACTTAAGCCAATAAATAAAAAACTTGAGCAAGAATTTAAAGGGGGGAAAAACAATACAAATCAAATTAGAGAATAGATGCAACAAATAATAAATGATGCGTCGAAGTTTCGAATAGAATGCAATTTATATTAGTATATTCCAAAAATTACGAAGATTAATATTTATGTTCAAGTCGATCTTTCAACACTTTTATTTGTTAACTTTGGCTTGAAAATTGGATCTTGTAGCTTACCAATTTTAACTCTTTGCCTGATCTGAACATAGTTGAACATATGTCAATAGTTACAAGTCCTTATCGAACATTGCAATATACTCTTTTACTTTGCAAAGCAGAGTAAACAATGTGCGAGAATATTTAAAGCAAATCTTGCATAGTTAACATTATAATTACTTGGCAAATACTTGAATATTTATTTAGGCCTGATTTGAATTACCAAACCACACACTTAAGCTCATTTATTTGTCCCTCTTCTATCTTAACACATTCAATCAATATGCGCTGCAGCTAACTATTCCAGGGTATGTTTAATGCCATTTGGAAATGTTTGTTTTATTGTGGCACGAAAATAAGACTTCACATAAAGTGTTTGCAATAAAATATATACAGATATATTGTGAAATTTATATATATATATATATATATATGTTATACATATATCTAAATAAATATTAGGCCAACTGTTTATTGCCATTGTGTGTGTGTGTGTTTAAGTAGATATGGGAAATGAGAATGCGAATGTATCGTAATTTGTTTTTATGCGCAGTTTTGTTGACGACTTTGTCGCTGGCGAACTGAGCAATAAAACTTTATGCATTTAGTTATAAATATAAATAATTATTATCTACAGACTTCTATTGGATTTCTAAACACAGATACAGATACAAAAGGCGAGTGGGGGGGGGGGGGGGGGGGAGATGGCAAACAAATTCATATTGTATTTGCTTTTGCTTTTACGACTTGCCCCTGTGCGACAGCTAAAAGCCAAAACCAAATCGAAAACCAACCCAAAACCCAAACCAAAATAAAGCTAAAACCGTACCGAAACCAAGTCGAGTTCGGGCCATTATAATAATAACAACGTCAATAATGTTATTGTTATAATAATAATTTGAAATTCGTAACTTTTGTCGTTTTATTAATGGGTCGAACGTGTGCGAGACAACTCCACTCTATACATATACATATAGATATTATATATATATATATATACTATAAGTGTTACCGTTACATGGCCAGACCATTGACGTTGACTTCCTCTACTCCGCCCCCAACTCCACCTCCTCTTCTCTGCACTTACTTCAATATTTACATTTCACTCTATTTAAATAATAACTTTAAAGTTTTAAATGCTTCAAGTCACAAATATTTACACAGCTCCAAAGTCTCTGGCAGCCAAGACAACCAGGCACAAACACTTGCTTAAGACTAACTTAAGAGAGAGAGAGAGAGAGAGAGAGAGAGAGAGCGGAAGAGACACCTGCACTGTTTGCTCGACTTTGAATACCCTGTAACCATAATGTGGATTAGAAAAGGAGTTAGAGTTGTACAATGGCAAAGATGTTACAACAAAATTGCAACTTTAAGTCGTCTTAACTTCGCATACCCTGTAATCATAAAAGAGATCCAAAAGGCCAAGAACTATAAGTTCAAGGAATATCAAATAATGTGTGTAGATTCTTATATGTCCACATATGACAATAACAAAGCCATTCACTAACTAAATCGAAACGAAACTGGAGGCGAAAGTTGCAAGTCTTCTCTTTCCAAGATCACAGGTGTACAGCTACTTAGGGTATCTGCAAGTCAATCACATGCAATTCTTCAGCAGCATTTTTACTTTGTTTTAACACATTTTATTTGTATTTAAGTATATTTATTCGAGCACAGGCCAAGCTGTTAGGAACTTTATTTAGTTAAGTTCTGTTTTTGTCTTCCGATGGAAAATTTTCAGTGCTGTTGTCAATGTTGTCAAAGTTGTGGAGGGAAAAGCGACATGATCGACTTATTTGAACTATGTCAAAATGTGGCATATTCAAAGCTAAATGCTTCAGTAGTTATAGTTAACCTTGTGGCTGTTATTTTTTGTTTTAACTTGGCTGCTTTTCGAATAAATTTTAAGCACTAGAGTGTCTTCATGTATGAATTGCTTTGTTATTTCCTTGGTAAAATGGCGCCTGCCATAAATTGAGCTCATAATTTTTCATTGCATTTTCTGGCGTTCTCAATTTTTCGCATTGCAAAAACATAATAAATAAAATATAAGTATAAGTAAGTCGTAAAAAATCGCATATAAAATTTAATGCGCTTGAAAATTATGCGCAAACTATTTCAGGCATTACACAGAAACACACACACACAGAAACACACACACAGCCACACACACCCCCTGCACCCCCACCCCACTCTATCCAGCTCCTACTTATTTGTAGAGTACAAAGTTCCCCAAAAAAAAATGGAAAAAGTGCGCACGTTCAGCGTATGCGTAATTTATTTGATAAGCGCATAAATAAAAATTCTATCCAACCCCCCACCCCCCCACCCCTCAGCCCCCTCATCCCCTCAGCCCGTTCAAAAACTAAATGCAATAAAAATGCGGAACGAAGAACCGAAAATACATATTTAAAATAACAAGCAATTGCGCAAAAGTAATAACTTATAAAATATTAAAAATGGAAAGAAGCGAGAAGCCAGAAGCGAGAAGAGAGAAGAAGAGCAGCAGCAGCAGCAGCAGCAGCAGCAGCAACAGCAGCAGCCACAAAATTTATTGGCCCACGTATTTTGTTTGTATTTGGCCAGCAGAGAAAAAGGTAGCCGCGTTTCTAGTCAAAACTTTTGCGGCTCACAGCAACAAACACAAAGCTGCAGCTACACTGAGCAAAAATGATGCTAAAAATAAAAAACAAATTGGTTGAGGCACAAATCGCATAAAAACAGGCCAATAAAAAGCTTGAAATAATGTATTTCAATCAAACGCAAATCAAATTTATTTTATTTTATGGATTTCGATTCAAATCGATTTCTGATAGTAATCAAAAATAAACAAATCTCGAAAACAGGGAAGAATATCTTCAGTCGATTTCTCTCGACACATAACTTAAGACTATATAAATCTTAATTAGAGGTTAAGTTTTTTGGTTTGTGGTTTTATCAATTTGGTTTCTTCTCTCTGTGTGCAGCATCAGTTATAGCTGCAGATACAGATACATTTGGAAAAAGTTGTATTCACAAAACAAATCGTACGGCATCGAAAATTGCCAGCCAACAACAGCAGCAACAACAGCAGCAGCAACAACAACAACAATATTGGCGTCGTGTCCTGCACCTTGAATTGACTGGCTGCCTTCGCTTGGCGTATGGATAATAATTTCTGAATTCCTTCTCATTTTGATTGCGCCTAATAACTGAGTACTGGATGCCGCCTCTGCCTTTGCCTTCGTCTGTCTTGCCAATTTGTGTGAGCCAAGTCAACCAGCCCCGACTCGATTCGACTCCACTCGATTCGTATTCGATTTCAACTCTAACGCCGCCTGGCCGCAAAAGGCCAAGAGGGGAGGCAAGATTGCCGTCTGTCTTGGCCAAGTTTGCTGCGAGTCTGCCGCGCGTTATTTTTGTTACAAATATTTTATTCCAATGCCATATATTTTATTTGCTGTCCCTCTCTTTCCCCCCCTTTCTCCCTCTTTCTGTGTCTATCTGTGGCCTGCCTTTCGCATCGGTTCTTTTATTTTATTGCATTGTTTATGCAGCCGAAAGTAAATTATGTTTTGTCCGCGGCATCGCGCTGCAAACTCGCAACAAAACTCGAAACTCTCAAAGTCGTCGTTGTCGCTGCAGCTTTTGTCTTTATTGTTTAATGTCCGCCAAAAGAGTTGACTGGCTAACATGAGCGATTTGACAACCTAGGGGGAGTAGCTACAAATCATATTCCACTTGCCAAATAGTAATTGAAGTTATCAGATACTGGATCAAGCTCTCTTAGAGTATTTTATTTAATCTATATCCAGGCAAATTTGATTCGACTTGGAGAAAATTCAACTTGGGAGAGTTTGAGTTAATTGTTTAACCAATAAAGTATGTGTTTATATTACCAATTTTGTATAACAGGCAACGCTTTTAGTTTCCTATTTCGACTCTGGTGAGTAAGGAGTAAAGTTTCTGGTAAATATTAAGAATCAAGAACTTTGTCAGCTATTCGGTTTTATATTGGCACTTTATGTATACATATATTTGTAGGAAAAACTACCATTAAACCCTAAGACTTTTCTTTTTTGGTAAATAAAAATATTATTGGCGAATTTTGATTTTGAAGCAATGTTGAATATCGGTTCAGATTCCCTTTCTTAATTTGGCTAATGACTCTGATTCCTTTTTTGAAAACCTGGTTTTTGCCTAGGAAATACTAAAACTTGTGAAAATTCTGTAAAAACTGCCGCAAGTTTTTTTCTTTTCACTTAAATATATTTTCCACTGCCTGCAGTTTGATAAATTTTTAATATTTATACTTGAATACATTTCGAATACTGAATCGTTTTCAGGGAGAGTCACTTGTGTAGTTTTGAAACGATTCTTAAAGCTTTATTATGCTTTTTACAGACTTTTCCTCACTATGCAACTTTGTTGCTCTGAAGAGCATTTGAGGTGCGTTGTGGCGCGACGCTGCATTGTTTGTGCTGCAGTTTGTTGGCTGTCATTTTGCACAAGTTATTATGCCAGGTGGTTGTCGCTGCTGTTGCTGTTGTTGTTGTTGTTGTTGTTAGTGTATTGCGTATGTTTTGTTGCTTTTGTGGATAATACTTGTACGAACGTACAACAGTTAGTCGAGTTCTGTTTCTGTTGCTGTTTCAGTTTCAGTTGCTCCGTTGCGACTGTGCCACATTTCAGCAATTGCTTTGCATATTTTATTGCTAAATAATAAATGCCCATTAAGTTAATTGGCAAATTAGGCAACCACACACTCGCACACACACACACACACACACACATAACACACACAATGTGCAATGTGCTCAAAGTTTTTTAATTGGACCGAAGACAGGGCATTATACACTCGAAGAAAAATGCACAGAGAATACACGTTTAGTTCTTCCAAGTTGTTAACCCATTTGTTAAACGTTTTGCATATGAAAAAAAAAAGAAATAAAATTTTTAGGCGCCAAACACATAACAAAATCGATAAACAGCGCCTTGGACAAGCGACCACGCCCCCCTCCATCCCCACCACACTTGGGCCAACACAAGTGCGATTTGATACAATTTGTGAAGTGCGCATGGAAAATGTTCATTTTTCTAAATGACAAGGCACAAAATGCGTTTGCAGCGAAAATGGGGAAAATAGGTGCGGGGAAATGGGGAAAATGCGAAATAGGAAATTCAAAATGTGCCTCGCTGCTGTCGTCTGACAAGCAAACACAATTAAATGTTATGCAGATGCAATCTAAAATGTCATTATATCAAATTCATTAATCCCCAATACAGAGCACAGCCAAACCAAACCCCCAAGGCAACTGACAACAACAACAGCTTGAAGAAATGCAGCCAAAGGCAACAACAACAATAACAACAATAACAACAACAATAACAACAACAACTATGACAACGACAACGACAACGACAACGTTGTTGCGCCTGCATCTGCACTCATTTATATTTTCTTCCTCTTCGTTTTTATGTTAAACTCACACTCATAGATACACTTACACACACACACACACACCACACACACACATTTACACACGCACACTCATATGTTTTTAATAATAATTATTTCTTCTTTTCTTCTTTTTTTTGCATAGCGATTTTGAGAGCAGCAGAAATGAAAAAAATAAAATCAAGCAAAAAATGCAATTGTTGAGAGGCATATGCACTTTAAGAATACCCTTTAAAATTGTATATATAAATTAAAATATTTATTATAAGATATTTAAATATTAAAATATATATTTCGAAATATTATATCTTAGCGATTGAAATTCAAAAACATATCCTGAATCTGATGCAAAGTTCAATATTTCTTTATGTACTGTTTATATATAGAACGTTATATAATAGTAGTATTCACTAGGTACCGTAAGGTACCCAATAATTTGGAAAATATTCATAAACTCAAAAGAAACCAAATTTGTTTCAATTTGACTAACTTTTGAGCCTCTTTTGGAGAATTTACTAATTTGAAGCTTGCACTTTTTATATATAAATATAAAAATATATATATATATAAAAATGTATATATAAGAGTGTACATATACAAGCGAGACTTTAATATACCCCATGCTTACAGGGTATGTGGAAAAAAATGCACTGCGCCCCGCTTTTTGCTAGCGATTAAAATCGCTGCACGTGAATATTTTAACGTCAGTCAATCAAATGGCTTAAAAATGCTTTGTCATAGCTTCGCAGCGGTGCACTGCATGCTCCATTCCCCTACCCACCCCTCTCTTTAACCCAACCTATCACTGGCCCTGGGTCTGGCCCTGCCTCTGCCTCTGACTTACAAATACTTCAGATACAAGCGGCGTGGAGCACTTCATATGGCGGTCTCCTCTGTGTGTGCAGCTAAATCGCCTTTGATTTGATTTCGTTTGATTTGATTAATCGCACGACGTCGACTTCGTCGCCGACGCCGACGCTGCCTGATAATGAGATACGAGGCTAAGGCACCAACAGCGACTGAGGCAGAGCCAGCGACAGAGGCAGCGACAGAGGCAGAGACAGCGACTTGCACGCAATTAAGCCAAATTAAACTCAAAGCTAGCAACCTACAAGTAAATACGTGTTAAGATACTTAAGTGTGTGTGTGTGTGTGAGTGTGTGTTTGGGTAAGCGTATGTGTGTTCGTGTGTGTGTGTGTGTGTGTGCGTATACAATACATGGGCAAAGTTCAATGCGCTTCGCCACAGAACTTAAGTTTACAGCTTTAAAAATTATTGTTTACAATATTAATATAAATGATTGCATGTTAACACACACTCACCAACACACACAAGCACACACACACATACTCGCACACTCACACACACGAGTAAATAAAAAGAATTCTTCCATTCATCGTCATAAACTTCAATTTTCGAAAATCATTTCCTTAACAGCTGCGCGTATAAAAATAATAAAAAAAATAAATATATATACACAACAGAAAAACAAAAAACCCAAAAGAAAAAAAAAACAGAGAAAAAAGTAATAATAAATAATAAAAATAAGAATAATAAGAATAATAAGTATAAAGAAAATGAATTAAGATTCACTGTGGAAATGAGTTCTGGACTAGATCGCAGTTGTTGTCGTAGAAGCGATTAAATATATAAACGCGTAATTTGAAAGTCAACGCGCATTAAGTTAATCATTTGATCAGTCAGCACCTAAAACTAAATGAAGACTAATAGATTAGATACTTAACAATGTTACCTAAGTATAATTAAATTAACATTTATCTACAGCTGCATTCATTTCCGCATTATATGGATTGAGGCTGGAATATCTATGCATTTATTTAGTTTGAAGCAGGTATCTTTATACCTGGAAATGGTTTATCCAAAAGGGGTAAAAGGGTTTATTAAAGGAAGAAGGAAGCATACATTTATATATATAATATATAATTATAAAATTATGTAATATTATATGTTGATTTTTCTGTTGAACCTTAGGCAAAGACTTAACTTCAGGATATCTGCTCGTCGAGCATTACTTCTTGCTTACTTTGTATTTTGTTGCAATCCTTCTTGCTTACTTTGTATTTTGTTATAAATTTATATATATATATATATATTCCTTATCTTCACATCTATATCTTATTCAATATTTGAACACAAATTAAAGTCTTATAACTGTTCCCATATCTAGTCGCACTTATCGTAGGCTATCTTTTTACATTTCTATAGTTGCAACTAAGTATATAGATATATATGTATATGTGACATTGTATGTGCAGTTATGGGGCTAATATAGATTCGTCTTCTGGTGGACTTTGCTGCTAGTTTTGCTAATCGGCTCCACTGTGCAACGTGTGCGCAGTTTTTGCCCTTTGCACATCGTTAAGGAATATTATAAATTACTACAACAGCAGCAACAAAGTTGTGTCGGGGGGTTCTTGAAATATTTATTTTATATTACGTTTTTCGTTTTCCCTTTTTTGTTGTTGTTGTTGTTGTAGCTTTTTATTTTTATTTTTATTTATTTTTATTTTTTTCTTTTTTGTTGACTCTCCTCCTTCTCCGCAGCTGCGGGGCCCGGTCTAAATTAAAGAATATTTCTTTTCGCTGCTGCCTTTACTGCTTCATCTTCTTGAGTTTTTTATTTTATTCCGTTGTGTTATTTTATTTATTATTATTTTTTGTTGCCCCCCACCCCTTCGACGCTGCCCGCCCTTCGCTTGTTGTTGTTGTTGGGCAAGAGTAGCCCCGTCTTTCGTTTAAAGTGCGGTTTCTTGTCTTTCTCCATATATATTCATTATTATTGCTGCGACTGCCGCTGCACATAACTTCAACTTTGTATCTGTATCTTTGTATCTGCCAAGCGCGGCTATGTGTGCGAGCGAGTGTGCGAGCGTGTGTGTGTGTGTGTGTGCCATGTATTTAAGGAAAAAGAATGATGCAAAGACGATAAAATATAATTTCGGCTTTATATTTTATTTTAATGATGAAAAATGTTGAAACTTTATTACGAACTCATAAAAAATTTAAACGTAGGTACACACACACACACACACGCACGCAGAGCGGGAGACGCTGAGGGAGATCAACGCACACACACACACACACACATACAACCATTCTTCTTTGCTTTGTGCCCGCCTCATAAATAAGAAGAGAAGAGAAATGCGCTGTGTGTGTGTGTGCACAATGTTAAATGTTATAAAATTCGAAAAAGAAGTATTTATTTTTATTGCACAATGCTTGCAGCATAAACGTTGTATCTCACAGATACTGCTACAGCTACAGCTACAGCTACAGCTACAGCTACAGCTGCTGCTGCTGCTGCTGCCTTTGATGAGCGCACAACAACTCGCCACAATTAAAGGTGTGAAAATTTATGTCATAAGATACAAAATGTATCTAATTGAACTGAACGAAGCCAGCGAGTAGCAAGTGGAGCAAAGCAAGGCAAAGCAAAGCAAAGCAAAGCAAAGCAAAGCAAAGTAAAACAAATCAAAACAAAGCAATTCGAAAGAACGATTTGTTCTTAACACGCAGACTGCCCCAAACTGCCCTAACCCGCCCCCCTCCTCATCAGCACCAGTCGCTGCTAGTGGAGCGTGAGATTTGCACACCTCCCCTTCCATCATTTGCATCTTTCTCGCTCTCTACCTCTCTCTCTCTCTCTCTCTCGCTCTTTCTCTCGCTTTGGGGCCTGTCTGTCCATTTGGCAAGGCGTGCAGGCAACGCATCAAAGTCAAAGTCGACATCATTGAGAGCATTTTTGTTGTTGCCGTTTTTCGCTGATTCATTAACTGCCTTTTTGGGCTACATCAGCTATGCGTTGAGGTTTATAGTTATATATATATTATATTATAATTATATATATTTGTATAAAAAAACAGTTATTTAGGTTCCGTTTCGAGTGTGTAAAGTTTATAGCTTCCTTGAGAGATTATGTTACGATATCTTGTACTTGAAAAAATGTTGAATTTTTCAGTTTCAAATTCTGTATTTCAACCACTGACTTTTGGTAGCTATTTCGATTTTCCTTTTGACAAACTACATCATATTATTTTATATTGGATTATAGTTAATATATCTTTTAGCTTGCTACTGCAATTTATTTATATAATTCCCCAGTTATTTGTGTACGGACTAAAACTTATACCTCAAGATGTCTGCTGCTTGAGCTCTCTCGACTAGAGCATTCTTTGCTGTAATTTAAATATTTATATATTTTTCTATATATCCACATCTATATCTTGCCATCTACAGTTTGCTTCCCACTAATACAACTCAATGAAATATCTTTATAGATGGTATCTATTTAAAGTGAATAAATTTCTCATATTCCTCTTTTACTTCCATTTTCTGTTTTCTGTATTTGCATCATTTGAAAGGGTATACAAAGTGCGCTATTTGATATTTTTGTTTGCGGTATTTTTTTCTTTATGCTGCTTGTTGCCGCACGCGTTTTGTTCAATGTTGCGGCAGGTTATGGCTCGACACAGACAACAACAAGAACACACACACACACACAGACAATAGCCCAAAGCTTGCGACAACAGACGTTTAAGGATGATGATAAAGATAACAGAATGAGCACACAACTGTGAACTATAAACCGAGTCGAGTATCTTTTGCTGTGCCTTTCCGTATCTTTCAGTACTGCATTTCTTATCTGCTATATTTACGGAATAGTTTTGAATTTTATTTTTTTTGGGTCGCGATAAGCAGGGCTAAACCATATCTCAATGTCCCAACCAATTATTGGCTAATTTTAAGTTGGCTTTATGCTAAGTTTTTCTATAATATAACATTATTTTGTGTGCGCAGATTAGGCCAATCGTTCGAATGCAATCTTATCGACCATAATAAATCAAGAAAAATGTTATTTCGCAAGCAGCTTTGATCGATTTCTGATGGCTATCAACCAGAGAGTGTGTGTGTGTGTGTGTGCGAGTGTGTGTGTGTGTGTACTCTCCAAATAAATAACAATTAATACAGTGTCAGCATTTGTATTGTAAATAAACAAACGTAATTACAAAAATTGCTGCTGCACTGACTCAGCTGACAGTAAATTCATAAGAGTTTGAGATTGTAAAACAAGAATGCACGAGTCGAGAGAGCTCGACTGGGCCATACTCTAAGCTCAATTCTTCAGCTATCTTAAGTCTTAATCCACATATAAATATTATGGAATTTGTACAGATTATCAATGTTCTCGATTGGAAAGATCTATCTTTAAAATTGTGTCTTTCAATCGGATATCGATTTATATCTATAATGTTAAAGTTAAATGTAAAGTATGGATAAAATTGATAAATTAACTATATATATATATTATGCATATATTAAATAAGCCATACTATATAGTCTCTAGCTCTTATAATCAATACAGACACACAGATTTGACCAAATCAACTCGTATTTTGACTTTATAACTGATGATATCACGACTGCTTTCGTCTTCCTTCAACTTCATCCACTCCTTTTACCCATTTTTTGCAGTGTATAAAAGACTTACATCATTCGCTCAACTACCACTCTGCCCCCCTTTTGCCCCTCCTGGTGAGCCTTTGTCTGTCTTTCTTTGATTTGCTCGCCTGCATTTTTAATTAATTTATTTTTGTCGATATTTGTTTTGCAGGCGCAGTCACAAAGCCAATGCACAAAGACAAAAGCCAACTCAAAACTTGCATCTTAAAGATACACACACACACACACACACACACTAACACACACACATCTGTATCTTTTTCTGTTGTTGTTTTTTATGTGCTGTTGTCGCTGTCCTCGTTACTTGCCATAGCTCTGCCATTAATTTATTTATTTAATACTCTCTTCCCCCCGCCACCCCGCTCCCTCCGCCTGGCTTGGTGTGCGTGTGTGTGATTAATCGGCTGCTCATTGTAAATATTTGTCTTTAGTTTGTTGCACTGTTGCATCGCGAACCTGCCTTTTAATGTCTTCTCAGATTTACTCCCAGTGCACATCTTTTTTCTCGCTTTTGTTGCTGCTGCTGCTGCCTCAGACTGCCAGCGATTTAAACGCATTTCAAATGCAAACTGCAAGCGGCAAACTGATGCCAATCGAAGGCAGGCATTAACTAAAAGTCTGCCGTGGCAAAATGTGCCACATATTATTGATACCCACTGAATCCATCGGAGAGGAAGTAGTATGCAACAGACAGTCTTCAACACCATAAAATATATATATTCTGGATTGGCATCACTAGTCGAGTCTATATCTATATCTATATCTATATGTATATCTATATCTATATCTATATCTATATCTATATCTATATCTATATCTATATCTATATCTATATCTATATCTATATCTATATCTATATCTATATCTATATCTATATCTATATCTATATCTATATCTATATCTATATCTATATCTATATCTATATCTATAACTATATCTATATCTATATTTATATCTATATCTATATCTATATCTATATCTATATCTATATCTATATCTATATCTATATCTATATCTTCTTACAATCATATCCTCCCCACAACCTAAGCCAAAGATACAGACAATCGAAAGATACATTTCCGACCTCAAATAGATGGACAATAGAAAGACCAATTGAGTTTTAGAGTTTTTCTCGGAATCAAGAGCTTTCCGGCATAAAAAGTTTATTTCATATTTATCGGCTTAGTTTTGACAATAGCTAAAAGTACTTGCAACCGATTGTGGCTTGAATTTCAGCAGCAAATCAAATCGAGTTGCTAAATTTTAGTAATAAATGAAATCACTTGCCATCATTTTGCTGGCAACCCCAAATATCTATTTTAGGCCTGGAAAGTAACTTAAGTTTCCCAAAATGTTGCATGTTGTGGTTTTTTTTTTTTTGGTGGAGTTTTCAATTTTGTTGCGCCGATATTTGTGAACCGTAATTTATAATAAGCTATTTTCTTTACGCACCTTTTTTGCCTGCTCCACAGTCTCACAGTCTGTAGCCGTGTGTGTGTGTGTGTGCAACTGCGACTGTGGCTACCCCCTGCCCACGCTCACCAAAAAAGACACGCAACAACAACAACAACCGAAACAACAACAATCTCAAGACAAGCCAGAGAATTCTTGGCAGGAGGCTGCGTTGGAGGCTGACTTACAACTAATGCAATATAATAAATTTATACAAAGTTACAAATAAATGCTCTCAGTGTGTGTGAGTGTGTGATGGTGTGTGTGTGTGTGTGTGTGTGTGGGTCGAGAAATAAATAAATAAATATTTTTAGAAGGATATACATACATTTGAGAGCGCAGACAAACTTACAACAAGTCAGACAGACGTATGACGCCCAACCCTTCTGATTTTCAAGCCTCTTTTCCCCCCGCCCTTGCCCACTGTCAGTTGGCTGCCTTTGCTTTATGATGGCTTTGCTTGGGTCTCTCCCCTCCCCCCTCCACAGAGTCAGAGTTGGAGTCAGAGTCGGTGTCGACTCTTGTAACTGTGGGGCGCCCCTTGGTGCTTTATTTTTGTATTTTTTGGTTTTGGGTTATTTATCTGCATAAATTATTTATGCCGCATTACAAGCATAAAAATAAATAAAATAAATGAAGCCCGAACCAACTAAATCCGATTAGAATATACAGAAGAGGCAGAAACAACAACAACAACAACAACTGGCAACAACAAGAGGTAACAGATACAAATGTATTTCTATAGATTAATCAATCTGTATTTACTTGCCACTTGCCGTTTGCAGCTGCTGCAACTTTACCTACTTACACACACACACACACACACACACACACACACATACACATATAGATAGACACATTATGTACAACATTTATTTAGCTTAGCCATCAAATTTAAATTGCGCAAATATTCCAAGTTTTTTTCTCTTCTTCTTCTCTTTTTTTGTTGTACAAATATAAACACAACCTATTTTTTTATGGGATTTTCCTTTTAAATTAAATGTTTATATAAATGGAAACTAAATTAATGTATCTGCAGCTGCTGCTGCTGTTGCTGCTGCTTTAGATGTATCTGCTGCTCTGTATCTGTATCTGTACCTCAGCTAAAAGGCGTAAAATGTAAAATTACTTCAATTTCGTGTTGGGAGGCGCCTCCTTCCATGCATGTGTGGCTTTTGAATATAAACAAGGCAAGAGCTGCCAATGTTGGCAAGCCGAATTTCGAATACCCCTGCTTGAGTCATAATTCTACAGAGTTGCCAGAGTTTAGAATAACTGAATGAAAGCAACTTATCAACTTTTAGTATTAGATTGTTTTGGATTGTGTTTCAAGATATTAAGATTAATAAAATGAAGCCAGAAACTGAGAAGCAACTTTGCCGATTGATATTCGGAATCAGCATTAATATTATTAGCCCATACAATAAGGGAAACAAATCTAATCCCAATTTGAATTGGAACTTGACAATTTCAAGTATTAGTTTAGCTTAGGTTGTGTCTTAAGGAACGATCTTAAAGTAGTTTCGTGTTTAAACTTGGAACAAGGCATAAGCAAGACTATATATTAATAAATATATATTTTAATATTATTATATAAATATTTTTATATTTTTGTATTATCATATTTGATGAGTTTTGTCAGAATAAAAATTGAAATGAATTATATTTAATTTTTATAGTTAATCACTGGATATGATTGATCAAATTTGAGTGGAATATCAATCAACTTTGGTCCATCTTCTCAGAGAAGAGATATAATATATGGAAACATATGCATAAATATACATAAGTGTTGCAGTATTAATTTAACCTTTTCATTTTTTATATACCTAACTTTTTTAACTTTTTTAGTTAATGCTGTATTTTAGCTTTGGCGACTTCAGTGTTTACCTGTCTACAGTATTGTTTGCTCGTGTTTAAACAAATTGTTTATCATATTTAACTATATTTGAACTAGTTGCTCTAACATTATACAAAACATATGTGCAACCGCAGCTGTGCACACATAAATATATAGAGACACATAAATATATAGAATCATCCATGGATACAGATATATAAATACATTTATGGCTCCACAATTATCTCGCCCAAGGAATAATGGCTTGGCTCACAAATTAATTATACCCGTGTCGCTGTTAGGGTATGGAATAAAATATGCCTGAATAATATAAAACAGAAGGCGATACATCAAAGCGGATTATACAATTTATATTTTTGCTCTTATTTTTATCTGCCCCGCTGCCGTCGTCGCCGCCGTGCCACAGTTTGTTGCCTACTTCATCTGCTTCTTCTTCTTTGGCTGCTCCTTCGGCTGCTTGTTTTGTGTGTATTGCTTTTGGTTTTTATTTTATTTATTTATTTTTCATTAAGCGGCAATGTGCAGCAAGAGCAACACGCTTGTATACAATAGCGCACAGTCAGCCAGCCAGCCAGCAGATGCAAGCAGATACAAAGATACACAGATACTCAGATACTCGGATACAGATATATTAGTTAGATATAATGGAGAAGCGGCAGCAGCAGAGAAAACACACGCTGCGCTTGTAATAAATTGTATTATTTATTATATTTTATTCAATACACACACACACACACACACACACACACAGACAGACAGACAGACAGACGGACACAGAGTGAGAGGGAGAAACAAAGTCTCGAGGTCTTTGCTGCCACTTGAGGCCAATTTAGTCAGCAAAGATCAGTTGCAGTCAGCGTCGCGGTCGCTGCTGACGCACAGCGGAAGCGTCGAGCAAACAAAAAAAAACAAAAAAAAAAAAGGAAAGAAGCTGTGCAGCAGAAGAAGGAGAAGTAGAAGAAGAAGAGGAGGAGGTGGAGGACGAGCGGGAGGGGGGCAGGCAGCAGAGAGTGACGAGTGTAATGACTTTTGTCGATTGGGTTAAGTGGCTTGTTGGCTTCCTTTGCGCACCTACACAGATGCAGCTGCACACACACACACACACACACACACACACACGCACAGCTACAAATTCAAATGCACCGTGCGAGATTCCTTCAACTTGTTGTCTTATTTTTTTTTACATTTTTGAGTTGCATCTTTTTCAATTTTTATGCATGCCACACATTTTGTTCTCTGCCTGCTGCCGCTGCTGCTGCTGCTGCTGCTGCTTTTGATTGCTGCCGTTTTTTTCTGCACCTTTTTTGTTGTTGTTGTTGAAGTGGTTTGAATGTGGCACGTTTGTCTCTTCTTCTTGTGTCTTTTTTTTTGTGTTTTTGCATTGTGTATCTTGCCGCTTGTATCTCAATGTATCCAGCTGAGGTAATTTGTCTACACAACTTTTTTGTAAGCGACACTCGCTTATTATTATATGTTTTAGGTTCGATGTTCGAGGCTCGATTTCCAGGGTGGATATGCGTGAGGCTTTGGGGATGTGCCA
Source organism: Drosophila paracracens (assembly GCA_035044025.1). NCBI lineage: Eukaryota > Metazoa > Arthropoda > Insecta > Diptera > Drosophilidae > Drosophila > Drosophila paracracens. The sequence continues at coordinate 1,643,678 of JAWNMN010000394.1, forward strand.
CATGAGCGAAATTGAGCAGCCAACCTCCTCTCTTACTTTTTGGAATATTTCTTTTTTGTTTGCCACTGCCTGGGAATCAAATGTGCTGCTTCCTCTTCTTTTTAATGAGCAGCAATTAAAAATATGCCGGCTATTTCCGAATAACTTGCAACGCAGTAATAAATTGTTAAACTTGATTGAAGCATTTTGTATTTAACTTGATTGAAGAACTTTTTTATCTTCAATCAAGAAAATTACTTAATTATCTGAGAAGTAGTTCAGAAGCAGTTAGATTTCAGATTGAGAAAGGGGCTAATTTTGTGGCTACAGCTCAAAACTGATCTATACATATAGCTAATAATATCTGTATAGATATACTATATAGCAATCAATCAACTTAGTTTTATAACTTAATTTTCAAAATTGCGTAAATTGTTTTTATGAATTTTCGTTTATCGATTTTTGTATCCCAATTTTAACACTTTGAGGATTGATTATATCAATAAATTTTCCAACTTTATCTTTCCATCTTTCTCGACTCTTTCGTCTGCTGTCAGTTTATAAAATGTTTTTTATACTTAGAGGCTTAACTGATTACGTTCTTTTTAGACGTGTTACCTCAATGATGCTGCACTTTAAATAAATAAACAGCTGCCACTTGAGCATTGCTCTGGCCCAGCATTAATATTTATGTTTTTCTTCGCTTTTTTTTTGTGAACATAAATCAATTAAAATTTAATTAACCCTCATCACCTACACCTCCAACCCCTCCCCTCCAGCCCTGCTTCTACTCCAACTGCTGCAACAGTTGCTGAGCGATCTCTGCAACAAGTTCAGTGAACCGAGAGAGATGGAAAAATGTGGAGAATAATAAAAATAAAATATTTACTCTAATGATGCACACAAATAAAATGCAGCCGCAATAAAATATGAAAAAATAACAAGAATAAGAAACCAAAAAAGAAACAAAACTAACAAAAGAGAGAAAAATGAGAGAACATCATAAAAAGTGCAATTAATCACCAGAAACCGAAGCGGCTGCGAAAGATCATCAAAAGGCAGCGATGGAGAAACGGAAAGCGGGGGGGGGATAAGGTAACTGGTGATGGAGACAAAGGCTGACACTTATCGCCTTTATCTGCTTATGTGTGGCGAGAGAGAGAGGGAGAGAGGGAGGGAGAGGGAGAGAAACAACTTATAAATAAATGGACGTAAAGAATTAAAAGTATGGGAATTGATTATTTTGCATTTCGAACTGCGGATGCTGGCTGTCAATATATGATTTTTATATATGGCAATGCCTGACAGGCGTACAGAGAGGGGGGGAGAGGGGCAAGCGATCGCAGCGAGAAATGCATCGATTTTTAATAATAAATGAAATGTGTAAATAAACGCCTCGAGCACCGCCAACAACAACAACAATAAAAGCAGGCAGAAGCTGGGAGCTGGAGGAATTGGGTAGGCAAACAGCAGGAAAGCATAAACATGGCCAACACACACACACACACACACACACACTAATACCAATGCAAACAAACAAAGATGCAGATGCATTTCCAAAGAATTTCTAAGCACATAAAAACAAAAACCACAAAAATCAAAGCCAGCGGTCAGCGTTGAAAAAATATTTAAAAATGCATAAAAACAAAATATTTATTGAACAAGAGCGCTGGCGTGGGTGCAAGCGAGAGGGAGCGTGCGAGCGGAAGTGGGAGCGGGAAAGGTAGATGCTAACAAGCAAACGTGTGTGCACTGTGCGAAATGGGTAGTTTGAAGTGCATGGAATGCTTTTAATTCAATAAATATAAATATGGAAAATAAATAAAAATATAAATAAAGAAATAAATAAATAAAGAAATAAAAATAGTTGCTTATAAATAATGTAAATGTGTGCACTGTGCGAAATAGGGAGCTTGAATATAAATAAGAAAATATGTATAAATATAAAAATAGTTAATTGTTAATAATTTTGAATGCAATTCTTGTAATTAAAGAAAATATCATGGCTTATGCCATCAAATATATATAAATATGCATAATCTGGGCAGCGGCGTCGATCTGTCCATATCTCAGAGACTATGAGAGTTAGACACTTTGAATTTGGAATATTATTTCTTGTCTACTCAAAGCAGCTCAAGTTTATTTCATTCTATCAATAACTGCCTACATTTCGTGTTTATCGATACAAATCGATTACCGATAGCATAAAAATACACAATAATAAACCTAAATTAATTATTTATCAACTAAAGTCAGATATTAGCAGTTTTAATCTTGTATTAATAATTGAGCTGTCTATTTCTGGCTGTGTATGAGAAATATGAAATGCGCAGAACAAACAACAAACAACAAGCAACAAACAACAGCAAGAAAACAATTTGAAATGCGAACAGAGATGAGCACGCTAATGCGCTCAAAGAAAAAGAAGAAAACCAGTCAAGAGCAAGTCGCCGATCTTGGTGCTTGGAGCTTGGTGCTCTTAGCCATGTCCCTTTTATTTGATTAATGCACTCGACAAGCGACAATAAACAAGAACAAACGCACATATCTAGCTGTGGCAACTGTGGATTGGGATTGCGATTGGGTTTGGGATTGGGATTGGAGTCGACTCGACTTGACTCGACTTGACTCGACTCGACTCGAGTCGAGTGGCAGATCGCGACAGACAAACAAATATCGCATTCCACACAACAAAATCGAATCTGAATGTTGAATGTTGAATGCTCAATTGGAAAGAGTTCTCTGGACTCGGGGCTCGCAGATGAAGATGATGATGATGACGAGGACGAGGATGAGGATGAGGACGAGGATGAGGACGACGCTGTCTATTAGATAAATAAATATAAATCGTCTTTTATTAAAGTGCGAATTCTGCGGTGCGCTTAATGTGTTGATGCGACTTGAGGCACTTGGGGCAAGGCATTAAGGCACCAGGCAGCAGCAGCAGTCAGTTGACAACCGGTTTGGGGCAACTGTCACTCCAAGCTGCGGCTGCGGGGCATCATCAAAATTGATAAACGCAGAATAGAGAATATATAAGAAAATATTCGAGTTATTTCGTATCTTTCTCAATTTATCTGATAACAATTATTGATCACTCTTGTGGCACATTTGAAATAATATTGAAACGGCCTCCAGGTGATGGGAAAGCTGCCTCAAAAGTGTTTTCCATTTAAATAATTCTTTAATTAATTTGCATTTGAATCTCTCTATTTTTGTGTCCAGCTTGAGTGGCAGATTAAAATGCAAATCATTAAAATGTAAATTTCTTAAACGATTTTTTTATTGGTTTTTAAATTAATCTATCAATTTATCTTATACTATTTCTGTGTTTGCTTTTAAAATAAGCTGATTGCTTGCTTATTAATTGTGATTCTATTTTGTGTATATCGTATGTAAATCCATAACTAAAAATATGTTTATTGATGACTGGTTTGATTTAATTTATACACGGACACAGCTAAAAATATATATTTTCACTTTAAAAATATGTCAATAATCAAAAGTTTATTTTAGAATATAATATTGAATAAATGAATAAAGTTGAAGGTATTTTTATCTTGCTGACTTTTAAATCTATTTAAATAATTCTTTATTCATAAACAATGCTTAAATCGAATATAAACTTTATTAATCAATCAACGAAAATACCTAGACTTAATTTAATTTTAATTTATCAATCAATCAATCAAGCATAAATGACTATTTTCAGTAAATTTTTGGACTTAGTCGAAATTCAAACTGATTAACAAACCAGCAAGAAAAAAAAATGATTATGTTCAATCAATCAATCAATCAAATATGAAAAAAGTTGCAGTTAATTTTTCAATGCAAAGAATTTGTTAATAGCCTATTTAAACTCAATTAATGTTGTGTGTGTGTGTGTGTGTAGAGATCCAGAACGGAACCTACGACAATAAAAAAATGTTTGAATGGGGTCCCCCCACAGCAACAACAACAGCAACAACAACAACAACTACAACAACGAATGATCGCGAGCCAAGCGACGGCAGCAGCAGCAGCAAACACGTCGCGACACGTTGCCAGCCACAACAAAGAGAAGCAGAAAGCAGACGACGTGAAGCACGTGAATGCTGTCAATCATTGGCGAGGCGAGGCGAGGCCAACGGAACATTCCATGGGAGCAACAGTCGCGATGACAAGCCTATTCTGTGACGTCACGCGGCGAAATGCCGACGGCAAAATAAAGTAGTCAGCAGCAACAGAAGCAGCAGGGCAAAGTCAATGCCGAAGCCGAAACAAAATGAAGATCGCAAACAGTTCGCGCGCGCCAAACGTAAATCATAACAAAGCAGAGAGCGCGCAAGAGAGCGAGAGAGCGCTGCTGCTGCCGGTGCATAGCAAGAGAGAGCGTCGCATTGAGAGCGCGCACATGAATGAAACTTGAGTAAGAGAAATGAGCAGCGCCAAAGACAGAGCGGAAATGTGAACAGCAAAGAGCGGGCAACTGATCTATGACAGAGAGTCAATTAAAGAGAGCAAAGAGCGGGCAACTGATCTACGACAGATGATCAAAGATCGATGGACAATCGAGAGAGTCAATTAATAAGAGCGAATTTTACTCACCCGCTCCTCTTCGCGGATCATTTCCGCAATGCCCGGCTTGATTTCCATGTCGTCCGCCAGTGACGCCGAGGACGACGCCGCAGCGACATGATGATGATGATGATGATGCGGCGGCGGCGGCGGCAGCGGCAAACGTTGCTCTGCAGATGCCGCGGCTGCTGCGACGCTTAGCTCCATGGCGGCAGCGGCGGCCATTGCGGCAGCAGAGCCCAACGGAAAACGAGACTCGGCAGCGACGGCGCCGGAAGCGGAAGTTGCAGAGTGATGTTGCTGTTGCTGTTGTTGTTGTTGCTGCAGGTGGTGCAAGTGTTGCTGCTGTTGCTGTTGTTGTTGCTGCTGCTGAGGACTGGGCAACGAGCGTGGGCAGCGACTCACTGCTGCTGCTGCTGCCGGCGTCGGCGTCGCTGCTGGCGATGGCATTGCGCTGCCGCCGCTGCCAGCGCTGGAGAGGGGCAGCGGCAGTGCCAGCGACTTCAGCTCTCGCTCTCTGTCTCTGTCTCGCTCTCGATCGCGCTCGCGTTCCCTTTCGCGCTCCTTTTGCTCCTGCTCCAAGCGCTCGGCGGCAATCAAACTGCTCAACGGACTTGCGGGCGGATTAAAAATGGCGTCAGCCGATGGCCAGCGACGCTTGCGCACATTCCGATTTCGCTCAAGCGGCGACAAGCGCAATTCGCCGCAATCCCAATCGCAGCGTAGTTTGGGCGAATTTGTCGCTGTCGCCGCTGTCTCTGTTGTCTCTGCTGTTGTCGCCGCCGCCTCTGCCGCTGCCGCCGCCTCTGCCGCCGCCGTATTTAACTCCTCCATTTGGGTGACATCCGCCAAGCCGCGCACCTTGAGCAGCTCAGCGATGCGCAGCAACGGCCCAATTTGCTCCTGGCTCACATTGATCTCGCCGCGATACATAAACTCAACGATCGCCTTGAGATCGCACCAGCTGACGTCACGCATTATCACAATCGGATGCTGGCAGGGAGTCTCGGCGAGCAGCGTCTGAAAGTACGGCGAACAGGCCGATAAAACCATTTTGTGCGCCTTCATCGATCGTCCGTCGCAGGCCAAGGTGACGTCGACGAACGACTCGTTTTGCAGCAGCTGATCGAAAATTGTTGTCAAATTCGATTGATAATTGTTCCAGCGCAGGCAGAATTGTTGTTGTTGTTGTTGTTGCTGCTGCTGCTGCGTTTGTTGTTGCTGCGGCGAATTGCTGCTGGGCGTTGTGTTTGGCGAACGGCCGCCAGGTGGCGTTGCTAGTGGCGTTGCGTTCTTCTCCTTGTCATCGCTATTATCCTGCTGCGTCGGCGTAGCAGCGCCACCGCCGCCGCCACTGCGCTGTCGCTGCGCCGCCTGCGCCTGCTCCGTTTCGCCGCTATCCGTTTGCAGCTCGGCAGCGGCAGTTGTGTCGCTGCTGCCGCTGCTGCTGCTGCGATCGTTGGAGCTGCTCGGCGGCTGCTGCTGCTGCGATGTTTCCGCGGACGCCATTTTGTTGCGCAAGCAGAGAGTGTGCGAGTGAGCGAGAGGCAGATAGCGGGACCACACACGTTATCAAAGTCTATTGATCTTCTTGCTGTTCTTCTTCTGCTTCCTCTTTTAACTTATGCATGTGTGCGTGTTTTTCTCTCTTTGTTTGTGTGTAAACACTGCAATTTTAAGTCGCGTCGCGTAAAAATTTACGTATTATAAATTAGCGTTACACGTGCTTAAGTATGTGTGAATTTGTGTGTGTGTGAGAGAGAGAGAGAGGAGTATGCAATTGTGTGTTTGTGTAGCTTACGTTACGTTCGTTACGCGCACTACCTATACTTGTGAGTGTGTATGAGGATTACTTTACGTTATGTCACATTACGTTACGTTACGCGCACTACTTAAGAGTGTGTGAGTTACGTTACGTTGCGCGCAATACATATGTGTGCGAGTGACTTAAGTTACGTTTCGTTACGTCCCGTTACCCGCACTACGTGTGAGTGTATGTGTGTGTGTAGCTTACGATACTTGTGTTGATGGCTTACGTTATGTTACGTTACGTTACTCGCACTACGTAGCGTGCATTTTTAGACAAAACTGACAAAATTGACAAACATAAATAAATTTGTGATGTTGTTGTTGTTGTTGTAATTGGAGTCTGTTTGTTTATTGGCCCAAAACTCTCGTCAGCGTCTGTGTGTCTGTGATTGTATGTGTGTGTGTGAATGTGTGGTTTTGTTTTGTTTTGCTTTTGGTTGTGGGCAAACGGAACGTGCCACAAAAGTCTTTTCAGCACGAGTGTCTGAATTAGACTGAAAACGTTTTGCACATTTTGATACGGAAAAACTCAAAACAAACTTGACGATGACGACGACGACGACGACGACGGCGGCGATGGCGATGGCGATGACGACGACGTCGATTGGGGCTACGAAAACGCAGAGGCGCCGCTGCTGCTGCTGCTGCTGCTTGTAGTTGCCGCGAGAGTTTGCGAATGCGAATTCGCTGAGTCGTCGTCGCCGTCGTCGTCATCGTCGTCGTCATCGTCGTCGCGGCAGCGACCATCGCAAGTCGTAAATAGTGCGCTGCCGACGCGTCGCCGCTCGCCGCTCGCTGGTCGCAGCTGGCAAATTGCAGTTTGCATTGCAATGCAAAAGGCAAAGAAGGAGCGAAAAATAGTGCGGAGAGCGCAAAAGCAGCGACGTCGACGGCGACAGCGATGACGGCGACGGCATTCAAATGCCGGCAAAATTCCTTTACTCGGATAACGCAAAACGACGAAACGAAACGAAATACAAACGAAACGAGACGAAACGAAGCGAAACGAAGTTCGCACGCTCGCTCGCCAAAATGCGACTTCGTGTTTACGCTGCTGCTCTCTCTCCCACACACACACACACACACACACACGCACAACCGGCTGACGCGACTGCAACCCCCCTAAAAAAAAAGTAACGGCAAATGCATTTGCCGAAAATGCTGCGTGCAAGTAGAGTGTGGAAGGGGGAGGTGGGGCTGCCCACATAGATAGGCAATAGGTGCGTGTAATGCGCCTGTGTGTGTGTGCGTGTGTGTGTACGTGAGGAAAGGCAAGCTAAGAGTAAAGCAAAACCTGAGCTAATTAACAACAACGAAGAGCATAAAGATCATCATCAATAAATGCCTACTCATTCACACACACGCACTCTCTTCACCCTTACGCGCGCTCTATCGCATAAGAAAAAACTTGAGGGCAGCAGCAGCAGCAGCAAAAAGATTGTTCATTAATTAGTTCCGTTTGTGTTTGTCTGCTGCTTGCTGCTGGCTGCTCTCAGTTGCCGTTGCGCCCAATTCGCCGCAATCTTTTGCTGTGGCGCTCTTTTGTTTTTAAGAGATGCCAAACGGCAAATGCGCTCTCTCCTTGCTGCTTTGCTTGCTTGCTTGCTCTTCGTGCAAACACTTTGAGTGCCTTGTGCAAAGACAATGCAGAGAGGGGAGGGAGAGGCGGCTGGTGGTGGTGTGGGAACTAACATTGCACCTGCAGTTTGGAGCGAGGTTTCGTTTTTTGTGTTTTTTTTTTTGTTATCGTTGCTTCTGCTTCTGATGCTGCTGCTGCGGCTGCTTACAACTGTTGTTGTTTTTTTCTCACTCGTTCGTTTGCTGCTGCCTTTTGGAACTGCCCACATTGGAGACTGGCCAGCGTGTCTGTGTGCGAGTGTGAGAGAGTAGTTTCGTGTGTGTGCGCGCCTTGCATTTGTGTGTTGATTATTTGGCATATTATATGCATAAAATAAAGAAATACAAATCTAGCGAAATAAAATTGCCCACACGCCAGAGCGAGACAGTCGCTTGCGAGGCAAGAGCGACAGCGAGAGCGAGACGGACTGAGCTAGCCAGGCAGCCAGCCAGTCATAAATTATGCACAAATATAGTTTGTGACTGGCAAATGGCGGTTGACTACATTATTATAAATACAAGCAGACGGCGAGCCAAGCAGCAGCAACAGAAGAAGCAGAAGCAGCAGCAGCAACAGAAACAGATAATTAATTGTGCAATAAAAATGATCGAATGAAAAGCTGAGAATAGATTTTCTAGAGAAGAATTGGCAAACGATTTCAGCAGCAGCTGTTTGCATTTATTTTACGATGACAAAATACAAATCAAAAGATTTGCCAAGAAATGTTAAATATATGTTTAAATACTAAATGATTTTTTAATGATTCTAGCTAATAAAAAAAAAATGATTTGACAGCTCAACTGTATAAATATGAAGAAGTCGTAAAGTCTATAGCATAATTAAACAAAAACATTTAACAACGGATAGAACACTTTCCAAATTTATTTAATTTATTAATCTTCTGTTTGCTCACAGATAAATAGAAAATTTTATCCCATTTTCTAATGAGTTTTGTTTGATTTTCTATCATCCAACTAGAAGACTATAAAACTTTGATTTAATAGTGAAACTAAAAATACCATCGACTTTGGCATCATTTTCAAAATGTATTTTTCAAACTGTTTTTGAATTTATTTAATTTAATTTATCAAACTAAAGTATTTTCTTGCTTGCAATAATATTTTCCATTTAATTCTGCTTGATTTCATTCTAATTTTCATTTTCTTATATTTTTTCTATTAATCTATATTTAAATAAATAATAAGTTGATATCTCATCCAAACATTTTAGGCCTCTGATCAAAATTAGTCGGATTTTAACAAAATACTTTTATTATTTATTATATTTTTATATATATTATTTATTAAATATTTTAACTAAATTTGTATTTTCCAATTTTTTTTTTGATTCATTTTGTTAAAGGATTATGGTTTTTGTCATTCTTACCACTGTGCATGGTTGCAAATGCAACAAATTTTGTTGCCACACTAAAACCCAGTACGCACTTTGTTGCACTTGCAACGATGAACGATTGTTGGTGCTGTTATTGTTGTTGTTGTTGTTGCAATACGCAATTGTAGAGAAATGTGCAGTCGCCAAAAATGAAAATAGGTTTTCTATATGCGTGTGTGTGTGTGTGTGTGTGTGTGTAGGAGAGGGGACTCAAAACGCGTTTATACGAAAATTTATGTATTTAACTGTTGACGACGACGACGGCGACGCTGACGAGCAAAACGATGACGCGGATCTGGTCACACTGGACACAACTGTCCACTAGTCAAGTGGGGAGTGGCTGAGGGGGGATTAGAGCAGGGGGAGGGGCAGGGCGGGGATTGTGTGCGCGCTGGCCAAAAAAGCGACGAAAGGCGAAATGCGACACAAGGCGACAGCCGCCGCTGCAACTGCTCGTTGATCAAGGGGGTTGAAGGGGTGTCCTTTGGGGGGTTGATGATGCCTATGGGGCGGTGAGGGAGGTGGTTAGATTTCGGGAGAAAGACGACAACATTTGAACAAACGACAACGTCGGCAAAGAGGCAAACAGACAACGCATCATCTCTGAAAAGGGGTGGAGTGGAGGAAGGGAGGATGGGAGGAGGGGGCGGGGTTTGTGGCACACATGACTGAACGAACAAGCAAACAAACAAATAAAACCGTGTGTGCGAGTGTGCGAGTGTGCGTGTGTGCGAAGGTGACCAAATGGTACAGTGGACACTCAAAAATATTGCAAATATTTTGATATATTTATTTATTATATATTTTGTATTTGAACAGATTTTATTTAATTTTTTTTATTTATTTTTTAGTGCTGAAATAAAATGTAAAATAATTAAGAGCTGAAAGATTTTTGGCATGGCAAGTTTATTTTATAATAATCCCATCCGATTTTGGCATGAGAAATGACAGCAGCATACGGATAATATATATCAAGTTTATATATAGTAGAAATATCTGTAGATATATAAATTATAGATGGATACATAAATATATAGATACATTGATAGAAAGGTAGAAAAATGAATAAATAGAATGATGGGTAGATATAGATAGAGATAGATAGATAGAAAATTAGTAAATATATAGTTAAATAGAAATAAAATAATGAATAAAGAGCTAGACATATGGATAGATATATAGATAAAAAGATAGATTGATTGATTGATCAATTGATTGATTAGATAGACAGACTGACTGATGGATAGATACATATAAAGATAGATGGATAGATACATATAAAGATAGATGGATAGAAAGTTAATAAATATACAGATAGAAATAGAAATAAATAAAAATAAATATTGAGCTGGATGCATAGATAGATATATAGATAAATAGATAGATTGATTCATACACTGATTGATTAGATATATATATATATATAGATTGATTGATTGTTCAATTTAATTGACAGGTAGTCAGTTAGGTGGACAGACAAGCGGACATGACTATATTGACTCGACTAGCGATGCTGATCGAGATTTAATATACTATATACGCTTGCAGAAGTCTTCTTCTTCAGAATTATTATATATTATTGTGTTCAAAGTAAGAATCTAAAATTGAAGAGAAGTTCTTGCTTCGGGTCGCTTGCAAATTGGCGATCAGCCACTGTGCCGGCATCTGCTGGGCCTTTGTGCTGAAGGGGTTGGGGCTAGAGGTGGTCAAGGGGGTGTGTGTGGCAGTTGCAGGGTGGTGAGAAAAAATGGCGCATATTAAAACGCCAAATAGAAGAGTGCAACAGCGAGGATAACGACAACGACAACGACGACGACGACGATGGCGACGATGGCGACGATGGCGGTGGCGACTGCAGCTTAGAATGCAAAGGGAGCAGCGGCTTACAAGCAGCTGGGGCCACAGTGTAGTAGGGGTTAGAGGGAGAGGGGGTGGGTGTGTGGCACTGGCTGGAACGCGTCTAAAGTTAGCTTACGCGCAACACAAAAGCGATGAGCGATGATGCCTCAAATATGCAAAAATGCCTAGCGCAATAAAACGAAAAGGGGGCAAGTTGGGGGGGGTGGAGGATGAGGGGGTTGTTGTCGTAGCAGAGGGCGCTCTAGCAATGAAAAAGGGCTTAACGTGGACGACGCAATGCTGAGTAGATGTGTGTGCGAGTGTGTGGCTGCCACACACGACTGCAACAGCAGCAGCAGCAACAGCAGCAGCAGCAGGAGTCGTCGAGTTTTCTATATAAATCCAAAAACGAAGTTCGAATGCAGGCAGAAAAGTTGCTGCTAACGATGCTCCAGCAAGGATTGAATGGCTGCCTGGGGGGGTTGGGGGGTTGGGGTGGGTTGCACAGGCAGACAAGCACATACATAGAGGGGGCATGGGGCATGGGGCAGTGGGCCCGCATTGATGGACAGTTAACGCGGCAGCAAACGAAACGCGACGCAAAATGCTGAAGGAAAGGGGCCAAAAGGCGAGCGGCACGAGGCAAGTGGCACGAGGCATGAGGCAGGCATGGAATGAGCTGCTCTGTTGGCCAGCTAGCTGTGCCTGCTGCTGGTTTTGGCTTAGACGACGACGCAACTGTACTCGCTGTGCCTCTCCTCTCTCTCTCTCTCTCTCTCACTCTCCCTCTCGCTGTCTCTGTTGTGGTGTCCATGTCGTGCGCCCCCGAGGCAAAGATTTTCCGCGTGCGTTGCAAGTTGTGAGTGTGTGTTGCACATGTGTGCGTGGTGTCCTCTAGCGAGTCCTGTCTGTGTCTGTGCAGTTTTTGTAAATTTTGCGCCATTTGATTGCATTGCCTAACTCCCCATGCCACATTCCACATGCCGCATGCCGCATGCCACATGCCCCTTGCCCTTGCCACCGTCAATTGTCGCTTCTTTGGCGGTTCAGTCTCCACTCGCATTTATATACAAATGAACGCCTCCGCAACTGCCCCCACACCGCCCCTGCTACCACCCCGCCACGCCTACAAGTGCCGTCAAGTGCAGACGCAGGCAAATACAATTCTATGTTGCGTTTAATTTTTTTTCTTTTTTCTAAAGCCTGCCTCGATGTTGTTGTTGCTGTTGTTGTTGTAGCTGTTGTATTGTAACAACATCGACAGCAACTGTCGCTTGTTGTTGCACGTTGCACGTTGCGAGTCCAGCGTGTGTCTGTTGTTGTTAGTGGTCAATGCTGCAGATGCTGGGCTTTCAAGGGTGCTGGGGGGCGGATTGTGCTTGGGGTCATATCCGTTTTGTTGCGGATTAGTTGCCAGCATCAGGGGGCATGTGTGAGCAGCTGCTGCTGCTGCTACTGTTGCCTGCCACAGCCCCTGCCCCGTCTTGTTGCATCTTTAGCCACGACTTTAAGCGTTCAAGAATAATTTAAAACAAGTAAGCTTGCTATAGGTAAGAGAGGTAGACTAGTAGATACCCTGCAGACTGCAGACATATTTTCCAATACTATTTTTGAATAGTTCTGCATTGTTATAATTTATAAGATGTATTTACTTCTAACTAGAAAGGTATAACCTTAAAATTTTGTGTCTTACTGCAATCGATAAACGATTAATATCGATTAAATTCTTGTAATTTGCTGTGCGTAGGTTATACGAAAACTTCTATTCCATATTTGAAGTCTCCAGCTTTTATAGTCTCGGAGATCGTCATTTTCATAGAAGGATCAGGAAAATATATTCTTTATGAATTCAAAAATGTTTTTTTCTGCCTGTTACATGCTTAATCCCAACTGCATATTCCCTTTCTAAGCATTCCAAATGGATTAAAGTAAGCGCTTCGGCTTCATACAGTATTCACTTCTAAATTGGAATGCTTTAATTCCACAGCTGATTGATTGATTATGAATAATTTTAATATATATCGATTGGTCAAAAATTCCTTAATTCTTCAAGAATCCGTCAAAAATATCCTTTCGCATTTTTAGCTTAATTGACTCCATCAAAATTCAGTCAAATTCCAATTTCTGTTGGCAATAATAATTCTGCAATATTTTGGATATTTTATAAGGATAAATCAAACACAAAGGTAACAATTAGAGGGAGGGGGAGGAGGGAGGAGGGGAAGTACACTGATTGAAGTTGTCAAGGAATATGGTGATAAAGGAAGAACCCACAAAAAACAGCCGCAGACTAATTAAAACATTCACAATGACTGCAAAATATTAAAAAAAGGAGCAGCAAGAAATGAACACAAAAATTCTTTGAATGAGCTGCGGCATCTTGTGGCATCTTCTCAAGGAGAAGGAGAGGGGTTGATTTAGATGTGTGTGTGTGTGTGTGTGTGTATTTTCAAGGAATTGTTTTTAATTGCTGAAGAAATAGTGAAGGAGGCATTTTTTGTTTTGCTGTCGTCACAAAGCGCGATTATAATATGCAAGCCAAACAAGTAATCCCACAAGGAGAGTCGGGTAAGGGGCAAAGGACATTTCTGGCGGGGAGGGCGAGGCAAGAACCGTAGGGGGTAATTACTTTGAAGTCAAGCAAACATTCTTCTTGTTGCTGTGCAAGAAATACAGGTAGCAAGGGACAAGCAATAAGGATTACAACATATGCAACAATAGCTTTGACTGTGCAACATTTATTAAAATGCATGAAATGAGTCTAAAGGCTTCATTTATGCCACATAAATTGCAAAATTTCTTAGTTATGGGAAATTGCATTGTGGGTGAAGGTATTTTTTAATTTTAAGTTGGTTGTAAGAGCGAGATGAGGAAGTTGAGGGTAGGAATGAATGGCGGGGAAATGGGAGAAAATTATGGGTGTAGGCAGAAGAATGGATATATTTATAGATGAAGATATGGATAAAGATACTGTTAGAGATAGATAGATAGACATTTTAGAAAGTCAAAAGTTGAATAGATATATGTATTGGTATGTAGGTATATTTATAGGTATAGTTACAGGTATAGTTGTAGGTATAGGTATAGGAATGTATATATTTATAGATAAAGATGTGGATAAAGATACTGATAGAGATGATAGATCGATTTTGAATGTGCTTGACTAGTATTATTAGATTATTTTGATGGAACTGGGATAATACTCTCAATTAAAAATATTGGGCATATTTGAAATGCCTCTTTTATATTTACTCTGTTGGAAATCGTATGAATAACCCAAATCTTTTTGATCTTTAAATATTTGTTGAGATCTTTTAGTTCTTAAAAAAAACCAATTAAATTCTTCAGACAAATCAATTAATTAAAATTAAAATTACATTTACATTAAACAATTTTATTTCTTACGTAAATAATCTAAATGTGTATTGTTATCATATCTGTATATAGTACTTAAGATCTTTTAATTATCATTATTCCACATTCGAATCAGTTCTTTAAACTAAATCAATTTTTACTCTTGTAGACTTCAAAATTGCATTTCCATTGACAACTCGCATGTAAAAGTGATTTTTAGCTCAACGCCAACAAATATCTCTTACCACTCCGCCCCTTCCCCAACTATTTGTGCCACATTTTGTGTGCTACATTTTGACGCAACATCACAAAGCACAACACTGCATACAGGTCATCACAAAAAAAGCAAACAAAAAAAGAAGAAAAATCAGAAAACTGATAAGCGGCATTTGCGGTTGTTGCTGTTGTTGCTGTTGTTGCAGTCAGCATTGCGTTCGTTGCAAGTTGAATGAATGAGCCGCTTTTCACATGCACCGAATCTGAATTCGAAAAACTGAATGAATTTGCCAGCACACACACACACACACACTCAACACACACACAGTGCAAACGCATGAATGAAAATGCGCGTTGCATGTGTGACGTCGTCGCGACGCAAACAGCGCTGCCAGCAGCGACGCGTTGCAACAGCTGACAACAACAACAACAGCAACAGCAACGAAAAAAAGTCGCGTCCATTGACGGGGCACGCGGCGCGTTTGTTTAATGGGCCACGCACGCAACACTCTTGCCACTCCCACCAGCCAGCCTGCATGCCCCCAAAAGCCCCAAAGTTGTTGCAGCTCGTTGTTGCTGCCTGGTTGCTGATTGTCAATGGCATCGAAAAAAGTTGCGTCTCTCTATACGTGAGGTGTTTTGTTGCAACCAGCCCCGCGTGGCAGCAAAGTGCATTTTGGGTTTCACCCGCTTCACAAAAAAAAAAACACTGAAAAAAAAAGAAGAAAAAAAAAGTGCCTCTCGCGCACACACATGATAATGATGATGATGTTGCTACTGCCACCGGTTCGATTGTTCAGCATGCGGCACACGCGTCAAGGTCAGCTTTCCCACCCCCCTCTCTCCTCTCTTCCCACCGATCCCACACGAATTATGCGCCGCATCCCCGCAAAACCCAACCCGAACAGCAAGCTGCAACTCCTCCTGCAACCTGCAAACTGCAACCGTGTTGCTGCTGCTTGCGTGCAACAATTGCCTAGTAAAAAATTATCACAGCCAGCTTTGACACGTCGAATATGGCATACCCTTTGCAGAACTGGAATACTGGAGTACTGGAGTCATTCTGAGTCGAATCGGAAAACTATATCATTTGTTCATCAGATATAAGCTTCAACTTAAGCAAAATATATCCGATTCTTAAAAGCAAGGACGTTTTGGGCATGGTTTGATCTCTAGATTAATACTAAACTTAAAGTTGAAAAAGTGATTCTGAGTCTAACCTCATGTTAAAAGCCTTGTTATAAAATTGACATATGGATATGGGTCAGAACTTCTCTTGGCCATAACTCTTCAAAAACTCATCTGATTTTCCAAAGAAAACTCAATTTGATTATGGTTTGATCTGTAGAATAATCCTACATTTAAATCTAAAAGGACAATTCTGACTCGAAACAGAAGTAGAATTACTAGTCCTAGAAATACTTTATAGACATAGCTGTAAACTTATCTAAGCCAAACATTTTTCAAAGCTCAAACGATTTTCAAAAAGGGAGTTTTGACCAAACAATGCCTCAAGATCAAACCTTCATTTAAAGTTGAGACCGCGATTCAGGATCGAAACTCTAAAATTCCCGGCCCAAAAAATAGGCTATAGAACCGGGTCTACTCTTCCCGCAGCTATAACTTTGGCAAAACTCAACCGATTTTTAATCATGGTTTAACTTCTCGATTAATATTACATATAAATTTGAAAACCCGATTTTTTTCTGTAATTCATGCCTCAAATAATGTTATCAACGCATGCAAGGGTATAGCACAGGCCCCCACCGCACATGTAAAAAAACGTATGCCTCATGCTGCAGCACTCACACACACACACACACACACACATAGCGGCTCGCTTTTTTGTCGTCGTCGTTTGGCATTGCACTTTGATTGCACTGGCCGCGATTATCCGCTGCCTGGTCTGCCTGCGTTCTGACTGCCCCGTCAAAGCCTCCCGCCCCCCTCCACAACCCGGCTGAAGGTCATGTGTAGGTGTTTCGCCTGTTGCACTGCATCACATCCAGAGCAGCAAGCTGCCTCCTGCCTCCTGCCCCTTGTCAATTACGTCCATTTTTGGCTGCGCTTCGTTGCGCATTTTTGCATTTTTTCCAAACATTTGTGGCGCCTTTTTTGTTGTTGCTGCCACTGCTGTTGCTGTTGCTGCCACTGCCACTGCTGCTGCTGGAGTTGGGCAAGTGCATTCAGTGCGCGATTATTAGGGATTTCAATCGACGCTGCACTTGACTATCAACAACGTTTCCACTGCTCTCGTGCCCCATGCCCCCAATTGTGGCGCTTGTTTGCGGTTGATGTTGCGTTTTTTTCCCACGCTTCTCGTTTTGTTTTCGTTTTCGTTTTTTTGTCGCTCGCACGTCGCCGATTTTAGCATGAATTTTTGCAGTAGGCACAACGGACACGCCTCCCACGCCTACCTACCGCCCCCACCCAGCCCAATTGGTCAATTTGAATTGTTGCACTTTTTATGCAACGGCCTGTCGCCTCGCCTGATGGAGCCTGCCACCGTTGAAGTGCGAAAATGCAGCGTAAAATGGGCAAATGGAGAAAAAAGAGAAAATGCAAAAAAAAACAAAAGCAAAGGAAAAAATTGGAAGCGATTTCGATGCTGGCTTTGGGCCTTTTTTTTTGTGGTTCGATGCGTTGATGCATTTTTGTTGCATGTGCAACATTGTGGCACAAACACTCTGCGTGTGCGTGTGTGTGTGTGTGTGTGGTATGTTGTGTTGATTGTTGCGGCAACAGCCAAAACCCAATTGACCGCAAATTTGCGGCTTTTGTGATCAGATTTTTATTGGCCCATCTGGAATGGGCTCGTTTGATTGTGTGGCAAGTGTGGCACACTTTCCACATGCAACAGCATTAAAATGCATACACTCTATTATGTTGCATATTTAATAGCCGCACATATTGTTGACAGCTCATAGAAAACAAAAACAATAAAAACAACGCCGCTGTTTATGTTCAACACTTAATTGCCGTCAATTGCAACACATTTTTTATGCCACCATTTGCCGAGATACTTTTGCCTCGCTTTAATTATGCAACATTTAAGGGAATTAAGTTATGCTTCTCATTTAGCCATTTTTAACACCTGCCTTTTCAATATTCTCTTGGCTTTAGATTTTGCTCATTCTACACATAACCTGGCCAAGAAAAGAACTCATTTTATCGGACTTTGCATGAAAATCCCCCATTTTAACTACTTCTATCTAAATCTGTGATTCTTCCCATATATCATAATCAGACTTATGATAATAAACTGTACATAAGTTAGAAAATAATTATTAGTATAGAGAACGTAACATTAAATCTGGCATCAACATAATTAATTCAGTTTAATCTTGATAAAATCTAGTCTCTGAGATCAGCTTGCTTATAGAGACATAGGCAGATAAATGGACCTAGTTAGTCGGTTTTTAATACTGATCCAGAATTTATGTAAACTTTATAAGGTTGGATGGAAAGGTAGAGTCTTCTCTCTCATTCATACTTTTCCAATACTTAATTATTTTATTTTATTTTATCTGGCGTTAATTTCAATTTTTAATTATCTTTTTTCTTAATTTTGTTGCGGATTTAATTGCATTTTGATTTGTATCCAATTTGAAGGCCTTCTTAGCAAAATCCTCTTTCTATTCCTCACAAAGATATTTATTTCAATCTAAGTAGCTAAAGCGATTTGAAACTATTATTAAATTTATGATAAGCTTTTATTTTATTTGCTGCTGCAACATTGCCATTAATAGTTTAAGCTATTAAAATTGCTTATGGTATTTGTGAATTTATTAAATATTGATTTATGGCTATGAAATCCCTTTGGATCCAATTGCACAGTAAATAAAATATGATTTAATCTTTTTTGTTTGCCAACCAGACTCAATTCACATTTATTGCTGCTGCTGCTGCTTCTGCTGCTGCTGCTGCTGCATTTATTGTTGTTGTTTTGGGCATATTTTTTATTGAAAATTGAAATCAGAATGGCGCCAAATGGTTGCAGCACAGCATGCACAAAAAGTTGGCTAACTGCACTGGGCAGCAGCAGGAATATAGGAGCTGTTGCTGCTGGGTGTTGCTGGTGGCAGTTGCTGGTGGGTTGGCTGTCACACACCCATCTGTTTGCCCTTGAGTGTTGTGTGCTTAGCCAAAAGCCATCTTTTATTTATCACCTGTCTTCGCAGTTGCAGCTTCTCACATCTATTGCTGCTGTTGGCCACAGATCGGCAGCAACATGTTGCAGCTAAGCAATGCGGCTGCAGTTTTATGAATGAAAACGTGGCCGCACGTGACAACTATTAGCAGCTTGTGGCTATTAAATGTCACTACAAAAGCCAGCAGCAGCAATAGCAGCAACAGCAACAAATTCAACGCCAGCAGCAACAACAACATGCCACAACTGCAACGTTTATGCTGCTGCTGCTGTAATTGTATGCTGCTGACATTGCTGCTGCACAAATTGTGTGTGAAAAAGTTCATACATCACAGCACAAATACGCACACACACACACACACACACACAAACAGAAAAGCGCATAAAAAGTGTTGCTGTCATGCGGTTGCTGTTGTTGTTGCTGTAGTTGATGCTGCTGCTACTGCTATTGCAAGCAACAGTGCGTTTTGCTGCAGCACACACACACATACACCCCACACACCTCAACTCACACACACACACACTCAGTGCAATCACATGCTTTTTTTGTTGTTGTTGCTGCTGCGTTTTGTGCTGATTTTTTTTTGCGCAATTCACGCGAAATGCGTTTGAAAGCGAAAGTGTTGGCAGGCTCCCACACACACCCACACCAACACGCACACACACCCACACACTCTCACGCTTTGATTGTTGCTGGTGTTAACAGCATGTTGCACGTGTCAATAGTGCATGTTGCAGGTGGGGGTCGACAACTGCCAATTGCCAATGGCCAATTGTTCGCCTCCCGTTTCACTTTTATAGCATCAATGGACAAAAATCGACGCATTTGCTAACTTTATCACACGCGAACAAAATGTTGTTGTTGTTGTTGCTGCTGCTGTTGCAGTAGCTGTTGCAGTTGCAGTTGTTATTGTTGCAGCTGTGAAAACGTTTTATTTGCCTTTCAGTTAGTCATTAAACTGTTGCTGATGCACCTTTTTTTTGGGTGTGTGTGTGTGTGGCTGTGGTCGTTTTTGGTTTTAATTGTTGGCCACATTGGGAACATCAACAACAGCAACAACAATAATTGCTACTGTTGTGCAGCCAGCAATTAATTAGTGCACAGTCGACGGCTGATTAAGTCAAATAACATTGATGATATTCCCCAATCCATCTCCCTTTCCCCAACACTTTCCCAATGCTCATCTTTTGGTAGCACTATTATGTAAGGTTATGTGTGTGTGTGTGGTGTGCGTGTGTTGTCAATTTAAATCTAAATAAATAAACATTTGAATCGCTGAATCGCTGAATGCCATTCAAGTGTGGCTAACCACAAAAACATTCCAATAAATTTCACACTTAAATTTAGCTGCCCAACTGCAAACAGCAACAAGTCAGGAAATGCAACAATACCAACAGCAACAGCAACAACAATAGCTGCAGCAGCAACAATAGCAGCAGCAACAATAATAATTACAGCCAACATATTGTCAAGTGTGCTAAATTGAAATTCAAAAGTATTATAATTGAAAAATGTTATTTTTGATATCGATTTTGCTTTGCAACGATCGACTTTCTACCTGGTATCGATTGGTGGCAGTGTTGTTATTGAAATTTAATTATGTTTGTCATATTTTAAATATATATCATGATACCTTAATGGAACCATTCCATTGTTATTTTTTCGGGAGTTTAGTTTTCTGTTAGTTGAAGCATGACAAACAGAAGTGCTTCTACCGGTTTTGGATCAGGCTTCCAAAACGGGTATGGCACCAGAACCGAGATTCTATTATATTTAAAAGAAAGAGTTAAGGAAAAACAGGAGATCAACTGGAAGTATACTTTGAATATCTTAAAATTAAAAAAAGGCTTATTTCATGACTATTTTGAAGTGTCTTCCTTTTTTTGCTGCTAAGTGAAGGTTCCTCAAGTTTAAATCTTCTGCTAAGCAGAGCAGAAGAGAGAAAAGTCGTTTCACACATTTTTAGCTCTGCAAAATCAATTCAAAAACAGAATGGTTTTTTTTTTTGAAACATATAGATATTTTTGGAAGTAAGTTGGATCCATTACCGATCCATTTGCGTGCAAGTTGACATAAGTTGGTTGCATTTGCTACAAAAGTATTTTGCCGTCAAAGCGAAGTCGTGTAATGTAACCATTTTGGTCAAAAAGCCTCTGCCAGCCACTATGGCTTTTACTCTTTGAGCCAACAGTCGGCAGTTTGAGCCCAAGTGCCTTTGGTACAGTAGGAATATATCCCTTTCTCTAAATTGACAGCCCTTGGACTAAATGCGTTTTTTGCTTAGTCTTATTGGCTCAGCAGCCAGTGAAACGCAGTGCGACGCATGCGGCAAAATCGACAGGCAAAAATACAAAAAAATACAAAATAAAATTGCAGACAGGCGCTGGAAGGATATAAAAAACAGGATGAGTTTGCTGGCTTCAAGCTGAGTGCAGTAAAAATCAAGCGACTATATAGACACACACATACTCTACTATTTGATAAGTGTGTGTGTGTGTGTGTGAGTATTGTATATATATGTGTGTATTTTCTTTTTCTATTGCTTGTCCGACTTTTTTTGTCTATTGAGTTTCAAATTTCCCGGACAGCAGCCACGTACAATGCGTTGCCTGTCCTGTCCTGTCCTGTCGCTCCTGCTCAGGATTTCTGCTGCTGTTGCTGCTGCTGCTGCTGCTGCTGAAGCTGAAGGCTTTGATAAAAAATTTTTTGGCAAATGTTTTCTGAAATCCTTCAACGTGCCCCGCTTACCCCGCCCCTTTGCCTCAACGTAACAAGCCATTGCAACAACAGCCTCTCGCATATAAATGGCATGTTTGACACACAACAAGGCAGCAGAGGGAGGGGTGCAGGATGAGTTAGGGGGGTGGCAACTGCGCCACTGCGTTGCAAACAAAATAATATGCAAAATGTTAAAAAATTTAAATGAGTGGAGTGTGCCACGTGGAGGCAGATTGCCATAAAACGTTGTTGTTGCTGTTGCTGTTGTCCAGCAGCGAAAAATTCGCGAATTTTTAGTTGATTTTCTACATGCTTGTTGTGCGGGGGCTGTGTGTGTAAGAGAGGGTGTGTGTAAGGGTGTGGGTGTGCACATGCCACTCTCCGGAGTAGTTGGGTGTGTGGGGTGCTGCATGCGTTTTTCTGTTTGATTTGCTGGCGCCTTGCAAAAGGGCAACACAGTCCAGACACAGAAAAAGAGAGAGACAGAGACAGAGAGTAAGAGATATGTAGATGCAGAGAGAGAGAGAGAGAGGGCGAGTGGGAAGAGAACTTGGGAGTAGCTTTGACAAAACATTAAAAATAAATCAAATAAAATGAACACAACTACGCAGCATATACTTTGCCTCAGCGCCTCTTCTCTGCTGCTTCTCACCCCTTGAGGCACATCAATTATTATTTTTTTCGACGGGGTTGCAAAACTCACGTTTCGCGCAAAACCAAAAAATTAATGAGAATTTGTTGACTTTTTCGGAAATTATATTTGTTTTTATTATATATAGCCGAAACTCGATCTGAGTCTAGCTAAGCCACCCAAAACAACCCTTAACTTTTTGTTTGAATGACATTTATTTTTATTTTTTATTTATTTTTATTTTGTTTTTTAATTTTTTATAATTTTTTTATTCTGGGGCGCATTTAAATGAAAGTCAGTTGCAAGGTTTGAGGCGACGCGTTCTAAAAATTGAAAACAGCCGCCCAGCAGCAACTCAAATGTTATGCAGGTCTGTGGCAACAACAATAACAACAGCAGCAACTTATTGGCTTTGCGAACAAAGGCTATGCAAATGTCGTTATGCGAAATACGAGTAATATAAAGTATAAAGTACCGAGTATAATAAACATAAGCGATTAAGCCAACGTTGCACAGTTGCAACTACAAAATTGTACAACAACTCAAGAGTGCTCTCTCAGAATAAGATACCCAGTAGTCAGCTGAGAAATATCGAATATGCATTTCTGACTGATGATTTTATGAATTTAAAAATTGATTATTAAAATGAAGTGTGGAAATTTCAGAAAACCAAAAAAGAGATGCTGAAGAAATTAAATTAATTAATTTATCTGTTATAATTCTTTGATCTTAGAGTGTACGAGAAGTTATCAATCTTATATATAAGATATGTATTTACCACTTATGACAAGGAAAAGCTTCATGAAATACTTATAAAAAATGAAATAAATTATTTTGTAGATACATATTATATTCTAGACATGCACACAAAATAAGGGCCTATAAATTACAGGGTATATTATTATGATACCACAAGGAATAGCCACATATGACGATGCCGATTTCAACTTTGAAGCTAAGGTTGAAGAAGAAAAAGATAAATGAAGATGATGGCAACGATGCCAACAATTACAGAGCCGTTTTCCATAATATGCGAAATATAAACAATAAATGCTGATGGTTGCTGCGGCTTAAAGCAGCCAGGGGGGACAAGGAGACACAGAGACAGACAGATGGAAAGACAGACAGACAGCAGGACAGACGGAACAACAACAAATCATGCACAAGACAATGGGCCACATTTTGTGAGTCGCTTTGCTGCAACTTATAACAAACAATTACACATATTTTGCATGTTGCGAGCGGGTGCGGGGAGAGGTGGCAGGGGGTGGGAGTCGAGGGGGAGGGATAGGTTATGATGCTGGGCGCCAGGCCACCGGTAGCTCGAATTTTAGCGAACAATTGTTGATCTCTGCAACAAGTTGCAGCAATGCACGCACACATGCACATAGCGTCTTTAGATGAGCTGCAGCTGAAGAAGTTGTTGCAACAACAGTAACAGCAGCAACAACAACAACGGTAACAGCAACAGTGCCCAACGAGGCATGCAAAGCAGCCGCAACAACAACAACTTAAGCTACAGATTCGGATTGCTGCCTCTACGGTTGCTGTTGCTGTTGCTGCCACAGTAGCAGCCAAAATAGTTGTTGGCGGGGCATGAGCTGTAAGCTCTGCCGGGCCGCTGTCGGTGGCTTCACATCGCCCACGAAGAAACACGACGCGTCGGCGGCACTCTGAGAAAACGTGCACCGCCAAAAACCACCGGGCAACAGCAGCAGCGGCAGCAGCCACAGTTACAGCAGTTTGTTGCGGCGGCTACTGATGCTTCACTCTAACCATACTTACTACAAGCCACTACTGTGGCCAGCAACAACAACAACAACAACTGCAACTGCAACGCAGATTTTCTATTTCTCTAAGCAATTTAAGATACTCTAACAATGTATTGACTACAACAAGCAACTTGAGGGGCAATAAGAAGATTGAAATAAAAATAAATTAAGCTAAATATTCAAGATGAGACTGAGAGAAAGAGAGACTAGTGAGAGGGAGATAGAGGAAGAGGGAAAGAGAGAGCTGCAGCAGGATTCTCTATTATATATATAGTAAGGTCTAAGCTATGAGTACTTCTAATAATATCAAGATCGACGCCATCACAGATCAGTGCATATAATTCTTATAGCTGTGTTTCAAACATTGTTACAGGGTATAATTATTTCATCACCTTTGCATATATCATTATTTGAAGAGAGCATTAGAGCATTTAAGATTCGTTTGGCTTCAGCTCTTTTCACTTGCGTTGGCTGACTGGCTGTAATGTCTTTCTTAGGCGATTGTCCAAACCCCTTCCCAGCCTTTGCTCCCTACCTGCCCAACCCTCCTGCCCCCCTCTAACCCACGTCCCCCCCGCCCCACGCTGCAAGTAAAGTTAAACATCATATGCTGCTGTTTTGCGGCAGCAAAACATTTTTGCAGTAGCAATTGGCTTCATTTGAAATTGTCTTTGCATTGTTATTGTTGCCTCTTAAGTATATTCCTATGTGTGTGTGTGTGTGTGTGTTTGTGTTTGTGTGCTGAAGCATTTTCCCCTTGGACAGGTTTAATAAATATGTTCAAGGAAATGCTGTTTGGTAATTGTTCGTTGGCGTCTTTTTTTCTTCTCCCTCTTTTTGGCTGCTGCAATTTTTGGGCAAGTTTCTTTTGCTTGGCTGCATCTCTTTGAGTTGTTCGCTCTCTTTCGCACTTACTGTCGCCGTCTCTGTCTGTTGTTTGGCAACCGGAAATATGGCGCCGCAATGAACCTTTACTATCATTTATGAGATCTGCTCGCTTTGGTAATTTTTTAACAATATTTAAAACAGTTTTGCATTTGCAGTTGCATTAACTTCTTATGTAAACATTTGCATAACCAAGCCAGCCAAAATAATATTAAATTGGATACATAAGTGTATGTGCACACACTCACACACACACCCATATACACACATCAAGAGCAGAAATTGAAAATGAGTTTACGCAGTTGACAACAGCAACAAAAAAATTGTTTTCTGGCTGACATGTCGTATGCGCAATGTTGCCATTGCTGCAGCGACTGTTGCTGCTGCTGCTGCTGGTCGCCGTTGGCGCAGGTCAGTAAACCGCCAATAAAATCAACGTTGCAGCCAGGACACTCGTCTCTGCCTGGCCCCCCCCAGTCGCATCCATTCCTTTTGCACGTTGGCCCAAAATGAAAATTGAACTCATATTTATTTAACTTGGGCTTGGACTCGTTATTGCTGTTGTTGCAAGCCAGCCAGCCTGCCTGCCTGCTTGCCTGCAAGCCAGACCGCCTAGGCCCAATTCATCAACAGCCATCCGAGCATTAGCCGTCAGTCCATCAGTTCGTCAGACGAGTGATTCGAGTCCTGCTGCGGCTACTCCTGGGCTACTCCTGGGCATGTGTATGCTGTATACTCTTTTGTCTACGAATTTTTGAGTTTTGAGTTTGCATACAAGATGAGTTCTGTCGAGGCACAAACACACACCACTCACACACACACACACAGGATTGCTGCTGCTGCTGCTGCTGTGTCCTGTGCCCATGTCCATGTCGAGTGCGTGGTTGCCTTTGGGTGCCGTAATAAAATGTCATTCGTCATTTGGTTTTTGCGTGTGCGTTGCCCATCGCAACAACACGCCCCCCCCACCCCTATACCCATCATATTCACTACAACCCCTAAGCCACCCCCACATCCAACTGCTGCTGCTGCTGGTGCCAATAACTTCAGCAACTGCAACAACGACAACTAATCGCATTGTCTGCACTTTTTGTGTATGCAGCACGCAGTTAGAATGCGAAACCGAAACAGAGAACAGAAATCTGTAGCACTGCAACGAAACGTTGCATATTCGTTCCAATGCACCCCCCCTCCCCCATCAGCAGCATCTCTCCTCCAATCCACACCCCACTCCTTTTGCAGTTGCCGTTCGCATTTAACAATTCTATTAATTTGTTTTGTTCAACATAAAAGCGCTCGCACAGAAATCAAAAGCAAACGTGTTGCTCCATCTCTACTCCTATCTACACTGAGAGAAATATCTGCAGCTGGAGTGCACCTTTTGTAGTTTGCGTAGCTGACAAATCGATCTGTGTTATGTATTTAATTAGCTGTGAATCTAGCCTTAGCTCGGAGCTGCAAACCCTTGACTCAGTTTCTCTCAGTGCACATATAGATATCTAAATTCAAATGTGCATCTACTATTTAGTATATTGTGTGTGCTGTAAAGCCGAATCCATTCGGTGCTGCTGAATAAAGCACAACTGGATTGCCACACTGCGTTTTATTATGACAATTTCGAATTTAATTTCTTATGCAATTCTTTTAGTTGAGTTTGGATTCGTTTCGTTTTGTTTCGATGCATTTCATTTAAGTTAGTTTATTTTGCTGTTTGCATGGTTTTTAGTTCATGCATTTATATTCTGAATGCATGGACAGAGACATCTCGACTCGGCCATAAAACCATTCACACAGAGACTCGTTGAGTGCGACATGTCCTTTCGTTCGAAAAATGTTCAACGCGGCGAATGCATTTCATATGAACAACAGCAATAGCAACGACGATGTCACCTAATGCAGCTGCTCCTCCCCCGCCACCATCCTCCTACTCATAGGGGTAAAGGACCCTTGCCAGAGATACATATATTCAGATATTGTCTTCGCTCCGTTGACGACGACGGCGATTTCACAATATCCCCAAATTCTACAAAACTAAAATATATCATTGTGTGTGCTTGCCACGACGCCCCCTTGTTACCACACCACCCCCTACGCTCCTTCCCGCCCCTATGCGTAATTTGCGTATGTTTGCAGAATGCGAAAAGGGTTGCGTGAATCTCCGTCTGCTCCTAACTGAAAATAATGATAGGCGCTGCAAACAGCCTCCACTTTGTCTGAAACCTCCAACTCCCTCTTGCCTGTGTGTGTGTGTGTGTTGGGGGGTGTCTTTTAATTGTCAATGCATATTTGGGTGTGCCAGCCTCCAACTCCGCCCCGTCCCGCGCCGCCTCATTGGCTTGTGTTTGCTTTAATCCGGCCATTGTGGCTCGATTTATGATTTATTTTTTGGTGGGTCAAATGGGCGCAGTGCCTTTTATACTATATAAGGATGGATATATGTGGATATATATATACATATGTGTGTGTGTGTGCAGTATCTTTCGAATAATGTTGCACTTTGATATCGCATTCGAATATACCATATTAAATTAGCATTTATGAAACAGCAATAGCAATTACTTAACTGAATATTGTTCGAGTGTATAATTGAGAGTGCTGACTTATGAATAATAGCATTTTACATCAAAATTCAATAATAGAAGCGATAATGTATATATATATATAAATGTAGTTAACTCTTTTGTATGTATCATATAATAGTCAAGCAAAGTGCAGATTAAAATAGTTAAAAATATTTAATTAATCATTTATTATTATCTTGTTTCTTCCGATTAGCAACGATAACTTTAACACTAGTAATTAATTTGAGTATAAAAATATAATAGTCACCCAAAGTACAGTTTCCCCGGGCTAAGAATATTTAATTAATCATTTATTAATATCTTGTTTCTTCTGATATTAGCAACCGAGTAATTAATTCAAGTATAAACATCTTCAGTTTTTTTGATCTGTTCGATTTTCCTCATCTTTATTTTGATTTTATCAAGTTCAATGTGCTACCTCCCACTGATCTTGAGCCAATTGTAATGCTAAATCTGAGTTTGTCTTTTGTCCTTTTTGACTATATCCTTCAGATTATGCTCACAAGCACTCACACTCGAGTGTCGTATTCGGAAGTCGTAAATTTGTTATCTTTGATCTCAGTTCATACATATCTAAGCTACCCGTAACGACAATTGTCATCAGCTGCATTATCTAGCAAATGTAACTAACGGCAGCCTGTTCAGGTACGCCTGCTACGTAAAGGACCTGCTGGACCTCCAGGCAGACAGACACAGACAGACAGGCAGACAGATAGACAGAAAGTGGAGCTGCTCCTCTCAAACAGCACTAGTGTCCTTTTGTTGTATTGTTATCGCATGGTTTGGACTGGACCTGGCACCAGGACCCGACCAGAACTGAGCCTCACCAGCGACCACAACAACAACCGCAACAACAACAACAATGATGATGATAATTCGAATGGTCATTATTTATATTCTTTGAAAGTGTTTTTGCGTATTCAAAAATTCTATTAAGGAAGTTCAAGTACAAAAGTTTTGTTGCTGCAGCACAAGCTTGTGCCCCGTTGTTGTGCCTCCGTTGTTCATGCATGTCGAATGCATCACCGAAAAGGGGGCATTCCTCGTTTGGTGAGCTAGAGGGAGCAGAGGGGGGTGGGGGAGGGAGTTAGGCTGACTAGGGCTGTAAAATTGGGTGTGGATTGGTTTACTGCTGCTCTGCTGGTTGCTCTGCCTCTGCGGGTGCCTCTGCCATGTCGTCGCCAACGTCATTCTCGTCATCATCATCGTCGTCATCATCATCATCATCATCATCATCATCGTCATCATCGTCATCATCGTCATCATAATCATCGTTGGCAGCGTCATCGTTTGTGTAGTTTTTGCGTTTATTGTTGCATTTCTGATGTGATTTTTAGTATTGTCCAGCGACGAATGCAATGTGCTCAGCATTTTTGAATATGTCCTGCGTGTGGCTCTCTTTTCTGGCTCCCTCCCTCTCTCTCTCTCTCTCTCTCTATCTGTCTCTCTGTCTCTGCCTCTCTATCTCTCGATGCATACACATGTGTGGGTGCGTCCTATGTTAAATTGTTTGCTTGATGCTCGATCAAAAATGACAAATGTATCCACAGTGAGCGCAAGCAGTATAGGCATCTACGGTGGTGCATCCACCAACAATAGTTGCTAGATGAAATAATAAAATAGTTAGAACATATCTAAATATATATTCAATTTTATATTTTACAATTTGCAACTTTAAAAAATTTAAATATAATAAGTAAAATATTTGGAAATTGAAATTAATATTGATGCGAGTATCGAGTATCGAGTAAAATACAACTGTGAGTATTGCAATTCGAACTGTATAAGATATTTATGTTTAATATTTCAGCTCGGTAAATAAGTGCACACATTTCTGGCACAAACTGTGTGCATCATGTTGCAAACATGACGCACTCAGATGCATTCTGCTGGAGTTGTTGTCGCCTGCATTTGCTGGCAAAATGTTAATTTGAATTTGTGAGCATGTCATTAACACACGCACACACCAACACACACGCACACACACACGCACACACACTCATACAGGCACAACAACAATGCTACACGCAGGCGGTGGAAATGCATTTGACAAATGCGTTGTTAATGATGCAAAATGCAATTTTCGAAAATGCACAAGTTTTGTAGTTTGATTTGATGCCAAAATAAAAACAAAAACCGAATGAGAGAAGGGGTGGTGGGGGGGGAGGAAAGAACTTTTGACAACCCGTACCGAAAATACACATTAGGCAGGTAGTACTGTGCCGCAACGGGATTTAAATATAAATTATAAATACAAACAAAATGAGGCACATTTCTATATAAACAAAAAACTCAAGTTAGAAATAACTAAACAATGTGCCGCTTGCGCTTTAATCAGCGCCGCCTCAAAGCGAGCGGGCAACAACAACAACACCAGCAACAACATCAGTTGTTAGATCAACAACTCTGGCAACAACTCAATTACCAACAACAACAATTACAACAACAAGCAAAGAAGGCGGCAACAAACGGCCGCTAACATTCATCACCACAAATTTAAATTGCTTTTGTTTATATACATTTTCCAACACACATACTAACACACACAATCGCATACAGCATAAGTAGAAGACAGTTGGAAAATTTAAAGAAATGCGCTGTTAAAAGCAATGGAAAATAATTTCCCAACACGCCGCATTTGTTTAATTATAAATTTCTGTCAAGATTGTTTTTCTTTTTTCTGTTTTTTTTTTGTTTTTTTTTTTGTGTCTAGCTGCTCAAAGGAGCGCCGCCGACGTCAACATCGTCTTCATCGTCAACATGTTGCCATCGTCACTAATACACACACACACACACACACTCAGCACTCATACAGTTACAGCTAGTCAAACAAATAAACAATTACCGAGGGCTGCTTCTCCCTCCAAGATTTGTTCCCATTCCCATTCCCATTTACAGTTGCATTTGCCAACGTTGCTGCTGTTGCGTTTTTGATGTTGTTCTGTTATTTTTGTGGTTGTTGTTTTTGTTGTTGTTGTTGTTGTTCTTGAATTCTGTATGTTGCTTGTTGTCGATTGAAACAAACGCAACACGTTAAAGTCTTCCGATTCTTGATTTGTTTGCTCAACATTTATTGAAGATCAAAGCGAACGCTGAGTTTCCAGCTTGTCAACTGTACCAATAAAGCAAACTTTACTTGCCCCTCTAGCCCCGCTCCCCCTCCCTTTCCCAGCCATAAAATGCAATTTATAACAAAATAACAACACTATCAACGTGCGCTGTTTTTCAATAATTATATAAACATTTAAAATGCTGATGCATTACTTTTTCTGCTCTTGCGCACAAACTGAAAATTTACAGATCGAAACTGAAATACTCTGCGAAATTAGTGAACTCTCAAGATGGGGTTACAATATACCCTAACAAAATAATAATTACTTTTTCTACTGATTTTTCTATATTCAAATAAATGATGTCATTTAGCAGCTGTAGCAAACGTCTTGAGGGAAGCAGCATACCCCATTTTATTCATTTATTCATTCTCAGATTTACAGCATACAATGTGTGTGAGCTGCGAGCGAAATATATACATATTGATATTCTCATAAGCTTTTAAGATCTCAGCGAAACAACAAATTATTAATATAATGTATTCAAGGGAATTATAAACAGATCTTGGCAATATTTCGTTCACATCAGAGTTCAGTTCTAAACACAATTAAAACCCGGGCAATACAATGAAGTCAAAAAGAAGTGAAGCGGATCGTTAAAGTTGTTATGCCCCCCCGTGACCCTCCGCTCCACTCCCTCCTACTACCCCGCATACCCTTGCCCCTCAATGCCCCGCCTAATAGGGGGCAGTAGTAGTAGTGGTTGTTGCTTTTTGGCTCGTTTCGCTTTGTCATCGTCGACGTCGTCGTCGTCGTCGCTTCCAGCGTCGTCGTATACAAAACAAAGTCGCCAACTATAAAAATTATAGTTAATGTATAAATTTAATGGCAACTCGTTTATTAAAAATTTTATTTGAATTCTTTTATTTATACGTTTTATACGCTCTTTTGCGCACGCTCGCAGTTGCTGCAGACTGCTTTCGCAGTTGCGGGCAACAATGTTGCATAGTCGACGACAGCGCTGACGATGACGATAATGATGACGTTTGCTGCTGGCGATAATGATGTTTGCCCCCGTTGCAGTTCGCGCTGCCCCTGCAACGTCGCCTCAGCCATAAATCGAAAGAACAAATCGCTGCGGCAAAGGCAGTAAAAGCAAATAAACCCAAGTGCAGACGTAATAAACTCGCTGATGTTATGGACGCAACGCAAGGGTACTCAGAGGGGGTGGAAAGGGAGGGAAGAGATAGAGGGGGGGGGGGGGGGGGCACCTGCATCTGGAGTTGTACTTCTATTACAACAAGCCGCTGCTGCAGTTGCAGTTGCGCGAAAATGGCAATGGAAATGGGGAAGGGAAGTGCGCAATTGGGCAACGAACTGAGGTCATTATTGCAACTATTGAAATAATTCGCGGTGCATGTGGGTGGCAGACTGCCTGCATGCCTCACCGACTTCAGGACTTGACCAGTGTGTGTGCGTGTGTGTGTGTTTGTGTGTTGCTCCCCCCTCCACTTTAAATTATGTTAAAATCACCTCTTGTGCGCACATTTTATACATGTCATTTCCGGTTTACGCTTTTTTATATGCCACTGATTATGATCCACTGGCCACTAGCCACTTTGCCTTTTGCCTTCGCACAATTTCAGCTAAACGACCGACCGACCAGCTGAAAGTTGTACTCATCTGTCATGGCATACTTTTTTCCTGCTTCTTTTCGTTTTTGTTGCAACTACTTATTATGGTAGGATACTGGGTTACAATGTTGCCCAGACATGGATAAGAAATTGACTGGAAACAAGTAAGAACAGCAATATTCAGAAAGCTAATGATAACATACCCTTACCCAGCGGAGTCCAACCGACATGATATGGCTTGGCCATAGAAATCTTATCCCACAGTGTGCTCTATCTAGAAGGAGACACAATTTGAATGTCAAACACTATGCTGATAATGATTTCACATTTCATTTGATTAGGCTTTTATATATTATTCACTGAAAGTCTCATTTAAATTCTCTTGAGTAAATGATTTTGGATGAAATTTGCATCTATTCTTAGGAATACCAAGTGAACATAGCTGCTTGCAACAAATGTTTGTCCATTTGCTCAGCTGGCATTCCTCATTAGTTTTCATTGAGATGTACTAAAGATTTCCATCTCATAACTGGATAAGTGTTGGAACGAAAGTCGTTCTTAACAACTAATTGCACTGCTGCCCCATCCATATGCCCATTCCCCACTCCACAATCCCCTTTGCCCATTCCCCATTCTGCCATCCACTCTGCCTAAGCCAAACGCTTACGGTTAAGCAACGTTGTCAGAAGCTTATGCAAGGCCAAATCACTCTCTCAATCATACGCACACTCGCACTCTTCTGCTTGCCCCTCCTTTCCCTCCCTCTCTATCTATCTCTTTCTATAAGTGCAACAAGCTTTGGAACTAGTTGAGAGACTAGACAGCAAGTAACGTGTTTGTTCTAGATTTGCCACAGACTCAACAGACTGGCAACAATGTTGCAGCAACTTGTTGTTGCTGTTGCTGTTGGGTTTGTCGACCGTCGACCAGACAACAAACTAATTCGTAATTCCATTTAGCAGCAAATGCCGTTAGTCAAGCATTTTGCATTTAGTTTAGTCTAATAAACTAGATGACTTTATACAAATGTGGCAATTTGAGGACAACAACAACAACAACAACAGCAAGAACAACAACTTGTCTCAAGTGGAGGCCACTCCTCAAACATCTGTCGGCAGCCTTTGAGAGTCGCCGTGTGTGGAGAGGGAATGAAGTGCAGCTGTTATCATATCTTTCACTTAAAATAAATAAAATTACAATTTAATAATAATAACAACGAGTCTCCCCCCCTCCACCACAAGTGTGGGCGGCACAACAAAAGCAACAAATAGTTAATTAATTATTACCAGTTGTGAGTTGCGAGTTGCGAGTTGTGAGCATTTCTGACAAAAGTGTTTTAGCTTTGTATTCTGGCCGATTGACTTTTATTTTTTGTTTCCCAACTGAAGCACATAATTGAAACTTGTTGACTTCATTGGGGGCGTCTTACCCCTCCCTCTCACTCTGATAATATTTGTTGTTTTACCTATTTTATGTTAAGTTTCACTTGCCGCACTCTGATATTGATAGCTTGACTTGAGTTGCCTCGACGCGACTCGTTGCTGCTGCTGCTGCTGCTGCTGATGATGATGATAATAATAATAATTAGTAATTATATTGTTGTAAAAATAAACTTGTTTTAATTGCTTGCCAATCGCTCTCTCAGATATGATATGAAAAGCAAACCAATCGTGAAATAACTGAAAATGCTAAAACATGATAACAAACAATGCAACAACAAACGATTGAATTTTATATACGCCATAAAGGGAATGGAATTTCAGATAGGCAGATAACATATTCATTTACCTTATTCACCAATTCTGAGTACACTCAATAAATACAACAATTAATTTACGTAAAGTATTTAAAAGATTCCACCAGAACAACAATTTGAAAAGTAAACACATAAAGTTTGATGAATAATGTTCAATTGTGCTAAGGCTGAATAATCGAATATATTAATAAAATCTGTACAGATTTCTGTAAATATCTTACCAAATTCGAAGATATTTATATTATTTACGATTTATGTCAAGCAGCAACTTAGGCAAAATCTGTTCATTTATTTAAAGATCTTAAACATGATAATGCATATCAAAAGTTATCTATTCTTGTCTCCTAAATCGTTGCAATTTGTTTTGTTGTTTCTTAACTGAACAACAGAATTTGTAAACACTGTAAAAAATACATTTTAAATATAAAATTACAACTCTTGATGCAAGTAGAATAAATTACGTATCTTAACTTGAATCTGTGCTTGAACTTGAGTGGTGAGCAGGCATCCAATTTGATGGATGGTTATTAATTCTTGACTGAAGATCTTATCTGCTGAATCTGATCTGAAGTTGGTTTCGTTTTTCGTTCAGTGTAATAGATCCGTTAACAAATCGAATGTTGTTTAGTTGCAAATTTGCATCTGCTTTTGAAGGCGTTGTAGCATTTTGTGTTTGTGGTGTTTGCCACTTGAAATGTTACATTAACCCAACTGTTGTGGCAGCAACCACAGTCAATTGGAGAGTTGCTTGATCTGTATGTGGTGGTGCAGTCAGTTGCCTCGACTTTGACAACGATTGCGAACCACAGACGATATCGAAGCTGAGTTCGAAGCTGAAGTGGTTCTGCCCACATGATATACAAATCAAAGTTTGTTTTGCTCTTTGGAGGCGCTGGCAATGTTTGTCTCAATTAGTGGCATAATTCATGCTGTCGCAGCTGTCATTTGTTGCTATTGCTTGTTGTTGTTGTTGTTGTTGTTGCAAGTTTGCGAGTTGTTTACACTCCGTACATATTTTGTCATTTAATTAAAGGCCAATCAAAATGCAGACGGCTGTGTCTCTATAAGTCTGACATTATGCATATTGTATATATCACTATATGCGATAAACAAAACTTTGAATTATATCCGCTAGCATGGTCAACGAACGGTAAACTTTCCTTATATCACAATATAAATATCGCTTTTCCAATCAAAGTGCGTAGAAATTTATTGAATTGCAAATTGCTAAATAAAATATCGTCGCAATAATGTAAAATGCATTTGACAGTTGTTTATGAATTTGCATGTCAGCTGATCTATCAGGCACAGAAAGGGGAAACGAAAGAGACAGACAGAGAGAGAGAGAGGGAGAGAGACGCACCAGCAACAATGTGTGGCGAAAAAAAACTGGTTACTGCAACATAATAAAATATTTTATTTAGTGTTTAGTTCATTTTGTGCAGTCGCCAAATTTATGTGCAACAAAGTTGCAAACAGACAGGGAGAGCAAGAAAGAGAGAGAGAGAGAGAGGGAGAGGGAGAGCGAGAGAGAGAGAGTGTGAGGTACATGCGTTGTTCTGGTTCTGGGTGCAAGTTTTGTTGCCTGTTGTTTGCTTTAGCTAAACATTGTAAAAATATCTGCCACACATCTGCGACTCGAACGATCAGCGATCAGCAATCAACGATCGACGTTTCTTCTTGGTCGTCTTCTTTTTGGTCATTAAAATTGCAACGTGCTGTTTACTGTTGTTGCTGCTGGCTGCTGCTGCTGGCTGCTGCTGCTTGTGGCTGCCACATTTATTGCACAGGCGTTGGCTTTGTGTTGCTCGTTTTTATTAAATCAACGAAGCAATTGCAATTTAATATTAAAAATAATAACAAACAGCAGCAGCAGCAGCAGGCAGCATGGTGCATGCAGCAGTAGCTGGCAAGCAGGCAACTGCAACTTCGCATTGCTCGTATTGCATTCTTGCAGTTAATTATTTGCCCCCTCTTCCGGGGGTGCAACAGAATCAAGAACAGAGACCACAGACCAGAGTTGCCTGTTTTCTCCAGTTCCATTGAAAATGTTTTACTGCACGCTTCGTCGGTCAATGCATGTCAGTTGTTGCAGTTGTTGTTGCTGCTGCTGCTGTTGCTGCTGTTGCTGCTGTTGCATCTGCGTCTGATCTTGCAACAACTTCCTACTTCTTGTGGCATTTGCGCAAATGTAAACAAATTAATTAATTGCCTTTACTTACAATCATTTAAGCTCTCTCTCTCTCTCTCTCTCTCTCTCTCTGTCTGTCTCGATGTGCAGAGAAATACAAAATGATGCTTGTAAAATATATAAATTTATTGTGATAATCAGTCGACGTGCTTAGAAGATATTCAAGATGTGTTCTGATTGCATAGCTACAAATTATTGTATGTTCATTTAATGTATTCCTCGAGTCAAGTCTTCTTCCTGTTGTGGGACTGCTGTGATCATAAATGAATAAATAAATATGAGCGGCAAAGAGCTCCACATATTAATGAAAAGTGTGGTAAACCAATTTAATTACCAATTAATAATCTTTTCATAACTCACAGTAAATAATTTCTTGATAAAAATAGCAAATTGTTAATGAGATTGAAATATAAATAAGACATTTGAAAGAAGAGCAAAATACTCATCAGAAGAAAGTTAATTATTGATATATTATTATTATTTTAAAATATTCTTGTTTACACATTTTTTGTATATTTCGAGTTATTTTATATACCCGATAGCAAAAACGAGACAGTTTTGACGTCATTTAAACAATTTGCAATTCATCAGCTGACGACAACTTATGATTTTTATTGAAAGCATTTTATTACTCTTCCTATCGATAACAATTAAGCTTATCAGACAGGAAATCATATTGAAAATTCTTATGTTAGTTCGATTTCGATAGTGATTAACTTGCATAATGCACAAAATAGCATTGGAAGTCTCTTAATGGATTATGCATGGGGGGCACATAAATAATTGCTGCTCTTGTTCTTCATCATCCTGCTGTGCTCTGCCTGCCTGCCTGCCTGACTGCCTGCCTGACTGCTAGCCACACACGCATACAACAACGACTACAGCTACACGAATACATTGCACACTCTACATAAATAACGCATACGCCAGGCTGGCCAGCCAGCAACCACCCATAAGGCAATGGACGCAACGCACATTTTACAGTCGACACTTGTGCTTAGGACACTCAACGACGAATATGCATATATATATATATATATATATATATATATGTATGTTTAACTATATGAGATATATGTATAGGTGAGTGGGTGTGTGTGTGTGTGTGTATATATAGAGAACACCCACACAGCGTGACGGGCTTTGCTCGCTCGAGATTGGCTGCGTCAGCCAACCAAAAATCTTTACTGTTGCGAAAAAGTTGAACATTTTCGCACAAAAAGGCGCGGCCGACGACGACGACAACAACGAAGACCATGACGATGGGTGGTTAGGAGGGGGGTTAGCAGGAACCGCAGCAACGAATACGACGCACAAGGCAAAGGCAAAGCCAGGACATTAGATGACCATGTGTGTTTGTGCTGCTGATGCTGAATTTGAAATTCAAAATGCCAGGCGGTCCTTACTGCACAGCTCCTCTTTACGTACGGAGCAGTGCGGAGCGAAGGATGAGTGCTGTGGAGCCGTCCGTCAATGTCCTGCTGCTGGACGTTAACGCAAAAATGCGTCGAGCACAAGTAGAAGGCACAACTTTTTGGGTGCAACTTCCCCAAGCCAGCCAGCCCCCAAAGTTCTGGGCAAATGAAATGAAAGCGCGCG
Source organism: Drosophila paracracens (assembly GCA_035044025.1). NCBI lineage: Eukaryota > Metazoa > Arthropoda > Insecta > Diptera > Drosophilidae > Drosophila > Drosophila paracracens. Next base: position 1,681,411 of record JAWNMN010000394.1, read on the forward strand.
CGCCTCGCCTTGCCTCGCCTCTGTGAGTGTGAGAAGGATGAAAAGGACACCCACTCAAACCCAGAAAACCCGCACGTTGGCTAGCTAGCTGACTGGCCATCAGATCCAGAGAGCGAGGTCCTTTTTCGTGGCTGGTGAAAGGCGAACTCGAGGCTGGCGATGGTCGGCAGCAAACGGCAATGGCTTCTAATGCGCAAGGATATTCGTAAAATGCAAATGTGCAGAAACGAAACGAGATACATACGCACATACACGCACACACACACACACACACACGCACCCATACACAGAAAGGATACTCCATCTTTGCAGCTGCTGGTCAGTGGAAAACACAAAACTAACGGCACATCGTTAAGGTGGCGGTAATGGCATTTCGGGGCCACGTTCGACGATTTTAAACACCTACGAGCTAGTGGCAGCCACACACACACACGCACCACACCCACACACACACACATGCACGCATCTCTGCTGTAGCTTCGTCGTCTCCTGCGTGGTTTTTGTGCGTTTCCGCCAAGTCACAAAATGGCGGCTGCAGCAGTCGTCGGCAATTTGGTAACTTCACCCAACCCCCCTTTTGTTCGACTATCGAATGTTGTTGAGGGCCCAACGCCAACATGAGGCAACTTTGGCAGCAGCGCAAAAAGGCGGCGAATGAAATTTCAGCAAAAAGCCTTTGAAAATGGGTGCAGGCGGCAGCAAGTTGCAGATGCGGATGCAGATGCAGATGTAGATGCTGCTGCAGATGCAGATGCAGATGTGGTAGGTGTGGAATTCTCCCCAACGGGTTGAGGCATTTGTGGCACCGGAATGCAATATCAGCAACATTTTCGATGATATAGCACTGATCTATATTTCATTATGCAACTTATCAGATGTAATCACCTGAAAATTATGAAATTAGTTTTGTACATTGACATTTAATAGTTGATATATATATTGTAGATTATATATATAATTTACTTTTCTTATATTAATGTAATATTTTTCATTTGTTGTTCAAAATCTTGGCGAATTCTTCTTCATTTCTACATTCCTATTCTGTCGAATTCCATGCAGTGCTCACATAGTTTTTGCCCACTGTGCAGGAAGATACTCACACTGCATTTTCATGCGCTGCCCGCTGTCCGTTGCACGTTCCACGTGTTCCCCGTGGCCTCTCCACCCCCCAGCATTTTGGTTGCTGTTGCTGTTGCTCATCAGCGCTGTTTGCTGCGCCGTTATTTTTGCTTTTCCTGTGGCAGCCACACATCCTTTGCCTGCAGCTCAGCTTCGTCTCTTCCTTTGTTGCTCCTTCTGCTGTTGCTCCTGCTCCTGCTGCTGCTGCTGTCCATTGTTGTTGTTTTGTTCGCAGAATTTTCGTTTCCGTTTCCTGGCTAAACGTGCGTGTGTGCGCCTACGAGTATGTGTGCGTGTGTGTGTGGGGAAAACAAAAGCAAAAATCTTTGAAAATTGGTAGAAACGGATGCCAGCTTGCACATTTGCAGAACGTGGCCAGGCCCAAAATCTAAACCCCTAGCCGAAAAATCCACCCCCCCTCACAAACCCCTCCTCGAGTGCAGCCCCAAAGTCGCTGGAAGTTTTCATCGTAGTCGCTGTTATCGATGACGATGTTGACGACAACGACGACGACGACGTTGATGTTTTGGACCAACTACTGCGATGAGGCAACAGCAACAGCAACAGCATCAACAACATGCACAACAACAATGGTTTAGGTGCCCAACAACAGTTTCGATGCATAACATTTTTGGTTACCTCAACGCCGGAAATGACAAACGCAGCGCAGCAATAACAAAAAGCCCAAAAGCAAAGTTTAACAGTCCAAAGAATTTACTGTCAACAGCAACAAACTCACCCAGACCCAATCATTTTTAGTACGTGTTTAGCTTGGCGAATTATACTATTCCAAACACACACACACACACACACACACATACACACAGCGTATATATAGAGTGTATGTATATATGTAGTCGAATAGCTCATTATCGATACCGCAACGCCATCGAAATTCGTTGCTCGTTGTGCCCACTGTACTGGTTGCCTGGTTCTGGTTCTGGGTCTGGGTCTTTTATGTTGTGCCTCGCCTGCACTTAATTATTATCAGCAAATATGCAGCCATGCCCGTTCCAGATGCCTGCCACCACAGCCCCACCCAGCTGAGCCTACTCCTTTTACTACACACACTCTCTCTCTCTCTCTCTCTCTCTCTCTCTCAAACTCTTTCCGTCTCTCGATGGCTGTGCAAATTTTCTCTAAAACAAAATTAATTCCGATTTTTGTTTTTGTAGAAAATTTTGGCGTTGCCCAGCAGTAACAACAACAACAACAACGACGACAACATCCTCGTCGTTGGCAACAACAACAACAACAACAACAACGTTGACTTTGCCCAGGACTTTTCGGGAACGCACAATTTCTGTCCCAAAAATCCGCAAACTGCAATCTAGCTGCCTCCCTTCCTACCTCCCTCTGCCCATCCCATGCCACACTTTTCGCATATGCAATTTACGCCTGCAGGCCTCGAGGTCCGGTCAGTGTATACACACACACACACACACACACACACACGCACACACGCACATCCGGCCGAAAGTTTTCTAGGTGCCCAGACACTTTGCATGCGTATTTTGCACGCATTCTAGAATTTCAATTAAAAATAAATCACAAAGCGTTGCTACCCTGGCCGCAAACTCCCCCACCCAAACTCCAACTCTCTTTCACTCTCTCTCTCTCTCTCTCAGTGTGCCCCCGTGTTGCATTTGCATCTCTGCATCTGCATCTCGCGTCGCTGTGTGTTAGAAAATGCATTGCATTTTGCACACGCATCCAATTTCTGCCTAGGCACCGGACCCACCGCCCCAGCCTGTGCTGTGCCTCTTGCTGCAGTTGCAGTTGCAGTTGCAGGAATAGCTAACGATGCCTCTGCCTCTGCGTGTGCTGTTGCCGGTGCTGACCGTCGCCATCGTTGCAACCATATCGATGATGCCGCTGACTTTGATTCGCCTCTGTTGTTGTGAATGTGTCTGTGTGTGTGTGTGCCTGTGTGTGTTTCTAGATCCTGTTCCCTTCATCGACGACTGCTGTTGCTGCTGCTGCGCTTTCTTTGCCACCATATGCATGACTGTGCATTGGCAACAACAACAACAGTTGTTGCACAACAATGCGCTTGCAGAAAGCAGAAAGGCAGAAAACTTAATGTGCGTTTTTGCCCATTGCCTAAACCCCTTCACCCTTCACCCTTGCCCCTTACGCCCTCTCTTGTGTTATATATCATTTTCCCCCTCTTTCTCTCTCTCTCTCTCTCTCTCTCTCTCTCTCTCTCAATCCTCTTGTTCCGTTTGGGCTTTTGCCTATAGTTCTCTAATGCTCTCTTCAATTATAATGCCGATTTGCGGTTTTCCGAGGTGTCCGGCATCTGCATTTGGAGCGATAACAATAACAATAGCAAATGCGGTATTCCTTATGTATATATATATATATACATATTGTACAGTAGATTTAAATATGGGTATTATAATCTGTATAGATATGCACAGTTGCATATGAATTAGCTGCAATACATATTGTGTCAAATCTAGCAAACAAAACTGCTGCTTTGGAATTTTGAACTAGATTTTATATAAGTTATTGCTAATGTTTCCAAGATACTTCAATATATTCCTATTGGTGAAAATGTAGTATATCTTTTGGCTTACATCTTTCATGCATAGCTTATAGTAAAGTTTTTAATCTAAAATTCTATATCATTTCAAGCATTCGAAAGCAACGACAATTTCTGAAAAACAAACGCAACTTGTTGCCTGACTCCAAAGAGCTGAACTTAGTTGCAATGTTTAATCCACTTTATGAATTCTGGAATAGTTTTAATCCATTTGAGGAACGTTGTGCTCTAAATCGTTTTTATGTTGAATCGAAAATCCTCTTCAGTGTCACGCAACGATCTCATGGCCAGAGTGTAGCCCCAACTTCGGACAACAACAGCGACTATAACTGCAGCAAACAGCTACAAAAACAACACACACATGTATGCAGAACAGGCACAGGCGAAATCATGTATAATGGCCAACACACGCACACACACACACACACGCATACGCACAAATACGCACAGCTATATACAACTAAACACACACACATGCAAACATCCATATATGTACATATAATAGTCGTACTTAGAAATGCTATAGAGTCGCCACCCACAGCGCCTCGAAGCGTCCACAGAGCGGCAGAGTGTGTTCCAGCCCCCCTCCCTAAAATGCTACCCACCTCAACCCACTTTTCCAGCCCGCTCAGCTGAGCTGCTCTTCGTGTGCGCATTGCGCCTCGGCCTCGACGGCAATAGCAAATGCTGCAAATGCCACATAAGTGCCCGCTGGGTGGTGAGATTGGGGTTGGGGTTGGGAATGGTGGCTGAGGGAGGTAGGGAGTGTGTGTGAGTGTGTGTTGCACCCACTCGCTCGATTGCATTAGGGGCGCGCGAGAGTGTCCAGAATGCGAGTGGCGAGAATTCGTTGGCTCGATTTGCCTATAATTATGTGTGTTATATAACAAACTGCATTTTGGCCGAAATACTCTGCACACACATACACACAGAGAGAAGGAGAGGGGGGGAGTGGGTGAGGAATGGGTTGGTATTCAGCAATGCGCCTGCATGAATATTCAATAGCTCAAATAGAGCATACGCCGCATTGGACGTCGCCTGCATTACTTATATGCATGCAGCTCGCAAAATTGTCGATAATAAATATTCAATTTGGAACACATTCGCCGAAAACTCGCTGACCACATTTTTAACGCCATTTTTTTATGTTGCATTGTGGTATTATTATATAAAATGGCAAGACTCCAACTTGCTGTTTTGCTAATGAGCAACGGTTTCGGATGTATTCCGATCGATGGGCGATCTCCATTCAATTTTATTCGATTTTTTGCATCCAGCATCGACTTCAATTCAAACTGCTCTCGCATTACTGTAATTACACACAATGCAAAACAATAAAAACGAGAGAAAAAAAAAAAAAAAACAAAAAAATAATTCTTAAGAATCTCATTAAAAACCAAAACGAAACCATTACAGTCACACACACAATCACACATACACGCAGAGAGAGAGACACTGTGGAATGGGCCAAAGGGGAACAGTCTCACATGCAAACCGAGTAAATTATAGAGAAAGAATTGAAGATTACGATCTGCGATTTGAATACCAGCACCAGCATAATGCAAATGTTGAAAGGATCGATTATATCAGGTTCCCGCAAAATGGGAACTGGGGAGATATATACTAATTATGACACAAACGAATTTTTTTAGTTCAGCAGAAAGACTCCGACTCGTCATGATGCACCAATTTAAGTTGGAATCCAAATGGAAGAATTCTCTAATGAATGTGTGCGTAAGTATGCAACGGGCAAAAGGAAGCATCTAATTTCAATATTCGATTCATTGTCTGTCATTCCGATATCAAAGACTATTAGAGCTGGAGTAATCCAAATTGGAGTACCACTTCCGGTATTCTACATGACTTAACTGACGTCATTTCGCAATTATCGATTTAAATTGAATTAAAATATACTTTTATAAATATATAAACTTCTCATTGATAAATAACATATGCTGATATTTTATTTCTCAACTGTAAATATTTTATTCCGATAAGAAACACAACAATCTAATCAATTAATAATCCAACTCAAACTCTCAAGTCTTGGGCACTTTAACTTAAGTTCAGCCAGTTGAACCTATATGACCAGCAAAGACAGCTGACTTTAGTCATTATTTCCAAACAAAATTATAAATAATGTTTGATATTTGTGCAATTATTTAAATTTAGTGAGCTGCAAAAAAAGTTGATTGAAAAGAAGCTGCATGTAAAACAGCAGCCAACTTATGTTAAGCTCACGAGTTGTGAAAGATACTCTCGCATACTAGTTGCTTATTTACACACACACACACAAATATATATTTTCATAATTTAGTTTTTTTTATTTATGTTTTTTTTTTTTGCTGTTGCTGTAGCTTCTCTTTGCTTATTTTGTTGTTTTTTTTTTACCTTTCTTAAGCTGCAAATCGCGGCAATCGTTAAGATCACGAAAAACAATTCAAAATTAATGGTAATAAGCAGTTGCTGGCGCGCCAAAGCAAAACAAAGGCTGGACCTGGCTGCCACAACTCGACTGTGGGGCAAGAGCGCGGGAATGGGGGATGGGCGGGGGATGTGTGCAGCAGCTAGCTGTTGCTGCTGTTGCTGCTATTGCTGCTACTGCTGCATGCCCCAGCAAAATTACTGCGTACAACAGAAGCCGTCTGACCGGGGCTTCTGACTTGAAGATGACTTGAAACGGCAGCTCATTTGCAGGCTCCGCTGCTCTCAGCCGAAACAGTAGTCCAGTTTTTCATTTTTTTTTTTTCCTTTTTTGCTACCTTTTCTCTTTCCTCACTCCTTTTTTTTTGGGCGTTGCGCCGGCGCTGAGCCTGAACCTGGACATGGAGCTGGACAGAAGCCCCGGTCTCGGAAAGTTGATCGATCGCTGTTGGCAAACTTCAGTTTCTTTTGATTTTTTTGTTGTTTCTGCTTAGCTGCTGTTAGAAGTCGTGTCGTGTATGCAGCCAGCCAGCAATCATACCATATTTTCAGCATCCAAATTATTATAATATATTATTATTAGCTGTTGCCTCCTTTTGTTGCTGTTGTTGTATGTGCTTGTGTTGCATGCGGCTAGATAACGTGAAATTTCCTTATGCCGCATGACTTAATAATGCTGTGTGAATGTGGAGGTCTATGAACTCCACAAAACACTCGCAGAAAATCCATATAATATTTCGAATTTGATACGCTTAATTTTGCAACGATTAACAAAGAAAATAAAACCTTGATCAAATTTGCTGCCTTTGTGCAAACACTTACTTCAGATTGAAAATTGTAATTAAATGAAAGATTTTCCAAAAGTGTAAAGTTCCTAAACCAATATTCGCAATTTGGTTTTCAGAGTTTGAGTTTCAAGTATGATGGATAGTCAACTAAATGAATTTGCATGCGACAAAGCTGCGATGCTAAAAAACTCAGCCTGAAGTTTAGACCAAAAACTGAAACGGTAGCTACAAAAGTGCTAACAAAAAAAAGGCGCACATTTATAGACATACAAACACACACACACACATACACAGACACATACAAAGCCACGCACTAGCCAGAAGCTGGACCAATCGAAGCTCGTCGCGCCTTGGCCGAGTGTGTGTATAGGGGAGTGTGTGTGTGTGTGTGTGTGTCCAGTCTACAATCTCAAACTCTGCGCTGTAACGTTGTTTGCCTTGTACTTGGATTCTTTCTTTCTTTTTCTTCCTATTTTTTATATACATTTTTTTTTAGTTTTTACTTTTTATATACCATACATCAGCTACAGCTACTGTGTGTGGGTGTGTGTATTTGTTGGCCATCGTCTCACACACGCATGCCTGGCAGCTTTGACCACTTCTCCTGTCTGAGCAGGGGCAGCAGGACACAGAGGCTTTATGTCAATGTCTGAGCTGCCATGTTGTAAGTTATGCTAGTTTACACTGTGGCGACAAAAAAAGCAAAAAAAAAAAATATTATGTATAGGCAAGAAAATTGTTTTCCCGACCTGCAGCCCCTGCCCCTGCCTCTTATTTAGTTGAAGGCGTACTGGCTTGGCTCAAAGGGAAAGCAAATTTCCATTGAAAGCTGCAGCGTTGCGTGAAATGCTTTACGAGCTGAGCTGAGCTGAGTTGAGTTGAGTTGAGCAGCAGAAGCAGCAGAAGCAGCCTTCATCCTTCAGCCATCATGGTTGCTTCTTGAGTGCATTTGTCACACCTCGACAGCAGCAGCAGCAGCAGCAGCAGCAACAACAACAACAACAACAACAGAAAGGAAAGGCAAATGGATTTTTATGGACTGACATGGCAGGTAATTGGTGCACTTCGCCGACTTTGTCCGCTCTTCATTTTCTAAAATGAATGTCCCCTGCTACTGCTGCGGGCTTTCTCCCTCTCTCTCTCTCCGAGTGTGATCCTTGCCGTAAAAGCCTCCGCTTAATTGGGCTTTTGTGCGTTTGGCCAAAGGCGCTGCTAATATGAAATTACCAATGTCAAGCAACAAGCAAGAGAAGGGGAAAGGGTATTAAAGTGAACGCACTTAATTGCAAGCGGCATAGTTTTTTTTTTTCACTGCAAGTTTTTATGTGTAACTTGCCCCAGGAGTTACTTAAAAGGTGCACCGTCGTAAAGTGCGTATTGAAAACTAAAAATAACAAAAAATAAAACTATACTTATTTTCGAAACAAAAAAAAAAAAAAAAATAAACAGAAACGAGGCAGCCTCAATTACTACCCCGAGCTGATCAAGGATGTAAGCGCGAAGAGCCGAACCGGTTTCTAGGCCAATCACAGAGATCACGTTTCATCATTGGAGACCAAGACTCAACTCAATTGCTGTTACAATGTTGTATGGTTAACATAAATGAAACTGTCGTTGGGACCTGACGAAATGTTGTTAAGAATAAAACCCGTTTTTAACTAGTCTATAGACTATAGTAATTACTTGCATTGCAATTGCACGGCTAACAAACTGCATTCATTATTACAATTCATTATTATCATTCAACTTTCTTGAATATATCTAAAATATAAAAAAAAAAAATAACACATTGTCGATAATTATTGTGTTGTTTATATGAAATATATATTTAAGGTGCATTAAACCACTCACAATTAGCAGCAATTGCAAAACAAGATTTTTTTTTATGCCATAACTTGAGATTGTTTACAACTTATTTATAATTAGCGCAAGCACATTACTTAATCGATGTACTTTAATTGTTGCATCAATAGGATTTTATTTATTTATATAATTATATTTACTGCGTCTTTGCGAACACTTCTCCAAGTCGAGTAAAAAATGCTGTTGAATCACAAATCTGTTTCGTTTCTCTCTTTGAACTTTTTTATACATTTTTTGCATTTACATCTTGAGCAACCCAGGAGCTATGGCTGACCATATTTTTACCGTTCGTACATACATATATCGGCTTATCAAAATCATGAAATATTGAATAACTTGGCGAGCAGTAGAATTGAAAACTCACACACACACTTGCATATAAAAAACTAAATGAACGCAAATCCCATGGACAGTGGGCGTTACAGTCACCTACAGTTTGTGAGTGTGTGTGCTGTGTGTGTGTGTGTGTGTGTGTGTGTGTGTGGTGTGTAACAAAATAGATGGGCCAATAGACGTGATGAACGCAACAGCAACAACAAGAAAAAAACTAAAAACGACAAAGTATCAAAGCAAAGAAGAAAGCTGGCAATTTATATATAGTAGGGAATCGTATATAGTATGCTTAAGCGACTTCACCTCTATACGTAATACACACACATTTGCATGCATGTATATGTGTATGTGTGTGTGCTAAAATTTACTTTGCAGTTATTTATGCAAAAAAGCGACACCCATCACAAAAGTAAATTGAAACAAAAAAATGAAAAAATGAAAATAAAAAAGGAAAAAACAAATATTGAAAGGATGTGGAAGTGATTTCGCAACTGCTTCTGCCGGAGGAGTCCTTCTCGTCGGAAAGATATATTGTAATTAGTGTAGCTGGCATTTTCTTTCAATTTATGCATAGCCAAATCAATTTCAATAAAAAACCAACATCGTAGATTGACGTTGGCTCTGCTCGCAACGACGATGTGATTTCTTGTTTCTAATTAAAACTACCGCATTCATCCTTCCATCCTTTTCGTGCGTGCGCTAAATTCCGCAAAAGGAACAAGGAATCGACAACCCTCATCCGGTCCTGCTTGTGCTTCATGTTATCCTTTTGCTGCGCAGAAGAGCGCGCCATCTTTTTCTCGCACGCCTTGTGCATCCTTGGACATCCTGGTCAGGCTCTATGGCAATTTAGTTTCGTGGTTTGCCCGTCAACTTCTGCTGCTACTCCTTGCTCCAATCGCCATTCCCCCACCCATGCGGCAAACATTAGTACATAACACCCGCCCACCACCACTCTTCCCCCCGACTCCTATTCGATTCAGCCCATTTTGCTACAGGACACGGCGTTCATCTTGTCAAAAGCCTGCGACTTGCTTCGAATTTGAAAGTTGCGTTCGCTCGTTGGTGGTCGAGTGTGCCACGCCTAGAGGAGTCGCGTGCACACATATATCACACACGCACACCCCCTCAGTCCATTGTGGCTATGTGCAGCACCACACACGAGCCAAAGACTGCACCAAAAACTGCATCCACCCTGGATATAGCCTGCAATTTTGCTCATTGCACATGCATTGTTCTTGTTGTTGTTGCTTCGCTGGGCAAAAATATTTCATAGCCGAGGATCCATCAACAGCTTTCCCTCTCTCTCCCTCTCCCTCTCCCTCTATCTATCTCTCTCTTGCCCACTCTTTCTATGGTTGCCCTGACTACGTTTCTAATTAAATTTTATGTTATGCCACCATTTCGGCGCCTTCCACTTGGACTAGACCTAGACTAGGCTCATACACTGAGCAAATTTTAAGCTAGTAAAAAAAAACCAAACAAAAAGATAAATTTGAATATTGATCAAATTCCTTAATATATAAAATACATTTAATTTTTTTTATTCATTTATTAATTACTTAAAAAAAAGAAATATATTTTATTTTATATTGTCTCTCAGTGTAGTCCTGCCGGCTGGCTGCCTCTCTGTCTGTATTTGTGTATCCTGTTGCAAATTTATAGCGCTGCATTTGCAGCATCTATCATGCAAGCAAGCCCTGCAGCAGCACCAGCAACTTGAACTGCAACTGCAACAGTAATAGTGGAGCAAGAGTCCGAAAACCGGACCTTCAATTTGCCGTGGTCCTTTAGTCCTTTAGCTCATCCAGCTGCTCATCCTTTTTGGCCAGGCTTTTAGTTAAGAACGCGCTCGGTGTGCAAAATTTCGCCTGATTGCACTTTGATGAAAACTCAATTATTGCGCAATGCGTGGACTTTTGAACGTCGCCATCATCAGAGAGAGAGAAAGAGAGAGGAGAGAGGAGAGAGAAAGAGGGAGTGTATCCTTTGGCAGAACCCTGGTGCTGGGTCTAGTTCTGGAAAGTAATGCTGCCTGGCGCCTAATTGAAATGCTGGGCTGTGACAGGAGCTCTGACATTAGCCACGCATCTGAGGGGCCCATCCATCGATCAAAGGACGCATCGAGGACGCATCTCGTTATCCCCAGCGCATGGAAATCTTATACCCACCAGCCAAATCCTTCCCAGCCTCCCCCTTCACTCGCTGCATTAATGCAACTAAGGTGATATGACGAATGGGTGATTAGGTTTTTGTCATTTGAGTCCAGGCTCTCTCGTCTGCTGCGGCTCACTTTTCATGGCAAAACGAAACGCACACACACACACCACACACACACCACGCATACACACACACACACACGCAGACTGCATCCTTATGTGCGTTTCATGCTGCGCCTAGGCACAAAAATTTGCCAATGCTCGGAATACAGTTGCTCGCCTTTGGCGGCGATTTCTTTGCCATACTTTTCAATCCTCACATATGTACACACACACACACACACACACACACGTACGCAGTGTGTATATGTATATATCTGCAGTGTTGCCATTTTTCGTTTTTAGTTTGTTTTTCGCAATGTTCTGGTCCAGAATTCTTGTGCCTACCAGCCTGCCACTCACTCTCCCATTCCCTCTCTCTTTCGCCAACTCTCTCTCTCGCTCTCTCTTTCTTTCTGTCTCTCTCTATATCTCTGCCTCAAATCTTGTGTGTGTTCTGTGGCCATACATACTAGTTTTCTCTATTGAACATTTTACATATTAGAAATTTTCGCAAATGGGCAACGCTGTTCTGTGCTGTGCCTACTGCCTGCTGCCTGCTGCAGCAAACCCAAAAGTTATGTGCCAGCACTTTTCCCTTCCTTTTTCACACACACCCATACACACACACACACACAACCACACACGCAAAAGGGGAACGCACACGCGTCCGGAACTGAATTCGGCGTCGTTGTTGTTGCTTGCCTCGTAGTTGTTGCCTCAGTTGTTGCCGTCGTGAGTTCTCTCGTCTCCTCGTCAGTTTCTCTGCCCTCGGCCATCGTCGTCGCCGCCATCGCCATCGTCATCGTCGCCGTCGCCGTCGTCGTCGTCATCATCATCAGGCCGCGTCGCTATGGCTATTACTACGGACAGCTGTGGCTCCCTCGTTGTTGTGGCACCCTCAAGCCCCTACCTCTTGTTGTTGTTGTTGCTGCTGCCGTTGCTGCTGTTGCTGAAGCGGGTGCGGCTTTTGATGCTTTTGCATCAATGTGTCCTCTCACATACACATGTGTGAGTGTGTGTGTATGTGTGTGTTGGTCTCTGTCTATTCTGGTTGCTGCTGGCTAAGTGCAGCAGCAGGTATCGAAAGAGGCACAGGCACTGGGAACACACAGTCTCTGGACCCCAGCAACGAGCTCCTTCCTTCCCAAACAACTTTGTCCACATTGACGAGGAACAACACTCAGCATAACTAGTATGTATGTGTGTGTGTAGGTGTGTGTGTGTGTGTGTGTGCACCCCTTACGCGTCGTCTATTGATAAAATGCACTGCACAAAATGTGACCATATAATTTAGAGGCAATATTGAATATTTAATTGATTTATTAATTAAATTAAATTTGTTATATATTTGTTTTGAATTTATAATGCCCTGTTCACAATGGGAATATATCGAATATATCGAAGGTATTTGATATACTAATTTGACTTAATATTCTAATCAATGTTATTTCATATCATATCATATTCAGAGATTTTTAGCTGTAGTTGAAACATAATTTAGTTCATTCTAAACATTATTTAAACATGAGTAAGGATAAAAGTTATTTCATGAATTTATATTACATTATTATGGTAGTATAAGAAAGTTTATAATTGATTTTCATATTTTTATTCCAGCTAAAAAATATTTTCTTGCTTGGAATTGGCCACCAAATTTGTAAGTCAATGACAGCTTAAGTTGTATTTAAATTATATACTTACAATCAACAATTACTTACAGAAATGCATATATAATAATATTAAATATTATTTTCTTGCTTGGAGCTGGTTACTTAATGGTAATATAACAATTAACTAGCCATATACTGCATGTATAATGAATATTCTGTAGCCTAAAACTGGCCAACAAATTTGTAACCCTGTAGCACCTTAAATACATCCCCGTCTCTGCCCGGCCACCGTGCCACCCACTCGAGAGGAGGCACCTAAAGCGGTGGATGGTGCATTGTCGCCTGTACTTTTGCCTTTCTTCTGGTCGCTCTTGGTTAAGCCGCTGCCGCGTCACTGTGCTATTTGATGCTGAGGTGGGAGTGGCTGTCCACCAGCCAACCAACCAATGCCCCACCCCACCACTCACTTGCCTCACATCTCTGTATGCTGCTGCTGCTGCTGCTGCACCCACACAATCACAATCACGGCCTAAACAACGTCGCCTGGGCTGCTGCTGCCTTCTGAATACCTACTCCCAGTTTTGGTGGGTCTACAGCTGCCTCAGCCTCCAATTCCACTTTGTCCCCCTTTTCTATATTTGCATGTCTCTGACTATGTATGTGTGTATAGTCCTGTGTGTGTGTGTGTGTGTGTGTGTGTGTTTGCCATTGTATGCATGCATATTAAATTCAATCGAATGTATTCTCTATACTCGATATTCCTCTATACGCTGCGTTCCTTTTTATTTTTTGTACTCTTGCTCGAGTTCGTTCTCGTTCTCGTTCTCGTTTTGTTTTCTATATGGTTTTTTCATGCGACTCGAATCCTCGACTACTTCAGCATTACGTATACGTATACGTATATACCCATACGTATACGTACACGTATACGTATTCGTTAACGTAAACGTAACGTAGTGGCGCACATTCGTTAGAAATAGGCGGAGTTATCAACGTTTTTCAAGTTATAATAAAAATGCAACACATTTTACAGACATGCCACTATGTGTATGTTTGTATACATATATATGCATATGTTGCTCATGTATTAGTGTCCCCTCACACACACACACACACACACACACTCACTCACTCACTTATGACCCTTGCTGGCTCTTCTGGCTACTTTCCATAGATTTTTTCCTTCGTTATTGGTTTGGAGTGGCGCAAAACTTTGTTGTTGTATTTTTTTCGTCATCGTGTATGCTACAGTTTATTGTTGTTGTTGTTGTTGTTGCTGTTGTTGTTGCATATCCATATATACAACAGACGTTTTTTGTTGTTGCAATTTTCTTTCTTTTTTTTTATTATTTTTCAATGCTCAAACTCGACGTCGCATAAAACTTGTGTTTTTGCTGCCTTCTACTGCCGCTGCTGCTGTTGCAGAGGATTGTAGCCCCTTCACTCCCTGCAAACTACTCCATCTCCCCCTTCCATTCCCCCCTGAAGCCCATACCCTTTGTACCCAGTGGACGCTGCTCGTTACAGTTTCCATTGCCAGCCAAAGAGCTGAGAGCGAGACATTTTGCTAATGCATTGATTAAAATTGAATTTTTAATTAAAATATTGTGTTGGTATGTGTGTGTGTGTGTATGTGTGTGTTTTTTTGCTTGTGTATGTGGATATATCTTTGTTTGTTTGTTTATTCTATCGGTCTTGTAGATTTAAGCAGAACTGTCGTCATTTTTTTAGGGGACTTACCCTTTAAGCCAGAACACTTAATTATTTCTTAAAAAAAATAAATAATACTTGAAAGATGCATCGTCTCAGTTTATGCAACCAATCCAAAAAAATATATATATATCCATTCACAAATATTCAACATATTAAATCAAATATAAATATGTAATTAAACAAACTTAACTATCAATAAAGTTGTTGACAAGGTTTTTATGTCCTTTTCACACACAAATATTGAGCTAAAAGTAAACGAAAGGAAAGGACAACAATAAACAATAATTACCCAATAAACAACAAAAGCAAACAATAAAAATTCGTTGAGCATTTCACAGGCAAACATATTCCATTTAAATGCATTTATTAAAGAAATCAACAACTTCCAAAATACCTGGCAGCATTTAAAATGCCAGACGAAAGGCAGGACAAGATTTGTTGGAATTTCACTTTCGTTTCACATATTTGCAGCTCTCACACTTTTCACTTCAGACTGTAAACTCAATAAATCAGAGGCAATTATGCAAGCAAAAGCATCCTTAAGGAATATTCACACTTTCACACGTTGCCACAACTGTCTCTATTTCTCTCTCAAGTGTGTGTGTCTGTGTGTGTGTGGTGTAGGCTTAGTTCTTGGTGTGCTGACCAAAAAGCCAAGCCACAAGTGTATTTGGCCATAAATCTCACAATTTGCTTTCTTATGCAAGAGAGCAATTGAAAGGCTATTTACAGAAAATATTTTCTTTGCATTTATTTGCCAACCAACAGACGCACAAGCAGTGCCATGTCCAACTGGGCCAGGCATGAGGCATGAGGCATGAGGGGTGTGTGGTGTGTTTGGAATTTTAGAGATGACGACGACAATACAGTCTATAAGTGAGCCAATAAATAAACACAAATTTTCGACAGGCAAACATTGACTCAAGCAAAAGCATTCTCAAAGATGTTCGTACTACGACAAAAGGCCAAAGCCGGATGAATTTCCATGTGTGCGTGCGTGTGTGTGTGTGTGTGCGAGTGTGCGAGTGTGTGTGCATGTTATTGAATCAGTTTGTGTCTGCTTGTGTGTGTGGTGTCAAGCCACAAACACCTTTTGCGTAAAATAAAGCAATCAAGCAAATAATGTTGCCACATTACACGACATATCAACAGCTTCCTGCTGAGCAGCACACACAGCACTGAGTGCAAGCGAGATGGCATACACACACACACACACACAGGCACACACTTGAGCACATTTCTTTAATAGAAGACACACACAGGCACACTCGCATTGGGGGGCTAAAATAAAATTGAAATCATGTCGCAAGCAGCAGCAACCTTGAGGAATGCCTTCTCACAAACACACACACTGTGGCAGTTGTCTGGCAGAATGTCTCGACTCTCGACGCGACTCAATTCAAGTTGACTTCACTTGCTGGCTTGCCCCATGGATGTGTCTGTGTGTGTGGCAGCAACAGCAGCAGACGAAGCAGCCAATGTGCTCCTGGTTGGCTTCCTCTCCCTGTCTCTCTCTCTCTCTCTTTCTTTCTTACCCTTTTCGTTCCATGTGTGTGCACTTTCACTTTTGCAACCCCCCACCCCACCCATTCCATGCCCCCCTCAGCTGCACATGCTGTGTGTGTGCCATATTTAACAAATTATCTGTAATTTCTCGAGCAGAGCCGCAACGACGCCATCTTTTGCCTTACTCCTTGCTCCTCCCTCTCTCACTCTCCCTCTCTCTATCTCTCTCTGGCCGTAGTAAACATTTATGCGCCACAGCCAAAAACCCGTAGACACACACACACGTACACATACCCAAACACACATGTGAGACTCTCAGAGTCTGGCGGCAAGCCACTTGTCAAGATGGATAGGACAGCAGTCCTCGTCCTCGTTCTCGTCCTTGCTCGTTGTCTGAGAGGCAAGGCAACCCCGGGAATTTTGGGCTTCAAGCAGCCGCAAGTGCTTAACTTCAGGCACACACACACACACATACAGGCGGTCCTCAGAATCCCAGACAGGCAGGCAGGCAAAACCACAGCCGCATTGCTGGCAAGGACGTCCGGCAGACAGCAGCAACAGTAACAGTAACAGCAGCAGCAGCAGCAGCTAGCAGGCAGTCTGTTGCAGCAGCAGCAGCAGTCCTTGCGCCCAGTTCCCAACCAGAAGGAAGTTGTTTGTGGGTCGCATTCGCTTGCTTTGGCATTTAAGGCTGACCGAGAAGCGACGACGACGACGACGACCCTTTTGCCAGGGCGATTATTGTCCTTGTTGCTGTTGGTCATGAATGCCTGCCTCTGTGGGTGTCTCGCAAGATGAAAGCCACTTGCCATTCATGGCCGGCCAAGCGGCTGCCTTTTGCATGCAGCAGGCAAAGGACCTTGCCTCCAACTACGACTACGATTCCGACTGCTGCTGTTGCTGCCTGGACCCAAAACTCCTTTTGACCAACCAAATGACCTTGAGCTTTACAGTTGAACGTTTGTCATGGCCCGCTCTTTAGCTGTATGTCTGCTTGCCAACTCCACCCCACAACCCTTGAAGTTGCTCCTTGCACTGGCTTTCGCTCTCGACTTTGGCCACTCCCCATTTGACTTGCATCTGTAGATGCAGACCAGACCAAGACCCCCAGTTTTGCATCAGTGTAAACTGATGTGTTAAGCTGTTAAGTGCCTGAGTAATTGTTTTCTTTCAACAGCCAACAACAACAACTACGGCGTCCCTTTCACTTGCCACTTGACCTTGTGAGTTGTTTTTGGGGGCGGGCCAAAACAGCAACACAAGCAACACCAGCAACAGGCTGATTGCAGTTAACTGCTCCTTCTTCTGCTGCTTCTGTTTCTGCCACTTGTCTGCTATTTCAGCTTCTTTGTGGAATTTTGTAAAGTAGGTCTTTGTGTGGCCTCCGAGTTGCAACCCCGTTTTGAGCTCTGCGGGCTCTTCTCATATTAACTGTTTTGATTAAGTTGGCGGCTGGCATTCAACAGATGACAGCAGTGGAATGACAACAGCTCTGATAAAACCCACCGCTGATAGCTCCTTGATAAGCCCATTATCTCCAGCTGACAATAGATGAAGTTGCTCTTAAGCACTCGCCTCTCCTGAAGACCTTTCAACACACTTATCATTTGCACAGCAGCAATTTATTTGTACGCGAAAATCGAGGCAGCATCGCGCTTTCAACTTTTAACATTGTTGTGGGCATACTAAATTCGAGCTTAGCTTCCGTCCCTGGTCACTTTCAAAAAGTAATCGCTCCTCCGTGAAACTAATTGTTGTTGTTTCTGTTTTTTAATCGCATTATAGCTCGACGATGAATAATCATAATTATGCATTAATCATTTTTTAGCTCAAAATCATAACGCGAAGCGCACAATTTATTGTATCAAATTTAAGGGCTGCAATTCTCGTTCCAATCGTGTTTCTTTTTACTTAAATTTCTGTGAGTATTTGAAATTGGTAAACTAAAAAATATATACCTTTTTTAAGGATATATGTTGAATGGTCTAAAGAACACAACTTGCTTTAAAGGCAAAGTTATGTCAAAATAGAAAAAAAATTTAAATAAGCATTTGTTTTTTTATCGATTCTAATTATCGGTGAACTTTGCAAGCGAGTTATTTGAGCCAATAGTCGTGAGTCGATATCGATAATCGTCTGCTACTTTGATAGTTTCATTCGATACTTCCCAGTTCTAAGTTGTCAGCTGTCACTTAGTCACGTTTTTTCACTCACAAAATAACATTGTTCAAAGGCGTGAAGTATCATTTGGATATTAAGGCGGGACGTTTGGAGAGAATTACCGTTGAACCCCGCAAAACGACTGATAACATGCAGCAATAAGTAAGTTTTAGGTTAGCCTCTGTTTGTGTGTAGTAAAGACGCTGACAATACCCTCTCACTGACTCTCTCTCTCTCTCTCTTTCTTACTCTCTTTACAGAAGAACAAACCTAAAAAGAAAACTCAATACACTTACATATAATATAAATACAAATACAAAATAAATAAATATTGAGAATTGACAAGCAAACTAGCTAATCAACTTTTTGGAAAGGGTAATTCGGGGGCGCAATTAAAATGTGTTGCAAATGTTGACGAAATATGCTGACGCGTTCGTTGCAGCTGTTGCGAGGGGCGCATGTACCGTATGTTAAAGTTGTTGCGAGGGGCGCATATAGCATATGTCAAAGCTATATGGCTCCTCATATAACCATAATACAATGTAACAATCTGGCAACTATGCGAATATAATATAACGATCTGGTAACTCTGATCGTAAGTCAAAATGAATTTCATCACTGCATGTAAAAGCAAAAATTCACCAGCCCGGCATCACTGTTAATTGGATGCCATATGAAATTTGCCTATCCTACAAATACTTACCATCTCAAATATGCTAATTTCCAACCAAACTATAAATCAGATTTTTCCATTCTTTATCTTTCAGAAATAAGAACACAATTTGTCAGTTATTTTTTTACATTTACTTCTTCACTTTTATTTCTGTTTCTGTTTCAGTTGTATATATATAATTTAGGTATAACTAAAATAATAATAATAATAATAATAATGTGTAATAATAATAATAATTGTAATGATTTATGCATCATTATCATCATCATTATCATTATCATCCATGGGTAATTCCACTCATAAAGAACATCATACAATACATGTGCACTTAAATAGCTGTGTGTGTGTGTGTGTGTGTGCTCACTGGGATTTGGTGTGCGTGTGTGTGTGTGTGTGGTTGTGTTTGTATTACATAAAATTAGCACACATACAATTGCAAATACATATAATGCGCATAATCGCATCCATGTATTTATTCATTAGGGGAGGGGAGTGGGGACTTTGCATTATTTACTTCCATTGAAAATGGGGGTTATTACAATATAGAGAAGAGTTGTGCGCACCTAAGACTAAGTCCGATATAGCTAATATACCCTATAGCTATGGAAATTTGTACATTATTTACAGTTACATTTGGAAATACAATTGCTGTAGTTAGTTAGTAAATATTATATTATTATATTATGATGTACTAAATCTAATTAATTTATCTGAAAGACAAACATTGCATATGCGTAATGCGTGTATGAATATTTATGAGTGTGTGGTGTGTGTGTGCGTGGGTGTGTGTGTATATGTGAGTGTGTGTAGTTGTGTGTGTGCGTAGCTAAACTAAACTCTAAACTACATTTAAGAAATGCACAAGTCTCTAATTGTAACTGTATTTGTATCAAGTATATATCCATATATATATATATATATATATTTATCTGTATATATATATATATTTAAATATAAGCTGATTTTAACTTTTTCGTGTTTGTGTTTTTTTTTCTCTTTTGATATTGGCAAAGAATAAGGCGCATACGAAATGCAAATATATATATATATAACTATATATATATGAATAATAGGCGAGATCTTATCCTTACAGGAAAGTTCTGAAGTGCAAGTGTGAAGGGTGAAGGGGCTGATGGTGTTTGTGGGGGGGCGGGGGGAACGTTTAATACTCGTACCGTTTACAAACTACAACTTACATTTATCAATAAAAAAGAGCCAGTTGGCAACTTAGTGGGGATGTTTGGAGAGGGGGGTGTAGTTGGGAGGGGATTGGAGAGGGAGGGAGGGGCCATCATTTAAACACTAAAACGTTGGGCTTAAAATAGCAGTCCAAATGTATTACTACAGCTGTTGGTGGCCTCTTCAAAAGGGGCGCCCACCCAGCTCGGGGCCGACGCTTGCCGCGCCGCCATCGCCGTCACTCAATCCTCGTGCGGCAACTCTGTCGCCTGATGCTGCTGCTCCAACTTGATCTTCATCAGCGGCGATTCGCGCAACGCTGCCGGCGCATAGGCAGCGGCTGCTGCTGCTGCCGCCGCTGCTGCTGAGGCGGAGCCAGCACCAGCTCCGACAACTGCATCACTGGCGCTGGCAAACAACTCACTCATGTCCTGGCCGGGAAAGAAGTCCTCGAAGCGCGGACTCTTGTTCACCGACTTGTGCAGCAGTCCGTTGGCAATCGCCTCGAAGTCAATGCCCGCCGGCAGCGACTCCAGGAAGCGTTTGTTGTACGCATAATTGGGATGCTCCTTGGCATGCTTCGCATAGAGCGTGGAGTAAGGGGATGCGGCACCCGGACGACTGGAGGATCCAGCTGCCGATTTGCTGCCGCCGGAGGAGTTGGAGCCACGCGACTGATTGCCATACTGGCGAGCATGCATCGCCTCCTTCAGCTCCCGGTCCCGGGACATCTCGCGCTCTCGCTCACGCTCCCGCGACAACTCTCGGGCGTAGCTGGCGGCACTGGGATGCATGGCAGCGCCTGCACTGCCCCCGTTACCCGCCCCGCCACCACCGCCACCGCCACCACCTCCACGCTGATGTGGCGCCTGCTGTGATGGCATCACATTCAGGCCCGGCAATCCCATCAGACCCAGTGCACTCAAATCGGGTAGATTCTCGCTGCCACGTCGCTCCCTCTGCTGATGCTTGGCTGCTGCTGCCGCTGCGGCAGACACCTGATCCTCAATCTCTGAGCGTTGCAAGTACGCAGGCGACTTGTACATATTCATTGATTGCACATGCGGCGATTGCTGTTGCTGCTGCTGCTGCTGTTGCTGCTGCTGGGAGAGTATCTGGCGGCGGAGGGTCTCCGTCATGCTGCTCAGTGCATTGCTGCCGTCGGGCGGGGCAAGTGCAGCGTTCTGTGCCGCCATTTTGACTGCGGCACTATGATAGCCATTGGCAGCTGCCGACGAGTTGCCAGAGCCAAAGTGCGCCTATTTAACCAAAATAAAATGGGGAAGATTCAAAGGGGAAGAAAGTTGCGTGTTAGGATTGATTGATTGCATTATGAGATTAGAAAAGGATGTTTCCATATCCACATCCCTCATTATATGTAGATTATGTCTCAACCTTTGTCTCAATTCGATTTCTTAAAAGTTAATTTTAAGTTAAATTGTTAACTTACGCCGTGCGCCTGTCCATTGGCATACTGATGCGCATTGATGTCCTCCTTGATCTCGCGATAGTCGCGGAAGACGACCGCCTTGATGACGCTGCGTATGAGCTCCTCGGGCCACATGCCCAGCAGAATGCGCTGGGGTCGGCCGCGTGCCTTGGGCCTGGGATCGGTGCCGCCGTCGAGAGAGGGACCCAGCATGTTGTGCACGCGATTGGCGTAGAGCACAAATGTCGGATAGGGTATATCATATTTGCGTGCGGCCTGCGAGAGGGAGAGTCCCTCTTTCAGTACACTGAATATGGCCTCGGCCATGGCCTCGGGTCGCCAGGATTTGAGGGGACCGCGTTCGCGAAATCGCAACTGTTGCACCAGATTCTGCTGGTTGGTGTTCCAGCACTTTTGCCACATGGACTGCAACTGATACTGGTAGCTGTCTGCTGGAAGGGTGGCGCGGCGGCAAGTCAAGAATAGAAAACAAAGAAAACACATACAAACATGCATAAGCGAAACTAAACTTGGTATGCTAATTGGTTGGCCTCGACAGAGGAAGAAGGACAGTCAGTCTGTCGTGGCCAGTCCTGTCCTGTCCTGTCCTGTCCTGCCATGTCTGTCCCTTACTTACCCGCCACAGATGCGCCTGTTGCCGGTGCGCCCATCCAGCCGTGTCCGCTCGTCTCAATCATTTTGGCCTGCAACGATGAAAGAAGCAGAGGAAGTCAGAAGCCGATAAGGAAAACTGTCGTTTTACTTTTGCAGTTTACATTGAATTTACAGTTTACAGCTTACAGTTTACAGTTTACAGTTTGAAGGCGACATTTGCACAAAGGCGGCCACTTTGGCCACTTGGCAAAATGCTGGCCATAAAAGTTTATTAATGCCATAAATGTGGCCCAAAGCGCTTTGGTATGCAAACGTCAAAGCGAATTAGTATACAAAGTTGGCGAAACGATTTTCGCATTTTGCCCACTTTTGTCTTACAGCATTTTTATGATGGCCAACAACCAACAGCAAACAACAACTATTTATTTATAGCCTGTATTAGGTATGCCCCATCCCCCAAACCTACCCTGGCCCAGCTAATTGCAACAGCTTTTAATATTTATTAATAAAAACACGTCGGAAGAAAAAAGAAAAAAAGTGTTAAATAAATGAGGGAAAAGCCGCAGTTAATTTCACGACTTAGGCCCAGGATTCGACTGGGCGAAAAGTTAAATTGATGCAGGCAGTGCAGGATTCATTGCTGACCGCCCACTTCGGGGCGCTGCTGGCCAGGCTAAGAGAACGCGTCAGCAGCGGCGGCGGCGGCCCCAACTGCACAAAGCCATGCATTTTATATGGCCAAGAGGCAAAAGCAGCGCTATACAAATTATGTGCAGCGCCAACAAAAAACAACAGCACATCTACTTTATATATATATATATATATATATATATATATAGTGTATATATATACATGTATAGGTATATGTATTGTATTGTTAGTGCAAGTCTTAAATATTTGAAACGAGGGGGGTTCGGGCCATGTTTGGATTGGATTTGTTGGGACTGTTAGACCAGGCATGTTAAGGAAAAAGGTCATAAAATGTATGAATAATTGAAATTGAAAAGTCGGAAGCAATTTTTTGCACTTTTTTTTTTTTCTTTTTCTCCATACATTTTCACAAGGCACGTAAAATAGGGAATGCCGGCACCGCGGCGCCCGCCCCTTCCTCTATCGTGTTGCCTCAAAAACAAAATGGCGTTAAAAAGGCTTTTTTATGTTAAGCATTTTGTTAATGATGTAGCGTCAGCGTCAGGGCAAGCTCAAGTTGCCATTGTTGTTGTTTTAGTTGTAATGAGAACTGCTGGGGCACAAACACGGTGCAAGTTATGTAAAACAAGTAATTAGCTTTTGGCATGGTAGTTAACTAGTCCACCTGCAGGCACACAAGGGTGAAGATCACTTCAAATTAGTCGCGACTCTCTTACAAAGTGTTCAACTACTTAACACTTTTGACAAAACCAAAAACGGGTTCTCTTTTTTTCGAATAACTCTAATTAAGCACCTAAGTTGCGTGGAAAAAAAAACCAACCCTTGGCTGATTATGGCCTCGGGGAGACGACTCTTGTCAGCTCTTGTACATCATGTTATCTTTAAAATTACATAAATTAAATTCACTAATTTTACATCTGTCCATTAAAATGAACACCCCGATCTCAGAGACCATAAGAACTAGAGACAGCAAATTTTGAATAAAAGTTCCCATATATCATACACAGATCATGTTATTTTAATCGATTTAAATCGATGTTCGATAACTATAAAAGATTCAATTTAAATTCAAATTAGCAAGACAAGTTTTTGATCAAGTTCAAAATTTTATTTAAGATCGCATTGAACACTCTACGAGCAGCTAGGGTATCTGCTAGTCGAAGCCTCGCTGCTTGATCATTTTTATTTCTTTGTATGCATTTACTTGCATTCTGAGAACAAAGTTGCTGATTATAATCGCAAATAATATTTCGAATTGTTCACACTAGTTCTCAAATTACAGCGTCATTTATCAGAGGCTTAAATTATTGCTTTGCGGCAACTACAACAATGAGGGGCAACCATTAGTCACATACATTGTACATTTTGCCAGTCACTTGCCAATGCATTATGGCGACCTTTTAACCCGCCCTCCAACCCCACCCCATCCAATGCCAAGTCTAACAATTACAAGACTCGCCTAGTACATATGTATATATATATATATAAATATAAATATATATATATACAATAAAATATAGCTAGAACTGCTGCTGCTGCTGCTGCTGCTGCTGCTGTTGTGCTCAAAAATGTTTAATTAATTAAATTTTCAATTTCCTGCCAGCAGCAACAGCAACAGCAGCAACAACAACAACAACAAGTTGCTGCTCTTCTCGTTCAACAACAACAATTTTTGAAGCGTGCGCGCATTCAACTTTCTTTCAACTCATTTAATTTAATTTGCGGCGCTTCACTGCTGCCGCCGCTGCTGCTGCTGCTGCTGCTGCTGCTGCTAACGTCGCTGCCTCAGCTGCCGCTGCCTCAGCTGCCGCTGCTGCTGCTGTGGCTCATCGTCTTCTTGTTCTTGCCAATTACTCATCGTGTGCACGCCCCATTCACATAATAATTTATTTAATTACTTTTATGCGAGCGGCAACAACAAGTATTTCTATGCAAAAAAAAAGAAATTTCTTATTGATTTTTGTTTCGCATCTTTTTTTATTCTAATATTTTGCTTAATATGCATTCCACAAATTCCGCTGAGGGTTGTGGCACATCAAGCAATGAGAAGTCGGCCGAAGACAACAAACTTGATTCAAGTCTATTCAATTCAGAATAATTAGCTTATTTTTTACATTCTTCTTCACTTCTCTGTGTACACATATATAAATTACTTATCTATATATGTATGTGTATCATTCCCTTCACACACACAACTGCCTTCCCCTTTTCAACAGCCTTCAAGTTGTGCCCTGCACCACGCCCCTTTTGGCACTCGCCATAAAAACCCGTTGGATTCTAATGCAATTTTAATTTTATTTTTCAAGCGAGCACATAAACTCAACACCAACCCAACACGAACCCAGCTAAAACCCACCACAGTGTT
This sequence comes from Drosophila paracracens, assembly GCA_035044025.1. Classification (NCBI taxonomy): domain Eukaryota; kingdom Metazoa; phylum Arthropoda; class Insecta; order Diptera; family Drosophilidae; genus Drosophila; species Drosophila paracracens. Next base: position 1,706,648 of record JAWNMN010000394.1, read on the forward strand.
ACTCGTACAGGGAGGCAACACTATAAACTACGCCCGTCTCCCCTTTTGCCCCCCTCCCATCTTGGTCTCTTTGCCGTGCTAGTATATTTCTTATATTATATAACACTTTATTTATTATTCATTTTCGATTCGTGCTTTTACGGCGACTGCGACGCCGACTGCGCGGCGACTCAAGTTTGTTATTTCTCTTGTCTGCAACTTGCTCACCACAATCCAAACCTCCACTGCCACTGCCACTGACACAGCCAGTGCCCCTGCTCGCAACCACCACCACCACCAAACACCACCTGCTCTATTGCCATTTTACTTCCTTGGCAATTCCTTGCGAGTTCGGTTTTCTTTGGGCTTGCTGAATTTGCTGTGCGCCTGCTGCTTCGTAGCCTTCACTACTACAACTAGCAACTACTCTTGCTGCTGCTACCCCTGTTCGACTATCCCCCGACACACGCCCCTGCCATCGCCCAACCCCCTGACCACCCTAGTTGCTGCCGCTTTTCGACGCTCATTCATTCATTCATTTATTTATATTACTCAAGCAACCGCACGCACACGCCTTGCCCCCAGCCGTCGCCCCACCGCACCGCACTCGCCCCCTGTTGTGATCCTGCCGCATGTTGTCTATCTGTGACTGGGTCTGTGTTCTGGTTCCTTGTGGCTGGCATTCGCGCGTCCTTTATCCGCGTCCTGCGCCCGCTTTTATAGTTTTTGCGCTCATGCCATTCATTAATTTTATAAGAAGCAATGCTTGGCATAATAAATAATTAATTTAAATGGCAACTGCCTTCTTCGAATGCCTTCGACAAACTCTTGCTCCAAAAACATCCTCAGGTCTCTCCCTCCCTCTCTCCCTCTCACTCTAAAGTGCTTCAATTTGTTGTCGCCATTCTGTCGTCGAGACACAGTGAACATCCGTTACGCGTAACTAAAACTGCCACACATAAAATCATTTGCCATAAATTTGATATACTTTTCATTAATCATCAAATTTTGCACATCTTTCAAAGACCACAATTTGAATGCTGATATTATAATTCGACAAAGTTAACTACAACTATAACTTCTGTCTGAAATCAATCAATTTTCGACATAATCATCTGATTAACAATTATTTTATGTATCAGGCATAAATTGAACATCAACTTCTGTTTAAGATCAAACAGATTTCATATATGTATATAGCCTGGCTACAATAATAATCCTCCATTGAGGATATGATTAGAATTTATGTTATTCTCCTTTTCATCATAATATCATATAATCAAGCATAATAAAATTTGTCGGCTTCGATTTCTAATTATGGCCTCTGGATACTCAATTATTGATACGGGATAACTCTTCCTGCAGCTTTGTATACCCTATCTTTTTATAGTATCTGTCCGGTTGTTCAGGTTTCTCAAAAATTGAATCGCCCGGCGTTTAGCAGGCAACTGTGTGTGTGTGTGGCCTCAGCTGCTGTTCATCTTTGGCGCTGCTTAACTATGCAACTCCTTGGTGTATCCGCGAGACGGAGGAGTCCACGTTGGTGGCAGCAGTGGCAGTGGCAGTGGCAGTGGCAGTGGCAAGTCGACGTTGTCGGCGGCGACGGAGGCGCTGGCAACAACTAAATATTTAATAGTATTTTATTGCACGAATTTCACATAAAATATGCATATTAGCCCAATGCATTATTCATGAAATAATGTGAAAAACACATTTCGCGCAGGGTAAAGCCGCAAAAGGACAGCGGCGTGGCCATAGCGAGGGGTGGCGAGGGTGCGGCAAGTTATTACGACTCTAGCCATGTATATATAAATATATATGTATATATATAAATATATATGTTATTTCTTGCATTTTACATGTACAACTTGAGTTGTGTATGGAAATGCAGAAAAGAAGGCGGCAAAACTACAATTGCAGTGGCAATTTCTGAGGAAAGGAGCTGGACTTGGGCGCAATGTGTCAGCATTAAATGCAACTGCAACAGCAACTGCTAGAATGGCAAACAATAATTGTAGTAATCATAAAATCAAGTGCGAGTGCATGAAGCTCACTCTCCACTTCTCTATTTTTGTATTTTTGTATTTCAATTTCTGTTTCTGTTTCTCTGACTGTGTCTGTGTCTGTGTTGAGCAGTTGCAATGAAAGTTACGTTTTGTTTAAGCACAACAACGACAACAACAACAACAACAAGAGGAACAAGCAGCAAATACAAAGTACAACACACAACAATAATTTAAATGCAATAAATAATTATACGGCAAGTGTTGAGTGGAGCGCGCATTGAGGTGTGTCAGGTGTTGCCAACTGGCAGCAGCAGCAACAGCAGCAACCAACAACTAAAATTACAATAAAACATTCAAAGTGGGGGCAGCATTCGAGTGCGAGTGTGAGTGCGAGTGTGAGTGCGAGTGTGAGTGCGAGTGTGAATGCCAGTTCGAACACTACGTCTACGAGGGCCAAGCCCAAAAAAATACCACAAGCTAGGTGCCCTTACACTTGTATTCCTTCAAGTCTATCTACCCCTCTTAACTTGCAACTCGGACTCGGAGTCGGACTCGGACGCACACTTGAATTCAAACTGGGGCTGAACTCAATGAAAAACAGCATAGAAATTAAAATGTTTCAGCTTAGTGATGGCAAAGTTGAAACTGAAGAAGAAAGTAGAAAGTCGAAATATTTCCAGGACTCGCTCATATTTTATTTATAGCAATTACAAAGCAATTAAAAGCTTGCAACTTGTGAGTAGAAACTAAAATAAGTAATCATATTTTATGAATTTGTTGCAACTAAAATAAATAACTGTATTTATAAGATTTTCAAAGATTTGATATCAATCATTGCTTATCTTGGTGAATTGGCAACCATAAATAGGAAGTCAAAACATTTATCGGACTTTCACATATTTTATGCATTTTTAATTAATTATTTATTATTTATTAATTCTGTGAATCTAGATCTATTGAAAATAAAGTTGAGCAACAAATAAGCAGTTTTCGAAATATATTCAAAGTCCCACAAATTAATTCGAACGTAAGCATTAATAATCTTGATTTAGTGCTCATAAGCTCGAACATCATTAACAGCCTCGTTGATCTGCTGACCTTCGCGATCTCTGACTGAATACAAAATGTGAGCCAAATAGTTTCTCGTTTCTGTTTGTATATTTAAACAGGGTACTTTTTAGTCGAGCAGTACGCGTTGTGCATTGCTTTTGCCACGCTCACTTTGCCATCTCTAAGGGCATGTCTTGCAACATTGCATTGTTGCAATGTGTTGCTGTTTATTATAGTTGTTTTTATATTTTCTTTTTGTTGTTGCGCTATTTACTTTAGCTATTGTTGTTGTTGTTGTTGTTGTTATTGTTGCCAACTGTCGTTATTACAGTTTGTTGTTGTTGCAAATTGCAACTTTTTTCCATGTAATGTTTTTTTTTTTATGGCGCCTCGCTTATTGTTGTTTGTGGCACGCTGTTTGTTTCAAAGTAAAAATTAACGTTTTGCAAATAGTAATTTATTGTTTTTAGCATGCAGGATAATGAGGATATATGGTCGACAGTCGGGCGGCCCCAACCAACCCCAACCACAACCGCCCAACCCGCAGTTAGCTGCACGCTTAAAGCTTACACATTGTTTGTAATTGTAATGGCCAAAGCCTTTCGTGTCCTTTCAACTGATTGCAAACGCAAGCAACTGAGACAGAGACAGAGACAGAGAGAGAGAGTTAGAGAGAGAAAGAGAGAGTGAGTGAGAGAGGGCGAATGAGCTGACGAGCTGTCTACAAAGTGTTAAAACGCCTGCACACAATCATTAAATATTAATTCAATATGTAAGTATTCTATGACAGGCTAGAAGCATGCCATAAAAAAAGATATATATATATATATATATATACATGCAGCAGACCCCTGGACTATAAAAAATATTAATAGACATAGACATACACCCATATGAGCACACCCTAAGTCAACAAGAGCATTAGGTCGCTTTTTAATTCTCGCAAGTTAAATAATAGAGCACAAAGGCAGAAGTGCCACTAGATATATATATATATATATATATATATATAATATGTGTGTATGCAAGTGTTTTCGCGCTATGAATAAGCGAGCTTGAGTGCAAATACCAAGGAACGGGACAGAGACAAAGGACGAGGGACATGGCACATTGTCAAAGACAGAGGACAAAGGCGAAATGCTCAAGCAGGAAACGGCTGCATTTCGGTCAAGCGCACAAATGTATGCTATGCCATTTAGACGTGATCTCACGCATTCACACACACACACACACACACACACACACTAGCACGCACATATGCGCATAGCTAATGCTTATTTGAAAGTCTGCCTAGAGGCGCTGCTGCTGCGGCCAATCGAATACACCATAAGCCAAAAGCCAAGAGCCGCTTCCTCAAATGGCCCAAACATTGAGCAGCACACACAAAAACTGCATGCATATGTATTAGTAATACACTCACACACACACACACACACACACACACACACTCACACTCGCACACACTCAATGTGCAGTCGCATAAAGCCTTGAAATAATATTTAATATTTAGAGAGACATAAATATTAAATGAATGCCGCTATGTTACTTAGCAAAATCCAATGCTATGCAAAAAGGTAACCCAACTTTGCAGCAACACTCCCCCTTGCACTGCCCCTTGGCCCCTTAGTCCCATCCACAGGCCCAATGCCCATATATTGTATAAAACAAGAATTACAGCTAACACATTCCAAGCGTTATTATTTCTCTGCCATTTTTTCTGCACTAAGCAAAAGACGCCGAAACTTTGCTAAAAAACTGTGCCTGAATTGTAGAAATATTATGTATTATACAGATGAATACTATATACTATATATATACTATATATTCATAAAAATACAAAAATTCATTTATATTTACGCTTATTCTTCTAGCAAGCAAAATATATATCATTAATAACTTTTTTAATTACTCAATTAAACTGCTTTTTCACGTCTTTTTCTTTTAATTACATTTTACCTGATTTTTTCTTCAGGTGTAGCTTGAAGCTAAAAAATAAACTGCAGTCCAACTTATATTATATAGAGTATTTTATAGCCATGGCACGATTTTCTTTACCCGTCTGGTCGGCGAGGAGTCGCGCACACATTTTTAGTTTTTGTTTCTATTGCTGTTGCTGTTGTTGTTGTTGCTGCTGTTGTTGTTGCTGTTGTTGTTGTTGTTGTTGCTATTTCAGTTTCTGTTTCAGTTCAGTTTTCAGTTTGAGTTGCTGTTTTGTATTTGATACCTTTGGGAAAGTCGCAGCTAGGCTAGGCTAGGCTAGGCGAGTCATAGCCATAGTCAGAGTCAGAGTCAGAGTCGAACTCTCGAGCTGCCAACGTCGAACATTCTGCCGGAGCCCATACGAAAATCTTATGAAATATGCACGGCCTCTGTAATTTCTTATTTAAAATGCCATTAAATTTTTTGAATAGCCTAGAGAGAGAGAGAGAGAGAGTGCGACGGAGAGAGAGGAGTATAGTCTCTAAAACAGAGCGCAGCATGCACTCGGGCCGTGGGCCGTGGGTAAATAGAGGGGCGCACCTGTGTGTGTGTTGGTGTGTGTGTGTCGAGCGACGAGGTTAGACAAATATGGTTGGTCTGCTGCTGTTTGAGGTGCATGCCACATGGGTGCAGAGTCACATCTCTCGACTCGACTCGACTCGACTCGCCAACTTTTAAAATGCATATTTGATTGTTTTTTGGTTGCGGCGCCTAAATGCATGCAATAGCTGAGCAACCCCATGCCACCCACTCCTCATTCCTGAGTGCGTATGCAGCTCATTAAAGTGCGTTGCAAAGCGCATCATGCATCTTTTATACGCACACACACAGAACTCTCAATCAGCTGTCATTTGGCATCTATAAGTATGCCATATGCATTTGTGGCGATTGCAATTGCATCTATAGATACAGATACAGATACAGATACATATGTATCTGTAACTGTATCTGCATCTGTATCTGCATCTGCATTTGTATCCACGTTAATATTGATTTGGTCAAGCGTGTGTTGCGCTCGCGCGCTTTGCTTAAGCTAATTAATACACATACATAAACAAGCATATATACACAGTTATCTGTTGTATATATATATATATTGTTTATATATATAGTTAATGCATTTCTGGCCACAAAGCTCGATTGTCTCTGTCTCGGCAGCTGTCAGTTTGATTTGCAGGACGGATTTCGCGAAATAATTACAAATACACACGAATTAAATTTGCATTAGAGCCGCAGCCAATTAGCCACTGGTAGCAAAGCTTTTGGCCCGGTCAACCAACTAAGCAAGTCGCTGGGCAGGGCTTAGTGTTTGTCGCTGACTGCTGTGATTGGACCTAAAACTTGACTACACTATGCGAAATATTTACGGCCTACAAGTTAGAGGCTCGACCAGCAGATACACTGCTAACTACGAAGTATGCGCTTCTGATTTGATCTTATCTATTTGATCTAATGTCGGCAGTTGATCAATAATATGTCAAGCTATATTCTGAAGAATTCTCTTTCCTAAGAATGAATCAGTTTAATAATTCAGCTGAATAAATTGGGGGAACTTTTGTGAGCGGGTCTTCCTCTCCTTCAATCTTGTATACAGATCAGATTGCTTAGTCATTATTATCTTCATCTTTATCTAGCATTTGAAATACAGAGAATTATACGCCCATATAGACATCTTGTTTAAATAGTGCCCATAAACAAGCTCGCATTCATTTGAATTTCTTTTCGTAGCAATTAAAATAAAAATTGCCTTTTTGCGAGAACGATAAAATAATTTTCTCAACGCGTTATATATGGCTTAGGCAGCATTAGCTGATGTTTGCATTTCAATAAAGATTTGTGCCTCAATATTATGTACACATACTTATTTATATATATATATATAAATATATATCTGTGTGCACACACAAGGTTGTAGAGGCAACAACAACAACAACAACAAGAAAACGCTGCGTCATTTTTATTGGTTTCGCTTCAAGTGCAGGAAATTGTCTGTAGCCCATTTAAAAATAAACAATAATAAAATAAATAATTAAGAAATACGCTTTTTGTGCTTAATTATAAACAAAAGCGAGTAGAGGGTGCCGGTTGGGAAGGGTGGGGAAAGGGGGAGGGAGATTGCTTTGTTGAGAAACGGAGGAGAAGCATTACATAAACGCTCGAAATAAATAATATTAATATAGATGGCAGCGATTAATAAGTGAATCACACACACTGAATGAAAACCAACAGCAGCAACAACAACAACAATAACTACAACAATAACTACAACTCAACACGCGCAGCTCAAATTAATAATATAAATATAAATGCCAAAAATAAGTTGGTAATTTTTGTCTTTCTTTCATACTTTATTTTTTTTTTTTTTTTTTTTTTTTTTGGTATTTACCTTTTTTATTTTTGGCCACGCACGAAATAAATCAAATACAATTTGCTTTATTCTCCTTTATGTTACTGTTGTTGCAAGATCTTAAATTAGGCACAAAAAGCATACAACTACAGTATTATGATAGAGGGCGTGGCACAATCGAGCACCTAAGTTGGCTTTAGAAATTTACAGGTCTCTATTTACAGCCAGGTCTCGCCTTTGTGGCAGTCGCGTCTTTAAAATGTTGTACTTAATATACACCTTTTTATATATGTGCATATATATATATCTTATATGAGCATATCTATACACTTATACAATACAATATGTGTGTGTGTGTGTGTATCTTTATTGACTTAACATTGTTTGTTCAACAAACAAAATGCTCGATTGTTTTTAGTCTGACTTTTTATTTATTTTTAATGAGCCCCCTTAGCCACAGCAACAGCAGATCCAAAGAGGAGGTGCACCCGGAGGAGGAGGAGGAGGCAACAATGTTGTAATAGTGTTTGCTGTGGTTGTTGTTGCTGTTGCTGCTTAAACATCTTTTAGTATCTATTTGTCTAAAAACTGTGTGTTGTCGCTCTGTCCACATGGCCTGGCCCCAAAGCTCATGCGTATTTTATTTTATTATGGATTTGCGTAGATCTTCACATTTTCCTCATCTTCTCATCTTCTTACGTTTATTTTCTTTATAAAATTGTATTATTTTTTGGTTTTTTTGTTTATGGCACACCAATTACAGAGAATGCGTCAAAAGCACTCGGCTTTGTGGGGGATTGGGAATGGGAATGGGAATTGAAATAATAGAGGCTTTTAAGTTGGCCATAAAACCCATAAAATTCATAATAAATAACAGATGCTTGCATTTATTTATTTATTTGCTATTGTCATCATATTTTCCCTCACATTTGAAATAACAAGTTTTAGTTATTTGCTTGCTCCACTTTTATTGTGCCCTGAACCCATTCAAGACTGGGTTCAAGGTAACCCACACTCGACTTCCCTCCACAATGGCATTCTAGCTGAGTATTTACTTCAAATTTGAGTAGATTTGGGTTCTTTTATTATCATCTTCTAATCGGATAAGAGAATTATGATCTTTTGTTTCAGTTATCCTTTTAGTTATTCATCGTTTTGAGCTTAACATTCACAGTGTGAGTCCAAATAATAAAAAGGTTATAAAAATAAACCTGAAATACATATTTCGTTTCGGATTCGCTGATCAGCTTTAGCTTTGTCTTCGACTGCGTTTCGTATTCGTATTCGAGTTCAACTTCGAGTTTGAGTTCGCCTTCGTATTGAGAGATGCGAGTTTGAAATTGACTTATTAATTAATTTATGCAGACACGTTTTAGTTTTATTATTTATAAATTTTTGTGTAATTCGCTTTATGTTTATGTTTATGTTTATGTTTATTATTTGTTTCACAACAACAACTAAAAATGCCTGGCCAATGAGCAAGAAGAAGTAGTCGGAAAAGAAGAAATATCTCTGATTGTATTTGTTGTTGTTGTTGTTGTTGCTCATTTCGATATAGACAATTTATATTTCATGTCTCTGTTGGCCATTGGAATCGGCATCGGGCATAAATTATTTTGCTCTTATTTTATATTTCGCTTTATTTAGAAATGCTTTTTTTTTGTTGTTTGCATTTTTTTCTCAGCATTTTTTTTTTTTTGCATATGAGTTGATTTTATGACGACAACAGTCGTGCTCTATCTGCATGTATATATGTAAGTTTTTATTATTTTAAATTTAAATAAATTAAATTTTATGAGTAAACATTGACGAAAATATGCCACGCACTCCAACAAACACAAGCAGCAACAACAACAATAATCAAATAGATACAATAACAAGATAGTTTTGATTAATGTAAATACGCCATGGCGACTATGTTTAGATACACTTTATGCGCCCCATTTCTATATATATATATATATATACTGACATTTTAATGTGCCCCCAATCTTGAAGATATCTTCTTTTTATTATTTTATTAATATTTGCATCTGCGTCAAATGGATCGTAAAAAATATGAAGAGCTTGCAGCTGGCCCTTTTCGTAAAAGAAATATAAAAATATAATTTCCAGAGTTATGAGAAACCAGAAAACCAGAAAACAATTGAAAAGCTTTCATTTGGGGTTGAAGGGGCATAAAAAGTGTGGCTTGAAAGTGTGTTGCTGTTATTGTTTTTTATAAACAGATCTCTTATGGCTCATTAGGTCAGTGCTCACCCCCCGAAGTTATATAATTAGCTCAACACACACACAAGCAGACACACGCACACTCAGGCACACATAGATTTGGACAACAATCCCAAAAGCGTATCAATCAAAATGCCGCTATTTTCAAGCTCCACGAAGTTTGATTTGATTAGACAGCCGCCACACGTCGTCGCCAATGCAAATAAGCACAACAACAATAGCAACAGACAACAACAACAACAACAACAGACAACAACAACAACAACAACAACTACAACAATACAACTAATTCTCACTAATATAAGTGAATACCAACAAAAGCAAAAAAAGCAACACATTCCCAGATCTCTCCTCTAGCCACAGGCACAAATTTGTAGATATATTAAAATAAATTTTAAACATTTCGTTTTTTTTTCGATTTGTTGTTTTTTTTTGATATACCATTTGCGCATGCGCGCAAACTGCCAAACGAGCAAATAAATAATTAATGCAAATAAAGACGCACACAATCAGCTAACGCGACTATTTAATGCCCTGTAATGAGTAGAACAAGTGCAGACTTAGACTCATTAACTACATCGAACACTTGACTGCCAAGTATATGGGTAGATCTAGGTTAGGGGGAAACTTAAAAGCAGACTTTTCCTACTTAAGTTAGTGAGAATTGGCTTAGTGACACAAGCCAGTCTGCAGTCTGATATACCCTCTCTTGTTCATCTTGTTAGTAGATATGAAAACGTGCCGCAAACAAACACCAATACTCATATAATCATCGAAGGGCAATATATGAATAAGAACACATGTAAATCAAATTTGATTTATAATATCACAGTATAGATAAATATTTAAATAAATAAGAGATGGAAAAAAAAATGCGAAAATTAAAATTAATGATAATATAATCCGAGACTGGCACAATCTTTATTTAAAACTAGCATATATGCATCAGCAGAAATGAAAACTAATATAAATAATGAAATCGGGGAGGGGCAGCCCAAATATATAACACCTAGAAGAGCCAAGTCATCATGACGAAGAGCAAAAAACGAACCCCAACTTGATATATAAAGTGCCCATATGCATAAGTACAATGAAAGTAATTACAAATGTAATTCGACTGACCGACAAAAGAAAAAGAAAAACTCAAACAAAGTTGGAGGGAAAATTGGAAAACACATTAGACACACACACAACAAAGTGTGTGTGAGTGTGTGAAATGACGCACCCTCGAAAGAAAAACAGCAGAAAAACAAAACAGCAATAAAAACCATTAATTAAAACTATAAAAATTACAAGGAAAAACTCAACTCATATTTGATTATTTATTGTAGTTCGCATATTTTATTATAGTATTTAATTACAGAGCGGGGCAGTCTTCAAAACTTTTTCCCACTTTAGATTATTATTAAAATGTCTCGGCTTGTCATTGTCTTTTATCTTTCTTTGTAATATATATATATTTATATATATATAAGGGGCAGGGGCAGGGGCTTTTAATGACCGTGCCACAAGCGTTGGCTTTTAATTGAACTGAGCGACGCTGTGTGCCACATATACTATATACTCAAAATACAAAACACACTTAATTATACGTGTACATTTTTCTTTTTGTTATAATTAAATTATATTTTAACTTTCCTTGGCCAGCTAATTAGATGGTTTAGCATTTTAATGACAAGTTCTATGCGATGATTTGTTTTTTCTTTGTTATACCCTGAACCTAAACTAAAATGGGGTAAACAGGGTATTTTTGAAGAGTATGCGACAAGCAGTAGGAAGCAGCTGCTTATATATTGTTGATCAGCATCAATATATATAGACTATTCAAATTCCTTGCAGATCAAACTTATTTTACAGCTTTTCCCATTTTGTGAATATCGATAAGAATCGATAAATGACACATTTTAGATATTTTTCGATATCTTAACATAAGATTGTTCAGCTGTAATTATTTCATCAAGAACGGTTAAGGGTTTAAGGGTATCTGCCCGTCGAGCTCTCTCGACTAGAATATTCTTAAATGGTTCATTTTTTATTTTATTTATTTTTTGGGGTCAGCTGCATGGCTCACACATACATCAATTGTGTTCACGCCTCGCACGACATCTGCGACTGCAATTTATTATATCATTATTTAAGACACCTCTTAAGTCGACTGACTCATATTGCTCCCAAGAACCACACCCAGATATATGGCCATATTTATCACTAATAAACCAATTTCATTATAAGTCGATGACATGAATCAGCAGCAGCAGCAGCAGCATCTTAAAAATTTACAAACAATCGTTCCCCTTTCCTGCCTCCTTGGCTGCTTGCCTCGCTGCTGCCTCCCACAACAAGACAAGTCAACAGATACATATATTATTTATTATTTGTTTTTTGTGTTCATTTTTCATTCGTCTCATTGCAAACTATAAATTTAGAATACAATTTGAAATAATTATGCACATTTACATAAAACTTTAATAACTCGTCCGTGCAAAGAGAGAGTGAGAGAGATACATTTGTATCTCGGCAGCAGCTGAAGGCGGCTCATTTCGGATTTTGTATCTTGTATCTTGTATCTGGCGCACATGCAAATACAGTTCAAAGACCTGTTCGCTGTCAGAGCGAGCGAGCCGACAAATATGAATATAAAAAAAAACAAATATTCAGCAACAGAGAATAATTAAAAATGCTATTTGAACAAAATGCAAGAATTGTGCTAAGTTTTTGCTTATATCAGTCAGTTGGCTAAAACAAAAATATGTATTTAAAAAAAAAAAACAATCATGTTAGATACGTGTGAATTAAAAATAAATACGAATAATTAAGACGCTGACGCCCAAAAAGATACATTTGTATCTAAAGCGACAGCTAAATTACAGCGTGCTGACGCAGCGTTTTCTTAAATGCTCTCCAAACGACTTCATTACATAGATATATATATTTATATGAATAAGATAGACATTTATATAAATATAGTAAATGACATAGACATAGATATAGATATAGATGTAGATATATAAACCATTGACCAAGTTGGCATTCGGCTGTATTCGAAGTGACTCAGCCACATAAATTTAATTATAGCTCTGCACAAACATTTATTTAGTTTTGCTCAGTCCGTTATTAATCAGCACATATACTATATACAGACACAGACACAGATGCAGATACAGATACATATATATATATATATAATATGGTATATCTAATAAATATTTAATTAATTATAGCGAGCAAGAAAAAAACTACAATTTGTTCCTGGAAACTTTTGCGATCTAAACAAATTACGCCAGCTTGCAAATTACTTAGAAAACATGTGTTTAACTGAGCGAGTGTGTGTGCGAGTGTGTGTGTGCGAGTGTGTGTGTGTGTTTACACTGGTATAAAAATAACAAATTAAAACTGAACTTGAAGCTAGCCACTAAATTAAGCAAATTTAGCATTAATTTATCTGCTTTATAGCGAATATTGTATTGTTTAAAATACTGTTTGAGCAATGTGCACTGACAGAAAAACCTCATCCTATTATATTATTAATTTATTTTTATTATTGTATATCCAGAAATCATTAAAAATTGCAAAAATTTAATCTATTGCATCTACGAACCAATATAATATATCTTTTCTTGATCAGCATGAGCAGGCAAGTCGGTCCCAAATTGTTTATCTGTATGATCAAGCCGATCTAAGAGACTATGAGAACTAGAGACTTCAAAGTTGCAATGTAAGTTCACCTAAGCCATAGGCAGTTGAAGTATATTTGATTTGATCGAAAACCTTTTTTCGTACATATCTTAAAAATAGATTTCCTTTGGCAACATAAGGCATAATTATAAAGATGTAGCATTTCAATATATAATATAATCGGACGTATTATTGTTGAACTCTACAAAGTTCATTAAAATCGAATAAGAAATACAGTTAAGAGTATCTCTCAGAGCCAGCGCCTGTACGGAATATATTTTCTAAAAAATCACCCAAGTTTTCCCTTCTGCAATAAAAGCAGTCTGCAATTTTTCTCCAAGTGCAGACTGTCATTAATTTGTTGTAGTCAAAATTGAGTTATACCCAGGCCTGCTTGGCAGTTGGACTCTGTTGAGAAATATGTTTCCACAGTATCCCCAAAGCAAAAGTAATAATAATAACAAACTCACACTATGGATTCTAAGTATTTATAAGATACAATTTATTAGGAATGTCTTGGCGTTTTCGAAAAGCGATTTGTGCGTGTGCCACATTATGCCACATAATATGGCTGGCGTTTAATTTTGTTTTTGAATTTCGTGTTGTGTTGTGTGTGTGTTGTGTTGTGTGTGTGTGTGTGTGTGTGTGTGTTGATATATGTGCGGCACACACAAAAACATAAAACACACATTTGCAATAGATTTAAATTTATAGTCGACTGGCTGTTTGAAATTAATAAAGTTAATTTGACCTCACACACAAGGAACACGCGACAATATAATGAATGAATGGCGAATGGCCAGCCACAAGAAGATAAAGATACATTTGTATCGAAATAGAGACAGAGAGAGAGAGAGTGGAAAAAAAGAAGAGGAGAAATAGGCAGAAGTGACAAACGGCACCGGCTGCAATTAGCACGCTGAACGCCAAATGCTAAATGCTAAATGCAAAATGCTAGATGCAAAATGCAAAATGTGCAACAGCGGACCTGCCTTGATAAATGCCTTTGGCAGCAGCAGCAGCAGCATCAGCAGCAGCAGCAGAAACAAACTGTGCAAATATTTGACAAAATACAACTATAAATATTGCCAAAGAATTAATGCGCCGTCGCACGTCGCAGCCAGACAAATAGTCTCGCATACTCAGCGTACAGCGTACAGCATACAGTGACACCGAAAAGTGCGTTGACAGGCAGCAACGTGGCCAGCAACTGTTGCCCCACACAGTAGACTGTACTCAGGTATGGGTCATGTTAACAGCATCTCTTAGCCAGCATCAGCAGCAGCAGCAGCAGCTGGCTTTAAGAATCCATCATTTCTATTAACGGTGTCAATTCAGCAGCGAGGCGTGTTCAAGTGTTTCTCGTTGTTGTTGCTTAGCGGTTGTTGTTCCCCTCTCTCTCTCTCTCTCTCTCTGTTCCCTGTTCCCTGTTCGTTTATCTCTTGTTTAAGCATTTTCCTTATTGACTTTGGCGTTACAGTTAAATAAATAGCGACTAGAAAATGTATTCGTTAAGCAAATATTGTAAATACGATAGTTTATTTCCACTCTTCTCTTCTTCTTCTTCTCTTTTTTCCCTCGCTTTTTGTTTTTGTTTATCTGGGCGACGAGTGTATTTAGTCTTTGCATTTGCATTTGCATTTTTGTGCACAGGTGAGCCTAGTCTAGGGAGAGGGGACTGGGGCACAGGTGTACTCTTGTGTGTGGATCTCACAAGTAGTGTGGCTTTTATTTGTGTGGATATTTTCCACTCGACCCACTTGCGCTTGCCGCTAATGCGAGGGTGGTCTTTTAGCATTTACTTGCCAACTCGGTTCTGGAGACGTACCTAAAAACGATTTCCACTTTTCTTGGAAAGCATTTAAATAACCATTATTAAGTTTCTAGTAAGTCTACTCAAATTTCTCAAAGCTGAACCAATTTTTAGTCGTTAGTCTTAGTTTAGCATGTAGAATGAAGATCATCAAAAAATATCTGTGTAAACAGCTTAAATTAATCCAATAATGAAATAAAATATTAAAAATAAATGAAGTATTGAAAAATATATATAATTTTGATATTTAAGCTTAGATCAACACTCTACAGATTCTGCATCTAAATTGTTGCAACGCAAAAGGGACCCTTAGTGAGAAGTAATAGTATTTAAATAGCTGCCACATGCACAGTCCAAAAACTGGGGAAAACCATAAGGAAAATGCATTGGAGAAATGGACTTTGAATTACTTTCTAAACAATTTCGAGTACAGCGTGCAACATTCAGAGTCAGAAGCCATAAAATGCACCCCCCGCCCACAACTAATAAAATACATAAATAACAAATGCAACAGCAGCAGCAGCAGCGGCAGCAGCAGCGGCAGCAACGAAAACAACAACAAATCGAAAAGAAGGAAAAGGCATTAAAATCCAAATAGGAACATATGTTTCGTTTTACAAATCATATATCCAGAATCGTAATAATTGCACCCAGAGAAATGTATGTGTGTGTGTGTGTGTGTATGAATGAGGCACACAGATGATTCGATTTATTTAACAGATCTGCAGCAGATCTTTGCGCTGCTGCTGGCTGTGGACGATGTGGACGTTGCGGGGGTGCAGCGTGCAGAGACGAGCAGGAGATGAGAGCAGCCTAAATAAAGAAATGCATTCAAAAAGGCAGCATCAGAAGCAGCAGCAGAAGCAGCAGCAGCGGCAGAGAATTAAAAACAAAGAGCGAGCGGCAAAAGTAAAAGAAATAAATAATGAAAACACAGAATTTACTAAGGCAAATGCTTGCCGCTGTTGTTGTTGCAGTTGTTGTAGCGTAATAAATATTGATATGCGCACACAGATACAAAGATATACAGTGTGTGTGTGTGTGTGTGTGTGTGTGTGTGTGCAACTGGCCAAACATGCCTTTTACATGTGTTTGTTCTCCTCGCTGTCTGTGCTCGCTGCACAAAGATGCATTTAATAATTTACAAATGCATTTGCAGCAGATGTGTTAAAATTCGTAAAGTAATAAAATAACAAATCAAACGTACACACACACACACACACACACACACACGCACACACACCCAAGAAGTAGATGCATCAAACGAACTTCAAAGGCAAACGGACGTTTTAGGTAGAAAAGAAAAAAAACTTGTATTTACAGATGCGACTAAACAAGCATAGATAAATAAACAAACTCACATTCCGTTAGTTAAATACAGAAAAAAAGGAAGATTCACTCATGCTATCTCTCTCTCAGTCTATCTCTTTCTCTCTGTTTGTTGCGCTACTTGAGCTCAAACGTAGCTGAATGAAAGTTAATTTGAAGCCAAATTATACGCACACTTGGCGCCAGGCGAGCCTCAACAGCACAACACAAAAGGATATATGCTGCATAGGCATAGCTACACACACTCACACACACACACCCACACACACTCATACACACTCATACACACACTCACAGGCAGCTTCGCAACTGGAACTGGAAAGCACTCGTGTGAGTAGCGCTCCGCCTCAAATCGAATATTTCCAGCAAATTGCTTTTGCATAAAGACAGCCGCCACTTGACGGCTAACTGCAACTGCCACACACACTCACACACACACACACACACACACATACCCTGCCAGCACTCTTCACCTAGAGAAATTGCAGCTGCGAAGTTACTTTAACACTGAGGGTTTGAGTGAAAAGAGTTAAGCTGAAAGCACAATTATATGTGTGTGTGTGTGTGAGCTGGTGTGTGTGCCTGTGTGTGCTGTGCGCATTTTGGCTAATATGTTGCCTAAGTGCAGTTAAAGGCCTTTTTAGTTAATGCCAAATTAGAGGCATTTAAATTTTCATAATTTCGTCCTTTTTTACGCAGAGTTCTCTGTTTGTCCTCTGCAGGAGATTTGTGCGCTGATTACAGCTGATGGCTGACAAGTGTTGAATAACGAGAAAGAGTTTAGTGATAATAATGATGCAGTACAAAAAAATAAATACTAAAATGAGGCATATTTAGAGTGCCACTTGCGACTGCAAAATAGAGCAATGCGTGCTCAGCTGCAACTATTAAAATTACACAGATAAAAAGAGAGAGAAAGATATATCAAGTCTATACTTAACCGATTTCTTTAAAAGCTAATAATATGGCAGTTATTTGTAAATCTCAAATTAGTTATGAATTTACCTATAGAGAGTAAAAAATCTCAAGTCTACCTTCAAAAGACTTTTTTCATGGCAAATAATCTTCAATACATTGTATAATCTCTATAATGCCTAGACAAATTTGATGTGAATTTACTTAAAGAGAAAGAGAGAGAGAGAGAGTAAAAGAGAAAGAGAGAAGGAAGGAAAGCGAAGTTCCGCCTTTTGAATCATTTCTTATTATATTTAAATTTGGCTAAACAAAATACACTTATTATTTTAGCTGTGGAAATTTTGTATAACTCCATACAAATTAGTTGTGAATTTGAAGGCAGTCAAGGCAGACTAAAACTAAGCAGTTAGATAGACAGATAGATAGATAGATAGATAGATAGATAGATAGATAGATGCACAAGGCCACGCCTTGAATATAATATGCTCAACAGTTGCGTAAATTATGGCGCATTAAAATGCCATTTTCGTGGAGTTGAAAAGAAAATTGCACGTGGAAAAGTGCGCAACAGCGGCAGCAATTTTCCATCATTGCTTTCATTTCAGGCTTCAATTTTGGACTGTGTTTCTTTAATTGTGCGCTGCAGCCGAAATAAAAAGTATCTATAAGATACATGAGGCGCAGCTCGCGCTGTGTGTGTAGCAGTGGCAAGGCAAGCGTCACCTGCTACTTCTTGCTGCCAGTTATAAATATTGTATTGCCAGAGCCGACTGCCTCATCTGCTCCTCTTTGTGGCAGTTGCAAGCCAGCAAGAGCTCCTCAGCTCAGCTCAGCACAGCTCAGCTTGGGTTTATATTTCTCATATCTGTAGCTGTTGTTGATCTGTTGTCTGTCTGTTTGTCTGTCTGTCTGTCTGTCTGTTTGTTTGTTTGTAATTGCGTAAACATACTCGTACATATTTTATTTTATATTTTATTGTTTCGCTTCGCTGCGCTGCGCCATAAGGGCAGATACCTATAATTTTCTTATGTCTTTCTCGTACAATGAAAACACACACACCGAACTACAACAGCGGACAACGGCAATAATAATAATAATAATCATCATCATCATTATCATCATCATCATCTTCGTCGACGTCGTCGTCATAAAGACAACAAACGGCAAAAACAGTCACCGACGACGAACGACAAAGTCGCCAACTGAACTAACGACATAGAAATGTGTGTACCCTGCAATAAATGTGGAATAAATAAATAAAATGTAATGAAAGCCAGTCAAATAATAAATGAAAATGAAAATATGAAATACAAAATACACCTCACACACACACACGCACCACACACACAGCAAATACACCACACACAAAACCAGGGAAAACGAAAAAGTTAACAGCAGCCGTCGCGATTCGAGATGTAAATGAATGTGAACGTGTCTTTGGAAATGTGAAATGTTTGTTATTGTTGTTGCTGTTGTTGTTGTTGTTGCTTTTACTGTTGTTGTTGCTTTTACTGTTGTTGTTGCTATTGCTGTTGTCTTCAATTTGCTGCCAAATGGAAATTGTCTTTGTTGCTGCGGCCAACGACCCACAAAACCAGAACATCTTCAACTTATCGAGAAGCGAGTCTTTTATAGCAAATTCAAATAATTGCCGATTTATAGCAAATCTTGTGGAAAATTAGAGCTGATTAAACTTCCAAAAAAGTGCGAAGAAGTATTTAACAGATAGATATGGAAACATCTCGAGGTAAATTTCCGTTTAAATACTATCGATACAAATCGATTACAGTTAGCAATCAAATTCACAAATTCAAATATAAATAAAATATATAATATAATATACACATTGACATATATATCTCTATTCCAGACATAAAATCATCTTTAAAAATGTCATTAAGATCGAGCATCGAACAGTTTCCTCGTTGAAATGTGAAAGGCAGATTTGAAGCTAATCGAAAGATAAACTTTGTTCAGCATTATGGATATAGTAAAGATATTCTCAGCTCAAAATAGGCTTTCTAACAGAAATATTGCCATATAGTGTTTATGGTGTCGATAATAGTTGGCTGAAAATAGCACGACATTGACGTAAATACCAGGGAATTATATTTATATAACATTTATGATGGCACCACATATACATATACATATATACAATATGCAATATAATAATCGGTTTTTATTTAAACAATCAGCGTTGAGCTGTAAATTGTTGCGGTCTGCACATAAATTGTTCCAAGTCATTCACGTCGAATCTATGACAATGGAAATGTTTAAACTGGCTCTGTTTTAATGACTTCTGATTAGCGTGTATCGTGTTAGCAAAGCTATACATATTTACTATTTATATATATATATATATATATATATAGAGTATATACATACAGTGGCCCACAGCGAAAAGCGGGCAAAGTCAAGTACATAATGTAATTGCCTGCCATAAGCTAATTATTTAATATTTTTCAAAAATTCCAAGGACCGATGATAGGTACATATATTGACCACCTAAATTAATATATGACCCCAATACACTGGGGTTTCCCCACCTGCTAGGTAGGATTATATAAAAAAGTAGCCTATTTTTAGGGAAAATTTTATTTGGATCAGTCTAAATAAAATAATATATTTTGCGAATAAAAACTTAAATAAGGATGTTAATACTTAGTATTATATCCTTTGGCCTTAATAACTTCCCTTAACCTATTATTCATGGAAGATACCAACTTCCTGGTAGCTTCTGGGCTGATCCTGCTCCACTCATCCCGCAGAGCATTTTTGAGGTCTTCTTTGCTGGATATGCTGTGCTTCCGGATGTGATTTTCCAGCACAGCCCACAAATTCTCAATGACATTTAAATCTGGAGACTGGGCCGGCGGAATTATCATGTGGGGGCAGTTCCTCATGAGCCAGGACTGCACTATCTTGGCCTTATGCTTGGGATCGTTGTCGTGGTTGAATCGGAAAGTACGTCGGATTCCTACCTTCTAGGCTTTTTGGAGTAAATTTTCCTTTAGTATGTTGAAGTAGACATTCTTGTCCATTGTTGTTCCAAAAATCACAAAATTCCCGAATCCGGCTGACGAGATACATGCCCATGAAATGTCACTTCCTCCACCATGCTTGACTGTCGCCTTTACGTGTTTGGGATTCAGCTCAGTATTGGGCTGTCGCCACACATAATTCCATCCGTTTGAGCCAAAAATGTTGAATTTGGACTCATCTGCAAATATCACAGTGCTCCAGAACTCCAGATCCTTGTCCAAGTGGTTTTGGCGAACGTCATCCAAGTCCCTTTATTTTTCACGATTATAAATTGCTTTTTCCGTGGAACTCGGGCATTAAAGTCATGTGTCCGCAGAAACCAGAGCACAGTTTCCACACAGCACTTTTTCCCCATTTCATCCTGCACCTGTTGAGCCACTTTTGGAGGCGATAGCTTGTGATTTCCCCTTATTATCCTGGTGATCCTTCGCTACTCCTCTTCGGTGAAAATCTTGTTTGGTGCCGTTCTGGCCTTGCCCTTAATCCGATTGGCGTCGACGAAGCGCCAAATGATGATATTCACAGTTGAGTTGCTCAGATTGACCATTTCAGCTATTTCGCGATATGAATATCCGCTTTTGTGGTGTTCCAGGATGAGTTTCCGTTGCGCAATGGTAGTCCGTTTGTCCATAGTCCTTGTTGGCTTATTGCACCCGAGATGCAGGATGAAACTAAACTGACTACGAAGTATTGGTCTATTAATACCGAAAATACTCAACTTTAGGTAAAAAATCCGGGTTTTTATGGCACCCAGGTGTCCATAATGTACCTGCTGCAAAAAAAAATTTCCCAAAAAAAAGGGTACTTTTTTACATAATCCTACCTAGTAGGTGGGGAAACCCCAGTTTATTAGGGTCATCCATTCATATTTGTGGTTAATATATGAACCTACCACAGGTCTTTGGAATTTTTGAAAAATAATGAATGAGTAGCTTATGGCAGGCAATTACATTATGTACTTGACTTTGCCCGCTTTTCGCTGTGGGCGACTGTATATAAATGTAGGTATATTTATTTGTTCTTGGAATCTTATCAACAAAATTACTTTCAAAACAGAAATCGACACAAGAACCTAAAAAGATTACAAATTGCTATTATTATTATATTGTGTATTAGTTCTGTCGCGATAAGATCTACGCAGAGTTTAACACACATCCGTTTCATTATGGTTTTTATTTTTACAATTTGTTTTTTTATACCCTGCTTTTTATTATTATATTTTTCTCGACTTTGCCTTGGTCTGCTGCCCACCAATAAAATAATTTAGTTATTTATTTCGAGTGTCGATTTCGACAAAAGCACTTTGTAATAACACATTTTATGGTTTTTTCTAAACGACGAGGGGTGGGGAGGGGTGGGGAGGGGGGTCTGCAGACCTAATGCACAACAAATTATCGAAATTGTGCCATAAATTATAAGGGGGGGGGTCTGTTTATTTCCTGTTTGTTTCTCGCATCGATTTTGTAAGATTTCTTTTTTTATTATAACGAAAGAGTAGTCAAGCAAATAAGAATAAAAAAGTGAAAAAGTAAAAAAAAAAATACATAACTTGGGAAACTTGGCCTTAAATTTGATTAAGCCGATAAGAAGCAGCGGCTAAAGAGTAAACCCCGCCAAACAGCTATTTTCACACTGTCACACACCGCCTGCGGTGGTCTCCTGGCGGCGCAGATCTTAGGGTTTTCCTTCTGGTTTTTCCTTTTTTATGTAAAAGCCCAAGAACATAAATGTGATTTATGTACCCGACCGACTGCAAATCAATCAAAACGGCCTAATGAGCTCCCCCCAAATCCGAACTCCAAGACAATCCGGAAACACTTGACATCGAGCTTACTCTGACCAGATTCACACGATCCCCAAAAACCGGGGTCTTTAGATAACATGCGCCGTTCTATTTAGCTAATGACCTCCGCTCTGAGCTCTTGTCGCTGTCTCTTGTTCGTTGTCTCTTTCTCTGTTTCCTAGCCTGGTCTCTATGGAGGTTCAAGCAACCTGCTTTGCATAAATCGACGTCTAAGAAGACAACTCGCAGACTCTGCGCTCACCACAATTATGACTAATGCGGAGACAAAGAGAAATGTGCACTCTCTCCCTCTCTCTCTCTCTCTCTCTCGTCCTGTTGCTCACTCTCTCTTATTAACTGTTGCAAAACTTTTCCGCACTTGGCAATTTTCAGTAAATTCCCTGCAAAAACAAAATCAAAACCCAAAAGGTGCAGCTAACCAAAATGGCTGGCTTTGAGTTACTCCTTAAATATTAAAACAAAAATCAAATAAATTTAAAAATTTCAGTTAAATATTAAAGATTAAATATTTATACTAAATATTTTGTTAGCCCAACTCCCATTGCAAGTTTTCTCAGTCTAAAAAAATGAGGAAAATTAACAACAAACCAAATTTAAAATCGATTCGATTTCTGATAAATTTAGTTAGCCCATTTACAGCTCCAAGTTTCCTCAGCTTAAAATTATAACCGTAAATCCATCATAAATTCTCAGCTCCCATTTAAGGCGTGTCCTTTCAAAATACCCAGATAAAGTAGCACAAACTAGCATCCAAATTTAATATAAATTATATTGAAGTTGATTGTAAAATTGTTCAGCTTGCTCACATAAATACATATTATATACAAGACCAACTGATATAGCCTTTATAAATTTATGTGCAACATTATTCATACTTATATTTATAATATTAGCATAACTATATACGCCACCCCTGCACAGATAATAAACCCCTTGCCCCCACTCCCTTATGCCAGGAAAATCCGAGCGAGAAAGTCAAGGAACTCAAAATGAGCGTCAACCAAAAATGATGTGTAAACAAGAAGAGAGCAAGGGGATGGGTAGAGTGAGGGGGGCGAGAGGGTGTCAAGAAGTGGCTGCCCAAAATGTGCTACACACACACACACACCGCACACACCGCACACACCTCCCCCGCTCCCTAGCGACAAGCAGCTACTTATTTTCACAGCAGCCTCCATCGACGACTTTTTGCGACTTTTGCTGACTGCTTGGTATTCAAGCGCTCTCAGCACTCTGTGTGTGTGTGTGTGCGAGTGTGTGTGAATTTCTGTGAATGAAAAACTCAACTAAACATAGCAGAGCAGAGAGAGGGAGAGTAAGAGAGAGAGAGAGAGTGTGTGTGTTGCCCTTGCCGGCAGCTTTATGCTCAGTGCTGGCAAAGTTGCGACTCTATTAAGTAATAGGCGCTCAGTTTTTGGCCAACGACTCGAGTCGAGTCGAGTCAACTCAACTTGACTGTTTCCCACCTACAACTCACGCATTTCCGCACTTCCGCACGTCTGTCTGTCTGCCAGTCTGTCTGTGTGTCTGCCTGTATATATATATATTTTGGAGGGGGGCTGCCAGCTGGCGTCGCGGGGTTTTCCCCAATGACGATGATGACGACAAAAGCAGGCGAGTTTTGGCTGCTTTTTTTGTGACTCCCTCCTCCTGCGTCTGCTGCTGCTCCTCCTACTGCTGCTACTGCTGCTGCTGCTCCTGCTTAGCTGTTCTCTTTTGTGCCACCCTGTGCTGTTTTTATTACAATTTTCTCTTGATTTCATTTCAATAAATTAACAAAGCAACAGTAAATTGCGAAGCACAAGATAATTAAGCGCAAAAATGAAGAAAATGGTTGCCATCGTTTCTTTCCTCCAAGCGAGTCTCATTTATGCAGCAGCTGCTGCTTCAGCTGATACATATTGAATACTTTGTGTCTATCTATGAATATCTCCACAGCTCAGCATTCATATTCATAAGCCACACACACACACACCCATACACTCCGAGGCAGCACTCATGGAGCAGCGACGACGCATTTATGCATTATTTATGCCACAAATAATTCAAAAACAAATACAAATCCAAACACAAACACACAACTAGAAATATAAATATACACAAAATGCATACAAGTATTTCTTAAGTGCAAAAATAATATAGAAAAGATATGAAAAATACATAAATACATACATATGCATACATATATGTATGTGTTGCTTACATTCGAAACTCAATGTCAAGAGTTTGTTTTTTACATCGAAATCTTTGGTGGCAACTGAAAACGGCGGACAACTCAAGTTAGTAACTAACTCAAATATTATTAATTATGACAGTCAGCTAGACAAGTATACACTCAGAGAAATTACTCCAGCTTTGAGCAGGAAAGTTTACTGTTAACGATTTTATTTTGTATACCCAAAATGAATTAAATATTTGCAGAATCTTTTATTGAAGTTGTGCAGAAGTAAAAGCATCTGCGAAGCCATTAAGTATATATATTCTTGATCGGCATCGATTTTGATCTATCTATTTGTGTAAATAAGCCAAATTCAGAGAATCTGATAGCTAGAGATTCTAAATATTGAATAAAAGTTCTAATTTGCCATATTCAGATCAGCTTTATTCAATGTTATCGATAACTGCACCCCTTTCGCGTATATCGATGCAAATCGATTTAGTTTTAAGGTCTTCCTTTCGATATATTATATATCATATCATATGATTAATCCACTATAAAAAATGTCATTATTATTAAATGTTAACTACTTAAGATATATTAATAATTTATTCATATGAAGTAGCAGAAAAATCCGCTAAAATTGCTATCCGAAAAAAAGTAAGCAGCATTGTTCAAAAGTTTCGCCACAATTTTCGTGCAGTGTGGACAAATGTTGCACACTTGGGAGTGCAATCAAAGTTGAATCAAAGTGGCATTAGTTGAAATTATAGAAAAACGCAAATGCAACTTGAGTCAAATGAAAAATGAAAATCAAGAAACGAGCAATGAGAAACGAGCAAGGAGAAACACGAGACAAATATTTGCGCACTTTTGTTTGCATTGCCATCAATTTTTGTCATTTGTTTAACTAATTTTTCAATTTTTTTGTGATTTTTTTTTTTTTTAAAGCTTGTTGTTTTTCTGTGCCTATTTTCTTTGTATTTGGATTTGTATCTATTATATGCGTGCATTGCGCAATTTGGCGTCATTAGCATTAAAAATGTTGAATTATTTTTCAAGTCGCTGACGCAGTTAATGCCGGAGACCCCGCGCGAGACCCCTTGTGGCCCCCCCCCCCCATCTTATACGAATCCAATAGAAATAACAATCAAATGCACCACAAAATGCAAAAAGCTAAATACAACACTTTAAATTGTTGTTATTCTTGTTGTTGTTGTTGCTGTTGTTGTTGTGTAAATTTGGTTGTAATAGGAATGCATTTATGCACTTTTCCTAGTTTGTTTGTTTTAGTCACACGCAAAGCACACAACATGTGTGCGAGTGTGTGTGCGAGTGTGTGTGCGAGTGTGTGTGTGTGTACTGTTGCATTATGTAAAAATAATTCAACTCGATCTCATGGCCTTTGGCCAAAACCGAACAAATGTCCAATATGCTAAGCACTAAGCACTCGCCAAGGCAATATAAATAATTAAGCCAAGTTGAGCAACAACTAACAAAATACTTCTACAGTTGAAGATTGCCAGGCATTCCAATTAGCCAATTACTTAATTATAGTCCACATTTATATATATATATATATATATATATATACATGTATATAGATTAATCTGTTTGCTGATATGTCGCTCCTCAAGTAGCCATAATGAAATAAAGTCATAGCATCAAGATTATGTTTAATTTCAGCAATTATTTTATAGCTGTACAATTCCCTAATCGAATCGAAACTTAATCGAACTTTGAACAAAATAATCAATATATCAGATGACAATCGAAAATCGTTAATCTAAATTCAAATCAATATAGTTTTCGGTGTCAAAATAACTACAACTAACAAATGTAATTGAGTTGATTAATTACCTGATACAATTGTTGCTGGCTATTGTTGATTGTTCAAAATCTGTTTTCTATATTGTCTATATTATATAGAATTTTACTTCTACAGATTCTGTTTAGATTTGAACTATGATCTCATTTGTTGTTTCATGTTTTAATTATTTATCTAGGTAATCATTCGATTTTTCTGTTATTGTTGTAATATCTATTTTAGATCTTTCTCTTCCTTAGCTCCATCAAAGGGTTGTTTTATATATACGAGTATATAGCGATTGTTGCTCTGATTATTAAAATCTGATTTGTTATTCAAATTTTCTCAGATCTATTTCTCAATTTTACTTTTTTCTCACTTTTGATCTATGCAAGGGTTATTATATAGATAATGAATATTGATCAGATTAGTTTAACTTATTTTATTTATCATTCGATTTTTTCTAAGAAATGTCTATTATATAGATAATGAATATTGATCAGATTAGTTTCACTTATGTAATTATCATTCGATTTTTCTCTGAACTGTTTCTTGGTTTTGCTCACTTTAGATCTATGAAGGGGATTATCATTCCAACTTTTCCCAGATATATTTCTCATTTGTGATCTGCTTAATCGATTTTCCTCACTTCAGATCAATCAATGGGTTTTTTTATAGTTAGGGATGATTGATCAGATTAATTATATATATAATCAGATATTTATGCTCCTCATTTGATTTTCCCCACTTAAGATCTATCAAAGGAATATGGATAGTTATTAATATTGAAACTCACCCGCTCCTCTTCGCGTATCATCTCCGCAATTTCCGGTTTGATTTCCATGTCATCGTGATGGGGGCCCAGCGAGGATGCCACCGAGTTGCCCACACCTCCACCACCGCCCGCACCTCCATTGCCGGGCGCAGAGGCGCCGCCAGCAGCCGCAGCTGCAAGGGAGGCGCCCAGAGCACTGGCCATGGCGGCATGCGAATGGGCCAACTGATGTTGGGCAGCAAGTTGCTGGGCAGCCGCAGCTGCCGCATGATGATGCAGCGAGGCGGCGCTTTGGGATGGCGGCGGTGGTGGTGGTGGTGCCACCGCCGAGCCAGAGCCAGACCCAGACGCATGATGAGCAGCGGCAGCAACAGCTGCAGCCATATGCGGCGGCAGCTGAGATTGACCCGATCCCCGATCCGAACTCTTGGGTGAGCTGAGTTGACTGGACGATGGCGGCGCCGACGACGGCTGGGGAGGGGAGCAGCTGCGTGCACTGGAACGATAAGCAGCCGCAGCAGCTGAGGAGCTGGCATTGGCACTGGAGCAGCTGGTGTTGCCCACCGTGGAGGAGCTGCTGCTGGAGCCAGATGATGGCAGCGTCTGTGGATTGGGCGAGGCGAAGGGATTACGCACTATGGTCGAGGTGGTCATGGCCATCGGCTGCCCCGCGCTGCTTGTGGAGGAGTTGGGCGTGGCCACATGTCCGCGCTGCGGCGACTCGCCACGCAGTGGATGCGGCAGAGGCAGCGATAGGGGCAGGGGCAAGGGCAGGCTGGGACTGGGCGTGGCATAGCTGCCATCGCGCGAACGCTTGCGCTGCCGCTGATTCAAATCCAGGGCGGATTCCGCCTGCTGCAGCTTGGCCAGCAAGCGAGCCCGCTTCGGCTTGAGCTCATCCTCGTCTGCATCGCGCAGAATGGCCAGCTCCTCGTCCTCGTCCTCATCGTAGACGGTCATGCGTTGCTCCGGCAACAGCGAGGCGCCACCAATCCCAGAGCCTGAGGTCGAACCGGCGCTCACCTCGGCCAGGCCACGTATCTTGAGCGTCTCGGCCACCTTGAGCAGTGGATTTATCTGATCCTGGCACACATTAATCTCGCCCTTGTACATGAACTCGACCAGCGCCTTCAAGTCGCCAAAGTTCACGTCTCGCATAATGATTATCGGATGCTGGCAGGGATTGTCGTAGAACAGTGCCTGGAAGTACGGGGAGCAGGCGGAGAGCACCATTTTGTGTGCCTTGATCGAGTGTCCTTCGCAGGCGAGGGTCACGTCCACAAAGGACTCGCTTTGGAGCAGCTCATCGAATACGTTGGTCAGATTCGATTGATAGTTATTCCAGCGAAGACAAAACTGTTGATTATCCCCGCCACCTCCTCCAGAGGATTGCGACTTGCGCTGAGCAGCTGCACTTGTTTGAGCCGATGGACCCAGTCCCAGGCCAAGTCCCAGCCCCTTCTGGGCCAGCCTTGGCTTCTGTTCTGTGTGATTGTTATTCGGTTTGCTCGATTGCCCAAACTCAAACAGGCCAATCGCTGTCAGATTGTGGGCGACCAGGGGCTGTGGGGAAACGGGCAAGGAGCGGGATTTCTTGGCGCTCAGCTGTACCCTCAGCTCCGGCTCATCGGGTTCGGTGTGTCCCACTACCTCACTGGAGGTGAGTGGGCGTGGCGGAGGCGTCAGTGGCTCTTCATTCAGCACCAAACGCCGCACATTTGGTTTCTCAGTGTGCTCCTCCTTAACGGAGGACTCTTCCCGTTCCCGTTCTAGCTCCGGTTCCTGTTCCGGCTCTGGCTCTGGCTCCTGCTCCTGCTCAGTTGGATTCTCCTCCACTCTCTCTACTTTGGCCGGCTCATAGGCCAAGTCTGTTTGGGTGTCTGTCGGCTCCACATTCACCATTGTGTAATCATTGGGCTCATATTGCTCATGGTCCAGTTTCCTCTCGAAATCCATTATGTCCTTGGTCATATCCATGTTTCTCTCTTCGTTTCTCCCTCTCTCTCTCTCTCTCTCACTCTATCTGCTCTTTTACAGTGTTCTTCTTGCTTTGGGATTTTTGGTCTTGTATTTGCTTTCAATTATCTAGCACATTTTAGGGCCTTTTGCTCTAGGCGCTACTTCTGTGCAGCGAAATTCTTTTCAGGCTGCAATTAAATATTTAAAATATAAATAAGAAGAAGAAATTTAAATTGTTACATCAGAAATCATATATACAGAAGGAAAAAAATTAAAAATATATTAATGCATTTATCCATAAATATGATTTATTATGTTAAACAATTTATGGTTTCATTGTTTTATAAAAAGAGAATAAAAATTAAAAAAATAAAATGTAAAAAAAATATATGAATATAATTTCAAAAATGTTTGATGATTTAATATACTGCATATTGTTTGGGTGAATCAGTTTCTAAAAATAATATTTATATATTTTATAAAAAAAATCAGCTCATCCCAAACGGATATCTATGATATATATTTTAATTAACATCTCTATAAAAATGTGAAAACTGGCATATTGAAATTGTGTAAAGGTATGTAACAGACAGAAGGCAGCAGCAGACCCCATATGTGATATATATTCTTGATCAATAGCAAAGTTAGCAAGCAAGCTGAATTCGGAGACTAGCAGAGCTACAGACTTCAAATTGAAAATTAAAGTGCTCTGCTATCATAAGATCAAGTAATCGATAGCAAATATCGATAAAAATCAAATTTCCTCAATTTCATTAATATCGTACAAGAAACATCGATGTTTGCCCATCTAATATACTATACTATAAATAATACTAATTCATTTCTGCTCCATGCTTAACAGTTGTGTACAGGGTATCTGCTCGTCGAGTTGTCACTTGTTTCAGAGAGATTTGTGTGATTCTGAGTCATAACTCTTTTGAATATGGCCATTAATCTTTTTGCCCTTGCGAGCATTTTCAATTATATTTATTTGTTGCCCCTTCTTGCAACACCACTACCCCCTCCTTCCCCCTCGTACCAATCACCCATCCCTTTGGAATATTATTATTTTATTAGCTTAGCGCTCATTTATTAATGCTTCAGTTTTGGACTAATTTATTAGAAAGAGATTTTCCAAACAATTATTGCGCTGTGGTCATGCAATATATAAATACATATACACACATCGGATATAAATGTTTTCCCTTATATATATATATATATATATATATATGTATGTGTATTATCTTTTCATTTGTGTATCAGTTTCAGTTTGTGCGGCGAAAATACATTTATATTTAATTAAATATTATTATTTATGGCTGACGCGGCCGTTCGGCGCATTTGCGTAATTATATTTATTTAAATATATATTCATATATACATATATAATATATATATATATTTATATATATATATATGTATAGATTCATGTTTGTGTGTATTTATATTTTATATATAGCTGCGCATTTATATAAATTTATTTTGTTGTGCTGGGAGGGTGGTTGGGGTGGAGCTGCTCTTGTTGTCTAACGGCATTCTCTGCGAGTGTGTGTGTGTGTGTGTGTTTTGGGTGGTCTGCAGACATGTTTTACTTTGTCTCTGTGTGTGTGTGTATGGGTGTGTGTGGGGCGCAATGCAAACACAGTCAGCCATTAAATTAATTTATTTTTATTATTATTGTTATTATGTTTCTGCTGCTGCTGCTGCTGCTGCTGCTGCTGCTGCTGCTTCTTCTTCTTCTTCTACTTTTTAGCGACTCTTTTTTTATGTTTATTATTTCATTCCAATTAAATCTTGTGAGTCACTGTTATTATTTTTATTATTTTTTATTATTGTTGTAACAACAACAACAACAGCAACAACAGCAACGATTGCAATAAGAAAATTGGTTTTTTTTCTCCTTAAAATGGGGTGTTGCAGGTATGTGGAGAAATGTGTGACACTTTGAGAATAAGTTCTGCGATGCCATAAAATATATACACACACACACATACATATAAAGACTCTTGAAAAAGTCAGAAAGTAAAAAACCTTAATTTTATTTTGCATTTTTCACTTATTTAAAAAGAAATCACAAATTTTCAAAACTGCTTTTAATAATTCTGAAAATTATAAATAAATATAAATTTAATTACTTTTAGCTAACTAACTGACTCAGAATCAGCGCACTATATCCTATAGCAATCAAATTGATATGAAAATCTAGAGACTCTGCTCTGTGAGAGTATTTTTGCTGCTTCATTCTTGCTTAGGCCAACTTTTGGCTTTGGTTTATATTCTTGCAGTTATTACTTGTATTTATTGTTGTTTTTATTTTTGTTTTGTTTTTTTGTTGTTGTTGTTGTTGCACGCATTAAATTTTATGCTTCTTTGGAAAAAATTTGACTCAAACCGCGCGCTATAAAATAAATAAATAAACGTGCAAAAACAACAACAACAAGAAAAAAAAATTATTTATTTGTTATTTCGTTTTTGTTTCTTTGGCATTTCCTGTTTGGGTTTTTCAAGTTTTTCGCCGACTCTCAAAACTTCTGCAACTTGTGCAACTTCAGCAACTCTGAGCAGCTTCAGGCCAAAGAGAGAGAGAGAGCCTTAATTCGCTTCCTTATCGCTGTTGTTGTTGTTGTTCTTGTTGTTGTTGCTTTTTGATTAATTATTTATAATGCGCGCAGCTGTTGCGCGGCATAAAAATAAAAATTAAAATTGAAAGCAACAGCAAGTAAAATCATAATAATAATAATAAAAAAATAATAAGAAATGCGCTGTGCACATTAAAAATAAAAAGGCCGGCTGCCACAGCAAGAACAACACACACACACACACAACACACACACACAACACACACACAGCACACACACAATAAGCCTGTGCAAAAGTTGAGTTGTTTTTGTTGTTGGCATTATTTTAATATTTATTTTTATTTATTTAATTTACGAGTCCTGCGAAGTTTGCACTGCGAGTGGGTTGCGAGAGATATTTATAAATATATATCTATATATATATATATATATATATATATATATATGTATGTATGAATGTGCATGTGTATATATACATATATATATTTTGTATATGTTTTGTATTTATTTATTTACGCTTATTTATTATTTATGCAGGCAGCAATAAATTACACAAGTTGTTCTCGTTGCTGCTGCTGCTGCTGCCTGTCTGCCCTTTTACGACTGTGTGTGTGTGTGCTGTGTGTGTGTGTGTGTGTTTACAAGAGTGTTTTGGCGCGCCAGGATGATAAAAGCAGCAGCAACAAGGAGCAAGCAGCAAGCAGCAAGGAGCAGAAGAAGAAGAAGACATCGTCGCGTAAGTTTTGCTGAGCGCCCAAATATACAAAACAACAAAAGCAACAACAACAAACACTTTTTACGAGGCAGACGAGGGCGGGGGGAGGAGGGTGTGTTGTCTTGTGGGGGTGTGGGGTTGGTGGGGGGGGTTGGGGTTGTGTGTGCACACGTTATAAATTTATACATTACAAATTTTGTTCGCAAGAAGTTGGGCAACTGCTGCTGAGGCAAAGACAAATTTCACTTCTCTTAAATTATATGTGCATAAATATTTACACATAAATAAATATATATACATATATATATATGTATATATATATTAAATATTTATTGCATATATTTAATATGTATGAGGCAGCATTATTTCCATTATTGTCATTTGTCACTTACTGGCAATTATTTCAATGAGCATAATTATATTTAATACACATTCACAACTTGAACTGAGTTTTCCACGTTTGAGTTTTCCAAGGTTTCAATATTTTGTTGTTGTTTTTTTTTTTTTTGTTGTTATTAGTTGTTGTTGTTGTTTGTGCAACACATGATGCCGCGTTTTTTGATTAAGTTTTTCTCTTTTTGTTTTTGTATTTTTGTTTGTTGTTGTTTCATTCACACGCACACACACTATAAAACACTGATAGAGAGGGCAACACAAACACACACGATGACGACAATGTTTACAGTTATTGTTGTTGTTGTTGTGTGTTTCTTTTGATACGCTCTGCTGACAAACGGTGCGTTGCATTCACGACGAAAGTTAAATACGAACTGACTGCTCGGCAAAAGTATCTAACAGATACAATGAATGAAACTCGAAACTCAGCCAGCACTGAGCTGCTGTCGCTGCCGGCGTCGCTGTCGCCGCGAGAGCCACTGGCAGCGAGAGAGAGAGAGAGCGCGAGAGCGAGCGCCCGCCAGAGAGAGCGCCAGCAAATTTGTTATTCTGGTTTTTGCGGCGAATTCGTGCTGCGAGCGAGCAACTGCTAAGAGAGCGCTAAGAGAGCACCACACTTCGTGCTCTTTGCTGAGTTTGGTTTTGGGCCATTTATGTCGTGTGATCTTGCGTTAAAAAGTAAAGTAAATAAATTAATTGAGCAACTTAATTGAATTATCAATTTTATTTAAGTTTTGTGTGTGTTACAAAGATGAAAATACCGATTTATGCAAATTTGATAGCAGCCAGTTGCTGTCAGGCAAGCTTTCATTTTGTTTTACGCCTGCTTCTTCTTCTGCTGCTGCTTCTTCTTCTGCTGCTGCTTCTTCTTCTTTCCCACATTCTTTAGCATTTCTAACGGAGCAGGGGCAGAGGGCAGCTGCATGCTAAGGCCAAATACATAAAAATCGCGAATAACGTCAAGAAACACGCATAACCAAAAAAAAAGTTCCTCTGCGCCTACTACGCAAATGACAACAGCAGCAAATTCTTGCTGCTGACCGGAAAGAAGAAGAAGAGAGTTGGTGCTGCTGCTGCTGTTGCAGCGTCCAGTAAGAAAATTGTTGCAAATATAGTTTTTAGTGCAACCCCTGGCAGACGATGACGACGAAGGCATCTTTAGCTTATATTGCAGCCATTCATTGTTGTTGTTGTTGCTGCTTAGGCCAACAACTGCAGCGGTGAAAAGAGCACAGCAAAAACTACAAAACTTGGCCACGCCCACCACAAAACACGAGCCAACTAGCGGCCATCGTCATTGGTGTGAGCGAGCGCGCAATATCTTGGCGCTACCTACACACTCACACACACACACACACATACATTTGCAAGCAGCCGAGCCGAGCCAAGGTGAGAGTTGTCCCCCTGGCCAAAGCGAGCGAGCGAACGAGCGAACGTGCGAGTGAGTGAGTGAGAGAGAGAGACTAGTGCTGTGGCGCTCTCTTTGACGGCGCTCATTGGGAACGCCAAAAAGAGCAAAAACTTTGCTGCGCAAAAGGAAAAAACAGAAAAAAAAAAACAAAAAGCAAAAGCAATAAGCAAGAAAGAGGAAATGCAAAATGCGAGCGAAGTGTTGTTGTTGTTGGTGCTGGTGACGTCATGCGGTAGGCGGCGCCTCGAAAACGCATTTTTAATATGCGAACTGTTGTTGTTGCTTGTAGGCCTCTTCTTCTTGTTGTTGTTGTTGTTGTTGTGGTAAAAAAAAACAGTCCAATGGCAACTGTTGTTGTTGTTGTTGTTAGTTGACATGTGTGCGCAGCCAATAACAACAACTAAACTAAATCCCCATTTGTGTTTGTGTTTGTTTTTGTATATTTTGCATATTTTATTTGATTTGCTTGCTCGTTTTTTGGCCTTTTTTGTGCTTCGTGCGATTTTGCGAGGCGGCCTCGCTTCGTATTCAACGCCCATTGGCTGGCCTTTTAAATATATATTTATATATATATATATATATATATATATCTATATGAATTATACACGTATATATATATATTGCTTGTGTGTGTGTAGAAAAAAGCGTAGCATCGCAAATATTTATAAGCGGCTGGGCAACTTCGGCCTTCAAACAGCCTCAGCTTCGGCAAAAACGAAACACGATTCTCGCTGATTGGCAAAGGCGAATCAAAACTGTTGCCTGCCACATTTATTTAATAATAGTTAATATTGTAATAGTAAATAGGATATTTATGAATAACTAGCTTAAAATAAATGTTTCTCATACAAATAAAATTCTTAGCAAAAGTCTTTATATATATTTCGAATTGTCTTTATTCCATTTTGTTTTTGAATATTAATTATTTATCATGTTGTTTAATGACTTGTTAATATATTGAGAATTATGCATTACTAGCAGGGCTTAAACCACATTATTCTTACAAGTGGTTGCTCAATACAAGAATTTGAAAGTGACAAATATTCTAAATCAAAAGACACTTGAAAACTCTTTAAAATCAATCCAAAGAATTAAGAAAGGGAATCTTTACAGCTTTCAAGCTACCAACAGCAGATCTAGGTAAGATTTCCAGCCAAGTCTTAAGCCACCTGCTCAAACTAACCCAATTAATGTTTAATCAATGAATATTGGCAAAAGCATTTCAAGTCTTTTGTAAAAACTGGAAAAACCTTGTCATTTTTTTGCATTCATTTAAGTCACTTTCGCGGCGGAAATGAAAGCCCTTTCCGCTTTGACAAGCTCAAAGATGGCAGCCAAAAAAAGAACAAAAAAGTAAGAGGCAAAACAAGAGGAAGAAAAAACAGCTAAAAGCAAAACTAGCGAGTATTGGCTTCCGTTTTGCAGCTGTAGGAAATTTCAAAGTGAAATTATTGAAATAGCGTGAAAAAAACGAAGAAGAAGGTAGAGGTGTGTGTGTGTGTGTGTGTGTGTGTGTGTGGGCAGCGGTCTGGAAACCACGTTAAAGGACATCCGCCAGCAAAGTGAAAGAGTTTATATTGGCTGCAGAAACAGCAAAAGCAGCAGCAGCAAATGCGGCAGCAGTAGCTGCGACAGAGTCAAAGAAATGCCGACAGGAAATGGGCATTGCCACTACAAAAAAAAGTAGAAGAAAACAGCTAAAAAAAATACATGTAAAGGAGTCCAAGCCAATGTCCTTAGAGAGTCGAAGCAGGCTCCAAATAGGCAAATGCCAAATGTCCAAATGCTAACCTACAAATCGAAGTGGACAACAAACCACTCAAACTTTTTGGCAACTTCTCTTTCTCTCTCCCACACTCTCTCTGTCTCTGTCTCTCGCTCTCTTTCTCTTTCTCTAAAGAGCTCTTCAAACACTCCAGTTTTTCATGTCTTTTAGACCAGCTAGAAAGGATGTCAAGCAAGTGCAAAACTAAAGTGAAAAGCGAAGAGTGCAAAAACTGAGGAAGCGAGAATTTCGAAGAATTGCTTTTAAATACGAAAACATATTCGAAAGTTAAAATAAAAATCAAAACTAGTCAAAATTTAGCCTTGTTCAGATCTAAAATCAGCTGGCTAACTGAAACCGTTTCCGAAACCGAAACAATTCTGCTTTCCACAAATCTTAAATCATTTTCCTAATTTCCACAACTAATTTAAGCTTATGCCAATAACAAACTTTATTTATTGCGTATTTATTTATTATTATTTTAATTATTATTAATATTCATAAATATTAATATTGACAATAAATTAAACATAATATATTTTATTTAATTTTAGTTCAACTTCTCTCAACTAAAACTCATCGCAGAAGCGAAGTCTTATCTTTTTCTAAAGAAAGTAAACTGCGCCAACATTCTGCAGAAACTAAAGCTATGAATTCCAAATCTTTCTAAAATATGCCTTAAAGTTAGGAAACAAAAAAATAGGAAAAAAAGGGAATCCCTTTATGGTTGTCACTGTTTATTTTGCACGCTTCAATACTTGGATACAATCGAGTGTGCAACCTGGCGAAAGACAACTCGAATAATCCGGAGGTGCAAGCGCATCCTTTGCGCATCCTTTCCATTGCATTGCTGTTGTTGTTGTTGTTGTTGTTGTTGTTGTTTACGTCTACACACGAATACTTTGGTCAAAGGCAATGCGTTTATTTTTTGCCCCTCGCTGGAGGTCCTGCTTTAAGCGTAGATCACGCAAAATCAACGAAAGCTGCCAGCAACAAAAAAAGAAATGGAAAAAAAAGACAAAGAGGCACGCAAACGGGAATGCTAGCAAAACAACAACAAAAAGAACAACATTTTAAGGGGGGGTGGAAGTGGGGGAGGGGGTGTGTGTGGCAGGCTCAACAATAGAAGTAGCCACATCAGCAGCAGCAGCAGCGGCTGCTGCAGAAAAAGCAGCCAACGGCAACGAAAACTTTGGGCTTGGGAGTTCGTCTGGTGGCCAGTTTGCTTTAGGCCTCGAGTCCTTGGTCAATTGGGTAGCTGTTGCCGTTGCCGTTAGAAAATTGCGCATACGCGCCGTCATCCACATCCTCAGAATAACAAAAAAAGGAACAAGCTCCTGTTTATCAAGTTCGGCACGCCGAATATTTAACATACTCTAAAGGACTTTTATCCTTGAGATCACTTTTCAATTAACATATAAATTTTTGAGTTTCTTTAAATTTCATTATTAATTTCATTAATTTTTTAACATCACTTTTGAGCGAATTTTTTGAAGAGGAAAAGATTTGAAGAAATTAAAATCAGAGCATATCAAATATAAGTGATGATTATAGCGAAACTAGGAAAGATATTGGAAAGCATAATGTCTGTAAATAAAGCTTAAGAAAGCAGTGAAAATTAGCATGAAAAGTTGTGGAAAATGTTGCTAATTTTTAAATATAATATAAAATTATTTTTAATATATGCAATTAATAATATAAATAATTCAAGCAATTATTTTTTTATATTTATTTATTGCTTTTAATCTATCTATAGCTGAGTATATTAACATATACCAATATGTCTGAGATCTTGTTACACATTAAGCTTAATAATCATGATATCCTGCGCTGCCAGGACATCAGGCTAAAGGCTGAAACCATCATCATCGTCGTCGTCGTCGTCGTCGTCGCTGTTTTCTCCAGTTGTATTTCGCAAACGAACGTGGACTCCCTAACAAAAGAGTTTCTAATGATTTTTGCGCCATGTTTGTGCGGTGTACGCAGTGCTGTACCCCCCTTACACACCTCCCTAACTACCTCCCCCTGCCCCTACCCCTCTACGCAGCAGCCCTACTGCTGTAGGGCTCCTTATGCAATTGTTGTTGTTGCTGTTACAGACGGAAATGAAAATCGAAAGAATTGTTAACCAGCCTCCACACATGCAGGCCTAGCTTCAGCTCCTGGCCAGCTCCTGGCCAGCTCCTGCTCCTACTCCTACTCCCAATAGCCCCCTCTTGCTCCCCTTGCTCTACCTCTGCTCTCGCACAATACAAATAAATTCAATCGATGCTTTACTGCCCCAAGTCACCGTTGGCCATCGTTGTCCTTGTTAAGCTCTCCCCCTCTCACTTCCCACTTCCCACTCTCCCTCTCCCTTTATCTTTGGCTCCACTCCTGCATGCATATGCGTCAGCTGCATTGCATAGAAGAAGGTTCTGTTGGCTTGGGGGGGTTGATGGGTTGCGGGGTGTTTTTGTTGCTTCAGCCGTTGTTGAAGTCGTTTGGCGTCCTGCGCGCGACTCCTGTTCGCTGTGTGTGTGTTGGTGTGTGTGTGTGTGTCCAGCAGCCCGCATCGTTGCTAAGCTGCCAAATGGAAATGCTTGCGTTTGGAAGGATACTGAGTGGGAGTAAGGCGAGGCTCAAGCCCAAAACCAACACTGGCTCTCGGGCCAGTTCTCGAATTTTCCATGCGATTTGCAAGCGCAAAATTTCCGCCAAAAACCAAACAAACAAAAACTAACACACGCACACATACTTGTGTGTGTGTGTGTGTATTGGCCACAAAGGCGCTGCAGGATGCCAAAGGATGCCTGGGACGCTGCTGAAAAGGAAATGCGCCGTCGCCGTTGCCGTTGCCGCTGCTCTGCACTTTTAGTTCGTCCTCTTCTTGATTTTTTGTTATTTTTTTTTTGGGCCTAGTGTTCCTCGAGCGGAAACGCAATTTCCAAGCACAGGAGGCCCGAGCACACGCAGAGGCACAGGCACAGGAACACGGTCCCCGAAAGACAACAAACAACATTGGCGAAAGCAACAAACCAAAAATTGTGTTTGAGCCAAAGCAAAATTCGAAACACTGTTTTCCTATTTGACCAGAAACCAAGCTGAAAGCAGAGAGGGGATGGCTTGGGAGCTGTGAATAGGTCCTTCATCCTTCTTGCTTTTTAGTGTTTGATTATGCAAAGCAGGCATCAAATACTACAGTTGCAAGAACCAACAAGCCACAATCAAGACTCCATTTAAGTTTCATTAAACAGAGTCAACTTGAGCCAGGATTTTTCTTCATTTTCATTTCTCTATTTTCCATAGAAGACTTATTAAACTTAGATCAAGAATCTCATCCAAATGACTACTTTTTAAATCCTTGTTTGGTTAACTCTTTTTATAATATAATACAATATAATATAATACAAATACAGCGATCTTCAGTCAAGAAACCCAATTTTGTTTTCCGAATGCATTTTCTTTTTGTGTGTATCTAAACTTAGGCACAGCTTGACTGCAAATTTGCCTTCTTTTAGCAGTTGCAATTTAAATTTATTCTTGACTCAAGTTTATTTATACCCCAAAGTATGCAACAAATGCAATAACAACAACAACTGCTGCAAAAGAGCAGCACAAGCCGCAAATTGTCTTCAGCTGACAGGTTTCGGCCAACTCATTAAAATCGCATTTAACACCAGAAGCGAGCTGGCTGTTTTGAGCTCTGTTGGCCAACAAAAGCCACAAAGATGCCACCACACCAGCCAACAATTATCTGGCTCTGACCCCAACAAGCTTGTTCTTGTTCATTTTGTTGTTGTTGTTGTTGCCCTGGCATTGTGGCATGCCACTCGCTCATTGCTCATTGCCCACTCGCGTCTAACATAAATAAATCTGCTAGCTGAACTTATCTTTGACTACACAACTCACACAAAAGCAGTTAGCCACAAGTGAAACAAAATAAGCGCACTGCAGATGAAATACACTACAGTGAAGACTCCACACAATTCCAGCGCTTTCTTATTTACTTAATACTAGATATAAGTTTGGCAACTTGCTAATGTCAAAATCCTTGCCCCAAAGTAAGCAAATGTCAAAAGTGTTTCGACTTTCAAAGTGAAGTTAATTTTGATCTGGGTTAGATTTATAGTTAAATGCATGTTCAAAACTCAATTCCAGCCAGATTCTAATATTAAATTTATTTTATTTAAAAAATGCATCTTAGGAAGTGCCAAATCTGATAAAATTGAGAATATTCTGATAATTGTTTGGTCTCTAAATTAATCCTACATTTAAAATTGGAAATTGTATTCTGGGCAGAAAATCATGTAAAAATCATGTAAAAATCTGCCTTAGCCATAACTTTGTCAAAACTGGTCCGATTTAGAAAAGGACTTTTTGACTAAGATTTGTCGATTATATTAGTCCAGATTAATCAAACATTTTAAGTTGAAATCATAATTCTAGATCGAAAAACAAGCGTAAAATGCAGCAAGAATGGTTTCAAAATGGATTCGCTTTCATAACTATGTCAACTCTGATTAGGTTTCAGTGCCGAATACCATTTTAATTACAGTTAGAATTATAATTATTATAATAAATTTTTCAATTCTGTATTTTAAGTTACTCGAAATATTATATCACAATAACAAATTGAACAAATTATGCTGCTTATGGAGCAGAACCTTTCTTGAAACCTTGACAAATTTTGAATGCTCGATTGGTTAGGGCATAGAACAACAAGTATTTCCACACACACACACACCCAAACATACACCCAAACACACACACACACACTCATACACACATTTTTCTGCAATGTTAAACTCTTCTTTTGTCACCAGGAAAAAACAGAAGGAAAAAAAATGCTGAAAAGCACGTCAGGCCCGCAAGGACCTGCCTGGCAGTCAGTCGAGGCACTCTCATAGATATATAAATATATATATATCAGCTTGAATATATATATATATATATGTTTTTTGTTGCCAGTTCATGCTGTGAAGCATAGTCGGATGTTTGTCGTT
Source organism: Drosophila paracracens (assembly GCA_035044025.1). Taxonomy (NCBI): domain Eukaryota; kingdom Metazoa; phylum Arthropoda; class Insecta; order Diptera; family Drosophilidae; genus Drosophila; species Drosophila paracracens. The sequence continues at coordinate 1,747,373 of JAWNMN010000394.1, forward strand.
GTTAGAATAAATTCCTTTTTAAATATATATATATATTTTTTATCTCACTTGTGTGTGCGTGAAAATGTGTAAAAAACTCCTCGTTGTCCTTGCCGAGGTTGCAGCTGAGTGGCTTTCGACTGGTTGTGTGTGTGTGTGTGTGTGTGTGTGTGGCACGCGCGATTTCTGTGGCGCGTGCCTTTTGGGCGCCCGGCAGGAGCAGCAGCAACAACACTTCCTTCTGGCCACAGAGACCCTGAAATCCACTGTTGGCATATCGCTCTTAAGTGTTATTTGTCTACGCTTACACGAGTCCTTTCTCCCTGTCTCTGTATGTGTGTGTGTGTGTGTGTGTGTCCTGGGCGTGCTCTGGTAATTGTACCGCTCATATGTGTGAATTAAATGTGCCGTAAAGGATCCCAATTTTCCGGTCACTTAACTGAAAACCGAGAATGTGCCAAAAACAGCAAGGAGATGCAGCCAGAGGAGCAAAAGGAGTGGGATGTTGAGAGGATGCTGATGCGGATGCGGATGCGGATGGGAAGGCGAAGGATACGCCACAAGTAGTAGCGTTGGGCAACATTTTTGTGGGCTTTGCTTATTCACGGATCATGTCCTGATTGTTCATTTACCCAGAGGACATTGTCTGTCAGGTTGACAGCAAAGGACGCGATTAGCACCAGAATGTTAATAGACGCCATGAAAAGGTTGGCTTAAATTAATTGTTGCATTAGCCTTAAGCTAAAGTATTTTGTGAAGTAAATAAACTGGGAACAATCTTAATTTATTTAAAGCTGAATAAACCCTTTAAGGATAGCTTACTTAGAACAAGTCCTTAAACTCATCTTCAGGCATTGACTGAGTAAAATTATTTAAAGGAAGCAGAAACAATTGTTTGATTTAATTGTTAATTGTTAATTGAATGCAACTGGCTGGCAAATTAGCCATATCTTGACACATATTGGAAATGCATATGTGTCTGCATTTAAATCGGAGCTGAAAGCTGCAAAGCCTTTTGGCATCTGGGGCATTTGTGCGTAGCTCTTAAGCGCCTTAGTGTTTTCCACTCAACTGTTCAACTGCTCAACTATTCAACTGTTGTTGGCAGGCACCACAAGAATTAACCGCCAACGGGTTCGTTCTGATAAGCCAACATCTTGAACATGGTCAACTGGGCAGCTGAGAAACTGGTAACTGGGTTCTTGGGATCTTGGCCACTGGCCGCACACCAGTCGCAGCCAGTCAAAACCGAATTGTGTCGCCCAACCGCATAATTACCTTACTAAGGGGCGACTTGTACGACAATTTAACTGTCTCACACAATATGACATGCCACACACTCACACACCCACACACACACACACTCACACACATACAATTATGCTGCAAAGGACAATCGCAGACACAGCCACACAGGACATCTCCGGCAGGCAGTGACTGTGAGGTGTCCGGCAAATGTTATCCTTTGCGGTTTACACATTTCCATTTGTCGCTGAGTGAGGTGTCCGGAAGTCCGGATATCCTCTCAGCCAAACATTGTTTTAAATATAAACAAAGTAAAACAAATTAGCGTCAGCAAGCCAAACAAAATACCTAAAAATGAGCGCCAAAAAAAAGGACGATCCAGAAAAAACAAAGGGGCCAACAAAGCTGTCAGCGGACAATTGCCAAAGTGAAATGTTTTATTTTAATATATATATATTTAATACCCTAACAAATGTGAACTATATGTGTATATATATGTAGTAGTAGTTCATTTGTATCAGATATAAATATATATATATAAATAAACATAAGCCGAGCAGTTTCATGCCTTAAATTCTACATTGATACAAACATAAAATAAAATCCCTTAATCGAAATATAAATTAAATTAATAAATATTTTTCTGCAATGAATAAATAAAAAAATTATTATTTAATTTAATTTAATTTAATTGCATTACGATTGATTTAAGTAAAACATGCCTGAGAGAGTATTTGGAGTTCACCCAATTCAAAATGTGCTTCGACTCCTGTTTTTTTCATGTGTTATCCTTTGGCGGACACTTCATTATGCGGTTAGGCGTTGAGCACAAAAAAAAGGGTTTTTCCATATGCAGACAAATATATATATATATATATACATGTGTATAGTAATAACCAGAAGGAGTTATTGTCCTGTGTGCGAACATTTTTTCCAGTTGGTAATTGTTTTGAGTTAATTTAATGCCAGCAAGGATCATCAGCGGTTGTGTTAAAGGACAAACGTGTGCCACTAATTACCAACGGCCAAGCATAAGGACATCAAAATGGAAATGTCCATATATATATATATATATATTTATGTGTGTGTGTGTTTGTAAAGGAGTCTCGCAACAGACAAACGCACATTAATGAACTGCAAGTGTAACTGAGCAAGGACTAAGGGCAGTAGCCGTTGAAGGACATCGCCCGCAGTTAATTAGGAAATTAAATTGAGTAAAGTGCTTGTTTGCCTTGGATTTCAGCACACACCCAGGACATGTGTGTGTCCATGCGTGTGTGTGTGTGTGTGTGTTGAATATAATTTATAGAAATAGAAAAAAAAATGTGGCCAGCTAAGCTAGCTGAGCTCTGCCATCTCGCTCTGTACACGCAGTCATGATTGATCTATGGAATGGTCTCGCAAAGCAAACAGCTTCTTGAGCTGCCCACTTCCTCATCCACCACCTCCTCCATCACCTCCTTTAGCTCCTGCTCTTTGCTGTTCCATGTTGTTGTTTGCCTCTCCTGCTGCTCGTCAATTGCGGCGCAAGCCGACACCCAATTTGTGCCTCGTGCCTCTTGCCTCTTTTCGCCTCGTTGGCACTTATGTACAAGTGCGTTGCCTACTTTTAGGCGGCCGCCACTCATTTCCATGCCATGCGCCTCCAGCAAGGCGGAGCGGGGTGGCAATTGTACAGCTGGGGATGCAGTGGTTCGTCTTCGTGGCAATTGCTCTTATCGCTTGGCTGTTGCCCCGTTAGTTTTTTGGTATATAAACGCGTTCAACGAGGACGCACCAACCGGCAAGGGGCAAATTGGCAACTAGAAGGCGGAGCTTCTGCTATTGTAGGCTCTTTTCTTTCTTTTCTTTCTCCTTGGCTCCAGCTGCAGCTCCTCCTTCTCCCGGTCCTCGCCTCCTGCGTCTCCTTCTCTCTCTCACGTTGCGTTCGATTTGGACATGGGTTAAAAATCCAGAGCCATTAATTATAATGGATATGCATATAGCATAGCCTTCGCATATCTTCTCCATTCTCCTTGCTTGGGCTTTTATCAACTTTATGTGCTGACAACAATAACAGCAGCAGAAACAATAAAACCAAATCCAATTTTGGCCATCAATCAAAATGCAAATCATGCAAAATTATATCTGACAGCTCAAAATGACGGCCGAAAAATGCACGAAAAGCTGGCCTCAAAAATAATCTGACCATCAAATATTAAAATCAACAAAGTCGTAGATTCTATACACTTGCTGAAACAGGCAAAAGCGTATCTGATCAGAGGAGTTATATATAATAGACTCTTTATAACTGACAGAGATAACAGGATATCTCAAGAGTGGCGAAGAATAGTTAAGATTTCAGAGGAGGGACAATATTTTTCATTGAATGAGAGAGTGGCAAAGAATAGCTTTTATCTTATAGATAGTTAAGTCTTCATAACTGAAAGATATAACAATGAATGGGCTAAGTTTCAGAGGAGGAACAAGTTATTTCATAGTCAAGTCTTCATAGCTGAAAGATGAATAATATATTTAAATGAAAGCTAGAGGGGAAGAAGATTAGGTCTTATAGATAGCAGACTCCTTATCAGACACAGAGGAATATTATTCTTTAAGTAGAGAGTGGCGAAGAATAGTTGACTCTTCAGAAGAATAATTTTTTAATTTAATGAGATAGTCGCGAATAATAAGTATTATAGATAGATTCTTCAAACCGGCAGATATCTATGCCTTTTCATCTCTCTCTCCGACAAATATGAATATTCCCAAGTCAGGCTCTTTTGTCTTAGCGCGTGGCATACTCTGAAATCTCATCTAAAGGAGGACTTATAAATGATTTGAATATAAATTGAATGTTTGTCCTTTGTTGGCCATTGTGATGTCTCAGAAAAGTGTTTTGTGCTCAGTGCACAAGTGCTTTATACTCTGCTCCTTGCACTTGTCCTTAAAGGATATTTCCATTTTTGTTATGCTACAAATGGCAAATAGAAAATGTTTTAGCGGAAATTTGATTTGGAAAAGCGTTTTGCCGGCAAATAAATGAGATTATGTGCTGCCAAAATGTACAGGACACTAACGTGTCCACAGAGAGTCCTGTCCTCCTCATACATACATGTGTGCAGCTCCATTCTTCCCAGCTGCCCCCAAACTTGGCTGCATGTTGTCCTTCTGCTTGGGGCAGTCGAGGCATTAAAAAATGCAAAAAATTATATATCAAAGCAGTCGAGGAAGCAAAATAGAAGGATGACGACGATGAGACCGGACAGGACCGCTGCACGTCATATGAAATTATTATATCGCACACACTCACACACACACACACACCTACACACAAGCTGGACATTGAGGTTATTCCTACGTGCTCTGTCTGCAAAATGGAAACCAAGCCAGGCCAAAAAAATATAAAATAGCTTGATGGAAAAAATTGAGAAATTTTGTTAGAAAATTGCAAAAAATTACATACATGCAACAATAACAGCAACAACAACAACAACAGCCAAACAAAACGCAATAAAAAACTAACCAAAGAAACAACAACGAAATCGACGACATCCGCAGAGACAACAAACAGTGGGCGTGGCAGGGGCTCTCAGAAGGAGAGTAGGTTGAGTACGTATACTTGATATTTAATGTGAACTATTCCCAAATAGAAAGACCATAAGCACTTTGCTGGAACAACAATTGGCTGGCCATTTTTTAAATTAGTTGAAAATGCATATTTATAATTTAATAAATATTTTTATTTTTCTTTTCTGGGCACTTATTACATACTGAAATACATACAGAGAATACAAGACGAATGACATTGATTTAGCAGTGCATTTTGAAGATGTCAGAAAAAGAAATACATTTTGACCAATTTAGATGCAGATGCAGCCAAACCTTGGCTAAAACTACTGTCAGGATGAAACTTCGGTCGAGTTGTGAATAATTTATTGTATTTTATTGAATTTGGATCGGTTATTTACTATACCCTTGCAGAGGAGTCGATATGCCTTATATGAGCAGGCTGACTTAGGTCTTAACCTAGCTTCCAATGCAACAATTGGTAGAATGATGAATTCTTGTATGAGCAACATTTTTGTTTATCAAGTTATCCGGACCAAAGTTATGCCGACCAGTTAGGCATCTTCATCTTTATCTTCATCTGTTTTACTTGAAAAACTTAGCCCAAAGCCCAATTCATGTCAATCTCGTATTCAAATAAGACTTGCCTTTATTGCAATTATTAATTTGCCAATTTTGGTCTCAGCAATAAGTGTTAAGCCTCTTATCCTATAACATCATATTAACCTAGGTATTCTCCTTTTCAGAGTGTGTTCAAAACACCAAAACATATTCCAATTATTCATGCAATTCGTTCCTGGAAATCTTCTGCAGAATTTCTGCAATTAATACGCTTTTCAGTTGGATGTTCCTATTGGCACAGCGCTAATAAAAAGATCTTAATAAATCAACTTTCAGCTTTAATCATTTGCAAGTGTTTTTTGTGGCCCTTAGCTGTCGCCTGCTGTCCCTTCTCCTGATCGAAGCCCCCCTTACTCCGCTAATAAGCGCGGACAATGCGCGTCCCTCAAGTTCATATATCAAAAGCAAAATGTTTTCTCACACCGCCGTCTGTCTGCAATTTTCAAGTGGTTTATATGTTTCTTTTTGTTGTTTTTGTTGCTGTTCCCGTATATTTAGATGTGTGCGAATACTGCTCTATACACATACATATATGAAGATGAGGGAGGAGGGAGGAGGAGGGTGCTGTTCAATCTGCACAAACAGCTAGACAGATCCTTCGAACACTTATCGCATTCAACATCATTTGCATGCCGCGTGTTTCAAACGTGAAAATCAAAATAAAAATCGAAAACGTGAAACAAATAAAATCATGAAATAAATTAGAGAAGTACAAGGACTCAATCGAAGAGGAAGAGTGAACAGGAGCAGCAGCAGCAGCAGGAGCAACAGCAGCAGCGGATATGTTAGACCCCAGTCGAAAAAACAACATGCCAAAATAATAGAAAAAATCTATCTATCTATATATGTATATCTTTATATATATATATATATGTATGTGTACAACAAATATGCGGGAAGCAGACAGTTTTCTAGTTGATTTTTTGCAATCTGCAGTTTTCCAGCTGCTTTTGTATAAAACGTCGGAAATGTTGCTACAAGTCCCAAACCCCAAACCCAAACCCAGTCTGCAGTCAGCAGTCAGTCGTCTGTCTGGAGCTGAAGCTGCACCCGAGACTCTAACCCGCTAAACCCCCCCACTGCCCCCGCTCCCCCTCTGCTCTCCACCTCTCTCACGCTCTGGGTCTCCAGTCTAAGCCCAGGTCCAGTCCTCACTTGACTGCAGCAGCGAATCTGTTTTGTGCCACACAGTGCCTGCGCCTGTGCCTGTGTGTGTGTCTGGACACGTAGTCACGTGTGTCCTCCTTGTGCCGTGCCTGTGTCCATCGTCCAGCAGAGTTGGCCAACACCTCGCGACGCATTCGCGGCATTCACCAACGCCAACACCAGCAACCAGCAACCACCGCGTGGTTTTAATCAGCGACAGCAGTCGCAGTCGCAGTCGCAGCAGCAGCAGCAGCAGCAGCAAACTCCGCGTCTGCTTCTTGGCCATCATCATTTATTGTTAGTTGCCCTTGTTGTTGTTTAGATTTCTTTGTCCCTACAACATACATATTTTTGGCTGCTTTTGGTGGCTCACCAGTTTCAATATTTGCACACTCCATCCAAGCCCATCTCTCAGTGGTTGGAATTATTTCCTGCTGTGTCCTGTGCAATGGCCGAATACTTCCCTTCGGCTCTTGCTCCCTCTACTCCTGCTGCCACTTCTGCTCACTCTGTTGCCCTTCTGTCATATATCATGTTCAGGCGCAACACCTTACAGCCCCCACCAGCCACTCGAAATTCAATCCCCGCACTTGCCTTAGCTTCACCAAGAAAGCTTGCCTCTCTTTGCCTAGTAGCAGATCTACTGCCCTTAGAAACTGTCCAATTTCTTAACATTTCAAGTGACAACACTCCGCAAAAAGAAGCAAGAAGAAGAAGAAGAAATTCACTATTTTCGGCCGAGAATTCCTCGCCTTGTTCTCAAAGTTAATTTTGAAATTTGAGTATTTGTCGCTTTCTGAAAACCAAAATGCATTTCTTAATTTCAGGTTGCACTTTTCCAAAATTTAGAAAAAATATATCTAATTTCCAGGTTGCTGTTGTAAATAGAAAAATTACTTTTTTATTATTCAAAATTAAGATTTAAAATTTCACATATATTTTACGCAGTTAAAAATAAATGTAGTTTTGTTAGAGAGTGATGTATTATTATTTTAATAGTTTTTTAAAAAGATTTTTTAAGTAATAGTTGCAGCAAAAAGATTAAGCTTATCAATTTGATTCTTATTATTATAATATACTTCGACCAAGTCTGACCAACTTAAGTACTGCAATCGAACCTTGTTTTTTAAGGCATTTTCCAATATTTCTCAAATCTCATTTCGTTATCCGATTTTCAATTTACCATTGAGTTCTACAATTTATTAAGCTCTTCATTTATATTTTGCTTTATATTACTTTTAAATTCGGCTAGCTTAAAGCCCCAATTAAATGAGTTTTTGGGGACCGCAATGCAACATGTGGCAAGCAGCGCTGAGGGGCGGGGCAGGCCAAAGCGGAGCTGGGGTCTTGTGTGTGAAACACTTAACAAATCTTCAAGCCATAAACAGCCCCAAACAACAACAACAACAACGGCTTGGGGATTAGCATGTGGCATGTGGCATGGCCCTTCCCTTAATGCATGCTGCAATAAACATGCACAAGTGGCAAGTGGCAAGGCAAAGAAACAAACATGAGCAGCAGCAGCAACATGGTCCTGCCTCTGCTCCTTTTAAGAGCTCAGACAACAAATTTGTAAGCCAACAACACACAGCCAATTAACCAACACGACCAAGAAGCAGCAGCAAGCAGCAGTCACTGGCCAGTTGCAGCTCGGACTCGACTCGAACTGTGACTTTTGCCACACACACACACGCAGACAGACAGACGTACTTGGCTTGTGGCAGAAGTGCTGCCATGATTTTTAGTCATGGAAACACTTTCCAAGTGTTGGGGGAGTGGAGTGGACACTTGAATGAGCATTTTGCTTATCTCTAACTCTCTTTGTACCCACCCCCACCCCCTCCCCCTGTTTGTGGTAACTGCCAGTGGATTGTGTGTCAAGGTCGTTCTGAGTGCTGCCTGTGCTTTCTGCTTGCTGCTTGTTGTTTCCTGCTCCAAGACGGTTCTCAATGTCTCCATCTCTATCTGAGGCGCCCCACTGGCAAAATGTTTTAGCTCTAAGTGGACTTAAATGTTGTTGTGTACGTGTATATGTGTGTGTGTGTGTCTGTGTGTGCAGGATGTGTATTGTGTATTGCTATTGTAAAGCAGCAGGAGCAGCAGCAGGAGCAGCAGCAGGAGCAGCAGCAGGAGACGGGCTGCCAGGAGTTGTGCTGCTGTCTGCCTTTAGACATTCTTGGGGAATACCTTTTCAACAGCTCAGCTCAGACTTGTCTGCCTTGCCTTTTGTATATGTATGTGTGTGTGTGTGTGTGTGCTACTTATTGCCAGAGCAGTGGTTGCTGTTGTTGCTGCTGCTGCTGCGGCTGTCTTTGTCCACATTTATATTGCCTCTCTATTTCTGCTGCAAATTTCAACTCAGCCCCTTTTTCTCCCACTCCTACTTTGTGTCGCAAATTGTGTGAAAATTGTTTTTCTTGTAGTTGTTATTATTGTTGTTGTTGCTGTTGTTGTTTTTGCTGCTGCTGTTGCTGTTGTTGTCTGGTTGGCCTTTTGGCTTTTCTTGTTTAAGATTCTGTGGTTTTGTGCATTTGTAAATAATCTTGTTCTACACAGAGAGGAGGAACTCTATTCTGTCTGCTGTCTGCTGTCTACTTTCTAGTGTCCTGTCTGTTCACAGTCTGCAGTCCATAAACAAGGACATGCGGCCGTCGTCCTTCGGTTTCCGGTCAACTTGGCCGGACTAGGCTACATAATTTATGTGTGAAAAGTCTCTAACTCTTTCTCTTTTGGCTTAAGAATTTTGAGTCAACTTACAAATGAGTCCTTGTGTGTATGTGCGAGTGTGTGTGTGCTTGTGTTTTGGCTTCAGTCTGAGTCAATTATGTTGAAAGATATCAAGTTAACAAATTAAATGCTTTTTGACTTTGAATAAACACACTTTAATTGCATGATTTTTGGTATCATTTCAACTTAGTTTAGAAGCCATAAAATAACAGTTTAATAAAATCATTAGACAGCTGTTCAATCATATCAAATGTTTGCTAACTTCAAATGAAAATAGAAAAGGAATTTATATAGTTATTTATAGAGATTAATTAAACATTAACATTAACAAGCATAATTCTTGTCTTTATTCACTTCTCAGCACTCAGATAATAAAAGATAAAGTGCAATTTTTTGCGTAGATTTACAAAAGCCAGTCTTACTTGAAATTTAAAAAATATAATATTTTATCTTATTGCAGTTATCAGCACTTTTCTCATAGATATACCATTTCTTAATTACTTTTCCTTAAAATTTGTTTGGCGACAATCTACTCACAATAAATCATTTACACCTAGATGGCGCCAGCATTCAATCCACAAATTTAAGTTCCAAGAGCACGCCCACGCATGGCAATGGTTGCTGTCCACACTCAATGCACTTGTTCTTTTCCTCTGTAGCACACACAAAAACCAATTCAAATTCGCGCATGCGTTCCACAATTGTGATACATACAAATATTTATGTACAATAATGTTTCTATAACTAAAACTAAAATTAAAACAGAAACTAGTAACAAGCTACAGCAATAATAATAATATAAATGTGCTTCTTACCTCTTACATATATTTTCGATTGTAGATTTTAAATTAAGCATCAAATTCTAGCCCCCAAATTGTTCATTCAAGATTTATTGCATTTTGGTGATTATAGACATTGAAAAGAGCATAAAATAATAGTTCCTCTTTAATTTATAATCTCACATTCCTCGCTCGGCCTTGAATATTATTGTAGATTCCGAATACATATTTACTGATATGTATATATGTATATAGCAGGTAGTCTCGCCTGATCACACTATCAGTAAAAACACACAACAAATAATAGAAAAAAAACAAAAACTAGCTAATATTGAGATCCAAGTTGTAAATGAATAAAAGATTATAATCATTCTTGCCAGTGAGCAACGAGCAACGTGCAAATCAATTTTGGGGAACAGCTCATTTTGACGTGGTTCCAAAGTGCACAGATCAGAATTACGTAGTTTCTAAGCAGTTCACAGTTATTTTGACGCCGCCACAAAATAACCGTGGAATGATAAGAAATTTTCATGAGTTATCAGCAAGCCAATGAGTAACTCTGCGAGACAGAGAGAGAGAGGGAGAGAAAGCGTTTGTGTGTGTCAGAGAGAGAGGGCGAGTTCCTGGCAGACAAACATACATAAAAGAAAGCATTAAGTCTGAAATACATAATACATAAGTCTGCAGACACATTCAACATTAGGAATCCATTAGAGTCCAGCCTTATCTCATTTCATTATTTATTTTTTTTTTATTGTCAGACTGTTATCAGCTAATGCGCTGAGCGACTAGAAAATCGGGCCATCCAAAACGACAGTTCAGTTCAATTTAAGCAGCAGTCAAGTGCGGTCTACACAAAGAAAATAAATTCAATTAAACACAAGTTTATCCTTAACAAAAGAGAAAAAACTAAGCTAAGAAAAAATAACTTAATGAACAATAAATAAATAAGAAAAATAAAGTGCATAAGCAGCTGTAACTAATAGTAAAATATCAGCTGAATAGTAAAAGTATATAGCATATTTAATATATACTTTTAAATATACATATATAATATATAGACGTCTATATAATCACACATCTTTGGTGTGACTGATAAGCCGGACAGACAACAATAAATTCGAGCGTAAACTTTTGAACCCAGCTCGGCGGCAATGATTTCCCATACAGTGAGGTGAGTGCCGTAAAAAGTAAAAAAATAATAATGAAATAAAATAAAATAAAGAAGAAGAATAATCGTAACATAATCGCCTGCCCCCCACAGAGTGTTCAAACTGATGTATATCGTGGCTGGCATACTGATCAGCAATGAGGAAATCTGCGATACTGTGGATCGCATTCAAATCGCGCCACGCGTCGAAATGAAGCCAGAACCAGAGCCAGAGCGGGGCGAGTTGCAACAGAGGAGGGACAAAGACTCGCCACGTTCGAAGCGGCGACGCAAAGTGAGCGTCACTGAACTGGCTGGTGGTGTGGTGCGCGGCGTCACCAGCAAGGTGACCAGCAAGGTCATCACCAGTCCCCTGGGCAGTCGCCTCAGCTGGCTGGCCGATGGGCCCCAGATACTCCGCAAGTGGCGCTCTCTAGCGCTCAGCTTCACGGTGTGGACCATACCCAACTGGCTGATGGAGTACACGTCCAGCTACATCAGCAGGAAGTTATTCCTCAACAGCGACTGTGATTTGATCTACAAGTGAGCGAGTGCACCCCGGATATATATTCATATATATATATATATGTTTGCAGTTGGGCATTTCGGCTAGAGTTGCTCATTCTCAGTATCTCGCAACACCATTTGATAGTATGTAGCTGCCTTAGTTTAAGCTTTTGCTCCACAAATATTAGCTCTAAGCCACAATTTCATTTATCACTGTGCACTCTATATATATACCCTATATATAGTCATCAATTTGTAATCGAATTATAACTATTCTTTCACGTTTCTCCTTTGCAAGTTGAAGTGAAATTTATTTAAGTGTTCGAAATAAGTTCGCGTATTTAGGCATAAGTTCAAATAAAGTTAAAGTTTGCCAACAATCTACATATGTTTGTTATATATACGATTATATATATGTGTGTGTAAATATTTGATATATATATATTGTAGCATATGGTCCCAACAAGTATCCCCAGCAATCATGCAACTCTCTCTCTCTATCTCTCCTTGTCTCTCCTTAATCGCCCTCGGCTATGTAGTTCTCCGAGTTGTCCGGACTGTTGCCGCCGCCGGCGTTGCCTCCACTGCGTACATTGAGACTATTGTGTAGCATGTTCGCTATGCTGTCCACATCGAGATTCTCATCCGTTGCAGAGATCTTGCGCAGAGCGGAGCAAACAATGCTCAAATCGCCCCTCAACTCGCTGACAACCGCTGTGATCTTCTGGGCATTGGACAAGACCTCCACGCTGCTCGTATACGGATTGTAGCGCACTCCAAACGGACGTTGAATGCTGTCCGCAAAGGAACTAACAACAGACAGATGGAGAGCATAACTAGTTGTTGAGGAGCTGTGGAAGTTCCACTCAACTCCACTTACCGCATCTGCTCCTTGGCCTCCTCAAAGGAGTCCGTGTAGTAGTAGGCATTCTGATAGGATGTTATGATGCACTCCTCCTTGCAGGTCAGCTCCGGGTCGAACTTCTTGATCTTATCCTGTGCCGTTATCGCATGCTGCAACTCAGCCACCGAGCTGAGCAATCCAGCGCCATAAACCTTGAAGCTGTTATCCGACTGCTTGCACAAGCCAAACTCCACAGTGAAGAAGTAAAGCTACAAGAAATGCAATTTGTGGCATAGACAACTAAAAACTACACTCAGAAAAAAATCGATTCTTTTTTCAGAGACTTTATTAGCTGAGTTCAACTGTCAGCTAAACTTATGCCCAGAAGTTTGATGGTGCATTACTCACAGTTGCCAGCTTTTCAATATCCGCATCACAGGCGCCCAGCGAGGCGAGTCCAATCTCCTGCGAGAACTGAGCAAAGCTTGAATTGGCCAAGAGGGGCATGTGGCCCAAAAGTTCATGGCAGCAATCACTGTGTGTGAAAAGCAATTATCCAACTTAAAACAATACACACACACACACGCACTCGGTCAACTTACGGTTCGGGTGTGTAGAAGGGATCGGAGGAGTGCCGTATGTACTGGGTGCAGTGGAACACGCGAAAGGCCAGGCCAGAGAGGAAGTCCCGGGGCGAAAGGTAGCCGGCAACTGGGCGCAGTTGAAAGCCCGTCTTTCGCTTCAGATAGCTGCTGACATCCTGCAGCTGGGGCACATTGTCCTCGCGATAGCCACAGAACTTAACCAGCTCCGGCCAGTTCTCCATATACTCCGGCACTGCATGCAACTGATACAAACGATGCAGCTCCAAGAAAACGGTGCCCCTGCAACAAACCCAACCCGCAACAGGTGGCAACTTCACAACACAGAAAACCACAAGCAATCTTCAAAATGCAATTTGCAAGTTGCACTCACCAAGTTTTGACCTCCTCCGGCGTGTATTGCACCCGTGGAATGGGATTGCCACTAAAAGTGGATGGGGTTTGAGCGGATTGCAGTTCAAAACTAATTTCCAAACTTACTGCTTGAAGTTGTTGGCTATGGCTGAGAACTGCTCGCGACGCTTGCGATAAATGGGATCCTTGAAGCCAGGATGATCTGCATCCAGATCGGAGCCATACATGAGCACATTCTGCGCCTGATCAATATCCGATATCTTGCGCGGAAACCAAACCATGTCGCCAAAGTCTGAATATAATTCATTTAATTATATATATAAAAAATAAATTTTAATTTATTATAATTATTAAAATTTATTATTAACATTTTTATTTATCATATTTTTAATATTTTAATATTTTTACGCAGTTTTCAAGCTGTGAAAAATCATTTAAAATTTCAGATTTTGTTGTGGGACTCACCAAAACTGGAGCAGGCGGAGAGGGATGGAGCCCTGGCCAAAGTGTGCGCATTGACGGACGTGTAGTTGACCGAGGCGACTTCGCGATTGAGCATCTTCACTACCTGATCCAGGCGACGGGGATCGCATTCCACATCCACCAGGACATCGGCCTGGTTGCTGGTCATCTCCAGCGGCGACAGCTCCAAGTGCAGCACATTGATGCCCAGCTCCTGGAACACTTGCAGCGCACGTGCCAGATTACCCACCTGATTCTTGAGCGTGAATAGAATGGAGATGCGCTCGCCGGGCACAACGCCATGACGCACTGCACCATCGTTGGATCCAGCGTTGATTTGCAGACGTGGCACCTCGACACTGCGTTCCTGTTTTTTGGACGAGAACAATAGAAAACTGTCGCCGGGCGCCGAGGCATGACGGGAGAGACTTGCATGCGTCGCCGAAGCCGTCGATGAGGACGACGTGGTTGACATTGAGCCGGATTCCTTTTTGGGCGTGTGCAAAGGACTGCCCTGCTTGACGGCCCACTCCTGCTCCCCGCTGCGATACAGCCACAGGCCTAACAGACTTTTGCCCGATGCACTCATTCTCATATATATATATATATCTATATCTATGCAGATAATCCAATTTTAATTTTCACTTTTCTCACTTTTATTTTGCTACTATTCACTTGTGGGACACACGCGTCGTATGCGCAACGCAAACGCAACGGCAACTGCAAGATCCTTCCGCAGCACAGGCGCCTTTTATAGGCAGCAACTTGTACACACCATGCCACACACACACACACACCCACACCCACACACATACAGAAGCATACATATTCAATTGTATTTATTAAGTGTGCGTAGCGAGAAGATAAATTTGTTCAAGGATATAAAAGCTACAAGTGACTTTTTCACTTTTCCACAGACTCCACCTCCTTTTGACTGTATCTATCTGTGTGTGTGTGTGTATTTGTGTGTGTTTGTGTGTGTGTCTGACTGCTTTTGAGGGGGATGCGCTCGTTTTGATTGGCCAAATCATGTTGAAATCAGGCTACAGCTAACAGTTAACGCATGACGTCATTTCACTTTCTAATCAGCAGCAGTGGCTGTGGCAGTGGCTGTGGCAGTGGCAACATTTAATGCGTTGCGTTCAACTTCCAGTTGGACTTTTATTCTGCTGCTCTACTTATTTTTTGTATTTGTTGTATTTTTCTGTATTATTTGTGCTGTCAGCGCTTGTCTTTCAAATGCGTTTGCTTAATTTATGCGGGCATGAGCATCTTATCGTAAGGGTGAAATAATGCCAGCATGACAGTTCTAAATTCAAATAACACTCTATTTTCAATTTTAAAGTTGAGGATTGGCTTGATGGATACATAAAGTATATTTCAACTATAAAAAAAAGATTCGAGAACGTTTTGAAAAGTTTAAAGTCAAAAAACACTGCGCAAAAGTTTCGAATTGTGTTCAAAGTATTTTAAAATTCGAAATAACTGTAAGGTATATATTTCCAAATTAAAAACAGATTCGAAAACAATTAGAAGCGTTAAGTGAGAATTTTTTTTTTTTTTTTATTAGAGCCAAATGCTCCTTTTAGCAGTATATCGACTTCGTTCAGAGGCAACTACCCCATTTCTAGGACTTTCACTTTGAAGCAGGCAATCAGGCAACCGTGCAACTGGGCGACCACTTGATGCTCTTGGCTCTCAGGCTGATGTCCTGAAAGTTGGAGAGAAAGTTGTGCCCCAAGCGGCAGAGTCAATAATAGATAAATGGCAATTTCTTTTGCGGTGCTGCGTTTGGTTTTCTCTTCTGGGGCAGACCCCATTGTTGGCGCTTAGTGAAAAGCAAACAGCAGAATGAGAATCACAGTCAGCAGAGCTACTTGACTATTAAAATATATGCGGGTGTGGCAAGCAGACACACTCACTGACATGTGTGGGTGTGTGTGTGTGTGTGTGTGTGGTCCACGAATGAGTTGATGTGATAAACGTAATGGCTACAATTCCACCTCTTTCTCCTCTTGAGTGTGTTTGGACAGGGCATTCAAAGTGATTGCTGCTGCTTACGTACGTTGAAAGCGTTTGATGGATTTATTGCCAACTGATTCTTAAAGACCTTCGACAAAGTTACAGAGTTAAAGACAGCCTCCTGGGAGTCTTGAGAACTGGCAGTCGAGCAACAGGCACTCAGCAATCACCAGCAAAAACTGAGTTCTATAAGTGAATGAATGAATGAATGGCGCTTGTAATTTCTTGTTGATTTCCGTCTAATTAAGTTACGGCAACTAGAGCGCAAGGGGATCCAAGGATTCTCTGATTCAACTGATACATATGCATGTGTCTGTGTGTGTGTGTAGATATATACATGTATATATGCGTAGATAAACGTATTTGCACTTTTACTTTTGCCATTTAGTCAATCTTAATTATTCCTGTCTATAAGCGTTGCTTGACTTGACTACTTTTAACTTCATCCCATTTAATCCACACTTTTTTTTTTCAGATATCTAACTCATATGGGTCAAATTTTTCATTGATTTTCATACATATTTGTGTGGTTTATTTGCGGCTTTAGAAAATACGAACAATTGCTTGAGTTTTTTGATGACTCAAAGATCCTTGAATGGAGTTCGATAGATCTGTTCCATACAATACATAAATGTGCACAGACTTGGCCAATTTATAGCCTTCGCTTGCGTGCTCCAACAAATTGTACTAGCTCAATTTGGGTCACTGCCAACAAAGAAAATAACTGTTTTTTACTAACTTGAATAAACAACTCAGCAAAGCACTATTATGAACTCTCATAGGTGGGAAACTCTGCTAAGAAGCGGTTTGAAAATTAACTGTACGCATATTGCAAAGCAGTTTACCAACTGCACAGTACTCTGCTTCTTGGTAACATGCTTATTAGCAGAGTTTCGCACTATTAAACTACATGGCTACCATTAAATTGTGCAGCATACTTTTGTGCGGCACTTTCAACGTCTACGCTCCATAAGCATTGTGCAACATACCTTCGGGCAGGTTGGCAAATTAATTTTATGGGCATAGGTAGAAACTTCAAAATGCCATAACTTCGTCAAAAATCAACTTAGATTAAAAAGCGAGGGCTTTTTGATCATAGTTTTGCCCCTAAATCAATCGTACATTTAAAGTTGAAAACGTGATTTGGGGTCGGAAGACAAGTAAAATTTATAGCCTGAAAATCGGTATATTGGCATAGGTCGGAACTTCAAAATGCCATAACTTCGTCAAAAATCAACTCATGCTAAAAAGGGAGGGCTTTTTGATCATAGTTTTGCCCCTAAATCAATCGTACATTTAAAGTTGAAAACGTGATTTTGAGTCGGAAGACAAGTAAAAATTATAGCCTGTAAATCCATATATCCATATAAGGGCATAGGTCGAAACTTCAAAAAGCCATAACTTCGTCAAAAATCAACTCAGATTAAAAAGCGAGGGCTTTTTGATCATGGTTTTGCCCCTAAATCAATCGTACATTTAAGGTTGAAAACGTGATTTGGGGTCGGAAGACAAGTAAAAATTATAGCCTGAAAATCGGTATATGGGCATAGGTCGGAACTTCAAAATGCCATAACTTCGTCAAAAATCAACTCATGCTAAAAAGCGAGGGCTTTTTGATCATGGTTTTGCCCCTAAATCAATCGTACATTTAAGGTTGAAAACGTGATTTGGGGTCGGAAGACAAGTAAAAATTATAGCCTGAAAATCGGTATATGGGCATAGGTCGGAACTTCAAAATGCCATAACTTCGTCAAAAATCAACTCATGCTAAAAAGGGAGGGCTTTTTGATCATAGTTTTGCCCCTAAATCAATCGTACATTTAAAGTTGAAAACGTGATTTTGAGTCGGAAGACAAGTAAAAATTATAGCCTGAAAATCCATATATCCATATATGGGCATGGGTCGAAACTTCAAAATGCCATAACTTCGTCAAAAATCAACTCAGATTAAAATGGGAGGGCTTTTTGATCATAGTTTTGCCCCTTAATCAATCGTACATTTAAAGTTGAAAACGTGATTTGGGGTCGGAAGACAAGTAAAATTTATAGCCTGAAAATCGGTATATGGGCATAGGTCGGAACTTCAAAATGCCATAACTTCGTCAAAAATCAACTCAGATTAAAAAGGGAGGGCTTTTTGATCATGGTTTTGCCCCTAAATCAATCGTACATTTAAAGTTGAAAACGTGATTTTGAGTCGGAAGACAAGTAAAAATGATAGCCTGAAAATCCATATATCCATATATGGGCATAGATCGAAACTTCAAAATGCCATAACTTCGTCAAAATTCAACTCAGATTAAAAAGCGAGGGCTTTTTGATCATGGTTTTGCCCCTAAATCAATCGTACATTTAAAGTTGAAAACGTGATTTTCAGTCGGAAGACAAGTAAAAATTATTGCCTGAAAATCGATATATCCATATATGGGCATAGGTCGAAACTTCAAAATGCCATAACTTCGTCAAAAATCAACTCAGGTTAAAAAGGGAGGGCTTTTTGATCATAGTTTTGCCCCTAAATCAATCGTACATTTAAAGTTGAAAACGTGATTTTGAGTGGGAAGACAAGTAAAAATGATAGCCTGAAAATCGGTATATGGGCATGGGTCGGAACTTCAAAATGCCATAACTTCGTCAAAAATCAACTTAGATTAAAAAGCGAGGGCTTTTTGATCATGGTTTTGCCCCTTAATCAATCGTACATTTAAAGTTGAAAACGTGATGTTGAGTCGGAAGACAAGTAAAAATGATAGCCTGAAAATCGGTATATGGGCATAGGTCGGAACTTCAAAATGCCATAACTTCGTCAAAAATCAACTTAGATTAAAAAGCGAGGGCTTTTTGATCATAGTTTTGCCCCTTAATCAATCGTACATTTAAAGTTGAAAACGTGATTTTGAGTCGGAAGACAAGTAAAAATGATAGCCTGAAAATCGGTATATGGGCATAGGTCGGAACTTCAAAATGCCATAACTTCGTCAAAAATCAACTCAGGTTAAAAAGGGAGGGCTTTTTGATCATAGTTTTGCCCCTAAATCAATCGTACATTTAAAGTTGAAAACGTGATTTTGAGTCGGAAGACAAGTAAAAATGATAGCCTGAAAATCCATATATCCATATATGGGCATGGGTCGAAACTTCAAAATGCCATAACTTCGTCAAAAATCAACTTAGATTAAAAAGCGAGGGCTTTTTGATCATGGTTTTGCCCCTTAATCAATCGTACATTTAAAGTTGAAAACGTGATTTTGAGTCGGAAGACAAGTAAAAATGATAGCCTGAAAATCGGTATCGATATGGGCATAGGTCGAAACTTCAAAATGCCATAACTTCGTCAAAAATCAACTCAGATTAAAAAGGGAGGGCTTTTTGATCATGGTTTTGCCCCTAAATCAATCGTACATTTAAAGTTGAAAACGTGATTTTGAGTCGGAAGACAAGTAAAAATTATAGCCTGAAAATCGTATATCGATATATGGGCATAGGTCGAAACTTCAAAATGCCATAACTTCGTCAAAACTCAACTTAGATTAAAAAGCGAGGGCTTTTTGATCATGGTTTTGCCCCTAAATCAATCGTACATTTAAAGTTGAAAACGTGATTTTGAGTCGGAAGACAAGTAAAAATGATAGCCTGAAAATCGGTATCGATATGGGCATAGGTCGGAACTTCAAAATGCCATAACTTCGTCAAAAATCAACTTAGATTAAAAAGCGAGGGCTTTTTGATCATAGTTTTGCCCCTTAATCAATCGTACATTTAAAGTTGAAAACGTGATTTTGAGTCGGAAGACAAGTAAAAATGATAGCCTGAAAATCCATATATCCATTTATGGGCATGGGTCGAAACTTCAAAATGCCATAACTTCGTCAAAAATCAACTTAGATTAAAAAGCGAGGGCTTTTTGATCATGGTTTTGCCCCTAAATCAATCGTACATTTAAAGTTGAAAACGTGATTTTGAGTCGGAAGACAAGTAAAAATTATAGCCTGAAAATCGATATATCCATATATGGGCATAGGTCGGAACTTCAAAATGCTATAACTTCGTCAAAATTCAACTTAGATTAAAAAGCGAGGGCTTTTTGATCATGGTTTTGCCCCTAAATCAATCGTACATTTAAAGTTGAAAACGTGATTTTGAGTCGGAAGACAAGTAAAAATGATAGCCTGAAAATCGGTCATATGGGCATAGGTCGGAACTTCAAAATGCCATAACTTCGTCAAAAATCAACTTAGATTAAAAAGCGAGGGCTTTTTGATCATGGTTTTGCCCCTAAATCAATCGTACATTTAAAGTTGAAAACGTGATTTTGAGTCGGAAGACAAGTAAAAATGATAGCCTGAAAATCGGTCGATATGGGCATAGGTCGGAACTTCAAAATGCCATAACTTCGTCAAAAATCAACTTAGATTAAAAAGCGAGGGCTTTTTGATCATGGTTTTGCCCCTAAATCAATCGTACATTTAAAGTTGAAAACGTGATTTTGAGTCGGAAGACAAGTAAAAATTATAGCCTGAAAATCCATATATCCATTTATGGGCATGGGTCGAAACTTCAAAATTCTATAACTTCGTCAAAATTCAACTTAGATTAAAAAGCGAGGGCTTTTTGATCATGGTTTTGCCCCTAAATCAATCGTACATTTAAAGTTGAAAACGTAATTTGAGGTCGGAAGACAAGTAAAAATGATAGCCTGAAAATCGGTATATGGGCATAGGTCGGAACTTCAAAATGCCATAACTTCGTCAAAAATCAACTTAGATTAAAAAGCGAGGGCTTTTTGATCATGGTTTTGCCCCTAAATCAATCGTACATTTAAAGTTGAAAACGTGATTTTGAGTCGGAAGACAAGTAAAAATTATAGCCTGAAAATCCATATATCCATTTATGGGCATGGGTCGAAACTTCAAAATTCTATAACTTCGTCAAAATTCAACTTAGATTAAAAAGCGAGGGCTTTTTGATCATGGTTTTGCCCCTAAATCAATCGTACATTTAAAGTTGAAAACGTGATTTTGAGTCGGAAGACAAGTAAAAATGATAGCCTGAAAATCGGTATCATGGGCATAGGTCGGAACTTCAAAATGCCATAACTTCGTCAAAAATCAACTTAGATTAAAAAGCGAGGGCTTTTTGATCATGGTTTTGCCCCTAAATCAATCGTACATTTAAAGTTGAAAACGTGATTTTGAGTCGGAAGACAAGTAAAAATTATAGCCTGAAAATCCATATATCCATTTATGGGCATGGGTCGAAACTTCAAAATTCTATAACTTCGTCAAAATTCAACTTAGATTAAAAAGCGAGGGCTTTTTGATCATGGTTTTGCCCCTAAATCAATCGTACATTTAAAGTTGAAAACGTGATTTTGAGTCGGAAGACAAGTAAAAATGATAGCCTGAAAATCCGGTATATGGGCATAGGTCGGAACTTCAAAATGCCATAACTTCGTCAAAAATCAACTTAGATTAAAAAGCGAGGGCTTTTTGATCATGGTTTTGCCCCTAAATCAATCGTACATTTAAAGTTGAAAACGTGATTTTGAGTCGGAAGACAAGTAAAAATTATAGCCTGAAAATCGATATATCCATATATGGGCATAGGTCGGAACTTCAAAATGCTATAACTTCGTCAAAATTCAACTTAGATTAAAAAGCGAGGGCTTTTTGATCATGGTTTTGCCCCTAAATCAATCGTACATTTAAAGTTGAAAACGTGATTTTGTGTCGGAAGACAAGTAAAAATGATAGCCTGAAAATCGGTATATGGGCATGGGTCGGAACTTCAAAATGCCATAACTTCGTCAAAAATCAACTCAGGTTAAAAAGCGAGGGCTTTTTGATCATGGTTTTGCCCCTAAATCAATCGTACATTTAAAGTTGAAAACGTGATTTTGAGTCGGAAGACAAGTAAAAATGATAGCCTGAAAATCGGTATATGGGCATAGGTCGGAACTTCAAAATGCCATAACTTCGTCAAAAATCAACTTAGATTAAAAAGCGAGGGCTTTTTGATCATGGTTTTGCCCCTAAATCAATCGTACATTTAAAGTTGAAAACGTGATTTTGAGTCGGAAGACAAGTAAAAATTATAGCCTGAAAATCGATATATCCATATATGGGCATAGGTCGGAACTTCAAAATGCCATAACTTCGTCAAAAATCAACTTAGATTAAAAAGCGAGGGCTTTTTGATCATGGTTTTGCCCCTAAATCAATCGTACATTTAAAGTTGAAAACGTGATTTTGAGTGGGAAGACAAGTAAAAATGATAGCCTGAAAATCGGTATATGGGCATGGGTCGGAACTTCAAAATGCCATAACTTCGTCAAAAATCAACTCAGGTTAAAAAGGGAGGGCTTTTTGATCATGGTTTTGCCCCTAAATCAATCGTACATTTAAAGTTGAAAACGTGATTTTGAGTCGGAAGACAAGTAAAAATTATAGCCTGAAAATCGATATATCCATATATGGGCATAGGTCGGAACTTCAAAATGCCATAACTTCGTCAAAAATCAACTTAGATTAAAAAGCGAGGGCTTTTTGATCATAGTTTTGCCCCTAAATCAATCGTACATTTAAAGTTGAAAACGTGATTTGGGGTCGGAAGACAAGTAAAATTTATAGCCTGAAAATCGGTATATTGGCATAGGTCGGAACTTCAAAATGCCATAACTTCGTCAAAAATCAACTCATGCTAAAAAGGAGGGCTTTTTGATCATAGTTTTGCCCCTAAATCAATCGTACATTTAAAGTTGAAAACGTGATTTTGAGTCGGAAGACAAGTAAAAATTATAGCCTGTAAATCCATATATCCATATAAGGGCATAGGTCGAAACTTCAAAAAGCCATAACTTCGTCAAAAATCAACTCAGATTAAAAAGCGAGGGCTTTTTGATCATGGTTTTGCCCCTAAATCAATCGTACATTTAAGGTTGAAAACGTGATTTGGGGTCGGAAGACAAGTAAAAATTATAGCCTGAAAATCGGTATATGGGCATAGGTCGGAACTTCAAAATGCCATAACTTCGTCAAAAATCAACTTAGATTAAAAAGCGAGGGCTTTTTGATCATGGTTTTGCCCCTAAATCAATCGTACATTTAAAGTTGAAAACGTGATTTGGGGTCGGAAGACAAGTAAAAATTATAGCCTGAAAATCGGTATATGGGCATAGGTCGGAACTTCAAAATGCCATAACTTCGTCAAAAATCAACTCATGCTAAAAAGGGAGGGCTTTTTGATCATAGTTTTGCCCCTAAATCAATCGTACATTTAAAGTTGAAAACGTGATTTTGAGTCGGAAGACAAGTAAAAATTATAGCCTGAAAATCCATATATCCATATATGGGCATAGGTCGAAACTTCAAAATGCCATAACTTCGTCAAAAATCAACTCAGATTAAAAAGGGAGGGCTTTTTGATCATAGTTTTGCCCCTAAATCAATCGTACATTTAAAGTTGAAAACGTGATTTGGGGTCGGAAGACAAGTAAAAATTATAGCCTGAAAATCGGTATATGGGCATAGGTCGGAACTTCAAAATGCCATAACTTCGTCAAAAATCAACTCATGCTAAAAAGCGAGGGCTTTTTGATCATGGTTTTGCCCCTAAATCAATCGTACATTTAAGGTTGAAAACGTGATTTGGGGTCGGAAGACAAGTAAAAATTATAGCCTGAAAATCGGTATATGGGCATAGGTCGGAACTTCAAAATGCCATAACTTCGTCAAAAATCAACTCATGCTAAAAAGGGAGGGCTTTTTGATCATAGTTTTGCCCCTAAATCAATCGTACATTTAAAGTTGAAAACGTGATTTTGAGTCGGAAGACAAGTAAAAATTATAGCCTGAAAATCCATATATCCATATATGGGCATGGGTCGAAACTTCAAAATGCCATAACTTCGTCAAAAATCAACTCAGATTAAAATGGGAGGGCTTTTTGATCATAGTTTTGCCCCTAAATCAATCGTACATTTAAAGTTGAAAACGTGATTTGGGGTCGGAAGACAAGTAAAATTTATAGCCTGAAAATCCAGAGATCCATATATGGGCATAGGTCGGAACTTCAAAATGCCATAACTTCGTCAAAAATCAACTCAGATTAAAAAGGGAGGGCTTTTTGATCATGGTTTTGCCCCTAAATCAATCGTACATTTAAAGTTGAAAACGTGATTTTGAGTCGGAAGACAAGTAAAAATGATAGCCTGAAAATCCATATATCCATATATGGGCATAGGTCGAAACTTCAAAATGCCATAACTTCGTCAAAATTCAACTCAGATTAAAAAGCGAGGGCTTTTTGATCATGGTTTTGCCCCTAAATCAATCGTACATTTAAAGTTGAAAACGTGATTTTCAGTCGGAAGACAAGTAAAAGATTAGTTGCACTGATATAATCGATATATCCATATACTGGGCATAGGTACGAAACTTTCAAAGTATGCCATAACTTCGTTCAAAACATTTTTGCAAAAATTTAAAAATGCTTCAAGTTAGAATTTCACATGTGAACGCTTTTTTCTTCGAGTTTTCGTATTGTTCCCCGACTAAAATAACAGGCGAACAGAAATGATTAGTTAAACGATTTAATTGTAGAATAACCTCAAATACACGCTTTTCAAAGTATGCAACAATTTCTTTTCAATTTAGCATTTAAATCGAACCGCTTGAAAGTATGCAACACTTCGGCAGTCCTATGAAAATAAAAATCAATATTTCACATTTGATCGCTTTTTTTCCCACTCAAAATAACAGGCGAACAGAAATGTTTAGTTAAACGATTTCCCTGGAGAATAACCTCAAATACGCGCTCTTCAAAGTATGCAACAATTTCTTTTCAATTTATTTAAATCGACCTGCCTAAAAGTATACTAATACTAATTAACCAATGCTATGAAAATAGTAACGATATTTCACATTCAGCCCTTTTTCTTCGAGTTTTCATATCTCCTTACTCAAAGTAACAGGCGAACAGAAATGTTTAGTTAAACGATTTAATTGTAGAATAACCTCAAATAGACGCTTTTCAAAGTATGCAACAATTTCTTTTCAATTTAGCATTTAAATCGAACCGCTTAGAAGTATGCAACACTTTGGCAGTCCTATGAAAATAAAAATCAAAATATTTTCAGAGGAGAACTTTCGTAAGGAAATATATATTTTTGAGTCACACTTTGTGGCGCCACAGTTTAAAATTGCATAAGGCTTCCATCCGCTCGCATGTGCGAGACAAGAGGCAAGAGCAAAAGCAACAGTAATGCAATTCACAACTCACCCCCAAGTAAAAGTATCGGTTAGGGGATGCGCCTGCGCGTTAAGTAATCAACCCCCACAAAAATGAAAAGAAAGGAACAGCAAACGGATGCAGCTCCAGAAGCTCGCTTTGGTTGTAAACAAAAACAAGTTGCAAAGCACTCAGAGAGAGAGTCGTCAAAGAGAGAGAGACAGGGAGAGAGGGAGAGAGAATGATGGAGCATGCTCCTGAAAGCTGAAGCTCGAAATTTCCCAGCTAGAGGCGAGCTGGAAGCATTTAGCAGTCAAGTGGACGTCAAACTGAGCTGAAGTACGCCAAGAGAAGACGTTAAAAGGAAATTATTGATTTTTGGTGTGCGAAGTGAAAAAGTGTTTCGCCTGCATGTGGCATTGTAGAAAAATTGCAAAAGTTGAAAAGAAATTAACAATTACAGACAGACAGAGTTATTAAATCAAGTGCAGCCCGTGTAGTTGTGTGGGCGTGGCAGCTGCGCCAACAGCGCTATGGCCGACAGCGAATACGAGGAATTCCGCAGGCCCATCTTTGAGCCACATGCATTAGCCAACACATTTGGCAAGAAGAAAACCACACATGCATTTTACTCGTAAGTAGCCCACTCGAGATGCGATGCGAAAAATCAATGACACTTGCCACGCATAAGTAAGTGAAGTGAACACGTGTTCCACGCAAACCAACTGCCAGCTCCCCATCAGGGACGCAGTCAGTCCTTGGACGACAGCTGAGTAAATGTTGAGCATTGACAATATTCCTTCACCTTGGCAAAATTAAAAATATTAACCGATTCCTAAACTACATATTTCTATAAGATTCACTTCACAGATGCCTTTGAAATATCTTCCACATTATCTTAAGCAGATATATATAATATATCCTTATAAGCATCACATTTTCATCTAAACCCATTATTTGAACTACACAGCTTAATACCCAACGATGATTTAGAGGATTCGCATTCCTCGAAAAGCGATGGCTCCGATCAGGAGGATGGCATTATCGACAGCAAGCTGCAGCGTCAGGTGGAGGATGATGAACTGGGCGATGGTCTAAAAGTCACTCTCTCCTCGGATGGTTCACTCGATACGAACGATTCGTTCAATTCGCATTGCCATCATCCGTTGAATCATCAGGATGCCATCGGTGGCTTCATTGGCATCAATGGTATGGCGTCAACGGCTGTTGCAAGTGTTGGCCCGGTAACCATTGGAGCCACCACAGAGCTGTTGACACCCGGTTCGGCGGCAACGCGACGTCGTCGCAAGCTGCCCGAAATACCCAAGAACAAGAAATGTAAGTAATCCCAAGCAGTAGAGATTAGAGATTACTTCCCGCATGAGCCAGGTAGAGAATCCCATCCCTCGTAGTTGAAGCTAATCTAGTGATGGGCTCGTTGCAGCTTCCATTCTCCATATTCTAGGTGGCTCCACAGTCGGCCAGTCCCTGGCGGATGAGATTCGCATTGGAAATGCTGGCGCTGTGGCTGGTGCAACCGGAGTGGTGCCTGCTCCACGCTCGAATCAGCAGCGTTCGTTTCTCACACTCAAATGTGGCTATTTGCTGGATGAGGATTCCAGTCCGGATTCGGAGCGATTGCAGAGCCTGGGCGATGTGGACAGCGGTCATAGCACAGCGCATTCCCCTAATGATTTCAAGAGCATGTCGCCACAGATTACATCGCCGGTGTCCCAATCACCGTTTCCCCCACCCTGTGGGGGTGTACCCTTTGGGCAGCTGGAGATGCTGGAGGCGACACATCGGGGTTTGCATAAGTTTGTGCCACGGCATCACGATGAGATTGAGCTGGAGATCGGCGATGCCATCTATGTGCAAAAGGAGGCCGAGGATTTGTGGTGCGAGGGCGTCAATCTGCGCACAGGTCGCCAGGGCATCTTTCCCTCGGCCTATGCCGTTGATCTGGACTACAATGAGTTCGATCCAACTGTGCAGCTGGTGAAGAAGGAGCGCTATCTGCTGGGCTACCTGGGATCCGTGGAGACGCTCGCCCACAAAGGCACCGGCGTCGTCTGCCAGGCGGTGCGCAAGATTGTCGGCGAATATGGCAACTCACCCACGGGACAAACGTGCATTCTGGAGGTATCCGATCAGGGTTTACGCATGGTCGATCGCTCGTCTCCAAATGTAAGTTGGCAGCACGTGTAACTTTATGGCAATATCCTTGAAATCTTCTCCTGCTCTTCGTAGAACAAAAAAGAGAAGAAACCCTGCATCGATTACTTCTACTCGCTGAAGAATGTGTCCTTCTGTGCATTTCATCCAAGGGATCATCGCTTCATTGGCTTCATCACCAAGCATCCGACAGTGCAGCGTTTCGCCTGTCACGTCTTCAAGGGCAACGAGTCCACTCGGCCCGTTGCCGAAGCAGTCGGGTAAGCTCCTCCAAAAACTAACCCAAGCCCAGCTGCTTAATCACACTTCTGATCTCATTTTCCAGTCGCGCCTTTCAGCGTTTCTATCAAAAGTTTATTGAAACCGCTTATCCCATCGAGGACATCTACATCGAGTAGAGCGCAAAATACAAATACAAAATGAAAAACCAGAAACAAATTCAAAGATTACTTACAAAATACCACATATATATATATATAGTACTATATATTTTTTGTGTTATTATCAATAAAAAACTCCTCAAATGTTTGGTCTTCGTCAAAATGAAAAACTAACAGAAAGCAGATAAGCCAGAAAATCTTAATAAGCTCACAATAGAAAACTATCGAAAATATTTCCTAAATTCTTTAAAATGTAAATAATTCATTTCGGTTCGGAAAGCACACAAATATAAAAATAATATAGAAAAAAAAAACACAAAGCAAACACACAGCGATTAGACAATTTAAGTGTAACTCATAGAGAGCCACGCAAATCCGGTAAAAAAAAATAACAATAAAAAAAAAGAAAAGAAAATGAAATTCGTGAATATGCACAAACCGCTCTTAATTCAAGTCGGACCTTATAGCTACCATACTTAACTAGTTGTGAGGCCAAAGCAGTAACAATAAATCTAGCAATTTCCTTAATATCTTTGATCCGACTACTGCTATAAACTTTTCATTTATCCACAAAAGTTAACAACAAAAATCTCACGCAAATTTTCTAGTATTACTTAATATTGAAAGCCCAATTCTAAGATGTGTAAAACAATTATATATATATATATATATATATAAATATAGACGTTTATATATGTACTTATAAAGAAAACAGAAAGAAATATATATATATATATATGTATACATACATATATATAAAAAGAACTCTAGTAAATTATTTAAAAGGAAAACTTTGAGGTAAGTAAAAGGCTTTTCTTTTTTTTTTAATAATTTATGTATAATTTCTTCTATATTTTCATATTTATGATACAACTTAGCTTTACTAGTTGGTTGTTTGTTTTTTGTTTGTTTTTTGTTGGTTTTTTATTTTTACAGCAGTTTTATATATTTCTTTATACATATATATTTCGATTTTTGAAAATGTGTAGAAATTAATCATCATAATTATTTAACATACAAAAAAAGTTTGTTATTTTCTGTTGTTGTTGTTGTTGTTTTTTTTCAGTATGTTACACAATAATTATATATTTGGATTTACTAGGCATGTGCTTAGATTGTTGTTCTGCCCACAATTGCTGTTGTTGTTGTGTTGTTGTGTAGGTGTTGTTGGTGTTGTTATCCATACACACACACACAAGACAAGCCTAACTCTAATGTACTAGCACTATATATATATATTTCCCTATGTAGCCGAACAGCGACTTACTAAGCCCAAGTCTGTTGCCAACAACACTTACACTTCTATCTCTCATAATAATAATCATAATAATAGTAATAGTTAATATACTATAATAATAATTTCATTAGTAATACTTATTGTTGCTATTCTATTCTCTATATATATATATATATATATATATATATATATTCTTGATGTGTGTTCGCTTAAGACAACTAACTGTAATTCAATTTTAGGCATATTTTAGAGGTTGCTCGACTTATTTCAATCATTAATTACGTAATTGCTTAACCTTTCTGCAAAAAACGATTGACTTCCTAATCCTAATTGTTATATTTATTAACTTGATACAAAAAACTTGGTCTGGCTGTTGACGTCGTCACTAAAAAACAAACTCAACTCGAGAAACGAACTCGAACTCGAACTCAAACTCAAACTGAAACTCTTTCAACTGCTGCTGTTTCAAAAAAACTCTAGTTTTCTATATTTGTTTAGTAACAAGTTCAGAGATTATTGCTTCATTTGTACAAAACGGCACCACATACAAAAAAATGTTTATCCGCGTCCTTAAGTTATTCACTATTTTACGAACTGTTCTGAATTTTCCACTTCTTGTTTTTTTTTTATGTTTTAATTGACATTTCTTTGAGTGATTTCTAGTCAAGTTCCACATTTGTTCCACGTTTTTGGGGGCTTTCGAGAGGAGGTATCATATCATATCATATCGTATAAAATGGGATAGTTATTGTTAACCTGCATTGATGAAAAGTAATTGGTTGTGCTGAGCTCTCAGCTGTCAGCTGTTAAGTGTAATTTGTTTTTGTTGTTTGTTTTTTTTTTTTTTTGTTTTTTTTTGTTGTTTTTTTTTTGTTTTTTAAATAAGGCTTTTTTGTTTTTATTTAAATTTTTGCTAAAAACTACAATTTAAAATTAATAATCAGAATTAATTCATAATTAGATTAGAACGTAATAATAAAAACATTTCGCGCACACATACATGCATACAGACACACAATTATTTACAAATTTTTACCTCACAAATCGATCTAAAAGTACAATTTTTTCTGAATATTTTGTGTTGGAATAAATATTTTCTTGTATGTGTATTAATTTTTTATTTTTCTTTTGTTTTGTTTAATATATAATAGCTTTTCGTGTTGTTCTGTTTTCCAAAATAATATATGCTGATCCACAATATATATACAGTTACGCTCGATGTGATTGAAATTTTCGAGATGCAAAAAAACTTCAGATATTTATAAATTATAAATTTCGCAAATTTTGAGTTTTTTTTTTTTGTGTGGATTTTGTCAAAACTGGAATGCGCAAGCACATCGAGCGTATGCCACAAATACTATATATATAGTATTTTCATCCTGTGTGATTTTTCGACATGCTTTCAAAAAAAAAAATTGTTATAAAAAAAATCGTATGACAGAAACTATAATAACAATAACTGAGAACTATCGGTTGTAACTTTTGTTGTTTTTTTTTTTTTTGGAGTTTTCGACACGTTGCACTTACACGCTAAAAATACAAACATTTTGTTGTTGTTGTTGTTGCTGTTGTTGTTTATGTCTAGGTATATGTTGCTGGTTGCTTTTTTATATATGCACTTAGTTGCGGCCACGCCCCCGCCCCTGGCAGCCGACTTTGATTTTCGCTAAGAACTACAATTAATGACTACAGGCTACAACTGTTAAGTGTTCTCCTTTTTCCTTTTTCCGTTTTTTCTGTTTTCATCTCGCATTTTTCCTTTTAGTTTTTTTTTTTTCTTATTTTGTTTTTTTTTTAACAAATTTTTTGCTAAGTTTTACGATTAATATTATATGCGATTTTCATTGTTGTTTGTTGTTTTTGTCATTTTAAATAGTTATTAATAAATAATTAAAATATATATAGAATTATATATACATATATATATGTATATATATATATATATATATATATATTACTTGCTTTTTGTTTATGAGTAGGTATTTTTATGGAAGTGGGTTAACTAGCAGGATAACGGTTCATTTTCATCCTCATCTCTATTTAAACCGAGCATTTTCATCTTCTTCTTCTTCTTCTTCTTCTTTCATGGTTCGATTATCTTCTTCTTCTTCATCGTTCATCGCTGATATTTAGGCTACACATAATGCGAATCTTTTGTTTAACTTTAATACAATATTTGTAATATTCTAGACTACACTTCTACATATATATATATATACACAGATATATATATATATATATAAAATTCGCTTTAATTAAAATGTACAGTTATGCATTAGTGATTTTCTTGCTTTTGCTTTTGCTTTTGTAGTTCGTTAAGCCTCCTGCAATGTGAGGCATCGCTATAAATATGCTATTCATATATATAGTATATATATATATATATATATGGTATATAATATCTTGTTTGTCTTGTGTAGGACAAAGCCGGGGACGAGATAAGGAGAGAGTTGGATTTTTGTGTGTGTTTCTTTCAACTTACAAACTAACTGTACAATTTATATAGTTTTGGGTGCTGCTGCTTCGAGTGCTGTACAACTTTAAAAGGGACTACGGGACTAATAGTGGTGTTCTAGGAGAGCGGGGAAGGGGTTTTGGTTTTGGTTTTTAGGACACTTGTTGCTGCTGGAAGTAAACGATCTTTGGATTGATCGATTTAACACTTGGTCGCTCGTTCGCTGATTATCATCTAACCTCACAGTCTTTTTTCAATGGAAGTAAACCGCCGGCTCCACCACGGCTGTTGTTGTTGTTGTTATTATTGTTGCTGTTGTTGTTGTTGTTGTTATTGCTATTATTGTTGTTGTTGTTGTTGTTGGAGTTGCTGTTGCAGGAATTGCTCGAACCGGAACCACTGGCCGAGGGCAGAGAATTGTTGCTATTGTCATAGTTGCCCACATTGACGCATAGCGGCGATGTTGGTCCAGTAACCACAACAGAATTGGCAACACCACCACCACCCGCTGTCATAGCCATTGCAGAGCCACTTGCACCACTCACACCACTCTCGGGCAATGAGGTAGAATCATGTACATCTGCACTCTTGCTGGAGTCAATCACCAGGCAGGGCGGCGACGGAGTACTCGCATCCTTGCCCAGCAACGCTGGCGATGCATTCGCATTCTGCGAGTGTGGCGTGAAACTGTTCGGCAACAGGCCGCAAGGCGAGGCAACATCTGGCACCAGTGGCAGTGGCAACTCAGCAACTGCTGGTACTGCTGCTGCTGCTGGCGAGGAGGCAACTGTTGATGTCGTTGTTGTTGTGCTTTGTTCCTTGGCATCCGTTTTGGTGCCAATCACATAGCCGCCACCAGCAGAGATGCGAGCAATTTTCATGCGCAGTGGCGCCTCCACTTGTGGCTCCTGTTGCTGCGTCGCCGTTGTCGTCTCCGTTTTGCGCTTGTTAATCCGCAAGATAAGCTTTGGCTTCTCGCCGGGTGAGTTGCTGATGGTGTTCTCAATCAGTGTGGTTGTCATTGTGGTGCTGTGCAGACTGTTCAGCAGCAACTGTTGCTGTTGCTTGTGGCGCTTCTTCTCCTTCTTGTCGCGCTTCGCCTTCTTCGGTTTGACGAGCAGCGTCTCATTGTCGCCGGAGACTTCACGTTTGTTGTTGCTGCTGTCGTCGCCCTTGTCAAAGGCACGCATCACCGTCTTGCGGAAGTTCATCGAGTCGCGCCTGATCTCCTCCAGCGTCGGTGTGCTGTACTTGCTTGTCAATCGCTTCTTGGGCGGACAGGCGCGTCGCGTCATCTCGTAGCTGTAGCTGCTGCTGCCACCCTCCGCACCCAGATTGAGTCCAGCTGCCAGATTCGCATTCGTTTCACTCGCTGCTGGCAGACCTCGCAGCTTAATCATCAGTTTGGGATGGTCATCTTCGCTGCCCTCGAGCGTCTTGCTGCGTCCACGTCGCTTGCCTGCGCTGCTTGCCGCACCGGTCTTGCCATTGTCCACGCTGCCCGTGCTGCAAGCGCTGCGTCGCCTGCCATCATTGCCAGCAGCACCACCTGCCGCACCACCCGGAACTCCTCCGCCACCGGCATTGAGCGGCAACGAGTGCTCCTCCAATGCGGCATTGGCGGCGTCCAGCGCACGCAGCTCCCTGCTGATCGAGTTCTTCTTGAAGCGTTTGGAATTTGCGGCAGTTGCAGCTGCAGCCGTTATCTGCTCCTCATCCAGCTCACTCGCATCCGACTTGCGCATATTCTCCAGCGGCAAAGAGTCCGAGGCGGCTGGCAAACCACAAGAGCTATCATCATTCAGCGTATCCTTCTGCACCACATACAGGCTGAGCAGCTCCTTCTTGCGCATACGCCGTGAATTGCCGCTAACGGAAGCCGTACCACTTGCCACCGTCGCATTGAGTTGTGTGGTGATTGTGGTCTGCACCACTTGCGTCTGCACCAGCGAGCCACTCGAGAGGCAGCTGCTGTTCGTGGCGCTGCCATAGTGGAGATCAGGATACGCGAGTGGTCCCTTTATCTTCAGCTTGAGTTGATTTCGCGCATCCGACAGCGAGGCCTTGGTGGTCAGCGTTGTGGTGTCCGAATCTATAGACACCTCCTCGGACGTCGCCTCCAGCGAGACCTCCATGTTGGGCACCAGTTCCGGCACAATCAACGTGCTAATCGGCGGCGCTTGATTCGCCTCGCTGGAGTGGAGTGCACCACTGTTCAGCAGACTGCTGCCCGGCACCGCAGGCATGCCCGTTGCCAGGCCAACCACGCCAGCTCCACCAACCAGTTTGGTGGGTGAGGTATTGTTGCTGCTGTGATGATTGTTGTTGTTATTGTTGCTGCTGCTGGTGTTGGTTGTGCTGTTGTTGTTGCTGCTGTTGCTGGTGGTGGTGGTGGTGCCCGTGGCGCGCAATGCGGATTGAAATTGTCGCTCATCCTCCTCATCGAATTCGCTGAGTGTCTGATCCGCCGTACCCGAGTCAAATGCGCCCAGAAGATTATTTTGATATGCTTCCTGGGAGGCGGTGCTGTGCGGTGCCTCAAAGCCCAGATTGTAGGTGCGCATATCCACGGGACCCGGCAGCACCGGTTGTAACAGTGGCGGCTGTGTTTTGTTCTGGCCGCGCAGCTTGCAACTCGAGTAGCTGGTGGTGGTTGGACCACCGCCCGCTGCTGCTGCTGCAGCAGCTGCTGCTGCTGCTGCTACTGCTGCCGCCGCATTGGGTCCCGTACGCAACTCGAAGCTGCGTCGACGCAACGATTGCAAGTTCTCCACACCCGGTCCGGCCAGCTCATCATCGTAGTTGTTGAACTCGAAGGGGGTACCAACCAGATTGTTGACGATGTGCGTGTTTCCATAATCGGACATTGGTGGCGGCAGTGGCAGCATTGCACTTGCCGCACCTCCGCCGCGACCACGACCCCGGCCCCGACCACGTCCACGAGTGCCGGCTGTGCCGCCACTGCCACGTGGCGCACGCTGACGCAACTTGCCAGTCAACGTGTGCGTCAACGGATCGTATTTGGCGGGTGTGGCAAGTGTTGCTGCTGCAGCTGTGGCAGCAACAGCTGTGGTCGTGACAACAGGTGCAGCTGGTGGATGCAAAGCTGGTGATTTGCCGGGTGACTTGCCCTGCGGCAACTGCGGAGATTTGTGCTGTTGCTGCTGCTGCAGCTGTTGTTGTTGCTGCTGCTGCTGCTGCTTGTGCTGCTTGGAGTTGGTTCTGCGTTTGCTGGGCGAGATGTTGTCCTTGCTTGTGGGCAGTGGTAGAGGCGTGGGCACGGGCACCGTTACTGGTAACGGCAGCGGTACCGTTAGCGACTCCAAGGGCACTGGTTGCACCATCGGCGTCAACTGTTGCTCGGCACAACTGCTGAGCATTCCACTTGGATAGCTGCCATCCACCGGCGAGGTCAACTGATATTGATGATTGGGCGTTGTGGTCAACGTCAGATTGGGCGTGGCATACGGCGTGTTCACATACGGAGTTGCCGGCTGTGAGCCATACAACACTTGACTGGAGGATTCCACAACAGGCTGCTGCTGCTGTTGTTGTTGCAACAGTGCTGTAAATTGTGGATAAATGCTGCCATTGAATTGGGCATTGGGCGTCCTTTGCTGATGTGTTGGCGTCGTCTGCTGCTGCTGATGCTGTGGATTGCTATTGTACATGGACATGGGATCGATGCCATTGACCAGCGGCGTATGACTGCCAAAGGAGGCGACACTTGCATTTCCACTGTTATTGTTGTTGTTGTTGCTGCTGGCGCTGTTGTTGTTGTTGCTGTTCGCGTTGACTACTGCAGGCAGGGTTGTCGTTGCTGCTGCTGCCGTTGCTACTGTTGGCGCACTAACCGCTGCCGCTCCGTAGCTATTGTAGTAGCTCTTGTCCAGCTGCTGGGCCAACTGACTGGGCGGCTGATCATTCGACTCGGAGACGGAGCTGGGCGAGCTGCTGCGTCGGGCGGCAATCAAATCATTCTCATTCCAACGCTGCATGCGTCCAAATGGCGATTGCATTCGTGTGTTTTCGTCATAGTCGCTCAGCTTGCTGTTGTTGCCACCGCTGGGCAGCTGGGACGATGGCGTCTGCGGCGGCAGTGCACCGCCAGGAGTTGAGCCCACATAGCTGCTGAGACTATTCTTGACGGCTGCCGCTGCCAGGTCCACAAAGTCGGGCGCCGGCGTTGGAGTCGCTGCTGCCGTCGCCGCTTGTTGCCCATTGCTAGCTTTGAGGAGTTGCTGCTGCTGCTGCTGATG
Organism: Drosophila paracracens; assembly: GCA_035044025.1. Lineage (NCBI taxonomy): Eukaryota > Metazoa > Arthropoda > Insecta > Diptera > Drosophilidae > Drosophila > Drosophila paracracens. The sequence continues at coordinate 1,783,094 of JAWNMN010000394.1, forward strand.
TTGCGGTGTTTGTGGTGAGGATTTGTTGAGGTAACAGCTGAGCGCTGCTTGGGTGGCTTGGTAGTTGACATTGGCGTAGGCCAGATTGTTGTTGCTGTTCGCATTAGTGGTGGGCGTGGCATTGGGCGTATTAGTCAAACTATTCGCATAGCTGCCGCCGCTGTTCGCCGTCAGCGGTGAATCCTTGATGGTCATCTGACTGGCCACCGAATTGGGCGCCGAACTGCTAAACAAACAACTTTGTACCTGGTGTTGCAGCTGCTGCTGTTGTTGCTGTTGTTGTTGCTGTTGCTGCTGCTGCAGCTCCTTTTGGGCGAGTATAATATCCTCGGGATCGGCTGCATTGTGAAATGGAAAGACGGAGGGAATGGCGGGTGTGGGTGGCAACAGATCCATGGGCTCCTTGCACTCGTCGAGCAACGCTTTGCGTTTGGTCTTCCTCAGTTTCTCGACAAGATTGCGTGTGGCCAGCGTGCTGTCCTCCTCGATGCAGCTGTTGCTGTTGCCGGCATGAAGCAGACTGGTCATTGGTCCTGAGTTCGGTGGATTCAGCACCTGAGCAACGCTGGCCATGTTGGAGGCGTAATTGTTCGCATATTTGCTGTCCTCCATTTCGAGAATGGCATCCACAATGGGCTGATGCGCTGCATCCAGCTCCAGGGCGGCGCAGGCAGTTTGCGGTGGCGGCGGTGGTGGCGGCGGAGGTGGAGCAACAACTGCAACTGGAACGGGCACGACAAGTGGAACCACAACGGGCTCCGGCAGCTGTAGCTCCTGCGGCGTCTGCTGATGCTCCGCCGAATTGGAGTTCGAGTCGAGCTCAATGATCTCGGGCGGTTCAGGTGGTATCACTGTCACCGCTGGCGACGATGTGGATGCGGAGTATTTGCTAGCATTCGCCAGCTCATTCTTGCGCTCCTCCTCCAGTTCACGCACCATTTCCATCTCGTTGAGCAGATGCTGGGTGTGATGCGTGTGCTCCTGCTCCTCATCCTCGTCGCGCGTTCTTCTCCGTCGCCGACGCGAACGCCAGCGATTGCTGCGCCTGCGTTCACTGTGCTCACTGCCCGCCGCCTCGTCATCATCGTCGTCATCGTCATCATCGTCGTCGGACAACTCATCGTTCGAGGGCGTCGGCGTTGGGGAGGCGGGCAACGGTGCAGCTGGCGGTCGCTCATCAATGTCGGCGCTCAGCTCGGCCAGCTTGCTGGCATTCGCCGAGAGCTGGGTGTGCGTGGGTGCGGTGGTCAACTCCTCATCAATATCCATGGGCTGCTCCCCGGCCTCGTTAGCGGGCGCTGGCATAATCAGCGTTGGAGCAAGCGCAGGCGCTGGCTCAACAATCGGCTCCGCATCGGCTTCAACTGTGGCAGGAACTGGAACCGTTGGGGCAGCTTGGCTTGGCTCCGGCGCCAACTTAGACGGCGTGGGAGCTGCTGTTGCTGTTGCTATCGCTGGCGCGGCATTGTTTAGCTGCTGCTGCTTCTTGTCCAGCATCTTGTCCAGTGCACTCGTCGTTCGACCCGTTGCCGCCTTGCGCTGTGCTATCTCATGCTCCAGATTCGGTGGCGTCTTCTTCGGGGATTCGTCAGCGCGTGATTTGCGCCTGTTGACAGCCGCAGCTGTTGTTGACTTTTCTGGCGAGGATTTGGGCGCTGGGGGCACTGCAATGGGTGAGGGTGGTCGCGATTTGGAGTTGCGTGTTGCCCGCTTGGTTTGCTGCTCAGGCGCCGCTTGCTGCTTGTTGGCCGCATCATCTAGCGAGGATTTGCGTCGCTGCGCTGCGGTTAATTTCGCCGGGGCAACGGCTGAGGAAACTGGCGTAATCTTTGGACTCACTTCCGGCACAGCTTTGACGGGCGTTCTCTTTGGCGATTTATTTGTGGAATTCTGACGTGTTCTGCTGGCCAGCGGCGGCGCCGTCTGTGGTTTATCCAGCGATTTTCGCGGCGAACGCTTTGGCACCGTCGACAAGGAACTGGGCGCTGAGGTTGCTGTTGTTGCTGCTGCTACTGCTGCAGTTGCTCCAGCTGCTGGCTTGCGCTTCTCGGGAAGCTTCACTGCATCGCTATCGGTGTCCGAGTCGCTGGCGCTGCCGCTGCTGGAACTATCGCTGTTGCTGCTCGAATTGCTGCTGCTGCTGTCGCTATCACCGGAACTCGAACTGGACAGATTGGGCGCAGCGATGCTCTGCTTGACGGGCGTAACCAGCTCCTTGGGTCGACGCTTCTGTGGCTCTTTGAGCGAGGCGCGTCGCACAGGAGTCGTTGTTTGTTGCTTGGCTGCAGCAGCTGTTGCTTTAGGCGGTGTTGTTGTTGTTGTTGAGGATGTTGCTGCGGTTGTTGTTGCTGTTACTGCTCCACTTGATGCTGCCTCATCGCTCTGTGTGTCCAGGTTGGACTTGCCTAAGGCGGCACCGCTGCTCTTTAGCTGCTCGGCTGCCTTTTTGGCTGCCTGTCGCTGTGGCACATACGAAACGGCAAAGTTCTGCAGCTTAGCCACCTCATTATTCCGGGTTGCAGCCGGCGTGGAAGTCGTTGTTGCTGTTGTTGCGGGTTTCTCTTTTTCCTTCTCCTTCTCCTTCTCCTTGTCCTTCTCCTTTTCCTTGCCCTTCTCTTTCTCCTTGTCCTTTTGCACCTTAGGCGGTCTGCCGCGTTTCCCTCGCTCTGCTGTTGTTTCCGCACCCGCTGATTTGCCCGCTGCCTTCTGCAGCTCCTTCGGCCGCGTTGCTTTATCCTCTGCCGCCAGCCGCGAGGCAGTTTCCTTTGCCTTGCTCTTGGCGCCACTGTTGTTGTTGCTGCTGCTGTTGGCATTGGCACTGGCAGCGCTTGGCTCCGGTTCGCGCAAACGCTCGCTGGCATCGGGCAGCGCTGTGGCGAGATTCGTCGAGATGCGCATATTCTCGGAGGCCTTTTTGGCCGCTTGACGTTGCGGCACCACCAGCAGATCCACAGCTGGAAAGGCGGCTGTTGCACTGCTCTTCTTAGTGTTGGCTTTGGCTTTGCTTGTTGCAGCTGTTGTTGTTGCTGCTGTTGCAGCTGGAGTTGCTGCTGCTGTTGCTGCTGCTGCTGCTGTTGTGCCTGGCACAAACTCCTTCATGGCCGCCTTGGTGCGTATCGTTTGTTGATTCTGTGAATCGCTCACATTGCTCTCAACAGCCGCCAGTTCCATCTCCTCCTCCTCCTCCACCTCGTCGTCGTCCTCCTCCTGCTGCGACACCGTCGACGTGGAGCTATCCGAATCGGAGTAAATGTGCTGCGCCAATTTGCGACCTGTTGCTGTTGTCGCACTATTCGCTGCTGCCGCTGCTTTTGCTGTTGCCGATGTAATCGCTGTTGTGGTTCGAGCATTGTTGTTGGCGCTCGCTGGTTGAGTGCGCGCGTGTCGCGAGTCGGCGAGCTTTACCGGCAGCAGCTCCTCACTTTCATCGCTGGACAGACTGCCGGCATCCCGTTGACGCATCTCCTTGTCCATCTGAGCAAGGCCACGTGTCGCTGTGGTCGCTGTGGATGCAGTTGCTCCATTACTCGCAAGCTTTCTTCTTGCCGTTGTTGTTGTTGTTGTGGTTGCTGCTGTTGCTGCTGCTGTTGTGCTATGCTTTGACTTAGTTGCTTGGAGTTTGGCAGGTACTGCTGCTGACTGCTTGCTGCTGTTGTTGACACGCTTCCGTTCGACGGTCGGACGACGCTCAGGTTCATCGCTGGAGGAGCTGCTGCTGCTTGTGGCTGCGGATCGTGCATCGGCAGACGCCGCAGAAGCACGCGCAGCTGCCTCACTTTGACGACGCTGTCGCTGCTTCTGTCGCTGCTCAACGCTCCTCGCATACGATTGCTTTCGACTCGGTTTACCTGCTGCTCCCGTTCCAGTTCCTGCTCCCGCACCCGTTCTCGCTCTTCCGCTATCGCTTGCGGAATCACTGTTGCTATTCGTAGCAGAGGAACTACTGCTGCTGACACCATCACTTCGACTCCGACTCCGACTGCGGCTCCGGCTGCGACTACGGCTGCTGCTCCGACTGCTGCGCGCCGAGCTGGAATCAGCCGATGATGAGCTGCCGCTAGACGTTGGGGCGGACGCAGCCGTAACAGCTGCTGATTTAAGTGGATGCGATTTATGATGGAGGCTCGACGTCGACGTCGTTGTCGTTGCTGCCTTGTCGCTCTTTGAGGCACGCCTCCCCGCACACGGCATCGCCGTGGACGCCGTTAATGGCGCCCTTGGCGAGCCACGTGGCTTGGCGGCCTTATTTGTGGCCGTTGTTGTTGTTGTTGTTGTTATTGCACCATTGTTGAGTTTCTTTTTGGGCGAACCCTTCGCCGTTGCAGCAACCGGCTGCTGCTGCTTGCGCTTGTTGGCCGATTGGGAGGCGCGTCCACGTGCCTGCACCTTGCCCATCAGCTGCTCCAGTATGTACTCCAAGCTCTTGTACTGCGCCGGCACAGTTAACTGATCCGTTGAGCTGTAGAAGCGATCATACAGCGTCGGTCCATCGTTCGCATAAATGATCGCTTCTGTATTGAGTGCGGGTCGTTGCAAATCCTTTTGCTGCTGCTGGTGCTGCTCCGTTGTGCCCTGGCTGCCCTGCTGCACGGACTCATCCAGTACACCGAGCTGCTTGTAGAATACCTGTTCGCGCAGCTTGAACAACGAACGCGAGAGTTTCTCGCGCCTGCTAACCATATAGCACAGATTGCGCACACGCTCCAAATCCTGTCGCAGATGCACAACCAGCTTGTGATTCTCCATATCTTGTTGCTCCTGTTTGCGTGCCAGCATCTCCACATCCTCCGATTTGGGCGGTATGAGTTCGCGATTGTGTCGTGATTTACGCTTCAGCTTCCAATAGTTGTAAATGGCCTCGATTGCATCCTCGTCCACGTCGAACAGATGGCAGCTAATGTCATTGATATTCACATGCCTATCAAACTCCGCCTCCACCTCCTGAAAGGTTGTAGAAAATAATAAAATATAAAAAACATAATATATCATTTATAGTTACGAGTTTAAGCAAATAAATCAAGAAAGAAATGTCCAATTTCGATCCTCGACTCACCTGCAAACGGAGCGCACGCGCCTGATTGCGCTCCTCGGAGGTCATGTCGTTCTTACGATGCTGTTTGCGCCTGCGATGATCCTCACCCTTGGCGCCGGCCGTATGATGCTCATCGCCCGTTGCCGTTGAATGGCTGGCGAGCTTGTTGTTGTTGTTCTTTTGCATACAACTGGAGGCGGCGGCCGCTGCAGCAGCGGCGGCGGCAGATGTGTGCGAGGAGGCGGCACCCTCCTTTTTGCCCTTGCTCATGCTATGCTTTTGGCAATACGAACGCAGCTTGACCCCATCCTCAGAGTTGCCCTCCTCGATGATGGCGCGCATCTCGAGTCCGTGCTGGAACGCACAGGTGACATGGTACGCAGTCTTGCACGTCTTCACCGAACACTGTATACAGCTGCCGACACGCTCGCGACAAAGTACACAGATCAGTGCCCAGCGACTGTGCGGAATGCTTGAGATTTTTGTTATCGGCTCCATGCGATCCACACAGCCAATGCTCACTTCCGGTATCCATAAAGCACACGAGACATGCGCCCAATGTTTGCCCGATTTGTTGGACTTCATTGCTCCGCCCTTGTTCGGACAGAGCACACAGTCCGGCTTGATGCCCATGGAGCAGGTGCGACAAAGCCATTGGCCTGCAACACAATCAATCAATCATTAAGTAATGGTAAGATTAAGATTAAATTCTGTTTGAATTTACCTGATGGAATCGCTGTAATGCCGTAACAAGCCTGATGCACGCAGATGTTGCAATTATCACAGAATACCATTTCGTTGGCCTCCTCGGAGTCGGGCGAGCGACAAACATCACATATAACATTCTCATCAAACTCAATGCCCAGACCCTCCTCCTGCTTAAGTATGACCTGAATCTGTTCCCAGCAGCGCACCTGTTAACAAACAACATTAGTATTGAATTTACATTCATTATTCCGGCTGGTAGTCACCTCCAGCTCCTCGATGACGCGCTCGAATTGCGTTTCATTGATGGGAAATGCGCCGCATTGGGCACGATCGCCATTGTAGAGACGCAACCAGGATTCATCGATGGGATCAATGTCATAGGCACATGTGTTCTCCGCCAGGGCAACAACATTCGTCAGACAATGCAGATCCGGCGAGTAGTGTTCGTCTTTGGTGATGCGCAGGAAACGATTTTTTGGACTGCAAAAGCGAATAGATTATATATACATATATAAAGAAAAGATATGATATAAAGAAGCAAGTTTCAACTCACAGTTTAAAGTCATGTGCTGGCGACACAATCGGCTCGGACAGCACATAGACGCATGGCTCGGGCAGCGAATCGGGATTGACCGGCACCTGTACGCCCTTCTCCCATTCCTGCTTCCATTGATCGGTTACAATTAGATACTCGTAGTTTGCCAACGGCTCTGAGTCTGGCAATTTCATTGCGCTAATGAGATCCTTGCTATAATTTTAAATATATATAATTATGGTAACAGATCTGTATAGAATTTGTATAGACTCCTCACCGATAGAGTTCCGCTGGCGCCTCTGTGGAGCTACGGTTGTAGATGCTCGACATTTTAATATCCGCGACGGATCGCGCTTGCCACGCGCTGCTGCTGCTGTTGTTGTTGTTATTGTTGCTGTTGTTGTTGTTGATATTGCTATTGCTGCTGTTACTGCTGCTGCTCTGCGATTTACTTTTGCTGGCCATTTTAGCCTTGCCCGGCAGCTTCGATGTTGACTTGGCCTGCAGACTGCTTTTTTGTTGCTGCTGCTGCTCCTGTGGCTCCAGCAGCGCCGGTCCTTTGGCAGCGACAACTGCTGCTGCTGCTGTTGCAGCTGTTGTTGTTGTTGATGCGGATGTTGTTGCAGTTGCTGCTCCATTGGGCGGACGACCTTTGCGTCGCTTTGTGGGCGGCGGTTGCGGTTCAACATCTTGTCGCTGCTGCTGCTGCGGCGGCTGCAACTGCAGCTGTTGTTGTTGTTGCTGCTGCGGCGTCTGCTGCTGCTGCTGCTGATTACCGCGTTTACCTCTTTGTGACATTTTTCATTGGTGTTGTGTTTTGTGTGTACGATTTTCTTAGTGTGTGTACTATCTGTGTGTGTGTGTGTGGGTGTGTGTTGTTTGGGTTTATCCGTCGAGGAACCGTCGGTGTTCCCTTGTGCTACTTTGACCTCCCGCGTGCCAAGTGCGACCTGCAGACAGGATGCGGATGATGATATGGTGTTGGGTGGGGGGAGATTTGAATTAATTAAATGATTCAGATTTATTTATTGATTTCTTACTACATGCTTAAGGCCACAACTGGCGACACCACAACCACACAGCCGGTTGTTGTTGCTGCTGCTGATGAAGATGCCCCTGCTCGTTGCTGCTGCTGCTGCTGTTGTTATTTATAATTGTATTACACTTGCAATAAATATTGTTATTATTATTATTTTTGTTGTTGTTGTTTTGGTGATTGTGCTGCTGCTGCTGGCGCCCGTTGAACATGGGAGCCGCTGCCGCTGCACCAGCACTAATCCTGAGTAGCGCCGCCACTTTGCAGTCTGTGTGCCGTTCGTGCACTGGCAATATAAGCAATATAATGCCGCGCTACCGCTCCCCTCTCTCTCTCTCTTGCACTCCCCCTTCTTCACTGTCTCCCCTTGCTTTTTGTTTTCGTTTCGTATTCTTCTCTTGATTATTTTTGTTGTTGTTGTTTTTTTGTTGCACAGTTTTTTTGGGAGTCAACCTTTGTGATTTATGATGCACGCACGCCTAAACGAAATGCACGGTTAATTATATTTTACTATAAATTTCAGTTTTTTTGAATTTGCAAAAAAAAAATTTTTTTTCGCTGTACATTTTCTATGCATTTTTCGTCACAAAAAATACACACAAAAAAAACTGAAACTGATGGTCAAAAGGAAAATAGAAAATCGCGTTTGCCTCAAACAAAAGCTGGCCACTGCAGCACGCAACACAACATTAAATGCCATCCGAATCCATCTATCTCGCACGCTCGTTTTAAGGGCGCGCGCATTGGCGATATAGGTGCGAGCGAGATGCAGGTGGCGTGCGTTTTGCAGCTGTCAGCTTTTGTGCAAACGTCTTTTTCCGCTCCTCAACGCACTGCTGCCCCCTCCACCGCCCCTACCCTTCCTTCATTCATACACACACATTCGATTCGACGTTTTTGCACCTTTTTTTCTTACTTTTTTTTTATTGTAGTAATATTATTTGTTTTGGCAAATTGCACATTTTAAGAATGTATGTGAAATGATGGCCATGTCCGCTAGTTGGCATTGTCCCGACATTTGTTGCTTTGTTTGCCTGTTTTGATTGTCGCGTTTCGAGCGAATTTTGATTGGATATTTTACTCTGGGCTATACTTTTGCCGCCGCAGACACACACGCGAGCACTGGCTGCCTTGGCGAAGTGGACGTTGCAAACGAATTGCGCGTTACGTTTAATTTACACTCGCGTTTCGCGCAATTGGCACAATGTTTGCGACAAATATGCAATTTTTTACGGATTATTTACAAGATTTTCTTCTCGGTTTCCTTTTCTACGTCTGCCATTTTGCTTTTCGGCTTATCGATTATTAGAGCTGTACCGGAATCGATTATCGATAGCGGCTCTAGCTAATGCATTACTTCGTTCATTCGTAAGCAGTTCGAACTCACGACTATCGGAACCGATATGCCACAACAACAAAAACTATTCATTGACAAAATTCAAATAAGAAAAGTTAACTTCTGCACAGATAAACATTTAGTTCTTATCATTTTGTTTTCCCATTGTGCGTCAGTACGTAACTAGCAGTGGCTCACAGTTATTTAGCAGTTCCGATGTTCACCAACCAATTTGTTATCGAATGTCCAACAACCACCATCAGCAGCAGCAGTAAAAGCGGAGAATATAGAAAAAAAAAAGAAGCGCAAAACAATTTCGCACAAATATATTTTTTACATCACTAAAAGTAAGTGTAAGTCGTCAGCAAATAGCAAATGCGACTTGTAGATTAAATCAAAAGATAAGCTATAATATATAGTGCGGCGTTTCAAGCCGGAAAAAAAAAACAAGAAGCAGCTGCAAATGCATTTCTTTGTCTGCAAGTTGCTCGAATAATCTACGAATCGAGTGCCCGAAGCGAAAAAAATAAAAAATTGCGAAAAATGTCAACAACTCCAAATTCGAATAGTAGTGGTAGCAATAGCAATAGCAATACCAACAACAACACAAACAACACTGGCCAAAAGCAAAAACAACAACAACAGGACACATACAGCGACAGCAGCAGCATCGAGGAGAATCTTGAGGCTGCCGAGGAGCGCAGAAGGCGTATACTCAAAAACCGCAGTCGCAGCAGCAACTACATGCAACGCCAGCAGCAGCAGCAGCAACAACAGCAGCAGCAACAACAACAACAACAGGTCAACATGTCGAGCGGTGCCATTTCCAAGCATCACCATGACAAATCTCTGACGCCAACCACAAGCAGCGCAGCAGCAGCAGCCGGCGCCGCTGGCGGAGCAACTCCAGCAGCAGGTGGAGCAGCAGGATCATCGGTACGTTTCGGTCCACCGGATCGCATCTCAATGCTGGTTGATGGTGTCCGTTTCACGGTGGAGCAAACATTGCTCACCGCCCATCCAAATACAATGTTGGGCACCATGTTTGGCACCGGATTCCAATTTGTGCATCCCAACGAGCGTGGCGAATACGAACTGGCCGATGGCATCTCACATTTGGTATTCCGCTCGATACTCGAATATTATAAGAGCGGCGTGATCCGTTGTCCGCCCACCGTTTCGGTGCCGGAGCTGAAGGAAGCCTGCGATTATCTGTTGATACCGTTTGATGCGACAACTGTGCGCTGCCAGAATCTAAGTGAGTAGTAGCTGGTAATCCCCCATGCAGGCGGCGTCTCTTAGTTTGTGTCGTTCGCTTTGCTCTCCCCGTTCTCTCCCTCTTTCTTTCTTTCTTTACCATGCTGACCATGTTGATTTTCAAAGGAGGCCTGCTCCATGAGCTGAGCAACGAGGGCGCCCGCCAACAGTTCGAGGTCTTCCTCGAGGATCTCATCTTGCCACTGATGGTCGCATCCGCACAACGCGGCGATCGCGAATGCCATGTTGTTGTCCTGCTCGACGACGACATGGTCGACTGGGACGAGGAGTTCCCCCCGCAAATGGGCGAGGAATATTGTCAGAGTATGTTGCAATTATAATAAATCATAATTTATATATATTTTATATTTAATATCCTTTCTGGCAGCTGTTCATTCGACGGCCATGCATCGTTTTTTCAAGTACATCGAGAATCGCGATGTGGCCAAGCAGGTGATGAAGGATCGTGGCCTGAAGAAGATACGCTGCGGCATCGAGGGTTATCCCACGCACAAGGAGAAGATACGTCGACGTCCGGGCGGGCGGGCCGAGGTCATTTACAGCTATGTGCAGCGTCCGTTCATACACATGTCCTGGGAGAAGGAGGAGGCCAAGAGTCGCCACGTCGACTTCCAGTGCGTCAAGTCCAAGTCTGTGACGAATCTCGCCGAAGCGAACGCTGATCCCCCTCTCGAATTGGATGCAAGTAAGCAGTAAAGATCACTCAACACTTAAAATCCTTTTTTACTCTAAAATCCTTCCACTGCTGCAGGTGGCAATCCCATTGCGTCGCCAGCTATCGCCAATGTGATCAATGCTCAAGCAAATAATGCTGGTCTTGTTGGAGGAGTTGCCCTTGACATCGGCATTGTTGGCGTCAATGTTGTTAATGTTGATGCCGTTGCCGCTGTGGTCGCCGTTGATGAAGCCGCCGGCGGCATTGTCATATTGAACGAGGCGGATCAACAAGCGGGTGCAGCGATCGCTGCCCCGGGCATCATTGATGAGCACGTCTAGGCGAGGAGTGGCCCCATGGGCAACTAACACACTGCCATCTTAGCTGCGCGCACCACAAAAAAAACAAATAGAAAAGAAAAACCAACAACAACTATGCTTTCTACGTTTTCAATCCAAATTTTGTATACACCACTATCCAAAATAAAAAACGAAAACACAAACAACTCTGGATTTGCCCAATTTCAAAGAGGATTAAGAGGAACATATATATATATATATATATATTATTAATATTTATTTAGTTTAAGCCCGTTCCATTCAGAAGTTGTCTAATTTATTTATGCATTTACAGAACTTTTAGCTTTACAAAATTGATCGAATTAAATACACATTGCCATGGAGTTTGCAGTTGGATTTGTAACGACTTGGCAACGACTAGGCACCATCGAAGGATTCGCGTTCGCCTTGGACCAGCGTGGACGTCTCCCAGTTGATGGAACGCTCAATGGCCATTTTCCATTTCTGATAGCGTAAATTGCGCTCCGTTGAGCTGATTTTTGACTTGACGGCTTTGCGTTCATCCGCCTTGGAGAGCGGTCCCTCTAGGTTGTACTGCGGAGCCACTGTCTTGTAGGCAGCCATTGCAGCACCCTGAAAGCAGCAGCAAATGTAACAAAAGCATTAAAAGTGAGCAGTATTCGCCTCACCAGCGCTGTAGTCTCGGCAATCTTTGCGCGCAGCACATGGATGCCCACGAGATCGGCCTGGAGCTGCAGGAATAGATTATTCACAGTCATGCCGCCATCGACCATCAGTTTGGCCAACGGAATTTTGCAGTCCTTGTGCATGGAATCGAGTATATCGCGCACCTGGAAGCAGACCGCCTCCAAAGTAGCGCGCACAATATGCTCGCTGGTCGTCTCCTCGCTGAGGCCGCATATGACGCCGCGTGCATCCTGATTCCAGTACGGCGCATACAGGCCATTAAATGCCGGCACAAAGTACACATCCAAGGAATTATCTACTGTGCTGGCCATGCTCTCAATCTGGCCTGTATTCTGGATCATGCCCAGATTGTCACGTAGCCAGTTGAAGGCAGCACCCGCAATGGAAACACTACCTTCAAGCGCATAATAAGGCGTTGCCTTGCGGCCCAGCTGATAGCCCACAGTGGTCAGCAGGCCATGTTGGGAGTGCACAATCGATGGGCCCGTATTGTAGAGCAGAAAGCAACCAGTGCCATAAGTAGCCTTCGCCTGTCCCTTGGCCAAGCACTGTTGACCCACGAGGGCAGCCTGCTGATCCCCCAGATCCGCCGTAATGCTTATGCCGCGCAGTGTGCCCGCGGCAATAGTGCCAAAGTGCTCGGCACTCGAGCAGATCTCGGGCAGAATGCTGGCGGGCAGGCCAAAGAACTTGAGCAATGCAGGATCCCATTGCAGTGTCTCAATGTTCATCAGCATTGTGCGCGACGCATTTGTCACATCCGTCTTGTGCACACCGCCCTTGGGTCCGCCCGTTAGATTGTACATCAGCCAGGTGTCGATGGTGCCGAACATGGCATCGCCCGCATCCATTGCCCTCTTCACGGTGGCCACATTATCGCGCAGCCAGCGCAACTTGACGCCGGAGAAGTACGGCGAGAGTGGCAGGCCGCAAAGCGGGCGCAAATAGTTAATGTTGCGCGCATTGTTCGGTATCGTCTCCAGCAGATCCTCGACGGTGCTGGTGGTGCGATTGTCCAGCCAAATGATAGCATTTGCCAGCGCCGCACCCGTATGCCGATCCCAGACTACGGTCGACTCACGCTGATTGGTAATCCCAATAGCCAAAATATTCTGAAAGCATTGAAATCATTTTTTTTAATAATCAAAGGATCATCAAAATGTACGTTAAAAGATAATAATTACGCTTATAAAATAATAATATATTAAATAATACAAGAACAATATTGACCTTTAAATAACTTTATAAAAAACTTAAATTTCAATTTGCCGCCACACTGAAAGCTACTTTTATCATTGCGTCACATTGATTTTGGTGATTTGGCAACACTGGTGTAGCGGCGAACAGAAAAATAAACATGAAAGGCGGGCTGTAGAAGAAAATTACAAATGTAAATAATAATTTGCTATAAATTCAATATATAGATAACTTTATGCAAAACTTGATTTTGAATTTGGCGCGCAGTTGAAAGCTTATTTTTTCTTATGTCACACTGGGGAGGCAACACTGCTGTAGCGGCGAACAATAAATAAAAAAAATAGCGAAGACAGAGAAAAAGAAAGAAAGCTGATAACAATTATAAAGAGAGAACTTAAACAACGCAAAAGGCGACGTAACAGGCTGTGGGCTGTGGATAAATTAGTGAACATTTTTGCCGTTTTCTCCTAAATGTCACACACCGTCAAAATTCTCTGTCGAACTATTGTCGCCCAGGTCAGTAGAAAGCCACAGCAAATGCGCAAAATGACCAGCTGCGCGGAGGAAACAACAACAGCAACAACAATTGTGGCCGTGGGACAAATGCGTGCAACAAACGATAAGGCCGGCAACTTGCAACAAGTGGAGCAATTGGTGGCGCAGGCAAAAGCGCAGCAGGCCAAGCTGCTCTTTCTGCCCGAATGCTGTGATTTCGTGGGAGAGAATCGAGCGGAGACGCTGCAACTGGCGGAGCCACTCAACGGCCAACTAATGGCCAAATATCGCCAGTTGGCCAAGCAACATCAGATCTGGCTTTCCCTGGGCGGCATCCAAGAGCGCACAGGCACTGAAGAGGCTGCAGATAAGATCTACAATGCGCATGTTCTGCTGGATGACAGAGGTGAAGTTGCCGGCGTCTATCGCAAGTTGCATCTGTTCGATGCGGCCACAAAGCAGTTCCGCTTGCGGGAATCGGACACTGTGGCGCCGGGTGAGCGACTGGAGGCACCTGTGGAGACACCTGCTGGACGGTTGGGCCTACAAATCTGCTATGATCTGCGCTTTGCTGAGCCGGCGCTACTGTTGCGCAAAATGGGCGCGCAACTCTTGACGTATCCGGCGGCATTTACCTACACCACGGGCAAGGCGCACTGGGAGATTTTGCTCCGGGCGCGTGCCATAGAAACCCAATGTTTTGTGGTTGCTGCTGCCCAGCAGGGCTGGCATAACCCAAAGCGTCAGAGCTGGGGCCACAGCCTGATCATTAGCCCGTGGGGCAAGGTGCTCGCCGATTGTGGCGGCGAACTGGAATTGGGCGTGGCTACCGCTGAGCTGAATCTGGGCAGCTTGGAGGGTATCTACGAGAGCATGCCCTGCTTTGAGCATCGTCGCAACGATATTTACAGCTTGACTGGCTACAATTTGGGTTCATCCAGCTTGGAGCAGGACGAAGATCGTCGCTTTGCGGACAACACGGTGGACAATCGCACCATATTCTATGAGACGGAACATTCGTATGCCTTCACCAATCTCCGCTGTGTCGTCCTGGGACATGTGCTCGTCTCCACGAAGCGTGTCGTTCCCCGTCTGCATGGACTTAACTGTGCCGAGGTCACAGATCTGTTTGCCACCGTTTGCATGGTGCAGCGTATGCTGGAGCAGGTCTATGGCACCACCTCGGCAACGGTCACCGTCCAGGATGGCGCCCATGCGGGGCAGACGGTGCCCCACGTCCATTTCCATGTGATGCCACGACGCCATGGCGACTTCGGCCATAACGATCAGATCTATGTTAAGCTCGAGGATTGCGTGGAGAAGCAGCCACCGCGAACGCTCCAAGAGCGCATGGATGAAGCCCAAAGGTATCGCGACTACCTCCAGAAATCGCAGAGTTAACCAGCTTCCATATTATGTATGCCATATAAAAATGTGTGTGTAACAATAAACTATATTTTTATAAGCAACTCAAATTACTACCATAATGAGAATTACCCTGCTATCAAAAAGCGGGCTCAATTTTTTGAGGTGATCAGCAATATTATTCAACTGGGACTGTTAACAATTAAATTTCACTATACCCAGTTCAAATACGTACAGGGTGCACCGTCAACATACCCACTACGGACTGGTAGCACCTCAATTTCGGTATATACAGCAGATAAATTTCAATATACCCCTTTAAAATACATACAGGGTGCACTACGACTGATAACACTTCTACTTTTATATACACCTTTAAAATATAACTGCAGCTGGTAACACAATAATTTCAATGTTCCCAAAAACTGATAACACCTCAATTTCAATACACCCAATCTAAAAAACAGGGTACAGGGTGCACAGACTACAGATTGGTAAAACCTCATATTTATTGGCTCACCTCGATTTTGCCGCCCAGTGCGACCAGCTTTTGGCAGGCGCCCTCTATGCAATCGTTGACAGTGTTGGTAATGACACACGGATCCTGTTCACACCAGCCCTCCTTGACGAAAATCGAAGGCACCTCGATTTGATGATAACAGACAATGTCATCGGTGCCCGCGCGAAATATCATGAAACGAGCCGATGTGGTGCCCTCATCGATGGCGCCAACAAATGGGCCAGCCATACTGACATCTCCTGCTTCACTTTCAGAGCTATTCATTTTTTAATCAATATGTATTGAGGGATTGCGTATGCACAGCGACCGGATACAAGTCTAAAACACGTATGAGCACTAAGCGAGCTGTTTTACGATTGCCGTTATTGCCATATTCGTTCGACGACCGATTGTGATAAGATATTTTGCCCAGCCCCTCTGCAAAAGCTTGTGACGTGAACTATGCCCCCTCTCAAAGCCCGTTGCGAAAACGTAAATATTGCGAATGTGTGTGGAATCAAGCGGAATACACAAAACAGCGGCGTTTATGTGGCAACGAATACGCGATTTTCAAAATCAAGAAATCATTATATTATATTTGCGGTGGAAACATTTAGAACAGCTGTGAAATTAATCTCAAATATAATTATGCAGTAATCACACTCGTTCATTTTGTAGCATTGCCAGTCAAGTTGTAACCAGATTTGTCATTTCAGCGTTTGCTGCAGACGGTCACACCGTCACAGCTGTTGCTGATTGTCGCAAGAAAAAGCCAGCCAAATGCTTGAAATTTGTTTGCACATTTTTAAACGTGAGCCAAAGTCATGTCAATATCAGAGCTACACATAAAGGGACTACGCGATATGTTAGTTAACGAAAGAAATATACCCGTGCTGCTGCAACTAACCAAAAGTGTGACAAAAAATGTCTGCAGCGTCGAGCAGCCAGAAGGTAAAATAAATTTGACTCAAAGAAAGTAAGACATAAACCCAGGTTTTTTTGATATTAATCTTGACAGAGGCGCTTGGCTATCTAACTTCGCATGTGGAGGATATTAACAAGCTGCTGCACAAGCGTCACATCACCAGGGATCTCTTATTTAGATATTTGCACACACGCCTGCCGGGCACCTTAACAGATTTCACCAAAGCTGATCTGGTGATGAGAGTGATTAAATATTGGGATCAGAATGGGGCTCAGAGCCTGGCAACTGCTGGTACTCACAACGCCGACGAACAGCAATTTCCCATACACTTAATTGCGCGAAAATTTGGCGAATGGTTTTTCAACAAATTGAACAATAATGGTTTAAACCATGCTGATCTGTGGAGCGATGCAGCGTTGAAGCTAAAAGTGATTGCCGATGATGGGGTAAGGGACGAGGAGTGCGTTGGCGTTGAAGAGGTGCTGGATGTGCTAGTGAAAGCGAAGCAAACATTTGGATTCTATTTCAATCCGAATCTGTCTCATTCGGGTGTCCAGGGCCGGATGGATCCATATGGTCAGGTTGTGGTGCTCTGCTGCGGCACATTGCACTTGGAGCAGAGATCCGTTGGTGTCTTTGAGTTCTCGTTTGGCCTGTTGCGCGATCCGCATGCGTGCAACAATTGGAAGCCCAAAATGTTCAAGTGTCTGCTGCGCAGTGCAGAGAGTCCACCCACTCTGCACACCCTAACCGAATGCGATACACTGCAGGAGGCACTGGCGCTGCCAGTACCTAGTGATGCACTGGACCAGCTGTGACTAACTTTAAGAGCTCTTGTTAATGTGTGGATATTTATTTAATTAGTCTATATATATTTAGTATATGCAACTAGTCTGTTTAAACTGCCGTAAAAGTGAAAATTTTGACTTGATTTTGATTTGTTTTAAGAAGTAAAAAATTACAATAAGACATAAAGAAATGATAGATCTAAATGGCAGGAAAGCAAAAAGAATATTTAAACTATTTATTTAAAAAAAAAATGCCTATAAAATTAAATAAAAATACCCATAAATTGCTGCTTCTTTTTCGCTCCTATAAAATCTTGCTAATCTTCGAACTTATCTTATGCATTTTGGCAATTTAAACAGGCAGTTTAACTAAAGGGAAATCTTCAACCTATTTTCATTACCTGTTTCTGGATTTCAGTTTGGATCGGCGTGCTCCAGTTTCAATCTGCGGATTAAATATACGAGAGAAAGAGAGAATATGTTTCTCAGCAAAAAACGCGATTTTTGAAGGTCAGACAACTTACGCCCCGACGTGTGGCATTGTGTCAGTTTCAAGATGCGCACTCGACTTTTCCCCAACATTTCCACCGGTTGCTGCAAGGTTCAGAAAAGACAACAACAATTAAAGCTTTTAGTTTTGGATTTACAATAAACCGCATCGGTTTTTGTTTTGGTTTTAAATGGGGGGAAAATAAATAGAGATAGTTGCCCATAATTTTTTTGGTTTTTTTTTTTTTTTTTTTGTTATGGTATAAACTGATTTTTGTACAGCCCAAATATAAATTATTACCAGTTGTGCAGACGGAGGCATCCACTTTAGACGTTAAATTTCTACCAGCAGTGGGGCCCACTGAAATGGTATCAAATATTAATAACAATTTCGATGTAAACTGCAACTAGTCGTAGTAGTTATATATATATACTATTTATATTGTGTATGTGTGTGTGTGTGTGTGTCTGTGTGTGTGTCAGTAATTGGTATGGTGGGAGTTTTGTTCTGTTCTGAATACATCCATACATGCATACATATATATATATATATATATATATATATTATGTATTATGTATTATTATGTATTACTTAGATGGTATATAATAAAATGATGTCGTAGGCACGCGCACAACATACATAACAATCTTAATCGCTGAAAACTTATGTACAATTGTCTTATGTTCGTAATAATTGTGTATAGTATATGGTATATAGTAGTATCGTATAATATTTAGATTTGTGTATCTGGGGTGAGTGTGGTCTTTGAGGTTCAGTGAGAGTTGTTAGTGTACTACATTTTCTCCTGTATGAATGGATGCATTAGTGCCTGATTGAGAGATATACGCTTTCCCGGATCCAATGCGAACATATTCTCCAACAGATCCTTCAGTTGTGTCACCTTGCGCAACTGATCGTCGGGCAAATTCTGATCGGCAATGAGCTCCTGTTGCAAATTGCGAGACGGCTTCACCACCGGCATCACAACGATCTTCTCCTGCAAATGCCACAAATAGTTGAGCAAGGATTTAGGGCTATTTTCACATATTCAGCTACTTACCCTCTCCGTTAGCTTGTCAATTTCGTGATAGAGAAAACTGCAGCTCTGATCAAAGTGCTGATCTTTAAACTGTCCCTTGCGCACAATACGATTGGGAATCTTGCCCTTGACATCCATAAAGAATTTGAGCATCTGATTGTTGCTCTTGCCACTGAACAGAATCTTGCCCGTGTACAGCTCATAGATGGTGCAGCCAGCAGACCAAGTATCAATACCATAGTCATAGGGTATGCCCATTATAATCTCCGGTGCACGATAGAAACGTGACACTAAATACGGCGTGATTTCATTCTCACTGATGCCAGAAGCTGAGCCAAAATCGCACAGCTTCAATATCAAATTATTCTCGTTGACCAGAATATTGTCGGGTTTGATGTCCGCATGCAAAATGCCCGTCTTCTTGAGCAGCTTGAGGGCGAGGAACAACTGCTGCGTATAGCTGCGCACCGCCTTAATGTGCAGACCCACATTCTTGCCATACTTCTTTAGCACCTCGCGCAGATTCATTGCCAGCGGCTCAAACACCATGCACAAATGCTAAAAGTGGAAAATAAGTTAATGGTTAATTGGTCTAAGATGAAAAGTTTAGAAAAAAACGTACCTGCTTGTGGAAAAAGTGACGATACAAACGCAGGCAGTGGAAACGATCATCGGGATCGGCATCATTAAGCTTCTTTAGGATTTCCAATTCGCGCAGACCAGTTTTGTGCCTTTGTGGAAGCGTTTTCAGTTAATTGAAAGAGTGCAACTTTTTTTCTAGCTATTTCCAACTTACATGATCTCATTGTTGCGTATAATTTTGATGGCAACGTTGGCGGCGCCACGCGCCTGATCGCGACCACGCACCACATTGCTGAACACACCCTGGCCGGTGTAGCCGCTAACGAGGTAGCGATTGTCGAGCACCTCGCCAATGCGCACCCGATAATAGCCCTCGGCATCATCCCAGTTGTCGGTCAGCGCCGGATTCTCATTCTGATGCTTGCTGTGCACAATTGTGCTGGGTGACTAAGGAAATGGATGGCATTAATTGGGTTTGTTTTTGGTTTGGTTTTGTGGCGCTAAGACAGTTACAAGCCTGCGACTCACATCGAAATTGGAATCGACATCCTGATCGGCGAACATGTCCCATTCGTTGCGCTTCTCCTTTGTGGCGCTATTCTTGGACGAGGAGTTGGCATCGAGTGGCTCGCTCTTATCATGCTCATCCTTCTGTTCCTCCTGCTGTACCTGCTCCTCCTGAAGCACCTGCTCCTCCTGCTGCTCCTTGACTTCCCCGCTCGGATTGGGTGAGATGGTGCGCCCGCGTTCAGGCCTAGATGAACCAGGTGAAGAGCTCGGTGACTCGGAAGAGTTGGATTTGCGTGGCGTTGGGCTCGCCGTGCG
Source organism: Drosophila paracracens (assembly GCA_035044025.1). Classification (NCBI taxonomy): domain Eukaryota; kingdom Metazoa; phylum Arthropoda; class Insecta; order Diptera; family Drosophilidae; genus Drosophila; species Drosophila paracracens. The sequence continues at coordinate 1,802,886 of JAWNMN010000394.1, forward strand.
CGACTCAGTTGAACCAAATGTCTGCCAGGATTCAAATTCAAATGTTAGCAAAGGAAATGTTGACAAAAATCGATAAGTTTACCTTTAGCAGCTCCTCGCGCCGCTTACGACGCTGCTCAATGATGCGCTCCTCATCGTCGTCGTCGTCATTGATATTAATATCGAGGAGATTAACCTCCTCATCGCTGCTCTCTTTGTCATGCATTTTCTGACCCTCGCTCAGGGAGCCCTTGTAGCGATCCCGTTCCGCCACGCCGTTGCCAGAGCCACGTGCACCCCGTGCGCCACCACCACCACGATCCTGATTGAGCTGCTGGCGTTCGCGTTCGCGTCGCCTATCGGACTCGAACTTGCTGCGACTGTGCGAACGCGGACGATGATTCCAGCGCGAATCACGATCTCTGTCCCGCTCCCGATCTCGCATCCGACCAGCGCCGCCACGCTCCGACGGCTTCTGCTGTTGCTGCTGCCGGGGACGTTCGCGACTATGCTCGCGTCGCTCGCGCTGCTTGTCACGATTTATCTCCTGTCGCAGATCTTCCATGTTCCGATTGCTCTCCTGGTAGCGACGATGCTGGGGCTGCTGCTGTTGCTGCTGCTCTTGGCGTCGACGTGGCGTGCGACTGCGTTGATCACGTGGTAAACGTTCACGCGAGCGTCGATCACGTGAGTCTCGAATAGGCTTGCGTCCCACTCCCGCTGCTCCAGCACCCGCTGAGTTTCTTGGCTGTGGACTGGCATGACGTCGTCGCTTCTCCGGTGTGGGCGATGGTGTGCTTTGGCCACCGCTAGAATCATCCAATAATATAACATCGGTATCGTTTGAGTTATGGATGTTAGTTGGTTTCTTATTATTAACATGTTTACTAGGTGCAGTTGCCGCCGTTGCTGGCCCTGCAGACTGCGAGGACGAGTTTGGCCTACGCTTCGCCAGCGTCTCGACAGCTGCCGACTTTGCTGCTAGTTGCTGTTGAGGTTGCTCCCGCTTCTGCGGCTGATGCTGCGGCGCCTGTTGCTGATGCGGGTGGCGTTGATCTTGTTCGTCGTCCTTGTCATTGTCATCGCCCTGACGCTTGACCACCACCAGCTGCACCGAATTGGAGCGACTCTCATCGCCTTCGGTGTCGGACATGTAGGCGCCCAGACGCGCCTGCAGCAGCGCCTTTTGCCTCATGAGCTCCTCCAGATTGAGCTCATCCTCCAGTTTTGGCGGCAACACTGGACTATCAATATCAATAGGGCTGCTTATAGAAAAAAAGAAATTCCTTCATTTGTTGCCAACACAATAGCTTATTAATTATTAAATATATAATCAAACAATTTGTTCTTAATTTTCTTTTGCAACATTTGCAACACTTACACTTCACTCTCACTGCCCGAGGAGGCGACCTCCAACACTGGCAGCACTTTATTCTGTATGGTTTTTGTGATCTCCTCGACGAGGCTGCATGGATCCGTTTGAATATTTGGCTTAATTATGCGAAAATCGGCACCATTTGGCGCTCGCATTGCGCTGCGTTCACGGCTCGCCTGCATAATCTCTGTGAATTTACTGCTCAGGCCACCGCCGCCTCCAGTGGTGGACGAGGAAGAGTTGCGCAGTTTATCGGATGCATTTGAGGATTCGCTGGGGCGATGAGAGCGCTTCTTGGACTTTTTGTGCTTCTTGTGCACTTTATTGTCACTTTTGCTCGATGACGTTGTCTTTTTGTGTTTTTTGTGCTTTTTCGATTTTTTGTGCTTGTCGCGACGCTCTTCTTCTTCCTCGCTATTGTCGCTGGAGTCGTAACTACTCCATAAAAAAAAAATATTAATATACATACACACATACACAATCGCATATAACCTCACAAAGCTTCGCTTTTGCAAATTTTCCATACCTTTCATCGTCTCGCGTCATGGTGTATAACTATTAGCGCATGGAGGCATGTACTGCTGCTTGTTTTATTTGCTATAATAACGTTTTAATTAATCTTTGGTGCGCAATTTGACATTTGCAAAATGAAATTGTTTCAAAACGTTTTGACCGAGTTCGTTCGAACGACTACTCAAATGAACGCAGTGACTGACAGTCGCTCATTTGAACTTAGCAGTGTTCAGGCTCATGTTATGTTATGTTAACCTAACAGTGCAAAGTTATCTCGCATTGATAACGATTAACCATTACAAATTTGATCGATAAATATTTAATATTTACATCAGCCGGCAAGGGAATGCTAGCGAAATTCCAGCGTTTACTTTTCCAAAGATCATTCATTCAAGCACAATTATATTATTTACTACACAAATCGCGGCCGCATAGCACCACCATCGCCATGGATAGAGTGTATCTGCGCAATGCCCAGGACTCGGATGACTTGCACATCACCTTTCGTTATGCCAACAAGGCACTAAAAGTGGATCGCGATTTTAATTTCTGCCGGAAAGTGGATGAGCGTGTGGATGAAGCACTCATTCGCATACGCAGCAATGTCGAGAAGGAGTTGGCCAAACGCAACAAAAAGAAGAACAAGAAGGCGGCAGCAGCTGCTGCAACCGAAACAGCTGAGAATGCACTGCCCGAAACGCCCAGCGAGATTATTGTGGAACTTCAACGAGAAGGATGCGAAGATCGCATATTGGGCATCACTTTCGCCCAGCTCCTGTCGCAGATTGGAGATGGACTCAAGCTGCGTGTGCTGGACACCACATTCGATGTGGTGCTCAATCAACCGTGGACGGGAGCTCTACAGTTGCCCAGTTGTATTTTAGCTGGTTGTCTGGTTTATCCCCTGAAACTAGAACTACAGTTTGCCACGCGGGAACACTGTTTGGGTCAATGGTACAGGACACAAAAGCCACCAGCAGGCGCCCAACTCAATGAAAAAACCCAGTGGGAGCCGTGCGGAAAGGGATTGATTTATCAGGTTACAGCCGAGGATATTGATTACCATCTAAAGTTGGAAGTGACGCCGGGCAATGAGAAAGGATTAATGGGACCACCAACCGAATGTGTTAGCAAATCTTCCGTACAACAAGCACCGATTGCATTTCCCTTCGAGCAACGACAGCAATACACAAAAGAGCCACTGAGCAATCCACTTGGCCTACGAGTGGTTAGCTATAATCTGCTGGCGGATCTCTATGCAGATGGCGATTATGCAAGGAACACATTGTTTCCCTATTGCCCAGCAAATGCTCTGAAGATGGACTATCGCAAGCAGTTGTTCATCAAGGAACTGATCGGTTATAATGCGGATCTGATGTGTCTGCAGGAGGTGGATCTGAAGATATTCGAACATGATTTGAGACCAGTGTTTGAACAGTCGCCCTATGGCTACGATGGCATCATGACGCCCAAAGGCAACTGTGCCGAGGGCATTGCGATCTTCTATCGCTCGTCCCGCTTTAAACTGCTCCACAATTATGCTTTGCATTTGGGCGACAACCTCAGCACTTTGCCCATCTTTGCTGGACTCTGGAATAAGATTAAGCACAATGAAAAGTTGGCGTTGCGCATTTGTGAACGCTCCACAACGCTGCAACTGTGCCTGTTGCAGTTGAAGGATTCGGGTCGGTTTCTGCTCGTGGCCAATACCCATTTGTATTTCCATCCGGATGCGGATCACATACGACTGCTCCAGATTGGTTTCTCGCTCATCTTTGTGGAGCACATCTACAAGCAGGCTATGAGGGAGCACAAAATCGATCCCTTGAATATTGGACTTATCTTCTGTGGGGACTTCAATAGTGTGCCAGAATGTGGCATTTATAAGCTGATGACGGAGCAGTTTGTGGGCAGTGATTTCGTGGATTGGCGCAGCAATGTGGAGGAGGCTGTGCAGGACGTTGAACTGAGGCAACCCTTCCAAATGAACTCGGCATGTGGCACACCGGATTATACCAACTATACCACGCTCTTTGCCGCCTGCTTGGATTATATATTCTATCAAACTGATCGCTTCGATTTGGTGCAATCGGTGCCGTTGCCCAGCGTGGAGCAGCTGAGCGAACATCAGGCAATACCTTCCATCACATTTCCCTCTGACCATGTCTCCCTCATCGCAGATCTAGCATTTAAATCTAACTAATTGCAATCTTGTAAATAAATTGTTTTTATTTTTGTGGACTGTTTCTTTAACTGGCCACGGCAACATCTCCCACATGATCATCCTTTTCGATGCTCAATTCGAGCACAGCATCCTCATCCACCGACATCGACATCGAGGAAATGGGCTCCTTGGAGCTCTCTGTGGATGCCGAGTTCTCCTTAAATTTATCGCGCAGTCCATCGAATTTATTGGGTCCATCCATGTTGTTCAGCTCATCGTCATCATCATCGTCGCTGACCTCCATAATGCCATTATTATCATTCAATTCGGAGCCAGCATCGCTTTCACTCGACGACGACGACGAAGCTGAGCTGTTCTCCTCCTCCAGCTGCTGCTCCAGCTCATGGATGGTGTACATGAGCAGTGTGAAATCGTTGCGACGCTTTTGGAACTTTTGCTTCATTTTCTGTTGTTTTTGTGTCAGTTTGTCGATCTCCTTCTTGATGACATCGATATTTTTTTCCGTCCCCTTGCGATCGGGCTGCTCCTCAATCAGTGAGGCGAGCAAATCGTATTCCATTTTATTTTTACGCAGCTCCTTGGCTATGATTAGCTCCTTTTTGCTCGCTTCGATCTGTTCCTTGGCGATTTCGATGCTTTCCTCGTGTTTCTCAATCAGTTTTATATAGTTTTCATGCTCCTCCTTAATCATCCTCAGCGTCTGCACATTTTTCAAGGCAGCAAATTGACATTGCGCCAACTGCGCCATCAAACGGTCGTACATTATTTGACTGAAGTTATAAATGTTAAGCAATTTTTTAAAATTATTTAATTATTTGTTTATTTTACTTGGTTTCTGGAGAATCGTTTTTGGAGTTGGCCCATTTTAGGAACTGCTTTAGCAGCACATTCAGTCTGCGGTCTTCGCCGGTGCCATCGCCATCAATTAGCAGACGCTGCTTGATAATCTCCTCTATAAAAAACAAATTGTTATTTAGATTTAATATATTTAAATCAAGTATTTACCGTCGTTCATTGCTGTTTTTCTTCTTTGTGCTCAAACCAAAGAACCGGCTGTTTAATGCTGATTGCAGGCTTGCTTCTGCAGATATATCGATAACAGTAATCGTGAGTTTCGGTGCTGTAGTTACAGGATTTGCATTAGGAAGCACTTCATGCGGTTTTTCTGGTTAACATTTAGTATCTGACTGATAAATAAGTAAAATGACTGCTGTGCCACCGCCCGCAAATATCTCCACGTTGATGCCACTGGGTAAGCAATGAATTTTGTGGCATTAATAAACAATTGACATGTTTAAATGCTGTTGACAGAACTGGTGGACAAATGCATTGGTTCGCGAATCCACATAATCATGAAGAACGACAAGGAAATGGTGGGCACACTGCTCGGCTTCGATGACTTTGTCAACATGCTGCTGGATGATGTGACCGAATATGAAAATACGCCAGATGGACGACGCATCACCAAATTGGATCAGATCCTCCTAAACGGCAACAACATAACAATGGTGCGTGAGCGAGCGAGATGGAACTGTTCTCCAATTAATTATATTATGTTTCTTATTTGCAGTTGGTGCCTGGTGGCGAGCTGGCCGAATAACAATATTCCATTTACTGTACAATCATAAACAACATAAACATTAATAAAACAACTACAAAAATATCAACTATTTCGAGCTGGTCACACTTCAGAACGCTGCCACCCAGGTAGTTAATGTATTGGGCTAGGTGGCAACACCGCGCATGTGCAGTTTTAAATTGAGCGCTCTCAATTCTTTCGACGGCTTTTGAGCATGCAACAACGGCTGGCTAACAGTCAACATGTGCCATAAATACTAACGGTAATATTCTGGGTGCATGTTCGTTCGTTCTCCGCTCGCCTCTTTCAGTTCAGTCCGGCACCAAACTCGAACGGAAGTGGAACAATCGAAGCGGAAACACACACGACGGCCGCCGCACCGTTTTGTGGAAAACTTTTTCAACAACAACAAAACTCATAATAATAGCAGCAATTTCGTTTGGTCAACCTTATGACTAATTATTAATTAATAAGCGGCAAGCATTTGAAGTGCGCTGGCTGTGCAATTTTAAATTGTGTTGACTTTGTGTTAAATATTAAATTTATATATAGGGAAAACTTTTAGTGCAATTTTTCGTCGGTATCTGTCAGCCTTTTTTTTGCTGAGAAATTTAGACGCATAAATTCAGTTGGACAGAATTATGATTATTGCTGGCTAGAAATCAATATATATGTATATATGAGCAGCAGCTGCCAGAGCATTGCGACGGCGGCGAGCAGTGCGGCAACAACAGCAGCCGCCGTCTCCATGTCCGTCTCGAATGCCACCTCCGTAGGATCCCTGATTGCGGCCGCCTGCATGCAGCAGCAGCATCCGCACCAGCAGCATCCGCATCTGCTGCACCATCATCAGCAGCATCCACAGCAATCAACGACAACCGCATCGCACTATGTGAATGGAACGGGCAGCTTGGGTCGCTTGAAGTTTCATCACAAGAGTCTCGATGCCAGCGATGAGGAGCTCGAGTATGCGCAGGTATGTCGTGGTTAACATCATTAATTGATATCTATGACCCGGGGCCAGATGAGCTGCTTCGTTTGGGTTGGGTTGGGTAATAATGAGTTCCCTTGGTGGTTTGGCTGCTGCTTATTGAGTCATAATATGAATGTCCTGCAGCGTTGGCTCAATTGAAATTGCCTTGCGGCGGGTGGTGTTCAGGGTGGTTCTGTGTGTGTGTGTGTCTGTGTGGGGGGGTGTATGTGTGGGGGGTGTGTGTGTGTGTACCATTTCTCTGTACACATACTCTTGGTGGTGGCTTTTGGGTATGCTGGGAGCATGGCTGATTTCGAGTGGGTGGCGTGGGCGAGGGCTACAAGCCAGAGGCTAAAGTTCGCCTCAGCTGTTTAACCTCTGGCTCGACTACATGGCCAATATGTGAAGTTTACGCTTGGCCAAACAATTGACCAACAAACACACAACAACACACAACCAGCAGCCGTCAACAACAAACACAAAAAAAAAAACGAAAAATAAAAAAAAAATAGCGACAACCAAATCAACTTTAAATAATTCAATGCCCCGGAAGTATACAAAACACCCCGAAACCAAAATACCGAGCACCGTCACCCGTGCTTCCCTCTCCTCTTTCTCGTCTACCCATTAGCCGGAAATTAATTGAATCATGGTTTTTATGACATTTCTGTGCGTATTGCATGAGAAATGGAAATTGTTGCCAAAGCGCAACTTTATTATAATAAAAGTTTCGGTTACCATACGTACTACATATATATTTGGAATGTGTTATTTTTTTATTGTGCAGTGCACTCAAAAAAATATTCAATTCAATTAATGAAAAACAAATTGATAGGAGATTTATGGAATGTATTCCAAACAGATCATATTTACTGAATATATTCCTAATATTATCAGCAATGTTTAGTTTATTAAATTATATTATTTTTGATACATATTATAGTTGCTTGAGCTTTTGCCTAAGTGTACCGGGTAAAAGTTTTCCTCTGTTGATTTGTGAACATAAAAATTCCTCTAAAAAAGCAGCTACTCAAAATTTCTTTTGCCCAAGAGTCCAATAACATATATTATTCACAAATGTGCTCGTTAAATTGATAAATATTAAATGTTTCTGTTATATTTGTAAAACTAACTTTTCACTTTTGTTGAGATTGGTAGACTGACTATTCATAAAAGTCAAGATTCATTTGCCAGAACAGAGTTTTAAGGGAAGGGAGCCCTTAAGCCATTTATGCCACTTTCTCAAATGTCCTGCTGCTTTCCCTCCATCCTGAGCAATAAAGGTTTAATGAAAGGCTGTCTATTTCACTGTGTGTGTATGTGTGTGTGTGTATAGGTGGGTGTGTGTGTCTGATGTTTGCCTCCCATTGTTCTGTTGCCGCTTCAACCGTTTGTTGCCTCAGTGTCTGCTCAGTGAAAGTGTTGCCTCATAGCGTATTCATGGAAAACTTTTTGATAAAAGTTGAAAAACGTGCATCCGATGGGCAAATAGGAAGGAATGCTTCGTCTTCTTCTTCTTGCTGCCTCTTCTTGGCCAGGTCAACAGTTGGGCAAACATCATTTTTTAAATGGCAGCTCGTTATCCGCCTGCGGCTATTTGGTGTGCCACATTTGTGGTTAGATAAAACCTCCTTACACTTTTATTTCAACAACCTCGCTTGACTCGTTTCGCAGATGTCACGTTCCACCCACATCCTGGGTCGGTACAAGTCGGAACGTCTGCTGGCCTCCAATCCGGATGAGGATCGACGGCGTCGCACCATCATCGTGGAGAAGAAGAATGACTCGTATGGGTTCACGCTGCAGAGCTATGGCATTCACTACAAGTGCGACGAGGAGCTGGAGATGATCACCTATGTGGACTATGTGGAATACGGTGGACCAGCGTTTCGTGCGGGAATGCGCGAAGGCGACGTTATACTCTCCATCAATGGCAGCGACATGGAGAAGGCGGATCACAAGACCATCGTTGAGCTCATCAAGAAATGCGATATGCGCATGCGAATGGTCGTCCTCTTCGAGGATTGTGTGCGAAAGGTGAGCAAGACTATTCATATACCCTGTACTCATTAAATATGAGTGAGATTTAGAGACTGCAGTTGCATCATATACACTCAGAAAAATAGTTTAGCGTTGTAAATAATTCGAAATCTTATGCACTCCTAGGTGGATCTGCATATGCGCTACATTCAGCTGCAGAGTCTGCTGCAGCAGAAGATGAACGAGTTGGAGCGAGTGCATCTGCGGGAACGGGAGCTGCTCGAGGGCAAATGGAAGACGCACAGTTTGCCGGCGCGCAAGAAGGCGAATGCGAACACCACCTCACCAAGTGATGGCGACGGCATCTCACCCACCAACGAGTCCAATCTGAATGAGATGACAACGTCGACGATGGCGACGGGCTTCTATCGTCCCGTCGCCCTCTCCACGGAGGATGTGGCCAATCTGGCGCTCAGGCAACAACCGATTATAATACCACCGCCAGCACAATTTATGCTCACCTATCACTATCTGGATCCCACATATCGCTATGTGCTAAGCCCCAACAACTACATGGATGGTGGTGTCGGTGGTGGACTGCAGCGGAGCAGCAGTGGAGATCAGCATCACGGACAACAGCAGAGATATCTGCTGCAGCGCACCGAATCGGTGGACACGAATAGTGTCAGTGTTAGTCAGGCAAGCGCCAGCACCACACAGCCCTATCACAGTGCCAGCGCTGGTGGTGCAGGTGGTGCAAGCGTTGCGCCAGTTAAACCTGCTGCACCAGCGCCACCGCCACGCACCTGTGAGAAGCACAAGCCGCCAACAGCACAGTCACAGCCGACAGCCAGCAAGCTGGAGAAGTCGAAACATTGTCATGTGGGTCACTCGTGTAATCCCTGCCTGGGTCACTTTCGCTGGAAGTCCGCTGAGAAGGCAACTACAGCCACTCCGAACAGCAACGGGGGCGGGGACAACGTCAGCCTGGATGCCTACGATTTGGCCAGTCCCTGCTGCGATACGCAGTGTGTGCCAAGCAGGAGACGCCATCGCCAGCACAAGGAGCACGGGCACAAGCACAAGCATCGCGAGCGGGAGAGGGAACGTTCCGAGACCAAGGAGAAGCATCCTCCCACCACAACAACAGCCAATGCACGCACCAAATCCCAGTCGCATGCTTCGCCAGCGGCGGTTGCTGGTGCTGAGCGGCCGGTGAATCCGCATCATCATCATCACCATCATCATCATCATCGGCATGGGCAGCAACAGGAGCAGCAGCCGCAACATCAGCACTATCATCACCAGCAGCAGCAGCAACAGCAGCCGCCATCTCAATCCCAATCCCAGACGGGCAGCATGCGTTCCCGTTACTTTGACCTGGCCTCCGGCTTGGCCAGTCATTGCAGCCTCCATTCGTGCACCTCCAGTGAATTTGCTCCCGGGGATTCCGCTTCGTATACCACCTCCATCAGCACGGATACGCTGTTTTGGGAACCCAAGAGCGAGGCGGCCCAAGCGGCGTCCCGACAACATTCCACCAAGTCCAGGCAATCCTATGAGCAGCAAACTCCATCTCAGTCACATGTCCAGGGGCATCATCATCATCATCCGCAGCAGCACTATCATGTGAGTGCGACACAGGTGCAGCCGTCCCAGATCTATCCAAATACCATGGCCTATGTGCAGAAGCCCAAATCCTGGGATAATTTGGCGGCCCAAGGCTTTGGCTATGGCTACCTGGATACGGTGGCCATGAAGCCGCCGGTTAAACTCCAGATTGCCCAGCAAAGGCATTCGATGCCGCGTCGTAATCCGTATGGACGTTTCTCCACCTATGGCGATGTGGAGAACTATGCACCGCCACCCACCGAATTTGTGGGTGAGTTGACAACCACAACGACAACGACCATCACAGCCAAATCGACGGAGGAGCTGCTCGCGGCCTGCGATTGCTTGACGCCCCAGCAGCAGCAGGCGCTGAAGGCAGCCCAATACCAGCTGAGCCAAACAAAGAAGTTGTCGCATCAGAACTCCTGCCAAATGGGCTACTATTCCCATCTGCCCAGGCCCACAGCAGATGTGGGCATCCAGCCGCAACAACCCCAACAACAACAATCGCAACAGGCAAATAATGGATGCGATGTTGCCACCGTATCGGAGGCAACACGCTTGTAAGGATCTGTGGATCCAGGAAACAAAATGAATGCACTCCAACGATTCAGCTGGGTGAATGACTCAGTTTTGCTCAATTTACAGAATGCAATATAGCGATTACTGAACACATCTAAGATTCATTTGTAAGCCGTCTGGCACTCATGAGTGCATTCATCTATTCATCTGGGGGAAGAACATCGAAACAATTAGCGAAACTAGTTTTGGTTGCAGCTGCAACTAAGCCAAATTTTTAAATTTTAACTAGCACTTGAAAACAGTTAGGAACAGTTAAAGCGAAACAGGTAATCCACTTTAGAATCATACAGATATATAAATAGGTATATGATATATATGAAGACGCATTACAGTTTCTGAATTTCTGGATTTATTTAAAGACTGAAAGCTACGCGTATATTTTAAAGAGAAAGTGAGAATGGAGAATAGAGAAAGTGAAGATTCTCAAGTGCTTAAGTAGAGAGTTAAAAGTCAGACATATGATAAATACATATAATATATACATACATATATGCATGTAGCTATTGTTTTTAACATATTGTAGATATACTTAATATACATATATATATATAAATATATATATATATATATATTCTTAATAATTATTATTATGGGTCTGCAATGCTGATATCGATCAATGTAGTTTATTCATTGTGATAGACAGACACTAAAAATACACAATTCCAGTTTACTACATAAATTATTTATTATTTATTATATATATATATATATATATGTATGTATACATAAACTGATCAAATGGCGCTTTCGATGTAATGCAACAATGTAAATGTTATTGTACTTTATATAATGCAATAAAATTCAATGTGTGTTCATGTAGTATAACTCTTACAAAACATTTTTCTTTTTCCATTCCCTAGCTATATAGTCTGTGAGATGGACTTGTTCCCATAGATAGACAGGCGGACATATTTATATAGACTGGACTGTTGGTGGTGTTCAAACATATGTATGTGTTTGTTAAATTTGTACCGATTATATGCTGATGTCACCCATTGAAAACCCAGAACAAGTTTATTTAGCTTACTTTACAATTCAATAAACTTATTTCGATTGCAGACCAAAAAAAAAAGTCGCTTTTGAAGTTATTTTCAAAGTGCAACGGCAACTCTACACAGAGTCAGCTGTTTTAATTCGAAGTCGAACAACCCCCGAATGGGTTGTCAAATAATATGCGATACGCCCTCTGGCGGCTTGAGCGCTGCACTATCAAATGTCAGTTTTGGGCACAAAAAATCAATACCAACCCCCAACCCCAGCCCCCTTCTCGTTAAAAATGTAAATGCGAAAAAATTCAATACTGTGCAGCAGCCATACACGACGCTCGCAACGCGTTTCCACAAAATATATTCATTCATTGTGTGCCCCCCACTCGAAAAGTAAATCGAAATTTTGCCAACACGCTTGCAGTCGAAAAGTTTTGAGAAACGAAAGCAATAAGCATAAAAAGAAGGAAATAAAGCAAAGAAAGTAAAGTGAAGCAAAAGGGGCGAAAAGTGCGTGAAAGGCAAATCGTATTTCGCGAAAAAGGCGACCGGCAAAAGAGATACAAAGAAAGCAGCAGCAGCACACACGCACACACACCCACACACACATAGAGGAACCAAGTGAAAGTGACATGGCAAACGCGTAGTCCAACAACAACAAGAAGAACAACAACAATAACAGTTACAACAAAACATAATAATATGCTAGGTGTGGCGGCTGTGGAGCGCTGCTGCTGCTGCTGCTGCTGCCGCTGCTGCTGCTAGCGCAGTCGAAGACTGAAGATAACGGTCGGCAGCATCGACATCATCACCGGCGGAGCATCGGCAACAACAACAGCAACGACGGCGCAGCAAGCAAAAGGTGAACAACAAGAAGAAGAAGAAGAGGAAGCAGAGGCAGAAGCAGAGGAACGAGCACACAAGGACAGCGACAAGCAGCAGCAGCAGCAGCGGCAACTTTTCAAATATCGCCAGCGGCCGTCGCGGTGACAAACGAAAAACGGCAACGGCGACGTCGACGGCAACCGTTGCTGCAACGGCTGCGCTGGCGGCTGCTGTTAGTTCTAGTGCTAGCGCTATTGTTGTTGTTGTTGTTTGTGCTGGAGGCAGCGGCAGCGATAGAAACAGCGGCAGCGGCAGAGGCAGCGGCTGTGCCAGTTACAACAATGATAAGGTAAGCAAGCGATTTATTTATTTATTTATTTATTATATGCAAATGCCATTGCAATGTTTTACTTCTTCAAAGGCTGTCTAAATTTCAAAATAGCTAAGATTCAATTGTATTAAGAAAGTGCAATTGCAATAGCGCTCAACGTCAATTAAAAGTCGTAATTGCTTATGGCAACCCTGTTCTACAATTTCACTTGCAAATCTCCAAAATAACAAACAATAAACAATTTTCGGTTTATTTTGGGCAAATGTGTACAAAACACTTGTAGAAAAATGCTTCCAAGAAGAGAGGGAACTGTAAAGAATATGTATTTTTGATCTGGACTAAAAAATAAGCACTGATTTAATAGTTGTGACTTGCGATTACAGCACTTTGAGTTACTTTTTATACAAAATGTATTTCGCTCCAATTTTGTTGGCGAAATGGATCTTTGGAAGAGCATCAACTTTCGCTTATGTTGCCTGCAGGCAATGTAATTTAATCAATTCGATAAATACGGATTTGCCAATGCCCAAAAAATTGTTCGAACTGTGCCTGCAGTCAGCCAGAGAGAGTGAGAGAGGTAGAGAGAGCATCAAATATCAAAAAGTTTATCTGGCCGGAAAGTTACAGTTAGAAAATAAATGAAAAATATATATAAATAAATAAAAAAAAAAATATTTATAAATTTCAGTATAAAAGAAAATATAATTTACATTTCTTATACATAAATGTTTTCCATTTAGTTATTGTTTTTTTTTTAAATTTTTTTATTGCAATTAGAGTGGTATTTAATTTGTAGTCGCTGCTCCCGTTGCAACTGTTAGAAATGTTTGATTTTTTTTGTTGAGGCATCTGACAGCATCATTATCAGTGTCAAAATGCCATTAAATGTGTAGCACACTCACACACACACACACAATGCCTTTGAGGACTTACACACACACATACAACAAATACAAAAAAAAGAGGAAGAAAAACTGAAAATAAGTATTAACAAACAAACAAAAAAAAAGGAAAAAAAATAGTAGGAAATGTGCAGCTTTGTCAAGTAGCAAAGAGCATCATGGAGTAGTAGCAGCGAGTAATATTTGCTAGAGTGCCAGCGGGCATTGAAAACACATACACACACATGCACACGCATACACAAACTCTTTTGTGTGTGTGCGTGTGTGTGTGTGTGTGCCGCTTGGCAGTCAGTCAAAAAGCGTCTGGCGATGAGCGCCAAAGTGCGTTGCATACTTTTTAGCGCGCTTTGTTTGACTGGAATTGGGATTTTCCAGCAGTTGACGTCGTCATCGCCATCATCATCATCGTGTAACAACAACGACAACATCAACAACAACAATAAGAAGCAACAGCAAGAACAACAACAACTAGTAGTTAAACAAACAACCAGGCAAGAGAGAGAGAGGGAGAGAGAGAGAGGCACAACTCTTCTTCTCTCTTCTTTTTTTTGCCACGTTGACAAACATATGCAGTCAGTCAGCCAGCCAGGCGACAAAAATGTCCTAGTTCATTTCTATATGACAAGGGAAATTAATTTAGGTTCAAGTTCCGTAAAGTTCATAGTCTATATTATATTTTTAAAAGTAAACCAGTATTATAATTATTTATATAATTTTTAAATTGGTTTCCGTATTTGATTTATTTGCTTTTTTTTTTTTGTATTTCATTTCGATGTTGAAACAGCATTTTTTTTATTGCTGGAATTGAGCCAAAGCGAACTAACTCTGATTTGTTGTATGTTCTTGCAGTGCCAACTTATTATGTGTGCGTGAATCTGCTGTGTGTGTGCGTGTGCGTGTGTGTGTTAATAAGCATTGACACAGTGGCAACGACTCTTGCTCAGCATTGTGTTTTTTCATTTCCGGTTTCCACATGTTGACAAGCTGCTGTTGCTGCTGATGTTGCTTGAGTTCTGCTCTTGCTGCTGCTGCTGTTGCTCTTGATAATAATGATAATGTCAATCATGATGATGATGAAGTCAGCATCAAGTTATGGCCAGCATTAGTAGATAGAGAGAGACAGAGAGAGAGGGATAGGGGGTCGTAAGTGAGTCAGCCTGTTTAGTTTATCAGCTTTGTTTAGCTTTCTTCTTACCCTGCCCCACAAATGCACAGACAGACAGACGTACACACACACACACACATAGTTGTTATCCTGTCGTCCATGTTGCGTATGCGTAATTTTCACATTATGTAATTTACACTTGTTAAATGGACTCTTAATTTGATTAGAGCGCCGTAAACATGAAGTGGCGACGACATCGCTTCCATCACAATTTCTCTTCAACTCTCTGACGCATGTCTCCTTTCGCCAGCCTCCTAAAACCATATTTACTGCGCCCCCTCCTCTCCCTCTCCCGCCCTTGCTATTAGCTTTTAGATGTGACTGCTGCTGCTTCTGGCTGGCTGCTGGCTGCTGACTGCTGATGAGCTCATATTGAAAGTTTTTTGTGCCAGCGACCTAGTTTGGCGCAACCCAAATCAATGTGGTCGCTGTGGCGCCATTTGCACTACCGACCCCACTCCACCCCCCTGACCCTTTGTGCACTCTCCTCTCCTCTGCTCTGCTCTGCTCAGCTCATCTCTGTTTTTCTTTGTTGCTCTGCCGATTGCCTGCGTTCCGCCATTAAATGATGATTTTTTCTACATTTTCTTTGGCATTTTTGAATACCCTGCACTTTTTCAAATAAACTAAAAGGGTTGCTTAGCAGCCTCAGACATTTCTTAAGCATCAACAGTTGAATAGCAGACAAAACTAAATTTAATAGTTGTTCCAAACACTCACTTTGTCATATAAACTACTGCAAAATTCATAGCTAAATGTTGGCTCACAGGGTATATGTTAGTCTGGCAAACTCTCTTGAGGCACTCTTACTGGTTTCCAATTTGACTTAGTCACCTGTTCGGGCGTTATTAATTGAGCTTTTGATGCACAGGATGCCGTCAAAGGAGCATCTCTCATTCTATGTCCGCTAGTTCTGCTGTTTCTCCCTTTGCCCTGCTTTCCTTAAACGTTCCAACGTAATTGTTTGCGCCAAATTGAAATTTTAATTAAACACGAATTCGTATTCAGCTTAAGCATGAATCTTTCGTTTTCTTTTCCTGGTTGCATATTGGAATAATGCGTCATAAAATGTTCAAATTTATTAATGCAGCATTTGAAGCAGAAGGGCCATTAAGCGTATGTCGCATTGTTGTTATGACTATGATTGCCATAATGGATAAATGAGCGATGGAATTTTAGATTAATAGATCAAAAATACATATATATATATCTTTTCCCAGTCAAGACTTTACTGACATGTCACATCAGCAATTTATGTTTATCTATCTTAAATTCATATAAAAAACGGAATATCACTAAAAATGTAATATTTATTTTTATCATTGCAGCAAATCCGATTCGCAGACATAACATTTTGGGGCGGCAGAGAACGGCATGGTGAAAATGGAGTCCACTGAGGAACAGGATAGAAAGCTTGTTTTGGAATTTTGCCATCTGCTCGAAAAATCCAAACAGCTGTTCAATGGACTCAGGTAAATTGATTGAATATGCTTCCATATCCATGTCTATACTGATATTATTTGTATTATATATATGCAACAGAGATCTGCCGCAGTATGGACATCGTCAGTGGCAAGCCTATTTTGGACGCACTTTCGATGTGTACACAAAGCTGTGGAAGTTTCAGCAGCAACATCGCTTGGTCCTCGACTCCAAATATGGACTGAAGCGCTGGCAAATTGGCGAGATAGCCAGCAAAATCGGACAGCTTTATTATCACTATTAGTAAGTACTATCAAATCAAACAGACTATCTGTCTATAAGGCGCCTAAATCTATCCTTGATATGGATCATCTAGAAGATAGTACATATATATACTTGATCAGCATTATGATGATCATCCTAATGATCTGTAAGATTCAGAGACTTGAAATTTAAGACTATAGAAAATCGTTTGAATATTTAAGACTTATGATAGGTAAAGACTTGGATGCACTAGGATTACATTTTTACCCCTAATAATCCTCATTTACTAAACTGAAGCTATTTATCATTTGATTTCAGTTTAAGAACCAGCGAAACAAACTACCTGAATGAGGCGTATCAGTTTTATGCGGCAATACGGGGAAGGGCGTATTATTCGCGTGCCGCCAAAGAGGATCGACCCGATTTGATGGTGAAGAAGTTGCGGTATTATGCACGCTTCATTGTCGTCTGTCTGCTGCTGAAGAAGATGAAGCTGGTGCGGGAGCTGGTCACGGAGCTGGAGAAGCAAATACAGGAGTACACAAACACGTAAAATTATAAACGAATGGCAGTCGCTGATTATAGCTTTAAAATTCTTCTACATGTTCACAGTTACGAGCCGGAGGATCATATGGAATGGTCACTGGTGCTGGAGGAGATCAAGGGCTTCATCAAGGCGGAGGCAGCGGTGGCAGTGCTCCATGCCGATTCCAATCCCATCATATTATCACATAGGTGAGTCGTTGGCACAATCGATTCTACGATTCCGGATACACTTTGCCCGTGCTTTCGTCGGCGGAGTAGTGGAGTATGGACTGCTTGTGGGGTAGTTCTTGTGGGTTGGCTCTTTATTTTTATATTTTCCGTTTACAGTTTCCGTTTTTTGTTGTGCTCAGGTATACGAGTTTTGCTTCTGTTTGCTCTTGCTATCCAATTATTTTCAATCATTTTATGTGCTTATCACAGAAGACTTGAAAACACCAAAGAAACACTCACCGTTGCCATTTCATGTCATGCACTGTTCCATTCATTTTCCCCCAACATTCATACACACCCACAACCACACACACATACCCACACACACATACACTTACACTTACACCAACCGAGAATATAATCCTCAAGTTATATACTCAAAATAGATAATTTATTTGAGAATTACAACTTTGTAGAAATATAGTTTCGATATGCGTCAGACGCCTTTAATATAATCATTATAGGGTATTAGTTATACAGTTATTTATCCCTCTTTGATTAGCCTCTGAGTTTATACATATATATTAATTCATAACATTTAAAATTGAGTAATGAAAATTGAAGATTTTAAATTTTTTTATGTGTAATCTTTCAAAAATTAAAGCCAGGTTGTCAAACCGAATACCCGTAAGAGTTATAAATGAATTCTAAACCTTTTTCGGTATACAGTTTCGTTATTATAAATAATATATAAAAATCACTATATATATTTATTTAATGTATATAATATTTAATAATAAAATCGGTTACTGTAATTGGTGCTGTTGCTGAATTTCAATCGATAAAGTTGCGGCTCCGTTTCCGATTTGACACCCTGGCCAAAATGGTTTGAATATGATTCAGGAAATTAATAACTTTAAGTCTTCATAAAATAGTGAACTTTTCTTCAACTGTGTTCTAAGTTTTTCATAATTCTAGAATTCATTTAATCTATAACTAAAGTCGTATAAGAAATTGAAAAATCTAAATTTCACATGCCATTCGAGAGAATATAATAAATAAAGTTTGTAAGGCGTGTAACAGACAGAAGAAAGTATATATATATATATTCCTAATCAGCATCAACTGCCGAGTCGATATAGCCTTGACTAGCTGTATGAAGTAGGCGATCTGAGATTCAGAGTCCTTGATTAGAATTCTCAGTGGTTGGTTGGTGGCCCACGTTATCTTCACCGAACACACACGTTTTTTGTATCATTTCATATGTTCTATCCACACACACACACATAAACAAACACACACCCATGCCTATACCTCCCCACCCTACCCCAACTTCCCCCCTCGACAAATGTCACCTCATTAGTGCGCCACATTCTCAATTCTTCTGTGAAAGCACGGGCCCCCGCAATTTGCTTGTGGACCAGCACAACTACAACGACTGATGGCAGTGGTTCCGGTTCTAGGTTATCGCCGCTGACGACTCCGCCGTGCGAGAGATCGCCCCATATGACGCTGAGCCTGCAGGAGATACTCATTGTGGGCTCGGCATGCGAGCAGGCCAAGTTCTCCGAGCTCACAATGGACATGTTTAGGTGAGCCAACCAATCCAGCAATGTAATCACATATTTTATAATCATTATTGTCATCATTAGAATGCTGCAAACGCTGGAACGCGAACCGACGGAGTCGGCAACGAATCCGCTGAGCATGGCGCATGGCTTGCATGGACACGATGCGAGTCCGGCGGCCAGTCGGATACCGCCATATGGTGTGCCGGGCTCTAAGGGCTATTTGGAGAACGGTCGCAACTTTCGAGACAATCCACATAAATATCTGCTGTACAAGCCTTCGATTAGCCAGCTGATGGTGTTCCTCGCCAGCGGCACAAAGGAACTGCCAATCGGTGGTGCTCTGCTCCTGTACATGTCAGCCGATGGCTGTTTCTCCACCACCAAGCATCCGGAGGACTGTAAGTCCTGGTTTAATTTGATTGTCAATTGTACTAATCCAATCCTCCACTGCAGATGGCTATGAACTGGGCGGCCTGGGCACCAGTGTGAAGCGGGACAGCGTCGATGGAGGCGGCTTATCGTGTCGCGGCAAATCGTATAAGGAGAACCACTGCCTCTATCCGGGCGATCTGTATCCGTTCACGCGCCGCCCGCTCTTCATCATCATCGATTCGGATAATTCGTTTGTCTTTCAGCACATACCCCGCTATTTTGGCCAGCCGCTGGTCGTTCTAATGTCGCCCCAGGATGTGCCGCCCGCTTTTCAAGGTAGGCTTGGAATTGTTGCATGCTTTGCTTTGGCGGATTTCGATATTTGACCAATTTGCCAAACACTCTGATTGCTTTCTATATATATATACATTCCAGCTGATGTGCAACATCATGGTTCGCTGTTTACATTGTTCCTGCACTCCCCGCTCACGGCGCTCTGCTACATCTGCAATGTGGGAGATGTGCCCATTCATCACTGGGAACGCTGTCAGACGTATGTGGATCGTTTCATAACGGAAGCGTCGCGTCTGGTGACACGTTGTCGCATCGATGAGATCGAGCAGGGCATTGGATTTATAGGTTTGTCATCGATACTATTGTACACTCGGAAAAGAGATTGTCCTTTAAATGGAGTAGATTTTAATGGTGTATTTTTTTGGATTGCAGACTCGTCATATGTTCAGTTCTTTGGCGATGACTTTCTGCGCACACTCATCTTACGTTTTGTGTTCTGTGATGTGGTTTTGCGTTTGCATCGCGGTTTCCGTGGACGACATATGCGACCGCGCTGCGAGCCACAGCTGCCGGCGAATGAGCTGCTCGAGCACCCCTCGCTGTCGCACATCATTTTCCAGCTGGCATCGGCCTTGGATGTGCGCGGACATTTCTCGGAGGGACCCGAGTGCGACTGATGACTCTTATTGGGTGTAGTCTTAGTGGTAGTGCTAGTCGTAATTATCTATATGATGAGGCAGCAGCTTTTCCAGCTTTTAGCCCTCTACTGCCTCGATAGACAGTTTTCGTTGTTGCATTTTGTGTATAATACTTTAACGCTAGATTGGAGCTGGTCTATATAGCTACAAACTGATTCATAATGATCCATAATGTTTTTTGCCGCTAATTGTCGAAATTGCATATTCAATTTTTTATAACATACATACAGACAAGCTAATATTAACGTATAACTATAAATACATATATTATACGCGATATACATATATAATAATAATAATAATAATAATATTAATATTAATAATAATCAAGTAGCTAGTTTTCTTATATAGTGCGTCGCGCAATGGAAAGGTCCAATGTTAGTTGCTTAGCATATACATAATAATAATAATAATAATAATAATATTACAAATAACAACTAACGCAGAAAACGGAAGAAGAAGAAGAAGATAAAACCAAAAGAAAAAAAAACACTAACAAAACGATAACTGCCAAAAGTGAAGAAGATGTAAAAGAAATGAAATCAAATTTAGTTCAACAGCAATTTTAACAAAATTTCAAAACTTTTTACGAATGAAATTAGAGCAGAACAAGAAATGAATAAAAAAAACATTTTCATACGCAGCGATAAATGTTTAGCTTTTATACAAGTGGAGAATAAAGAAATAAAATCGTAACTTTAAATCTTTATATAAAACACGGACACACTATATAAGAAATGCGTTTTTTATTGTACACAACGCTTACAACAACAACAACAACAACAAATAATAATGATAATGATAACAAATGAAAAGAAAATATTGTACGTATGTAATATTGCATATAGGTATTATTATGATTACAAGATGACTGAAAGTTACTGTTTCAAAAAGCAAAAAATTTAGCAAAAATAATAATTACTTATACATATATATATATTTATGTATATGTATATATATGCATACATGTATACATAACAAAAATATAGTTAAGCAAACCAAAACAAAAAATCATAAATATATACAAAATATATTTTGCGTATGTTAAACAAATTAAATTTAAAACAATCCCAGCAAAAAAACAAAACAAAAAAAAAACATTTTATACGACAACCTAAATAAAATCTATACTTGAAATACCAAATACGAATCATGTTTCGGCATTCACAACAATCACATGGAAAATTCCCAATATCATATCGCAGTGTTCCAAGAAAACAAAAAACAAAAAAAAAACATACGAGATTTTTGGTTTTTAAATATATCGGAAAATGGCTCGATAATAATAACTGATAAGGCGACACTTATATATATATACATGAATTCATAGGCAAATGATAAACGCAAAACAATATTTCATACATATATGGAACATATAAACTAGTTAAACGCATAGTAAATATATATATATATATATATATATATATGTTTGACAGGCCCGCAAAACAAATCAAATTACTTTCAAGTTAAAAACTTTTGTGCATTTTTTAAAAGCAAAACCAAAGAGCTGGTAAGCTAAGTAGCTCTACAATGAAAAATTTCCAAAATCTCAAGCAGTTCTTATCTAAACAATAAAAGCCTCAAATTTATTTTTCAATTGTTCTTTAATACTCTTTTTTATTATCAACCAATTGTATAGATATTTTAACAAAAAAAAAGAAAAACAAAATTTGTTTAACTCTTGTGTACATACATAAATATGTAATTCTAAACGAAACGACACGAATCGAGAAAAGAAAAACAATGGAAAATGGGAAAAATGCTCTTGTTTATGATGATGATGATGATGATGAGGAGATTAATGGAAAAGTATTGTAATCAGATTAACTATTATCATTTCGATTAGATTTTGTACATTTGAAAATTGCATTTACATAAACATAACAACTGCAAGAAAGTAATATACAAATTAATTCATGATTAATCAGCAACATTAGCCACACGTAAGCGATACAACAACAACAACAACAAATCCCACAACATTATCATAAGCGAATTGTTTAAACACACTATCAAAGCCATAAAAAAGAAAACAACAAAAGCAAAAAACGAACGATAAACAAATTTAGCAAAGCCACAAAAAAATGACAGTATGGGAAAAAGTGAAGTGTATGGAGTTTGTATGAGTAATAAGAATAAAGCACATGTTTGAAAAGAATATTTTCTCTATTTACTGAAACCATTCCAATTGTTCCCAAACATAATTATTTCAATCTTGATCAACTTCAACAACTCTCTCAAAAGAAATTTTCATATTTACCTGTTGGGTTTCCAGATGTTTCCTTATGAGATGGTCGAATCTTTTGCCACCTAGCAAATATTCTAGTTTCCTTTTCCTATATTTAGGATATATACTCCAGGGAGATAAAACAACACAAATATCTAATGATCAGTAGAGTTTAATTTAATAGGAAGAACACAATTAATTGAAGTAAATTCAGATCTCTTTCGTGTGCTCCTCGATCCAATCAAGAAAGCTGGAAACGCGTGTGTATACAGTGGGAACTCCGGATTGGCACCCGAGATCCGAGCCATGTGAGACTATACCTACTACAGTCAGTGAGCCGTTCAGTACCAAAGGACCACCAGAGTCGCCAGTACAGGATGTTCCAGCCGTGGAATCGATGCACAAGAAGGAGTCCTGAATTACTTTGTGCCCGGCCTTCGGATGCGGATTCCAACTACGCTCGCACTCCGTATTGGAGATGATGCTGACATTGGCAAATTTCATAATATTGCCGCTTAGTCCATGTTCGTCTTTTCCCCAACCGGAGGTGATTCCGACACGACCATTATAGCTATCAGAAGGAATCTTTTTGGGCAACTCGGCGGCCTTGACATAATCATTCAGCTCAAGATCCTCTGGCAGCCTGATGAGTGCAATGTCATTGATGAACGTGATGCCATTATACAGATGGTGCAGAATGGTATCCTTCTTCTTCACCTCCATCTTAACGTAGCCGGGTTCGTTTCTGTTTGTATTATTCACAGCGCCCGCAATGACAGTCACTTGAATACTGCAAAGTGAAAATTGTTTTACATATATTTTCCATAAATAGTAAAATGGATTATTTAATTTCAACTTACAGATCATTTTCTTCTTCCTCCAAACAGTGGGCAGCTGTTAGTATCCAACGTGGTGAGATAATGGTGCCCCCACATATACCAACATCTATCGAGTTTTCATAGAAACTCCATAAGGACACCTGATAGGGAAACTGCTTGGGCTTGGAGGCGGATCCATTGATAATCCTTAAATATTCCTGACCGAGTATTAGACTCGGAATCAGCAGCGAACAAAGTAATATTGGAAACAGCCCCATTTGGTGCACTTGAATGTGAAGTTGCAGTGAATATCTGCGTCTTATATAGGGCTGGAATAATCCCCCCAGCTTATGGCTCTAAAATTCTTGCACTCTTCGTATCACTCTTTACGTAATTGTTTGGAATATCTTAAGTTATATGACAGTTAATTATATTTATCCCTCTTGTTACTAAGCGCTGCTTGCCACACTTATCTAAACAAAAATATTGTATATAGATGTATATATATATATGTATATATATTTACTACCATATATAATTATTTTAGTAAATAGTCGGTATATATTATAAATCAGTTCTTTAGAATTGTCACTTTTATTGAAAACGGAAATTGAAATTCGCTAACCGGGAAATGTTTTCCATATAATTAAATAAACTTGGTGTACGAGAATTTGTATTCCAAATTTAAAGTATATAGATTTTATAGTCACTAGGATTGGCTAAATCTAATTGTTTTTTGTTGCTGATCAAAAATATATATACTTTATGGGTTCAAATTTGTTTTCTTCTGTGTATAAAAATCTAGAAAAATGCAGAATTTCATACAAGATAAATAATACAGTATCCTTTTCCTGTATTTTATATATATATACTCCAGATAGATATAGATATATAGATAGATAGAAACCATATGCGCACAGTTAAACTAATTAAATTCAGATCTCTTACAGGCGACCCGTGTGTTTCTGGATCCAATCGACAAAGTTGGAAACGCGCGTAAAAATATCAGGCACTCGGAGTTTGCACTCAGGATCGAAGCCATGTGAGATTATACCGACTACAGTTAGCGAGCCACCGGTGAGTACCAAAGGACCACCAGAGTCGCCACGACAGGGCAGTCCAGCCTTGGAATCGATGCACAAGAAGGAGTCCAGCATAAGTTTGCGAACGCCCGTCAGTTGCGAATTCCACCTACGCTCGCACTCCGAATTGGAGATGATGCTGACATGGACATATTGCAAGACATTGGTGGGTTTTCCCCACGCGGTCAGCCCCCAACCGCAATTTGCTTGTGGACCAGCACAACTACAACGACTGATGGCAGTGGTTCCGGTTCTAGGTTATCGCCGCTGACGACTCCGCCGTGCGAGAGACCGCCCCATATGACGCTGAGCCTGCAGGAGATACTCATTGTGGGCTCGGCATGCGAGCAGGCCAAGTTCTCCGAGCTCACAATGGACATGTTTAGGTGAGCCAACCAATCCACCAATGTAATCACATATTTTATAATCATTATTGTCATCATTAGAATGCTGCAAACGCTGGAACGCGAACCGACGGAGTCGGCAACGAATCCGCTGAGCATGGCGCATGGCTTGCATGGATGGCTGTTTCTCCACCACCAAGCATCCGGAGGACTGTAAGTCCTGGTTTAATTTGATTGTCAATTGTACTAATCCAATCCTCCACTGCAGATGGCTATGAGCTGGGCGGCCTGGGGGAAGCGGGACAGCGTCGAGGGCGGCGGCTTATCGTGTCGCGGCAAATCGTATAAGGAGAACCACTGCCTCTATCCGGGCGATCTGTATCCGTTCACGCGCCGCCCGCTCTTCATCATCATCGATTCGGATAATTCGTTTGTCTTTCAGCACATACCCCGCTATTTTGGCCAGCCGCTGGTCGTTCTAATGTCGCCCCAGGATGTGCCGCCCGCTTTTCAAGGTAGGCTTGGAATTGTTGCATGCTTTGCTTCTGCGGATTTCGATATTTGACCAATTTGCCAAACACTCTGATTGATCTCTATATATATATACATTCCAGCTGATGTGCAACATCATGGTTCGCTGTTTACATTGTTCCTGCACTCCCCGCTCACGGCGCTCTGCTACATCTGCAATGTGGGAGATGTGCCCATTCATCACTGGGAACGCTGTCAGACGTATGTGGATCGTTTCATAACGGAAGCGTCGCGTCTGGTGACACGTTGTCGCATCGATGAGATCGAGCAGGGCATTGGATTTATAGGTTTGTCATCGATACTATTATACACTCGGAAAAAAGATTGTCCTTTAAATTGGGTAGATTTTAATGGTGTATTTTTCTGGATTGCAGACTCGTCATATGTTCAGTTCTTTGGCGATGACTTTCTGCGCACACTCATCTTACGTTTTGTGTTCTGTGATGTGGTTTTGCGACCGCGCTGCGAGCCACCAGCTGCCGGCGAATGAGCTGCTCGAGCACCCCTCGCTGTCGCACATCATTTTCCAGCTGGCATCGGCCTTGGATGTGCGCGACCATTTCTCGGAGGGACCCGAGTGCGACTGATGACTCTTATTGGGTGTAGTCTTAGTGGTAGTGCTAGTCGTAATTGAGTTTGTTTTATTCCTTTTTTCCGCCAAAAACCAATTTTATTTATGTTGCGATATATTTAAGCTCCTGTTAAGTTTCAGCACTTAACAGCTGTTAGCATAGCCCACATAACAACCCAACTACTGAGATCAATTTAGAAAAACGCTCTTAAGCGCAGACAACAACCACTGTTAATGCAATTATTTCGATCATTTAAAGTCCGCAGCTAAAAAGTATGCTGTACAAAATATAAGAGTTCGTTTCTGAGCCCCGGTTACTGTCAACCTAATTAGCAGCTGCTCAATGAAAAGAGTTCGTTTTATTACTTTTATTCCGCCAAAAAAACAAATTTATTTATGTTGCGATATATTTAAGCTCCTGTTAAGTTTCAGCACTTAACAGCTGTTAGCATAGCCCACATAACAACCCAACTACTGAGATCAATTTAGAAAAACGCTCTTAAGCGCAGACAACAACCACTGTTAATGCAATTATTTCGATCATTTAAAGTCCGCAGCTAAAAAGTATGCTGTACAAAATATAAGAGTTCGTTTCTGAGCCCCGGTTACTGTCAACCTAATTAGCAGCTGCTCAATGACAAGAGTTTGTTTTATTCCTTTTTTCCGCCAAAAAACAAATTTATTTATGTGCGATATATTTAAGCTCCTGTTAAGTTTCAGCACTTAACAGCTGTTAGCATAGCCCACATAACAACCCAACTACTGAGATCAATTTAGAAAAACGCTCTTAAGCGCAGACAACAACCACTGTTAATGCAATAATTTCGATATAATAATATAGATAATATGATGAGGCAGCAGCTTTTCCAGCTTTTAGCCCTCTACTGCCTCGATAGACAGTTTTCGTTGTTGCATTTTGTGTATAATACTTTAACGCTAGATTGGAGCTGGTCTATATAGCTACAAACTGATTCATAATGATCCATAATGTTTTTTGCCGCTAATTGTCGAAATTGCATATTCAATTTTTTATAACATACATACAGACAAGCTAATATTAACGTATAACTATAAATACATATATTATACGCGATATACATATATAATAATAATATAATAATAATAATAATATTAATATTAATAATAATCAAGTAGCTAGTTTTCTTATATAGTGCGTCGCGCAATGGAAAGGTCCAATGTTAGTTGCTTAGCATATACATAATAATAATAATAATAATAATAATATTACAAATAATACACGATTAACAACTAACGCAGAAAACGGAAGAAGAAGAAGAAGATAAAACCAAAAGAAAAAAAACACTAACAAAACGATAACTGCCAAAAGTGAAGAGGATGTAAAAGAAATGAAATCAAATTTAGTTCAACAGCAATTTTAACAAAATTTCAAAACTTTTTACGAATGAAATTAGAGCAGAACAAGAAATGAATAAAAAAAACATTTTCATACGCAGCGATAAATGTTTAGCTTTTATACAAGTGGAGAATAAAGAAATAAAATCGTAACTTTAAATCTTTATATAAAACACGGACACACTATATAAGAAATGCGTTTTTTATTGTACACAACGCTTACAACAACAACAACAACAAATAATATTAATAATGATAAATGAAAAGAAAATATTGTACGTATGTAATATTGCATATAGGTATTATTATGATTACAAGATGACTGAAAGTTACTGTTTCAAAAAGCAAGAAATTTAGCAAAAATAATAATTACTTATACATATATATATATATATTTATGTATATGTATATATATGCATACATGTATACATAACAAAAATATAGTTAAGCAAACCAAAACAAAAAATCATAAATATATACAAAATATATTTTGCGTATGTTAAACAAATTAAATTTAAAACAATCCCAGCAAAAAAAAACAAAAAAAAACATTTTATACGACAACCTAAATAAAATCTATACTTGAAATACCAAATACGAATCATGTTTCGGCATTCACAACAATCACATGGAAAATTCCCAATATCATATCGCAGTGTTCCAAGAAAACAAAAAACAAAAAAAAAACATACGAGATTTTTGGTTTTTAAATATATCGGAAAATGGCTCGATAATAATAACTGATAAGGCGACACTTATATATATATACATGAATTCATAGGCAAATGATAAACGCAAAACAATATTTCATACATATATGGAACATATAAACTAGTTAAACGCATAGTAAATATATATATATATATATATATATATATATATGTTTGACAGGCCCGCAAAACAAATCAAATTACTTTCAAGTTAAAAACTTTTGTGCATTTTTTAAAAGCAAAACCAAAGAGCTGGTAAGCTAAGTAGCTCTACAATGAAAAATTTCCAAAATCTCAAGCAGTTCTTATCTAAACAATAAAAGCCTCAAATTTATTTTTCAATTGTTCTTTAATACTCTTTTTTATTATCAACCAATTGTATAGATATTTTAACAAAAAAAAAGAAAAACAAAATTTGTTTAACTCTTGTGTACATACATAAATATGTAATTCTAAACGAAACGAAACGAATCGAGAAAAGAAAAACAATGGAAAATGGGAAAAATGCTCTTGTTTATGATGATGATGATGATGATGAGGAGATTAATGGAAAAGTATTGTAATCAGATTAACTATTAT
Organism: Drosophila paracracens; assembly: GCA_035044025.1. Classification (NCBI taxonomy): domain Eukaryota; kingdom Metazoa; phylum Arthropoda; class Insecta; order Diptera; family Drosophilidae; genus Drosophila; species Drosophila paracracens. The sequence goes on from JAWNMN010000394.1 coordinate 1,831,425, forward strand.
CATTTCGATTAGATTTTGTACATTTGAAAATTGCATTTACATAAACATAACAACTGCAAGAAAGTAATATACAAATTAATTCATGATTAATCAGCAACATTAGCCACACCTAAGCGATACAACAACAACAACAACAACAACAAATCCCACAACATTATCATAAGCGAATTGTTTAAACACACTATCAAAGCCATAAAAAAGAAAACAGCAAAAGCAAAAAACGAACGATAAACAAATTTAGCAAAGCCACAAAAAAATGACAGTATGGGAAAAAGTGAAGTGTATGGAGTTTGTATGAGTAATAAGAATAAAGCACATGTTTGAAAAGAATATTTTCTCTATTTACTGAAACCATTCCAATTGTTCCCAAACATAATTATTTCAACCTTGATCAACTTCAACAACTCTCTCAAAAGATATTTTCATATTTACCTGTTGGGATCCGAGATGTTTCCTTCTGAGATGGTAGAATCTTTTGCCACCTAGCAAATATTCTAGTTTCCTTTTCCTATATTTAGGATATATACTCCAGGGAGAATAAACAACACAAATATCTAATGATCAGTAGACTTTAATTTAATAGGAAGAACACAATTAATTGAAGTAAATTCAGATCTCTTTCGTGTGCTCCTCGATCCAATCAAGAAAGCTGGAAACGCGTGTGTATACATCGGGTTCTCCGGGTCGGCACCCGAGACCCGAGCCATGTGAGACTATACCTATTACAGTCAGTGAGCCGTTCAGTACCAAAGGACCACCAGAGTCGCCACTACAGGACATTCTAGCCCTGGAATCGATGCACAAGAAGGAGTCCAGTATTAGTTTGTGCCCGGCCTTCGGATGCGGATTCCAACTACGCTCGCACTCCGTATTGGAGATGATGCTGACATTGGCAAATTTCATAATATTGCCGTTTAGTCCATTTTCGTCTTTCCCCCAACCGGAGACGATTCCGACACGACCATTATAGCTATGATAAGGGATCTTTTTGGGCAACTCGGCGGCCTTGACATAATCATTCAGCTCAAGATCCTCTGGCAGCCTGATGAGTGCAATGTCATTGATGAGCGTGATGTCATTATACAGATGGTGCAGAATGGTATCCTTCTTCTTCACCACCATCTTAACGTAGCCGGGTTCGTTTGTATTTATCTTATTCACAACGCCCGCAATGACAGTCACATCAATACTGCAAAGTGAAAATAGTTTTACATATATTTTATATAAATTGTAAAATGAATCGATTTAATTTCAACTTACAGATCATTTTCCTTGCTTCTGCAGACAGTGGGCGGCTGTTAGTATCCAACGTGGTGAGATAATGGTGCCCCCACATCCATATCCACTTATTGAATTATTGAACACGTTGCGATACTTGCTCACTAAGTATACCTGATAGGGAAACTGCTTGGCCTTGGAGGCGGATCCATTGATAATCCTTAAATATTCCTGACCGAGTATTAGACTCGGAATCAGCAGCGAACAAAGTAATATTGGTAACAGCCCCATTTGGTGCACTTGAATGTGAAGTTGCAGTGAATATCTGCGTCTTATATAGGGCTGGAATAATCCCCCCAGCTTATGGCTCTAAAATTCTTGCACTCTTCGTATCACTCTTTACGTAATTGTTTGGAATATCTTAAGTTATATGACAGTTAATTATATTTATCCCTCTTGTTACTAAGCGCTGCTTGCCACACTTATCTAAACGAAAATATTGTATATAGATGTATATATATATGTATATATATTTACTACCATATATAATTACTTTAGTAAATAGTCGGGATATATTATAAATCAGTTCTTTAGAATTGTCACTTTTATTGAAAACGGAAATTGAAATTCGCTAACCGGGAAAAGTTTTCCATATAATTAAATAAACTTGATGTACGATAATTTGTATTCTAAATTTAAAGTATATAGATTTTATAGTCACTAGGATTGGCTAAATCTAATTGTTTTTTGTTGCTGATCAAAAATATATATACTTTATGGGATCAAATTTGTTTTCTTCTGTGTATAAAAATCTAGAAAAATGCAGAATTTCATACAAGATAAATAATACATGTATCCTTTTCCTATATTTTATATATATATACTCTAGATAGATATAGATATATAGATAGATAGAAACCTTATGCGCACAGTTAAACTATTTAAATTCAGATCTCTTACAGGCGACCCGTGTGTTTCTGGATCCAATCGACAAAGTTGGAAACGCGCGTAAAAATATCAGGCAATCGGAGTTTGCACTCAGGATCGAAGCCATGTGAGATTATACCGACTACAGTTAGCGAGCCACCGGTGAGTACCAAAGGACCACCAGAGTCGCCACGACAGGGCAGTCCAGCCTTGGAATCGATGCACAAGAAGGAGTCCAGCATAAGTTTGCGAACGCCCGTCAGTTGCGAATTCCACCTACGCTCGCACTCCGAATTGGAGATGATGCTGACATGGACATATTGCAAGACATTGGTGGGTTTTCCCCACGCGGTCAGCCCCCAACCGCAATTTGCTTGTGGACCAGCACAACTACAACGACTGATGGCAGTGGTTCCGGTTCTAGGTTATCGCCGCTGACGACTCCGCCGTGCGAGAGACCGCCCCATATGACGCTGAGCCTGCAGGAGATACTCATTGTGGGCTCGGCATGCGAGCAGGCCAAGTTCTCCGAGCTCACAATGGACATGTTTAGGTGAGCCAACCAATCCAGCAATGTAATCACATATTTTCTAATCATTATTGTCATCATTAGAATGCTGCAAACGCTGGAACGCGAACCGACGGAGTCGGCAACGAATCCGCTGAGCATGGCGCATGGCTTGCATGGATGGCTGTTTCTCCACCACCAAGCATCCGGAGGACTGTAAGTCCTGGTTTAATTTGATTGTCAATTGTACTAATCCAATCCTCCACTGCAGATGGCTATGAGCTGGGCGGCCTGGGCACCAGTGTGAAGCGGGACAGCGTCGATGGCGGCGGCTTATCGTGTCGCGGCAAATCGTATAAGGAGAACCACTGCCTCTATCCGGGCGATCTGTATCCGTTCACGCGCCGCCCGCTCTTCATCATCATCGATTCGGATAATTCGTTTGTCTTTCAGCACATACCCCGCTATTTTGGCCAGCCGCTGGTCGTTCTAATGTCGCCCCAGGATGTGCCGCCCGCTTTTCAAGGTAGGCTTGGAATTGTTGCATGCTTTGCTTCTGCGGATTTCGATATTTGACCAATTTGCCAAACACTCTGATTGCTTTCTATATATATATACATTCCAGCTGATGTGCAACATCATGGTTCGCTGTTTACATTGTTCCTGCACTCCCCGCTCACGGCGCTCTGCTACATCTGCAATGTGGGAGATGTGCCCATTCATCACTGGGAACGCTGTCAGACGTATGTGGATCGTTTCATAACGGAAGCGTCGCGACTGGTGACACGTTGTCGCATCGATGAGATCGAGCAGGGCATTGGATTTATAGGTTTGTCATCGATACTATTGTACACTCGGAAAAAAGATTGTCCTTTAAATTGGAGTAGATTTTAATGGTGTATTTTTTGGATTGCAGACTCGTCATATGTTCAGTTCTTTGGCGATGACTTTCTGCGCACACTCATCTTACGTTTTGTGTTCTGTGATGTGGTTTTGCGTTTGCATCGCGGTTTCCGTGGACGACATATGCGACCGCGCTGCGAGCCACAGCTGCCGGCGAATGAGCTGCTCGAGCACCCCTCGCTGTCGCACATCATTTTCCAGCTGGCATCGGCCTTGGATGTGCGCGACCATTTCTCGGAGGGACCCGAGTGCGACTGATGACTCTTATTGGGTGTAGTCTTAGTGGTAGTGCTAGTCGTAATTGAGTTTGTTTTATTCATTTTTTCCGCAAAAAACAAATTTATTTATGTGCGATATATTTAAGCTCCTGTTAAGTTTCAGCACTTAACAGCTGTTAACTTAGCCCACATAACAACCCAACTACTGAGATCAATTTAGAAAAACGCTTTTAAGCGCATACAACAACCACTGTTAATGCAATAATTTCGATATAATAATATAGATAATATGATGAGGCAGCAGCTTTTCCAGCTTTTAGCCCTCTACTGCCTCGATAGACAGTTTTCGTTGTCGCATTTTGTGTATAATACTTTAACGCTAGATTGGAGCTGGTCTATATAGCTACAAACTGATTCATAATGATCCATAATGTTTTTTGCCGCTAATTGTCGAAATTGCATATTCAATTTTTTATAACATACATACAGACAAGCTAATATTAACGTATAACTATAAATACATATATTATACGCGATATACATATATAATAATAATAATAATAATAATAATATTAATATTAATAATAATCAAGTAGCTAGTTTTCTTATATAGTGCGTCGCGCAATGGAAAGGTCCAATGTTAGTTGCTTAGCATATACATAATAATAATAATAATAATAATAATAATTACAAATAATACACGATTAACAACTAACGCAGAAAACGGAAGAAGAAGAAGAAGATAAAACCAAAAGAAAAAAAACACTAACAAAACGATAACTGCCAAAAGTGAAGAGGATGTAAAAGAAATGAAATCAAATTTAGTTCAACAGCAATTTTAACAAAATTTCAAAACTTTTTACGAATGAAATTAGAGCAGAACAAGAAATGAATAAAAAAAACATTTTCATACGCAGCGATAAATGTTTAGCTTTTATACAAGTGGAGAATAAAGAAATAAAATCGTAACTTTAAATCTTTATATAAAACACGGACACACTATATAAGAAATGCGTTTTTTATTGTACACAACGCTTACAACAACAACAACAACAAATAATAATGATAATGATAACAAATGAAAAGAAAATATTGTACGTATGTAATATTGCATATAGGTATTATTATGATTACAAGATGACTGAAAGTTACTGTTTCAAAAAGCAAGAAATTTAGCAAAAATAATAATTACTTATACATATATATATATTTATGTATATGTATATATATGCATACATGTATACATAACAAAAATATAGTTAAGCAAACCAAAACAAAAAATCATAAATATATACAAAATATATTTTGCGTATGTTAAACAAATTAAATTTAAAACAATCCCAGCAAAAAAAAACAAAAAAAAAACATTTTATACGACAACCTAAATAAAATCTATACTTGAAATACCAAATACGAATCATGTTTCGGCATTCACAACAATCACATGGAAAATTCCCAATATCATATCGCAGTGTTCCAAGAAAACAAAAAACAAAAAAAAAACATACGAGATTTTTGGTTTTTAAATATATCGGAAAATGGCTCGATAATAATAACTGATAAGGCGACACTTATATATATATACATGAATTCATAGGCAAATGATAAACGCAAAACAATATTTCATACATATATGGAACATATAAACTAGTTAAACGCATAGTAAATATATATATATATATATATATATATATGTTTGACAGGCCCGCAAAGCAAATCAAATTACTTTCAAGTTAAAAACTTTTGTGCATTTTTTAAAAGCAAAACCAAAGAGCTGGTAAGCTAAGTAGCTCTACAATGAAAAATTTCCAAAATCTCAAGCAGTTCTTATCTAAACAATAAAAGCCTCAAATTTATTTTTCAATTGTTCTTTAATACTCTTTTTTATTATCAACCAATTGTATAGATATTTTAACAAAAAAAAAGAAAAACAAAATTTGTTTAACTCTTGTGTACATACATAAATATGTAATTCTAAACGAAACGAAACGAATCGAGAAAAGAAAAACAATGGAAAATGGGAAAAATGCTCTTGTTTATGATGATGATGATGATGATGAGGTGATTAATGGAAAAGTATTGTAATCAGATTAACTATTATCATTTCGATTAGATTTTGTACATTTGAAAATTGCATTTACATAAACATAACAACTGCAAGAAAGTAATATACAAATTAATTCATGATTAATCAGCAACATTAGCCACACGTAAGCGATACAACAACAACAACAACAACAAATCCCACAACATTATCATAAGCGAATTGTTTAAACACACTATCAAAGCCATAAAAAAGAAAACAACAAAAGCAAAAAACGAACGATAAACAAATTTAGCAAAGCCACAAAAAAATGACAGTATGGGAAAAAGTGAAGTGTATGGAGTTTGTATGAGTAATAAGAATAAAGCACATGTTTGAAAAGAATATTTTCTCTATTTACTGAAACCATTCCAATTGTTCCCAAACATAATTATTTCAACCTTGATCAACTTCAACAACTCTCTCAAAAGATATTTTGCATATTTACCTGTTGGGTTTCCAGATGTTTCCTTCTGAGATGGTAGAATCTTTTGCCACCTAGCAAATATTCTAGTTTCCTTTTCCTATATTTAGGATATATACTCCAGGGAGAATAAACAACACAAATATCTAATGATCAGTAGAGTTTAATTTAATAGGAAGAACACAATTAATTGAAGTAAATTCAGATCTCTTTCGTGTGCTCCTCGATCCAATCAAGAAAGCTGGAAACGCGTGTATATACAGCGGGAAGTGCTTGGCACCCTAGAATCGAGCCATGTGAGACTATACCTATTACAGTCAGTGAGCCGTTCAGTACCAAAGGACCACCAGAGTCGCCACTACAGGATGTTCTAGCCCTGGAATCGATGCACAAGAAGGAGTCCGGTATTAGGTTGTACCCAGCGTTCTCGCACTCCGTATTGGAGATGATGCTGACATTGGCAAATTGCATAATATTGCCGTATAGTCCATTTTCGTCTTTCCCCCAACCGGAGACGATTCCGACACGACCATTATAGCTATGATAAGGGATCTTTTTGGGCAACTCGGCGGCCTTGACATAATCATTCAGCTCAAGATCCTCTGGCAGCCTGATCAGTGCAATGTCATTGATGAACGTGAAGCCATTATACAGATGGTGCAGAATGGTATCCTTCTTCTTCACCACCATCTTAACGTAGCCGGGTTCGTTAGTATTTATCTTATTCACAACGCCCGCAATGACAGTCACATCAATACTGCAAAGTGAAAATAGTTTTACATATATTTTATATAAATTGTAAAATGAATCGTTTAATTTCAACTTACAGATCTTGTCCTTGCTGCTGCAGACAGTGGGTGGCTGTTAGTATCCAACGTGGTGAGATAATGGTGCCCCCACATCCACCTCCACTTATTGAATTATTGAACACGTTGCGATACTTGCTCACTAAGTATACCTGATAGGGAAACTGCTTGGGCTTGGAGGCGGATCCATTGATAATCCTTAAATATTCCTGACCGAGTATTAGACTCGGAATCAGCAGCGAACAAAGTAATATTGGTAACAGCCCCATTTGGTGCACTTGAATGTGAAGTTGGAGTGAATATCTGCGTCTTATATAGGGCTGGAATAATCCCCCCAGCTTATGGCTCTAAAATTCTTGCACTCTTCGTATCACTCTTTACGTAATTGTTTGGAATATCTTAAGTTATATGACAGTTAATTATATTTATCCCTCTTGTTACTAAGCGCTGCTTGCCACACTTATCTAAACGAAAATATTGTATATAGATGTATATATATATGTATATATATTTACTACCATATATAATTACTTTAGTAAATAGTCGGTATATATTATAAATCAGTTCTTTAGAATTGTCACTTTTATTGAAAACTGAAATTGAAATTCGCTAACCGGGAAAAGTTTTCCATATAATTAAATAAACTTGGTGTACGATAATTTGTATTCTAAATTTAAAGTATATAGATTTTATAGTCACTAGGATTGGCTAAATCTAATTGTTTTTTGTTGCTGATCAAAAATATATATACTTTATGGGATCAAATTTGTTTTTTGCTGACTATAAAAATCTAGAAAAATGCAGAATTTCTTACAAGATAAATAATACAGTATCCTTTTCCAATAATTTATATATATACTCTAGATAGATATAGATATATAGATAGATAGAAACCTTATGCGCACAGTTAAACTATTTAAATTCAGATCTCTTACAGGCGACCCGTGTGTTTCTGGATCCAATCAACAAAGTTGGAAACGCGCGTAAAAATATCAGGCACTCGGAGTTTGCACTCAGGATCGAAGCCATGTGAGATTATACCGACTACAGTTAGCGAGCCACCGGTGAGTACCAAAGGACCACCAGAGTCGCCACGACAGGGCAGTCCAGCCTTGGAATCAATGCATAAGAAGGAGTCCAGCATAAGTTTGCGAACGCCCTTCAGTTGCGAATTCCACCTACGCTCGCACTCCGAATTGGAGATGATGCTGACATGGACATATTGCAAGACATTGGTGGGTTTTCCCCACGCGGTCAACCCCCAACCGGAGGTGATTCCGATACGACCAATATAGCTATCAGAAGGAACCTTTTTGGGCAACTTGGCGGCCTTGACATAAGCATTCAGCCTAAGATCCTTGGACAGCCTGACGAGTCCTATGTCATTGGCCACCGTGTAGCGATTATACAGATGGTGCACAATGGTTTCCCTCCTCTTCACCACCATCCGTACGAAGCCCGGTTCTTTTCTGTTTGTCTTATTCACAGCGCCCGCAGTAACAATTACTTTAATGCTGCGAAATGAAATTATTTATTTATTATTATATAATTAATAGTTGACTGAGTTCAACTTACAGATATGTGTCTGGCTCCTGCAGACAGTGGGCGGCTGTTAGTATCCAACGCGGTGAGATAACGGTGCCCCCACACCAACTGGGCTCATCCCGCGAGTTGCCAAAATAGCAGTGTAAGGACACCTGGTAGGGCAACTGCTGGGGCCTCGAGGCGGCTCCGCTGATAATCCTTAAATATCCCTGACTGAGTATTAGGCTCGGACTCAGCAGCAAAAATAAGAATATTGCTAACAGCTCCATTTGGTGCACTTGAATATGGAGTTGCAGTGAATAACTGCGCCTTATATAGGCCTGGAATAATCGATCCACTTTATAGCTCCAAAAACTCGTGCACTTCTCTTATCACTGTTTACGTAATAAACGATATTTTAACGTGCTTGCAATTTATTGGTAAAAACAACACTGAGCATATTATATTTAAGACTTTTGCTGCTCATATTTAGATATATATATATATATATATATTTACTATAAATCTATATATAAGTATTCTTCTGATTATAAAAATCGACAAAAAATTAGATTGCAAAACTGTTTACCACAAGAGAAATATTATAGTATCCTTTTCCTGTACTTTAGATATATACTCTGGATATATTCAATAGACAGTCAAAACATCCAAAGATCACCAAACCTTAGGCGCACTGTTAAGCCAAGTACATTCAGACCACTTGGAGGGACCCGTGTGTTGCTCAATCCAATCAACGAAGTATGAGACGCGTGTAAATATGTCGGGCATTCGGATTCGGCAGGTGGGATCCAAACCATATGAGAACACGCCGATTAGGGTTCGGTTAGAGCCTTCTAATATTAGAGGACCACCAGAGTCGCCACGACATGGCCCTGAATTGCTGAAACTGATGCACATGTAGGTGTCCAGTATTTTTTTGCGCATTTGGCTTTGCCACGTGAGCCTGCATCGGGTGTTGTGTAGAATGTGGGCATGGCCATATTGCAAGATGTTTGTGGGTCAACCGGACATGATGCCGACGCTACCACTATACCAGTCATAGACATCGGATACCTTCTGTTTGGACAAATTGGCAGCCTTGACATAAGCATTTAGCGCCAGATCCTTGGGCAGCTTGATCAGTCCCATATCATTTTCCATCGTTTAGGGATTAAATTGCTCATGCACAATGGCATCCTCCTTGCTGACCACCATCTCAACGAAGCCCGGTTCCTTTCTATTTGTCTTATTCACAACGCCCACAATGACAATCACCTTAACACTGCAAACAGAAGTCTTTGATATATAATATATGTATATAAATAGTATAAGTTTAACTGACAGATCGGTTTTGGGCCGTTGCAGGCAGTGGGCGGCTGTTAAAATCCAACTCGGTGAGATAATGGTGCCCCCACACCAACGGGGCTTATCATTTGAGTTGCCAAAATAGCATCCCAAGGACGCCTGGTAGGGCAACTGCTTTGGCTTCGCGGGGAAGCCGTCGAAAACCGATAATATTAGACTCAGCCTCTGCAGCTAACAGAGTGTGATTACCAACAGCCTCATTCGATTGACTTGAATATGGGGTTGCAGTGAATAACTGCTCCACAAATAGCTCCAATTTATAGCTCTATAATGCATATATAATCGACGAGTGCATGAAAAATCTGATCGATTGGCTACACATCTCACTCTCGTGGATTTTTTGCAGGCTTTGTGCGTCGAGCAGCAAACACAGATTATTATTTCACTGGCCTTCGCTGCGATATGTTCTCTCGAGGCATAGAGAGCCGATCAGGTACCGACTTTTTCTACTAGGTCCGAAAGTGTTATGATAGCAGCAACAGATCCTTGAATGTGTGTGTGAAGAGAGCAGCAGCAGCAGCAGCTCTCTAGCCTTATCCTTGCTCCTTTTGCAGAGTAGTGCAATTTACTTTTGATCATTTAACTTTTTAGGAATTCGGGGAAAGGAATCTACTTTCAAGTTTGTTAGTCAAATCTGAGTTTATATTAAACCATATTTTTTTACATTGCTTGCAATTTATTCGTAAAAAATATAAAAGTGATTAGAAGCATTCATGGCATTATTTTGGTAGTTATTGGGAGTACGTTATATATATTATATATATATATATATGATTACACTATTGTTAGTCAATGCTGCTTACCAAACTTATAGATAACTTCATGATGATACTTTTCGCCTGGTCGCAGAATGCTTGTGGGGAATTTCTCATGATTCACGGAGTCGGGAAACTTTTGTGTCTCTAGACAGAATGCGCCATGTTTGATGTAAGCAGCACCCGCTTTGCCCGCCAATGGTGTCTCTCGCTTCCCCTCCTTGTCGGGCAAGAAGTTAGACGTGTAGAACTGGACGCCAGGCTGATTGCTGGCAATCTCTAACCAGCGACCGCTTGGCGGATGTGTAATCCGGGCAATGTTCGCAATGCTCGCAGGCGGTGTGAACTTCACACAGAAATTGTCATCGTAGCCGAGAGCAGGTTCCAATTCTTTGAGGCGATCACCCAAATTGCTGGCCACACGCAGATCAAATTTGCCTCCATCTACGAGCAGAATTTCACCGCTGGGTATTGAATTTGCATCCGTTTCGGTAATGCCATAGGCATTGATTTGAATAGTGTGCTCGTAGATTCCAGCTGGGCCCGCCTTGTGCCCTGCCAGATTAAAGTACGAGTGATTGGTGAGATTGATGGGCGTTGGCTTTGTGGTCACAGCATCCATGCGAACATGCAGGCAATTGTCCTCGGTGAGGATGAAGGTGGCTGTTGCTTGCACCTCACCAGGAAAGCCCTCGTGACCGTCGGGATTGGTGTGCGACATTTTGACACCATTTGGCAGCCGCTCCACTACTTCCCAATGTGCCTTATCAAAGCCAATGTAGCCGCCATGCAGCTGAAAATCTCCTCGATTGCGGGAGACTTCAATTGTTTTGCCATCCAGGACAAATCTACCATTTGCGATGCGATTGCAAACTCTGCCCACCGTCGCACCCATATACGGATTCTGTTCGTTGGCATAGCCCGCTAGATTATCAAATCCCAGGGTCACATCCTCCACTTGACCTTGAGCATCCGGCACTTTAATGCTGCTGATTGTTGCGCCCCGCGTCAATATTTGAACGGACATTTGCTCATCGTTGCTCAGTGTGAAGCGTCGTATTTGCTCCGTTTGCTTGGTGAATGGATTCACTGCACCGCTGGCGAATGTATCTTCCGTGACCATAACCATGTTGAAATTTGTTCTCTTACTGAATTATTTGATTAAGTTCACGTACTTATATAGTGCAACTGGCAAAAACCGCAAACCCTGCTGATAACAGAACATTTATATGCACAATGCTTACAGAAAATATCTTATCAGTCATGCTCACCACACAGATAAACGTCATGGCTTTGCCAGTGTGTGCACATATCACACATTTGTTTAACATGCATTTTCGTGGCTCGCAGCTATATTTGTACAGATTGTAGCAGGTTACTAGAGATGTAATACTAAGACTGTAACATAACATCTGTAACCTAACATGCAACTATGTGCTTAACATTGATATCGATGTCGATCGAAATCAATTGTGTGATCACTAACAGAAAGAAGAAGAAGAGTGAGAGCAGACATGTTTGAAAAAAAACTATTTAGTTTTGACTGCTACAATATGTATTTCAACAAAACACATTACATTTTATCTCTAGGTTTCCTTCTACCGTACATTTTGAAAATAAGACTTCAGACTCAGATCTGGCCATTGTCGATTTATTTGCCGCATTTTTTCAAACTACTTGTAGTTTCCATAATCATCAGTTGGTTTTGCCATATCCTTACCTGGTTAGTGGCTCTAATTGCATTTTGGGACGTTTGATCATTACTTAGTGAATCTGATGAAATACCTGGCTTATTAGAATTCACTTCTTTTGTTATTAAGGGTTTTCAAAACAAGATGCAAGCGGAGGTTGTTTACATTAATTTAGTAAAATAAAATTATAAAATGTTTAATAAACAAATTGTGAATGTTTAAAGGCTGCCGAGGTTTAAGAAGATGTCTAGCAAATGTTTGGTATACTTTTATAAGTTGAAAAACACACAATATATTTAAAACCCCAACGTTAACGATTTTGCCCAGAAATAATGTTTCCATGCATTACAAATTAGTGGAAAGCGATTTAAATTTTAAAATATTTATTATCGTACACGATATACATACATACATAGCTTTAGGTATTTTCATTAATAAGCTGCTGAGTTGTTTACTGGATATACAATAAGTTGTTCACTAAGCCTATATATATGTAGTTATGAGATTATTTGTGCACAGGGATTCGGGGATATCAATTTGTAAGTAGTATGTACGCCCAACAAGAACTGTGGGGTAGATAATTCATTCATATGTGTGTGTTGTTCATATCCTCTGTTGTTTTTTTTTTATATATATATCAAATAAAAAATATTTAACATTCGCATATACATATGTGTAAACTCACAGTATTTTCTTCTTTCGTTCCAAGTGGAGCTGATGATATTGGTTATTCATTATCTTATAGGGGAGACTGACTCCCCGGACAAACAACATTCATATTTAATATTATTCTTTGTTCGAATGTGATTCATGTTTAGATGTCGTGCCGGTTGTTTCTCTATTGATTTATTTCTTGTTGACGACAGCTACGATACGGACAAGCTTTAAAGTACACACATATATATATAAATATTTATATATATATATATGTATATATAGTATGTGTTTGGGGCAAGTATCAAAAATGTAATCAGCGGTTTATGCAATAATGTACATTATATTTCTGTTCTGTACGAAAGCGGGACTATAATTGAAAACGCGCTTTAGATCGATTCGAGAGCTCTTCAAATAGTTTTTTTATAATCTTAGATACCTATGAGTTATTCAAATTTTTATTTTCTTTTTTCTTTTGTAAATATAATCAAAATTTGTATCTGCAATATCTTTAAATATTTTTTATTTTTTAAAGAGAAAAACTAACACCGTGTGTTTCAGATTAATTAACGTTCTTCACCAAGCAGTCTCACATTTTTGCTGTTATTGTAGTACATACGTTCCTTTCGATAGATACACCCACATATAATGTATATATATACATATATATATATATCAGTAATGGTTTTATTTTTTCCTCCTCATTGCTGACTTTTCAAGCTTAAGGGCATTCAGATTTTAATAAGGCGATTGAACGCCCGCTTCAATTTGCTGATTAGACTGCAGCAAAAACAATGATTCATAAAAGCCATTCGAAATGTATATTTTGTATTTTAAATGTGTATTTATATATATATATATATATATGTATTTATATATATAGATAGATAAGGGAAGGCGGAGCCAAGATTGGGACTCAAATCGAGTGAAGAAGCAGACAAATCCTGGATTTCAATTTGTTTCTGTGTGAGTGAGTGAGAGCTAAGGTTTTTTATAAAGAATAGAGATTATCGGGGATTTCTTTGGATAGCTTTTGTTATTTGTTTGTTGTTTGTATATTGTACCCCGAGATAAATTACGTATGCAGCAGCCGATCTCTAGCTGACGGAGAATTATGTTGCATAGTTGCCGCTGCTGCGGAAGCCGAACCGACCAATGGATAATTAGGAGGAGGAGGTGGCGGTTGCGCTGGCGGCGAACGCAACGGAATCGATGGCTGTACAAATCGCACACGTTCGGCATCTGTGGCGGCGGCATTATTTACGGCTGATGACGCACCACCGGCTGCTGCATTAAATGCCGACGTAAACGCTGTGGCGGCTCAAAGAGTGTGGTAATTACGCTCATTGCGTGCCTTGTAGAATTTGTAGGCAACCAGCCCAATGGCCAGCAGACCCAGTGTCAATACAATGCCACCAATGAACGACGAACCATCAAAGTGTCCGCATGGCACCGGTACGGGTTTGGGAGTAGTCGATGTAATAGGAGCCGGAGTTGAGCTTGTTGGTGGCACCACTGTGGTTGTAGTGGTAGTAGTGGAGTTGGGTGGAACCACTGTGGTGGTAGTAGTGGAGTTGGGTGGAACTACTGTGGTGCTCGTTGTTGGAGTTGGTATTGGAGTAGTTGTATTCGGTGCAGCAGTTGTGGTTGTTGGCTGTGCAGTTGTGGTTGATGTTGGTACCGGAGTTGTTGTTGGAGTTGGTGGTGCCACGGTTGTTGTTGTCGGTGGCGTTGTTGTTGTTGTAGGTTTCTCAGTGCTAGTTGTTGTATTCTTGTCATCCGGCACCGGCACAGTCACCGTGGTCACTGGCTCCGTAGTTCCATTGGCTGCAAAATGAAAGAACCACGCGCACACGCACACACACATACATATTTAAAAAGTAATTCAACTTGATTCAGAAGAAGATAGAAGACCTTATAGGTCAAAGTGGTGGTCCCCCAATTTATAATAATAATTCAATAGAAAGTTCTTTATGCTGAAATCTTCTTCAATTACGCTGCCTACTTATTTACACACACTCACACACACACACATGCACACACACACAAAAGTGGCATTTAAAATTCCCATACACATGCATTTATAAATTTGATATTCAATGCAGGCACACACACACGCATTGAATGAAATTGGTTGTGGCAAAAGAGAACTCACCTTCGTCTCCGACTCCCCCCGCCGCTTGACAACGACCTGAGGAGGCAAACAGTCCGACAAACAGACATAATAGCAAATATTTGGCCTGCAGCTGCATTTTTGATTGCTTTTCTAATCGTAAATTGCACGGATTCCGTTTAGCTTATTTACTTCCTGGTATTTTCGTGTAATCTGTGGGATTTTCTTGAATTTCGACTTGTGCTCCACTAAAAAAAAAAAGGAAAAATGTCGGTGAATAACCAAAATATGCCAACACAGTCAAAATTATAGCAACACAATGGCATATGCCTGTGTTGTGTACAGTCCAATTATCTGTGTGCACATTCTGTGCAAATCTGCAGCAATGCATAAAGTTATATGCTCTACTTACCAAACAAATCGGCAAACGCGCAATTAGCGAATGATTAATAAAAATCCAATCGAACGAATCACGGACAGATTTTTTTGTATGCCTGCAATGCAAGGTTGCTCTTGCACCGATACCGATAACGACCATAAAACATATAACGATGTATCGATAACATACTGCGATTGCAACAACATCTGCAACGGTCACACTAGTCACATACACTGACTCAGAGACACTGTCTTTTCTCAATTGCTTTATGGAAGTGAATTTAGATAAAAAGCAATCGCATTAATATCGTGCAATAACCAAAATGACATCCTACGTACGCGCTATGTACGATTTTTCTGGTGAGCCCGGCTCATCGGAGCTAACGATCGCCACCGGAGACATATTAACCGTGACACGGAGCGACGTAGGCGAAGGCTGGTGGGAGGGCAAAAACAGTCAAGGCAAAGTTGGTCTCTTTCCGGCGGCCTACGTCGAGGTGATGTCGGCCGCCGAAGCCCGGCAGTTCACCACTCCAGCAATGGAGGTGTTAACCCCAAAACCAGCGGTGCAGCCCAGCACCTTTCAAACGGATTCACGCTACGATGAGACGGCCGATGATGACAACAACACTGACTGGTCGGACAGCGATGACAACGAAACGTATTCGGAGATTGCACCGACGGGTAGTAAATACGGGTCGGGAGCACGCGCCAGCGGCCTATCACATTCCGCAAGCGATTACGATAACAGGCATTTACCTGTTGCGCCCAGTGAGGATGGCATCTCGTTAAGCTCTCATGCGGGTGGTGCTGGTGGCACTAATGCCACCATGAAGAAGGGCATGTTTGCCAAGAGCTCCGATTCGTATATACTCGGCTTGTATTCGCCCAAGGAGAAGATACCCGAATGCGAAATGGCATACATAACGCCATTGGAAGATTCAATCTACCAGTGGACACAAAATCATTCACCCTACTCCGTTGTTGTGGCCAGTCCCAAGAAGGAATCCAAATTTAAGGGCATGAAAACATTCATTGCGTATCAGTTGACGCCAAGTTTTAACAATATATCCGTGAGTACACAGCAAACGTTATTTATAGCCACTTTGTACTCCGACTCACTTAGATAAGCTTCAAATGTGTGTTAGTTGCTTACTTATGGTGGCAGCTACTTGTTACACTGTGCAACAAGTGTCAACTTTTATGTAGAAATTTCTAGAAAACTTTTTGAACCTTTAATTCGTATTATGAAAAGCATTTAATGAAATGTGAAGAAGGGAAGAAATAACGGATTGGTATAGACGGAACAAAAAAATTAATTTGGCTCAGTTAAATTGAAATTAAACTCGTAGCATAAGATGGCAATTAGTTAGGAAGGAAAGTTCAATAAGTAGGAGTTTTTAAGGACTGACGAAGTAAGGAATTTTTTAATCATAACGAAGATTTTACACTTGGACGTATACGAGAAGAGGGATCATTCAAATCCACCTGTTTATATACACTATATTATTTAGAATTGGTAATAGTGAACACTTGGCGCACACTATTTTGTAGCATAGTGTAATTATGTGTATGTGAGTTGAAGTTGCGAGTTCAATTGGGAGCAAGCGAAGGGGCAACCAGCACTGCTGACCAACAGTGCTGCAATTCATTTACTCTTTGTGTGTGTGTGTGTGCCTGTGTGAGTGTGTGTGTGTGCTATTACAAACCCAGTGAGTCAGTCACTTTTTTTTGTTTATTCTTTTTGTTTGTATCACATTTCGTAATTGAATTTCTGTATCTAATCTGTTTTTGGAACTTATACAGGTGTCGCGTCGCTACAAGCACTTCGATTGGCTGCACGAACGTTTGGCGGAGAAGTTCTGTTTGATTCCGGTGCCACCGCTGCCGGACAAACAGATCTCTGGCCGCTATGAGGAGCAATTTGTCGAGCATCGTCGGGTACAGTTGCAGGAATTTGTGGATTGGGTATGCCGCCATCCGGTCATTTCGAAATGTGAGGTCTGGTATCACTTTCTCACGTGCCGGGAGGAGAAGGTATGGAAATCAGGCAAACGGAAAGCCGAACGTGATCCCTACATGGGCGTCAACTATTGTCTGGCCATTCTGCCACCCGATAAGAATCTGTTGCACTCCAAAGTTGATGCCCAACTGGAGAGCGGTTCACAGTTCATACACAGCATGGACGTCGCCGTACGTAATCTAAACAACATTGCCAACGATATGGCCAAACGTTCGCTGGGTCAGAGTAAAAAGGAATATCAGCGCATCGGTGATGGACTCTCCGAGTTGGCCAAATCGTTGGCCATCGATGAACGTCGCGCACCCACACGCAACATGGTGCCGCTCTCCGAGAGTGTGGGTCGCATTGGCGGCATCTACATTGGCATTGGTCAAATGTTCGGGGATCAGGCGAAACAGGATTGGGTTCCACTCTGCGATCGGCTACATATTTACAGGTAAGCAAGCGAATTTAGAAAATATATGCAAATTTGATCTTAGTTGGCATCTTTACTCAAACCATTAATTTTGCAGAGGCGTCTTGAACTGTTTTCCGGACATATTCTCCACACACAAGGGCGCCATACAGAAGCGCAAGGATTGTGAGCGCTCCACCGCCGAGAACAAAATGAGCAATGCCCAGTTGCAGGAGGTGAATAAGCGCACGGATTGTGTCTCCTATACCTTGCTGGCGGAGCTGACACACTTCAAAACCGAGCGGGATTCGCATCTGAAGCAGACACTCAAGGACTTCATTGCCGAGCAGATTAAATTCTATCAGGGAGTCGTTGCACGGCTTGAGGAGGCACATCGCCAAATTGAATAAGAGCACTCGACGCAGAGTCTGGCGAACGGGGCACATCACAGGATTAACGTTGGACAACCGATCAACCGGCTGGGAGCACAATAAGCACACGTAAACGTACACTTTACCTAAATAGCTGAAAACATTCGCACGAGCGCATTTCAAATGCTTGACAAAAAAAAAAGTAATAGTATCAAAACTACAAAAAAAAAACAACTTTATATTAGATATGCTTTTAACTAAACTATAAATTTAATCAATAATCTTGTTTGTAAGTAAAGAAAAGTTGCGTATTTATACAAAAATTAACATTTATATATCTATACACCGAAATTAAAACTAAATACAGATATATTTATACATACACATAAATAAATGATATTTTCAAGGACGATACAAATTCAAAAATTATATTTATATCAGCTTAAAAAGCGATTCACGCATTTAGCAAGGACACTATTTAGGTTTATGTATTTGATAAATTTCCCTCAAGCTAAAGCAAATTGGACTTTTTAGATGCGAAAATAATTAGCATCTAAATCGACCAAATCCTGACAGATTTTTAAAGGATGCAATCTATCGAACTGCATTCTAGTCGGAATCGAAATCCCAAAATTCTAGTTTTTCTTTCAGTTTTTAAAGTACTCTGAAGTAAAAGGACAGTCCTTGAAATAGCCAAGTTTCTACGGCGTTTTCGATTTTTCTCAAATTTTCCTTGTGTCATTTTTAGCCCAATTTTTTGTCGAAATCTTGAAATATAAACAGCACCAAAATTAGTAAAGTCGGGATAAGAATATAAATTTTCTATGGACCATTTTCAAAATACCATAAAAACACAGCGAATTTTTTAGCTATTCTGTTGCCTTTATCAGCGAAATTCTCTAAAAGGTTTTTCTTTATTTTTCATGTTTTGCCATTTTCTCGTTTATAAGTTTTTTGTGATTCATGTGTTGTTGTTTGTTGTTGTCGCTAAAACATAAATACATATTTATGTATAAAGATTGCACATTGTTTTAGGGATTCCTCTTTGTTTTGTTGTTTTGTTTTTTGTTTTTCATATATAAATAATAAGCATAATGATAATAATAATTATAAAGGAATAATTTGTGAAAACAAAAACTCCTTCGTATAGCTTTGCTTCTGAATGCGGAATGAATACAAATTGTTTGATTTTGCCTTTTTTTTTCGAGCCGCGAAGGATCTTGTTTAGCAGTTGGGTGCTTTTTTGTGGGTAGTTCGAGGGGTTGGTCTAGTTGGGGGGTTTACAGTTAGGGGTTTAGGGGGGGGGGGACTTACTAAGTGTAATACATCTAGATAAAAACGCTATATACACACACACGAGTTAATAATAATAATCATAATAATAATAATAATATAACGCAGCTTGGGTTAACAATAATACAATAATTAGGTTTTTCCATTCCTTATTTTTCTTATCTTGTTTTGCTTCCATTGCCTCTGCTTCTTCTTCCTGCTTGTTCATCTACACATTTTTTGTTTTTTTTTTGTATTTTTTTTTTTAACAAACTACCAATAACAAATTTTTACTAATTGTTTTCTTTTCTTCTTTTTTTTTTTTGTTTTTAATTATTGTTGCTTTCCGGTTACCTTGTTGTTGTTGTTGTTGCTGTGTTTTTTTTTATATTAAGGATAAATATTCCTTAGCAATTCCTTGACGATAAAATGGCCAATATGCTTTGCCTCTAAATGTATACTCAAGTATAGCTGTGTGTTATCCACGTAGTCATTACTATATACTATATGTGATTTTGTTTATGTTTATGTTTATGTTAATATGCAAGTGTTTTGGTTATATTAACGCGCTCCTCCTCCTCCTCCTACTCCTCATCTGTCGAGCAGTTTCTAGCCATAGTCGCCCGCGTATCGTCCATGCTTGTTGCTGTTGCCACCGCCGCCGCCATGTGCTGCTGCTGCTGCAGCGGCGGCAGCTTGTGCCGCCTTCTCGGCGAGCAGCGCTGCCTTCTGTTGCATGTAGGGATTAAAGTGTTGCATGTACATCGAAGCAGCTGCTGCAGCTGCATAGTTGTTCGCATAACTGTTGCTGCTGCTGTTGCGCTGATTGCTGTTGTGATTGTTCCAATGTTGCTGCTGCTGCTGTTGCTGCTGCAGCTTTTGATGGTGTTGCTGGTGTTGATGCTGCTGCTGCTGTTGCTGCTGCTGGTGTTGCTGCTGTTGCTGCTGTTGTTGCTGCTGCTGCTGATGCTGCCAGTAGCTCTGCTCTGCCATGTATCCAGCAGTGGCATCAGCAGCACCAGCAGCATCATTCTTCTGATACAGATACGAGTTGAGCAACTGATTGCTTTGGAACATATTCTCCATGGCAGCAGCTGCTGCTGTCGGATAACAAAAATTGTTGCTCTGATTTTTGACTGTTGCTGCTGCTGTTGCTGGCAGCTGTTGTTGTTTGACTGTTGCTGCTGCTGCATGGTGGTAGTTGCAACCACCAATGTTGCTGTTGCTGCTGCTGCTGTAGTCAAGTTGTTGCTGCTGATGATGTTGATGATCCTCGTAGCTGTTACTGCTGTGGTTGTGGCTGGCTGTGTTTGCTGCCGCTGCTGCTGCTGCTGATGCTGGCTCCTTGTGAGCCCGACTTGACTGTCATTCCCCGGTGGCCGTCACCGTCGTCCATTGCCAGGGGCTGTTGTAGCCCTGCTTGGGATTGCTGTCCAAGGAAAAATACGTATATATATACTATATATACAAATGGATCTTCAATATATTTACCTGCCAAAGAGAGGATGCCACAGTGCGCCATTGGCATCCATGGTGGCCCCACCAGCAGCAGCTGCTGCTGCAGCGGCTGCCTCCGCCAAATGTTGTTGCTGCTGCTGCTGCTGGTGCTGATGGTGTTGCTGTTGCTGCTGGAGTTGGTGCTGTTGTAGATGTTGCTGTTGGACGTCGTGTGGCAAAATGTTGCCACGTTTACGCTGATGCAGGTGCTGCTGCAGCTGGAGCTGAGATTGTGATTGCGGATTGTAGGTGAGGCAGGCCTTGCTGCTGCGCAGCTGGCGACCGTTGAGCGACGGCTCCGGTGGCGTTGTTGCCGTCGTCGTCTTGTGAAGCCCGCGGAGACGCAGTGCATCGAAGGGCACACTGAGTAGTGGAACCATATTGCTTTCCGGTTCCAGTAGATTCGAGAGAGATTTGCAGGTAAGGCGCGGCTTGTGCTCCACGGGTGGAGTCGATGCCGGTGTAGCAGTAGTAGCAGCAGCAGCAGTAGCAGCAGCAGCAGCAGGAGCAACAGCAGCAACTGTTGTTGGTGGCGTGCCTGGAGCAGCAGCAACGCTTGCTGGCGTCTTGGATTGTTGCTGCTGCTGCTTGTTATTGCTGTTGTTGTTGCTGCTGTTGTAGTTGCTATTAAAGTCGGGTATGTGAAGGGGCGTGGCTTCCGGATCACGACGGGCGCGTTTGTGCTCCAGATGATGATGTTGCTGAGGATGTTGATGATGCGAGGAGGGATCCTTGCTAGAAAGTGGCTGCTGGTGTTGCTGCTGCTGCTGTGATTGTTGCTGCTGCTGCTGTTGTTGTTGTTGGAGTAGTTTCTGCATAAAAGCCAGCTCCATGGGATTGCTAAACCCATTAAAGGCAGCTGCAGGCGGCGCTGACTTCGGAGCAGGCGCAGGCGCAGGAGCTGGAGATGGCGCAGGCGCGGAAAAGGAAGAAGGCGTCGTCGAATCCTCACTGGAACTGGGTTTCTGTTTGAGACAGTGCTTGTACAGCTCATCCAGATGCTGCAGTCCAAACTGGCTATTGTACAGTGGAAGCAGATTGCTCATAAATTTGCGCTGCAGCCCCAGGGGATCCTTCAGGGATTTGAAGAACTCCTGCGACAACTGGCCAAAGTAGGGCAACCAAAGCATCTGTTGTAGCAATGCCAACGTTGTCGCATTCAGCTCCGTGGACATACTCGAATCTGCTGCTGGTGAGACGAGCGATGGAGGCACTGCAGCCGTTGCAGCATTGGTCGGGTTGCCAGCCGTGTGTGTTTTGTGTGGCAATTGTTGCTGGTGCTGCTGCTGCTGTTTCTGGTGCAGCAATGGAGAGGGTTGATTTGTTGTTTTGATGACAGCTGGACTGGCACTGGGGCGGGGACTTGGACTGGGGAGGGATTTGCTGCTCGGCAGCTCGGGTGGCGTCGGTGCTGGCGATCGGCCGACCACTGGCTGGTTGGTGGCCAGCTGCTGTGGCGCAGGACACAACTTGGATTGAGATTTGGTAGTTGCTTGATCCGCCTCATTGCGCAAAATAGCCTCCAGTTGCTCCATGGTGACGACCAATATGTTCGGATTCTGTATGATCTGCGGATAAGCAAAGGCTTCGGGCAGCCGCAACTCCGGCCGCGTGGTCAACAGCAGTGGAATCTCACGGGCCGGCGAGGCCAATACGGCGCCCAGTCGATCCTTTGGCACGAGTATGGGATCGGGCACCTTCCACTGCGGATTGCTAATGAGCATCTTCAATTGGGTCAATGCATCCGGATCCTTGTCCACTTTGATGGGTTTCGCTCGCTTTTTCAAGGGTTCATGGCTTGGCTCCGTCGCATCCGCCGGCTCATCATCCTCGTCATCGATGACCACCGTTTGGAGCTTATCTCCGCCAGTCGACGCAGCCGCCGCCGCTGCCGCCGCCTTGCCCAGATCCATGGGTTCGGCCTGATGCTGTGCATTGCCATTGAGTTTGAGAAACTGTTCCAATATCAGATGCTTGATCGTCTCCGAGGTGGTCTCCACCTCGGCGGGTATTGTTGTGGCGGGCAGCTGCAGCAGTTCAGGGTCCGGTGACTTCGATTTCAGGACGTCCGAACTGGATGTGACGGCACACTGACTCCTGGACTCCGACGGCGGACAGACTTCCTCGCGCTTCTTATAGCTCAAATCCTTGGGCGTCTCATCGGGCACAGTCAGCGTTAGAGTCAGTGGCAGTGGCGACGACGACGGCGACGACTCTTTGTCCTTGGTTAACAGCACAGTGTCGGCCTCGGTCACCGATTCCAACTCCTCCTCTTCCTCTACCTCCTCCACCTCCTCCTCGACGACCACCTCGGGCTGCTTGTCAAAGGAGTCGATGTTGAGGAAGAGATCTCCATGCAGGCCCTCAATCTCGCCGGCCTCATTGAAGGACAGACATTTGGGCGCATCATCCGCGCTGTCCATGCCCAAAATGCTGGGCAGCTCCTTGCCAGAAATCACATCGGGCACACAAAACGCACTCAAGCCAGCGCCAGCAGCAACTGTTACTGTTGCTGATTGGGATTGCTGCTGCTGCTGTTGCTGTTGGTGCATCAGGTTATCCTCGCAACTACGCTTCACCAGAGAGTCCAGCAGATCGGCGCCATTGCTGCTGCCATTTTCGCTGCTGCAATGCTGAAGCAGATCATCGGCTTCGTCTAGCAGATCTTTCAGCTGCTTCGTATTCGCATCGAGAGTGGACAAATCTTGTTTGACCGACTGATGATTATGGTGTTGCGCGTGCAACTCATCATCCGTATCATCAGGGGGCTCCTCGGACTCCTGGCCAGGCACATTGGTCAGAAA
The DNA here is from genome assembly GCA_035044025.1 of Drosophila paracracens. NCBI lineage: Eukaryota > Metazoa > Arthropoda > Insecta > Diptera > Drosophilidae > Drosophila > Drosophila paracracens. Next base: position 1,855,353 of record JAWNMN010000394.1, read on the forward strand.
CAGACCCGTTTTGGGGCACAGCTGCAGCTCCAGCGGCGCCGAGGCGGCTGAAGACGATCGGGAGCGGGATCGGGAGTGAGAGCTTTGATATGTGGGCGTATTGGGATTACTATTGCTGGTCTTGGTCGCCTTGGTCGATGCATTCGTCTCGCTATCCAGCAGACCATCGAAGCAGACTTCCGCCGGCGGAGTCCTTGAAAGTTCTTGTTGTTCCTGCTGCTCATCCTCCTCCTCCAGCTGCTGCTGGGCAGGCGGCATAACGACAACATCTTCAATAACCGTCAGATTGTTGATCTCCTGCTCCTCCTCCTGCTCCGGATGTGGCACCTGCTCATCTATCACAGTCCAAGCATGCTGTTGTTGCTGTTGCTGTGGCTGCTGCAGCTGCTCATCTTGCGCCTCCTGCTCGTGCTCCTCGAATGATTGCTGTTGATGCAGCTCCCGCTTGACCTTGATCAAGGGCGACGTCGCCGCCGTCGTCGCCGCACCCGCTGCGCTGTGGAAGAACTTGACAATGCGACTGGATGAGGCATCGGTACGTGGCATGGAACGCCAACCATTTGTCGTCTTGGTCAAACGAATGCGATTGCGCTTATCATAATCTTCGCAGCGCACCTCCACAATGCGTGTATCGTCCTGCTTGACCCAAAGAAAGATCGGATTAACGCTGGGTGTTGTTGGTGCTGTTGTTGTCGGCATAGGGCTGGGAGCAACATCTGCTGTAGCTGCTGGTGTTGATGTTGCTGCTGTTTGTGTTGCTGTTGCTGCTGCTGTTGTTGCAGTTGCTGCTGTTGTTGCTGCAGCTGATTCCGCTGTTGACGGTGTTGCTGCTGCAGCTATTGCTGCTTCTTTTGATGTTATTGCTCCTGTTGCGGCTGTTATTTTGGTTTCAAGTTTCACTGCGGCCATTTTGAGCGGCAGCTTTTCAGGCTGCCCCTCCTCCGCCTCGGCCTCTTCCTCCACCTGCTCCTGCTCCACCGGCTCGGCTTCAGGCTCTGGCTCCTGGACAACAGACAACGTTGTTGTTGCTACTTCAGCTCCAGCTGCTGCTGTGCTGCACTTTGGTTCCGTTTTGATGTCGCGCAGGACATGCTTGTTTAGGCGCGGCGTATTCGCCACTTTTAGATGGCCAAATTTTTGTTTGGCCCTCGTGCCACGGGCACCGCCACGTCCTCCGCGACGACGACGCGTCGGCTGCTCCTCGAACACTAGGAAAATGTCCCGTGCTATTTTTCGACGCTCCGATTTTCTGTGGCAAACGGGCGGCGTTGTATCAAATTCCTGTTTAACAATGGCGCTGTTGCTGCTGCTTCTGTTGTTGTTGTCAATGTTGTTGTTGTTGTTATTGTTGTTGTTACCGTTGTTGCTGCTGCTGCCAGTGGCATTATTAAGATTACCGTTAGCTACACATTCATCACTTGGCCTGCAAGTGTTGATCCTGGGCATTTTGTTCGGAGGAGCGCCCAATGTGCGTCGTCAATATGCCACCTGATATTGAACGATTGTCATTTTTATTCTGTTTTTTTTTTTGGCTACTTTTGTATTTTGTATTGCTTTTGCTCTTTCGTTTTTTTTATTGTTGCCTTTTTTTTGCCTTTTACACCGTATGCTCTTTTTGCTTGCACTTCTTTCTTATTGGAAATTGGAAGCAGGGCAGCGAGCAGCAAAACTCTTGTTGGAATTTTTGTTGGTGGCGTTGCGAGTCTCAGTTGCAGTTCTCACAGTTCGTCTTGAATGTTGTTGTGCATTTTGCCACTCGTTCCCAATTTAGAGTTAACTAACTTCACACTTTATATATATGCTGCTCGCCTGTGTAGCTATGCGCTGTGTGTGTTTTACGTTGACAAAATCAATGAATTTTGTATATGTACTGCCTTTGCCTTTGCGCATAGTGTGACCGTGCGTGCAATATGCAATCGCTATCGATACTCACAGCCAGCACATTTAGGGGCGCGCAAATTAAAATTGCTTTGATTTTAAACTCACGCATATCTATCAAACATATGGTTGTGCCTATAAAATCTCTTTATACGATTAAAGCTCACGTTTTTGTTTACTCTTAATAATTTTATGTTATTTGCTACTCTCACTTGGCATTAATGCTCGATGCAATTGTTCTTACTACTCGCATGAAAAGTTTATTTTTGAGAGCTCTTTTCACTAAACACATACTTGCCATGTCTGAACAAGTATTTTAAGCTACTTTAGGGAATGCCCGTAACAACAGAAAGAACAACGATATGTAAACTATTTATCAACTCTGTTAACACAATCGAAATATCGAAATGAATTCTTACATTCCTGCTGCCATCACTACCAGTCTTATCTTTGTTGTTGCGCTGAATAGACGTGAATATTACGCTCGGAAGCGTCTCTATAAAATTATATCTTTTGTAATACATTTGCCATATATATATATCGGCATTGCAGAGTGATATAAGTATATATAAGAAACTGCATGCGTAAGGCGAATGCAAAAGTATATGTGTGTATGAGTGAAATACTAGAATAAGTACAAAATGGATGCAAGCAATGATCATCAGCAACAACAACAACAAAAGCAGCAGCAACAACAATACTACGAGCACAGTTGGAAGTCAGCCAATCATGGGAATTCCTTATCAGACAGCAGGGATTATGATACAAACTCAACGCGCACATCGCTGACTGGTTCGCCGCCGATAACATCATCAACTGGCTTGGACTTTAATGGATTTGAGGACAAAGCGCTGCTGGCATCGCTGCTTGCGCCCAAATTAGATGATGCCGGCAGCAGCAGTAGCAGCAACAGCATTTACACAACTGGGGAGCAACAGGTGCTGCAACCATTAGGCTTAACAACCGCAACAGCGACGACGACAGCAAAAACAAAAACAACAACAGCGACGTATACATTATATGGCCCGGCCGAATTGCAGGCTCAGACAGTTATAGCTGACGAGGACGATGACGATGACTTAGTTGAGGACGAGTTGGTCACACTGACAAGTGCACCCCTGTTGCTAACCAGCACCAACAACAACAACCACAATAGCAACAACAACAATAGCACATCATCCACACACACATTATCCACACCAATTTCACCATATCAAACACAATCCACACCGATACCTGTAATAGCAACAATGGGCACATATAATCTGGACGATATTTGCTTTACGTTGGAATATCAGTTTCTAAATCAAAAGCTCGTCCAGGTGCAGCCACCCACAGTGGCGTCCTTCAGCATGTTACCGCAAGAAGAAGAAGAACAACCTACAAAAACAACAGCAACTAGCAGCGACACCAACAACTCAAGTTCTTCTTCTCCTCCTACAAGAACAACAACTGCATATTTCACTCTTGGGACGAGGTAGTAAGCACTAGCAGCACATCATTGCATGCTACACAACACTGCCTTTTTTGTTTGTTTGCCATTCGCTTATCGCTTGCTTATTGCTGTTGTTATGTTAATGCTTATTATGTTACTGTCTGCACTTATTGTTATCGTAATGTAATAATTTTTCTATGGCCTTCCGTCTGCTCTCTTGGAAATTTTAGACAATGGGTTAATGGGTTTTCAAGGGTTAATCAGATGATTTTGAAAGTTCGATTTTTAAAGTAGTTTTTTTATGCTTAAGCTACCCTTTGGGTGGATGATATCATAAAAAATTGTTAAAATTTTACAAAAGAATTGCACTTGCCAATTAATTTCCCACTGCCACTGAAACTGATTGAGCAGCTGGCTTACAAGCTATGTTAATATTCATATAATTCGCTTTGATTATTATTATAATTAATTAATTATCTCCAATTATAACTATAATAAATTATTTATCTTTAAAAGTCCCATTTTCGATAAATTTTCCTATAAGCCAACACCTCTTCAATTATTCAATTCAAATGTAATAAATATTATAAATATTGTGTGAACAATTTTAAGATAAGCCCCCCTCCCCCACCCCTCTTGGCAATAAGCTGGATACGCCCTTGCCCATGACTAAAATTTCCACTGCCCACACAACAAATCCGATTGCGCTGCATGTTTTTCTTCCGTCTGGTCGAGTTTGACGTGCCTTTATTTTTATATATTTATATATATGTATGTATGTTTGTTCGTAAATATCACAATTTTGCATTGCTTTGCTTTTTGTTGATTGCTAATTAGACTCAAAAATCGCCTGTAAAAAGCTAACGAAATGTTTTTTTGTTATTCTCTTATGACAATTTGGCAAATTTTAAACAATTCCAATGTCCACTTATTACAAAGCGCGTCCGTCAAATGTTCGAAAATGATCAGCATGTTGTTGCTAATTGACCGATACATATGTATGCATGTGTGCGTGTATGTATTTATGGATATGTGCTCGCCGGTGTTCACCCACCTCTAAGACGCACACAAATGGATGCCTGTATGTATTATGTGTATGTAGCCTAATGCATGTACTCGATACTGCTGGCAATGAGAATGTAACGGTTTTTAGTGCTGCTGCTGCAGCCGCCTGCTGTCTTCTTCGCTAATTGTATCGAAATCGATTGTTTGGTCTAAAAATAATTATGCCGATGAACGCTTTTAGAAATAACCCCCACTACAAAAAATTCACAAATCTATTGATAGAATTATGTATAACTATATATATATATATATACATATATATGTGCATATACATACTTGATGTGTAAGATGAAGAAAAAACACGTTTTCTATTTTCTAGTTGAATTCATTCACACTTAGTGTAAAAGATTCGGTTTCCAATTTAAATGAGCAAATGTGAAATTCCATTCGAGAATATTCCAACATGTGGAGCACGCGCAACAGATGAAATGCATATAAGAAACTCATCTGTCAATTGTTCCAGATTTTAAATATGGCTTTTTTATAGAGCACGTTTTCAACTTTATTTATGACACAATCTTTTTACTAAATCTATTGGCTGAAATGGTTTGCTGTCTGTTATCGCTGACCAATAAGAAATTTAGTCTGAATCTGGAAATTACTGTATTTTTGTTTATTTTTTTAATCAATTCTATATCATTTAAAGCACTTACAACTAGATTCTTGTTAAAAATCAAACACTTGGCATTGTCACATGTTCTGATTTGAATTCGCTTGAGTTGCTTCTATTACTTTTAACTAGCATCTGGAATGAGTTTTATGAGCAAAATGAATTTAAATGACTTGGTTAGCCTTTCGCTTTGTAGTTGTTTTCACTCATTTTCGTGCCATAATGTTTTTTCCAATTTTTATTTCAACTTTGTATTTCACAGACAGCACTCACCCCAAACCCCAACCCACATCCCCCAACCCCCACTGAGACTAAGGCTATTTTTAACACGATGAGTGTTGCACCTCAATCATATTTCTCATTTTTCAACACTCGTGCGATTAGGGCAGCCTGTTAGATAGATGGGCAGGGGGAGGGATGGGAGACGAAGGCACAGCTGTGTGTTTGCGACAGGGAAAGCGACAGAGATGAGTGGTGCAGATTGAGCAATTTTGAGGGAGGGGAGGGATGAAAGGCAGTGTTTAGTTGGATGCCAGCCCAGTCATTCCGTCGTCAGGCGATTCGTCCACAAAAGTCCCACGCACTTGTTGTTATTATTTTTGCAAATTTATTTTCAATACAATATTTTTGGTTTGCGTGTTTTGTATTTTTCCTTTAATATATTTGTTTTATAGTTCTTGGCGACGTCGTGTTTGACCATGACAATATTAAATATTAATTAATCTGCCTGATATTGTAGCTTAAAGGCGCTTTCCAGTTAATCTATTTATTTTGTTTTTGTGTATTTTTTGTTTTACTTTTTTTTGATGGATAGTTTTTACTTTGTTGCTTGTCAACTGTTATTAATGAATGTTTTTCTTTGTTGTTGCTGTTTTGGTCTTTTTTATAACCTCACTAATCAATGCACAAACACACACACACATATATGTATACAGACATAACTGTAAACAAGTTTGCATAGAACAGTGATCGCTCGCTAATTAGAATACAATGTTATCGAGTTGCATTTGATGAACAACAAAAAAACAATGTGAAAAATTAGTAAAAAAAAAATTAGCAAGCGATCACTGCCTAAAATATATATATATGTATACATATTTAGAAGTGTGTGTGTGTGCATATATATAGAAGATGTTTAACGGCCCACTGACACAAATTGAAAGCAGCAGCAGAAGCAGCAGCATCGTTCGCCCGACGCATTATTTCTTTTTATTTTGTTTGTTTCCAACTGGGCGAGCGATACACACACATCATATACACATGTACAAACACCCCCAAATACACACATGCAGAAAGAGAGAGTGAAGAGAGTGTGGGAGATAGAGAAAAAGAGAGTGATCGATATATAAACATATAATCCGAACGATCTTGCAGCTATGTCGAAGAGCAAGCAGAGCCCGATGAGGACAATGAGCTGGCTCACTGCATCCATCCGGGCGCCCTGCACAAGGACACCGACGAGGATCAGCTGATGATGGCGATGGCCTATGAGGTACTCAGCCCCCACATTCCATAAAAAAAAACCAAAAAACAACAACATCAAAGCGAAGCAAAACAAAAACACACTCAAAAAAACGTACACAGTCGCAAAAATTGTGTCGTAACTAACGTTCTTTTGTTTTTTCGTAACGCCGCTTTTTGTAGCAAAAATTACAACAACAAAAAATACATATAATTTAGTTCTAATTGTTAATCGATAGTCTAGCAGGGGCAACCAGGCGGGCGTCTCGTTGCTCTTCACGAATACTCGCCGCTCTCGCCTCAGTTATGTTAACTACTTTTGCTCGCATTTTTTTGCAACAATTCAACTTGGTGCGTAGTCTTAGTTAATCCCTAAAAACAAAGCAAACAAACACTCTTCCTCATTCACCATATATACTACCTACTATATATATACACTATATATATTTATAAACACAACTCACACTGCATGATATTTATTTGCTGACTTACTACGAAGTACTACACATATAAATATAATACTTAACGACCTATTGACTTTCTATTAGCCCACTTTGACTTTGTACATAGTTCAACTTCAGCTCTATACAATCATGTTTTGCTTAAATAACTAATATATACACTTGTACTTGTACTATATTGTCTGATCCTCCCTAAATCATCACAGAGCTCCGATGAAGCTCTCAGCCGCTATAAATGCAACTACGAAAACTGTTATCGCAGCTACAGCACCATTGGAAATCTGCGTACACATTTAAAGACACACACAGGTCAGTTCCATCTTTAGATTAAAACTTTTGTATATAATTTTGAATCAAATCTAATGTGATATATTATATATTAAGCTTTTACGCCTTTATTATTATGTTGTGTTAAATAATAATTTATCTTTGACTGCTACAACTTTATTTTCAATTGTATACTTTATGTAGCAAAATTTATAATGGTTTTTATAAACAGCAGATAAGAAGGAATGAATATACGCTATATACTTTGCTAGACATTCTAATTTTCTAAGAATATTCTTCTATTTATTTGTGTTTTCCGCATTTTTTACCAGTGTATTAGCAGAATTGAGCAGTTCCAATTGTATATCGGCGCGGGTGGTTGCATCCACCCGACTCAATATACTCTCTAGATAATTATAGAAAGGATCGTGCTGGGTAGCAACTACACTTGCTGGTTGTTCTTTGAGTTTCTCCTGCAGCACATTCTCCAACAGGCCCATAACTTTGTGAAACTCCTGCTGTGCTTGTTGGAGACACAGCTGGGGTTTCTCACTGGATGCATCGCTTGGCGTCAGCGCTTCCCGGGTGTTTCCATCTATTGCACAGTCATTGTCTTCCTGTTTTATGGGATGGCGATTTAAGTCATCGTTTTCATAAGTTAACTGTCTACTTGATAAATCCACATCATCCAAATCCATCTGGCTATCCTCAAGTTTGCTGCATACAATGTATATATATTATTATTATAATTATTTATAGTATAATGTATATATTATGATAGTAATAATCGTACGAGCAGCCGCGCGGTTTGATGTGTTCCACCAGAAAGGAGAGCTCTTCAAAATGACGCCAATTTATGACTTCAATTTGGGTATCGGCGCATTTGTGATATTCGCGCACAAAACGATCGCGCAGCGTTTTCCATTTGCTCTGGGTTTGTTTAACTAAATCAAGCAAAACATAAATTAGAATTATTTTATAAACATAACTGTAATTTTGTCTATATGCATTTGTGCAGCACTTGCCTGGCAAACCACATTCGCTTGAGACCGTCGCCCACGCTCTGTCTCTAAGCTGGCCATTGCGAAAACCCATATGTGATTTATTGTATAAGCAAGCGTTATGTTTAACGCTTCTGATTAATCTCTTCTCGATGTCGCACATTATCGTTTTGTTTTCAAAATAAACTTCAACAAATTACATGCGTGCGTACGCGTTGACGTCGAACGCGTACGAGTGTTTGCTGATACAGTGTTAAGCAACACTGGTGCTGCTCAAAGCAGGCGTGTTCTATGCGCAATATACACGCGTGACGTCATGAGCGTCGAAAATCAAGCGAATAGTATAAAGCAGTAAAATTCCGAGCTGCAATTAATTTAATTTGCATAATATAATAATTTGTAATCGAAAATTGAACATTGTTAGACAACTTTGGATGAAAATATGTACAAAACTGGTTGTCCTTTGGTTTGGTAAATTTGTCAACTAATCTCTTATAATTTTGCCATGTATAAGATTTAGTTGGACGACTTTGTCTGAAAGTATGCACAAAATAAGTGATATTCTGTTTTTAAATTTGTCATCTACCCTCTTATAATTATGCTATGCTTAAGATTGTTATCGTTATGCCATGTTTGCCAACACTGCCAACGACGTGCGCTTGCTTTCTGCGCCGGAAATGTTGACGGAGCGGGTAAACACTTGCGCACGTAATTATTTGAAATTCTGTTTATTTGATACATTTTTTTGTATATATTTTACAGGTGATTACAGCTTCAAGTGCACGGAGGAGGGCTGTAACAAGGCATTCCTCACATCATACAGCCTGAAAATCCATGTACGCGTCCACACCAAAATCAAACCATATGAATGCGAAGTCAGCGGCTGTGATAAGGCTTTCAACACGCGATACAGGCAATAATAATAGACATACATTTATAAATAGTAATTCATTGGCTAATTAGTATTATCATTTGTAATCTGTTAGATTGCACGCCCATCTGCGACTGCACAATGGCGAGACATTTAATTGCGAAATGTGTCAAAAGTGTTTCACGACACTCAGCGATCTGAAGAAGCATATGCGCACCCACACCCAGGAGCGACCCTACAAGTGTCCCGAGGATGAGTGCGGCAAGGCATTCACCGCATCGCATCATTTGAAAACGCATCGGCGCACGCATACCGGCGAGAAACCGTATCCCTGTCAGGAAGATAGCTGCCAGAAGTCTTTCAGCACATCGCACAGCCTGAAATCGCACAAGAAGACGCATCAGCGCCAGCTGCTCAGCAAGGGTGGCAACAAAAAGAAATCAAAGCGTGCTCAGAAACTGTTGCACCAGGAGCTACACCAGCAGCAGGAGCAAGAGCAACTGGAGCAGGAGCAACTGAAACAGGAGCTGTTGGTGCTGCAAAAGACAGACGAGATGGTGCTCTACAATACGGGCAGTCAGAGCTCGAAGACAACTAGCAACGATAGCGGCGTTGTCATTCAACAGTTGGCCAATGTTTGCCTACTGCCAGAGACATCGCAAGCGTATCCTTTATCCTATGCCGCCGAGGAGGAGATACCCAGTCCATGGATTGATGCCGGTGTGCTCGTTTCCAAGCCCATTATTCCGATGGCACCGTTGACCGATGCCTGCGTTGCACTCGCCACTGAAATGCCCAGTTTTGTGGATTTGAAGCACAGATTTGGCAATGCGGCCATCAGTGGTGCCAACATGGAGGAGCCAGCACCACTAGATGTGGAAATGTTGAGCAGCACAAATTCAAATCCAACAAATGCGGCTGGCAATCTGCCCACGCTGGAGCTGAATCCGCAGAACATTGAGGAGCTGCTGCGTGATGATAGTTTTGACAACGATGAGGATATGGAAACCGAATCCCTGCTCAACGACATTCTGATGACCATTGATAATAACAGTGCTCTGCTGCAGGCGACACTCCATCAGGCAGCCCAGGTGCCCAGCGATGCATCGGGTCTGGTGGAGCTGGACATAAGGGACAATAAGCCGACACTTAAACAGATTACAGCAGATGCAGGCATCTGCAATTGCACCAATTGCAAGTGTGATCAGACCAAGAGCTGTCATGGCGGTGACTGTGGTGCTACCAACAAATCAACCACAACAATCAGCCACAAACCCACAACAACAATACAAATGGCGAACAGCAACTCAAAACGCATCTGTGGCAGCGTGGCCAGCAAAAAAGTGAGTAGACACGATGCGGAAATGAATAGGAACATCGAGGATGTTGCTTTACTGCTCCAGAATTTGGCTTCCATGAGTGGCGCAAGCAGCAGCGCTGCTGGCAGTAGTGGTGGTTGCTGTGGTGGTGGTGCTTCTGCTGCTCCTCCAATTGCAGCAACTCCAGCCTCGGCTTGCGCTTGCTCCACACCTGTACGCAAGCCGGCGCCAACTGGCGGCTGTTGTGCTCCACCAGCACCTCCGCCACCTGTCAGCAGCAGCTGCTGCTCCTCCAACTCTGGAGGCTGCTGCACACCAGTTACACCACCGCTGCCGCCGCCACCAGCCGTTGCCAGCTCCAGCTGCTGCTCCATGAAAGCACAGCCAGCACCGCCGCCGCCTGTAATCCACAGCTCCACAAGCGCTCCCAAGGGCAATGCGTGCACGTGCAAGAGTCCGGCGGAGGGCGTCGCCAATGGCTGTTGCATTGTCATCTGCATGAAAACATTGCAAGCCCTGCGCAAAGTTCTGACACGCCGGAACCTCAACCTAATGCTTTGTCCGCAGCAGAATTAAATTCGCCATCCAAAAAACAACAACAATTTCTACTACAACAAAGCCTTATCCAAAGAAATTAATCAAGTTTCGCCATCAAGTATTGTATTTTTGAGTGCCTCTTGAAAAGTATTCCATATAAAGAAACAAAAACAAAAAAAAAATGTTTATTATCATAATATTGTTACTGTTGTTGTTTTATGCAGCTAAGGATTGAAATCGTTGGCTACCTAATCTTGTTAAATATAAACCAAAAAACTTGAAAAAAATAATGGCGGCTGGCCGCGCCTTAAAATTGTTAACTTGTTTCACTTAACCCACTTTGAAGCCGCCTTAACTAAATTCAATCGAGCAGCAATAAAAACACACATTTAAAGCTTTAATCTAATGCTTAAGCAGCTATGTCAAGGATCTTGGTCAGACACTTGATATTTTTACCCAATTATTACTCTTAACACTTGTATAGAAAGTTACAAAAATGCTTTCATATCAACAAAATAAAAAAAACAGTTAAACTCGGCGCGCCGAATATAAAATACACTTGCAGAAATGAGGTAGATATGGGATAGCATTAGTTTATTCATAGAAAATATGATTTTTCTTACCTTTAAAAATGAGGTCTATAAGGAGTAACATTAGTTACTCTTAAAAAACTTAATTTTTCTTACTGATTTTATCTTTATCCGCAAGCATTTATGATATTGTAGTCCGATTTATTGGCAATCACACATAATATCAATCTGATCTTTAATTTCCAAATAGCCTCAAGATATCTTGAAAAATAATCCATATTAAAGTTCGCTGATCTTGAAAGCATTACAAAGTGCATAACACAATCAAAATACCCAACTGCAAGCGTATAAAATAAAAATATTCACAAAGCACAATAAATGCAACTTTATATGCTTTATATTGCTACATAAATACATATATTTTATATCTGACATAAAACATTTTGTGTATAAAGTCGAATAAAAAATATAACTAAAATTGTTGGTTTTTTTTTTGCGTTTGTTTGTTTATAATAATAATTGATGTTATTTATTGTTTGTTGTTGTTGCGTCTCCTGCGCCTTCGCATCCGGAATGCAGCTTTTTGTATAAAGCGAAAAAATGTTAACTAAATTCTAAAATGAGAAGCGCTTAGGCATTCGACTCTCTTCCTTCTATATATATATAAATATATACATGTATGTCTAATCCTCGCCAGCTGGTATGGCTTCCTCTAGACGTCGCACGAACTTAACACGCAACTCCGTCACATTGTCGCCCTTCAGCTGATCCTGCAAAGAAATCAAAATCAATATGTGAACGGCATGAAGAGACAACAACCACAAAGTATTCCACACAAAAAAACACACACACACACACACACATACAAAATATTATAAAATAAACTGCCTTTTTATAATAACAAATATATATGTATATATATACCTGAACAAACCAGCACTGCACCTCCAGCTGGACCATCTCGAGGGCACCTCGTATGCAGCCACTGAGTATGGCACTATAGCGTAAATTGCTAAGATCTGTGGGCAGCTCAACGAACTCCGTCAACGGATTTGAATCGAACAGCAGCGAGAACTCATCGGATGCCGCCGACCAATTCGATATGGTTGGCTGCACATTCAAATAGATACGAAACCCCTGCTGGATGCGATCCGCTGTCTCGCGCATCTCCAAACACCTCGGAGCTGAGGTGCGTGCCAGAAAGTCCTCGATCAGGCGCATACCCATGTTGTAGCCAATGCGTTCCAGCTGCTTGTTCACATCATCCACGTTTTCAAAGTCGCGCAGCATTTGGGTCACCAGTGCACCATAGGTGAGCGTCAGGAACTCCGAGTTCTTCAAAAGTGTGTAAAAAGAAAAAGCAGTTTTGAGCCAAAAAAAAAATAAAGAAAGTGAAATCGAACCGTACATAAATAATTCAGTTGTTCACTTTTAAGGGTAACATTGAGATGAACTATGAAGAACCATCCATCCACTTTCTAAAGGCACACACAACACAGTTAAATAAATACAAATTTATTTGTTTGCAATTGTGTACAAAGTGACCTGAGCTTAACAATTATTGCTTAACATTAAGTTTATCTACAACAACATGAAACATGATGTTCAACTGCAGCTTATTCCGATTTGATTGCCGTGATTGTGATGCTCGGCGTTTGGTGTGGTGCTATCAGTTTGGGTGGGGCACGTGCAGTGCCCCGACTCAGCGTTGCACCGCCACTCGACGCCAGCGGCAGCGTAATGCCATCCAACCCCCCAGCATCGCCCTTCTCCTGCGCCGAATGAAAGCGTCCACCTTCGCCACGCGCTCGATTCATGGCATGCCGATGGCGAGATTCATGTAGATATTTACAACGTTCCTTGGGTATACGTGACTCCAGTTTGGCCCGCGCCTGCCGTCGAATCAGAATGCGTTTGTATTGCTTGGCATTCACATAGAGCGGCTCCTCATCCGCCTCCCCCTTGGAGTTCTCATCCTCACTGTTCGTATTCGTGCCCGTCGTACTTGTGGAGACATCTGCAGACATGCTCGCATTACTTGTGGCAGTTGTGGCAGCCGTGGCGGTTGTGACCTGCAACTGTGACTGCTGCTGTTGTTGCTGTTGCAGTTGTTGTTGCTGTTGCACATTATTGTTGCTGGTTGTTTGGTTTGAATTGCTGGCGGTAGCAACATTCGCGGCTCCCGTATTTACCGCTGTCATTTGTGGCACCATTATGATCTGTTGACCGCCAGTCGCTTGCTGGCCGCCATTCGCAGTTGGTGCCGCCGTTATCTGTACCAGCTGCCCATTGATATTGAGATAATGTGGTGCCGGTTGGGCGGCCACAGCGGTCGCTGCTGCTGCTGCCGCCGCATTCGGATCCATTGAGGTGGTTGTAGGTGTCTGATAGAATATGGTCTGACCATCGGGCAGCTGCATCACTTGCATCTGTGGCTGCTGCTGCTGCTGTTGTTGTGCGGCGGCGGCCTGCAGCATTATTTGATTCGCTTGCAGCGGTATCAATTGTGGTTGCAAACCACCCGCACCTGCAACCGACGCACCACCCACCTGTCCCACCGCCTGTTGCTGTTGTCCAATTATGATTTGAGCGCCGCCACCTGTCATCATGGGCATCGGTATCACCTGTATTGGCTGTTGCTGTTGTTGCTGCTGTTGTTGTTGATGTCCGGCATTTGCAACTGTTGCCGTTGCTGCTGCGTTGCTTGCATTTGTATTGTTGTTGCTTGTCGTGTTGTTGGTGCTGCTGCTGCTACTTCCACTGTTGTTGTTGTTTGTGTTGCCAGCGGTGGCTGCGTTGCTCATTTTTGGATTTCCTTTTGTTATTGTTGCTGGTGTGGCTGCTGTTGTTGTGCGATTACTGCTAAAATGGTTATCCATAGCGCGCAGGCTGCGCTATTTATTGTGTGGGTTTCGTGTCCCTCTCTCAGTTAAACACTTACTGTAAAAGCGTAAATATGTGAAGCCGATTTTGAGGGTGGATGGCATCTTCAATGTTTCTTAAGTAGACCAAAACAACTGGGCTTACTAGACTAACTAAATTTGAGCAGCGTTCTTGTTGTACTTGCTACCAGCTATTTACTTACCACTTTCTTGGCGTCTAATCTGGTTGCTTGTCGCGACATCTTGTCGAGCTTTTAGTTTTATTTGAAAAATGCTTCGCAAATTGTGATAAAAAATTTTTCTTCAGTGATGGGTGAGACATATAGTTGCGATAGTTCGGTCGAATCGATAGGCTTATTGCACAACTACCGATCTATCGCACATGGTCACAGCTTTTTGGATATCGACAAACCTCCTAATATATCGATGTATCGCTTCTTTTTGCACATTCCTAGTCCAAAGTACGATTTCGCGGCAAGATCCGCACAAGTGAATCACAACAATAACATGGCTTCAACTGGACTGCTCGTGGTGTCCAACATTAAGCAACTGGGTCAATCGTTGCGCAGCATTGAAAAATATGTAAACTCGCTGTACATACACCTAAATGTACCGGCATCAACAGTGACAACACCGCCGCCAGTCTGGGGTCGACTTATATCACAATTATATGCGGATAGCAGCAGCTATGTTGGCAACAAGCTGGATCTGCGCGTCCTGGTGGCGCCGCTAAAGCAACAACACGATGCTGGGTCACTGACTCTACGCAAACCCGTTGATATCATATTCTCGGATGCGCATCACCCAGAACTGTGCGACAGGCTGCGATCCGAATTGAATATAAGCAAGCCAACCATTTTTCTACAGGATACAAAAGGATGCACGGATTTACAGGCGGACAGCGGCCAATCGGTCAATCTAAAAGTGTATCCCGATGTGGTGCTTGGCGGCACCTTTGATCGCATACACATCGGGCACAAGATATTCCTCACACAGGCTGTGCTGCGCGCCGGCAAGCGTGTCGTTGTCGGAGTGACAACGGCTGAATTAACAAAGGGTACGAAAGAAAACCCAACTTTGCAGCACTCTTTAACCAGTTGAATATTTTACATAATCCCAGCAAAGATGAATTAGCAAAATGCTTATCATTCTTATCTATCAATCTACTTATAGGCAAAACGTTGGGTGAACTGGTATTGCCCGTTGAGGAGCGAATTGCTCAGCTGCGTGAGTTTCTCTTGGATATAGACAACACCTTGCAATACGAAATTGTGCCAATCGATGATCCATTTGGTCCGACACTACATGATCCGAAGATGGACATGATTGTGGTCAGTGCGGAAACGTTGCGTGGCGGTCAAAAGATTAACGAATTAAGGGCTGCTAAGCAACTCTGTCAATTGGAAATTTTTGTTATTGATATTGTGGAGAGCAATGTCAATGATAGCATCCATGAGTCCAAGGTTAGCTCCAGCAACACACGTATCGATCTGTTGGGCACACGTTGGCAACAGCCCCAGGTAGAATCACTCGATTTCTGACTGAATTGTAAATGTTTTTAAAGCGCGTATTTTCTTTACAGCCACGTCCTGATTTGTCAAGGCGTCCCTACATCATTGGCCTGACCGGTGGCATTGCATCCGGTAAGAGCAAGATGGCTGAGCGATTGGGCAATATGGGCGCCCATGTCATCGACTGCGATAAGGTGGCGCATGATATCTATGAGCCGGGTCAGGCGTGCTATGACAAGATAGTGCAACACTTTGGCCAGGAGATACTCGCTAGCGATGGTCGCATCGATCGCACCAAGCTGGGACCTCGAGTTTTTGGCAATCCCCAAGAGTTGCAAGCGTTAAACGCTATTGTTTGGCCAGAGATACGGGTGGAAGTCAATAGGCGACTGGCTTTACTGCGGACAGGAGCACATGTGCCCAAAGTGGTGATACTTGAAGCGGCTGTGCTCCTCAAGGCCGGCTGGGAGTCCAATTGTCATGAAGTGTGGTCCATGATTGTGCCGGCCGGGGAGGCGATTAAGCGTGTCATGGAACGCAACAAGCTAAGCGAGAACGAGGCAAGGAATCGTCTGGCCCAACAAGTGAGCAATGATGATATTGTGTCCAAATCACACGTGATCTTCAGTTCACAATGGGATTATGATTTTACGCAGCGGCAGGCCGAGCGTGCTTGGCAAATGCTTAACAAGGAACTGGAGCAAGCTGACCGCACGCCGAGTAGTCTTTGATGATTGCCATATAAATGTCTTTTTAATTTGTGTTCGTAGTTAGTTGTCATTATTATTAATGCATTTCATTTAATTTTTGTTTAATTTTAAGTCGAAAGTACATGGGAGCAATTATAGCCGGGTTTAATAACACAAATGCTGCAAATAATTATATTTAACGATGGCTCTCGCCCTTTTTGCCGGAGACACGCTTAAAGTCCGTCATCTTGGTGGTAACGATCGGTGAGCCAATGAATCCTATGTAATCAATTTGAGTAATATCCCCGCCGGACTGATTGTTCTTCACAAAGATCTGTATGTTTTGTACATTCTGGAATTTCACATAGCGCAGATTGACCGGATTCCCATTCTCCAGCTCTTTTTCCGCCAGGCTGGAAACGATGCGAGCGAAATTAATTGATAATCAGCGTTGCTGAGATTGACAGACTTACGTCAGTTCTTGGACACTGCTCATGGACTCGGCCATGTCGAAGTCAATTGTGCGCGGCTGATTGATGAAGAGTTTTACATCCTTGGGTCCCAATTGGGGCGGTGCCTTGAACTTTAGAGAATGTATCTTCACCGCCTGATTGAATGTTATGGACAAGATGAGCTGCTCGTCACAGTCGGACTGCAAGAAGCCGCCAGCAGTAGCCAGAGCATGCTTCAAATTGTGATCATCGGCTTCATTTAAGCACTCGCACTCTTGCTTCGAGATGAACGAGTTAAGCTCCATCTATAGCGAAACGCAAACGTCATATAATAAGGCTATGGATTTTTTCTTTTTCTATTGACGATCCGCTGATTTACTTACCAAACCTTGTCCATAATCCTCGCCAGCCTCGGCGCCGCCCGATCCAATATGCTCCTGAATTTTTGCCTCTAAACCATTAACGTCGGCGCCCTGAATGCGATCAATTTTGGCCCGATTGCGATAGAATATGAATGTGGGCATCGCTGAAACACCCTGGCCGGCAGCTGTATCCTGGCATTTGTCCACGTCCACCTTCAGAAATATGGCGTTGGGATATTTGCTGGGAAACGTGTCAAAAATGGGAGCAATCCTTTGGCATGGCCCGCACCATGTTGCCGTAAAGTCCACAACGACCAGGCGGACGCCTGCCTGCGATAGTTCCGTTTGGAAATGCGATTCGTCGTTAATAACACGTACTGACATATTTACTATGAATTGAAGATGAAATGGAAAATGACTGGCAGCTTTTACAAAAAAAAGCAAGATGCTCGATTTTTTGCTCGTTGTGCTTATCTATATATCGAAATGAAAACCTATCGATGAATGACATTCATCGTGTCTGCTTTTCTCTTATCGCTCTGGCTCTAAATATGGCGTCTGAATAAAAACAAGAAGAAGAGATTATAAAAAAAATATTCTTTGTGGCCTGCCGGAAAAGTGATGAATTTTTTTGTAAAAAGTTAAGAATATTGAGGCCCTTACCTTACAAAATAACTAGTTTGTAAAAGATCAACAAAATATGGATGTTCAAGCGCCAAGAGGTAAGCGGCAAATGTCCGCTAAATCGCACTGCACACACACACATGCAAGCAAAATGTGGAGCTGTTAAGCTAAAAAAAAACCATTTATGCTTTCCCTATTTTTTTTTTCGTTATTGCTTTTGCAGATGCAAGTTTACGCAATATTATAGATAAACTGGCTGAATTTGTGGCACGCAATGGACCCGAGTTCGAAGCAATTACCAAACAAAAGCAACAAAATAATCCAAAGTTTGAGTTTCTCTATGGCGGCGAATTCGCCAGCTATTATCAATTCCGTGTGGCAGCGGAGCAGGCAAGTGAGTAAAATTATGCAAATTATCCAACTATTGTGAGTGTGACATTGAACGACATATATTTTTGTTTTAGTGCTGAAACAGCAGCAGGGTGGCATGCCAACGGGTGCTCATTATATGCAACAGCCGCCGCCAACTCTTTCTCACTACGCGTCACAACAACAACAGCAGCCACTGCAGCAGCAGCAAATTCCAATCAATATGCATGAAAATGTAGCGGACAAAATGCAGCAAGCGCAACAGCCACAAAACCTTGCTCAACATTTGTGGCCGCCCAACGCTAATCCCGGACAAGGACCGGGTCCCGGGCCAGGACCTGGATCAGCGCCAGCAGCAAATGGCTCACCGTTAACATTGAATCTTGGCAGCCAATTGGATGCCATTCAAATGCAGCAGAAAACGTTGAGGGAGCAAATCAAACAATCGGATGCGAATCTTTCCGCACAGCATACGGTAAATATATTAACTTAAATCGCTCTCTTCACAGGTGTAATATATCTATCTTTGATATAAACATGCATACATATATATATATATATAAATATATATTTTTTGCGCAAACATCTCCTGAGAGGAAAGCAGCTCTGAATGTGTCCCACCACTTCCAAAACATACAGTGTCATCTTCAATACTTTAGTATTCCTATTTTGACTTTGGACGAATAAAACTTGCTTGTTTTGTTGCTGTTCCAAATTCGTATAAAAACTAGAAAACAGACAATTTGCAGTTAATTTGAAAGCAGAACCTGAGAATGAATCTAGCCCTTTTTATAAGTCTTTATTTTACTATAAATACTTTTACTACGTCGATAACGAAAAAAGAATAATATCTCTTAAATTACAATTGCCAGAAACGTTAAAACGTTTGTTTTGGTTGCGAACTAAATATTAGCTCAGGCGACCTTTGCAATTAAGAGCGCTTATCTTTACTTCATCCTAATTTATATATTTAGCGGAACCGATTGAAATTTTTACCTTTACGATACAATTTTTGATTGATACTTTTGAAATGAAAATTTCCCTTTCTCTTTCTTATTATTAAACAATCTCCCAACTCCTCTCCTGTTTTGCATCGGGGCTAAATGTTTCTGTGTGTTGATTTTGTTCTACAATCACTATCGTCTGCCCCACGCCCCCTGGATATGTTATATATGTATATATACTTTCAGCTTATACAAAAAACAAAACAAAAATAAGAAAAAATAAGCATTTTCCTTAACGATTGTATCAATATCTGCAATACGTTTATATATTATTATGTTTTAACAATCGAATTAACAATTTCAACAATGCTACATTAAATTTTTGCTTTATTGTATATTTTTTGAAACATAAAACCTAAAAAAAAAAACCACTCTTCATACCAACTGACAATAAACAAAATAAAATATGTAACAAAACCGAAACAAAAAATTGATTGTTAAAAACGAAACTCTCGTTTATTGTTGCATTCGAAAATATCAAAAACGAATAACAAATCTATTGTTGCGCGCCCAAAATAAACCAACGAAATAAAAAAATAAAAATAAATACGAAATCAAATCCAATGAAACCAAATCAAAAATGAACCTTTAGGCGCTGATGACGCAAAAAACAAAGCAAATCGACGAAGCGATGGCGGCAGCACAAACAACCCAACTGGATCAATTGGCCAATGAGCAGGGTATCGTATTACGGGATTTTGATGGCGTGCTGCAGCCGATCATTGAGTCCTGCACCAAGGATAGCATCTCTGCAGGTAAATATATATATGGCCAGCTCTCCAACGAGTGTGTGGCTATGAAAAAAAAAGTAGTATTTAAATTTAAATCTATGAATATTTATATATATCTATATGTTTACGTCAGTTGTTAACTTTTGAGCTAGACAAAACTGCAAAAGAAATTCAAAATTTAAATAATAATAATAGAAAAAAACGTAAATTAATTTAAAAAAAAAAAACATAAAAAAACATTTAAATACATAAACTTAATTTGCACAGAGACTACTGACAATCTGAGTAACCCGTTTGATATTGCAATTTTAGGCAAGAACTGGATTTTACAGCATTCAACCGACAGCGCAAAAATCAATGTCGTTTTACAATATCTTTTAAAGAAGTATGCCTCAGTTTATATATTAATTAATGATCCTTTAACATTTATTAATTACCATTTGTGATTCTTTCTTTCAACGAGTGTTAAGCGAGAAACGAAACGAAAACGAAACGATACAAAATGAAATGCATGCAAATGCTGCGAGCGAAGCAGACAGAGAGAGCGTGTGTGACGATCAATTAAGAGAGAGCGAGAGAGCTGAGCTAACGGTTTATCTACTCGTTGCTTTATTCAATTTAATTCGTTGTCTCGTTTGGTTTTTTTTTTTTCTAGAGAGAAGATGCGCGCGTTTTTTTAGCGTTGGCTCAGTAAACATTTCGAGTCTTGAGCACAGTTAGGCAGCAATCCAAAGTTGCTTAGTTAAGATACAAAATACACACACACACACAACCTCAACACACACTCACATACAACACCAAATACGAATCACAGCACAGAAAATACAAAGAAAAAAAACAACAGCACAACAAACACTTTTTGGTAATTGTTGTTGTGCCTACAGAAGAAAAAAAACAACAAAAACCCAAAAAAAAAAAAAAAAAAAATCGAAGAAGAAATGGACAAAAATATGTTTTTCGTTTGTTAATTTATTTTTAGGGCTTTGGTCAATGGTTCAACGTTTCAGCAAAAATTGCATCTTATATATTTAGTTAATGATATACTCCATCATTGGTAAGTTCGCAAAAAAAAACAATAAAAATCAATAAAATTACTGAAAAAAACACCACATCTAAGTAACAGAGAAAAGAAGCACTTGAGTGCCTAAAGAGACCAAAACTAGTTCTTTTACCGTAAATATATATATTGATAGCCAGGCGGCAAACAAATCCATCAGTGCGATGTCAAACTCGGTGTCCGTAATAAGCTGTTGCAAATCTCTACACGAGATGGCATATCAGCATGTTATTAGCCTAATCCTTTAGCTACCTGTAAGCTCAGAATCAGTGATATGAATAGACGCAAGTCGAATGACAAATGGCTAAATGCCCACTTATACAGTAAACGCTGTAGAGAACTACCCGACACTGGCGAGAAAAAGATTCGCCTTTTCAGGAAGTCACTTCCTATCCAGCCTAACACAGTTAGAGCACATAGGTTCAACCAGAAGTGCAAAATTCATAAACGCAACTGGCTGGTCTACCACATGATTCACGCTCACACGAGTGATGGAGAAAGCAAAATCTGTTAAACTTAAGCCAAGTAAGCCACATTGAAACTTTGTTGCTTAGTTCATGGACAGAGACAGACTGACGGGCGGACTACACATTTTGGCTGGGAATAATTGACCCGTGGGAATTGACGGACTGCATCCTCAAAAAGAGCAGACCCCAAAATGCCAGGCATTTTGGTTTAAGCGCAACAAATCTATTTACAGCATGCGAAAAAATATCAGCGATTTGAAGAACAATCTCGAGAACGTCGTTATACCGATGTTCTGCAGCGCCGACTTGAGTAAGTAATCCAAAAAAGTGGCATTTTACAAGTGTTTTTTAATTTGTGCATACATTTCCTTCTGCTTAGTTGCCAACAATGATCAGCGTCAGAAGCTGTCCAAGCTGCTATCGCTGTGGGAATCCAAGGCCAAGTTCTTTGATGCCTGTGTAATCTCGAAGCTACAATCACCGGACTCGTCCATGCAGGAGTATAAAACAAATCTGCAGAATACGTATCATGATATTGTGGCCAAGTACACGCAGAGCACCAAGGCAACGCTAGACAAGTGAGTGCATGTCTATATCTAATTAAAGTTGAGGCGACACTTCGAAATATATAAAAATCGCCTTGCAGCTATCAGAAGCAGCATCAAATCTTTCTGCAGCATGCGACCCAACAAATTGCCCAGTTGGAGCAGCAGAAGCTGAAGCTGGAGAAACAAATTCTGATTGCTCAAAAGGCAAAACACCAAAAGCAGCAGGTGCTCCAACAACATCAGCATCAACCGCAGCATCAACAGCAGCATCAACACCAGCATCAACAGCAGCAGCAACAACAGCAGCAGCAGCAGCAACACTCGCCTCAAGGAGGCAAATCAATACCATCCCTAATGGCGCAACGCATCAATATGCCCGGCGTGGATAAGGAGCATATGCACACGCCACCGCCGCCACCGACGGTGGCCACACACGATCCACCAACACATCCGCAGGCAGGCAACAACAACATCTATGCTGGCTATCCACAGCAGATGCAGCAGCAGCAACAACAACAACTACAGCCACCACCAGCAAATCACTATGTGGATCCTCGCGGTCCAAACTTTTTCATTCCGGACATGTCAAAGCCGCCGCCGGGCTTTCCAGGCCAGGTGCCGCCGCAGCAGCAGCAACAACAACAGGTGCCGCCGCCGCAAGCTCAATACCCGCCATTGCCCGCTGCCGGTGGTGGTGATGCATCTGTGGATCTAGGTGTGCTAAATGCAGCAATTCAGGCCGTCATGCAAATGCAACATCAGCAACAACATCAGCAGCAGCAACAGAGGCTTCCCGATGACCAGCAGCAGCAGCAGTTGCAGCAACAGCAGTTGCAACACCAACATCCGCACCCGCACCAGCAACAGGCACAACAACAACAGCAACAAGCACCACCTCTGCCGTTTGCACAAATGCCACTCAATCTGCCGTTGGAATCTGGCGTCGATATCGGCGCATTAAATGCAGCCATTCATGTTGTGCTGCAACAGCAGCGACCACCTGATGAAGTGCTCGGCTCCGAATCGCATGCGGATCAAGATCGAGATGCGGATGAGCCGACGATTCCGCAGCAGGAACCACAAGTGCCGTCAGCGCCCTATTATGACTTGCCAGCGGGTCTAATGGTGCCACTAATCCGTCTGGAGGACTATAACTATAAGCCATTGGACCCCGCTGACATTCGATTGCCACCGCCGGCGCCGCAAAGCGAGCGTCTGACAAACGCATTGAATGCCTTTTATGCGGCGCCCTCACACGATCGTCCCCGAGATAAGTGAGTAGCCATCCAGCAATTAATCGATGTTCAAATCCCCTTAAACTATATATATATATATTTATTCTACAAACCTTTCAGCGAGGGCTGGGAGAAACTGGGTCTCTACGAGTACTACAAGGTGAAGAATGCGGCACGCAAGCAAAAGGAGGAGGAAATAAAGAATGGCACACGCGACAAGTCGCGCTCACCCAGTCCCATTATCCTGGAGAAGACGAAGAAGAGCAACAAGCGCTGCTATCGGTGGGTGCAGATCTAGAAATATAATAAAAAATCTGTTATTATATTTATTAATACACTTCCCGTTGCAGTTCTAAAAGTCGAAGTCGCTCGCGCTCCCGCTCGCCCAATACTCGCACTAAATCCCGCTCACGCTCGAAATCGCAGTCCTTAGAACGTGTGCTGACGCCGCCGCCGCCACCACCACCACTGCAACGGAGTATGCGAGGAGGTATTGGAGGAGGTGGCGGTGCTGGTGGCAGTAATCGCAAGATTCGCAATCGTTCGCCGCGTCACGAACGTGACATCAACAATAGTCGGGAGCATCGTACAGATCGGATCAACAACATCAGCAGCAACAACATCGTCAACAGCAGCAACAACAACACCAACAATAATAATGGCAACAATGCCGCCAACAATGTTAACAATTCCAGGCGCGTGGAACGCGACAGATCGCCCACGCCACCCAGTTTCTTGTAAGCAATGCTCCCAATCTTGTAGAGTAGACAAAACTTAATTTGAGTTGTTCTTCTGCTCTCTGATAACGACCTGCTCTCCAGATTATTTAAGCTGCTTCAAATCTATTCTAAATTTTAATGTTCCATTTCCCTTACAGTGGCAGCAGCTTTGCCAAGCCGCAGGAGTTCATTGAGGAGACCAACAAGGGCCATCAAATGCTCATGAAAATGGGCTGGGGCGGCACCGGCACTGGGCTCGGCTCGAAGAGTCAAGGCATTGACACTCCCATTTCGGGTGGTGAGGTGCGCGATCGGAAAGATATGTACAAGGTAAGCAGAGGATTAGGAACAGCAATTGACCACTATTAATTTGTATATTTTTCTTGCAGGGCGTGGGCAATAATCTGAATGATCCGTTTGAAAGGTTTCGCAAGAATAAGGGAGCCGCCTTTGCGCATCGCATGAGCACAAGAGAATACAAACCTTAGAATCCCAGAACCAGATCCAGACCCAGAACCACACCCAGACTTAGCCCCACCAGCCCAGACACCCGCTCCCGCCCGCCTACTTCTGGGATTGTCGCATTTCTGTTCTTTTCCTCTAGCCAAGAGAGTAAACATTTTTATATAAAGCATACAAAAAGTGTATATATTTTGGATGTTGGTAGTTATTAAGCTGGTACATTGTGTGCCGTTTGCGCCGCTTTGGCGTTGACCTTCTCGAGCACCTGCGTCAGTCCCTTGCCGGGACCACACTCGAAGGTGCGCGGGAAGTCGACGCCCTGCCGCCGCTCGTAGAGCTCGTGCAGCGTCTGCTCCCATTTCACTGGACGCACAATTTGTTTGGGCAGCTGACGAAGGATGTGCGTCGCATGCTTGTACTTCTTCCCATCCACATTGGAGTAGACGCGTATGATCGGCTCTTGCAGATGAATGGACTTGAGAGCCTTGGCGAATGGCTCAACGGCACTTTGCATCAAGGGCGTATGAAATGCGCCGCTGACTGCCAAACGTTTCATCCGGCGTATCTTGAGCGCCTTGGCATTCTGCTCCAGAAACTCGAGGGCCTCCACATTGCCCGCCACGACCTTGCAATGGGGATACATGTAGTTGGCAATGCCACAATAGGGCGACTCCACGCCCCGATCCAGACACCATTGTTGCGCCTTGGCGCATGCTTCGCCCAGATTGGTGTCCGGGCCGTACAGTGTCATGGCCATGGCGCCCGCTGCCTGATCACAGGCCGCCTGCATCGCATTTGCGCGCACCTGCACCAGTTGAAGAGCCTTGTCAAAGGGCAACGCTCCGGCATAGACAAGAGCTGTGATCTCGCCCAGACTAAAGCCGGCGGTGGCCACACAACTCTCGATGGCTTTGGGGCGCTCTTCGCGGAGCTGCTCCAGTGCCGCTAGCGAGGAGACCATCACGGCCAGCTGTGCGTACTCGGTGCGATTAAGTTTCTCGCGCGGACCCTCCAAACAGATCTTGAGCAGATCGTATTTAAGCACCTCGTTGGCCAGCTGAAAGATGCGTCGAGCGCCGGGAAACCGCAGCAGATCCTTGGCCATGCCAACATACTGTGTGCCCTGACCGGGAAACAGTACTACACTCGTCTCCTTGGGATCGATTGCTGGCCGGCTGCTGCTCTGCTCGAGAGGATCCGCTAGCTCTTTGAGCAGCTGCTCTCGTTTGCTTGTTGCCGCATCGTGTGTAGTTGTTGTTACCGGTTCTGTTGTGCTGCTCCAGCGGCACCAGCTCCAGTTGCCGGGTATATTTGTTTTTCTAACGAAATTCCTCGCTTTTGCAACGAACATGTTTTTGTTTCTTTATTTTTTGTGGGAGATGCGGCTTTTAGTTTAATGCATAACAGCTGTGTGTAGTGTGTAATATCTGCCCCTAGATGTCGCCCGCCTGCAGCGCCATCCAGCGCATGTGAGACTCACTACACGCTGATCCGTTTCTTTTGAAACACTTTCGATTTCGTTGCCTCGAACTTGATTTATGTTGGCCAAAATCAGCTATGACTAAGATGTTGAAGCTGTTTGGCCATCGGCATCAATGGACTTTAATCATGCTTATTTGGAATTGAATCTATTAGTCATGCTTCCGCGAACTGAAATTAATTAAATATAAAATTGGGTAGAGCATGGGAATGTCGGTTTCCCATTTAACGAGCGAGTTTTTTCATTAGAAATTCGCACATTCCGTGCGCAGAGTTTCTTGAACTTTTATCTTGATAAAAAGAACAAAAAGAGCCGAAAAATTATTTGGCAGACCGGTAAAGGTACGCAGAGGAGGATAACTAAAAGAGTGAACGGTTGTCCGAGGCGGACATGACGCACCACTTTCGCCCTTAGTTCAAGGAACACGCCTACCACCAAAAAACCAAACAACAACAAGATCACAGGCTCTCACACAAAGCCCAGCAGACATTGGCCCTTCTGCTTGTTGCTTGTTGCCAAGGACTAAGCACGTCTAGACATCAGAGCGAGAGCTGATGACGATCATAATGATTAAAATGCTGATGATGGTGATTGCTAGCTAATAGAACGAGAACCAGTTTGGCTTTGACTGCAAAATTTGAAGCGGTAGATGAGTTTGTGAGAGACTGACTGCCCAGGTATGTTATAAGAACAAGAAAGAGAGATAAGAACATAAGAAAACAGATCGTTGACATGGCGCAAGTGGCGTGGTTTTTTTTTATATTTTATTTGATTTCTTTTTTTTTTTAAATAAAATCAGGTTGTGAAATACGTAGCATATGCACATAAATACACACATACATTTCACCTGAATTTCATGAATGAGACTCGACTCGTGGCCTTTTCAGTCCAACCGGGATCTGGACTTGGAATTTTTATAGACCACAACAATAACAAAAAACAACGGTATTATGACAGCAAAAACATAAAAACAATTAAAAAAAAAGTTATGGAAAAAAAATAATGAAATGCATACCTTAGTAAATGCCAAAGGCACTTTTAATACACATTCTTGCTCGTTCTGCTGGCAAAGTATTGTCTGTGAATATGTCGATAAAAATATAAATTATGGAATTTCAGTGTTATTGGCATAAAACGTGCCGGCGATAGATACCATTAGAAGGTTTGCAAATTCCACAGGAGCAGCGGGAACAACACGTACCAGCAAATATACCAATACACGCAGACACACTGCACACTGCACCTGTAATACGTCTGTAATTGCGTCTTATTTAAATGCGCACACATCGCGCATACGACCCGTTTCCGGCTAACGATAAAAAAAACTCGGCCGAATGTGTGCATTGACCGGCATCATCCAAAACACACCAAAAATATTAATGCATAAATATATATTTTTTTTAAATACGCATGCGTACGCATCTGTTTTTTTTAATGCACCACTTAAAGCTGCAAGTAAAATAAGAACACAACTGAATGCCAGCAAATGTAAATTTTTATTAAGAAATAACCGTTAAGCGCTCAATGTCAGTATAACGTCAATGCTGCTGCTGCAGCACCTGCATTCCTCTGCTCTGCTCTCTGCTTTGCTCGTACGTTGAATGCACCGAAGCAGCAAAACAACAACAAGCGTAGAAAGCGAGAGTGCACTTGAGAGATGAGAGCGAAATATGTTGAAGTGAAATATGTATAGAGAGAGAGTGTGAAATATGCTGAGAGAGAGTAAGCTGTTTGGCCTTGCGCATATGTTCTATGTGAAAGCACAACACATGTAATGTCTTTGTGTGTATGTGTAACGAATGAATTTGAATAAATCATAATACGCCGGCGTAAAGCTCGTGACGTTTTATGAATGAAGTGACCACATATGCAAACAAACACTCACACCTACACGTACATAAGTGTATATATGTATGAATTTCACAACGTCAAAAGCGGTGTGCGTGAGACTACTCATGTTGCTAACGGAATTCCCCTAGCAACAAGGCATCCGCCAAGAGTGAGCAGTTGGCTGCTGGCCACGTGATCACTTTCTCCCAGAGGTTGACCGCCAAGCGTCGTTGGCTTCCTCATTACATGACAATTACGATAAATATTACAGTTTCAAGGTGATTAGATTAAAAAAGATCGGCACACGTTAGAAGTTTTATCAGCAATAATAACAGCGCACATGACTCAGCAAAATTCATGGCAATCATGTTGAAATAGCCTTGGCAATGACTAAAAAAGCAAAAGAATACCATTTATAAGGGGAAAACATTTATTTAATTGCCCACGTCGTCGTCGGCGCATCCTTCCAAGTCTGACGTCGGCTCGCTTCTAAGCACACGATTTTATAACCGACTTAAAGTTAGCTGCGGCGCGCCTTTTCGCTTACGCATGCGCTCTTTTTTCACTCCTACTTAGGGCGCGCACACGCCGAACGCACAAGAGCACCCGAAGCCGAAGTCGCTGCTGCCGTTGTCGTTGCTGCTGTTTTTGTTGTCGCTGCTGCTCCTGCGCTCTGGCACTTATTTCCATATATTGCCCGTATAAAAGCTAACAACTTTTGGGTGAAGCTTTCATTTGAGTTCGCAGCTTATCAGGTGACGGACGGGTCGGTGGTTGTTTTCGTGTTCCGTTCATTTACCCTTTATATTTACCCGCGCAACAAATAGCATATATTCATTTAAAAAAGCACGTATACGCCGCGTAGCCACTGGGGCAAGTGAATACAAATATCAGGTGCAAAAACATATATTACAACAATTGTATTTAAAATCAAAGCAACAAATATGCATTCAAAGGTGAGTTTTATTAAAAACAAAAAATAACATTAAGATTCAATAGTTATGACTAAAAAAGGCAATTGCAAAGCTAATGATGAAATGATAGTATAAGCATTTTTGATTGCCTTTTATGGTTGTTTATATTTTCGATTATTGAGAGGAGTTGTGATTGTTGTTGCTGCCGTTGCTTAAAGAGGGGTGTGTACCACTCTGGAAACCTGTAACACACAACCTGTCTGTGGGCGGGCTAAAAATAAAAAAAGCAAATGCGCTTTTGTTCTCAGGAAAGACACTGGTCGAAAATAAATAAAGCATAAGTGCAGCGTTCTCTTTCAATTTTGTGATTGCGGAAATGCCTTACTGTAAGAGAGAAAGAGAGAAAGCGTGCTCATTATTACATAATTTCCCACTGTAAATTCGGGGAAATTTTGCTCATTAAAAATGCCATTTTGGGCTGCAGCGACCTTTAAATGCGCTCCAGTTTTATGCTTGCCTCATGACTTGTGACCCAGTTTATTGTCCCCCCCTTATCCCCAACTACCCCACCACCCAACAAGGACAAGCGGCAACATCAGCATCACGATCCGATAAGCAGCTGGCGTCATTCAAAGTGGTTTATCCACCACAAACATTTATACATTTGTTGTATACTGTTAACACACATATAGGCAGTTAATTCTGAGCTGAGATTTATATTTAAGCAACTTATTTTAAACTTATGCGTTCGCCTTGCAGTTCAATGTGTGCCGTTGCCTGCTGCTCGCTGTAATCCTTGGCTGCTGTTGGGTGAATGAGTCACTTTCTGCTTTCTGCTCGCTGGACATAATGAAAGGTCGGGCGATGGATGCGTGCGAGGAACTGTTCCAAAAGGATGAGGCCAGGGAGAGACGGTCCATAGACTACAGTGGTTATCACACAAATAAACTGTCACGTAAGTGTATTCAGCGACGTTTAAATAAGGCCACCGAGTCAATCAACCCGATGTGCATTGAGAAACGGAATCGGAAACTCAAACAAACAAACAATTCATATTTAATAATTCAATAAATAATGCAGTTCCGATTTTAAAGCTTGTCCGTTTTCAAGGCGCACAAGTTCAAGTTGAGTCTTCATTAAACATTTTTTTTTCCATTTTTTTTATGCACTCATTGCAGATGACAAAATGTATAAGGATCAGCACTATATTGGCAGGAGTAGCTATCCACACGGTGGCTATCTGAAGGTCAGCAGGGAGCACTATCATCGGCTATTGCGACTGGATGTGATACCCCGCTACAAGCCACGCAAACAGCACCAGAACAAGAAGTTGCGCTTCCGACGGGATAGTTCCAGCAAAAGCTACAACCACATCTCCTATTGCTGCCATCATGAGTGCAACGAGGAGTTCTTCTGCTGAAACGAGGAGCAGATAAAATCCTTCCCGCCACAGGAAATCCTTTAGAAGGCTAGTCAGCAACTGATTCCGTCCTTAGATCTATCCTATATACATATTGATATTGATATTATCCACGCGCTCTCACTCTTATAGAGTAGGTACCTTAATTTGTTGCAACCCCAGCAAATCTTGCCACAGTATTAAAAAGTAGAACAATGAATAAAGTACTAAGTTAGTTCATAAGGCATTGCTTATAAAATACAACACTAAATAAATACAATAAACTAAGCAAAACAATGAAAGAGTTTGTTTCTTGAATGAAGTTTGTTAGAATACATTCTTGTTATTGTAATTGCGATTGGCCTTCAAACATTTCCAGGACACGAGAAAACAAATTTGGCGAAAAATTACAAGAAAAAGTGAGGAAAATCGAAGAATCCTGCGTAACTTAGCCGTATCAAGGATTATAGGAATGTCCTGGGGACAATAAATAGTCCTTGACTTGTCATTTCGAATATAGTAATAAGAATGAGGAAAATGCTTCAAATTTACTGAAATTAATTGAAAAGGTCCTTTTTTTTATCGCAATCATTTTTTATCACCCTACAAATATGCTTTAAATTGTTGTATATTCTGAAGCAAAACTGTAATAACGAGTTTATTTTTCAGCATAAAAGTATGCTTTGTTTAAATTTCGATCCCATGGACAAATTTCATTTATTCTGAAAGTATGCAATGGGTTTAATGGGCATAATAATAACAGTCATCCTAAGAGTATGCTGCATTTAATTTATGGGAAATTCTTTGGCGCCCTGAACGATTCACAAGTCCCCAAATTAACCAATAACAGCAATTTCAGTTTATTTGTTGCAATTTATAAAAATATGTCTTGAGATCTGTTGTATATATTTTTCTTATCTTCAGAAAAAATTTTTTTTTTAAATATGTTTTAAGCCCTATTAAATAATACAAAAAGCGTATAAAATACTTTCAAAAGAGTATTCTGAAATGGACATGCAAGAAACATCAATATAAAAATAATGTTTAAAAATATGAATTCTCCGAATGCAACTAATGGACAAGTGCAGCTGCAGACAGGTTACTTTATAAGTAAAACCAAATGGAAATAATTTAAAAAGCACGCATCAAAGCGATTATAATTTCACTTCCATTTCATCAATAGTCTTGTCGAGTTGATCAATGGAAATTTATGTTATCTGGCTATGTGGCGCATTATTATTACCCGTGCTGCAGTGCGTCGATATTCAGCGGTATGTTGTGAACACAGATCAATGTAAAATCCCCGAGCCGGACTCAATAAAACTTGACGATTTCCATCGTATCGAATACAAACCATGCACATCCCTCCAGCCACTCACTCGCGTGGATTACAATCTCAAAACACAGCACTACGAACTCTCCATCAATGAGACAATCTTCAAAAGATATTTAAAGATCGATCCTGAACTCGCAGTCCAATCGAAAGTCATCTTAAGATGTTGCTATATGCTAATAAAGCGTCGCAGCGAGCAAATCGTTGATTTGGACACAAAATGCACGGAGATTGGGAATGGCGAACAACTGCCCAATACAACTGATAGCTTCATTGTCCAGTGCTCGGCGAATGGGAAGCTCATCTATACAAATGGACATGCAACTGTTCCAGAGCGTCCACAAGTGCGCCAGCGTCTGAATAAATGGACGAATGCACATGGAGCTGATCAGCGTGCTCCAAGTGTCCTACTCATTGGCATTGATACCGTCTCCAGGCTACATTTGATGCGTGCCATGCCAGAGACACGCAAGCATCTGGAGGACAATGATGGCTGGTTCGAATTGGCCGGCTACAATAAGGTAAGAGAGAGACCTGCATTAATAATTAACTGATTATCCGGGTGGAGTTCGCAGCAGTTTGAATTGAGGCAAATTTATTTTGCAGGTTGCGGATAACACGTTGCCCAATCTCTTGCCACTGACAACGGGCTACAGTGTCAGCAGCCTAACAGGTATATGTAATCCACGGAAGGTCAGCGGTCTGGACAAATGCCCGTTCATCTGGAAGGAGTTCGAGGCGGTTGGCTATGTGACTGCATTTGGTGAGGATGAGACTCCGATCAATACGTTCAATTTTGAGGCCAAGGGCTTCGGTGATCAGCCTGTTGACTACTATATGCGTCCTTATCTGATGGCAGCGGAACAGTGGCTCGTTAGCAGCCAAGATGGGGAGCAATCCTGTCTGGGCTATAAGCATACCTCGGAGCATGTTTACGATTATGCATTGGAGTTTGCACGACGCTATCGCAACGATAGCTTCTTTGGCTTCTTCTGGACAAACTCACACAGTCATGGCGATAGCATATCGAGGACCAGCGCCATGGACTCCTATATGCGGATGTACCTCGAGCAACTCGTGCGACAGGGCACCATGGAGCATAGTGTGGTGGTCTTTCTGAGTGATCATGGCATGAGAGAGGGTCCAACTCGGGTGGGCCGCCTTGGCTGGTTGGAGGAGCGTTTGCCATTCCTTTATATTTGGTTGCCTCCACATCTGAGACAATCGCATCCGGAGTTCGTGCAAGCGCTGCAATTGAATCGGAATCGTTTGACGAGTCCATTTGATCTTCACGCCACGCTGCAGCACATCCTGCAGATGTCTAGTCCGCGCAGAGGGCAGGGGAAAGGTGAGCGCGGTTGCCGCAGTTGTCAAAGTCTGCTGCACGAAGTGCTGGCAAATAGAACATGCCGGGATGCTGGCATTCTGGAACACTGGTGCACCTGCTGGTCCTACAAGAGCTACCAGCGATATACTCAAACTGATTACCGGATGGCCGATCAGATTATGCGTTATATTGGCCGTCACACAAATCACTCGAATCACTTGATCCGCAGGGCTTATGTCGCCATCAAAAATAAAGCCGATAATCCGCATATATCTCTGCATCGTCTACAGTTGCAGGTGGGGTCGGAAGATTACTTGTACGAGGCAACCGTGCGCTACAATTCCAGATCCGGAGACATGGTAATCACAGGGATAAGTTATCTTAACGCATATTGATTAACAAGTTAGTACAGATATAATTCGAATAAGGCCATTTACTTTGTGATTTTGCAAATCAAAGTTAAAAAAATATAATTTCGTTGCTTAAATCGAGAAGATTGTAAATTGAAGTATAAATCCAATTCTTTTGTGTGCTCTGGTATATATAAAATATCCAAAAATATGTAACATTTGTGCAGTTATTCGCATAGTAAAACTATTGTACCCATGTTGATAATCACATTCTGTATATAACTTCTATATATCCGTTATATAATGGACACCATGACAATCTGCACACTTGATGCGACGGCTGTCCTGTTCGTCAATCGGCCGCATTGACTGAAAGTATTTGGAAACTATAGCTAAAATCTCATCACGTTGACTCTCCAGGAATTCGACGGTGAAATTCTCATAATTGTTGACGCACTGCATGAAAATGCGATAGAGCACCATTTCCGTGGAGAGAAATGTGTGCAGGGCACGATCAATGCCATCCACGTGCTCCTCCAGAAAGTTGCGTGCCATTTGCATAATCAACTCCACCGATCCGACACAAAAGTACCTGGCCAGAGCGTCGAGCACATCCAACAAGCTGCCCAAGTTGCCGATGTGCTGGACGAACTTGGAGCCAAGCCAGCTGGCCAACTGTTTCACATTCAAACGCATTCTGCCCATATCATCCAAGCGGATCAGATTGGGCAGCAGAGCAGCACCGACAGCACCCAACGCTGTGGAGCCTTGCGTCAAGTTCCGATGAATCTCGTGCATGCTGGCAAGCACCTCCTTAAAGGGTATATCATTGAAAGTGCGCACGATATCAAACTTTTTGCCTCCACCTGCCATATCACTATTCAGTTTTGCCGACTCCTCAGCAATCTGGCCAAAGACTTTGCTGCAAGCAAAATAGAGTTGGTAAATTATAGTGGATAAAATAAGTATATATTAACAATAATACCTGGATTGATTGCGTACAGCGTCTCGCAGGGCAATGCCATTGGTTGCCTTGTTGGCTATGCGCAGATTGTTAATCGAGTGCGTAAAGATGACCAGTCCGGAGGCAATTTGGAGCACATCGATGCTGCTCAGCGGCTGATCATCGCTGATTTTCTGAAAACCAAATAAAATAGCTTAGTACTTATTGCTAATGTAAATAAATAATTAAAAATAAAACTAATAATATTAATGGCACATCGAACTCACCAAATATATATCGTAGATGCCATTGGCCACACCCGTGCCGGATAAGACAATAGACGACACACTGACGCTCTTCACGGCCAATTGAGTTGTGGCATTGATTTCCGTTTGTGCCGCTGTCAACGCTGTGGTGGCCCCAACCGCACCCAGTCCAACAACGCCGCCAGCCACATTCAGCCAACTGTTGCGCGCCTCATTGTCCATCAGCGATACGGACTGTTTGTGCTGACGTCGATCAAATAGTCGTCCAACCGAGCGCACTGTGCTATACGCGGCTGCAGACACGCCCACAACGGTGGCTGTCAGTATAATGGTTGCCGCCACAGGAAATGCAAGCGTAGCAGCAAGGGGCACCGTCGCAGCCAAGCCACCAACAGTGGCAATGGAATCACCAACACTGAGGATTTGACGACTAACACCCGACGCTGGTGTGGAGCACAGCATTAAGTGTACGCCATGATCCTGATCCTTGGTGAACGTATAGATGCCTTGGCTGGGCGCAATCATTGTGCCCCGAGGCAACGTATTGTTGAAGATAAACTGCTGCCAATTGGGATAAACACGTCCGTGCTCATCAATGAAGATCATGCAGCAGCTGTCGCTATTATCACTATTATCCTCCCACATGCATTTGCGTGTCCGGATGACGGGATGACAGGTAAAGCTGGTCGATTCCAGCGCCAACTCCGGATCCTTTTCACTTGTGACCAGCACATAGATAATTGCCGATAGCAGCATTCGATTCGTATATTTCCTTTGTTCCCAAACATTCTCGAACAATTTCAGGCGCTGTCTTTCCAACGTTTTGCTCAGCTTGTTTACATTCTGGCCGATTAGATTGGCAATCTTTTGCTTCAGCACATCAGCTTGATCGGGCGCAAGACTACCAAGAAAATACATCGATAACACATATGCAGAAAAAAAAAAAAAAATACTTACGCGTCCCAAATAATTTGCGAATGGAATCCACAGCTCAGCGCAAAATCCCGTTGCACTTCGTACGCAGACCTGGTCATCTTTGGAAGACAAGTTCATAGGGTGGTTTGAAATTTATATAAATATAAAAACACTAGACAATATGTTCGCTGTTATTTATTTTGTTGTTAGGACGACTGCGTAGTGCAGCTGGTAAATGAATTTCATCACATATGGCTGCTTTGTATACGTATTTGTGAGTACCGAAATGAGTACACAGATGAGTACATGTTCATCCTAACGGTCGATATGTATGTTTATCGTCCATGTGGTACAATTCTACCAAAATGTATACTCTATCCATTGGGTAGCTAAATTTTTAATGGCGCACAAATGCGTTTTTTTTAATTTTAGTATATTGCACTTGTGTTTGCTGCTGCAAATTATTTTTATCGCAGTGGTTGCGCGTATCACTTAAACGATACCGAGTATTATTTACAGGGCTCACAATTCAAGTGAATTTTGCTCGATAGATCCATGTAGGGTAATCGATAATTTCAATATAGAACGATTTTGCAGCCCTGGCATTTTGTTTATAACTAATACGCGAAACCGCCGCACACAGATTGTGCTTGAGTTTATGACAATTAGCCGTTTAAATTCAATTGAAGCAACGTAAACATTCAATAATATAACATTAAAGTGCGCCAAAACACAACAAGCGAACTGCACTTACACGCAATTTACGTAAGAATTAAAAAAGTGCGCAGTGAAAAACAACAGAAATTGAACAACAGCGTTGTTGGCCAAAAAACTACCCAACGAATATTCACGCACACATAGACGACACAATACCTAGAACAAACACTTGCCCATACATACATATGTATATATATGTACATGCGTACACATAATATATATACTGTGTACATTTGTAAGCCGAAAGCCACTAACAATTGACATTGGGTCAGTCACCACCTGTTTGTTTATGGCGGCGACTCAAACTAACAATAATTGTTAACACCTTTGACATCTGTTGTTGTTGTTGTTGCGAATTGTTTATAATAATAGTGAGAATACGTATGTACGTGCATTGTACATAAACCCATGCGCAATTGACATTCTCGCTGGTCGCGTGTCATTTGAATATATATTACTTATTTATGGCTTCAAATGCACAGCTCGGAAAAATCATTTTGTTGAGCGCAATTGCCGTCTTTTCTTACTACTTCTTTTGGGTAGCGATTCTGCCGTTTATGATACTCGATGAAGGTGAGTCTCAAAACAAAACTCAATGTATGTGCGTGTGTCAGTGTGTTAGTATTATGTTTTGCTTTTATTAAATAATCTGTTTTACACCAGCATTTTACTGCTTCTGATTCGCAATTTCTCGCGGCTTTTGTGCAGTAATTAAAGTGACGCAGATTAAATTCGTGCAACAATAAAAATATTATTTATTGTTGTGTATGTGTGTGAGTGTGTGATGATAATGATGAAGGTATGTTTCTGAAATGGTAATGCGAGGAATTCTGTTCGACCGCAGGGTTTGCCACAAATGTTTTCAGTTTTTGTTTTGCCAATAAGCTGGCAAAAAGAAAGCTTGCCGCTTTCTATGCTTTATTGACTATTGTCGCTGATCATTAACAAGTATTGACAAGGTTTACGGTTTACAGTAATACGTGTATAACAGCAATATGTATAACACATATAAATAATTGTGTTATACTTATTACTGCAATCGTTCGCAATTGAAATTTAGGATTATTTTTTAGTTTAGCAAACGATCGATAAATCGGATAATCTCAGTGAAAATTGCTCATAATAATGGAAATGCTTTTAGACTGTTGCACAGGGTATTTGTTAGTCTAGCAATGTTTTTTGTTTTACGCTTACCTGCTAATACATATATATAAGCAGTCAATGTCAAGGTCATTGTTTTACATGTTAACTAATCCTCCCGTCTCTCTCTCTCTCTCTCTGTCTCTCTCTCTCTCTTAGGTAATCCCATACTTTCGTTATTTCCGCCGCTGAAGTACGCATTCATTGTGCCCACGGTATTTGGTGTCATCTGCCTGGGCGGCATTGCCGTATTCTCCTTCTATCACATTTGGAGCATTACTCGCGCGAATCCACCAAATTGAAGGTGCTGATTGCTGATTGTAATAAAAAACACGTATTTAAAAATAAACAACCAATACACACGCAGACACACACGCGCACACACGGATGAGCGGAGAGAGAGCCCCGGCAGAATAGGTCACGGCCCTGGTAAGATTATACACGGATTGGCAAGCGCAACACAAACAGCTGCTGCTGTAAATCAACAGGCTGCTCCAGTCGGCAACAAGATGCCACAGTGGCTGGTCATTGGCATTTCGGGTGTCACCTGCGGTGGGAAGACGACACTGGCACATGGACTCCGTGATTATTTCAAGGGATTGCGTAATGCACCGCTCTGGAATACGCCGTATACGATTGGCGATGTGCAGCTCATTTCCCAGGATGATTACTTTCTGCCCGTGGACGATAGACGGCATAAGCGTGTCGAGAAGCTGAATGCCATCAATTTTGAGCTAATCACATCGCTAAACACCAAGCAAATGCTGGCGGACATAGCGCACGTCATCAATGGACAGTCGGAACACAACTATGCCAATTTCGAGCACTATGCCCTGCAATACCAACAACAACAGCAGCAGCAGCAATTGCAACAGCAGCAACAACAACAGCAACATCAGCAATATAATTCCAATTATTATGGCAAACAACATTTGCCAGCTGCTTATCAATATCAGCGACAGCAACATCAACAACAGCAACATCATCATCAGCAACATAGACAACATCACCCGCAACAACAACAGCAACAACATGCGGATCACATAATGCGCCTCAATATCAACGCACAGATCGCCGCCCAGCTGCGTGACAAGAAGATCAATGTGCTCCTAATTGAGGGCTTCATGATATTCAATCAGCCAGAGGTGTTGGCGCTGTGCAATCTGAAATATCATTTCCATTTGCCGTACGAGAAGTGCTATGAGCGTCGGATTAAACGCACCTATGATCCGCCCGATGTTACTGGGTATTTTGAGCTGTGCGTCTGGCCGTACTACGAGAAGAACTTTGCCGAGTATCGCGAGTGCAAGGATATCACAGTTCTCAATGGAGAGATAGCCAAGGAGAAGATCTTCAAGTTTGTGCTGCAGCGGATCGTTCACTATTTCGAGGAGCGTTGCGATCCACCGACAACAGCCACATTGCCGCCGCCAGTCGTCGCCTGTCCGCCGCAACAGAAGCGTTTCGGCGGTATGCTCTATATGGGCACGGTGGCCAGCAATAACAATCATATGCCCACAGCCTGCCCCATGGAGCAGTAGGCGGGGCTGTTTTTGCTGCCATAAACCCAATTATATATATATATACAACATTCAAATATAGATCATAATGTAAACATTGCAAATTATTTGTGTAAAGCAATTCGATGTACATTCAAACATAGTTTTACCATTGTAATACAGTAGTCGCTCGAAATATTAGAACGCAGAGTTTTATAGAGATCTATTTCTTGAAAAAATATGAACAATTTAAAATTGTACATTTAAATTTGTAATATAAATTATTGTACATTATATGAATTTTCTTAGGGTTTGCAACAAACATTAATAATTATTGTTACATTTAAAATTGTATTTTCAAAAGTTCTAGAAGAACTTTCAATTTAAGTCAAAAATTGAACAATTAGTCATAACAAATTATTATAAATTAAAATATTTTCAAATTATACTTTCTTTAAAAAATAATCTACAATTTAGTGCACTAAAAATGGCTTCTAATTTCATTAAAATTACCATTTCTGCAAGTTCTAATGTTCAAGCGACCGTCTATATGCAAATTGCTTTGTCATTAGCTAGATTTATTGGTAGAATTGTTTAGGATCGTAGTTTAATATAAGGACACACATTCTCCCTGTAAAGACTATATATAGTATATATATATAATCTGGTAATCTGATTGTGTAAAATATTTTGAAAATGGTTCAGGAATTCATATAGCTGTGCTAACTAACTACTAATAATGTGTAATAGCAAAGAACAAAACTGTGTATTAACTGCGAAAATCACATGAATGAAATTCAATATTATATATATATATATATATATGTATGTGTGTAACTTATACACTTTCTAGAATTAGCTTAAACTCTGGGAGTTCAAGGAGTATTTTCATTTTATGGCCAATTTATAGCTTAGCCATCTGTAAATAGTGTACTATATATATATTAACTGTTTTACAAATTATAGATCTAAGACTAAGGACCTCTGAAACTAACTCTAATTTTTTTTTCTTGTGCGAAACAAAACACACACACAAATACACACACACATATACACAAACACATACAGCCACGAATAAAGATATATACATATGTGTATTCACCCCTGGAGAAAAGAAAGAAAACATTTTTTCATTGCTAACTTTATAAATTTTATTGCATTTATTCTCTTGGGTCGACATTGAAGAGAATTGGAGCAGGGGGAGTGGGCTTGAGTGCGTGCCTCAGAACACAAGAAATGGAAAAGAAATAAATACATTAATTATAATAAAGAAAGTATGTACGATTATTAAATACACAGTACTACTTGTCGAACGGGCGGGTTTTTGGCTCAACATTTGATATTAATGATAGATTGATTAGGAGGAGTCTGTCTTGTCTGGTTTGCTGCATGCACAAAAATTTACTGCCAATCTCCGAATGGGTTAAGTTTGGTGCCGGGGCCTTGTAGCAATTGCGGCTGACTTGCGGCATTGGTTGCATGGTTGGTTACACGATGGTTGCGATTATATCAATTGTCAACTTTATATGCTTAAGATTATGTTAATAACTTTATGCTTAAATATGCTGCCGAGTTAATGCTTCCGATCCAGTAACAACAGCTACAAAATAAGAAAGGAGAACGAAAGTTACTCAAGCATATTTTTAGATTTTATGTCAAGTTTAGAATATAGTTTTTACCACGCCCACAACCGATCTCTACAAATATCGAGAGTCTATATGCCCTACAACTTTATTGTCTTGCTAACCAAGTC
Source organism: Drosophila paracracens (assembly GCA_035044025.1). NCBI lineage: Eukaryota > Metazoa > Arthropoda > Insecta > Diptera > Drosophilidae > Drosophila > Drosophila paracracens. The sequence continues at coordinate 1,895,766 of JAWNMN010000394.1, forward strand.
AGTTTAAGTGTCGCAATTTCAGGAGTTTTGAAGTCACAGTTTTAGAGTCTTAGAGAGTTTGAAAGCAATAGAGAGGGTTGCAGTTTGAAAGTCACGGAGAATATTGTATAGTTGGTAAGCTTGGATTTCTTGGCAGACACTCAACTTTAGAATGCGTCTATTTACGTTATAGCTTAAGAGTCTCCTTTCCCCAAGTCAGTTTAAGAGTCACAATTTTAATTTTAATCACAGTTTGAGAGTCGCTGATGTAGTCTTCGTTTTGTGCCCCAACAGTTTGATGGAAATAGAACTGTTTTCTGTTTAAGATTTTATGTGTCTGCCCAAAATGAGAGATTGGTTTTTCTTGGCAGGGACTCACCTTTAGAGCGCATCCCAGTCGGTTTGACTGTTGTATACCTCCTCCTCGAGCCAAACGGCATAGTTGGCCTTAAAGTAATCCGTCAGCTCGACCTTGCGATCCCACCAGCCCGAATGCCCGAAGAATGCAAAGTCCGAATGGGTGAGTATCTCATCGCTGGGGAAGCCACCTTCGACGCCATAATCGTGCAACTGCTGCTGGTGCTGCTGCTGTTGCCCACTGTTGATGGCGCCACCACCACTACCAACACTGCTGCCATTGTTGCCATAACCATTGGAATCCCGATCGCCGCTGCCATTGCCCGAATGCATATTCGACTGCTGGGCATTCTCAGCATTCTGGGCAGCAGTGCCATTGTTGCCACCACCACCAGCACCACCACCGCCACCGGCGCCACACTTTTGCGTCGCCTCCGGATAACGACGCAGATTGAAACGATCGACGCAGGCGCGCAGTGTGCACTCCTCCGCCTGGAAGTCCCACGGTCTCGACTCGAGATCATTGCCAAAGGCCCAGTCATCGTTGAGGCGATGCCGCACCTTCGAATAAATGGCACTCAGAGTCTTCATATTCGATTTGCGCCACTGACGCCCCAGATACTTGGTCTGCATCTTTAACAGCTTCAGCACATACAGCTGCATCATGGCATGGCGCACTTTAAGGGTCTTCTTTAAAATTGGCGCCGATTTGAAGACGACCAGCATCATAACACGCGAATGTTTCCACTTGATGAGCTTATTCAAGATACGCAACAGATTGATGCAGGAGAAAACATTGCGCCAGGAATATGGTTTGTCGGACATTTCGCCGCCATAAACGAAACTATCGCCACTCAAATCCGGTTGCTCGCCAATCACACACGATGGGAAATCCAGCAGTGGTATCGAATTCTTTGTGTTCACATATTCCGTAATCGTTTGATTGAAGAACTTGAGCACCAGTGGAATACAATTGGCAAAGACAAGATGCTGCGACATGAACTCAAACTGATACACATGATTGATCTTGAAATGCTTCAGATACAGAAGAATAATTGCGGAAACGGCCTTCACAATGATCTCCTTGTGTCGACCCATGTCCACCGTGAGTTTCGTCGATTGTGTTGCCGTCAACGGCATCTTCTTGGGCAGCACATCGGCCATGATGTTAATGCTCTCTGTCTTCGATTTGGATGTGGGCGAGGCGGCGAGCAAAACTTTCAGCAGCGCAATCATATACTGCGGCAAATTGGGCAGTATGGCCTGATAGAGGATCTCGGCGGGCGTCAGCTTGATCTCGTCCTCGTGCGTTGAGATTGGATTCCGTGCAATATCTTCCTCCTTCTTGATCTGCATGTCCGCCAAACTGACATACATGTGACGCTGTAGCGTTTTGAAACCCTCGTGAATCGGTTGAGGCAAACCCGCCAGACTCTCGTGATCCCCAATCAAAGAGTATCCGATGAATTTATTCCGCGATATATCCAAGAACTGATCAATGTCCTTCTGTCGCACCTTGGGCGTCCATGGCAGACGTGCCGTTATCTGCACGGCCGGCATTGCCGGCGGCGGTTGTGAGAGACTTGGTTGATTGTTGGGATTCGCTGTTTGTGTGCCGCCGCCTCCATTGCCTCCACAAATGCTGTTGCTATTGTTGCCGGACGTGGAAGCGGAGGGATCATCAAAGGGGCGATAGTACTGGGAGAGCTCATCCTCGCCATTGCCCGTGTTGTTGCCGCCCGAGGAGTTGCCATTGTTTGAATTGGGGCCACCCTCGTTGCCCGACATCTCCATGTCGATCTGCTCGGGTTCGTCGAGGAAACGTTGCTTCATCAGCGATCGCCTGTGAGGAAATCAGAGGGTTTAATTAAAGTTTAAATTAAAAATTAGAAACTCACTTGAAGTTCCGCTTGGGATACTGATTCTCCAATATATCCGTTGCCGTTGCGGGCGGTGAGCTGGCCCGCATGCATTTTGTCACCTCTAGCGTGTCCTCGGTGATCGGATCCAGCCCGACCTTGACTCTGTACTCGTTCTTGAGATTCTTGAGGACATCCATGCCACCTAAGCCCAGCAAGGACACCTTCCACAGTAGCAGCACAACCTTTTTCATCGGAAACTGCGGAGCAGCGCCGCTACAAAAGCGCGTAATCATCCCCAGCAGCTTGACGGCGAGCAACTCACCATCGGGGAGCGGACTATTTATCTCCTGGACAAAGGATTCGGCGAGTTGTATGTAATCCTTGCTGACCTTCTCACGCTCATCGCGAATCGTCTCTGTGATGATGTACAGTACAGAGAGAATGACTCGTATATCTGTGGAATCGACGAGGGTGACATTGGTGATCTTCACCGCCACAATGTCGGGGGAGCAGGCAGTTTCGATCTCCATGTTGAGCAAATCAATGAACGAGGAGAACACGCCCAGCTGATAGAGGACGATTACGTTGTCTCGTGTATTCTGATGCTGTTCCTCATCCGATTGCACCTCGGCCCAGCATCCTTGCGCCAGATAAAGGATGCAGCGTGCCGCCTGCATGCGAAACGATCGATCGGACACCTCCAATTGATCGACCAGTTTCATCACAATGCTCCGCTGCGAGGCGGCATCCTGTTTTTGCCAATTCGGTGGCAAATCGTACAGTTCCATTTGATCCTCGAACGCTTTCACATTCATTTGGAATTCACTGAACTCCGTGTAACTGTAGAGTTCGGCGATCTCATTTTGATAGCTATCTACATCCGCATAGATGAAATCCAAATCGGGGCCATCGCAGTTGGCGTCCACGTCGTGAGTATCCTGCTCGAACGAGTTGTTTATTGATGAAAGCATCATTTAGAGGCTGTTCCTATAACTCTCTATGTGTGTGTTAGTTTCTGTGTGTCTGTGTAAATGTGTGGTACGTATGTATGTGTGTATATATATGTTTGGAAATGTGTATCCTTGTGCAGGCAGTACGTCTGCGAGGAACACGCCTTCTCGTCACTACACTTCGCGAATGGAGCGCATAATACTATTTATGTGTTAAACACTGCATTTCACTATTAATTTTGCAAACATAATTATTAAGCCTATCACATATACCCAGCACAAAAGAAAAATTTACAAGTGTGACCAGCGCGCTTTCGCTTTGGCCTAAGTATCACATATGCAGTTCTATCCGATAGTTAATTTTTAGAACAGCTGTTCTGTAATGGGCTCTGTTACGATTCCGGTTAACATCTGTAAGATAGAATTTATTGCGGTATTTGCTGAATTTATTTTAAACTAATATGCTATCTAGGTAATATTATTATCAACTCATTGTATCAGATGTTATCAAACTAATAATGGCACTCACAACATTGCAGAAAAAACATAAATTGTTATCGAGTTACGCCCGCTGGCACCACTATATATTTGGGTTCCCGAACAATACCGGCCTCAGTTTTTCTTTGAGCTTTCGAACATAAATATAATAAAATAAGTAAGCAGCTGCATTTTTATCCAAAGTTATCACAACACATATCTGAAGTACAGTGGGCATCATAAATGAGTGGACGAAGTGTATAGATCGGTTGATTGGCATTTGCTGCTGCCTACTGTTGTACTTTGTACCCTTCTGCGAGTTCATATCATCGTGAGATTGCAGAATTTGTGGCGGCCACAGTTACCATCATCTGCAAACATAGATTCACTTTTTGTCCCTCTCCGTATATATATTATTATTATTATGTGTATCGAAAGTAAAATTGTGAAATTGTTGTTGTGAATTGGCATTTGCATTTGCATTTTGTATTCTGAAAGAAAATGGCCGGTCGTTCTTTGGTGTCCTTTATGATAGGTGCTCTGGCCACAGCCTTGGGCACTTACATCTACATGCACTACGACAAAAATTTCCTTCTACTATAGCTATAAAGAGTTTGAATTTGTTTGCATGCTCAATTAATGTGTCTTAAATTTAATTTAAGTGCTTAGTTGTTATTCTAATTTTTAATCAATTATCATATTTCTGGCAGTATTCATGTTCGGGTGACCACTGTACTGAATGCTGAGTCATCGGCAATGTTGTTGTGGACTTTCATGAATTATTTGTTTATGGTTTAAGTAAAGGCAATTTTTTTTTCGAATCATGAGCGACTAATAAATTATATTAGATGCGTATTGATTTCAGGCGCTGGTCGCAAATTGATATTAGATATGAATATCAGGCACATTAAAAGCATTGGCCAACAAGCAATCAGGTGCTTCAGGGTCTCAACACTAACAACGCGTAACTTTGGAGCATTTGCCGGGAATCAGTTGGGCCAGTTGAGTCCTCGCTACTGCGTTGTGCTTTTGCCATTTGTCGCCGTTGGCAGCAGTGTTAATTGCAGTGCTGCGGAATCAGCAACGAAGAAACAACAATACTCAACAGCAGCTGCCGTGAGTAGTTGTTTTTTTGTGTTTTTGTTTGATAGTAGTAGTTGTTCTTGTTATTCGACTAACACTCTAGCTTGTTACTAACCCCTGTGCGCCTTGCTTCGAAGCTTTTTGGCCTTTGTTTTAATCTAAGTTCTGTTTCTGTGCCTGCTTGCCGATCTCTATCTTTTGCTGTTTGCTTTTAACTAATCAATATGTTAATGGTATTTTTCAGCTCGACATGTCTAACAAAGATTACAAGAACGCAGCGTCCATTTACGAGTTCAAAGTAAAGGACACCTATGGCAACGATGTCTCCCTGGAGAAATATAGGGGTCAAGTCCTCTTGGTTGTGAACATCGCCTCCAAGTGTGGCTTAGCTAAAAATAACTATGCGAAATTGACCACTCTGAAGGAGAAGTTTGGCGAACGTGGATTGACTATTCTAAATTTCCCATGTAATCAGTTTAACTCTCAAATGCCGGAGGCTGATGGTGAGGCAATGGTCTGCCATCTGCGCGACGCCAAGGCGGACATTGGCGAGGTCTTTGCCAAGGTATTGTTTGTTAATCTCCTTTAGTAATTTGCAAATAATAACTAATCGATTCTGTCTCCACAGGTTGATGTGAATGGCGATAATGCTGATCCTCTTTTCAAATACTTGAAGGCCAAACAATCCGGCACATTGGGCAGCGGCATCAAGTGGAATTTCAGCAAGTTTCTGGTGAACAGGGAGGGCATCCCAGTCAACCGTTATGCACCCACCACCGATCCCATGAGTATTGCCAAGGATATTGAGAAATTATTGTAGATCTCGACATGTTTAGTACATAAGCATTATATAGCTCATCCTTACAGCTTTTGTCGCACCAAAATTGTTGGCTTTGTTTTTGGCATACAGCCTAGTTCTGTAGCTCTGTGCACAATCAGTGCATGTTTTTTTAAATGTATTTGTATTATGGTTTCTATTCCTTAACACGCTCTTTAATAAACGCAATCTAATGAATTATATTATGGACTTATTACATATATCAAGCACAAAATAAAACATTACAAGTGTGGCCAACGCGCTTTCGCTTTGGCCTAAGTATCGCATATGCAGTTCTATCCGATAGTTAATTTTTAGAACAGCTGTTCTGTAATGGGCTCTGTTACGATTCCGGTCAACATCTGTAAGATAGAATTTAGTGCGGTATTTGCTTAATTTTTTTTAAAGTAATATGCTATCCACGTAATATTATTATCAACTCATTGTATCAGCTGTTATCAATTTCTTACTAAATTACAAAAACATCAAATGCTAATGGTACTCACAACATTGTAGAAAAGTTAGAGATAACATAAATTGTTATCGAATTACGCCCGCTGGCACCACTATTTATTTGGGTTCCCGAACAATACCGGCATCAGTTTTTCTTTGAGCTCTCGAACATAAATATAATAAAATAAGTAAGCAGCTGCATTTTTATCAAAAGTTATCACAACACATATCTGAAGTACAGTGGGCATCATAAATGAGTGGACGAAGTGTATAGATCGGTTGATTGGCATTTGCTGCTGCCTACTGTTGTACTTTGTACCCTTCTGCGATTTCATATCAGCGTGAGATTGCAGAATTTGTGGCGGCCACAGTTGCCACCATCTGCAAACATAGATTTACTTTTTGTCCCTCTCCGTATATATATTATTATTATTATGTGTATCGAAAGTAAAATTGTGAAATTGAAATTGTTGTTGTGAATTGGCATTTGCATTTGCATTTTGTATTCTGAAGGAAAATGGCCGGTCGTTCTTTGGTGTCCTTTATGATCGGTGCTCTGGCCACAGCCTTGGGCACTTACATCTACTTAACCATGCAAGTAATTACACACATACGTAAACTCTTTGTCACGCAATACGACAAAAATTTCCTTCTACTATAGCTATAAAGAGTTTGAATTTGCTTGCATGCTCAATTAATGTGTCTCGTGGACAGGGAGGGGCAACGGTAAATCCAATTGACGATATATCACACGCACATGTGTTATTGGCCGAATACATTACCATTTACAGTGGTCCTTCGAAAATTGTCGACTCCAGTCATTATTGTAATTTAATTTCGAAATCACGTAAACTTGTATTAAATTAATTTAAGTGCTTAGTTGTTATTCTAATTTTCAAGCAATTATCATATATCTGGCAGTATTCATGTTCGGGTGACCACTGTACTGAATGCTGAGTCATCGGCAATGTTGTTGTGGACTTTCATGAGTTATTTGTTTTTGGTTTAAGTGAAGGCAATTTTTTTTGGAATCATGAGCGACTAATAAACTATATTAGATGCGTATTGATTTCAGGCGCTGGTCGCAAATTGATATTAGATATGAATATCAGGCACATTAAAAGCGTTGGCCAACAAGCAATCAGGTGCTTCAGGGTCTCAACACTAACAACGCGTAACTTTGGAGCAATTGCCGGGAATCAGTTGGGCCAGTTGAGTCCTCGCTACTGCGTTGTGCTTTTGCCATTTGTCGCCGTTGGCAGCAGTGTTAATTGCAGTGCTGCGGAATCAGCAACGAAGAAACAACAATACTCAACAGCAGCTGCCGTGAGTAGTTGTTTTTTTGTGTTTTTGTTTGATAGTAGTAGTTGTTCTTGTTATTCGACTAACACTCTAGCTTGTTACTAACCCCTGTGCGCCCTTGCTTCTAAGCTTTTTGGCCTTTGTTCTAATCTAAGTTCTGTTTCTGTGCCTGCTTGCCGATCTCTCCCGTTTGCTGTTTGCTTTTAACTAATCAATATGTTAATGGTATTTTCAGCTCGACATGTCTAACGGAGATTACAAGAACGCAGGGTCCATTTACGAGTTCAACGTCAAGGACACCCATGGCAACGATGTCTCCCTGGAGAAGTATAAGGGTCAAGTCGTCTTGGTGGTGAACATCGCCTCCAAGTGTGGCTTAACCAAGAATAACTATGCGAAATTGACCACTCTGAAGGAGAAGTTCGGTGAACGTGGATTGACTATTCTAAATTTCCCATGTAATCAGTTTAGCTCTCAAATGCCGGAGGCTGATGGTGAGGCAATGGTCTGCCATCTGCGCGACGCCAAAGCGGACATTGGCGAGGTCTTTGCCAAGGTATTGTTTGTTAATCTCCTTTAGTAATTTGCAAATAACTAATCGATTCTGTCTCCACAGGTTAATGTGAATGGCGATAATGCTGATCCTCTCTTCAAATACTTGAAGGCCAAACAAACCGGCACATTGGGCAGCGGCATCAAGTGGAATTTCACCAAGTTTCTGGTGAACAGGGAGGGCATCCCAATCAACCGTTATGCACCCACCACCGATCCCATGGACATTGCCAAGGATATTGAGAAATTATTGTAGATCTCGACATGTTTAGTACATAAGCATTATATAGCTCATCCTTACAGCTTTTGTCGCACCAAAATTGTTGGCTTTGTTTTTGTCATACAGCCTAGTTGTGTAGCTCTGTGCACAATCAGTGCATGTTTTTTTAATTGTATTTGTATTATGGTTTTTATTCCTTAACACGCTCTTTAATAAACGCAATCTACTGAATTATATTATGGACTTATTGTTAACTTACATCCAGGATGGCCAGTCGCGCGAGCCGATAGAGCTTGGCCACGATGTTCACGTTCATAAGATTGCCGGCATTCCTCAGCAAATTGTGTGGTATCCAGGCCATGTCATATTCGGGATTCGTCATAAAAAAAAATATTTATACATATATATCGTATCGGTGAATTTTGAAGTTTCTAATTTGATAATATGGCATTTGTTATGTGGATAGAATAGATTCCTGTGAATTTTGTGTTTTTTTTTTTGGTTTTTGTTTATTTATTTAAATAATTATGTATTTTTTGGGTGCAATTAATCATTAAATTAATTAGTATTTATTATTGTTTATATAAGGTTCATATATATTTATACGTATATATATATATATATAGATATATATATAATTTATATATCGACTTTGTTTTCGCAATTAGTTTTCATGTTTTGCTTGGTTTACACGCCCGCCTTAAAACCGTTATTTAACCATTCTCTTCATTTCGTCTACTAACGCCTACTGAGTGCTTTTTCTTTCATTTAGTTCAACTCGTAAATTTGTTTTTATTTCTTTTTAAACATATACACACACAATTGTTATTGATTTTATTACTGTTACATACATAATATATATATATCGTATTCCGTTTTTGGGGTTAAAAATGAAAAAAAATATATAATCGTAACGCTTTTCTATTTACTGCACAATAAAACACAAAAAACACTAACTGTCGCTAGTTAGAATATTAGTTATTAGTTAAGTTTTTAGTCATACGTTTGTTTGTTAATGTTTATATGCATATGAGGTGTGTGTGTGTGTGCGTGTGTGTGAATTGGTGTTTTGTGTGTGTGTTTATGTATTTGTTGTTGTATTCATTGTTGAACAAAACTGTATAAATTATTAAGCAATTGGCGACATATTTATACACGCTACGAATATTGCTAAAAATACCTGCACATTTGTTTTGAGTGTTTTTATTTTTTGTTTATCAATTTTTTTTATGTTGTTCTTTCCCTTTTTATGTATTGTTCAATTCATTTTAATTTGGTGTCCTTTTGGGGCAGGTGCTTGATTTTATGTTAATAAATATGTATGTATTTATTTTGTTATTAAACAAGTCAATTACATTCAGTAAGTAGGTGCTTATTATGGCTTACTTACTTGCCGAAATGCTTGTCAATACGACTTTTGTGAATGCTCTTTAATTTTTATTAGTGTATGGCATATGAAGTAATCATCCCTATATATATAGTTAAATAGTTTAGTATATGCATTTATGTATGCTCTAATTAATTCCGTTTTTTTTTTTTTGTTTTTGTTTTTTGGTTTTTGCTTGTAAATGAATAGCCAAATATAATTTTATTTATAACATTGAAATATACATATATAATTTCTTTAGCTGTTTTGTTTGTCAAATTAAATATATAGACATAATTAACAAATTGTGTGACAAGCGCTTAATTTAAATCGTTGAACTGTTTTGGTTTACATTTTTTCTTAGTTTTTCTTTCTGGCTTTCTCCAAATCTGCTGAATTTTCTTTAACTGAAAATTGCAAATCATTATTTATTGTATATTTTTGCTAAATGTGGTTTTTGTTTTATTTCATTTGACTACTACGTTTTGCGTTTTAAATATGTTGCACATTAAACTTGTATGTATACATTTATTTAAATTTATTTCTAAATAATTAGATTGTTGTTCTGCTTTTCAGTTTTTCTCGTTATCTTTATCTATACTCTTTTTTTTTTTTTTTTTTGGATTATACACTTCAAATATGTTTGGTTTTTTGTTTTTGGGGGTATCCTTTATCCTTTTATGCAGGAACAAAAGCTTACATTTTGTCTACAGCAAAATTTTGCTTAAGCTTTTTGTTCCGAAAGTCATGTTTTTGCCTTTATTTTATAGTCTGAAGAAACTGAGTTCAAAGAGCTGCGAATGCGAACATTTGGGGAAGCAACCTGAACCTTGCCCAGCGCTGGCGCTCCTTGTTGCCAGCACAGAGAGATGTTAAGTACAATTTATATATATATATATATATATATAGCTTTTTCTTTTATTCGTATATACATATATATATATAGTAATTTTTATATATAAGTATATGCATGAAATAATGTAACCATAAACAAATTAGCAACAACTTTAATTTGTCCGGAGCGTCTTTTTTAGTTTTGTATTATATTTATTATTAATGTTATGAGTCATAATTTACTTAAAATGTTTTATTTTTTTTTTTGTTTTCAGCATTCTCTCAATTTTGAATGCCATCGTTTTTAGTACAAGCTTTACGTAGAAATTTTATTTTGTTTGCAATTCTCGAAATTTTTTTTCTAGTTCAACTGAGTTTGTAGTTTTTTTTTTAATATTTTTTTTTTTTGTGTTATTATTTGTAATCAAGAAACGGTCGTCTGGTGTCCAGATTTACTTATGCGCCGCCGTGATCCGATTTGGCTACGACTCCAGCTCCAGCCCCGGCTCCATCATCGACTAGCGCCGATTGTCCTCCAGCGGGTGGCTGCTGTTGCGGCGGCGGTGGTGGCATATACTGCGGATACTGTGGGTACTGCGGCGGCTGCTCGCCCCCTATGAGGCCTAGTTTATCTGTGAGTGTGGTGTGGTTGTGTGTCAACAAAGAGAGAGATAGAGAAGGGCAAGAGTAAGTCAACCAGCAGATGAATGAGTTTCTTTTTTTTCTTTTTTGATTTCTTTGACAAATTACATTGATACGATAATAATACACGATAATACGTATACGGTAAATATATATTTATATATATATATAATACACTTCAATGGACTTTGGAGTATTGTATAAGCATATTGATTAGAGCTGCGTCCAATGCAACTCCAAAATATTTACAACTAATTATACAAGCTGATTCTAAGCGTAGAAATTTTCAATGTTTCCCAAACCGGCTCGCATATTAGTCTGAATTCGTTGCCCTCTTAAGCTGTTTGGTGCATTAAAACTGAGGTAAATTGTCCAGATATGGAAAATATATGTACAGTGGCGGACACCTTATTTGAAGCAAGGTCAAAGAAAAAAAGTAATTGCCTGCCATAAGCTACTCATTCATTATTTTTCAAAAATTCCAAAGACAGATGATAGGTATATGTATTAACCACCAATATGAATGGATGACCCCCATAAACTGGGGTTTCCCCACCTGCTAGGTAGAATTATAAAAATGTTGCCTACTTTAAGGTGCAGTTTTCATTTGGATCAGTCTAAATAAAATAATATATTTTCCGTGTAAAAACTTAAATAAGGATGTTAATACTTAGTATTATATCCTTTAGCCTTAATTACTTCCCTTAACCTATTATTCATGGAAGCTACCAGCTTCCTGGTAGCTTCTGGGCTGATTTTGCTCCACTCTTCCCGCAGAGCATTTTTGAGGTCTTCTTTGCTGGATATGCTTGTGCTTCCGGATGTTATTTTCCAGCAGAGCCCACAAATTCACAATGACATTTAAATCTGGAGACTGGGCCGGCGGAATTATCATGTGGGGGCAGTTCCTGTTGAGCCAGGACTGTACTATCTTGGCCTTATGCTTGGGATCGTTGTCCTGGTCAAGCCGGAAAGTACGTCGGATTCCTAGCTTCTCGGCACTTTGGAGTAAATTTTCCTTTAGTATGTTGAAGTACACATTCGTGTCCATTGTTGTTCCAAAAATCACAAAATTCCCGAATCCGGCTGACGAGATACATACACATGAAATGTCACTTCCTCCACCATGCTTGACTGTTGCCTTTACGTGTTTGGGATTCAGCTCAGTGTTGGGCTGTCGCCACTCATAACTCCGTCCGTCCGAGTCAAATATGCTGAATTTGGACTCATCTGCAAATATAACAGTGTTCCAGAACTCCAGATCCTTGTCCAAGTGGTTTTGGCGAACGTCATCCAAGTCCCTTTATTTTTCACGCTTATAAATTGCTTTTTCCGTGGAACTCGGGCATTAAAGTCATGTGTCCGCAGAAACCTGAGCACAGTTTCCACACAGCACTTTTTCCCCAATTCATCCTGCACCTGTGGAGCCACTTTTGGAGCCGATAGCTTGGGAGATCCCCTTATTATCCCGGTGATCCCTTGCTCCTCCTCTACGGTGAAAATCTTGTTTGGTGCCATTCTGGCCTTGCCCTTAATCCGATTGGCGTCGACGAAGCGCCAAATGATGATATTCACAGTTGAGTTGCTCAGATTGACCATTTCAGCTATTTCGCGAAATGAATATCCGCTTTTGTGGTGTTCCAGGATGAATTTCCGTTGCGCAATGGTAGTCCGTTTGTCCATAGTCCTTGTTGGCTTATTGCACCCGAGATGCAGGATGAAACTAAACTGACTACGAAGGATTGGTCTATTTATAACGAAAATACTCAACTTTAGGTAAAAAATCCGGGTTTTATGGCACCAAGGTGTCCATAATGTACCTGCTCCAAAAAAAAATTTCCCAAAAAAAAGGGGTACTTTTTTACATAGTCCTACCTAGCAGGTGGGGAAACCCCAGTGTATTGGGGTCATTTATTAATTTTGGTGGTTAATATATGTACCTACGATCGGTCTTTGGAATTTTTGAAAAATAATGAATGAGTAGCTTATGGCAGGCAATTACTTTTTTTCTTTGACCTTGCTTCAAATAAGGTGTCCGCCACTGTATATGTATACAAGGGCGTACGTAGCATTTCACAAAGGGGAAGGGAGTTTGGGGATAGTAGTTTTAGAACTATACCCGACGGTTCGAAATGTTAAAGTTTTGGTAAGTAGTCGAAAATATCGATTAAATTCTAATTAATTAACTACAATTTGGCATCTAGATTCACACTGCTTTTAAGTCTAAAAATATTATATCCCAAAAATGTATGATATTTAAATTTCAGCGGGTTTACTTTGATCTGCAACGATCTCTGATCTTCGGCATGCTTAAGATATTAGGTTTATTGGATAATAGGATCTTTGGGTTCCTCTGCCTCCCCCTCATCATGTACGCCCTTGCATGTATATATTTAAACAACAACACCAATAATAAACAAATATTTGTAAACGATAATGAAATTTGCGCACGATAACTTGAACTCAACACGCATGCAGATAAAATGATAATCGATTACATATCGATAAGCTGTCATGTTAATTTTTTGCTGTTGCTGTTGCTTACAGTGTTCGTTAATGGTTATTATATTTTTTGAAAGTGTAAAATGTTTTTGATTCTGGTTCAAATTGCTGTTGTTATTGTTGTTGTTATTGTTGTTGTGCTGTTGGGTGGTTCTTTTATTGTTGTTGTTCTGGTTGTTGTTGATTGGTTTTGTGAGCGTTTTTTAATTGTCCTGTCGCCACGTCATCTGTCGGACTCGGTGGTTCATCGGTCAATTTCTCAGCCAATGGAGTTTTCTCGAGTGTCGTTGGTGGTTCGGATTTGAGTGTGTGGTGTGGTGGTGCTGATGCTGATGCTGGTGCTGTTTCTGGTGCGGATGCATGAACCTGCTGCAAAGCAGGAGGTGGAGAAGCAGCAGCATCATCCGACATGAAAGGTTCTACGAAAAATTTGTGAATATGCAACATTTTTTGGTTTTTTGTTTTGTTTTTTTTTTTTCGATACAGTACAAGCCATTAAAGTAGTACCACTTTATCATAATTACTTAAAATGTGTTTAAGTGTGTGTGTGTGTGAGGGTGAGTGTATGTGAGCGGTCAATAATTAACAAATGAAAAGTAGCTGTTAAATGATTTGTGCGCCTAGCAATAATATTTGAATTTTGAAATATTTTGCTTGTTTTTACCTCAAAAAATGATAAAATTTACGTGAATTTCATTTAGGTAATTGTTTCTTAGATTGTTAAACAGATTAAACATAAAGCTAAGTGCTTGCACAAATTATTTTTCTTCGTCTTTCTCTGTAAATTGGTGGAGAAAAAGTTTGGTGAGTGTAACAGTAATTATGGGCGTGGGTGTGGGTGTGGTTGTAGATTTTTGGGCGTGGATTAAGTGTTAGAAAATTTTCGGTGTTGTGTAGAGGAAAAAATTGTAACGATGAAAACATTTGAAAATCATATTAAAAACTTATAGAAAAATTGTAGTACTTTATGCGTTTTGCTGTTGGACCTGAGTTTGAATTATGTTTCAGCTACGTTTTTAGGAGGTTTGAGTATGTTACATAAAATGTCTATCGAAACAAAATCAAATATAAACTTTTAACGAAACACTAGACAAACCACAAAGATTACGGATTAACGGATTTACGGGTTACGCTATAACTATATATGTGTATACATATAGTATCCCAACACAATATGAACCAAAATAGTTCCTACAAATTACGGGTACAAATGAGTAAATCGTTTAACTTTCACTAGTGAATGATTAACCACACTCGAATTACTTGGTTAGCGGACAGGGGTTGATTCAGGGTAAGCTGCTTTTCAAAAACATATCAACCCAAACACATATAAACACACATATACAATGATACGATAATTATTACAACTTATAAAGAAAATAAATAAACAAAAACAATAACAATACATGACCTTAATACAAAATTACCGAACCTGGTGCTGTATGGTATCGTATGGAACCAGATGATGTTGAAGTTTTTTTTTTAGCTAGGTAATATTCATTTTTTTTTTTTTTGTTGAATCGCATGATATGCTAAGTACATTTGGATGCTAGTTTGCTCGATGGATCGTTCGTTATTTGCGAATGACAACAATTTTGGGGGAGAATTTTCGTTTTGGCGTCAATTTCAAATTCAGTACAGCAAGCGAACGATCATCAAATGACTGATTGTTGGGTTGATTTTTGTTAGCATTGCATTTGTTGTAACTAAGTTACTAATTAGTAGTAGTTTCTTATAACTATATATATATTTGTTTTTTTTTTTTAGCAATCTACATAAAGTTACCTAGAGAAAAAAACGGTGACGGAATAAAAAAAATACAAATAAATTTAGTTTTTGTGTGTAGTTCAAAATTAACGCAATTTAGGCTAAAAAGAAGTTTTCAGTTGTACTATTCAAAATCAAATGTAAATAAAAATGATATAAATATATTTTTTCTGGGATTTTATTGGATAGAGTGGAGTTGAATGTATGTATGTGTGTGTAAGATTGGTTGATTGTGTATTGTGGATGTGTATTGGAAACGACATAGGAATTTCCGCACGAAGAACTTACTTGCAATAATGCCAACGATGACCAGTCCAATAACGCCCATGATGATCATCATCTGTAAGTGAATTGTGTTAGAATCTTTGATTTAAAAATATGGTTTGGGTAATAAGTGACCTTCAAGTTCTGCAACCAGAATTTTCGTTTTAGCTTGCCCGCCTGCTGCTCGAACTGAGAGGCACCCTGTTGCAAGGCATCGGCACGATCATCCAGCTCCGACAGTTTGGCATCACGTTCCAGCACCTTCTCCACGTTCGTGCGCATTATGTCCACGACCTGTATAACAGAGAGAGAGAAACAGAGGTAGAGAGGGAAAAATTGAGTCAGAGCATGTCTTGTGTTTTTTTTTCTTTTTATATTATTAGTTGTGCTTACCTCATCGACTTGAGCCTGCGTCTGCTGCAAGCGCTTTTGTGCCGCAATTTGCTGGGGATTGCGTGGTCCCCCAACAATCTCACCATCAGCACCCTCGCCCGCCGGTGGGCCATCGGCTGGGGGTGCATCGCCAACTGGTGCAGCATCCGCCCTGCGGAGCCACAGAGAAAGACGTATTTATCCCCATTAGTCATTAATAATAAGCATTCAAAAAAATATAGCTAAAATTGCTAGTCAACTCCCCATGGAGCTCTCAAATTAAGTAACTGGGATGCTCAAAGGGTTTGTATCTTGTTACGCTCATGAGATGTGGTTTCAACATTACAAAAGACAGATATCTATATATGTATATGTGTATGTATGTGCGCGTGTGTGTGTGCTACACAAAGTGCTCGATTTCTAGCCGGGCTCTACTCATGAACCATTTGGAGGAGCTGGGCACTTACGATTCCTTGTTCTTGTCTTTCTTGCCCATTCTTATTAGGCGGCGTATATAAAGATAATAATATCAACATAATAATGAAATAAATATACTTGTAAATCCTTAAAATAGAAAATAAATAGCATACTTATTTGGGTTAAGAGTGCACTGTTAATAACACAGCTAAAAATTAAAAAAAAGTTAACCGTTTCATTTGCACGACTGAGTCATGATGAGGGCACGAGAACTTGTCTTTATCGATTTTGCGGTACGGTTGTGGGAAATTGCCATGTGATGCGACGTATACGGACATCTGTACGGACATTTGGCTGCTTCTATTTGCCTTGCCAACAACAACCAATTATGGCAACACAAACAGCGATAATTTGCCATCGTCATATTGACAATAGTAATGTATTATTTGGTCAACTATTGTTTTTTTTTATATATGTCTTCCGTTTTATTGTGTGTACACAAATAGCAGTTCTTTTGTTGGCGCGTACGATAGAAAGATAAATCAATAATTTCCATTACTTACATTGTTTTTTCTGTTTGGTTGTGCTGCTGTTCCTTTTGTTATTACAGCCGCTGCTGCTATCGCTGTCGATTTTGTTGTTGTATTGACAAATTTGAACGTCGAACTGAAAGTGCGATGACGGCTGCGACTTTGTTGTCCGTGTCCGTGTGTTCAGTATCCCGTTGACCTTTTTCTATATATGCACTTGCAAAACGTCTTTCACTTGAGAGCGTGGGTTATGGATGGGGAGGCGAGTGGGGCGTGCTTACTCGGTGCAGCACAACTTTTCGCTATTCGTTGTTTTTGTTATCGATGGCTAAGCTCTCTCCTCTCTATCTCGCTGACCGACCGTAAAGCACTGCTCTCTCAGGCGCTCTCCTTCTCTCTCTCTTGCTTGGCAGCTATTCGTCAATGAATTTGGCGCTCTCAACGGCCTCTCAACGCACACGCACACAGACAAACACACGGCTCCTCCTCAGCTGTGGCGGGGGCACTGGCAGGAAGGCAGATGCGAGAGAGTGTGTGTGTCTGAGAGAGAGTGTGTATATGTGCGGATACCAATTGCCACGACGACTTGGCTTTTGCAGCAGCAGCAGCGCTTCAGTGAAGGAATCTTCTGTGGCTTTTGCGTTCGTTCGCAACTGTTTTGTGGGGTAGAGTATATAAATAGTTGTAACTATTTTTAGTATGTATGCGAATGCTTATGCGTTATGTTTATTCTAGATCGAATGGCGGCTTCAAATGAATTAAGCACGCTCACACACACAAAACTTGTCTGAATGCCTCTACAGTTCCTCATACTTATGTACATATATATGTATATACAAATATTAAGCAGCAAAATATTGTTGCATACACCCAGGAGCACGTTAAAGCACTTTTAAATCTTTATTTTAATTCATACTTTGTAAATGGCTTTTCAAATTGGCAAATAAAATTTGCTCTTGCACGGCAGAAAAATCAATGAAATTTTTACACAACACCATTTGTTGGTTTTCGGCAAATTTTCAAAGCATTCCTTTTTAATAATTGCTGCAACTATTTTAAAGCTTTAATCTATGCACTTAAGTCGTCGCAGCACTTATTTCAAATTGAAATAATGTGTATAGTTTTTTGAATAATAAATGAATTAAAATTTACGCAGCACAATGAAAATTTTCACTTACGACGTTTTTGAGCCAACTGCGAAAACTTGCAGCTTTCCTAACTGTTATGTGTATTTGTGGAAAAAGCTCACTGAATAAGGACGAGACCGAAAGCTTCGGAGTGACAAAAAGTATCGAGTAGCTTTTATTTCTAATAACGAGTACGAGTTTTTGGGTGGAAGATAAAAAGGTGGCTTCACAAAGGTTTCCTGAACTTGGTCTGTATCCAAACACGATACATTTTGAGGCAACGCCCGCGATTCACCTGCAATCTCCTGTCCACCATAAGCTGCTCCTCCACCAGACCCACCTTGGTGAACATGTCTCGCAGCTCTTGCTCCGTAAAGAAATACACCATAGTTCCATCGCCGCGCACATAGAAATTATCCTCCAGACACTTGCCGCTCTTGAAGCGCAACTGCGCCAGATCGTAGCGTCCATAGTCTCGAAACACGAGCAGCCCACCAGGCTTGAGGTAGCGATAACAATTCTCCAGCACACGTTGCATTTTCGATGGTTCAATGGCCGACAAAACAAAGATCATTACGATAATGTCCTGGGAGTTGGCCTCGAATGGCACCTGCCACTTTTCTTCTGTGGCATCCATAACAAACACCTCGCAGCGTTTGCCATCGAATTGCGGCTGACTGCGTAAGATTTCGATAGCACGTTCCGAGAAGTCACAACCATAAACCTTGAGCTGAGACTCGCAGCTGTACTGAAGCAAGGGTAGGATAGTGTTGCCAACACCGCAGCCCAACTCGAAGATGCTGCGTGGCAGGGATTGCTCTTCGGCGGACATGGGTGCCAGCTCTGGAAACTCTGTGAAGAGCCAATGGCGATCCTTGAAAAATCGATTATCGTGTATGCCATAGAAAGAATCCCAGAACTTGGGCGCATCGGTTTGAAAACGTTCTCGCTGATCCTCGCTCATTTTCACGGTCGAATTCAGCTCGACAGCCGCCTGAGCAGCTTGCTCTTGCTCCGCATCCCATTGCACGTGATCCCTGTTGAGCACATTTTAGTGAGAGAGTACTCATTAGTTGTTAAATTCAGTATATACCATGCATTAAACTCGAACACCTCGCGCGCATCGCTGAGTATTCGTTGGCCAGCTCCGCTCGGTTTTTTGCGCTTGCGGGTGTGTTCCCAAGTTTTGCTACTTAGATATTTACCAGGCGTTGTGCTTGAACACATCGGCATCGTCCTGAAGCAGACGTGTACCAAACTGCGGCCGCTTCTCATTGTCAATGCTATCATCTAAAGGCAGAATTGTTTCACTCATCTCAGAATAAATTCACGTTGTAAACAAACAATCGCGTTGCGATTTCGACCATATGGTGCGTAGCGTGGCCAGACTGTCAAAATCGTAGCATGTGGCAGCACTACTTGAGTTGTTGTCTATCGGCAGGCCACCACAATCTATCGGTTAGTATAACAAAACCGCAAAATAATTTTTGTTGTATTCGTTGTTGCTTCCTGCAGCAAATTGAAATAAATAAATACGTTCAAAGAAAAGCACCAACAGATTGCAATTGCAAATTGCCAGCAAACTTTAAATTGTGGTGCGTGCAATTAAAGAAAATCGAAAACCATACTTTTCAAAATGATGAACGAGGCTGCTGCACTGGCAAACATGATACCCTACGACACAATTGGACTCTACGAACAGCCCAAGCCCCGTTTCATCTTTAAAATGCCACGGGTGGTGCCAGACCAGAAGTCAAAATTCGAGAGCGATGAACTCTTTCGTCGCTTAAGTCGCGAGAGTGAGGTACGCTATACGGGCTATCGAGAGCGCAGTATTGAGGAGCGTCAGGTGCGTTTCATGAACGGCTGTCGTGAGGGGCATACAGAGGCCAGTTTTGTGGCATCGGGCACAAATCTGCAGCTGGTGTTCAATGCCAATCAGAATCCGTACCTGCACGACAAGGAGTGCGACTTTGACAAGGAGCACGGCAAGGTGCACATCAAATCCTATTTCATCATGAACGGTGTGTGTGTGCGCTTCCGCGGCTGGCTGGATCTGGAGCGTCTGGATGGTGTCGGTTGTCTCGAGTACGATGAGCGGCGAGCCATGCATGAGGATGCCATTTTGCGGGATCAGATCGATCGCTATAATCAGCGGCTGCGCGATTTTGAGGATACCAAGCGCGCCTATCGCGACAATCGCCAGGACGAGATGGAGGCAGTGCGGCGGGGTGTCGCCTCCGGCGGCATTGGTGTCGGCGCCAGCATGTGGCGTCGTTAGTTGGACTTTTGGACGGCATCAGCGCCGTCACAACAACAGCAGCAGCACCAGCAGCAGCAGCACCAACTGCAGCAGCAGCATCATTATCATCAGCAACTGCAACAGCAGCACCAACTGCAGCAGCAGCAGCATCATCAGCAACAGCAGCATGAGACTCAATTCGCAAATACTCAATACTTTATGGAAAACTGAAGAATGCTCCAAACTAAAAACTAAAAAAACCCAACCTTGCCACCAAAATGCGAGATTTGATTACGGATCGGATTCGATGACTTTTAGATTCGCTCGAATATAAATTATATATTATTATATAAATTATTAGTACGCGCCTAGGCTTAGTATTAGTTTATAGTAAATTACTTAACGTATTCTTGTATGGTATTAAAACAAACATAACATTTTAATGTGAAATAGGTCTTACACATAAATATATATATATACACATATATATATATATATATATATATGAACACGAATAAAATTACGCATATTAATTCCGTGACGCAAAATTCTTTATTTACATATTGAGTAGCATTAAGTGAATCAAACTGAATGGAGAGGGTATATTCAATTTCATATGCAATTTGTAACGCTTCAGATTTGGACTAAATTCAAATCGAAAGCGGCTGCGACGAATCCAAGCTACAATTAAGAAAAACGATCAATTTGAATTTGAATTTGTGTCGATTTCCATTAAGATTATTATTTTTTATTGAATTGCGTTAACAATAGTTATAATTCTTATAAATAAAAAAGCTGATTAACATTTCATATGATGCATGATATTTATGTGTATGTAAATATATATTTTAAAAATAAATCAAAATACAATTGATGTTTTCAACGGAATTGCAGATTGGAAATGCGCAGGCCGATGCAATCCTTGCCAATCTGACTGACCTCGCAGACGGTGCAGATTTGTCCCTTGTACTGCGGATCATAGGCGGAGCCACAGAACGGACAGCTGACCTCGGGCTTGCCACGATACAACGGTTTCCAGCTGATGGCGCATATGTTGAACGGATTGAACTCCTCGTACTCCAATCGATGCTCATCGACGGGATTCACCTCGCACGCTTGAAGTATTTTGCGCACCTGCTGCGCCACCTCCGGCCGTGGAGCCAGCTCCAGCAGACGACGTGCAAACGATGCGCCCGTCTTATAATTCTTCAGCTTGAAGAACATATTCAGTGCAGTGCGCAGCGTGAGGATCTGATGGACTGGCTGCAGTTTGCAGTGTGTAAAATAGGCGGCCATTTCACAGAGACGCTTCTGCTCGTCCAGCGTTGATTTGGGCATGCCCTTGCGCACCGTTTCCATCTTGAGGCCAACAATATACTCGGCACAGATCTTGAGCAGCTGTTGGGCCTCTGCCGTGTCCAGTTTGGTTTCGACCACCAGCAGCGGTATACTAATCAATATGGAGTGGAACTTCTCGACGGCCTCGGTGAATTTGCCGGTTGTGGTCATCTGGTAGCCTGCCTGCAGGCGGGACACCAACTCATTCAATTTGATGCCCAACGCTGGCCGTTGTTGTTTTGGATTCGTTTCACCAAAATTGCGCAGTGGATAGCCGCTGAGGGATTGCAGATTGGGATTAGCTGTGTAGCTGGTGCGGGAACAGGCGTAGCTTTGCAGGAATAGTGTTTTGAAGGGCTTGAAATTGACGACGCCCAGCTGATCGTTGAGCAGACGGAAGGCGCTATTGAAGGCACCAGCCTTTACATGATCCAGCACCAGTGGCGAATTGTTGGCCCAGTGCTGGGCCGGTGATTGACCCTTGTTGGGCGCAGCATAATAGTTGCTGTCCAGCGCTGAGGCTTTGATCTTGGAGGCCAATTCCAAGGGCACGACGAGATCATCATCGCCCACATCCCAGCCGCCACCGCCGCCGCCCGATTCATCGTGGCCCTCATCATTGCTCAGCGCATCGTGCATCTCCTCATCGCCATCATCGTCCTCGCCCAGGCCAAGATCAGCATCAGCACCCCAGCCATCTCCGCCACCATTATGCTCGTCAAGAAGCGCCGCATCCGCATTGATGTTGAGCGCCTGGCGAGCTGTGGCACTGCTGCCCGCCCGCGTCACCATTGCGCCCTCAAAGAAGCCCTTCGAGACGGAGAGTAGCGGCCAATTGGTCTCCAGCTGCTGGATGGGCACAGGCGGTTGCAGAAGCTGTGCATTTGGATTCACCTCCGGTAAAGTGCTGCCCTCGCCGGTTATGTGGGCGCCCAGTGTCTCGGTGAGATCGTCCAGACCATGTGTGGCTGCTGTGAGATACGCCAGCGATAGCTGCCCACAGTTCTTGAGAATGCTCACGCGTTCCCGCACATCCCCAAGGAGCAGGGCGCCCTGATATTGCGCCGAAATATCCTTGCGTATCTCCGCAATCTTGTTCATCTTCTTGAGCTTCTCCAGATTGCCTGTGATTAGGTAGAGGAAACTCAGCTTATCAAAGTTCTTGGTGCGTTGATAGCACATCTCGACCACCTGATGATTGCCTTGGAGCAGAGCTGCCTGTCCCAGCCGATCCCAACAGTCCTTGTCGTCGAGTGCTTTGGCCGCCATCAAAGCAATCTCAATATTGCCACACTCCAGGGCCAGGCCAAAACGTGTCTTCTCATCCTTGACGAAATGCAGAGCCACCTCCGGATAGCCCTTCTGCTGCAGATACGCAATGATACTTTGACCGACGAGCCGGGCATTCCTCACCATGTGCAAGACTTCATCATATTTGCGCTGAATTAGGGCCAATTTGAATTTGTATTCCGTGGAATCGATGTGGAGCACACGAGTGCGACATTCCCGATCCAAACAGAACACCTGATTGCCCTTGACCCGTGTCAAATAGATGGGCAGATCCAGGGTGCGTATGATGCCATGATCTCCATTGGTGATGGCATATTTAATGTGATTACTGGTCGTATAGATGAAGACGCCAGATTCATCCCAGGCGCCCGACTTGACGCGACAATTCTCCTGCACGGTGCACAGATATTGCAGCCGGCGATCACAGATTGTCACCGAATGCTTGCAGAGCAGCGCCACCAGAGACATGTCCGGTGACCAGACTACATAGCGACACTTGGCCAGCTTAATGCTGCCAACGGAAACCAATCGTTGCACCTCGTACAGTGTCACATATTCGGGATCACGGATGAGCAGCATGCCAGTGCCGGCATAGAATATCTCCTCACAGAAGGTGGGTATCTTTTTGGTCACCTCGTTCTTGAAGTTCTTCACAACCAATTGCTGATTGCGATCGAGCACAGCGAAACGATTCCGTGCCACCCAAATGGCTGTGATGCCCGAGCTCCGCTTGCTATCCGATTCATTCTGGCGCTCGCTTTCACTATCCTTGGGTATCTGGCAGAGATCATAGGTGCTATTCTCCAGATTGTTGGTGCGCGTGCAGATGAGCACCGCATTCAGTGCCGGATTGTATGACATGCTGTACACGGGCGATTTGCCGGGACGCAGTTGCATCACGACTGTATCCTTCGTTGTAGAAAAGTCCAGTTTGCGCAGAAAACGATCCTTGACATAGTACAGCATATTGCCATGCACGGCATAGGCTGGGCGCTCGCGCTCCAGCTTAAAGACCACCATGCCTGCAAAGAAAAATATACCCAATTGGTATCGTTGCTAAAGATTGAGGGCTTCTCCACTTACCGGCATCGTGACCGGCTGCAAACAGATTCAGTGTGGGATGTGCGGCCATGATCCAGAAGCGTTCGTTGTCCCGCCGGAAGGTGAACAGGCATTGGCGCTTGGTCATGTCCCAGACGCGAATGCTGCGATCCTCGCCGTTCGAGATGATCAGATCCTGACGTGGATGGAACAGCACGCAGGACACATTGTTGTAGTGACCGCGGCACGTGTCCACCTCCCACGCCTTGTACTCGTTCATGCGCCACAACTTAACGAGGCGATCATCGGCACCGGACACAATCAGCGGCAGGGTGGGGTGGAAACTGGCCCAGTTGACGCCACGATCGTGACCCTCGAGCACATGCTTAACCACCGCATCGGCTTGGCCAAAGAGATCTGTGGCACCGGGATGACCCTTGAGATGCTCGTCCAGACCACCGGGACCAGGTGCCACATTCTTCTTGCGCAATCCCGAGATGTCCCAGACGCGTACCGTTTGATCCAAAGAGGCGGACACAATCTGATCCTCTGTGGGATGGAATTGGGCGCACATCACATAATGATTGTGACCGGTGAGCACGCAGATGCAATTCCGCGACTGCCAGTTCCAGATGCGTATCGTCTGATCGTCGGACGCACTCAGGATCCAGGGATACTCATGATGGAAGGCCACAGTGCGCACATAATCCAAATGGGCGAGCAGTGTGAAAATGCAGCGACGTTGCTTATAGTTCCACACTTTGATCTTGTAATCATCGCCGCCGGAGACGAACAGCGGCATCTGTGGATGGAAGGCGACACTACGCACGGGTCCGTCATGCTCATCGAATTTCTCGAGCAGCGTGTGCATGCGATAGTCCCACAACTGGATGACGCCACTGTGCAAACTGGTCAGTATCCATGGGCGTTTTGGATGAAACGACAGACCCTTGACACGAGCTGATTTCGACTCGAAATTGGTCAACATGTTGGCAATTTCCTCTTTCTGTTTGCTTGTTGTCCAAAGACTGTCGGTTTTTGCTTTTACTGTTGCGACTCAAGCACTCCGACGCAATTTGTTGTCTAAAATAATATAGAAATGCTTGTCAGCGTGTGGTGAACATTTAACATTAAGAAATACACATTTAATTTAAATTTAATTAACTAATTTAGGTAAAAACACGCACTCAAATTGCACAAATTTTCCAAGTGACACGTCAATTAAATTCTCCAATTGCCAAGATTTATAGAGTTGCCACTGTTCTTTTTGACGATATTCATGCCGATATATCCATCCCATGATAGACAAACACTTGTTCACAATTTGCTGTATAAAAATACAATCAGAGTGCCGCTTAAATTAATTAAATAACGATTGCATACTATTATCACAGATCTATAATGTTTTAAGTTGCTGATTCGTTGACTGTGCTGCACATCGATAACTTATATTTTCTTTTATCGTACATATATCGATACGATATTCGCAGTCTTTTGTTTACAAATTTTGCTTGCAGTTGGGAAAATGCAATTTTAATTAAACAATGACGCTTGCACACCGTGCTCTATTCACATGGTTCATAGTGCTGGCATTCCTTATACTGCTCTGTTGGCGTCTATCACCACGGACGACATGGAACTGGTTTGTTACGTTTACGCCGCTTTGGTTCTTCGATTGTATCCTCATCATTTACGTGCTGATCAAATTCATTCGCAAGTGGCGCAATCTGAATCGATTGGTTGATCTCCTATTCCTCTACAAGTGGAACATTGGCGGTGTGCTGCTGACTATCACATCGCAAGTGATGATATGCATGACTCTCGAGTATCCACAACAGATACCCATCTATGTTACAATGGCGCCCCTGATCCTCCTGCTCGGCACGGCCATCGTCTATGTGGGCGGCAAACTGCGCCAACGCGAAGGCTGGCTAAATTAATAAACCATATTTATTTTATTGTGCTTAAGCTAATTTTATTTGTAATTGATATATAAGAATGATGAGACAGTGTTCAGAATCCGTATTTGTTTTGGGTGGCGCGACGGGTTTGCCTATTGGCCGACCACATCGCCTGCAGCTCCGCTTCATTGGCCTTGGCCTTGTGAGCCAAATAGGTGATTTGATGTTTGCGTCGCGTGCCCGCCACGGGCTCCTCATCGGTGAGCACGCCCGTCGCTTGAAATGTGGTCGCCGATGCCAGCGATGTGCGCATCCATTCCTCCCGATCGGGCATCACTTGCGCGCCGGATATGTCAATCAGTTGCATTTCCTGGGCCTCCTTGCGTCGGCGCTTTGCATTCTTGCCCACCAGAGCATCCATCGCCTCCGTATTTAAGTGTTGTGCGTGATAGCGTTTCTGGGCATGCTGCATATCTGCCGCCTGCTGTTGAGCCGCTGCTGCTGCCTCCTCCTGCTCCTGCTCCTTCTCAATTTTCTGGTCCGCTAAGAACTTCTGGCTGGCTTCGACCATTTTGGCGGCACGTTTGGCAACAAGAGCGTTAATCTCATTGTTGCTCACCGCCGGCAACTGTTGCTCGGTGTTGAGTGAAAAGAAATCACCAGCGTCGCCATCACCATCCTCATCCTGGTCGTCATCCTCCTCGCTGTCGCTGGCAGTTGGCTTAGGATTTGGTTGGCTTTTGGTTTGCTTTCCGGGTGGCGGTTTGCGTCCAAGTCCATCAACGCCTTCAGTATTGTGTGCGGCACGTCGCAGCTTAACTGTATCCGGCACAAAGGCGGGTGCAGCAGGCTTTGCAGTCGCCGCAGCTCCCTGATCCAATGGTTCGGATTTCTTGGCGAAAACCATTTCGGATTTGGCCAGTGGTAGAATGCTGAGCAGTCCACAACCCTTTGACGACTTGACTTTCTGTTGCTGCTTGTCCTGCTGCTCCTGTTTCTCTGCCTGCTCCTTGTCCACGTCGGCGAAATCCCTCAGCGATGGTATGCTAATCTTCACGCGACCCTTGACAGCTGCCGGTGGCTTTTCCAATGCTGTGCTACCTGATGCAGGTACAGCCTTTTTGTGCAGAAACTCATCGTCCGCTTCTTCGGGAATAGAAGCTGTTTTTCGTGTAATCCTTGGCATGGGCAACTTGGCAAACGCTTGAGTAACTTGTTCATCTGACTGTTGCTCCTCCTCTGCCGCCTCCTTGTTGGCGGCAACTTTGGGTTTGGGTAGGGAGAGCGTTAGCCGACCATTGGGCGGCCGAAGCTCCTGCAAGGACACCTCTTGCGGTATGAAATCATCGTCCTCATCGCTAATGTGGCCATTTATAGCTTTTGCTTTCGCTGCAACTGGCTTTGTTGTTGGTTGCAGCAGTTGCACTTGTGTTCCAGTGGTCTCCTCCTCATTTTCACTTTCCTCGTCGCTGCTCGCTGCATAGGCAACTAATGACATATTAACTATTATTGCTTTATTATTTTACTCTGAAATCGAAATAAAATGTCGGTGCAGAAATTCCACAAAAAGTTTTCAATATAAAAAGAGCAGCTGTTTTGTGGAAACAAGTCACCCTGTCCGAAGTGTTTTGTGGAAACGATTCACCCTGTCCGAAGTGTTGAAACAATGCTGCCAGTTAATAATGTATGGCAATGCTGCGCAAATTGTCGCTACAGGTTTGAAAATGTTTATGAGGTTCTCTTTTGTTTTGAGGCGTAAATTAACACCTGTCAACAGGTAGCCAAAAAATATGAATGTTAGTGTCACTGCAGCTGTCAAACGATCATAAAACTATAAAATACAGGTAGCTACAGTTATGACTTATCCCTTATAAATACCAAACACAATATGTTAACGAGACCATTATGAATTTACGCATCGAACTGTTCAGATCTCAAAAAATGCATCATCATCCTCATCAAAGTCTTGGAGATGGTGGCATAATGCCACCCTACGAAACAATGGCGATGTACGAACAACCCAAACCGCGCTTCATCTTTAAAATGCCGCGGGTGGTGCCCGATCAGAGATCCAAATACGAGAGTGATGAACTATTCCGGCGCCTGAGCCGGGAGAGCGAGGTGCGCTACACGGGCTATCGGGAGCGGGCGATCAACGAGCGTCGGATGCGTTTCGTGACGGACTGTCGAAAGGGCTATGCGGAGATCTCGTTTGTGGTCTCGGGCACCAATGTCCAACTGTACTTCAATGCCAACCACAATCCCTATGCCCAGGAGCAGGAGTGCGATTTCGACAAGGAGCGCGGTAAAGTTCATTTGCGCTCCAGCTTCATCATGAACGGGGTATGTGTGCGTTTCCGTGGCTGGTTGGATCTGGAGCGATTGGATGGGGTTGCGTGTCTGGAGTACGACGAGGGACGTGCCCTGGTGGAGGATGCACAGCTGTGCGAGCAAATCGAAAGCCACAATCAACGCATCAACGACTCAAAGCGCATTTATGTACAGACGCCGCCACAGGATATCTTGCGACGTGGTTCGGGTCCAGCACCGGGATCGGGACCACCTATGGGCTGGTAAAACTAGCCTTTAATATTTCTTAAATCGTTTTTTTACCTGAATAAAATTAAAACATATAATTATTGCAAACCAAATGTGTACTGTAGCCCTGTTGCTATTGTTTCGTAAGGGTTGCTGCTGGCTGCGGGGTCTTTGGCCTTAATTACACCAACTTTAAAGCCGCCACCCCAAAAAAAGAAAGAAGAAAACTCAGCCCAGCTCTCTCGCTACTCACGCTCTCTCATTCTCTCTCTTTTTCGCTGTTTCTCTGCGTGCCGTTAGTCGGGGGACGCCTTCCCGCTATACACTTTAAGAGAGAGTACTTAAATGTTGTCGTCAGGTGTGTGACTGAAAATTACTGCTGCAAATAAATATACCATACATATTCTTGATTATTACCAAAAAACCGAGACGTTGTAGATATTAAATTTGTTAATCTATTTAGTTTCGAAATATTTCATATTCATAATTAAATGAAGACCTTAAGGGTATGCAAACTTCAACAAACCCATTTTCTTACGGTTATTTCTTGTTATTTGTTTCCTGCGCCCAACATAACGACTCACTTTTCTCCCTCTCTATTTCTTTCTCACTCTCGCTCTCTCTGTCGCTGTCTGTTTCGCTCTCTGAGAACATATTGATTTTCGGCATTGGGATGCTGCCGCTGCTGCTGCTTCTGCTGCTTCTGCTGCTACTGAAAGACACTTTGCAACTGGTCGATTGTTTTTAGTCTCAGTCCTCAGTCCCAATTCGAACGCGAGTGTGCCGGGTATATAGAAAAAAGAAAAACGGCGCAAAATTAGGCAGCGAAAGCACAATATTCATAAAATTATACATACCAAAACCACAACGAGTGATTTGCCAAACATTCAAAAATTTTAATACATTTTTGTTGTTGTTGTTGTTGTTCTTTTCGCACGAACGAAAAAAAAGCTAAGACTTGCGCTAAAATTAGCGACCGGTGTATTCATAGGGTGTTTTGTATGCTGTATATGAGACTCGTCCCGTCCCAGTCCCAAAACACACAGGCAACGCCTCCCCCGTTGCGCCCAAAGGCTGTCTCTCTGTGGCACCCCAATTGCTGAATTAAAAACATATTTGGTTAAATACTATTTGTTGCAAATGAGATGTGCAAATGATATACAAATATTGTAAGCATTAAACAAAAGTGCTTTCGTTGTTGGTGAAGTGAAGTGAAAAATCAATTTAACGTTAGAGTGGAAAATAAAATAAGGATAATCAGCAAAAATGCCAGCTTCGAATACGATTGTGCTGAAGAGTTTGTCCATTTTGCTGGGACTTTTCTTCATATTTGTGGGCACGCTCAAGCTGACGCCGCACATTAGCAAGGATCTGTACAAGGATCTGGTAAGCGAGCAATTTGTTTACCTTGCGGCGCGCCTTTAACTCTCATCGATTTTTCATGCCAGCGACAGACACATAGAGAGAGAGAGAGAGAGAGAGGGATAGCGCGAGAAGAGAAAGGGGGAGAGAGAGGCGGAGTGAGAGAGAGCGCAGAAACTACCACTTTGAAAAATAAGCTGATTGTGGTACATAAGTTCACACGTTGTTTTGCTGTCTGTTGTCCTGGCAACTGGCTCGCTCTTATGTAACAAACTGGGTCAGCTTAATCAGTTAGAGATGGGTTTGTTTATTGTACCGGGGGGTGCAAGGGATAATCACATGTAAGCAAATTTAATTGCCAGTGCTTATGATGATGGAAACGACGATTAGTTGCGCCATTGAACTCGACCCCTTCTCGTTCAATGCCAACCGTTGGCCTTCACAAATTCTTTTCGAAAACGTAATGATATTCAGGAATATGAATATATATATATATATATATTTTTGTTATCTAAACACTGCTGGACTACTCATTATTTTACATATATTTTTGAGAATTGCTTTTCCTCATGTAATCGCTGCTCATGAAAATAGAAAATGCTGCAAAATGCGTAGGCGAAACATTTTATTTTGTAATTTTTTTTTTGTTTTCATCAACATGAGCATATATTTATATATGTATATACTTGAAATATATAAACAATGCGAAAACGTGTCAATTGTTCTTGAGACTTCCTCATATTTATTATGAGACTATTTATTTGTTTACATCTCCTTTTATTTTCGCTTTCTTTGTACTTGTACTTTTATAAATATTTCTAAATTCTCAATTGGCCATTTTACTTTCTCTGGTTTTATTTTGTTTTATGTTCGGGTAAGGTATTTGATTTGAAAATAAATATATACTCAATTCCGTTCAGCTGCAATTCAGCAGCATTTATAATTACCTTCAAATTTCATTCTTGGCGAATGCCAACCACCAATTTTGTGAGTGTGTATGACAAAATAATATTGTTTTTTCAGTTTTTAAATATAAACAGCTTGCATTGCTCTCTACTGGGGTCGTCATGTTTTACACCGAGAAATATAACCAATAAAAATGTTGCAAATTTATAATATAATATTTGAAATTAAGTAGAAAAATTGCTATGCCTGAAAAATAAACTTTTCCTTTTTGTTTTTGAAGTCCCAAACTGATTGCATTTTTGATTACAGCGCACGGAGTATGTGAAATACGCCAAGGTATTTCCGTTGACGGCTCTGTTTGGCGTAAAAATACCCTCGAAATGGTATAGACGCACCGTGGGCATCATGGAGATCGTTTGCGGACTGGCCATGGCGCTAATACCCTATCGTAAGTATATATCTAATACGGATAACAGATGTGTACTTCAATTAATACTAAATTTATGTCTAGATAAAATCAAGAATGTGGCGAATGTTCTGCTGCTGATGCTTATGCTGCTGGGCATCTACCAGCATTGGATGGTCAGTGATCCGTTCGAGCGTTCCGGACCCGCGCTGGTGTTTACCTTTATGCTGGGCGGTCGTCTGGTTGTCTGGTATCAGACAAGTCGCAAGGAGGCCGCTGATCTGGCGACGATTAATCCGCCGCAAGCGAATGGCCTCAAGCAGGAGTAGAGCCTGGAACCTGCCTGCCACCCCTAGTACTGTGGTCACCTAATCCTCAAACTCATTGACGCACTTGTAAACAGCTTTGTTTTAGCACAAAAACTGATCAATTGGCTCAGCATCAAAGAACAAGGAATCCTCAGATACAACTACAAACAACAGCAACAAATATTAACGAAAATCTCAGAAAGAACTCTTATTTCTAGTTATAAATTAAATAAAAATTAAAAATTATGATATAGAGTAATTAATCAAAATCGAAAGCAAAAGCAAATTACAGTTTTTCACTTTGGTGCCAAAAATAATAGAGAATACATATATCTATATATATATACTCGAGTACTCGTACAACAATTTACACATAATATACATACATACATCATAAATAATTGCGAAAGTGTTCAAGTTATATAAATAATATAATTAAAGCGAGTAAATAGTAAACATTCTCTCATATAGCTATAAAGACAAAGACCATTTTCGAGTAATGAAATTAATGCATTATAATAATAAATCCTTTAAAATACGGCAGACGCAGCCATCAAATGCCCATATGACATTTTTAGCAACAATTTTAATAAATTTTGAATAACTCATATATTCATAATGTTTTCAACAATTAATCAACATCAGTCGTGGTTGTTATTGTTATTGTTACTGTTATTTTTGTTGTTTTTGTTTAAAAGCATCTAGCGATTTTCAATAGCCAGCAATAATTGAGAATATAAATATGTGGCGTGCTCAAAGCATCAACTCTGTGCGGGATTAGTTAGTGTGTTTATTTGTCTGTTTGCTTGGCCATCTATTCGGATCCGGTGCTGAGAAGTTTGAGGGCCTTTTGGAGGTTCTCAATCGCTGTGTTCACATCATCATAATTGAGGGCGCTGCCGGCATATTTGCAATACTTTTGGGCAATAATCATTTGATCTGGAGTTATTTGCACCCCAGCCACGGGCACAATTGGCTGATAGATGGCCAGATTGGGCTGGCCTGTTGGCTCGTAGGGCTCAAAGCCACCCGGTTTCTCCTCATCCACCGGTGGGCTGGGCAATTTGTTCGGATTCTGGAGCACCTCCTCGGCTGTTGGTGCTGTTACAGACGGACTTGTTGGCGCTGGCGAAGCGGGCTCAACTGGTTCATCATCTTCGGGCTTGGGCTCATCATCAGCAGCAGCAGCACCCGGTGACGATACATCGGGTGGTGTACTGTTTGAGCTGCCACCATTATCGTTGCTACCACCAGGCTGATTGTCCAGCTCAGCGGATTCATCATCGGGAAATGGACCGGGTATGGGAGTCTCGCCATTCTTCAGGCAATTGTGTATGTAGGCTGCCTTATATTTGGCATACTTTCGATTGTGGAGCGCCTCCTCGCTCAGATCCCCAAACGTCAGCAATATGTCGTAAAGGACTCCACTCGAATAATACGCCTTGACAACGTTTCTGTGCGGAGTATGCAAATTATTGTAATTTTTATTTAACACGGAAAATGCAATTCTGACTCACTTGCCAAAGTTCTCCTCGCGATCCTGTTTGTCGGCATAGAGAAACAATTTCAGAGCATAATTCTCAATGTGAGCCTGAGCAGCTACGTCGTTGGTCAAAGCTTCATTATCCGCATGCTGTTTCTTCATTTGCTCCAACCAATCCATAATAGCTAACAAAACAAACAAATTGGATGAGTCATCAATCATGACGACTGTTTACACACTTGCATGTGTGTGTATTGTGTTTATCTTACCCAGCAGCAGCTGCGTCTCCTCAGCGGTTTGTGTGGATGCTTTTAGGCCAACTTGCAGAGCGCTTTACAAAAAAAAAAAGAATATATAAAAATATAAACAAAAATGTTTTTTTTTCTTTCCAAGAAAAGAAGCAATAAAATGTACTCACTAGAGTCGAGCCCAATACGCAATAACAACGTCACGCGTATCATGCTCCTGTGCCAACTTTAGAAAATGCTGGATGGACTTCAAGGAGGCCGGGCAATTGGGAAACTCCATCTTTGGGCAGCAAAGAAAATCGTATTTCTAAAAATTGTCGCCAAATTCCTTCGAGCGCAGCAGAAAATTATTGTGGTTGACAGTGCTGCCAACCTCTTACAAAAATGCCTAAGCAAGGCAGTGTGACCATAGCTATTTAATTAATAATTGTTGTGGTGACACTGGCAGTCAAGAGAAATAAACAACCCATCGCAGGTGGAGAGTTGGCTTAGTCTTTTGTATCTGCTGCAAGCAAACGGTTAGTAAAATGTGCGAACAGCACAAACTAGTTGCTGACCGTTATCTGTATAAGAAAGGCGCACTTTGCACTTTGACTCCCATCATAAAATCTGCATTGTAGCAAACATTTAATTCCCTTTTACCCCACAGCCATGGCACTCTCAAAGCCTATTTATTCGCTAGTTGGCGCATATCTGGAACAGCTCTTCAATCACCCAGTGCGCACGAAATCCGTAACGTCGTAAGTTCTTCCAGTGTGCTAATCAAAAATTGTCTATTGATCGGACACTTGTCGAATTTTCAGTTGCTTATTGGCCACCTCGGCGAATGTCACCGCGCAGCGCATGGCGGGCGCCAAGAAACTGAATCAGCACAGCGTCTTTGCCTATGCCTTGTTTGGTCTGCTCTTTGGCGGCAGTGTTCCACATTATTTCTATCAGACCGTCGAGCGTTTGATCAGTCATGATTTGAAGTTCAGAAAGTTTCTTGTTTTCCTGGCGGAGCGTTTAGTTTATACGCCCATTTATCAAGTGTTGTCTTTGTATTCCCTTTCGCTATTCGAGGTGAGTTTCGGAGCGATGATCCGAGAATGTTTAACTAATGTTGTTTCTCTTCCTATTCCAGGGCAATTCACATGGCACTGCGGTGAAGAATTTGGAGAAGTTGTATTGGCCCATGCTGAAAGCCAACTGGCAATATCTGTCCTTATTTGTCTACCTGAATATCGCCTATGTTCCTGTCATGTTCCGTCCGGTCACCATGTCCATTGTTGCATTCATCTGGATCGTCTATGTGGCCAAGAAGCGTCGTCGCTTCCAGGAAAAGCAGGCAGCTGATAAAGCAACCAAATCCTCTTAGATACATTCCAATTCCAATCTTTTTTGTTTATCTAATTTAAATTAAGGCATTTTGTACTTTATCTGCGCTTAATTCATTTCAAATGTTTTAGTGGAAGAACAAATTTTTCTATATCTTCATGGCAAGATAAAAATAGTAGTGCCGCTCAAAGATTTGATTGATGTATGTGTGCATGTTCACTTAAGATTAGCTAAAAGTGGAAACTCAAGGGTCGCCTTATCGCCTGAACAAAGAGAGAATGAAAAAAGAAAACTGTAAAATCTTAACTTTTTATATTAACTATAATAAAATAATGCGATTTGAAATGGCAACAAATAATAGTTTTTATTTAAAAACGCAGCTTAAAAACTAGCAAATAATCGAGTATATTCGAGTATTATTGGCATTAAATATCTTCGTGGTCGTGACAACATTATTCATATTTATTTAGCTACTAAAGAAAGGCCTAGAAAAAAATCAATGGTACCACTTAGCCGTTAAGGATTGTGTCTAAGAACAAATATTGTTATTAGCTTAGGTATAATTTAAATGGAGTGTGTGTGTGTGTGTGTTGTGACTAATGACTAGTATGGGGTTTACTAAGTGCTAATTGGGATCCACGCTTGCGCCACCAGATTCGATGCACATTTTGTGCAACGAATCGGTTAACACTCAGAATGCAATCGCCGATGGACTTCGACTATGATGCATCGGTGTATGGGCGATTGGTGTGCCCGGTGAGCTGGCGCGGCTGAAGCAGCTGGAGCAGCAGCTGGAGGCGTCATTGTCCGCATGGTCGTCGCCATCGCCATTGGCAATGCCACCCCCCTCACCCGATCCCTTGTGATGATGATAGGGTATAGGTCGCTTTCGTGCACTGCAATAGCCAAAAAATCACAGATTAGATAGGCAGAATATTTTGGATTAAGCACAACAAAATCATAAGATTGTTGAGGAAACTTACCAAACTGAAAAGTGTGTAATCAAGAACGGAAATCAAAAACTAAAATCCGTTTAAAGAAAGAAGAACATAAATCGTGGAGTTCGACATAATTTATTGCAGTGCACACACAAACAACAACTGTTTGCATTGACTAATTGGAAAAATCGAAAAGATAATGTTTACAAGCATAAAACAAGGATAGCTACAAAAAAAGAAATAATTATTACATTGTTGAAGAAGCAAAATTTAATTAGATACAAAATATATATAATTCTAATTCCTGAGTCGGCTGAAATAAAATAATAATATTAACCGAAACAAAATCAGGCGCTGCGTGTGGCATAATTTAAGCATTCGGAAATGAAATGAGACAACTGAAGCGGTTAACCTGCTCAACGTCTGGTGTTGCTGCGGGGCGAGCGACGGCTACAAAAATCAACGTAATTAAATCAAATAAATATATATTAAAAATCAATAAATAAAATATTCAAATTTGACGACAAAACCTTGCGGAGTTAAGTGAAGAGTTGGCAATCAAATGGAATATAAACTGTCAACGACTTGACACACAAAACTCCGCAAAGTTTAATCAAAACTCAAGTTAAATAATAAAAAAAAGAAACTATTTAAAACTCGAGATTCCTGTCCGTTGGTTGCTACCTTGTAATGCGACGTCTGTCCAGAAAGCTGGGCGAGCCACGACGACGCGGTATGGAGGGTGAACGTGAGCCAGATTGTGATGTGCCCGAGCCGCTGCTGGACGAGCTGCCGGATGAGCTGCGCGACGTGCAGCTGGAACGGGACGAGTGCGAGCCGGAGCGCGATCTTGAGCTGGCCGAACCGCTGCGACTGCTCGAGGAGCTGTAGCGACTGCAGACAAGACAAGACAAGATTAGCAAGTCATCAAAAGTGGGGATAAGGCATGCACACTTACGATCTGGAGCGGCTGCTGGAGCGATGGCGATGACGACTGTTGCTTTTGTGCCGCTTGCTCCGGCTGGGGCTGGTGCGACGGGAACGACTGCGGCTGCGTCGAGCGGCACTCTCAGCCGCTGCAACTGTGGCCGTTGACACCTTGGAGACAATGGCATCCACCAGCGAGCTGTCCGCGAGCGCCGCAACTAAGGGCTGTGGATCGTGAATTTTGAACGGTTTGATAAGAATTTTCGGTTGTTTCTGTTGCTGATTGTGATGGTGATGATGATGATAGCTTAGACTATTGGCGGCAACGGCCGCAGCCGCTGCAGCCGCATTGAAGGTAATGTTACTACTACAATTGCGACCATGAAGCAACGCTCCATGTGGCGACGGATGGCCGAGCAGAGCCAGGCCGGCAGCAGCAGCTGCTGCAGCTGCCGCATTTGGACCACCACCAGCCGCCAGGGACAACAAACTTGACGCATGGCGGGCATGATGATGGTGATGATGATGGTGTTGCTGTTGCTGCAATTGATGATGATGGCCGCCGGCAGCTGAGAAGAGCGCTTGCTGCTGCGGCCCAGGACCATAAAGACTAGAATTGTACATGCTTAGACTACGATTGAGATGATGTTGCTGCTGATGATGTTGCTGCTGCTGATGATGATGGTCACGACGACCGAGCAGCGGTTGCAAGCTATTATTGTGCTGATTCTTGCAGATATTGTAATGTGTGGCCGTTAAGAGTGGACCATGGTTCAAGCGATTCGTCGTACGATTATAGGTGCCCGGGGTGCCGGCAAGAAAGGGCAGCGCATTGTTGTTGTTGTTGTTGTTAGGATTAGTATGAGAAGGACCAGCACCACATGCATGATGATTATTGTTAATATTATTGTTATTAATATGGTTAGTATTGTGTCTACTGTTGGGATTGTTATTCAGCGTTCGATTGTGAAAGATGCGCTTCGTATGCGGATATTGTTGCTGTTGCTGTTGTTGGTATTGTCTGTGATTGTATTTAGCTATTGTTATTGGCATTGTTAGTGCAGCAGCAGCGTTTGTTGTTGCTGCTACTGCCGCTGCTGCTACTGCTGATGTTGTTGTTATTGTTGCTATTGGCATTGACATTGTTGTTGTGGCTGTTGCTGTTGTTATTGTTGCAGTTGCAGTCGGACTCTTTGTGCCACCATTTGCAGCCAGTTGGGGCGCATTGCAAATTGGCGGCGTATTTGTGTCCCTTTTATTAGACTCAATGTCAGATTGCTGCTGTTCCTCGCTTGAGATTAGTTTTGTCGTCGTTGTTGTTGTTGTCAGTGGGTTAATTAAAGCGGTTACATTGTTAGCAACAAGGAATTCATTTAGCGAGTTACGTTTGTTAACCACCAGCATCAGACTGGCTGCCTCGCCACTTACTTCATGGCTGCCATCCTTGGCTGCTGCTGCATCCTTGCTGCTTCCATCGCCGCCGCCATTCTTCTCCATTGTTTTGATCTTTTGCTTGGCCTTCGCAGCAATGCCCGATTTCAGTTGCTCGAGCATGCGCAGCTCCTGCAACTCTTGCAGCTCCTCCCGCTTGCTGCTCTGCTGGTATTCGTCCAGAGTTCCGGCCGTCGCTTCCGCATCGCTGCCATCGTCGCCGCTTTGGGCACGCAGTCGCACCACTGGCGCGGGTTTTGTGCTGTCATGATGCCTTTTCTTTTCCGGCTGCACAATGTCTTGGTAGCGTTCGGGATTGCGTTCGGCGGGGGAATAGTGCAGCTCGGATGATTGGGAGCTGCCCGAGCGACGCTTTGGCCGTGGACTCGGCGTGTTGCCCTTGTCCTTGTCCTTATCCTTATCCTTATCTTTGTCCTTGTTCTTTGACTTGGGCTTTGGGGGCGTGCCCGAGCGTTCGCGCTTGACAATGCTGCTGCTGCTCTTCCGGGAGTTGCCTCTTCCTCCTGCCTCCCGTTTCGGACTCAACTCACGCTTTGGCTGCTCCGGCGTTTGACTGCGACGCCGCTGCTTGCGTGGCGTGGGCGTGGCTGCCTCGCTGTGGGAGGAACTGTCACTGGAGTCACTTGTGGATGAGCTCGAGCTGGAATCTGCACGCTTGCGCTTCGTCTGCTCGAGCGCCACCATCACGGACTTGGTGCCCAGTATATCGTTGACAGTGTCCTCGGCAGCCTTGAAGGGATTGAATGCGGGCGCCGCTGTAATCGCCGTCTTCTTCGACTGCACCGGATTGGGTGAGCGTGTCCGTTGCCTGTTGTTAACTGCTGCAACCGGCGTTGGGCTTCGCTGCGGCTTCTTGTGCGAGTGGGAACGGGAGCGCGAGTAGCGACCCAGTTTGCGATCCTCGCGCGAAACTGAACGACGCTCGCGGCGACGCTCCTTGCTGCGCTCGCGTTTTTGACCTCGCTCTCGCTCCTTGGACTTTTGTCGCTCCTTGGACTTTTGTCGCTCCTTGGACTTTTGTCTTTCCTTGGAGCGGTTGCGTTCCTTGGAGCGGAGGCGTTCTTTGGACTGACGCTGTCTATCCTTAGAGCGCTGCTTCTCCTTGGAGCTTAATCTCTCCATTGATCGCTGCCTTTCCTTTAAGCGCAGAATGTCCTTGGATTTTACTCGCTCCTTTGATTTAAATCTCTCTTTGGAGCGTACTCTCTCCTTAGATTTTAAACGCTCTTTGGAGCGTAATCTCTCCTTGGATTTTGGTCTCTCTTTCGAGCGCAGTCGCTCCTTGGATATTTGTCTCTCCTTGGATCTTAATCTCTCCTTGGATCTCAATCTCTCCTTGGATCTTAATCTCTCCTTGGAGCGCAGTCTTTCCTTAGACTTTTGTCGCTCCTTGGAGCGCTTCCTTTCCTTTGGACGCTGCTGCCTTTCCTTTGATTGCTGACGCTCCTTTGATCTTTGGCGCTCCTTGGACATTACTCTGTCTTTGGACCTATTACGCTCCTTGGAGCGCTGTCTCTCCTTGGAGCGCTGTTTCTGCTTGGAGCGCTGTCTCTCCTTAGAGCGTTGTCGCTTCTCCTTGGAGCGCTGTCGTTGGGGTGGTGTTTGTGTTGCCGCCTGGCGTTCCTTGGACTTGTGACGACTCTTCTCCCGTCGACTGATCGGCGAGGAGTCATTGCGCCGCGACTTGATCTCCTTGCGTCGCTCCGGCGAACGACTGCGGAAGGGATTGTCCAGAGGCGTGCCACTGCCAGCATCCGCAGGCGGCTGGCGACTTTTGCCCGATTTCTTGGACTTGCGCACAGGAGAGCTGATGCGAGGAATGGATTGATTAAAAGGGAGTTCAACATGGATTTCAGTTTGCAACTCACTTGGAACGTGCCGAGTCCGTTGAGCTGGCACGTGCGCGACTCTTCTTCTTGAGCTTCTTATCGCGTTTTTTCTGCATAATTAAAAAGAGTGTGAATTATTAACAAATTGCACCGCAACTTGCAACAAGTCTAACTGTTAGCAATTAACTGCATTAAATTGATATAGTATTGTATAAACACATTTGTCATTCAGTATATGATCGTGGCATGATTTATATGTAAGTATATCTCATATGATATCTCGCTTGTGGCTTGCATACAAATTTGGCAGCGTTTTTTTTTTTTTTGGTTTTTTTCGCAAGCGGCAAAAACATATTTTAAATGGTGATAAAAAGTTGTTTTTTTTTTTTTTTTTTTTGGTTTTTTGTTGATTGCAGAAACAATAGTCGGTTGACGCAACTATATATATATGCTATATATGATATCTTAAAGAAAACAGAGACAAATGAAAGTACTTACAAAACTACAAGAGAGCCTTTGAAAGCTATCCTATATCAATGAAGCGCCAAGGGTTTTTATAAACAAAATATAAATTTTCTTTTTCGTTTCTTATAAAAATTGATTGATTTGATTTTTGTTTAAGGTTTTCGAAACTACATTCAAATCAAAATTTCAGATATATATATGTACAAGATATAAGCAAAACAAAAAACACAAGAAGTTGGAACTAGGCACAAAGATCAGATATATATTTTGTGCTTAGTCCTCTTTTCGACTAGCTATACGAACTGAAAACGTAATCAAAACTTAAGGAAAAATTAATAATACTAGTTTTGTGTATGCGTTTGAAGCCTTTTTTTACCTTTTACAATATTTGTGGGGTGAATTTGTTTATATATTTTTTTTTTTCTATTATTACTAATTAGTTTGGTATGCTTTTATATTTATGTAGTAGAAAATGTTTTATATGCAGGTTTTATAGATCAGTAATTTTGTTATTGTTATATTAGTAAATGTTTCTTTATTATTATTATTATTTTTTTTTTTTGGTTTTTTTTTTTTTGGTGGAAAAAGAAGTAAATAAGCAAGAGAAGAAATGGCGTATGTTTAATATTTTGGTGAACAATTGAAACAACGAAAAACGATAAAGTCAATCGAGTTATCATCAATATCAAGTATTATACAATACATTTGTATATATAGTATATATTTTTATAGAATTTGAGAGAGAATCAGTTAAATTCTTTTTTTAAATTGTATTACAAAAGGATCGTCATCAGGTGAAAAATGTTACATCATTAATGGCTGAGTTTAGTTAGTAGATATATATATAGTAGTAAATGGGGGCGATTATATAGAAAATTAGTTGAGAGTGGTTAGAATTCATTAGAGATTAAAGTCATGATAGTTATGAGAATAGCACACAGCACATGCACTCTTCAAGTATAGGCAGTAATTACTGGAAAATTACTTTCAAGTTTAGTACTTGAAAATTTCTCTCATTTTTTTTTTTTTTTTTTGGTTTTTATTTGGGTTATTCCCAAGGTCAATTGGTGTGGGCATTACCTTTTCCTTTTTGGCTTTCTTGCGTGCACTCTTCAACTCACGCTCTGCATCGCTGCTGGCCTGCTGTTCATCCTCCTCCCCGTCATCGCTATCGTTATCGTCATCGCTATCCTTATCGCTATCGGCGGTATCGCTGCCGCTATATTTACGCTTGCGGGATTTCTTCTTTTTCGACTTACTGCAAGTAGAATGTTTTTATGACGAGATTAGTGGTGGAACTTCTAGTTTTTATCTGCATCAATTTTCAGCTAGAAATTTGTGTGTCCAGTCCAAAAACTGGGAGGCCCAAAAATTGATTTTCTTTTTTTTTTTTTTTGGGCGTGGCAGCAACGTTAAGAGAAGTTTGGTTCTTTGGTAAAAAGGGTAATTTTTTGTTTGTTGGTTAACTTTAGTGGTTTTTAGTGCTTTACCTTTATCGAAAACTGCTCAAAAATGCATTGTCTTAATAATAGTAGTAGTTGTAGGTTAACAATAATAATAGAAAGAAAGATGAGAAAGTAATTCGCTTTTAATTGTTGCAAAAACACAGTTGGTTCCTTAACATCGAAACTGTCTTAAACTTGTGTGTAAATATGTGTGTATGTGTGTGTGTGAGTGTGTGCGTCAATTTGTCATGAAGATGAGTTTGGAAGTAGACAACAATTTGGTTATTATAAAATCGAATTTTTACTTACCCAAAGTCTTTTGATAAGTTCAAAATGAATGTTTTCAAACGAGATATGTGTATGAATATGTGTGTGTGTGTGTATGTGTGTGTGCTTATAGACATTAGTGTTAAAAGAGAGAGCCCATTGGAACCCTAAGCACAGTATCACAATAAATAAAACGATGCCTTCGGCAAAAATATGATATTAAAAGTATATTATAATACTTTTCTTCTTTCCATTTTGGAAAAGCATTTGAAACATTTCATTCATAAGATTTTTTGGTAGTATTATTATTATTTTTTTTTTTTGGTATTTTTTTTTGTTGTTTTTTTTTTAAGTATAAGCTCATTTATAAACTAAGTATAATATGGTTGGTATGCAAATTCATTTGTACATAACTTTTCGCTTCTTTTTACTTTCTTTCTCATATGAGTCCCTTTTGTGGTTTGAGTTTCAAATGCAATGTAGTAAAAGAAGGAGTAGAGACGAAAAACACAAAAAGTATTAAGCAGTTGTTTGTTAATTACAAAGATTCGTTTCAGTTTTGCGTTTACTTATTTTTTTTTTATTTTTTTTTTTTCGTTCTTATCACGTTTTCAACAAGTACAACAATAGAAACAGAAATGAAACAAAAAAAAAACAAACGGGAAAACAACAGTTAAATCAAAAGCCAAACAGTTATACAATGTACGGAATATATAAATGATAGATAGAGAACATAAAAATTCATGATTTCAAATAGAGTATTTTGGTAAACAGAAGTTGGAAAGAGTAAATAAGAAACAACTAGTTGAATAAACACAGAGGCTACACAACTTGGACAAGACTCAGTGCTTGTGATTGATTATTTCGAGTTATTACCTTTCTTTCTTGTGCTTCTTCGACTTTTTCTTCTTGTCCTTGCGGCGCTCAGGACTTGCCGAACTGTGATTGGGAATGGAATATCAATTAACAAATATGTTATATATAAATATTATAAGCAAGAGTTAATTTACCTCTCCCTGGCGCGCTTCTTTTTTTTCTTCTTTTCCGACTTGGACACATGGTCGCGCTCATCGCCACTGGCAGCGGCCTTGCCACTTGCCACTGCCTCATCTCGCTCGCGTGATGGGGTGCGTAGCAAGGCATAGCGTTTGCCTGTCTCCTTGTCTAATTTGCCTGTTGTCGCCGCGGCCGCCGCCGCCGCTGCGAGGCTCTCGCGCTGTGCGTCCAGCTCTTTTTGGAGCGCCACACTCTTGGCCAAGTCCTCCTTAGCCTTGCGATCACAATCAAAACTGCTGCCCTCCACAAAGTACTCGGATATGTTGAAGGCCTCGCGCAATTTGGCGTTCTTCTGCTGCTGTGCTTCAGCAATTTGATGGGTATCGCGAGCGCTGCAATGGCAGAAGGATATAATATTTAGTTATTAATTATTTATGTAAGAGATTGTTTTAATTTGCACTTTTTCACACTTTAAACAGTACTCAAATTTAGTATTATGTTAGTTGAATTTTATAGACCTGTTTATAAATTTATTTATTTTCATACAGCAAATGCATTTTATAGACATTATCGTTATTTAGACAAATACCCAAATGTTAGTTAATAGAATTATAATAACATTACATTAGGAATTATGTTAAGTGTTAAACAAATAAGCTTTTGGGTCCGCGTTTCCAGCACAAGAAGAGCAGCTGAGCGAGAATTGCTGTCAAACGAGCAGATTTGCATGCAATCGGCTTTTAGGCGCTTTGAAGCTTCTATGAGTTGTCTGCTAAGTGCTTAAGCTTAATATTTGCGTAGCGTTAGTTGATAGAATTATAATTACATTACACTTAAACATTATGTTAAGGGCAATTGAACTGCAGCCACCAACGTTAACAGCGCTCTCTCTCTCTCTGTTTCTGTTCATACAAAGAGCGCTCGGTGATCTGCTGGCTGCTGCAGCCATAACATTCATTCATGTCACGCTCGTGTTTCCGATCGCATTTCGAAGCATTCGCTTCAATAAATAATAATAGAATAATATGAATAATGCTGTGGAAATAACTTGGTGCTGTTCTTTGAAAATAAAGCTCTTAAAAAGCTCTACCAAACTTGAATAACTTCCTCGAAAAATCCACTTCCTATATTCCTATATTTACCTCACCACTGCTGCGCTGCCAGCACCGAGGAGCAGCGTCTCAAGCAATGAGCTCGACGAATGCTTTAGCAGCTCCCCGAGCAGCGCCGGCAGATTTATTTTCTTGTTGTTGTTTTTGGTGTTGTTGTTGGGTGTTGTTTTGGGTGCTTTATTTACGGGCATTTCCCGTTGGCCATCAACAGCTGTTCGCAGCAGCAACTCCTGCGGGCATTGCGTCATCATCCGCATTGGACTCTGACAGACGCAGGCGCAGTCAGCATGCAACTTTCTGGGCACTGCTGTTCGCCTGTTCTTCTTGGCGCCGCTTGCCAAAACCGGCCGTAATGGCTTGAATTTCTTAGCCACGGCGGCATAGTTGAGTGCCGCCGCCGTTGCCGTTGCCTGCGCCGTGAAGTGGAAACTCTCATACTTGGCAATGTACTCGCGATTATCGTGCTGAAAATATTGTGCTTTACATTTCCCAGTCAAACACCCAACGATGCCCTTGCTGCTGTTAATGTTATTGCTGCTGCTGTTAGTGTTGTTGTTGCTGCTGTTGTTGTTGTTGCTGCTGTTGTTGTTGTTGCTGTTGCTGCTGTTGTTGCAGCCG
Source organism: Drosophila paracracens (assembly GCA_035044025.1). Classification (NCBI taxonomy): domain Eukaryota; kingdom Metazoa; phylum Arthropoda; class Insecta; order Diptera; family Drosophilidae; genus Drosophila; species Drosophila paracracens. Next base: position 1,940,068 of record JAWNMN010000394.1, read on the forward strand.
GTTGCGTGTCCTGCGCGTTTGCGTCGCTTCTTGCGTCGCTTCTTCTTGTTGTTGAGGACAACATGCAATGTGCTGCTGTTGGAGGCTTTTGTTGTTGTCGTTGTGGCTGCCGTTGAGGTGGCTGTCGCCATTGCTGTGGCCGTCGCTGTCGCCGTCGTCGTTGAGTTCGTGTAGATTTCCGAGGAGAGCATTTTCAATTTTTCGAGTGGTTTTATGGAGAGTTCGTTTCAAAGGGGTTGTTGGCAAGTGCGTTAATGTTTATGTTGTTTATACAGAGAGCGAATATTATTTTAATATTATTATATTTTTTGTTTTATTATTATTTGTGGCTTTACTTATTTTATTTATATTTTTTTGTTTTCAATAATCTTTATAAAAAATATTTATTGACTTTAATCAATTTCGTAATATTCGTTATAATATAACTATATTTTTGTTTACACAATATTGTTAGTTCCACAATTTTATAAGGAAGACAGTGGATTTATTTTATAATAAAATACAGCAAGATGCATTATTATTATTATATTTAATTTTTTCCACAGTTTAAACAGGAAGACAGTGGATTATTATAAATATATATATTTATTTGAATAAATTAGTAAATATATTTATATATATATAAGTTTTCTAGATTTCGTTTTATCTGGAAGACAGTGGATTATCGTAGACTTAAATTTATGTTTGTTGCACTTCTTTCACATTTTCAACTTTTGTGATTATTTGTATTCATACATTTTCTGCATTTTATAGACACGTTTGTGAACTTATTTATTATTATTTTGATGTATTATATTTTATATCAGGAAGACTTTGGCATATTAAAATCATTTATAAAAAAATATATACTTTTGTATATTTTAACTTTAAACGCTTATCGATTTAGTTGGAAGACGAATGGATGAGCATTTGTATAGCTTCACACTCCGCTACATTTATATATATATAAATTGTTTTGTTTTGTTATTGTTTGGAAGACTTTGGATATTAATTAAGTTAAGTATTTGTAACTCCGTTTGTGGCAACCTTCAAGCGCGTTCACTTCACTCCATTTACCGACTAAGACTAAACTATATTACGAGCTATGTTTGGAAGACTTATTTAGTGATTTGTTGCTTTCAGTTACTGAGCTGTTAAGCCTCACATTACACAGCAGCTCCCAATGCTCCACTTGGGACACTTGCACTCTGCATTCAATTGAAACAACATTAAAAGCAACCACTGCGACGCAGCTAATCCGTTTAGTGGGTGGGTGGGTGGTCGAACTGGTGGCAGCCACCACCAACAACAAAAGCCGCCCATTGCTTAGATATATTTAGGTTTCTTCTTCATTTCTCTGGATTTGTTGGATTTCCACACTTGAGGGGCTGCTCGAATGCATGCATATTGATTGCATTTTCCTTTGCCGCATTCTCAACAGCCATTTTCGCATTCGGTTTTTGTGTCAGCTATTGATTTTTCCAGCAGCTCGCTCCAAAAATTATCTCGCAACTCGTTTTGCAGTCAGCAGAAGAACCGACTTCATTTTATTTTGCTTGTTTAACTTTTATTTTAATTGTGTTAGTTATTGTATTATTTAAATATTTATTTATTGTTATTATAGATTTTATGGTTCCTGAGCACGTTGGCCGAACGCCTCTGGTTTGTGTGCATTGGCTTTGGAAGACTTGATGTGACTGAAAAATCTTTTCCAGCAGCTTTGTGTCTCTACAACTCCGACTGTTTTCATTGGGCGAATGGACCATAGCGGTGTGTGTGTGTGCGTGTGTTTGGGGGAGGCGTGTGGTGTGGTGTGAATGGGGATGGTGCTGACTGTGGTCGCGTGCTGTGCGCAGCCGGCGGCGCATGTGGATTTTGCCACACTGTTGACAGCTGGCGCTGAGATTTTTGACACGCGAACAGGCATGTTTTTGGTTCAAGCGTTTTATTGATTTGTCAACTTTATATGGCGCCCAATAAATTGTTTAAATTACATAATACTAAGTGCACTTGAGTGGTCTGTCTTTCAGTTGAGATTAATTGGCTACTTACGCTACACGTCCAAAGTCATCCTTAGCCAAATCGGTTTTGCCTTGGCCCATCAACTTCTGGCGATACGTATCCACGTGCGATTTGATCTCCTCCGGTGTTCGTCTGTTTTGCAAGAAAAGAACAACAATTAATAAAAGACAGATTTTAGTAAATTTAAATTAAATATAAACATATAAATAAAGCTCACATATATAGTTACAATTTATAATTATCGCAATACATTGGGATTTGGCTTTAAGATGCTTTTAACATTTTTATCCTTTTACCTTTTAGACAAAAGTATTAAACGATTAATTTCACAGCTCTGATTTGAATTTTGAGTATTATTTTAAACAGGTTTTCATTTAGACTTGAACAACATTAAATGTAATATTCAGTTTTTTTTATTTTATTTATGGTCCGCTTTCACATGCGTTATGCGGATGTGTGATTCTAGTGAAATAATCTCTACAACTGAAATGCAGTTGAGTTTTCACCACCAGTCCAGGGCAGACTTGGCTGGGTCACCCGGAAGAGAAGAGCGCCACCATAGCGCGCTCATATGCGTCGCAAAACAAGGTGTGGGTTGTTTTGGGGGTGGCTTGAGTTGAAGGTGGTTCGCTGGTTTGGTGGTGGCTCTTGTTTGCTGAGCGCGAGTGCGTCTCTGCCTGCGTGCGCTTGCCATGCTCTCTGTTATCTACCAGGCGCAGCAATACAAACACAACAGCAGAAAACAGCAAGCGGCGGGGAGCGAATGTAAATAGTGGCACACACACAAGTCGGGTGCATTGGCCAAAAAAAAAAAAAAAAACTTGAAATGTGCACAGTGTTGTTGGGTGGACCGGTGTTATATAACAGCAATATTGCATTACATGTGACGGCTTTTCTCTGTTACCAAATATTTCTCTATTATAATTGTAATTGGAATTGCAAATTGAACTTGGCTTCTTACCCCTGCTTCTCGAGTATTTCCTCGAACTCGATGCACTTCACTTCGATTTTGCGTTTGCGATCATGATCCAAAATCTCTTTGTTTGGTGGCCGATTGAGCTGGGCGTCCAGCTTTTTGATATTATCTTCGGGCCGATAGTCCTTGTCCTTTTTGCCTGGCCGCACAAACGCCCAATTGCGCTGCACATGGCCATTGGTGCCGGAGCCACGCGGCGTTGTCAATCCAATGCCGTTGTACATGTTCTCGAGCGGCTTCTAGTCGCTTGGCTTAAACGTTTAGTGTTTTTCTTTCGTATGCATCAGCGTTTTGGAAGACGCAGCTGCTCCGCCAAATGTGCAGTTTGCAAACACAAGAAAAATCGATTTTCTATGGCAGCCGATGCCGACAATGCAACTCTGTGTATCGATATATTTGCGGCATAACGATACTATCGCTATTTCAGTCACTACGAATTGTAAACAAAACTCGCATTTTGCAATTTTTTTTTATAACAACGCTTGGACAAAGTATAATATGCAGACTGACGAAAGAGTTGACAATGAAGAAGCTGAAAAACCTACAACTGTAGTTTTTAAGAAATCATCCCGCAAAAATTTGCGTCGACGCAAGAATTCCGATGACGGCGAAAAAGAGGAACAGTAAATAATAAATAAATATAAATATACACATATCTTGGCCTATAATCGAATCCGACTCTTTTAACAAGGCTCACACTGGATGAAATCAAGGAGCGCCAACGTTTGCGACAGCGTCCCAATGGAGTCAGCCTTGTGGGCCTGGCACTGGGCAAGAAAGTGGCGCCGGAGGAGGAGTTGGCCATCAAGGATCCGTTCAATGTGAAAATGGGTGGTCTAGTAAATATGCAGACACTGAAATCGGGCAAAATGAAGGAACCCGAAGATGCCTACGATGTGGGCATCGGTACACAGTTCTCAGCCGAAACAAATAAGCGAGACGAAGACGAGGAAATGATGAAATATATTGAGCAAGAGCTTCAGAAGCGCAAAGGTGGCGGAGCCGACGACAATGCTGATAATGCTGACGATGGCGATGCCCATAAATATTTAACGCCCGAGGATGCGGCACTCTACGCACTGCCCGATCATTTGCGACAGTCGTCGTCGCACAGATCCGAGGAAATGTTATCGAATCAGATGCTTAACGGCATACCCGAAGTGGATTTGGGCATCCATGCCAAGATACGCAACATTGAGGCAACAGAGGACGCCAAGCAGAAGCTGCTCCAGGATGCCAAGAACAAGAAGGATGGACCCTCGCAATTTGTGCCCACCAACATGGCTGTGAACTTCATGCAACACAATCGCTGTAAGCTGCTCAATCTAGCTAATCCAATCTTAATCCTAATCCTTGCCGCTGTTTTGCAGTCAACATCGAGGATAGCAATGAGCAGCGTCGACGCAAGCGGGAGGACAAGGAGGCCAAGAGTAAATCTGCGCAACATCAAACGAATCCAAATGGCGTCAAGCGTGCCACAGACGATTATCATTATGACAAGTTCCGAAAACAATTTCGCAGATATTAAAAACAATAAAATTTGTATAAGAAATTAATTCGACTTTATTTATTTAATGCGCATGTGAAGAAAAAAACCAGCTGCTTCTGTCTTAAACCCAGATGAATTCTCAGCAAGTTTTCGATGGCTGAAAGTAGACAAATTATTTATAAATTAGTTAAAATTATTTTTAAAACTGTTTCGACTACGACTAAAGCAATTTTATCAGTTAGAGATGTTTAATTTCCTGGCAACGAATGACTGAAGCTCAATGAGATTCCCACTCTATAAAATCATCATAAAAAAATAGGTTTCGAAATATTTAAATATACACACCTTATAGAGCATACATAAAGTTGCATTCCCGCAAACTGTAAAAGAAAAGCAAACTTTCGATTAGCTGAAATCATAGTAAAACTAAAAAGTTATAATATTTATAGAGTTCAGTGAGAGAAGTTTGATTTCATGGCGACGAATGACTGAAGCTCAATGAGATTCCCACTCTATAAGATCATCATTACAAATAACATAATGATATCCATAAGATATACACACCTTATAGAGAATAAACGGCTGGCTGCTGATCGTAACTGAAAAGTACAAAGTAAAATATTTTAATTAGTAAAGTTATATTAAAATAATCCATACTTGGAATAAGTGAGACATGTTTGATTTCAATGCAACGCGTGACTGAAGCTCAAAAAGATTTTTTCTTTAAAACATCATCAGAATTCAGTTTAACAAATTTGTTAAATCAATAAAATACACACCTTATAAAGAAAACCAGATATCGGAACACTAGCTGAAAAATATAAGATAAAAAACAGAATTAATTACAAAAAAATTACTTAAAACATTAGTTTCAAATTTACCTTTTTTAAAATAAGTTGTTTTCCTCTTGCTGAAAAATATCTGAAATGAGATGAAAAAATATGCGAAAACCAAAAGCAAACCTTTTTTTTTTTGAGTGGTTTTTTGTTTTTATTATACCCAGAGACAACATTGCAAACGTTCATCTTCGCTCTAGCGTGTCATAGATTAATTAATATTTTGTTGTTTATAGAAAAAACTCCTATGGTGAAAATGTGAAACGCGATGTTCCGGTTTGCATTCCCAGTTGTTTATATGATGCCGATCTTGTTGGCGATATCGAGAGCATCGTAGTCACGCGCCAGGCGCACATAAGCCTTCTTCTGACCATCGGGCCGGATCAGAATGTTAACCTTAGCCACCTTAATGTCGTACAGCTTACGGACAGCGGCACGCACATGATTCTTATTGGCGCGCAGATGTGTGAGGAAGACCAAAGTGTTGTTGTCCTCGATCTTCTTCATTGCTGCCTCCGTGGTCAGTGGATACTTGATGATGTTGTATGCATCCATGCGATTCCTGGTGGGCACCGATTTCCTTGGGTATTTGGGATTGCGGGGCAGCTTCAGCGTCGTCGGACGACGGAAGTGCACGTTGGTGCGAATCTTGCGGGTGCGGGTGCCAAAGGCGCCCTTGATGATCTATAGCAATGAGATGGACGAATTATTAATTTCAATTTTAATCTATATTTATTCCCGAGACTCACCTTAACCTGCACCTTCTTGGCGTTGAGCAGAGCAACTGCCTTGGCCTTAGCCGTGCCCTTGGTGGGCTTGGCACCCGGCTTGGCGGCGGGCTTCTTGCCCTTGGTGGCAGCACGAGCCTTGGCCGATAGCTTGGCCAGCACCGATTGTGGCTTCTTGCCAGCGCCCAGTTTCTTCTTCAGATCCTTGGCCTTCGGTTTGCTCACCGTCTTCTTCAGGGCAGGCTTCTTGGCAGCGGCGGCAGTTGCGGGCTTCTTGGCGCCAGCAGCAGCAGCGGCCGGCTTCTTAGCCGGAGCAGCTGCAGCCTTTTTGGGTGCAGCAGCAGCCGCTGGTTTGGCAGCAGCAGCTGGCGCATCCTTCTTGGCAGCAGCAGCAGCCGCAGGTGCTGCGGCAGGCTTCTTTGCCTCGGGCTTCTTATCGCCGGGCTTGGCTGTTAAATAAATAAATAAAATAATCAACACTAATAAACACAGACAGCTTCAACTATGTGAGGTTAAAAACGAACGCGCAACGCTTCGAGCAGTGTTGAGAACGGATATCAATTGTGTCACTTGGAGTGCACACTTTATACACATTTTACGTTTTTAATATGTTTATGAGTGTGTCACACACACATAAGCACACAGTGTATTTTATAGCATACACATTTTACACTGTTTTTGCCGCACGTGGCGCAAATATGGCTACACATTTAGCATTATTTTTGCTAGAAATTATTGCTTTCACACATTTCTACACATTACTGCGCATTGAGCATGCATTTGTTTAGATTTTGGTGATTAATTCACACATTTTAATGGCATTTTTGTATGAAAAATGCTTACCGGACTTCTCGGTTGGCTTTTTAGGTGGCATTTCTACGAGAAAAAGAAATGAAAAGGAAAACTGAGGGGCAGTTGTCAAAACGGCGGAAGCCAAATCTGACAGTGGCGTGGCCAGATATCGTGCGGGTGGCAACGCTCGCACAGGGCTGCGTCGTAAATGGCAACGCCAACAACACAGTGTGGCAACACATGAATATGTGGCAACGCTGGAAAAAATAATAACAAGCGACAGCCCTGTTTTTTAAACGTTTATTTGAATGCGGTAAGTTTAAAAATAAATGTTAAAATTAGTACAAATCAATTGAAAAAGGCTGTCAACAAGCACAGCCACTTTTTTGCTTTGCAGAGCGACTGCTAAAATAGCTGCGTAAATCTGTAAAAGAAATTACGAGTTACTAATAAGTTTTGTGTGAATTTGCAATAAGGCCCACCAAATCTTTGCGACTTTTCTGTTGTTTGTTTTGTCTGCTCTTGCGTTGTGCTTCTGAATGTTTTTAGATGCTGCTGCACGGCCGTTTCAAAAGCCAGTGCTGCTAAGCGTTGAAAAAACTCGGTGATTTTAAAACCCGAACGCGCTGATAACGACCAATATTCGGCACCCAACTCTGCAGCTGCGACGCCAGCAATACGCTCCATTCTCATAAATTCCTCTTTTGTCTGAGCGGAAGGTAAATAATATAGTATATAAGAATGTATATATAGTGCAATTATTAGAATAATTGAATATTTAAAAAAAAATTGATAAACTTAAGCCGCTCACCAAGAGATCTGCTTTTGTGCCCACTAGAAATATTAAGGGTTTTTGCGATGTATTGTAGTTTAGAGCGCTGGAAAGCCACTTTTTGGCGGAGTCCAGAGTCTCCCGCTTGGCCATATCGTAGGTGGCCACAATGACTAAAATGAGGCAGAATATGGAGTGATATTATAGACACCATAAGGCTGCCAATGGTATGCTCACCACTAGCATTGCGATAATATGCGCCCGCTATGCACTTGAACCGCTCCTGGCCAGCTGTGTCCCACCTGCAAGTACGCTCAGGCAAAAAGTATATGCTTAAAAATCACACTTTTCGCTGCGTGCATAGTTCACATTTAACTCACATTTCCAGGCTGAAATTGTGACCCAATATGTTAAAGTTCTCCAGCTCAAAGTCGACGCCAATAGTCGCTTTATAGTTGCACTGGAACTTATCAAAGCAGAAGCTAAGCAAACCAAACAGTGAGTGAGAAAAAAAGTAAGATCGATTTTTTTCTGAGTGCAGGGAGGAGGGCAGATCACTCACCGATTGACGATGGCTGTTTTGCCCACGGCACAGTCACCCACAAAAATGACCTTGCAGGGTCGCAGCTTGGGCTTGCGTGGCAACTCCAACTGATATCGCAACTGTGGCGCAAAATCCTTGTCTCGACTGAACGGGGTCTGGGCGGTGCTGTAGGCAGGTGGCAGCCGTCGCAGATGAGTCCGCGGATCGTGCAGGGTCACCGTTGGCGGCGCCGGCAGCAACATATTCTGGCGCAGTAGTTGGGGCATTCTGAACAACGTTTCACTTACGACTGAAATACGAGCGATACGAGGAAAAACCCAAAAGCGGAAAATCGGAAAAAAGCAAACCACAAACCTCGACTTGAACTTGGCGGCTATCGTGTGGGGTGTGTGGTGTGTGTGTGTGTGCTCAAGGTGTTCTCCAGGTGTGTGTGTGCTTTAAATTGTGTATGCATATTCTCTGATAAGGGGCAGCTCCCAATTGGGGTTAGCAGCGATAGCAAAGTGGAGCAGAACTGGGCTCAAGTGTCTGACTTGGATTTGAATTGGATTTGAAATGCCAAATTAGTTGGGTTGTGGTTGAGTTTCGGGTTTGAGTTTTATAAGTAATTAATTTGCATTCTTAGACGATTTATAATATAGGATTTTATATCTATTTAATTATATATTTTTATCAATATATTTATTTATTATTATTATTATTTATTATTTTGTTATTTATTTATTGAGTATTTGTTTTAGAATTCCCGCCAGGATAGCCAAAGTAACCCACGCTCTTAGCCTGTTCCAGCAGATCGGGATCCAAAGCCAAAGCATTGAAAAGGGCCCGTTTGAGTTGCCTGTATTGGAAATGTGGCTGAAAGGGCATATCCTCAAAGGCCAACATCAGCAGATGACCAGCCTCGTTGCCCACGGCTAGGCAGCGACCACAGTGCGTAAAACTGAGATGGAAATGATTGGATGAGGAATTGGTCATGGAATAATAAGGCGTGCACTCACCAAAAGGTCGTATAGTCAATCTTGGCATCAATTGTGGTCGATGAGACGGGCTTGAGTGTGCTATTCCTCAGATCCCAAATGTCAACGGTGTTGAGACTGAGAGAGACCAAGATTGTCGAATGGGTGCGACTCCAGCGGGCGCAGTGAACCGGCGACAGATGATGATGGAGCGTGATTAGCGGCAAGAGGATGCCAGTTAACCAAATGCGAATGCACCTAAGGAAAAATAAAGAAAAAAGTGTATCCTACACTCAGAAAAAAATATCACTAATATTTGCTCATTGCTTACCAATCGCTGCCACAGGTGAGATATAGTTTTGGGGACCAGGGTGAGAAATCCATGCAGACCGCTGGCGTTTCGTGCACCTGCCGCAGCTCCAGATGCTGCAGCGGATAGTTGGTGGAGCACTTGTAGAGTGTGCCCTCGTCGGTGAGCACGTAGTAGACGTCTGTCTGCACTGGATCCAGCACTAGTTCGAGACACTGCGGATGTCGATTGGCAAGCAGCGGCACCAACTGCGCCGGACGCTGCAGGGGAATCCCCTCCAGCTCGCCCTCGGCACGCTGGAAACGCTGATGCTCGAAGCCCAACAAATGTGGACTGTTGATCAGTTGATATTTAGTTATGGCGCCGGCCTGGGAGGCAGCCAGAAACGGCGTAATTTCAGCACCTGCCGAGACATCGCCATCGCTGCGCGGAATCCATTTGATGGACGTGACGGGCTCAAAGTGAGGCGAACTGCTGCGCTGCGAGATGGCCAGCGGGGGCTGATCCGGCCAGGAGATATCCCTAACCTCAATGTCGCCATTGTGGAGGCCAATGGCCAGCAATTGTGGAACCACCGGTGAGAATTGAGCAGTGACCACGGGCACACCGTAATCGTAGCAACGTTCCGGATTCACGGGATTCTTGATGTTCCACACATAGACATACCCACAACTGGTGCTACGTGCAGACCGGGCACACGTATAGATGCCATAGGAGACGGCCAGGATGTCACCATTGCTGGGACAGAAGCAGACGGAAGTCACCGTCTGCTGCACGCTGGAATTGGACGACGGAGCACTCAATCGCCAGAGTAGTCGCAAACGATACTTGAACTTGACATCCTCGGCCAGAGGATCAGGTGGTGTCATGTTGCGAAAACGCCGCTGTTGCGGTTCGAAAACATTGCTAGCGAGGATGCGCATGGTCAGCATGAGGGCGACCCGAAAACTGGGCAACTTATTGATGGCCACAAACTGATCGATGCCACCAACTTTATAGGTGGTCACCTCCATTTTCTGGGCACCCTGCACGTCCACACTCTTCGTCGAGGACTGCAGATCCTTGTACGTATCGAACATCTCGAAATTGGAGACATACGATGCCACATTATCTGTGCGCAGACGTTCCGTGTTCACCAATCTGGATTTCATGAGAGCCGTCATCGTTTGCGTATCCGCATCGATGGTGCGTCGGGTTTTATCCGTGCCGGAGAGCAGCTCCTCATAGCGCTGATTGTCCGCCTGGACTTGGCGACCCTCCTCGCTGTCCGCCTCCGCCGTCATGCTGCAACGCTCGAACAGGATCACAATTGGCGTTTTGCGCAACAGCACCTTAATAAAGGGCGTGGCAGGTGTCTTCCCACTTTGCCGTGCGCTTTGAGGAGCGGCAGCAAAGCTAATTGTCTCCGTCTTCGGTGCAGACTTCTCAGCGGTCAAATGCAACTTGTACAGATTGATCTATAAAGAAATGGCTGGCTGAGTTTTGGGTGATAAAAAATCTGTAATCCCAAAAAGAGAAAGAAATCTCGACCAACTCGCCATCTTCCATCTCATACTCACACCCAGAGCAATATCGTCGAGGGAAGCTCTCATCACACATTTGGTGCGATATTCGGGAGTGCGAAGCTTTTGCAGCTGCTGCTCATGTTCCGTTGTTGTTGTTCTCTTCATCAGCGGGTGAGCTTTGATCAGCTGACTGAGCTGCTGAAAATCAGCTGATCGATAATCCTTATTCAGTAAACGCGACATTTTCACTGATTAGCAAAAGTATTTGATGTCTTTATTTTTTTAGGTACTCAAACAATTTGTGTAATATTGTTAACATGGCAACGCATCGTTGCCACACGACAAGCAAGTGCCACAAGCCAACTTGTGCGGTTGCCACACGGTAGTGCTCCATATTGTTGCGCACCTGCACACATAAATATTCATAATTTAAAGCAATTTTGAAGCACGCAAGCGCAAGGCAACAACCATAACATCTATTTGTGGCAAGTCGAAGCTCAAATGCTCTTCGATAAATGTACAATTTTTGTACCAACTGCAATGTTAACATTCATTGAAAAGCTGTTTAATAGCATAATAAGCTTTCAGAGCTATGTAAACAGTTCGCCAGAAGTTGTCATTAAACGTTGCCTACACAATATAATATTGTGTTACTCGTATGAATGTCGTTCTTTAGGATTATCAAATAACATAACTTAGTGATAATAACCAACGCAAGTGAATTAAGATTATGATGATGATGATTGCATGGTTCACAGGCGCACACACAACACACACACACAGATTGCAGACGAAACTGTCTATTGTGAATGGCAAAGCTTCCGCGACCTGTGCAGCAGTCATAGTAACAACACAAACAATAACAGAGGAAGAAGAAGCAGTGCTATGACCTGTCACAAAAAAAACAACAAAAAAAGACCAAGTTTCGTTTAAAATTTGTATAGCAATTAGACGCACAAGAAAAGCAATTTACTTGTGCCGCACACATACACACATATGTAAATAGATGCCTGTGTATGTGTTGCAATAGAAAGGGTCTTTAATTCCGCCACAGCTGAAGTCGAAAAAGAAGTTGTCTTATGTTAATTTGCCTTTATGCTTCGCTACGTTGATTCGCTTAATGAACAGCAGCAGCGACAGCGACAGCGCCGCAGCCGACGTCAACGTTGGCAGCGCAGCAAGTGCAATATGTCAAATAGACAACAGTCAACCGCGAGAAAGAAGAAGAATGAGAAGAAGTTTTCCGCATCAGGGCCAGAAAAGCCAACGGCGGAGCCGACGTCACATTGCATGTTGGTCAGCAGCAGCAGCGAGAAACGCGTCAAGCGTAAAGCAATAAATGTGCAAGTAAACTGCAAAAAAAACAAAAAAATAAACTGCAGAAAAGAAACGCTTTGCGTGCATTATGAACTTTTGCACGGGCGAAAGAGCAGACAACAAAATGCGCCCAGCTTGTTACACTTTTTGGCACAAAAACCAACAACAACATGGCGGATGCGTTGCTGTCGACGTCGGCAGAGCGCGCACAGTGCTTATCCGTGCAAAAAAAAAAAATGGCAACGCTTCTGATTGACACAAACAAATGGAATTTTTAAAGGTATTAAAATTTTGCTTATTTAATTAATATTGCTTACTTAATCTTTCAGTGTTTGATAGTTTTTATTCAACAATAAACATTAAAAATGCGGGCAAGCTTGAAAATTATGCATCACACAGAAAAGGAAAACTATCAAGATTTTATGCGTTCACTGAATTTTACGAACATCTAATTGTCAACACCCATAAAATCGTAAAAATTTAACAGCTACAAGTTCATCACACACAAACACACACGCACACACAGACAGAGAGCTGACCCGTCTGTGTCTGTAAACCGTTTTACTTTTCATTGAGATCGCTTTTACACCTGTTTTATGCTTCCACTGACCTGGCCCCAATGTGCGCTTGGGCGCTGCCAACGCCGACGCTGCCGTCGCCGTTATCGTCATCGTCGTTGGGTGTAACATATTTTCTTTTTTCATTTTTCTGATTTTGTTTCAGTCTTGTGTTGTTTTTGTTTTATTTTTATTTTTTTTTTCCAGCAGTGCTGCCGCACATTTAAGCCATGCGCACAAAACCGACTTTTATTCGTTAATTAACCGTCGTGAGGCGCAGAAGTGGCCGGCTTAACGGAAGTACACACTAAAATTCGAGAGCTTTTTGCGGAAATTCGTCGCAAAGCGAGGGCGCAAAAACAACACAATCAAAAAAAAGCTCACTTTGATACTACGCCGCCGGAGATTAAGCACACATTTTGTAACCAACTGTGGCAGTGCTGACACCTGCTGCTGCTGCTGCCGCTGCTGTTGCTGCCGGCGTCGCTGTTGTCGTTAGCGTTGATATTGTCGTCGTCTACAGTTTTCACTCTTTTTCGTGTTCGTGCGCGTCACAGTTGCATTTGAAACGGCGGCACGTGCGCCAAGCTCGTCTCCGATTCCGAAACTGACTCCTGTTCCTGACGCGTGCGCAGCTCGGCTGCTGCTATTGCAGCCCTGGGCGCCATTTGAAATTGTGATCGAAACACTTTTTGAGCGATATGTTAATTTTATGCAAATTGTTGCGAGTTGTTAATTAATTAATTAATGTGCCGGCGTGTGTCAAATGTGAAGAAGATTTCGCAATCGTCGCCCGAATTCACAGTTGTTGTCTTATCAGCATCGGCGCATCTCCAAAAATGTTGCTTTGGAAACGACTCTGTCGACCCCAAGGCGAACTAGCAACAACAACGACAACAACAAGCTCCGCAGCGTTGCCACAGCGCCGACGTAAGTTTGCCATATCTCTTTAATTATTTATTTGACAAATCTGTCCAGCCACGCCCCCCTCAAAACGTTCGCCCACGCGGCGCCTCAACTTATTTGTTTAAAAATCGAAAGGTTGTGGAAGAGAAAAATGTGATTTTATTTTTGTATTTTTGGGGCCTTTTTTTATGGGTGTACATGAAATCCGTGCGTCTCATTTGCATAATTTGCATCTTAAAATTGTTTCGGTTTCTGTTTTTATTGACTGGTTTATTGATTTCATTTTGTGATATCGTTCGCAAACCCCAAACCCCAAACACAAAACCCATAAACCGAAACGAAACCAAAGCAAACCAAAGCAAAGCAAGGCAAAGCAGTATAATAATAAGACTCCTCTAATCGCAGGCCTTCTCACAGCGTGTCTCGAGCGTTTCGCTGCATAATAAATTACTATCAAATTTTATCACCTACAAAAGATGTTGCGTGAAGCAACCTCAGTTCACAAAAAACCCATTGAGCCGCTAATGAATAATAGCTTGTATGTAAATATTGGCTTTCAGTTCTGATTCTATAACACCTCCTGGTTGCTTCAACTGCTTCAGTTCTGCTTGGGTGGGTTTTCAATCGTGTTTCGGTGTTTTCGTGGGGACTAACTGTTTGCCAAAAAGATTTATGAATGAGTCTGCCGTGCTTAACATAATTATGCATAACGCTCAGTGGGCTTAAGATTTAGATACGATCTATCTATTAAAACAAGTAAGAATCGTGTCTCGTTAAGAGTGAATTGAATGGTAGATACTCTATAAGCTTGCTGCTTAATAATGCGTCAGAAATCTAAAAATTTAAATATAAAATATACTTTTCCAACTGCTGTTAAGATCTCTAGAACTTTATATAGCATCTGCTTCAATAAGAAATTTATTGATATATCGATATTTAACGACTTGAAAGAAAAATGCAATTAATATAAATAAAGTTAGTAAAATTGACTTTATGGGTTTGAAAATTCCCCCTGCTGTTGCATAGATCAACACCTTGTTATGATACCCTTTCAACATCTTTCTAAAAGGCACAGGGTATATCGAAAGATCGTGTTTTAGAGTTTGAACAGGTGGAGCCATTTATTACGAGTGCTAGCTGCGTGGGTTGTATGGAATTTTCAGTCATAGTTCCTGTAACTTTATGTTATGCTCTTCAAATGGATCGGACATATTCCATATTACTCTTTATTACTCGGCCTATTACCCTTTAGTAATATCTCTTGATTGTTAACTATCATAGGTATGTATATATAATTATCTGCGCACTCTCTGTACAGTAATCACTCTTTCACTTCGCCGGGTGTTCAAGTGTCAGTTTAGATTTGCTTTGCGACTTGGACATGTTTGAACCACAGTTGTGGTTTTACTGAGTCACTCTTCTTCTTCTTTATTTTGAACTAACTGTCGCGCGTCTCCTTTTCTAGGGAAGATCGGTCTCTTTATTTTTGGTCAAACATGACTTTGACTTGTGGTAATTTGATGTTAATGACACTCATCAGCCCCGGCACAAAACACAACAACAACAAAAACAAAGAAACAAACAAGCAGGCAGACAGGCAGCAATGACATCGACACCGCTCTTACCCCAACCCCCATATCTCCCTTCCGCTCACCCAAGTCCCCTCCGCCTATCGAGCATCGCACACTTAACACGATTCTAGTAGATCGTTTGCCTGGCCAAGCGACATTTTTATGATCTTCTTTTACCCCATACCCAAAAGTTGTGCCGCATAATCGGCTTAGGTGGGAATGAGACAACCTCTGCCATGCCTTTTGCTCTCTCTCTCTCTCTCTGTCACTCTATCTAGTTGAAGATACTTTACGTTTTGGAGCCTATGCGCTGCATTTAGGCATTCTTGTTATTAGTTCGTGCCTTGAGTCTTCCGTTTTTTTTTTGTTTTTTGTTGCTCTTCGACTTTTTTTTCTTAAACGCCATCAAGTTGCATGTTTTATGCGGCTCGTAAAATCCACGCTCCGATATGCGTATAAAAATGAGTTCAGCATTTTGTTGTGACATTTTTACGAGTTTCGTCTTCAACTTTTTATTTTTTTTGGTTGGTAGTTGGTTGATAGTATTATGATCTTGATTCGAAATTGTTGTGACGCATTGATCGGTGAAATTTGGTAATTCCACAACGCACATTCTTATTGTTATATGTATTTTTGACTGTATATTTAACTCGTTTTCTTAAATTACATTTTTGCATAAAAAATTCCGGAAAAAGCTTAGTCTGAGCTTGGTGTACATTTATATTATGGCTTTAATAAGTTGGCAAGTTCCCATTGCTACTTTATAGAAGATTTTGTGCTTAAGCTTAATGTTAAACAGATTTTTAGTATCACTATAAAACTACTACACAATATAGCTCCCATAAAAAGTTTTGAGTGTTTCGCTGCTTATTTAATATTTTGCTAATCCGATTAACACAATTTTTGCATAAGAATTCGATTTTGTGTTTCGACAAATGCTTTGTCTAAGCTTAGCATTAAATACATTATATAATGGCTTTAATAACTTGTCAACTTTATGGGAGATTTTGTGTTAACACATTTTTAGTATCACAGTTTGAGTATTTGATATTCGGGCAGAGCGATTCCACAGCGTTATCAAACTAGTTGTGGTAAAACTACTTTGGAATCTTATTACCCTCATCATATCTGGCAAATCTCAGCACCTATTCTCCCATAATAAGCCAGTATCTTTATAAAGCGGCGAGAAACTCATCTTGGCCAGCTCTTCGCTGGCCGCACAAATTGCTCATAAATTATACGAAAAAGCGTCGCAATGCCAAAAGCAGCTGCGCCTACACCATCATTATCAGCTTGTAAATAAAAAGACTTTATCAATCGTTAAGCCCCAGGCGCAGGCATCACCCAAACAGCCAACCAACCAACCAAGCAGTCAGCCACACCAGCCAAACCAACCAAACCAAGCAAACAGCCAGGCAAGTAAAGGATGCCTGAAAGCAACTCTCTCACCTAATAACATAAAAGTTATCGAAATGGCCAGAAAGTGGAGGAGTAGGAGCGACCCAAGATTGAGAGAAGGCCACTCCAAGAGCAGAACCTAAGTACAAATATTTTTATTTATGATTTTACAGATCAGCATATTGCTCAATAATTTCTCGACTCGAACAAAATAACTTTCAAATTATGTTTATGCCACTCACCCCACCCCCAGATACTCGATTTTAAGTGCGCCAATTTTTGAAATTATTGGCGGCTGCGTATGCAGATAATCGTGACCTGCTGCACACACACACACATACAGCAGACCTGGCTCAGACTCTGGCCAATAACTCAAATCTGCGCAAATTGCTGTGCGAAAGTTGGCCGCTTTCGGCTCTGGGCGCATCTTTAGCTGTGATTCCTCACAGACTGTTTGTATATGTAGAACTCTCGTATATCACGACACTTTAATTTAATTACTCTATTTGGCATAGTTTTTGTGCTATTTGCAACAGGCTGCAACGTTTATATCCCCCCCACCCTCCTCTTGGCGAACTTAGCCTTGGCAACAGGCGCATTTTTGTATTTGGGCCAGCTCTCTTATAGGCTACGTAATATTTTCCCATAAATAATGCGAGGTTGGTTTGAGAAAATTACTTTAAAATTTATGGCATACCGTGGGGAATCAGGCGCGTCCCCCAGACGCATCCCGCGTATCTGTGGGTGTGTGTGTGTGAGAGTGTGTAAGTGTATGTGCATTGAATATATCTTACACACGCTGATTTGGCCCTTTTTATTTTTGCGATTTATGTGCAGAGGCTGCAACTTTGCGAACAGGTAAGCACAACTCACGCTGTACACTCAGAAAAATCACTGTCAAAATCTGAGCATTTCATTGTGGCTCAAATCATTAATCAACTTTTTTTGTTGCTCTTCCCAACTGCCTAAAACGTACACTCAGAGAAAAGTGCCCCAAAATTAAAGTCGCCTTGATCGGAAATATTTTCTGGTATTAAGAAATGCTTTTCTAAAAAATAGAAAAATCCTTTCAAAATTTAAAAAATGAATAATGAAATTTACTGATATTTAAATAGTATATAAATTTTTGATTTGTGAATTCCTAGAATATTAATGTTTAATAATAATATAAGCAACAAATAAGTTAATATAGGAATTAATCAGAAATCAAGTTGCAAATTTGAATTTTGAAGCAGTTGAGCTTTGTTTCGCTGAGTGCAGCTGTGCCTTATGCCTCTGCTCCTTTAGAGATGTGCGTGGCAAGTGATACCCAAGAAAAATAACGTGTTTCGCTTTGGTTTTTGGGGGCCGCATCGCCGGCAAGTGGGCGGGCCAATGGATCTGGAAAGTTCGCACGATTGATGATCAACTGATGGACGAAGAGACTCCAAGCCAGACTGTCTGCATGTCCCTCTCTCTCTCTCTCTCTCGATCTGACGGACTGACTGACTGACAGTTGCGATGACGCCGGCCTGTCACCGCACTGACATAGCCATTTATGTAATTACACGCGGCTCCCTCGATATCACAAAGTGATCGCGATCCGCAAAGGCAACCCAACACACATCGAGAGAGCTTGTAATTATTTTCTACTTAATCTTCATCACATGCGCAACATGTCGAAAACTTAAGCGAATTGACGCGTTGCATCCGATTGTTGCAAGAAAAAACAATCTTAGAGCGCTTGCCTCAATGCATTGGTTTTCGCATTGGTCACACTCGAAATAGGGCTGCAAACAATGCCAGATCCACAAAATGACTGTGCATGTCTAAACCTAATTGATTGTAGTTCAAGTCTTACATAATTCAATCATATCTATACTATAATGCAAGATTAGAGCGTGATCAATTTGAGTTAATGAAAAGTGTATTTCAATGAAGATGAGCAAAATAGAGCAAAAGGAAAAACTTCCAAGAAAGATACTAAGTAAGATAAAGATAAGAAGCTGAACTAAAGCCTGAAAAGATATGTGATATGTGAAATGGAATAGCACTTTGAAATATGAGTATTATTGCTAAAGTAATATTTTAAATAAATATATATTTATCTTAGTATATATATATATATATATGTATATCGATTATGTAAAGTGTGAAAGTTAATAAGACCAGTTTGTAAATTCACAATTAAGTGCAAACGATATACCATCGCTATATATGGCTATAAGTATGATTGTTAATAAAGTCACGTAATCGACAAATCACCGTGAAATATCACCGCCCCGTGATTTGTCTTCGCAGCCCTGTGGGGCATGTTCCAAAAGTGAAAATGAAATGGCCCATGAATGTGCGTGTGCAACGCTCAATGTTCAACGTTCAACGTTCAATGTTCAATGTTGTGCATTTTGGATGCAAAACGATCTTCGCACAAGGGCAGCCTCCACCTCCACCTCCACCTGCGCTTAAGTTCAAGTCTCGACTGCTATCCTTCTCCTCCTCCAGCTCATCCTCATCCTCACCACTGTGGTTGTATATCAGGTGTTTAAGGGTTTCACAAGACAAGCGCCGCATGCAGATGAAGCCGAAGCATGTGAAACGTGCCTGGGGCATCTTTGGATCAGTTGCTGTTCCTTCTCCTGCTCCTTCTCCTTGTCCTTCGCCTCGTTTTTTTTCCTTTTGGGCTCAACCTCTGACCGAATTTCCAGCGATAATTATCGGCTGGCGTGCAAATATGCGGAAAGAATTCCCCATACGCTTGTTATTGTCTGTTTTCTGTTTTGATACCCTCAAGAATGGGTACAAAGGGTATAATGGAGTTGTGCAGGCAGCAGGAGGTAAATATATACTCTTAATCAGGATCAACAGTTGACAGTTGAGCCAAGATATGCGGAACTGAGACTCTACAAGAGCTAGAGACTAGAGACTGTATGTTTGGTATACGATGCGCCGAGAATTCATTTATTTCATTTTATCGATAACTGCCTCCCTTTTTCGAATATCTATATATCGATTTTCGATAGAGAGAGATAGATATATATAATATAATTTGCTGGATTATTGATAAGCTGGACAAATTTGATCAAGATCGGTTAGAAAACACCTAACTTATAGTTCCCAAATCTAAAGTCCAATTGATCTCACAGAATATACATATAGCTGATTACAGGGTATATCGTAGTTGAGCTCACTCGACTTGAGCTTACTTCATTTTTTTTTATTTAATGTTTTCCTGGTTTTTGGCTGTTTTGTTTTTTGATTGTACTTTAAATGGAACTAATTAAATTCAACGCAGAGCGCATTAAATTTCCTTATGCCCGCATAATTGGGGCTTGCAAATCAGTGCAGGGCAACGCCTATCCCGGCTCCACACCGGTGTCGTTCCGCTTTGTGTGTGTCTCTGCCTCTGCCTCTGCCACTGGCACTGCCGGAGTCACTGCCACCGCCCCTGCCCCAAGCCACACTGATTTAGTGTCGTATATAAAACCTGTGAGTGAAGATTATGTTACACTGAATTAATTGCAGCCAAGGTGAAGGTAGCAAACAGGGCCCTACACGTCACGAATGGGAAGTCGAGCCTCCCCTCCCCGAGGCCGCCCTCTTCCCACCCTGCTTTTGCGTGACTGCACGTGCTAAAGTTGCTGTCGTCATTTGAAGTCGTCTTTTTGCTGCCTTTCCTGGTAATTTTGATAATTTAATTGAAAAAATGACAGGCTTAAAGCGTTGAAGCCTTACAAATTGTTGGCTATCGATGGTGTATATTGATTTTATGTGCACATTAGTGTTGCGACTCCTCACTCCCCACTCCCCACTCCCCACCCCCTTGCCAACACACAACACGCCCCAATGGGGAATTTGTACTTGCCTCAAGTGGCATTTGCTTTGTCAAGGCCCTTGGCCTGTGCTAAGAGCTTGACACTGGCCTGCTGCAGGTGTTTTTTGTCTGCTCAGATTTTATTGTCATCTTTCACTTAACAGAGGGTTGTTTCCAGCTTATGAATATGAAGTGAATTCTGAATTATGTACATTAAGGAAATGAAGTTGCAATTTTATACGGGAAGTATTGATTCACCAGTGGGGTAGGGATAGGGAGGAATATACTAAAAGTATAAGTGCCTAATGCCTAGAAGGTACTCCTGATGGGGAGTATACATGATGTGCGCTGATTATAGACGTGTTGTGGGACTTGAACTTAAGAAATTATTCCTGGAATTGTAAATGCCGCAAGAAATGCCAAAGTCAAATGGAGAAAACATATTTAGTGACTAGAGATACAAAAGTAAATAAAATTGTGAATGTTTGGCATTCACTCAACCACACATCAATAATCCCAATAATAAAAAGAAGCTAACTGTAAAGTTACTGCTTTATTGCAACGCTCAACCTTCAAGTCGAGCGTATGAAATACTTGTGCAAATAAATTGCACATTTGACCGCTGTTTGACTACGAATCGAATGAAATTGTGCAGTTTTGCATCTTGTGAAATTGTTGGTTAAATATACAAATATGCTGGTTGGCTAGCAGGCGAACGAGTACTCAAACTCACATTCATATTCAAACTCTTGTTCATATTCAAATATCGAGTGAATATTTGATTTTCAGCTCTGCCTTTAAGTATTAAATTTCATTCACAGTTTGCTGCAACTTTAGCAATCTGTCGAGTGCAAAAGTGTAAAAGTGAAAAATCAAGAAGTAATGTTGTAAACATTGTAATGTTGCCACAAACACACCTGTGCGGCGTGCTTCACAAACCTGCAACACACCACCCATGCCGCACATCATCCCCCTTTTAAATCCTTCATAATTGCAACCCTCGTTGAAAAGGGATTGCATTGAAGCTAATGGCTACTGCCTTAATCCTTGGCTACGTGTTGTAGGAAACAATTATTGCTGGAAGAATATGCAACAGCAGAGCAGAGCTGTTGCCCCATTTATGTAGCTCAACCTGCCCCTGCTGCGACCACATACATTACGTAATCCTTGTCGAGCCAACCCGAGCAAATGTTGTAAGCGCAAATTGTTTAGATTTCATTTTTTTTTTCTGTTATTCTTTGCAACATGCATTTTGTATGCCTGCCTCTGCCACGCTGCCTGCCGCACTGTCTTTCTTGCTGTCGTCCTGGTTATATTATATATATTTGATAATTTTTCTTGTTGGATTTGTGTTTTTCTGAGTGCTGCACGGGTGTAAAACAGCAGCAGCAACATCAGCAGCAGCAGCAACATCAGCAGCAGCAGCAGCTGAGAAACAAAGCAGATTTCCTGACATATTTTATGAGCACTGATGTGCGTTTTGCCACAGAAAAGAGATGCAGAAACTGCGGCGCAGAGATGCAGAAGTAGACACAGTTGACCCACTGGGTGGGCATTATTATTATGACAAGAAGAATCTTTTAGAGTAAATCTATCTACGCACTTTGCCAACTTAAGCAAAACAAAAGCGAAAGATTATCTTCGTCACGCTGAATATTGCATTGCCCCAGTTAACAGCTGAGATGTAAATTGTACTCAGGAGTTCAGAAGTTGTTCAGAAATTTAATTCAGATTTTGAATATTCTATATTTTCGGGTATTTCTGATCCGATCTTGCTGAAATTTGTACAGTTGCTCAACAGTAAGTCAATGTATATTATGTATAAGTAAAAGCCTCCGTTCTTAATTATTGAAATCGTAAAACGATAGGTATCGATATCTAAGAAAGTTAGTTATCGATAAGATGGAAACTTACATTCCAAATTCCAAGTTTCTAGCTCTTATAGACCAGGATCAGCGGTTTTTTGAGCCGGATCAAGCAGATGTATACTGATGGGTTCCTTCTGTCTGTCAAATACTATTGCATTTTAATCAATTTCAGATTCAGATGCAGATCAAGAACATATACGCCTTATATGGAAATACTTCCATCAATATTTTGATTGTGCTTCTACTTTCTGGAATGCTTGAACTTTTTATGTTGTGTGACCTTCGTTGGATTTTCGCTTTAAAGGTAAATGCTGGCAAGAGGTCTTTGAAGTGGCATCTAATCACTAATCGCGGCAGCTGTATAACCAACCCCCTACACCTTTCTCATCCCCCTCAGCTTCCCCTCACTTCGCTTCACTCCACTTCACTCATAACATAAACCAGCTACGCTCGTCGTACGATGCGAAACAAAAGCGAAGGCGGATAAAAGAAACAAGCGCGTGCCTCGCTGCGTATCTGCGGTGGGAGAGGGGTGCTAAGGGGCAGGCAAATAGTAAGCAGCAGTGGCAGCGGCAATGGCAGCAGCAGCAGCAAAAGATGATGAGAAACTTGAGCGTCAAGCAGGCAGAAGCTTTAAGCC
Source organism: Drosophila paracracens (assembly GCA_035044025.1). Lineage (NCBI taxonomy): Eukaryota > Metazoa > Arthropoda > Insecta > Diptera > Drosophilidae > Drosophila > Drosophila paracracens. The sequence goes on from JAWNMN010000394.1 coordinate 1,963,024, forward strand.
GCTAAATTGTATCGGATTACAGGCAAATTCCAAGCCATGAAGCTAAAAATTCCTTACCCAGAGGCGGGCTCAACTCGCTGCCACTGCCCCGTGTCTCTCTCTTGTTGCTGCAGCTGGTATGTTAATGAAGGTGCTTCAGTGGATAGGCAAAAGGAGTGTCTGTGTGGGGGGGAGTGGAAGTGGAGTTGCTTCATCCTCAGCCACAGTTTGGCTGTTGTTGTAGTCCTGCTGTTGTTCCTCGACTAAAAATGGCTATGGGGCATAGAATGCAATGCATTGAGAGGGGAGAGTAGCGCAAGGGGGGTGGGGAGGATGGGTGGATGACACACAAGTGCTGAACCCCTGCGCTGAACCCGTGAACTCGCGTGGGTTATGAAAAGCGAACGAACGAATCTTAACACAGTTACAGTTACGTGCAACTAGCAACGAATATCTTGTTAAGCCCTCTTAAAGGGCATTCCAATTTGATCGTGCAGCTTGTGACGCATTGAAGGAGACATCTTTGATTCCATTTGGAATATATATGCCTGATCAGCATCACTAGCAGACTCGATATCGATATGTTCGTCTGTCTGATTCTATGTAAAACTAATCCTTCAGTTTTGAAGCTATCTTTTTGCTGGAAATAGTACATAAATTGAAGCCGACTGGATCGGGTCAATATATCATTTAGCTGCTATGGGAAAGATCGGTTGAAATATTAGTTCTTGTATGATAAACTTTTAGTCTAACTCTATTTTTTTAACATATATTTTCATTGGAAAAATCTGATAGTTTTCTAAATTTGTAGCACAATTTTAGAGAGTATGCAATCTTCGGCTTGTTTAAGATTTATTCATTTGTTTTTTGCTTTTTTCAACCTCCAGCCAAACGAGCAAAAACAATCAATCGAGTTGGTTAAGTCCCTTAACTTACCTTTTTACCTTTCCACCAAAAGAAAGCAAAACAAAACATGTACAAAAAAAAAAAGAAAAACCAAAAATGTGCGCACAAAAATTGCACACAATTTGCCTAATTCGCACCGCGCCAACCCCTCGCCCTCCACCTTCCTAAAATAACCCCCTCCACACGCAGCCCAACTAAACTCAGTCTATCAGCGAACTCCACAGAAACAAAACAGGATGAGCCGCGGTGCTGAAATTGCTGTGGTTTTTGAGGATACCCTCGATGCGAGTATTGGGGTGAAAGTTTATGCGTTGAATTGCAGCAACTTTGTTGAATGGGTGAAAGGAGTTTAAAGAGTGCTTGCCTCAGTTGCTTGCCTCAAAAAATGCGATTTTTGTTTTGGTCTTTGTTGTCCCTCTAAATATATTTGACTAGTTATGCATTTTTGGAGCACTTTGTTTTGCTCTTTGCTGGCCTATTACAGGGTATTCACCTAGCTGAGCTCTTTGCTCTGGAGCGTTCTACTGCCTTGCTTTTTTTTCGGCCTGGCCATGGCAACTGCAATTATTGTTTGCGGCTTTTCAATTGCCTTGCCAGCTACGGCAAGCTACGGCCACAGCCAGGGGCGTAGACAGCGTTTCGCAAAGGGGGTTTGTCGAATAAAATATGAATACAATATAATAAAGACTTCGCTGAAGTTATAGTTTTATTTTCGTCTATATAAAGTTGTGGTGCCCCGGCCCGTTGCCTGCTGTATCCCTTGCCTGTGCCCTTGGCTTCAACTACAGCTACAGCTTGAGGTTCAGCTTCAGTTTTAGCTTGAGTTTTGGCTGCAAATTCAGCTTTGGAGCTGGAGTCGAAGTCAGTCATCATAAGGTGAGAATATAATAGCGCAATCGTGAGATGCGTGACTGCAATTGCCCCTACGCCTGCCTCGAACTATGCACAGTGGTACCAGCACCCACAATTAACTAGAAAAACGTTTTTAAAATCATTAAATTAATAATCTACAATTAGAGCAGCTTTAATCCAATGCGAATACTTTCTGTGTGCTGTAAACTAAATAAATGAAGTGCTGATGATTTTTGCCACACTGTGCGCTTGAACTGATGATCTGAGCTGCGTTTTGGCTATATTTTTTTGAGCTCCCAGGGCTTAGCTGATAAGCAGCTCCAAACAAACAAATAATAATGCACGATTTGTGGGCTGAGCGGCAGCAGCGAAATAGTTTGTATTTTTTTTGTTTTTGGTCTTTGATTGAGCAACGCGCGCTGCCTTTAACTAATTGAGCTTCATTGTAGGAGGCTGGATTCCAAAATAAAAAAAGAAAATAACAAAAAAAAATAAACTTTTTCCTGCCACAGACACGTTTCCTGTTTGCTGCAAGCATAGACAGACAGAGAGAGAGAGAGAGAGAGGTAGACAGTATGGGCATAGAGTATCTGCGGTTGCCATTTAATTAAAAATGAAAAGTTCTCGTTAAGAAAAGGGTCTGTCGTCTGCCCAAGCATTTGCGGAAAATTAAAAGTTTTCCTTTTACTATACTTCATTTTTTTGTGTTGCTGTTGCTGTTGTTGGGCATTTGTCACATGTGTTGCAACACTTTTGGGTTTTTCAAGTTTCAAATGGGTTTTGAATGAAAGTGGCAAACATTTCTCCAATGCCTCATAAACTAAAGTGTATTAAATTGTGGCACGAGTTGAATGTTTAAATGTTGTATCTAGGTGTCAACAGAAAAAAATAATAAAATAAAAACGGTTCGCAACGAAAGTCGATCATTTGTAATAATATAGATTACTCTTCGGCGTCGTAAAATCTTTGCCAACATTCTTGGCCATGGCTTAAAAATGGAAAAGCTTTTGAAAGTCATAAAATCAAAATAAAAACTTTCGCCGCGCGCAGCATGAAAACCCTGAATGAAAAGAAGAAAAACACAAACATAAAGGGCAACAAAATCTGGCAGTATTAAAGTAAAGTCTATTAAACTTTTTTCCACCAGAAAATAATACACACACACCGCGTACACACACACATATATAAAAAGTTTGGTGGGGTTGAACTTTTGGCATGTATAAAACATATGATTTTTGCTTGATGCCCCGCGGGCCAATTTGCTTGTCTACAACAGAAGGGCAAAACAAAAGATTGCTGGCAGAAGCAGCTACACTGAGAAAAACTATATCAAATGCAGAGCAGAAGTCCAAAACAAATGATTGCTCGCTGAAATAGGTAATCATGATCGGAAAGCCCTTGTTTTTGATAATGTCTTTCGAAAGGCTTAACTCTCTCTTCAGGGTATAATTTTTTAGAAGTCAAATCATTATCAAAAAGCCGTTCTGACTTTTGAAAATTTCCGACCCGTTCCCACAACTATACAACCGACGCCATAATATATATATATTCCTTATAAGCTGTGTCGATCTAGCCATGTCCGTCTCTGCTTCTCTTACTGACTGTAAGGGCTCGAAATCTTGTAAGTTCTCGTACGCTCATTAAGTTTATTTTATCTGATCGATAACTTTTCTCATTTCGATAAAAATCAATTTCCATACATTCCCACTTGTTCTTTTTTTTCTGTGTAGAATATATATGCATATTTTGGGAGTTAACTGCGTAACCAGAAGACACAGAGTCCAGAATGTTGTAAGAGACGCCCGCTCGCTAATAAAATAAACCTGTGTAAATGTGCCACCAACTTCCGCTGCCGTGTTGCCCCGTTACCCTTGCCCGTTGCCCGTTGCCCGTTGCCCGGTTGCACGGTTGCCAGTTTGCCTCTTGGCCTGTAAATGTTAAACGCCTCGTGCAGACATAAATTGTGTGTTAAATACATTTTATGCGTTTGCGTTTGCGTTTGCTGTCTGCGGGTGGAAGCCGAGTGTTGTAAGTCAGTCGACTGCAAAACGCAATCAAGGTCGCTCGGTGAGGCAGGCAGGCGGCGTGGCAAAAGGGGGATGTCGCGGAGGCTCCTACAATGTTGTCGTCTGCGTGTTGACGTTTGCCCGGGGGCCACAAAGCGCAGGACGCCGTTTCCCCAGTTTCCGTCGTATGATGTATGGGCGTACCACGTTGCGTATTAGGAACGCACGTATTACAGGAAAACGGCAGAGTTGTCCTTTAGCTCTGCCTGCTGCTCCTCCAGCTGCGCCTGCTTCTCTCTGTCATCTGCCACTCCTCTGTAATCCTTTGGTTGCTGTTCCTTTCGGTAGCCGGGCAACTTGGCGAAGGCGGCAGCTGAGCATACACATGTTTATGCCACATTTGGACTACATAGTTGCGTGAGTGTGCATGTGTGTGTGTGTGTGAGTTTGGTGTTCGCTTGTGTTCACTTTACTCCTTGAGTTTGGAGCTTCCTTTGTGAATTATAAAGAAATTTGTTGTGCACTCTTAGTCTTCTCCTTGTTGTTGCCGTATTGTGTTGTACGCAACATTTTGTTCTGTGCGTGTTGCTGCTGGGTTGGAGCGGGGAGTTGGCGTCAAGGGGCGTGGCTTTTATCAACGCTGCAAATTTTCATTGCATACTTTTGGCGACGAGCGAAACAAGTAGATTTTATTACGCCATTAAGCTCGTAATAACACTAGCCATAAAATTTCTGCATAACAATTGGAATAATCATCAGTAAAAACGCAAATAAAAACCGTTAAATTTAAGGCTTAAACCTCGTTGGGCTGTTTCAACAGTAGCAGTAGAAGTTTGAAGCCACTCAGTAGTCAATTCTGTCTTAATTGGATATCATTTTATGCAGCTTACTATATGATATGACTGGTATTACTATATGTTGTCTAACTATATATTATCCAACTATTAATTCTTCTCGCTCCAAGGATTGGTTTACAGCTTGGTGGCACTTTCAACTACAATCTGTAGTATTAATATATAGTCCTATAGCTGGGTACTCTTAATATAGAACTCGAATTAATCTAAGATCTCCAATGATTAATCTACCATTGCACTTTCAGTTGGTGTCATTGCATTGCTTTTATGTTCATCAAGCAGAACACAGCGGAAGTTGCTTTTAGACGCAGGCGGCTTAAAGCATTTACCACTCTTCCGCTACGCCCCATCTCCCCATCTCCCGCTGCCCTCCACCCCAAACGTAGTCCCTATTGTTGCTGAGGGGCATCACTTGTTTGCTTGGCGCCCATTGCTGCCTTGCCCACATGCTGCTTGAGGTCCTTTTTTTTTTTTTTTAAATTCCATTTTAATTTGTTGCGAATCTCGCTAGTAAAATCCTTCTTGTTTTATGTTTTTTCTTGTTGTTGTTTCTTTTGTTGTGTTTTCTACTGAAAAGCGCTTAATTACCAGCATTTCGATGGCTGCTGCTGTTGCCGTTGTCGTTGGGGCAGCTGCTGCTGCTGCTCCTGCTGCGGGTCCAGTTGCTACGCTGAATAACGCACTTGAAATGATTTTTACTAATTTCACGCGTTTTCATTTATTTTTGCTTGCTGCACACTGAAAACCACTTGAAGTAAGTTGCAACTTAAAGTGCAGCTTAAAGCTTTAATTATTTATTATTTAATTTAATTATAAACATGCATAAAAAATGTGAATGTTTCAATTGCATTTGTGGTTATTGTTATTTAGTTAACTTAACTGGGCATCACACAGTATTTGAATTCCAAATCCATTAATTTAATAAAAATTCTAAAGCTTAAATTAAATTCCATTTATTTGACTATAAAATCTATTTAAAAAACTTGTACAAAAACACTGGCATTTTTTTAAAGTTAATTTAAACAGCCGCAAAATGTTTTTGCTAAGGTTTTGTTGTTGTTTTGCATGCTTTAAATATTTTACTTAAATGCATTTCAATTTGTGGTCATACGTGTGTGTGTGCGTGTGTGTGTGTAATTGTGTGTAAGTGTGTATGTGCTTTACTGCAATATGCGTTTGCTTTATGAAAATTTAATTTTGCGAATAGTTGAATAGTTGTTTTTTCCTTCCCCCCCCCTTGATAGAGTGGATGTTTATAGAGTGGAAAATGATTTTCAGTTTACACAAAGAGAGCATACAACAACAGCTTTACTGCTAATCAGTTTTGCGTAAATAATGCATGATTAAAAACAATGTAAATGTTAATATCAATTTCACAATTTAATTGCAATTGCAAAGAGATCTGAGATCTGAAAGTGTTGAGTGTTGCGGGGTGAAAGAAATTTCACAAAGAGTCTGCTTTGAAGTTGCGCCCAACTTGCAATACACTCGAGAGCCAACCTATATACAATCAGCAACTACTTAACCTCGCTTTGAGTCAATGATTTATCCCTCCGCTACCCGCACGCCTGACTCCCCCACTGCTCACTCAATGCAACATCGACTTTGACACAACAAAGACAACAGCGGAATAATAGCTGTGGCATTAGTACCGATAAATACAAAGATACAAACGTATACTTGTATATATATATATAGATAGATAGATACAAAGATAGATAGATGCCTTTGTGTCACTGCAATTGACAAAATAATCACTGTAACATGCAGCTTGTTGCTGCAACAACAAAAAGAAGAACAACAGCAAGTCGCACCTTAAACACCCTTCTAAACACCCTTCCTATAATTGTATACTAAATCAAATTAAAGCATATATAGTCTATAGAGTTGAAGGTATATGCTTCACCATAAAATGATAATGCTCACAGCAAGAGTATAGCAACAACAACAGCAACAACAAAAGCGGCACACATATTTTCCCGCCTAAACGCAAAAAACACAAACGAACCACAAACGTTCGCTGGCAACAAAAAACGTAACAACAGCCACAGCAACAGCAACAAGATGCTCAGCAACATTTTCTCATGCGCACGTTTCTGGCATGCAGCAACATTCCCCCATTGGCAACATTTGGATGCTGTTATTGTTGTTGTTGCTGATGCTGCTGATGCTGTTCGTTCGTTCGCTTCGCTTCGGCTTTGCTTTGCTGGACAGCTTCGTGTGTGTTGCTTCTGCTGGTTGCTTGGCTTCGTGTGTGTTGCTTGCTGGCTTGCGTTGTTTTCATTACACATTTTCCCGTGCGATTTTTCAACAGTTTGCACAAAACACAATTCGCAGTCTGCGTTTGTTGTCGTTGGCGCTTGGAACGCTTGCAGCGCGCGCTTTGCGTCTATTCTTGCGTTCACTAACACAATTTTACGCCCAAGCAATACGCCGGCTGATCGGACTTTCAAAGCGTACGTTGAACTGCGCCTCTTGTTTACCAATTTACCTCCCTCCCAAAAAAAATAAAATAAACAAAACTAAACTGAAAAGAATGAAAATAACTTAAGAAATCAAAACAAATAAAAAAGTTGTAAAAAACGTATAACGACAGTCGTCAACGTATTTGTGCCGGCTTAAGCTGTAATTGTGTGCGTGTTTTTTGGCAAGCGTGTGTCTTTGTGTGTGTGTGTGTGTAAACGGAAGTCAACGCAGCCGCCATTGTTGCCGCCGCCGCGAAGAGCGGAAATGTGTTATTAGTGCGGCCGTTAAATTATATTTACTTAAAATGTACTTGAAAAGCGTATAAAGTACAACAAAAGAAAAAGGGCAAAAAAGTTGTGTGCGCTGCACAAAAGTAAATCAAATTAATTCAAATTTATGGCAAGTTGGCAGAAATCTACATACGAGTGTGTGCCGCTGGTGTTGCAATGTCTGTGTCTGTGTGTGGCACGCTTGTCAAAAGTTTTAATTGAAGAAAACTTATGCGACGTGCTCTTTGCAGCTACCACATAAATGTTCGTTATGCTAATTGAAACACAACACTGACAGCAAAACCAGAGCGAGCAGTCAAAATAAAAGTGCTGAAAAAGGTATGTCAATTAAACCGACATTTTCGGTTTAAAACTTTACCGCCGGAATAACAGTTTAAGTTGTGTGCGAAACACTTTCAAGTGCCGCATTATTAACTGCCACAAACAGAAATGATGCATAAAGATTAATGGCTTTTTAGCTGTGTCCAGCTATTTTGCCCTTTTTGTTTTTGTGGTTTACTATTTCTGACTTCCAGAATGGGGAAATTAAGTTTCAGAGCGATGATAAATTGCAAGAACAATCAGAATTGGTTTGGGTTGCATCTCAGTATTTATTATCTCATCATCTAGCTATCTTTTAAGATTGATCTATAATTTTAATAAATGCCTTAACATTTTCCTCTATAATTATTCCACTTGTTCTATATTCTATCCCACAAATACCATGTCAGTTTGATACTTTTCCATTTCCATTGCAGAGAGATTAATGGCATTTATTTTCAATTTATACATTTCACTTTCTGATAAACTTATTTTTCCACCATAATTCAAAGCGATTCGTTTTTTTTATTTTTACTATTAATAACTTTTTTAATGTGCCAACTTTTACAGTGCGCGGCAGCAATATTAAATGCAATAATCACTTAAGCCTCATAAATATTTCCGACTGCTGAGCATAAAGCCCAATAAAAATACATTCATAGAACAGACTACCCCAACTCATACTCCTTCTCCGCCCCTGTTGCCCTCGTCTGTCAGCCCTGACAATGTCATCTCAATGATTAAGACTTCAACGCAAATAAAACGAAAGCGAAAAGCATGGAAAAGTTACTGGACTGCACCCTGGTATCCCTTTACTCCACCCGTTTCCTCCCAGCCGGCTTGCGCCCAACAGCTGCAGGCATGGCTCAATCATCCACCGACGCACTTGCTCCCATCCTGCGCTGCTTTTTACTTTTTTCCTTTCGTTTTTTTATTAATGAAAACATAAACATCTCTTTTTACCCCAAGTATTTTTTTACTCTCTATTTGCTATCGTTTGTGGCAGCAATGCCCTCCATCCTGCCCCAGCTTAATGCCCACAAAAGTTGCCTTTGTTTTCTTTTGGTCGTGGGTCGTAATAAATTTTTAATTTCGCTTAATTGAAAATGGCTCGCCTGCCACATACATACATATATACATACATATACATATATATATTTTATATATATATAAAGCTGTGACTTCGGTTGCGAATATCGCACTTGTATTGAAAAAGTATTCTTTGCCAACTAGATTTCATAAATCTTCCGCTTCTGCTTCTATTTGTTGTTTGTTCGCGGCCAACCAAATTTGTTGCAGTGGCAGCTAAAGCACGTGCCCCAATGGGACCTGAACTGAGCCACTGTCTGGCTTCGAGCGCTATGCCACTCAAAAGCAGCAGCAGCAGCGGCATTGAGGTGTTAAAAGCTGCTCACATATTTATATAGCTGTCTCTGGCCATATATAGGCAAACATTTAAGCAAACAACAGCAGCAACAGCAAACAGAAGCAGTTGTTGCAACCGCTGGACGGACAAAAATGGGTCACATGCTTGTCTCATGAATGGTTTGTTGCACACTGTTCGTGGCGCCTCAGCAGCTGGGGAGACAAGTGGCTTTTGGGTGGGTGGGGTGTGGGGTTTGTGGTGTGGGGTTGCACTGTCACTGGGTTTGGGGACTGTGTCATAAGCGCATCTTGCGTCTTACACATCTACCACTTGCTGCACACATACATATGCAACTGCTTCTGCCCCCATTGTTGCATTGTAGCCGGGTACTGTGGCAGATGAGTGCTTAATTGCCGGCAAGAAATGTCAAGAGTTTGTAAATGATTCAGACCAGACATTTGCGATTCATATTGTGAATCCTCCGTAAAGTGTTCTCCTCTGTTTTGTGTGGCAGACTAATGAATCGGAGTTCTTCTTCACATATGCATTCATTCAGTTCTTAAAACACTCTCTGATAAACGATCTTTTAATTGTTAGCTAGAAATTTCCACAGTTTGCAGTGCATCTTCAGCTATATATATTTATCTATTGCAAATTGAAATTGAATTGAAATTTTCTGCTATTTCTTTGCTGCGTATATTATTAATGTTAAGTACAGCAAGAATTACTGTTATAAACTGAATAAACTAGCTTTTAGCTATATTATAATTACAAAAATAAGTTTTGGATTGAATAATGATGAATTGAAATTTTCTTAGTAGTTAATCTAAATTATGCACGAGAGAAATAAATATATAAAAGATTAAGCTTGTACAAAATATATTAGTTAATATATATATATATATTTTAAAGATAATAAATATAGCAAAAAATAAATAAACTTGTTAAATAAAGAACATAAATTTATTTTCTTTTAATTTTGTAAATTAAATGCTTGCTGACTAGAAATTAAATACAATACTTTATTTATATATTTATTTTATTAGTGGCAGTTTTATGCAATAAACAAAATTAATTTATTTTTTGTTTTAAATTCCCCGTCTTATTACATCTTTTGTGTAATTGTAATTTCACGCCACAAATCATTGCATATTTAAGAAACATTTAGTTAAATTGCTGCCAAAATTAGCCCATGGTATTCATGCATTGCGCTTATTACCCTTGCCACATTTTCAGCCATATGAGACTACTTGGCTCGTTAACGTTTTTCCCACAGGCAGCCAGCAGCAATGAACCTGCTCTCTCTGCTCCTCCATAGGCTTCTATTTGGTGGCAGTGCCTGTGCCTGTGCCTGTGGTTGTGCTTGTATTCAGCATGTTATTTATTGCATATATAAAGCGACACCTCCTACGGGAGACTCCCAGCCGCTGAGCTGTCGTCGTCATCGTCGTCGTCGGTCCCATTCCAGAATGACGTCGTCAACGTTGCCTGAGCAACGTTTTGGCATAAATTAAAGAAGGGCACTTTTCTCATGCATGCCCCTGCATTGTCCAGTTTTTCCTTTTTTTCTCTTCCAGTGAGCAAAGAAAGAGGCAAGTTGTGGCAAGGTGTGCGGGGGGGATGCAAGCTGGGGTTGCCTCGCCTGTTTGCATTGCATTTTGTCACACGTTGCTGAAAGCGACGCCAATTTGTCTGAAATGTTTTGAATTCTAAGCGAGCAATGATAAAGGCAGGAGCTTAAAGGGGGGCGAAGGACAGCTGCACGTGCTATACTTCGGGATGCGGATGTGATGCTGATGTTGATGATGGTGCCTGGTGCCTGGCGTTGCATGTTGCATGATGTAGCTACGTGTGTGTCACTTGGCATAGGGGTTGTGTGTGCTTTGTGTTAGCTGTGAGTGTGTGGGTCGCTCGTTTGCAGGCACAGCCCGTGGCTATTTGGCTAACGGTCCAGTACACTGTAAAAAATAGATCAAGCAAAACATCGATTTGCATATTTATTTTAAAACTATTATTTTATAACTGAATTCTGAATGCTTTACTCAAAGCTGAGCTATTTATTTGGGGCAGCAGCAGCTCTGTGTGTGTGCCATGCAGCGAGAGTCAATCAAAACGCTGTCAGCCACACATACACATTCACATTAACACTCACATTCACACTCGCATTCACATTCACATTCACATTTCACATCCATCGACATCCACATTCAGCTCGATATCAACATCGACATCTGCCTCGGCCGCAAGCAGCCGTGTGAATTATGCGCCGATAAAGTTGGCCCGTTTTTTTTGGGGGCCAACTCGTTACCCATATTGTGTTGCAACAGCAGCCGCAACCTGAAAGCGAAGCACCTGCTGCAGATGCCACAGTCCATCTGTCTGCCTGCCTACCCGTCCGTGTGGACTCCAGGCTCACACATTGATCTTATCGCGCGTCCAGCGAGCACACACCCAAAATGAAAAGAGTAAGGCTCCAAAAAAAAAAAAAAAAAACAATCAGACCAGAGAGTTTTCTGACTAAGAGTTACTCTGTAAACTGTGCTAGATATTCCTAAATCCCTGCATAAAGCGATATTTACAGTTATTATTTGATATGGTTAAAATATTTGGATAAGCAAAATGATTGAGTTGATTTTTGGTTAGTTTGATTAGTTGATCTAGTACAAAATATTTTAATGCTCAATAATGTATTCTAAAGTTAGGATATGGGCAATACATTAAAGTTAACTTTACAGTTATTGATATAAGCTGAAGTTGAATATATATTCAGATTCTCATAAGCTAGATTTACTCGTTTTTGAATGGTTTTTATGGTTTTAGAGATGAATTCTCTCTGTTACATAAACTCCACTGTGATGATGCCCTGCTCAGCAATTTGAATGATTACAGGGTATACAAAAATATACAAAAATAAAAAAGAGCAGAATAAATGAAGAAGAACTGCCGTGCTACGTAGAATGTGTTTGAGTCTTCCCGTCTGCTGCGACTGCGCTGCGGCTTATCTGTAGGAGGACTCTCCTCCAAGCTGGATGACGGAGCTGGCCGGCTGCTGCTCCGATTGCTGGCCTGCTGCTTGCTGGTTTGCTGGTTGGCTGGCTTGGCCTTGGGCTTTTGGCATTTGCCTTCGTTTTTTGTTTCTTTTTTTATTTGTTGTTGTTGTCCATTTATTTACATACATTCAGTGCTCTGTGTGTGCTGGGCTCGCTGGAGTCAAGGGCCGCAGCTCGCCTTATTGTCTGGCCACGAAGACGACGACGACGACGACGACGACGATGATGTTGCCTGCTAATTTCACCTTTTCACAGATTTCGCACGGCTCCTTTTGCATGCATTGCCACATTCGGATTCGCATTGGCCATCAATTTGTGTGTGGGTTCAGCCAAAGATCGTTGCGCTACTCTACCTAAATTGGTTGATTGACTAGCTAACAAATGATACACTTCTCCTTTCAGCTAGTCAATTGCTGGACATTCTCTCTGATTAAGAATATATATTTTCACTTTTTGCTAACTTTTGTTAGTGCATTGCGTGTTCGGCTTTGATTGGTTTCCTTTTTCACAACTCGGCTTGTGGGAGGCTCATGAAAAATTGAGCAAGTGCCGCACTTGCAATTTCAACAGCTCATCTGCCGCTGCGCAAAACAATTTCGTTCCTTGGCAGCTGCCACTTTTGCAGCTTGGAGTCTCCTCTGCTGCTGCTGCTGCTATTGCTTCTTCTTCGTGCGGCATCTTCCACAATCCTGGGCAGCAGCGAACACGTTGTTTTTACTGCCCTTTTTTTATGTTCTGCTGGAATTTTCAATAGCTGAGTGCTTAATTTTCAGCTGTCAGCCTTCCATATATATATACACTGGTGCTCATGGAATTAGTTTTGGCCTTATTCGTTCAAATACCTATGCATTGCATTTAGTTGAAAGGATATTAAGTAAAGAGATGCAGAAAGATATCTAGAACTGAACTTCATCTGCTAAGGAACACATATCATGTGTAAATCATTCAGAGTCATAAATCATTCAGATAGACCTCTGACCAATTGAGCCTCTGTCAACGGCTCGGAGATGGAATTCTACTCTTTGTATGGAATTTCAGTTGGAATTGTGTGAAATGCAAAATTTGCAAAGCACACAAATGCCACAAACACATCGGGCTATACAATTACCCAATCCTAGTTGGGAATTTGATGCCACTCCAGTTAGCAGTGCTCCCCCAGCCTCCACGAGTCAATGGCCAGCTGCAGCTCATCGCTCACCTGCTGATGCCAAATGTCAAGTGAGACACAATGACAGAGACAGAGACAGAGACAGAGACATAATGTTAGAGAGAGAGGCAAACCGAGCAGAGTTGATAGATAAAGCGCCCAAGAGCTTCATTTGCGGCATGAATATGCAGCTGATGTGCACTTTTTATTTTTTGAATGCGGCTGAATAGATTTACCTGCCCCACCCTGCCACTGCTCTGTTTTCCCTCCACTCCTCCCTGCCACCCACACAGTTGACAGTCTTTTGCACTTGTGCCCCCAACTTTGCTGTTGTTGGTCTTGTTGTGTGCAAAAAGGAAAAATATATAAGAAAAGAGAAAAGCAAACAATACGATTCATAGATTTCCGTTTTGCTGCGCTTCCAAACAATGGCATTTTCATGTTGCACATAAAATGCAACAACAACAATTCGAAAAGGCACGCGAAAGATAGAACTTAAGTGCAATTTCATTTCTGTTCCGATACGTTTGTGAAAAGGAAGGAAATGCTGAAACTGATAATATGAACCGTCCTCTTGCCTGAGGATACTTAACACAAAACTAGTTGTGATCTAATGGCATTGGAATGTTGGGTTCTTGCTGGTTGTTTGCCTTCTGTTCCTCTGTCTTTCTGTTTTTGGGCTGATAAGCGAAAACCTTTGTCCCCGTTGCGTATAAAAAGTCGCTGGCGACAGCAAGTAAGACACAGTTCAATTGTGCAACTGAAACCCTCAAGATGTATTCAACTTTCAAATATACGCTGCGATTTGTTGTGTTGCTGGGTCTGCTGCTAGCTGCTAAGGCGAGTGTCATCAGGTCACCGGAGTTGCTGCCGACTGAGCAGCAACCTAGTGTGGTATCGCAGACGGTAGCGCCGGAGGTAAACCAAGCAGATGAAGTGGGGCCACAGGCGGATGTAGTGCAACAGCCAAATCAGGAGGAACCCAACGTGTCCAATGTGATTGCCAAGGAAACAGAACCTCAACAGCTGCCCCAAGTGCCAAATGTAGTGTCTGAAGAGGTAGATGCTCCAGGGCCACAGCAATCTCCTGAGCCAGTGCAGTACCAGGTTCCAACTGTGGTGTCTGAGTTGGAAGTTGCTGCAGTTCAGCAGGAAATCCCAAGATCAGTGCAGTCCCAAGCTCCAATTGCAGCCCAAGTTCCAGAAGATAAACCACAAGCAGTGCTGTCTGCCGTTTCAAATGAGATTCAGCAGGAAATCTCAGGACCAGAGCAGTCACAGGTTCCAGAAATAGAGGAAACCTACAAGCCAGCTCAGCAGAAAACCATAAGACCAGTGGAGTCCCAGGCCCCAAATACTGCTCCAGTTCCAGCGGAACTACCACAACCCTTGCAGTCCCAGGTTCCAACTATTTTGTCTGACGCGCAGCAGGGAATCCCAGAAGCAGTGCAGTCCCAGGTGCCAATTGCTCCCGAAATTCCGGTGGAAAGCTCTAAACCAGTGAAATCCGAGGATATAAATGCTGTCTCTGAAGTGGTAGCTGCTCCAGTTCCAGAGGAAATACCTCAACCAATCAAATCTCAAGTTCCAACTGAAGCTCCAGTTGCAGAGGAAAACTCTAAACCAGTTCAGGTCCAGTTTCAAACTGTGGCTTCTGAGGTTCAGGAGGAAATCCCAAAACCAATTGCTGTGTCCGAACAACAAGTAGAAGCCAGATCACAGGAAAGCTCGGTTGTTGTGCAGACAGTTACACGAGTAGATGAAGAGAAGCCCAGCGTTGAGCAACCGAGCAAGGAGATCATTAAGGAACCCCGTTTTGACCTATCCAGCAAGGAGATCACTAAGGAAACCAGCTTGGAACAGTCCAGCAATGAGATCACTAAGGAACCCTGTGTGGAACAATCTAACAATGAGATCACTAAGGAGCCCAGTGTGGAACAATCCAGCAATGATATCACTAAGGAACGAAGTGTGGAACAATCCAGCAATGAGATCACTAAGGAACCCAGTGTTGAGCAATCAAGCAATAAGATCACTAAGGAAACCCCTGCTGAAAAACCTATCAAAGAGATCATTACAAGTGAGACCACCGAAGGAGTCGTCACCAAAGTAGAAGGTAGCGACAACCAGGTTGTAAAAAAGGCACAAGCCAAAGGTCGCTCTCATTCTGCATCTGGTGGTGGACACCACGCCAATGGATTGAGTTATCCCGAAGAGTTTTATATAATCGATACGAATGCGGTGACGCCAAGCCCAGAAATTCCCAATAACGCCGCCACAGAAGCACCCGTAAAGAATACGCATCCCCTTCATTCTATCAAGCCGGCGATGCTCCCCCTGCCTCCGCATCCCTTCTTCTTTATACCATACGGTTCTTCAGGCCCCAGCGGTGTGGGCAATAAGCACGGTGGTAGTACTGGTAGTGGTAGCGGCACCATCAGCAAGCCAGGTTACATAACAATCGGCTACAATCCCAACAAAAATGGTTCTCCCTTCAACCCGAATACTGCTCCAGATCATTCCGAAGGCAAACCTGGTTTCTCTTCGCCTCCATTCGCTGGTTCAAAGTTGACCCCAAATGACCAGCTCAACAACAACCACAAACGGCCGTATATTGGTGTGCCCGCAGAGTTCTACATGCACGAGAGACCCGGAGCCGTTGATCAGCAGCAACAACAGGTTAATCAGCAGCAGCCGCTTCAGCTGATTGGTCACATCTTCATCTATAAAACAATGGAAACTGGCAGTCAACAAAAAGGGGACAAGGGAGGCAACCGGAAACCAGCCTCAACCCCCACACGTGATGATGAGCAACAGAATAAGTCTGAGGATTCAACCAGTAAAATTGATGAAAACATTGGCAACTCTCAGCTGCTGCTGCAGCCCGTTATTTATCCGACTCCCAGCTACAATAAGAAAGACAACAACAACAAGAACAATCAGGCAGAGGGCAACTTTAATCCCAATCAGATTCAGGAGATCTTCAGGAATCTGCAACTTGTGCAGCCCTCAGTGCAGGAGCGCTCCCAATCCGCGGTGGCCAGTGAGGATAACTCCGTTCTCTTTGCCGTGGAGATACCCAAGCCCATCTATCGCTTCTTCAAATCCGTCTTTGGCGTCTTCTCCTACTAATCCCACTCAAACCGAATGAACTAACCACACCACCCACCAATGGCAACTACAACAATTTATATTTCTAGCTTTAAGTCGATTTTCAATAAACAATTTTTAATTCGCAAAAAATGCTTGAAAATGTTCTTGAAATAGCACAGACAAACAACGAGCTGATTGAAATGTTTAAGCTGCTCTCCGCAATCCAAATATTTTGAATGTGTGCTCTTCAAATTTGCTTCCAAAAAAAGACTGGTCAAACGATGGAAAATTATATTCAGCTCCAAAATTGTAAGCACTGCCCCCCCCTTCACAGCCTGCAGCTACGTTCGGTGTATTTATTCTCTGCTTACGAAGCTAAAAGGGTATATCCATATACCCTCTTTTCAATGTTGAATGTTTATGTTCATTTTCCATTTGGAATTCGGATAAATTTGAAGTTTTCTCGGAGGTTTCTGGGCGTTGTCGCTGACTTCATTTCAGGGAGTTCCCAAACAGGCCGTTCCTCCCAGTCCATATATGTATTGGCTGGCGACTGCACCATCATCGTTTGCGTTGCGTAACCTGCATAGACCTGCGACATTTCCGGGATTCTCAAGGGGAATTCTGGTGGTGACTCCTCCCAGTCCATCGGTTCCTCCATTATCCTGGGCAGAGATCTGCGCGGCAGTTGGGGCATTCCCCAATAGTCCATATTTAAGTGGCTTGGCTAACTGTTGTTTCTCAATTGAACGTTAAATTTGTTTTGTTATACTTGTTTTTCAGTTTGCTGTTGAACGAAATCTTAAAGAGCTATGAATTCGAATCATGCTCGGTTATAGAGACCTACTTTGATATATTTAAAAACAAAAGTAAATAGTTTATATATATATACGTATATGTATATATAATAATAAATAAATAATATATTTGTCTCATGGAAATTATATTCAAATTGCCATTTAACGATGAAGACGTCTAAGATCCCATATTGCATATTCCAACGAGCATATATAATCCTGAGCAGCATATACCCACTCTCTCTGTTAGGAGCAGAGTATTCCTATTTGCTATGTATTGGTATCTTATAGGGTTGATGTTCCTGGCTGGCATTTGCCATTTTAATGAATACATAATTAGTCTTTTTGCCAGCCACTCATATATATGCAATATATGCAGATGCTCTTGTGCACCTGCTCGGAATCCTTTTCACATATCAATTTTCATGCAACATGCAGAAGCACGTAGAGTTGATCAAAGTACTTGTATGTGTGTGTGTGTGTGTGTTTTGCCTGTGTCCGTTTTTGGGTGGCTCAACGTTGCTTATCGGTTCATTTACTGCTCTCCCTTCCATGCAATATTGAGATAATGTTTGCGCTACAAGGCTTGCCTCTGACTGTGGCACATACATAATTGCGAGGATTACGTCGGGACTCATCATAAAGTTCGAAACGAGTTCGCAGTTGGCAGTGTTTGCATTTCACTTGAATCGTTGCCGAGCGAGTGGTGAGGGTGGGTTTAAATTGCTATTTGTGCTGATAACGTTTATTTAATATTTAATTGATTTTATGCCCAAGCGATTTTTCCATTAGCCTGGCACACAAAAAAACCCAATTTCAATTGATGTGCTCGTCTACCTGGACAGACGCTTGCCGCTTGCCACACATTGTTGTTCGTCTGTGTGCGAGTTTGCGGCAGGCTTATCTGATTATCCTGTTGCTTGGCATAATTAATGAATGAATGAATAATGGCATCCTGCATAGATAATACCTTGTTGGAATGTCAAATTAAAACTGTTGCATGCCGCAAGGCACACTTAGAAAAAAAATACAAAAAAATCGCCTTAATATTAAATTCTCAAAACTAGATTTAAATCTAAATTTAAAATTCAGAATGGTTTCTTCCTGAGTAGCAATAATTTAATTATTGTGCAATTTTCACAACCAGTTTCAGTTTAAGTTGGCCGAGCAACAATTAATACAGTCTGAAGCAGTCAACACTTTAAATCGTAGGCAGCTTAAGTGCAGACTAGGTTAAGTTGCATACAGCGGTTGTTGCCACCGCTATTTCAATATTGCTATTTGCCTGGCACCGTTATCAATAGCTTGCAGCCTGCTCCCTTCTCGCACGGGGAATGCCACACATGAATGCTGCGTGCCGTCGACCACAGGAATCACTAAAGAAGCGTCATGCAATAGCATCAACATCATCATCATCATCATCAGCAGCAGCACTACCAGCATCATCAGGTTTTGTCATCATTTAAATTGTTGTGCTGGGCCAGCATAACGTATACGCAATGTGTGCTCTTTGAAAATCGTGTACGGTTTTTTCTGTGCAATCCTTTAAAGTGTGTTGCAAGAAGAGCAGTTTGCGGAAGTGTAGGTGGAGCAGCATCAGCTCGTAAGCCACAGCCTTCCTGGAGTTTTTAGGCAAAAGTTTATTACCCAAAGGAGCAAACGGAAGCGACCCATAAATATATCATGAAATCAAAAACTTTGCCACAACTTTTGCCGGAGCTCTTTGACAGAGCGTGTTCCCTCTGATTGGTGGTGTGCCACCCACTTCAATGCCTCAGTCTCTTTGCCAATCTTTTTGGCTTGCGTGTAAACGTGCTGCTGAGCAGCACCAAAAGCAACAACAACAACTACACAAAAGCTGAGTAATGTGCTTCCGTTTCCGTCTTTACCCATTTCTTGCCCGACTCCACATGACGCTGTGGCTGAGCAGTCCTTGCCTGACTGGCTGGCTGCCTGGCTGGCTGGCTGGATGCCTGGTTGCGTTTGGAACCACTCAATTCAATAAAAGTTGTGTCCATTTAATTTAAAATTCTCTCTCTCTCCCTCTTACTCACTCTCTCTCTTTCTCTGTCGAGTCCTTTGCAAATTAATGGCGTTAAAATTAGTGCCCGTAGACAAAATTCAGCACTTGGCACCTGGCCGACACCTGCTCGCTGGTATTCCTGCCCCAAAAGTTTCCCTTTTTTTTGCAGCTGTTTTTTTTGTGTTAGCCAGTTTATTTGGTTGTCACTTTGTGGAAAATTATGCTGCCACCCCGAGGGAGCTGTGCGTTGTTGCCTGCCACTGCGGCAGCGACACGTGTAACTGTAACTCTAAGTGGCTGGGCAACCTTACCCAAAACTTTTTCATTGAGCCATCTTAAAGTTGGACAATTTGCTTTCATTTTTCTGTTTTTTGCTCCACATTTTCAACATTTTACTCAACTTGATTTTTTCTGTTTGCCTTTCAGCTTTTGGCAGTCAGGAACGTCGTTTTTTTGGCATTCTACGCGCCGGCAAACGCAAAGACGGTAAGTTATACAATTTGTATATATATATATATATCTAGGTATGTATATAGCAAGCTAATGAAACCAATTAGGCAAACAGACCGGCTGCTGAAATTGTGGCAGTGAGCATCGAAAATGAAATATCAAAGAAAACAGGTCCAGACAAGGGGTAAACAAGCTAACAGCACACATTTCAATTACAAAATGCTGCATAGAACGTGGCATCAACCCAAATGCAACGAATCTTAAATGCCCTCTCTAAATTAACTCAACTGTGATTGATTAAAATCAAATCAAATATCAAAATCAATGTTCGAAATATGTTAAGCAATTCATTTAAAATATCATTTTAAATCGCAACAAATATTCAAATAAATTGGAAGAGTTCCAACATAACTTCATCATCCTAAAAGCATTCGAGTGATTACCCATTCAAGTAGTCTAATATGCCGTTTACCTGTCCAGGGTAAATCAATTTTGAGCAGTCTATGGAAATGTGCCAGTTTCGAGGCATATTTGCCTGAGCCGAGGGTCAGCCAGCGCAGCGCGATGGGGCATGTGGCAGAGGCAGAAGGCTGAACACAAAAGCCATTTACCAAAATCAATAGATTTATTTTGAACCGCAGGCTAGAAGGGCATGAATGAGAGTCGTAGGCCAAACAACTAGCAATGGTCAGCATGCAAATTGGGTTTTAGCAGCTCGAAGATACTTTTTGTTTAACAAGTAAATGCAGACTCTTTCTCTCTTGCTCTCTCTCTCTCTCTCTCTCTCGTTGTCCCTTCCATCTCCAGCTGTAAGCTGGCAAACTTGAACTGGTCAAATTGTTGAGCGCTTTGTGGCCGTCAGTCTGTATGCAAATATGTGTGCCCAAAGGCTTAACAATTTTTAATAACTGTTCCCAATGATGGACAAAGCCCAAAGCTCAACTCAACTCATCGTCTTGTCACTGTCTCCCTCTCCCAATCCCTCCCCAACTCCGTCTCCCTCTCCATCTCCGTTGCCATCTCTGAGCCTTTTCACGTGCCAAACACCAGCAGTGGATTATCGCCGTTCGCCGTTCTTTGAGTGCCAGCAGCAGATGGTTGGCCTTAAACATCATTATCCGGCTAAATGTCTTTAAATAGCCCACATTCATATCAATTGGCCAACTGGCGCCTGCCGCTCGTCTGCCACTCACTCAGCTCTCTGCTTTAGGCCCACCCGTGGGGCCAGGCTTGCCTGCCTGCTTACCTGCCTGCCTGGCTACATTGGGTGCCTGGTCAGGCAGACGCATTCATCGTTCTTCTGTGACACCCTGTCGCCTTCAATTAAACGCAAATTATTCTGGCTAGTGCACAGCGTGTGGCACCTGTCTCCCAAGCTGTGAGTGATCAATCCAACTTATGTCTGACACAGCAGCCTTCCCGGCTGGCTGCTGCACTTGAAATTAAGAGACTCGTTGCCCGGGCGCCTGCTGACATTTTAAATTGATTATGGGTCATGTCCAGCGGCAGCTTCGCAGCACCAGCTTCCTTATACAGTAGCCCAAACGTCAAGCGGCCAAGTCAAATAATGTTACATCATCAAAAGGATTAGCAAACGCACACATTGACATAATACATGCTCATTATGAGCCAGAGCCATTCAAAATGGGTAACAAGGGTATAATGAACTTGTGTACAGGTATGTAACACGAAGAGGGAAGCAATTACGTTTATAAAGTATATATATTCTTGATGGGGATAAACAGGTTACTCCATATAGCCATGATCTGCTTGTGTGTCTATCTGTCACTCTGCCTGTCTGTATTTCTGTCTGTCTGTCAGATACTGTAAGAGATAGAGACTTCAAATTTGGCATATAAATTATCGTATTTAAATGTTATTTTATCGATAACTGTCAATCGATTTGCAATAGCAATAAAAACATAATCGATAATATCGCCCGACATATTGTTGATCAACTGAGCCTGCATTCTGCCTCTATGAAAGTTTTTCCCCAGCTGCTTATATTTGGGTATGCAAAGCTTTTTAGTTCAAATTTGACGCTGACACTAAAATAATATATTTATCAGCTGGTTTCAGGGTATATAACAGTTATGTTTTGGCAGTTTTACTTGGTCTTCTCATGATTCCATTTTAGCTGGAAATTTCTTAGCCAGTTTCTGCTGTGGCGTGAATTTGTCTTTAATCTAAAACTTAGTAAAATGTCAGTAAAACGTTTTAATATATATACGATATATGTATATATATATATGTATATATATATATATATTAATCTATATATATATATATATATATGAAATACCATTTTGCAATCAATCTTTGTATTGTGAGATGGTCATTTATCAAAGTACAATATCCGTTTTCCTTAATAACTTTCATCGATCCTTCATCGTATTTTTATATGTATGCCACATCATGTTTCCAATCATGTGCCACATGAAAATAGAATCCGTTTTGCGTACTTTGAATTCAATTCATATGCATTCCATTGTCTTTTGTTACTTTTAATTGTGCACTAAAATATGCCACAGTCTCCAGCAGCCGAAGTCAAGAGCTATGCAAATGTTGCAAGTTAAGGTTCAAGTGTGCGACTGGTTGCAGTCATGAGTGCCTGCCACACTCCCCTGTCCCCGCCCAAACAAACAATATGCGAATTCGGTAGCCAGCAAAGAAAAGCTGGCAAAGCAATGGAAAGAATGAGGCACAAAAGAAACAGAGACGCCACCAAATCCGATTCGCTTTTCGATTTCAACTGGCGACTACAAGAGACAACTTCATAGACGGAATTTTTCAGCAGTTGCCAGACGAAGTCGGTGCCGCCGCCGACAAGACGCTGAACCTGGTCGAGGATGTCGACATGGCTTCAACAATTTTGTAATTACATTCGAGCCGCATGCAAATGCAGTTGCCAGTTGGGATAGTTGGTAGTTGGGGGTGTGGGGGCTGGGAGCTGGAATTTTATAATTAATCGACAACGGTTTCAAGACGAGACTTTATTCTTCACAGCCAGGCATCCCTGACATCAATGAACTCGTCCCGCTCCTCCGCATAGTCGCTTTCCTCCGCCTTCTCCTGGTCGTGGCGTGCATAGTGATTGAACACCATGTCCCGATGTCCCATTGACGATGGCATCACCTTGCCACTCTCACAACCGTGCCGGTCCTCATACGTGATCTCGCCCAGTCCTCCCATTCCGTGACCGCGACTGTGACTCTGGCCGTGACCGTGCCCACCGCCGTAGCCGTGACTCTGACTGTGTCCGCCATGTCCCATTCCGCCACCGCCACCGCTTCCGCCTTCGCCGGAGAAGCCTACCAGCTTGTATATAGTTTGCTTTACACCACTGCCACCAGAGCCGTGGAGCACCTTATAGACGGTGTGGGTGTGATGATGGGTCTTCACCTTGACGGGCACGTGGATGACAAGTCGGCGACTGGAGATGCGACGCGCTTGCAGCATTGTTGCCATCAGCAACAACAGCGCAAACAAATTGCTCGCCTTCCACGCCGGAGCCGAGAGCTGTGCAAGAAACAGAGGTTGGAACATTTAGATGAGCAGGCCCAGATTTGACATTGGAAAAATGTGTTATTCAGAAAATAAGTGTTTAAAAATTAAAATTTTAAATATCCTTTGTAAAAAGATGAAAACATTTTCCTTAATATTAGAAAGACATCTAAAAAGTAGAAATTGAAATCCTGATTCTTAGATAAAGTCTTTTCCGAAAATCAGAAAATAATGCAATAAAATAATACTGAAATTGATGGGTGAACAAACACCCTGGAAATTGAAAGTATTTGTTCGAAGTTTTGGAAAATTGTTTCCTGAAATTAGAAAATGAAAATCACTTTAATTAATTTCGATTTTTTTCAGAGTGTTCTTATTTGAGTATGTGCTTGAAAAGTGTGTTACTAATAGATAATCCATTTAGTCAGTGGAGTTCACTTATCGCACAGCTAACGGGCAATCTCTTCAGATTTATTTAAATATATATTTATTATATTTAGTTTTGCTCTTATCGACTTCAAACACAATTTGCGACGCCAGAAGTCACTTAGTCAGTGAGTCACTCGGTGCTCATTCACTGCACTCACTAGCCTATTCAGTTTGCACTCACTTGTGTCATTTCTGTTGGTTTTTTATTTTATTTTTTTTTATTAATTGATGCTTAATCCTGGATTTAATGCTGCCGCTTGTGGCACGTTCGCTTTTCATACTGTTTCAGCCGGCTGGCTGCTCGAGTGCTTTTATATATCGGCTGTGGTTTGGGGCAGGTTCAGTGCACTATGCTGAAGTATGCAGCATGTGGCGCTGGTTACATTATTATTGGTGAGTGCCGATTGCATTTGCAGCAGCGGCAGCGGCAACTGCAGCTTCCAATGTTTTGCATGCTTGCCACATTTGCATTGGGAGTCGCGTCGCCGCGTTACGTGTGTTTAATTATGATTAACAAGCTGTTGCCGCGCTTGTTCAAACTTTAGAAGGCGGCCATGGCTAGAGGAGAGGGGCGAAGTAATGGGGGCGTGGCTGTTGCTATTACTGTTCACTCGTGCGCCACCAACAAGTGGCAACAATTTGCTGAGCAGCGCTGCTCGCTACTCTTGCCCTTGCCACAAATGCAAAACGGAAGCAGTCTCCACCAGGCGCTATCCCAAGGCCCATAAACAAATGCTAACCACTCAAGCAAACCAACTAATCCAATCCGATACCAACCAAATGATATCTCACATGGCATCTCACTCCCCTCGATAATTGTTAATGCAATAATTATGGCAATAATTGCGCGAAATGCGGAAGCGACACAGTTTTACATTTTTAATCATTATTATAACCATGATTACGTATAATCACCTCTGACAGCACATGTCTTTGACTTATATCACCATCTGATGATTGCTTAGTGCCTATAAAGCCTATAAAGTTTAAATATAGTTACATGATTTTTCGTTGCAGTTCATGTAGATGTGTTGGGGTAGTAATATGCGATCTAAACAGACCACAATTTTAACATAAACTACCACAAAAAATCCTAATTTTAAACGAAATATGAAAATAGAGGCCAGCCCATTTTTGATTTATCGGAATTCAATCGGATAAAGTTATCGATAAAACCAAATTAAGTGGATCTGCTTATGGTAGATGAGGACTTGAATTCTTATAGACGCTGAGATGGGCTTGTTTCTTCTTGCTTTTCCCAGACTTTTAAATCTTTTTAAGCAATTTCATTTAACACTTTTTACCCTTGGAGGGTTAAGGGTTCAGGGTTCATCGCAGGACAAAGTTATGGCAGCTTGGAATAGAATAGAAATCTCTTATTTAGTTAATTTCTAGTCGCATTATGGCTTTGTCCCTTAATGTATGTCTGTGTATATATATGCATATGTATGTATATATATGTATAAGACAAATACGCTTGCAAACACAGAAACCCTCATTAAATCAGCTAAGGCACATTCACATGCGCTGTTTTTATGAGCATTTAATAACTAGGCCTGGTTGTGCAGCCATAAAAGTGTATACACACACACACGCACACATATCCATACACTCTCACACACATGTATACACTCACACACTCATTATTACATATCTTCTCATACATATCCTTTTACACAAAATCGCAGCTAATGTAACGTGGCCGCCCTTTCGAAAGTTGGTTTTTTTCGGGCCAGATAAACTGCAGCACTTGGTGATAAGTAAACTTGAAATGCGCTCTCTTCTGAATGTGCCCCATGAATTCCATAACTTTATGGCAATGAGCCACTCTAATTGTCTAAAAGGAGGTGTGGGGGGTGGGGGGAAGGTCCTGGTGCCTGCCTCAATGCCAAAAATGTTTTGCTGGGGCGCAGTTATAATTTTGATCAACTTTTATGACTATCTGAGAGGGAGGAGAGTTGAAGCGTGATGCGAAGGTGAATGCTGCATGTGGCAGCTAACAGCTGCACGAGCTGTGAGTTTGTTGTTGTTTGCCTGTTGTTGTTGCTGCTGCTCTTGTGCCTAGTCATAAACTGCATGCCAAATTGCCAAAAAGCACACACAGAAAAGTTGCTCATTTACGGCGACGCAAAGTATTCGCCGATAAGGGAGGGGTGCGGTGCGGTGCAAGTGCTGGTTGCCAACAAAACGAGGCGCTGACAAGCCGCAGTTGCAGAGAAGCCAGAAGCCCCCAAAAAGCTCCCTAACCCGGCCGTAAATCGTTGAGCTGCGCTGGTTTTTACTAGCCACCCAAACTTGGGCTCTATTTCCAACTAAAACTTCCGCAACGGCCACGCCCCTCTCCTCTCAGGCGCCACCGCCTCTTAAGTAAAGTCGTAAATTTGAGGAAATTACAACATGCGAATCCCACGCGCAGCAAGGACAGCAAGGACTCTAAATTAAATAAAAATGCTGGACTTGGGCTTCAGCTGTGTGGGTGGTGGTTGGGTCGAAAGTTTCAACACCTGTTGGCCAGTTGGAAGGGGCGGAGAGTGGCGGTGCGAGTAGGAGGCAATCAAGTTGGCGTTAATTAAAGCTATAACACAAGCATCCACAGGACTTTGCAGCCAGGTGGTCCGGTCGATCCAATGGATTAGGCGACGTGCCCAGATTTGTGGGTGGACGTGGAAAACTTTTTGCCCTGCGCTTCAGATTTATGCCAAACTAAAGCACTTGATGGCATAGTAGTTGGCATTTAATGGCTCCATTATTGGAGTTTCGCAAACTGCCGTAACAAATGCGATACGCTCCACGCTCCACGCTCCACGCTGCACGCTGCTTGCTCCACGACACGCTGAAGCTGTCTGGCAAATAGGCACAAAGTGGCAAGCTAACTGGTCCGCAAGTTGCAAGGAATTGAAACAATTGAATTTGAGTTAATTTTTATAAACTTTGGCGTGAAGTTCATATATATATATATATATATATATATATATATTTATGCTTGATCAGCAATTCAATCAATGTAATCCTTGGCGCTTAAAAGATGGCCTTTATTCTGTCAGACTGAAATTCCAAACCGAAAACGAGCCCAAAATCGTTTCGATACTATGAGCTGCAATTTACAGTAATCGCCGTCATATAGATTATTATATAGCTTGAACATCTGAGAAGCGATTATTGACTATAAGAACTGCTTAAGCTGAAAGACGTTATTTGCATAAGTAGCGTTATAAATACTATTCAACATGATTTTTTAAACCAGCCCAAGTGTTCCTGGTAAAACCTCAGCCCTGAACCTACTCGCGTTATACCCAGAAGCTAAAACCGTTTTATCTTACTTCTCATCTCGGCTAGAGACTTTAGAATTTCGCAAGTCATGGAAAATTCGCATCGCTGCCTGCAGTCAGAAATTGTTTGTGCACATCAGTTGGCCATCAAAGCCACCTGCGTTTTTGGCCTGGCCCACTTGGCCCACCCAACAGAGAGTTGGCCAACAACCAACAACCGGGCTGGTCTCTATGGAATAATCTTGAAAGCGTGCCGTGAATTCCGTCTGAAAGTACTTTTTTTTTTTTTCATTTTCTTTTTTTTTGGCCTGAAGGTGCGCAGGCAATAAATTTCGATTACATAATTTGTAAATTGTTATAACCCGGTGAAATTACCATGAAATCTTTCACAAAAGCATTACAAAATCTGCCACTTGACGCATCTCGAAGGCGGCAACCAGTTTCAGCCCCTCCTCCACTTTTTCTGCTCTGGGCCTGCTTCATAAAGTTTTATGGTGTTTGACTGTTGCTGCTTCTAACAACAATGCGCGTTTGGTTTCGCCGAGTTAGCCATGAAGAGGAGGCATCAACAAAAAAAAGAAGAAGAATCTCTGCACTTCCTACTTGGGTGGGCTGAACTTTTTAGGGGGCGTGGCTCAGGTTACGCATCGTTGCCATAGATGATTTTTTTTTTGATTTTTGCTTGCTGTAATGCGCCGATTAGGTTTTATGCCAAGGCATTTCAGATTCAAATTTCAAATTCGAAACTCGAAATTCGAAATTCCACTCCTAATTATCAATGACACGCCCCGATTGGCAAATTGAAAGACACAGGCGAGCGCCCAGCTGCTGCTCCTGCTGGCGTGCCCTTATCTAGCGCCTTTTATCATTGGCACTTTTGGTCTGGCCTGGTCTCGTCTCGCGCCCATAAATCAACAGCCAATTACAATAAAAATTTATCATGCACAATAAAAAATGCGTCCATGAAGACGCTGAAATAATTTACATGGCGCATTTTTCACATTTCTCTCAGATCGTTCGGAATTGGAATTTATAACAATGTCCCCAAAGGGACTGCTTTTTTTCGGTTTACATTTTTGTTTGCAATCCACCAACAATGAAATTTTAATAAAACACGCGGCATATCAAAGCTTAAGGACAATGAATGGCATTTGAATTGTGGCAGGGAGGAGGGTCTGGTGGGTGGGTGGGGTGTGTGGGGCATGTGGAGGGTATAGCTTAGCTCGGATAGATATTTTTAAACGCGTCACGAACACGAAATATAAAATTAATCTTGCTTTGTTTCCTGTGCTGCAAGTATCTAGTTGGAAACAAAATACTTAAAAGCATTTGCTGCTGCACTCAGAAAAAAATCGCCCAAGAATCGCAGAAAGTAGGTGGTTTTCTACATTTGAGGGCGAATTTTTAGCTGAGTGTAGAGTAGGTGCTGCCTTGGAATTGTTGCACGCAACGCAACCAGCTGGCGCACGCTGAACCGCACTTGAGGACATATTTGCTGAAGTGCACTCTGCACCCCCTCAGCGCTCTTGCCGCGTGCACTGCATACATGGAGTGGCAGCTGCTCAAGCAGGCAACTCATCAACTTAGTGGGCAGCAAATCAACTGCGTTTGCATCGCATTTCCGTTTCCGCTGTTGAGCTAGGTTCGGGTTTTTTATTTTTTATTTTGGGAGCTTGGCATATTTCAATTTGCATGCCGCCCGCAGGACGCGCTACCTTCTGCTTTGATGCTGATGCTGCGCTTGCCACTGCCCCAGTATCTTGTGCTGGCTCTGCCCCTGCCCCTGTCCCGTGCCACTGCCTCTGTGCCTATTGCTGCCCTTTCTTTGATTTCAGCTCACTGTTTTTCATTGGAATGTTTTGCCATCTCTCTCCCTCTCCCTCTCTCTCTCTCTCTCTCGCTCTTGCTTGCTGGTTATCTGCTCCCTTGGATTTCTTTTGCAAAGGCGCACAGTTCCATGTCCTTTGACGCATATCGTTTGCCCCCTGGCCTTGTGCCTTTTGTCTACTTCTGCTCCTGCTGCTGTTAGCCACTCCCTTTGGCAGCCTCATTTGTCTTTTGTTAACTTGATTTTGGTCTGCCTGCCTCCTTGGCCAACAGTCGACCATATGTACATGGAGTGGCAAGGAGTGGGGCACAGTGTAGCCTCGCCGAGTGGAGTCCTCCAAGTTGGTCATTGAGCTTTAAATACGCACTTGCCAGCTCGCAACTCTCTGCGTCTCCTTGTGTGTTCCCCTTGTGTTCGTTCCTCTTGTGTTCGTGCCCCTTGTGGTCGTTCCCCTTGTGTTCGTTCCCCTTGTGTTCGTTCCCCTTGTGGTCCACTTGTCCACTTCCCTCACACATTTTGCATTTGGCGGTTTTTGGGCAACAAAAGGCACACTTTGAACACCAAAGACAGTCTGTTTGATATCAGGACCACTGCTTGCCGCACAGTTTATTGCCGTGGAGTGGTTTCAACTTGAGGCAAGTTCTTTAAAGGACTACACCTAAAATGTTTGCCACTAACATTTCTACACTTTTATGAATTTCTAATTGAGACTTGTTTAGTAATCAAATTAATTCTATGTTGCTCTACGACCTTGTCGCAAATTAAAGCATTTAATTTGCGTCTTAACTTTTATGGTCTTAACTGGGCCATTAGCCTAATTAATACCGTTAATTTTATTAAATAATGACAGCTCTCCTTGGCTTAACTTAACGCCTCCCACATTAAATTTGAGAGATTCTCTCGTAAAACTCATGATGGGGGGAAAAGTCGCCGACTAACTTTCTAGCAGAGGCGCGTTAACTTCGTTAAGGGCCACCAAAGAAACCTTTAACCCGCAACATTTAAATTTATTAACGTCATAAAATCATAATTTTTGTTTGCTTGTTGGCCAACACACAAATGGGCCCATAAATATTTAAAAGCGCTTAAAACAACACACGCACCAAACGAGCCCAACGAAATGCCACACAAGGCAACGTTTAAATTTTATTTTTATTGCCATGGCCAGTAAGTCGTATGGTCTATCTACCTGGGCGGATTAACCCCCACCCCCCCAGCAGCTTCCTTAACGCCGTCTTCAAATCAAGACAATAAAAATGCAAATTGATTTTCGATCGCATTGGGGAAATCGCACCTATTCGAAAACTGTGATATAATGTCTGTCTCTTGGCCACCCAAAACGCAGCAGCACATTAAAAGCGCATAAAAATTGGCTTAAGCCTGCCGCTGCCCCACCCCCTCCCCAGTCGCTGTGGTAACACGATGCGTGCTAATTGAAAAGCTAAAAACATAAATTTGTGTAAATTATTTTATGCATAAATTTGCACATTTGATGGCGCTCTGCGACTGCTATTGGCGGCGTGTAGGGGTGGGAGGGGATTATGCTGGTCTTGGCCAAGTTGGCTGTTGGCTGTTGGCTCATGTCAACAAGGATTTTGTGGCCGGGCCACCTATTGACAATCTCACGCAGTCTGACAAACTGACAAACAAGCAACTTTATGTTGGCTTTTATTGGACGAAGTCTTTTTTTTATGACCATTAAAGTTTTTTTTATGAGACTCGCCAGCATTTTAATTTACTCAGCAGGCAACAGAAACGATAGAGAGAGAGAGAGAGAGAGAGAGAGAGAGAGGGAGAGAGACTGGGAGTTGTAGAAAGGGAGAGCATTTGCTGATTAAACTCAAGTATTTCAGATTGATTTTGTATTAGATAGCGCTTTGTTGACCGTTACGCTTTTAGCAATTTTACAGTTGTTTGGCCTACAGCATTAAAACGGCTTTAACACTCCAGCTACAGTACAGGGGAGGGAAGAGGCGGGGCTGCTGCTGCTGCCAGTCCATGTCCAGTTGATGTTGTTTGCCATGTTTAGTTGCAATTAAAATGCTTTTATCTTATTAGCGCGAGGGAATCTCGCAATTGTTGTTGGCCAACTTAAGTTCGATCCGGACAAGCACTCGGCTTGAGTTCATCTCCAGAGTTCAAACAGTCTCTCGCGAGACACCGTCTCCGTCTCAGTCTCAGTCTCTGTCTCAGTTGGCTTTCTCAGTTGAGTCCCCGATCGTCTCACACTCAGCCGGCTAATCACATGCAGCTCCAATCAATTCCAAACGCCTTTTATGCCACATCTTGGCCATTTGCACGCTTCGACATTTTCTCGATTGAATTATTATCGACGGCGGCAAAACAACAACGAGTCAACTGGCCAGTCAGTCGTCCACTTGGTCACAAAGCCTTTTTGCCGACGGCAATGCCCCAGTGGCCATGTTTGCTCTTACCATATTTGCCAGTTGACCAGGCCAACAAAACAAGTTGCAAAACAAATTTGTCAATGTTTTGACCATTTGTGGGGCGCCGCCAACGTTTTGTGTTGCTCGCTTTGGTTGCGCTTGTCTTTTTTTTTTTTTTTGTTGCATTTGCTGTGCAACGTGCAACACTCGTCATTAGCTAATTTGGCAGGCCCGTCTCCGTTTAATTAGAGGGTAACAGCGACAACAACAGCAACAACAACAACAGCAGCATCAATAACAGCAACAATTTGGTTGCGTTTGCTGTGCAACACTTTCAATTTCTTGTCGTGCCACGCCCAAACGCCCACAACGCGCACAATGCTCACGTTGTGGCCATTAAAGGCCGCTGCCTCACGATCTCTGAATGACTCTTGCCTCCATCCCTCCAGTTGGTTTGCTCTCGTCACACCCCCAATGCAATCCTCGCACGATCTTCGCTTGCTGCTTGCTGCTTTTGCTGCAGCCTCTTTTTTGATTAGCTCTCTTCTTTCTACTCTGCTGACTGACTGACTCTGACTCTGACTCCAACTCCCACTCCAACTCTGACTTTGACTTTGACTTTGACTCTGAGACTGACAGTCAGTGCCGCCCGGCTTGTAAAGGTCGTTAAGGCCAGTGCCGCTGGCTGTGCATCAGCTCTGTGCCTGAGGGCGATTGTCCTTTCTGCGCCTTCTTCAGGCCTTACTTATGTTGCACATGTTTGTGGCAGGGCTATATACGCTGTCTGAATCAGTTTGCAACATTTCCGTTTTTGTTGAAGTTTATAACTCATTTATGCTTGGCCAGTTTTGTGGAACGCACTAAAAACTTGCAAGCTGAAATAGCTTTTTATTCACTCAAATAAAGTGTTGCCAAAATGGAAAGTTGTTTTCCATTAAAAAACTATCCATTTCTAATCGGTTGCGGAAATTCTCCATTCGAAAATCTTGAGTGGAATTCTGGTTAAGCAAATTCCACTGAGAAAATAAAGATTTGTTTATAAATATGTTTAATAAAAGTTGTATTATCAAATGTTAATAAAGCAAACATTTCAATTGACAAATAACCACAAATTTATTATGACAAGAAACATATAATAATAATATGCTAAATTATTCTGAAATCTATTCTTAAATAATTTTCAAATCTTAATTAAAATTCTCAAAATCCAAAGAGAGTATTAAAAGATCAACAGGTCACATTTCAAATTGATATCAGCTTCTCTTTTTTGAACGTTGTGCAAATGTGCTCATCTATAAAGAAAGAGATGCAAAGATAGAGAGAGAGAGAGAGGGAGAGATAGAACAAGTTAGCTGGCAGTTTGTGCAGAATCTCATGCCATATTTTGGTATTTTTGTGAAATACCGTCACGTTTTAACATTTTACTACTCACTTCTGGCACGTTGTTGCCATTGAGCATATCAGTTTTGGAATTTTATTGGCCACGCTTCTTACGTATCTGTTGCTGCTGCCGCTACTGCCCCTGCTGTTGTTGCAGTTATTGTTGTTGTTGTTTGGTTTTTGCCTTTGCCATTTCGCAGCTTGCGCTGATCTTGGCCTTGATAACGCCTCTAAATGTGGCCAGAAACTGTGGCTCGACAGACTTGCGACTTGGCTGTTGTGGTCTTGAGTGCCTTGTGGCCAGCGAAGGCACAGCTCAAAGGTTGACGTTTATATTGGCAAATATTTTAAATATTCCTTGTGGGGGTGTCTGTTGTCTGTGTGGAATCGCAGTTGCTGCGCTACCCTCTGGGAATCACTCGAAAAGGGTATGACAAAGTTGCTTAGTGGGCAATATGTGACTGTGCTTAACTTTTAAAGTATACATCTATATATCGTATACATCGTATATATATCCATCTAGTCAAGTTTGGGCATCTCATAACCAATCAATTTAATTCATATTTGTTCGATTACACTTCCATTTGCCTCAAAATCGATAAATATCGATTAACAAACCCACAATTTATAATTAATTCATTTTGAATGAATGCTCTTATATAATAAATATAAAGTTATAGATGAGATTAATCATTCTGACTATGTCATATATTTTTGTAAGACTGTAGATTAAAGTAATATAGGGTATCTCCTTGTCTGGCGAGCAGTCTTACCTGGTTTTTGTTATCGCTGTGCTCAGTGGTCTTTATTGCCGTCTCGGAGGAATGGGAATCAATTGGAATTTTTATAAGCCGCCAGTGCAGAATTTTGCGAAGCAAGCAGCTCATTAATATTTGATTTAAACACATATTTTGTGCACTTTCCAAAACGCAGCTGCTTCATCGGCACCGCCCACTTATCGTCGACATGCTGGCGACGCTGACGCTGGCGAAGCTGCTGCACCGACGCCTAGAAGCTGCGGCACGCTAGAGTTGCAACAGGCGCCGCCGAACGATTACGTTTTGGAAGCACCTGGCGAGGAGTCAAATCACCGATTGCGTTCACCGCCGCCCCCCTTTTACTGTCCGCTGCGTTTGACGCCGCCGCCGGGATATACGGAGCGAGCAGCGCCACCGGCGCCGCAGCAGCCGCCGCAAGCGCAGCCAGTGGCAGATCATGCAGTCGCAGCAGTTGTAGCAGACACAGCAGCACGGCAACAGGCGCGACGCCGACGTCGTCTACGTGAACTCCAGCAACAGCAGCAGCAACAACTGCAGCAGCAGCAGCATCAGCAGCAGAGATTTGCAACCAGCTCCAACAGCAGCAGCAGCAGCGAGCAGAGCAGCGCCAGCGACTGCGAATTAGGCAGTGCTCTCAGACGCCACCGTCGACGCAGACACAGCTCAAGCCAAGGACTGAGGGGTAAGTTGAATCGAATGGGAAAGGTTACTACGTTTAAATGTGGCATTCAACAAGTGGCCAAAGCATTATTAAAATTAAATACATAAAATATTAACATAGAAATTATACTCACAATTCTCTCTTCTGCTTCTGCTTCTCTGTCTTCCTCTCTTTCTCTTTCCCAATCTCTCTCTCTCTCTCTCTCTTGTAGATGCTTATTGTCCGGACCTGTTGCATGCCTGCTCTTTGATACTGCACCAACAGCAACCCGGCAGCAGTGACAGTTCCGTTGGCAACTTTACGGCCACGCCCCCGCCGCCAACAGAGGCCCAGCAGGTGGTAGTGGTGGGTGGAGAGAGGCAGAGGGGCAGCGTTGAATATAGCTCAGATTATGTGGAGATTGATGAGCTGTTGCCGCTAGGCTGTGCTGTGCCGCGAGCCAAGAGCACACCACAATTGCTGCAGCATGCTGTAGGCCTGGACGAGTGTCTAGTTGCGATGGGTCAGAACCTGAGCCTGCGACGCCCGCGCATCTCACTGACCTGGGTGCTCCGCGAGCACAATCAGCAGCCAACAACGCCGTCGCAGCCCGCCCCGGCCCAAAATGAGACGGAGGAGTCACAAGTGAAGGAGCCGCTAAAGCTAAGCAATGGACACACTGTTCAGGCAACACGCGCCACTGAGAGCATTCGACGCACAGATCCGGTGCCCACGCAGCTGGACGTGACCAAGAAACGCTATCGGGTCAAGCATCAGTTACCGGGCGGCGCGGAACCGTTAAATGGTTATGCGACCACGCCCACCGCCCATCAGGCACCCAGCAATGGGCACTTGTCGAATCAGAAGTTCTTCAGCAATCAGAATCTGCTAGACTACAAGGATAAGGCGACGCGGAGCACACCCATCGGCGGTGCTCCAGTGGCCGCCGCCTCCACCAAAGAGTTGTTGTTTGTCTGCACCCCGCAGCGGGCACCCAGGAGTTGCGATATGCAGAGCGAGGCGCTGCTCCTCGCACGCAAACGCAACGAGATTAGAAAGAAGCTGGCGAATCGTTTGCAGCAGGCACGATCCGCTGCAGCTGCCGCGACCTCCTCCTCCACATTGGCCACGGCTCCTGCTGCTGCTGAGCCGTTGCAGCTGCAAGTGAGCCAGCAGCGTTCCACATCCACAGCTGCCTCAGGGGATGCACTGAAGTGCACCTACTCGGAGCCCAGCCTGGTTGCCGTCTCTGAGGGTGGCGGCGTTGGGATTGCGCCACAACAACAACGTCGCCATCGGCATCGCAAGCGTCGCGAACGGGAACGCAATCGTGTCCAGCGTTTCGGCTACGAGATCCAAAATGTGGATGAGTTTCTGTCGCGCTGCTCGCTGTCTGCACCGGGTAATATACCCGTCGTGCTGGCCACGGCGACCACGTTGTATCAGACACGACCCGGCGGCTATCAGCTGGAGATTCCACTGCCCCTAGGCATGGTCGTCAATGCGGTTTTCAAGAATCAGAACTGGCTGTACGTGCAGACGCCTCACGCGGAGGAGGGCTATGTGGGCTATGCGTGTTGTCTGCCCCTCGGGATACTGCCATCGGCGGCACGCGGCTCCAAGCCGACACCCTGCTGGGAATCCAATGCGGACATCTTTCCGCGGCCCTGCGGCAACATGACCGACTCCGAGAAGGAGATACGCCTGCGTGGCGGCACACGTTCCGATGGCGCACGCACTCCGCGCAGCAGCAGCTCCAAGCCAGCAGCTGGCGCAGCTGCCGCAGCCGAGGAGCCGAATAACAACAATAACAACAACTGCAGCAAAAGCCAAGTGGGTTCCTTGTATGGGGAGCAGCATGTGGATAAGTTATATCTACGCGCCGCCTCCCAGCCCAAGCTCGTGGAGAAGGCCTACGCACAACTGAGATCCACCAAGCAGCTGGGATCTGGGTCAGCCTCTGTGCGCAGCGCCTCCAATGACGAATATGTCACGCTGCAACAGAAGACGACAACGAAGCAGGAGCAGAAGCATCTTCATTCACAGTCCTCACAGTCGGTGCGGCGTCTCTCCAATGTTTCGTATATCACCAATGGTCATAATGGCCAGCATCTGCATCCAAAGAGCATTCCACAGCAGCAGCAGCAACAACAGCAGCAACAGTTGAGCGTGCTGCGGAGGCAACAGCAGAGTGGACTGCGTCAAACTCTAGTCGCCATCAATGCGGACTACATCACGGAGAGCATTTGCGTCCACAAGGGCGAAATTGTGACGCTCTGCGAGTGCCGCGAGTCCAAGGATCAGCGCCAATGGTTCTATGTGAAGACGCGAGACGGACGCGAGGGCTTCATACCAGCCGAGGTGGCCGGCCATGGCTATCTGTAAGCAATCACAACAACAACAACCACAGCAACAACAGACTGACCAGGCTCACCACCCAAAACAAATGAAAAGTCATGCGTATTAGCCACACCCCCTCCTCGTAAGATCTATCCCACTAAGTAGCAATATATCATGTGTAATTTTATTTGAACTAATTTTAATTGTATGCGTACGCTTCTAGAATCTACATAGATGTAATCTGTGCTATGGGTGTATATGTATATGTATTTATTTAGCATTAGCATACTTGCAACATAAATCAAAGACACACACACACTTACAATACACAAGGACACATGGAAAACGAAACTATTTATACAATTATTGTACTTGATGCTTCTACTACATAATTTAAATAAATAAACGTATTAAATCAAATTAACCACTTTGCTCGATAACTTTCCATTAGAGTCGGGCAAGCAATCAAATCTGACGATTACACTCGATAGGTGTTTTTGGGCCAGTCGTCGTTAGCAGTAAAACCAGCTCCCAAAAACTGCTAATGTATCAGGCAGACAGAAGTCAGCAGCAGGTGATTTCATCAAAATATATAAAAACTGTAGCATACTTTCGCGCGCAAGAGAAGTGCTGCCCAGCGCTAGCTGTAGGCTGTGCTACCTATGCCAAGTGTTGCCCATCATCTCTCTCGCCGTTTGGCGCCAACTAACGCGTATTTAAAAACAGATTTCCGTTATGGGCGATAATGAAATGTTTATTCAATTTTGCCTTTTAAAGGCAAATCTTTACGTAAACAAATGACCATTAATATAAGTTACTAATTTTTAAATGTGTAATTAACAATCAAATATTTGTTCTAAATTTCGATGATATATAAAATTTGACCAATTCTTTTTGAGTCTTTCAAAATACAATTGTTTTACTACTACTAAAATTTGACTTATTTTCATTCACTTCTTGGCAACTTAAATTGTTTTTTTTGTTCTTTTTTTTATTTTGTTATACAAATGTATTGCTTATTAAAATATAAATATCATATGCTAAAATATCTGATATGAATAGGTGTATTTGTTAGAAATACATATGCACTGTGGTTTTTTATATTATTGCTAGTCCCATAAGGGGACTAAAGGTAACAATTCTTTTATACAATAAATCAACAGCACAATACGTTTCTCAAAAGGAAGAGGTGTTTACATAGGTACTTATATGTTAATATGTATGCCATGGATTGGGTATACGATGTATGCATGTATGTGTATGTATGTGTATATCTGATGAGCAAACTTGTGTTTAAAATTTATAACGAAACATTTACAAAAGAAGGGACCATATCTTTTTGAAACAAGCTGGGTTGTAAAGGGCCCTGAAGTAAATACATTTACAATAGTTGAGCAAAAATGCGTTGTACACATGAGAAATGCGAACAATTACAGGACACAATTGCTATACAAATTCTAAATAATAAATATTGCTAAATCGTTTGAACAAAATACAGACACATTAAAATATCATCTATTGTAAGAGTTGACGACTGACGCTCTTGGATGCCGCTTATTGCCGCAGCTCGGGACTGGAGCTGGGCGATGCTGTTGATGCATTATCCAAATTGGTATTATCAAAGCTCTCGTGCTGTGGCTCCGGTTCCGTTGGTGGCTCCGGCTTCTTGTCCAGTAGCACCGTCATGCTGTTCTTCACATTGCTGGGCTTCTCCTCGTCATGGTTGATATTCAGCATTGCGTCGTTCATGCGATGATAATGCGGCTTCTGAGAAGTGCTCGGCCTTGAGTAGTCCAGATGATCATATTCATCTAGTTGGATGGAGTAAAAGGCAACAGAATTTATTATTAGACGATTATTCCAATCAGTTGACACATAACATTTGGACTAGGCACTGTGATAACAAGCTACGACTGACACTCGACAATTATCGCTTACCCTCCGGAAACAATATTTTGCTATAAATTTTCACTGTTTTATGGCATGTGTGTGTGCATTGTGAATGGGAATGTATATATATATATATTGCATTATAAATGTTAAAAGCATTTGATAAAAGCGGGCATAAGCTGAACTTACCGGGATCCTTGTAGCCCTCCTTCTGCTTTATCTCATCGTAGACATGCTCCTCCTTAAGCGGGTCGCCAATGGCATTGTACACATTCGGATTGGTGAGATCAGCGGTCATATTCTTGTTCAGCAGCTCATGATTATAGTTGATCGAATAGCTGCCCACTGCAGTAAAGAGTAAAGAAGTAAGTTAGGGCAACCAGTTAAGGTGCAGCACAGACTGCCAGACGCACCTCTGCTGGCGTTCGAATCATCGTCATACTCGGTGCACACCGAGCCATTCTGGTTGAAGTTGTTCATCTTGGGCCGCAGGTGGCCAGGCAAGAGACGTGTTTCGGGCTGCATGCCATAGACGGGATTATCAAAGTTGTGATTGGCTGGCGGCCATGCGGTGGATCCGTTCGTATCATGTGTGTAGTGGACATGGGCGATCTCCGTCTTCAGATTGGACACACGCCGGCGATAGTAGAGGAACACAGCGCAAATGATGGCAGCGAACAGCGTCAGCAGTGCCAAACTCCATGCAACACTCGCATTATTCGCTGAGTAGAGTAGAAAAAGGAGACTCAATAAGAGATCAATGGATTTGAGAGTCAGTGCTACTTACATTCAACGTGCTCCGCAATGCGCTGCATGGCGATTAGCTCGTCGCAATTGGCGCCGGTGTAGCCGCTGCGACAGACGCAGCCCTCGGCTGCATGGCACTGAAAATTGGAGGAGGGACATGCGCAGGGATTCATACAGTATTCGCCGTAGAAGCCCTCGGGGCAAATGTAATTGCAATGGTCACCCATCCAGCCGGGCAGGCAGATGCAGTGGCCATCATTCTTGCGACAGGTGCGATGATGCTGGCAGCGACACCGCTGCGTGCAGCCCTTGCCGTAGGTATCCTGCGGGCATGACTGGTTGCAATTGGCGCCCGTCCAGCCGGGCAGGCAGATGCAATGCCCGTTCTCATGATTGCACTCGCCGGCATGCTCACAGCTGCACTTGAGCTGGCAGTTGGGTCCATACAATCCCGGCTTGCAGGCATGCTCGCAGGTGCGCCCCAAATAGCCGGGTCGACACAAAACCTCACCCGTAATATGGTCACAGGTGGCATTGCCTGCACAGAACGGTTTAAAGATTAGATTCGAATTATCGATGCGAGATTTGCAGTTGCTGGTTGCTTACCGTGAAGGCTCTCCGGACAGACCTCCTTGCACTCCATGCCATAGAAGCCATCGGAACAGGGCTCCGAGCAGTCTTCACCGGTCCAGCCGGGCGCACAGATGCAGTCGCCCGAATCGGAATCGCACGATGAGTTGTTCAGGCATCTGCAAACTTTATCGCAATTTTCACCATAGTAACCGCTGGGACAGTTCGTCTCACAATGAACGCCTTGGGTTCGTTTAGTTTTTTCATTTTGGGTCACAGTAAATAAATATAAAAAACAAACGAAACGAGTGCAAAACAAGAAACACAAATTAAGATTATAAAGAAACATACAACGAACAAACAAGTGCAAAAATGAGGAGGGAATCAAGTGAAAGAGATAGCATGAAATGTGGGTGAATGTGTAAGAGGCGTGTGTGAGTGTGTGTGAGAGTTGTGTGTCAGGTTGCTCACAGCAGCAGCGAACTAGTGAACGACCCCAGCAAGTAGAGTCTGAGATCTGAGTATAGATTACGAATTGAATTCGTAAGGGTTCCATTCGCTACTGGGTTTTTTAAGGGAATAATACTTGAGTATTCGTTCAAAATGTGTGTTTTGGAGTTGTGTCTGTGTCTGAGAATGGAGTTAGGAGCGATGAGTGTCTTATGCGAAGCACAATGAGTGGTTTGGGTGTGGGTGGTTTGGTGGGTAATATTCCCGCGTCTGCGTACCTCGCCAGCCCTGCTTGCAGATGCAGCGACCCGTGGTCGCCT
Source organism: Drosophila paracracens (assembly GCA_035044025.1). Classification (NCBI taxonomy): domain Eukaryota; kingdom Metazoa; phylum Arthropoda; class Insecta; order Diptera; family Drosophilidae; genus Drosophila; species Drosophila paracracens. Next base: position 2,003,136 of record JAWNMN010000394.1, read on the forward strand.
CACAGGCAATGGTGTTGTATTTGTCGCACTGGCACTGCTGGCTGCAGTCGTTTCCAAAGGTGTTCGGCTCGCACTTCTGCGCACAACGCTTGCCCGTCCAACCGGCGGCGCAGGTGCAGTTGCCATTGATGGGGTTGCAGGAGGCGTTGTTCTCGCACTCGCAGCTATAGCGACAGCCGTCGCCATAGTTGTTGAGATCACAGGACCGGTCGCATTTGTTGTTGCGCCAGCCGGGTGCACACAGGCACTGACCCGTCTCCGGCGCACACTTGGCGCCATTCTCACAGTCACACTTGAAGGCACAGCTTTGGCCGTAGGTGCCCGTCGGACAGCTCTCCTCGCACTTGTCTCCCATGAAGCCGGGCGCACAGATGCAGGTGCCATTGGTGGGCGTGCATTTGGCACCGTTGCGGCAATCGCAATTCTGCTCACAGTTCAGGCCGTACTTGAGGAAGGCACATGGCCGGGTGCACTGGGCACTGCTCCAGCCAATGCTGCAGTCGCAGCGACCCGTCTCCGGCTGGCACAGATCCGTGTGCTCCATGTCGCACTCGCAGGTCTTGCTGCAGTCCGCCCCATACTTGTCCGGTTCGCAGATGCGCTCCTCGCACAGCTCGCCCCGCCAGCCGGGCGCACACTCGCACTTGCCAATGGGGCTGCAGGCCGCATCGTGCTCGCAGTGGCATCTCTCCGTGCAGTTGCGTCCGTACGTGTTCAGCGGGCACTCGTCCATGCACACCTCGCCCATGTAGCCGGGCGGACACTCGCAGCGTCCCGTGATGTGGTGGCAGGGTGCATCATTGTAGCACTCGCAGGAACGCTCGCAATTGAGTCCATGGCTGCCCGTGGGGCATTTGTTGGCGCAGACATCGCCCGTCCAGCCGGCGGTGCATTCGCAGGCGCCGTTGTGCGGATCACATTTGCCATCGTTCTGGCAGCGACAGTCCTCCTCGCACTGGGCACCATGCTTGCCATCCGGGCAGCGCATGTCACATCTAATGTTTGGTTGGTGGGTTCGGAGGAGATTAGACTCGAGAATTGATATTGATATTGTCCACTTACAAAGGACCCGTGTAGCCGGGCGCACAGGAGCACTTGCCGGAGATGTGATCACAGCTGCCGCCGTTCTCGCAGCGACACAACTCCGCACACTTCTCGCCATAGCGTCCGGGTGGACAGATCTCAGCACATCTCTCACCCGCATAGCCCTTGGCGCACTCGCATTCGCCCGTGAAGGGTTCACAGCTGGCGTTGTTCAAACAATCGCACTTCAGCTTGCAGTCGATGCCATAAAGACCCGGCGAGCAATCTGACGAAGAGTTTCTTGCGTTAGCTTTAACTATCTATATATATATATATATATCTTTCAACTTGGCACGTTGAGTTCTCTTTTATTAGTGCAGGGTGCACTCATATATATACAGTAGGAATTTGGTTTTATTAATACAGTTAGTCGCTGTTGGAAAAACGCCTTTCCTTGTGTGGGTAAGCTGGTTGTACCGTGTCTGAAGCCCAGTTAATTAAATTATTGATTGATTGAGAAGCGTGTGTGTGTGTGTGTGTTAAAAGTAGTTCTGTGTGTGTGCGTGTGAGTTAGTGCTTTTGAAAACATTGCATTTTAAAACATTAATCACAGAAAGCTTACAAAAGTAAACAAAACAAAACCAACCAAATATCTTCGAAACACCGAAGATTGAATACACTTGCAGAGCAATAAATTAGTCAGTAATTGTTGCGGATTGATAAACGATTGTAATCTATAATCTTATGCTATTTTACAATTCTTCAAGAGTTCTTCATGCCTGAAGCACTTTCTATTTTGGTGGCATTAAAGTTTTCCCGTCGATAAAACAGAGTTATAAATTAGTCAGGAATTGTTATGGATCGATTGTAACGCTATCTAATCATAAACAGATCTAATCAGTTCTTCAAGCTGTTTTCCTTTTCAATCAATCAAAAGTTGTATTTCATTCATATTCTATAATTGTACATATGCTCTCTGCAGGCGTATCTCGAGATTGGTTTAGATTCGGGAACTGGCCAAGGAGACTTCCATTCTCTCATTGGGAGTCTCTGCTTGAGCCACGCCCCTTGAACCCAAGGCGTTTCTTTGTAATTGACACAGCACACATAAGGGAACAAAGAGTAAGGGAATTTGGTGCATATTGCAATTGCATATCAAACTTGAAACGAACTTATGTTGCAGGCAGGTCCACCGTAGCCTTCGGTGCACTTGCACTTCTCGGGTGAAATGCATCTTCCGTGCTGGCAGGGATCACTGCAGTGGGGGATGCACTCGTTGCCACTCCGCACGTAACCATCTGCAAGGTGGAGAAGCAGTTTTAGCAGCAGTAGACAGACAGATAGCTGTGTGACTTACCACAACAGTCGCGCACAATGCGCGCCTTGCTCAGCGTTTGGGTTTTGTTCACGACCCGATGACGAATGCGATAGGTGGGGCAGCTGGGCGGTATGCTCAGGCACCAGGTGGAGCCGCGCTCCTGGAACGACTGCAGCTCCGTGATGACAACCTCTACATTATAGCTGCAAAGTGAAACAAAATGAATATCGAACGCTTAATGCAGCTCATAGCTCACTCGTTGCTTACTTTTCGCGCTTTTTGCAGACATTGGGTCCCTCGGGTCCTTCAATGGCCAGCTCGGTGATCTCGCCCTGAGCCATCGCCAGCAATGCCAGCAGTCCCAATCCAATCCAGCTTAGTCGCAACATGAATCCGGCAGTGCTTTTCTTTTCCAAATCTCAAATCTCTACAGTTGCTGCAGCTCAACGCATCACATTAAACTGAGGCGCAGATACGCTTCAAGAAGTTCCTTATGGCTCAATTCTACTCCTGAACTACTTCTGTTTGTTCTGACTCAGCCTTAGTCAGCGAGACGATTGCGAATAAACAACTGCAATAAAAAGATATACTGCTATTAATAATAAATAAATAACTTGCACTCAATAATCATTATATACACAAATATATGTACTTTGTAATGTGGATAAAATGGAAAGATTCGCTGCTTGCAAGCTGCTCTCCAAGTGTAAGGTTGGAAAACAGTCTCATCAACTAAAAAAAGTTTTAAAGTAGGCTTTGAAAAAAATAAAAGTCACTCGGAGGCGAGAGAATTCAAAACGTTACTAAATTCCAACACAACTAGACAGTCTGATTCTGAAATCAAAAATCCACATATATAAAAAAGGATAAATACCAAATAATAGCACAGATGATGCAGAAGCAACGTTCACCCTACACCGGCGGCGGCTTCAATTTGCGGCAGCTGAAGGCGTCTTTCAAGGAGCCGGAGACGTTCGAGGAAATGCCGTTTCTGGCACAGTTCATGTCATGGTAAGTGAGACGACCACGATGAGGCGGAGATAACATATTTAACTAGTGATCCACACAGCGTCTCACCGAAAAGATTTTCGGAACGTGGCCAGCGCAGCGGAACTCCTCGCAGCTACAACTGCAACTATGAGGGTGAACCAGTGCCGCCAATGCAACTGGCCGAGTCGAATAAATGTAATCCGCCGATGGCTTACAATAACATGAACTCTTCAGCTGTAGACCAACAAATGATGCCAATGCGCAGTCTCCATACTGAGGAGGACAACAATAGCAACTACAATAGCTACAATAACTACAGCAACAACTACAGCGAAAACAATAGCAACAACAACAACCTAAACAAATATATGAGTGACACGGATTCGGAAACGGAGTGTCGCAAACATTTTAACAGCTCCTACCCGTGCATCTTCCCGAAGGATTCACGTTGGCGTCGCGGCATCGAATACTTGAAGTCGACGATGCCGCTTCATCGACAGACGCGCATGGATGTGGCAATGCAACGCTTCTGCGAGAACACGTTCCTTAATCGGGTGCTCCTGCTGTTGCAGCTATTCACGATTTGGGCCATTGGTGCAATCACGCAGGGCGTCCATGTGGGCATCAATGTCACCCAGCTGAGTTTCCGGCTGCTGCACTGCAAATTCAAGTTGCGCAGCTTTATGCGCAAGTTGCTGTGGAGTCTAGCCGGTTTCAAGGGGCACGATGTTCTGCTCTTTCTGGGCGTCTTGGTAATCTCGCCGTGGCTATTTCTCATTGGCCTCGTCGGATTTAGCATCTCGCTTGTGATTCATTTGAAGGAAGTATTGGGCACATTTATGTCCAATTATATTTTCAAGTAAGCTTTTGCGCACTTTGGGAGGGATTTACAAGAGGGAGAGAGAGAGAGAGGGAGAGGGAGAGAGAGAGAGAGAGAGAGAGAGGGGAGAGGGAGAGATATTATAAATTCCAAAAACATATGAAACTAATCGTGAAAACCTTTAAGGCAACTCGCAAACAAATTCAAATTTAGATTCTTGGGAAAATTCTTAAGTATTTAATTATTTAATTCGTTTATCAAATGGATAACTGCTTTTGATGCAATTATAATAAATAATATCTCATATTTATAAGATAGCAATGATTTGTTTATACTTTATCATATACATCTGCTAGAATATGTATGTATATAAAACCCAATGTCTGCTCTAATATTATTTGAGTTATCGGCTTCAATGCATTTGAGTCATAAATTTCAATAATTATTTGAACAGCTGGCTAAGGTATAATTGTATGTCTGCATTCGAATATGTAGGTGTTTGAAAAAATAAACTTTAAAAAGCGATTTCATCTGAATTTAATTGCAAAAATTAGCAGTGATAGAGGAAAATGTGTATAGACAAATATACAAATTTTTGTTATAACCTGGAATAAATATTACTGCACAGATATTCGATTTGAAGGCGGTACAAATGTGTCTGCTGCCTTTTACTGTGCAGTTTGCAACTGATTCAAGCTCATTTTTGCATTGCTCACACGCAGAAACGCAACTGCAATTAAATTGTGGACTATGGACACTTGCTATATGTATATCCAAACAGATACACACACACACACACACACACACATATGTACCCTGTTTATTTTATGATAAATATGCAGAGCAACAAAAGCATTTCCGTTGCTCATCATCAACATGAGAATCATCGTCATCCTCATCATCATCATCATCAGGAGATCAAGAGTAGTCGCACTGTTGGGTTGAATCTATGCCCCTTGGCTGCTCCTCCACCCAGCCCCCCACCTGATACCCGAGCAGCGCTTCACTTTCAATTGCGTTGCACTTTAGAGCCCCAACAATTCAACAAAATATTTAGTATACACACGCAAGCACATAAATACTTGGATTGTGTATATATAAATATATATATATATATATATATATATATAGTGCGTCATTTCAGAATTTGTGTTATGCTAATTGAAGGCAATCACAAGTTTTGTTTGAATGTCCAAATTCAGGCGAAACGCAGCATTTTTGGGAGCATTACTTGATAAGCGTGAACCAAGCTAGCCAAAAAGTTTCTTTCTTTTAAGCTCCACAAGTTTGAGCCAAGGCTGAGCCAAGCATAAGGCTAAAGATGAGCATAGAGGTCTACAATTTGCAGTGGTAATATGAGCTGCGAAATCGATCACAAAACAAAGCTCAAATAAAATATGTCAAGATTACGTGGGAATTGGATTTAATGAACAAGCAACGATCAGGATACAATTACAATGACCCAATAAGTCGAAATAACAAATATTACGCAACAATTTCAATGCTTGCAGACCGAAAAAGAAACAAAAGAGATTTTGCTTATCGAAACAGAATTCTTACAAATATATATTATATATATACATATAGTCATCAAAATAGAAAAATCAAATTCATTTGAATAATGATATTTAAACATGAAACATTTTTAAGGGTTTAATCACTACGCAAACTTTAAAAGAGAACATTTTTAAGTAGATATCTAAACTATTATCAACTGCCAATTGTCCAGCAATTTTAATAATATATCCAGCATGTTGGACGAACAAACAGATTACTTAAATATGTAGCAATCAGAGTATTATTTATTCTGTTATTATTTATATTACGGAATTGACATGAAAAACGACAGCTGAAATGTCCGGTTTTGTTTGCCATCAGTAATTATTGGGTCTACTACGTGACTGGGTTGTGCCCTGTTCTTCTTCTTCTTCTATATTGACAAAATCCATGTAGGGCTTAATCCAGCTGTGAAATCTGTATAATAAAATTCTCAAATCGCGTGACCAACTAAATATGACTGTACACAAAGCCAAGTTGAGTATTATAGATAACACATAGCTGTGCACATGCTGAATACTTAATGTTGTGGCAGGTAAGAAGCAAAGGCAATTAAATAGCTGGGAATTCCGTAGCCTTGAAAATGCTATTAATGGACAGGAATTGACCTACGACTCAGAATCGACATTGAACTTGTCCGATAAACCGAAGACCGTAAATTGTGATTTAGTTGCAAATGGTTCATAAAACACAAACACGAAAGCGACAGACAAACCCAAAGAGCGTGTTGGGTTAAGAAGAAGCATTAAAACCAGAGAAATGTGTGCATAACTTTTATCTTTGGGTTAAATGGTTTATCTTCTGCTTGAGATGGGTAGAAACATCTCCCTCTTTCCTTCAGATAAGGCAATCGCTTGGCCTATGACCGATAATAGGCAAGCGATAACCAGTCGCTGATAATGACTAATTTAACTCAGCGGGTGAACAAATTTATTCATCTGTGTCCACGTTGGCACAGCTATCAAACTTGCCGGAGATGCCTAATCCGGTCATGGACTATTGCCACCAACAACAGAAGCAACCGCAACAGCAACAACAACAATCAAATAACAACACTTTGTCGCAAATGATGAACGTCAATGCAAATGAAACGCCACAACGCACGCTTTGCGGTCAATTGGCCCACACACTGAAAAAAATGAAATATGTATGTGTGAAAAAATCAAATAAACGAACTGATTTACACAAAACAAAGCAAGTAAGACTGCTGTAGTCGCGTGAGCTCGACTACGATACACCCAGAAACCAGATGTCGAATACCTATGGTAGTTTTAATGCCATATTTATTATATGTTCGACATAACTTGAGTGTTTCTTATTCGAATTTGATGAAATTTGTTCAGTTAATCAGTAATATCTATATGTATATTATATATCAGAAGCCTTTGATAAATTGTTTTTTATTCTATTGAAAATCGATAAATATCGATCTAAGCTCTTATAGTCTCTGAGATCTGCGTGCTCAAAGTGACGAACATTTCAAAAATCTTCCTGTCACATACTTTTGCTCAAAACCATTATTTTTAATGTGTTTATGACCTATGCCACATTACTGATTAAATAATAAAAACAAATACTTGAAAGATCTCCAACAGTGCCAATCATTATCAAAGTAGAGGGTATCAGCATACTCGCTTAGCAGTGTGCACAAAGATTTGGCGTCTGCCTATTAAGTTGTTTTCCTGGTTTCCATTCAAAGCATATATATGTACATAAAGATTATGAACATACGTATATATATAGTATATAAAACACATATGTCTATTCGCACAATTCGCTAAGTTTACAAGTTAAATGAAAATTATTCGCATGACTCATAGAGCGAAAGCTAGCAAAAAGTAGCCGGCTAAAAACTATTCACCTATGCATTGATAAATGTATTTCCATGTGTATCTGTATATATTTATTTTTTCTCAATATCTTAGTCATTCATTCAAGAGTTGAAAACCACATCTGGGTTGTCTCTCATTTAGTGTGCGTAGTGCTTACATTCATTCAGAATTGTGAACAATTAATAAAATGTTACGTTTTTCTCCGATAAGAGATTGCCGCACATCGTCTGGCAAACCCGATAAGGATATACATTGAATCGGCTGACTTATCTGTTTGTTGCTTAATCAAATATATAAACAAATAATCGCAAGACTTCTGACAATTATTAGGTTCGCTTGCTGTAAATGAAGCACTTCTGACACGAGTGCTTATATTTATTAATTTATTGATTCAAGCTCACATCTATACTAAAAGTATAAAACTGATTAGCTGCCATATAGTTAGTAGCTATAAATTGACAGTTCTCAGAATTGGGTTTTTGTTTTTTAGGGCATTATGACTAATTCCACAGAAAAACAAATCTATATACATAAACAATTTGCACAACTGGCGATAGTTAATCGGCGACTGCATAATTGAAACGCTTTCAATATACAATTAGAACATAGCTTCCAGCTCAGATTATAGCTTATATTATTTGCTTCAGTAGCAACCCAATTTGTGGTACTTTCCCCAACTGAAAAATACCACTTGAAAAGTGATTGCATTGCTTTGAGTCCAAATCAGCACTTTTGTGCTTTGTTTACATTATACTCAGACTTGTCATACAATGTCGGCTGTCTTGTGTGTGTGAGCGGCTTTTCCGAGTGTGGATTAAACTCTATATAAAATGAGTATATATAAATATTTATGTAAATGACTGATATTAAATGGTATATGGAAAATGGCGCAGTTGATTGTCAATAAACAAAGAGTTTTATGTATACAAAAATGTAATATAAGTTCGTGCCTGCTTTGAGTTAGTGAAGCGAATTGCGACTTTATACAAGTCAAAGTCTGAATTTGATTTGAAATTCCAAGTAGCGACAAGTGTTGCATATCCCGATAGCAAATTTAATGCCATCAAAAAAAAACAAACAACAAACAGAAATATAAGTAAGCAAACAAAACAGGAAAAATGTTCCCACAAATGGCACTAATTTGCACCATTTGCCAGTGTAAATTGGCAAAAACCATTAAACAAAAGGAAAAATAAACAGTAAAGATTTTTACTTTGAGTAACTTGGCATTGTGTTTCGTTCAATTCGAAAGCAAGCAATTTTGAAGTCCATTTTGATGTTGTGTGTTGTATAACAAATAAAGAACAGTTTGAACGCTGAGTCCGAAGTTTCGAGTCACAAACAGCTTTTAGCAGACGTCAGCCGAATGCACCGGAATCCGACACCACTTGAGAACCGCTATGAAAACAGAAGTTTTCTGTTGCTGTTAGCAGGGAAAGCAATCGCCGCTTGGAAATTAACGTGAAATGAGGCAAGCAGCGAAGACAAACCATGTAATATGTGGCATAAATGAAAAAAATAAAAGGGAGAATACTGAAAAACTTTTGGCATCATAATCAGACAAAGAACAGACAACTTGGCAGGTTGCCAAGAGCCCCTAATGGAAATCATGTCTGGCTGGCTTTGTCTCGTGTAAACCATTACCCTTAAAGCTGAGTAATTCAAGAATCAGTTGCACGACATCAGCTCATGGGTAGTGCTTAATCAGCCACACAAACAGCCTGCATGGATATGGTAATAAGGGCGCGTGCAATAAAAGAGCATTGGGAGAGTTTTGTAAGAACTCTTCATCGAGCTAAATGCTGAGTATGCGATTTATAATGAGGTGTGCTTTGGGTGTGCAAGACGTATTGACTTTTGTCTGTATTATTATCAAGGGGCGCATTGTGTTGCAATGTGTGCTGTGCAGTGCATTGCACTTTTCGGTCTCCTCCCAATTTCATTGCCAATGTCGTCAATTGCGAATATTTTGCTGATAAGTGATGTGGCAAGTTTAGCACAAGACTAATTTACATATTGTCGAAACAATTGGCAGCTGGAAGTGCTATGAGAAAAAGTTTCTATTTTTTCATGCAAATTATTACCTGACTTGCGATTTAAAAAGATATTCTGATAAGCTTACGTCACAGATTTACTGACATAATAATTGTTAGCACTAGAAGTGACTGATAAATAGAAATATATTATTAACTAGTTACGTTAGTGTAATCAATGTCTTTGCTTGAAGCTGCAATAACAGAAAATTACATCTAATCTTTTGTTGCAGCTTCACAAAAGCCAGCTGTTAATAATCCCAACCAGAACCGGCCCCTGCCCACTCACCCTCTGTTAAGATGAACACAAAAACCCAACAGATGTGTGTACATGCATACACACATAGACATATGTATATATGTCTGTCTCTAACTGCATGCTTGATTTAAGCGAGACGAGTGAGTTGCTTATGTGTGTGTGTTTATTTACATATGCAGAGGCTTCAACAGACATTCAGTCAGCGAATTGAGTTAATTTATAGAGTTCTGCTTGTGAGCAGTGCCCCGCGGCTGCTGTTAATGCGGGACACTTGCTACACTCTTTCTCTCCCTCTCGCTCTTATACATAATATGCGTTGGGTTTTGTTTATTTTGTTTTGACTGAATGAGAAGGAAAGTCGCCATTTTTGCAGCTCAAAATTCGCATATTTTTGTCGCTTTCTACGCTGTATCGATGAGCGAGAGAGCGCGGAATATAAAGCAACAACAACAAAGCAAAACGAAAACCGAAAAGCAACAAATCGCAATACTAAAAAACAGGTTTAACTGTCTTTTTAAAGCGCTAGCACTCAAAATAAGAACGTTAATTGACACGCACACATAAACAAAAGCAACAGACACGCACACAAGTGTACATAGCACATAATACGTATGCAGAGAGACACTCGAAAGCCAAAAGCTAACTGGAACTTTCGTAAAACAACAAAGAAATTAAGAAAAAGACGAAGCATTTGCGTTGTATGATATTTTTGGCATTTGATTTGCACTCAATTTTACCTTTATTATCAAGCAATTCGCTTGTAGAATTGATCTCACTCAAAGCAAGTTGAAGAGAAGGAATGCACTCAATTTACACTCGAAATACACATAATATGGTGTTTTATATATTTCACAATTGTTTTTTTTTTGTACTTTGGCACCAAATTTCTGGTATATGCATCCGCACATGAACACATTTAAAAACGCAAATAACCGTAACGAACCAAATTGACAGGTAAATTAGTTTACTGTGATTGGCTTACGCAGCAATAACATTTATTTTTGACTATATTTAAGCACACCGTTCCGAACTCAAGCACTCTTTGAGCGCAACTATTAGTTAACAGCTGCATTGAATTGTGAGGGAGTGCTTACATATCATTTTGAGCAATAACAGCCACTTAACAGTTCAGCTGAGCATTGCAGAAAAATACCAAAACATATCGATGCTCCTCCGGTTAACAGAGCTCAACTGGCTAACAGAAAACTCCACCGCTTAACAGACATCGCAACCAACAAATTCACCACAGTATAAATGTAAAATGTAAATTTTTTAAATAATAAGTTGCGTATTATTTCAGAAAACATGAGTGATACGGATTAATGTTTCACCGCAGTTATGCACCGATTACAGTCTGCATCGCATATATGACCTGGAATATGACTATAGAATATAGAGAAACACAATTTGTTGATTCTGTTACATTTTGTTACACTTTATTATGTGTTTTTTTTTTGTTTTTTTATTTTTTTGTTTTTGATGATTTGATTTTCAGTTAGAATTTAAGTAAACGTTCGCTGATTAGCCACAAACAACAACAAAATATAACTGTCTTCTTCTCACACATATATGGCAGCATTCCAATACTCAATTTGTATTTACTCTCTCTCTCTCTCTCTCTCTCTCTCTGTATGTCTGTCTCTGTCTTTAACTATGTCTGTCTCACTTAATTGCGTTTATGATTTAAAGAACAGTACAAACTAGCAAGCAGCTTGCAGCAGGTACGTGTTGAGGGCCTTGTTAATAAAAACCGTTTAAAGACTATGCTCTAGTTATTACACGTTATATAATAATATATGTATATATATGCACGTCGGTATCTGTGTGTGTGTGTGTGTGTGTGTGTGCGAGGGCTGACCAATAAGAAATTGAATCTCAACTTCACTCATATTGAGATGAGCACTCTTTGCCAACAAGTTATCGGACGACCCTCGCCTCGCCTGGGTAAAGTTAGTTAAGTGTGTGTGGCGCCTCTTTCCACTGTTTTCAGTAGCGTTGACTCTCGCGATCCGAATACTTGCCACTCAGCTTGCTGACCGAGTAGCGATCGGAGTAGGCATCGTATTTGTCCGCCTTGTAGTTGATCTCCTGCGGCGTATAGCCGATGTTCTTCTGCCAGTGTCGCGTCCAATACAAATCCTCGTTGCGCACCTGCGACGGCGTCTTCGCATCCCGGCACACATACACACAGTAGATCATGCAGCCGATCAGCGTGAGGAAGCCAAAGATCAGAAATATAACGCCCAAAACCCTGCAAGCAAAAGACCAAAAATTAGAAGTTTGTTTTCGATCCGAAAAGAGAACTATTTGGCTTTGGTTCGATCTTAAGATGAAAGACTTACCAAACGTAGACGGGCTCGTAGAACTGCACCACAATCACAAAGCCGAGGGTGACAAGGATTAGACCCAAGTTGAGCAGCAGCATCAGGCAGCAGACACCCTTGACATTGGGACAGAAGGGATTGGGCGCCGACATCGTTTCGATTTTAGCGCCACGTTTCACTGTCGAGCGTCCACTGCGTCCGGTCTTGGCGGTGCTTGCCACCGAATAGACGCTTCGTGGTGCACCACGCGACATGGGACGATGGCTGTAGCGACTGCAAGAATCAGATAGTTAGAAACTTAGCTGATTTTTCTTATGTTCAGTACTTGCCTGATCTCGGAGGGCGCCTTGTAGGCGGCACTGGTCACATAGATGTCGCTGCCCGCATCCCCGGCCTGGTCGTAGCTCAACGCTGACGGAGCACGTGGCGGTTGGCGTGTGGGTGGCGGCCCACTTAGCGGTCGGGGTCCCCCATTGTCCGGCGAACTGGACAAACCCATCTGACTGTGGCTATAGCTGTGCTGCAGGTGCTGATGCTGATGGTGTGCATTCCCATTCCCATTAGCCAATCCATTCCCAGTGCGCCCCTGCCCCTTCCTCGAGGAGTTGTAATGGCCCTGCGACTGCGGCGAGATGCGCTCGTTGGCCAGCGTATATTCCGAGTGCGCCCGATGCGAATGCGAATCATCGCCATCCGTTGAGTAGCCCCGATTCGAGTGCACATATGGCGGATCGGGTGTTAGGCGTCCATGCGTCGCCACATAATGCCCGCTCTTCAATCTGTTCAAGTTGAGCAATTATTGAAAGTTAACACACATATTTATATAGTAATATAAAGTCGGCTTGGGATTCTTGCAAGTTCCAATTTCCAAGGATGAAAAAGTAAGACTTCTTTGAGACCAGATGTTAAATATAAATGCTAGTTTTAATGACCGATTTATGCCATATAAGAGTACATTTTAGAGCTGATCAGTTGATCAATAATATATCCATGCATAATAGATACACAAATAATGAAAATATATCGATATTAGCTTGATCTGATATTCGAGAATTATATTCCAAATTTAAAGCTTCTAGCTTTTATTCCCTCTGACTTCTGTTTTCTGTTTTGACTTAATAAAATTAACTAAAATATTCATTGATTATTGTTTATTTGTCTGGGGAGTGCCGCATGTCGGCGCGTGTGTCAAAAGTTTGACAAGTTGAAGCTAAAATCTGGTTTAATACTAATTTTGACTCACTTCTTGACGCGTCTCTCGTGCATTTTGTTGTAGATCTGCTTGCACCGCTTCCTGCCCCTTTGTTAGCTGTTTGCTGCTGTATTCAGTTTTTATTATCTCTGTGGACTGTTTATCTGGTTGTTGTCTCTAGAAAGTCCCACGGATGCTGCCACGGCTGCCTGCAAAAAACAACAAACAAAAAAGTCAAAATCATGAAAAACCAATAAAAAAAATACGAAAAACGCTCAAATTTGTTGCAATTAACTGGCTTGCAAATTAGTAGACAGTTCTTAACTTTTAATTAGTGTGCAAAAGTTATGACTGCGTTTTATGGGCATCTGTGTGTGTGTATACATATGTATATATATTTGTGTGTGTGTGTGTGTTTTGTAGAATCCAAAGTTTGGATTCCAAACTAAAATACGATTAAAATTCGTTGTTGCATGTGCGCCAAAGCTGAGCTACTTCATGGCAATAACATTTAGTTTTAATTAATTTTGAACAATAGAAAATAAATATATATATATATATATATATATATATATATATAAAATGCAGTTATAACTGAACTTAAGTGTGTTTTGTACGCGACTCGAGTTGAAATTTGAGAACTTAAGTGCTGAGTGGAAGCGTTCGAGAATGTTGTTTATTTTTTTAGTGCCCCTCTGACTGAGTGAATGGGCGTGTCTGTTTCAGTCAGCACAAAAAAATGTGAACATATATGTGCATATAAATGTGTATATATATATTTATATATGAACATCAAATATGACGATAAGCGAACAAGGAACGCATTATAACGCAGCCAATAATTGTTTCTTGCCACATGATAAAGCTGAACACGCTGCAACTTAAGAGTCAGCATTATTTTGAATACCCTTGCGTAGACTATTCGCATATTGGGAGAGGGTGGGCAACGCCTTAAGAGACATAAGGAATCAGCATTATTAGTCGAGACGTTATAGCATTACTTATAGATACATCTCAGCTGAAAGATGAATTCGTCCATAAAATAATTTGTTCATATGATAAGATATCTCGAGCAAACATACTAGTTATGAGCTTTATAATCCAGCTTAAGTTGATATCTATATATCTTATAGCTACCACAGATCTAAGGGTATTTAATTTTCGGCTTGCCTGGTAAAAACTTTCCATTCTTGGTTTTATTCTCATATTTCGGTTGCCTTTTAATGTGTTTGTAGGAGTGCTGCATAATTTATTTACTTTGGGTTTTATTATGCTGTGGGTGGAGCACAATCGAATCGGAATTGGAATTCGCAGTTCATTGCACCACCAATGTCGTGCTGCAGACGCACCACCGTGACATGCACAATTTTTGCATGCCGCATGCACCGCACTCGAATATCTTCTCAAGTTCATCGCATGGCAATTGCAGTTGCTGTCGTTACAGTTGCAGTTACAGTTACAGTTGCAGTTGCACTTACATTTGCCACCAATTTGTCACTTGGTCACGTAGCTTCACCTTTTACCTTTTAGCCCCACTCGAGCCAAGATGACAGTGACACACTCCACGTTCCACAGATACCAATCCAAAAAACTAGTTTCATTTATTTTTCTTCTTTTTTTTTTGCAATTCGATAAGCTCCAACTGCAAAAGTTAACTTCAATCACTTTTTTAATACTTTAATTTTTCAAATACATATATTTTCAATACATATTCTTAAGCGAAAATCAAGCAAAACTTGCACAAGCAGCTTACAGCAGCTAAGATGCTTTACCGGTTTGCAAAATGCAGCTAATAAAAGATAAAAAATATGCAACAAAAATGAAAACGCGAAATAAAACTTTAAAAAATGTTTTCTTGGCTTATTTCAGTTTTTATATCTGCTGCTCAATGGCAAACTTGAAAGATTCCCTGCTGACTCAAGAAATAATTGTTTTCAAGTTTTGTTGCTTGTTTGTTGTTTAAAAAAAGAAGAATAAAAATCTTATTATTTTTTTATTTATTAGCTCAAATAAAATGAAATATTTAATTATTGTTGGCCTGACAGTGTATGAATAAGTCGGATAACTGCAATGGAACTGAGTGCGGCTCGTAGTTATAGCCAGGCTTGTTTTGAAATGAATACAATTATCGGCTGGGCTGTTGTCGATGTCGCTGCTCTTATTGATAAGAAATTGAGTTATTGCTGCGATTGGGCCAATTAAAGGGTGTCATTCGGCGTCGCCTGTTTGTCTATGCACTCGCTGCTGCTAGTTATAGTTGTGGTCTGAAGCTGGAACTGATGCTGCTGCTGCTGCAGCTGGATGCTGCTGTTGCCCAGCCCGCTTATTATATCAACCAAAGTCGATTTTTTTCATTGCCGCATTTTTGCCTGGCGGTGAATCTCGATACAATTGTCAGTTTGGTCTGGCTGAGTCTGGGCAAAAAGTTTCAAGTTCGTTGCGGAGATTTTAGCGCCTAGGGAGCAGAGTAGATCAGCGCAGGGCAAACGCACACATACACAGATATATACATATATATATATATATATATATGTATATACTAGACAGTTGTAGGGACATTTATGGTGTGGGCGTTGCCTTCATTGTCAAATGAAAAATCGAACTGCGGCCCTTTGGCATTGGCAGAGACGTGTGTGGTCGATGTCTCTCAACGTCATTATTACACTCAGCGAAAAGAGCTCTGCCAGCCACAAAAATTCCCAAAGATAATGATGATGATGTTGCTGATAAAACTAGCTGCGACTAGTCCTGTGTCCAACATCTCCAACCATTTGGCGGACATCAAAAGACCCTTTTTGTGTGTCTGTATTTGTTGGCAACTCCCATGCGTGGCATTTTAGCATTTTTCTTGATTTGGTTTTGTTTTGCTGGGTTTTGTTTTGTTAGGTTTGCATTTGGCGTTTGCCTCGCAGCATTTGTAAATATACATATAAATGGAATGCCATTAAAACGTATTTGCTCTCATATTTACTTTGGCGCAAGCACCGCATAAAGCCTTAGCCTTAGCCTTAGCCTTGGTCGGTGTTACAACCTTTAACGCACAAATAAGCCCCAAAGCAGGCGGAAAGAGTAACGAATTTATGGACTATACATAATATATATATAAATATATATATATATACATGTATTGTGCACTTGCACCTGTCCAGAACATGCTTTACTTAGCGCTCGTAAAGAAAAACAGTGGCAAACCCACATGGTGCTCAAGAGTTACACGAGTTTCGCATTTTGGCCAGGCCTGAGCTGATCGTTAAGCACTTCTCAGCTTTGCACTTGTATTTCTTTGGCGGATTTCACAACTTTCGCTCTCGAAACGGCACTTGGGCTTCCGGCCGGGCCAACAATGGGTTAACAGCAAAACCAGCGGAAGTCGTTACGAAAAGCCAAACCAAACCAAACGAAACGAAACGAATTGAGACGAGAGGTTAATTTGTAACAATTTGCATTGTGGCAAGTGAGAAAAGGCAACAACAAACAGCTCAAAGCGAGCCAGCCACATAAATGCAGTTCATTGTCCATTTTTGTGGTCAAGTGTCATATAGACTAGATTGAGGAAAGACTTTCGGGCCAGCTGGTGAAAAGGCGAAAATGCTTCAATGCCAGCGCTCTTGAAGGCGCGGTTTAGAAAGTTATATACCGCGATATATATATACAGATATATGTACAGATATATATCCCCCCTCCAGCTCTATGCAATGCTGTTACCAATTTATGGGCGGCCCAGTTAACCCACATAAACTGGTGCAAGGCATTCACTCCAGAACCGCAGACCGCAGTCGCCTTTCACATGCCACCAGCACGAACGAAAACTTGGCCAAAATGCACTGGCCACTTTTGACCCAATACCAAGGTTCTACATGGCTCTTAAAACTCAATTAAGCTGCGCATAACTCTCAAGTGAATTGCGATAAAAAAATGCTTTTAATCAACATAAATTTGCGTAATTTTATTGAAAGCAATTTATTTAAGGATCAAGGAGTTCACTTCCCAATTGGATTTGAGAAGAACGTACTTATTTTAAGTGATCTTTAAGACTCTTGCAATTGTTGACTGCCTTTCCACTCTTATTGCTTCCTGGCTGTTTAAACAGCTTACCAATTTGCAAACTGGAAAATGTCTCGACCAAGAATTTACGATTATCACAGAGTGCAGATTCCGTCCGGAGTCTGTCGGCTGTGGATAGTAAATGTCCATTCGATATTTGAGATCTTTTGCATGCATTCAATAATCAGCATAAAATTTGATGGCTAACAGGAAAAGAGTGCCAGAAGAAGCCAGATTTAATGTTTAGCCTGATACGGTTGCTCGACTTGTTGGGGCACTATATAAAAAAAAAAAAAACGTTGATCTTAAAAGACGTTAAGTAGCTGAAGTAGCACGTTAATCGCTTTTAATTGTTGAATTACGCGAATGGGGCAGCAAGGAGCGAGCAGATGTTGGCCAAGAGTTGCCACTGTTGACACAAGCAGGAGGGGTAGGAGGGTTGTATGATGGAGGATTGGGACAACTTGAGCTGTGCACAGGGATATCTAGCTTGGTTCTCGGCCAACACTAATGCGTGTAATTAGCCGCAAAAAAGCGGCAAGACCACTTAACTGATTTATTAAAACGTTTTTCCATTAAATTTTTAACCCTGCTGGCTATTAAAAACACTCACACAGCCACAACGCACACACACACTCACACACACACACATTCAACACTCTTTTACAAAGTGTTGGGGCAAAGAGGCCGCAACTTTGAAAAATGAGCAGCATTTAAAATTGTTCTGACCGCCGCACATTGAGGCAAATTCTGTGTTTACCATATCCAAAATATTAAGTCTAATATTTATGGCAATAAGGGTAAATATAGGTGAAGTCTGAGGCAAAGGGGCAGATAAAAAAATCGCCCTGAAAAGAATAAATATTTTCTTAATAATAGAAAGTATTTCTAAAAATAAATGCAAACGTTTATTCTTACTGAAATTCTGAAAATAGTAATGAAATTTTGGAAATATGAAATATATATGCTGAAGAAGCGTTTTGTGTTTTCGCATTTGGTGTCACTGTGCCAAAGTTTTGGCCTCTGCGCAAGTGTTTCAGTGCCATGTCAATCTTTCATGACGCTACCACAAGCAAAAACATTTAAATGGGCGGTCAGTTGGCAAAACATTAGGCCAACAAGAACAACAACGACAACAATGACAACAAAAGTGACAACAACAATGACAACCACAGTGACAACAACAACAACAACAACAACTGCAACACAACACTTTCTGGCCATAAATACGATGTGAGCAAGTTCGCTGTTGTTTGGAGCCTAATCTCTTTGGGCAGGCCAAATAGTTAACAACAAAAACAACAACAACAACAACAACAACAACATCGACTACAAAGTTATTAAACGTCAAGTGCGATGAAAGTGCTATCCAACAGATACATAGATGTATACATATGTATATTCATATACTTACATTTCGCTTATTAGATTTTTTGCGTTTTGCTTTATGTCTGTCTTTAAGCCATTAAAATCAATGCTTGGCTACAAAAAGCAGAGGAGGAAGAGGAAGAAGGAAAAGAATTGGCCAAAACAAAAAAACGGGCTACAATTGCCGCTTGCTGTTATTGTTTGTTGGGTAAACAATATTAAATCTCAACACTCGTGCAGAGAAAGTTTGGCTTTACGGCTAAAAGCCGCCGTCTGGTTACCCAAAACCGACAGCTGAAACAGCCCCCGCCCCCGCCTCCCCCTCCCCCTATCTCATTCACACCCCCTGCCGGTTTTACAGCTCCCTTTTCATTTGAGTTTTTTTTTCTTTTTGCAAAGCTGTAAACAACTTGAATTTGGTTTCTATTTGGTCAGCTTCTATTTACAACTGTGGCAACTGGCAAATGAAGCCATTAACTGCGGATGTAAGTATGTATGTGGACATTTAGGTATGTATGTATGTGGTGCAAGATACAAACATGATTAAGGCAAAGGGCGTCTCACGCTTGCCACATTTATTTCAATCAGCATTCACAACTGGGCTCAACATGTAAGCCCAAAGTGGTGCGCCTAAAACATCAAAGACTGACTGAAGGCAAAAAGTAAGCCCCCAACATGTATCTGAAGACCCTTGACTGGGCCAAGCCACTCGGCCATAACAATTGACCACAAAAGAGCGCATTAGCCACGGCACAGCATGTACAATAAATCGAAGCTAGCACGGCCTATGTGAGATGTGAGATGTGAGAAGTGCCAAGATGTGAGAAGAACTCAAAAGTGAGACCCTAAAGTTAAGTAAAAATCAACACGAATTAAGCTTTGACTTGACACATCATAAATAATCAAGGGTCGCACTTATATGGCGAGTATAGCAATAATAAATACATCAAATCAAAGAAAATTACTTTAAAGTTTTTATATATTACACTCAGACAAAATATTGCACTGAAATTTAGAAAACAGAACTAAAAACTTATAAAGATTTTTCTTGTTTTTAGAAATAATTATTATTATATTTTGCTGAGTGTATAATTAGTTAAACACAACTTACAATTATAATAGTTTTAATAGTTATGTTCTTTCGAGCTGACAATTAGAAATCTGCAGGGAAGGAAGAGTTCTGATAAGAGATCTTTCGAGTGTTTGACTTTGGCGCACTATCGTCGCTAACTGTAATTGCTGGCAAGCGGTTCTAAGTACCCAGAGACGCCGCACATAATTCCGCACGGTCCAAATGGCAACCGGCAGCCCAAAACAATGCGCATTATAAATCTATACACACACACATACACACACACATACATATATACAAGCTGAAGCGAGGGGAGCGGAAGAACTCGTAAACCTGTTCGGCATATTTATGGGTGAGATGAGTGTGTGGGGCAGGGTGCAGGGGTGGCGGTGTGGGGCAGCTGTTCTTGTGGCCACACCGTTAAGCGAATAACTTTTGTTATTTTCGTCTGCAAGCAACTCCACAGCTCCTCAACAATAGCAACTATTGTACGAGTGCCTTGCTGTGGCTGCCAAATGCACACGAGCCCATATTTAATGTATGTAGATGTGTGCGTGAGTGTGTGTGTGTGTGTGTGCGTGAGTGTGTGTGTGTGTGTGTGTTGCTTGAATAAAAATACACAAGAGAGTAACTTTAAGCATGAATAGGATTGAATCTTAACATGAGTTTCGATCAAGAGCCACGTTTTCAAATGTAAATTTGATATAGACGTCAAACTGTGAGAAAAACAATATTGCTTTTGAAAATCGGTTCAGTTTTGACAAAGTTATGGCTTTAAGCCAGTCTTGGAACTAGAATCTTTTATAAATTTTAATTCAGAATCACATTTTCAAAAATTAATACCGTTCTGTTGCAGAGATTAAACCATGCTCAAAACGACCTTGATTTTCGAAATCGGTTCAGTTTTGGCCAAGTTAGGCCATTGGCAAGCTTAGAACAATGTGAATTTTGTGGCTAGAACTTTTAGATGAGTTTCGACCTAAGCTTAAATGCAGATTTGATCTAGAAGACAAACCTTGATCAAAACGGTTAAGTCAAAATCGGTAAAGTTTTGACAAAGGGAGCTATAAGTTTAGAGAGGAAATTCCAGATGATATGACAATTTAGATTTACTTATCGAACAGATATATTGCGCTTTATTGCTGTGCCCCTTTGCTGCAGTCAAGCATTTTAATTGCAGGCAATAACGGCACATTGACAATGCCGACAGTTTTCGGCCAAGTACGAACAGTGGCCGCATTTGCCAGCATTTTGCACTTGACGCAAGCAGTAAAAAATATAAAAACCAAATCCTCGAATTGCCCAGAATAAGCTGTAAGCCATGCCGACAAGCATTCGGCACACAGATATGCAAACTCATGCGGCAGAAAGCAGCAGCAGTAGCAGCAGCAGCAGCAGCAGCAGCACAAGCCGCAAGACCTATGAAACCCGTCCGTCCAGCTGTCTTCGCAAATTCCAATTGGAATTGCGTTCGCGAGCGTTTCCCACGCTCGTTGCCAGCGATTTTTGCAGCTGCTCGCTGGGAATGCTGCCCAGCTTAAAGCTTAAAGTCGCTGTTACAACTATTCTAATCCGCCTCAGTTGCCGATTAATTAATATTGTCGCAAACAGTGTTCATTTCATGTACATATTTCAAACAGTCTGGCAACGCTGTGCGAACATTTCGATAACAAAATGAAAAATGCGAAAGTTTATTGATTTACTTTGATGCTGCTCGAATTTCATTTGGGGTTCACAAATGTGTGTTTATTTATGCAAATATATTCCCAAGCATTTACATATTGATAAAGATTAATAGCCACGCATCAAAGATTTTCGATTAGAGCATGATTAATTATTCGTTTATGCCGCTGTCTGCACACACACACACTTTACACATTTATCGTATTCATTTATTTTCACATTTTCTTAATTAGCATTAGCCAAGTTAGTCTGTCAAATCTCATAGTTTCTGTGAATCTTATTGATGATATTCCGTTGTGCCCATAATAGCTGTTCTTTCTTCAGTTTTTTATACGCTATTATATCTTTTTTTCACTGGCTTCAAGGTCTTTTTATTTGGCGATTTATGACTGGGGTGTTGCCTTCTGCTGTTATTGTATAATATTTACTCTTTACCAGACACACACACAAATATTTATATATATAATTTGGCTGCGGAATTTTTGCGTTACGTCGACAACTCTTCAGCTGTGAATCTGTGGGCGTAGATTTAAAGTTTGTCTTAATGTCAAGTGTGGCTTGAAGAGTTGTTGTTGTTGTTATTGTTGTTGTTGTTGACTCTTTTGAAGGCACTCGATTAAGATTTTCAGCTGTTTCAGATGTGTTTCATCTGCCTCGAATTACATAACATTTCAACATGGGGCGGGGAAGCTGACAAGTGGCTCTCAAGAGGGCATTGAACAGTCAACAACATATTGTGAGACATGCAAATGTAAAGTGTACATATATATATATATAAGTATATATGTATGTTTATATATTTTTTTGTTTTGTATTGTTTGCTAGGTAACTCTAATTGAGTTTTTGCGTCTTTGTATTTTGTGTGGTTTCGGTGGATGCCAATTCGTATTTGCGTATTTTGATTCCGGTCTTTGTTTAAAATAAAAAACTTCAATGGGAATAAAAAACAAACTCCTTTGTGCTGAATTATATATAAACAAATAGCCAAAATAGCGTGCAGTTAATTTGAATATGTTTTACATCAATGTGTG
Source organism: Drosophila paracracens (assembly GCA_035044025.1). Taxonomy (NCBI): domain Eukaryota; kingdom Metazoa; phylum Arthropoda; class Insecta; order Diptera; family Drosophilidae; genus Drosophila; species Drosophila paracracens. Next base: position 2,025,682 of record JAWNMN010000394.1, read on the forward strand.
TAATTTGCATGTAGATGGAAATTAATAAAATAAAAGCAAATTAAAAGAAAAGCTTCAAGTGTTCCTAACAATTACAAACATTGCCTGATGCACGCATCACATTTGGAGTCTACATAAGATATATATATATATATATATATACATATATCGTACATGGCATAATGCATTCCTACACTTTGACATTTGGTTGGCGGCAGGCTGGCAGAATGTGGTTTTTTAATCGGTATGCAATGACACGAGACATTGATTACGTGATGAAATCATCATCTTTATACGTCCGTCCCTCAGTACGTGTGTCAGTTGTGGCCAGCTCTCAAATGTCAAATGAAAGTTACGGCGAACCGATATTAAATAGTGCCGCTAATTATACAATCATTTACGAGATGCGAGAGGCAACTGGTAAGTAGCGCCACAAATCAATCATTATGTCAATTTCGATATGACAAATAGCCGATATTTTAGGAGAGGTAAGCGATTATTTGACTTAATTTATTTATAATAATTTAATGTTGTTAGCAAAGTTAATTTGAAGTCAGTTTTAATTTTTGAATTGGTTGCCTATTTATGGCTTATTCAAAGTAAAAATAAGCCTCTTTTATGTAAATTAAGTTGTAATATTGCCACTCCCACTTTAACAACAACAACAATGAAATCACGAAATGCGAAGTTACAAAATGTTGGGCATAGTAAAAACCTGATGATAAATATTTAATTTAAAGCCATTCAATCGATTATTGGACTTTCAGCAAACGTTTATTCACGAGGCATCCCTCGTACTCATATGGCTTCTCTGGGAAAAAACAAACCCAACCAACAACGAAGACGCAGTGCAGAGCTGTCTTGATTACCCAAGACGATGTATACATATATATATATATATATGTATATACGTTTTTTGTACACACGTTTAACTGGAAGTGGTGATTAGCACTGATTGATTTGCGTCTTTTATTTATTTGGATGTTGGCTAATTTGCATTTTGTGTCTTTTGATGTTTGCAGCGCACAATTGCAACAGTATCTGTTTGCAAGCCCGTCTCAAGTAGCAAACACAGCTACTTACATGCCACTGTGTTGCATAACTTTCGCTGTTTTTATTTTTAAATGATGTTGCAGGAATTGTCGCAAAAGATGCGACAGTAATCAAAAATTGCCCAACTGCGGCATACACTTTCAAATTCTAATTGCCGTTGCTGCCTTGAGTTGACCCAAAAAACCAAAATATATATCTAAATAGAGGTTAACAACTGACTTATCAAAACATTGTCATCGGCGGAATAAAATGCTTGGCCGCTAGCATTGGGTTTTCAATTGCCACACTCGAAGAAACTGAAGCTATGCAACTTAGAAAAACGCCAAAAAAATGATATTCCAAAACATTACAAAATTGAAATGTTATGGAATCGAGATTTTGCTTTTTTTCCTCACGGTATGTTGACTTTTCGAATTGTTCCGCCTATTTCTTGTCTTTTTTCTGAGTGTAGTTATTGTTGCTTCCCCGTGTTTTGTTGGCGTGCGCCAAGCATCGCTGGTTTTTTATCACAAAACATTGCCAACGGTGCTGCTGTCTGAGTCTGCCAAAAACCCAAAAAAGCCAGTTTTGTTATGCACTGTGGATCTTGGCTTGGGAAGTGAAACGCTCAAAAACTATAACTCCAACTGTCTGTCTAACAATATCATCAACAACAACAACAACTGACTCATAATGCGTCTATTGTCTTTTAGACGAACCCCAGATTATGATAATATCACGAGTTTTGAGGTCTCTTTAAAGATTTTCCGTTTCTTGTTTGATTACAAATAGATTAGCCAAGTTTTAGTTGCATTTTTCTGCTTTTACAGTGTCGCCGCACATTCCATGCATATCAAAAGACTGACTTATATAACTGCTGCGAATTGACATACTTACTTCCTTGGACGTATTTGGCTGGAGCATGAAATTATGATTGTTATAAAACAAGAGACGGGATGTGATTCGATATTATAGATTGGCCAAGATATCAAATAAGAGCAGAGCACATTTTGGCAAGCCAATTAATTTCACTCGAGCATTATTTGGCTGCAGTTGATGGAGGAAATCTGCGTTAACAATTATCGAAAGTGGCTTGGACGTGCTATCAAAATGGCCGAATCATTGCTGACAAATCGCTGCCAAATGACATAAGCAATTGGCCAACAGAAATGAGAGAAACATATCGGAATATCATGCGCATAAAAGGTAACAAGTTTTTTTTTTCTGTTTCAGCTTTTCACGGTCAACTGCCGCATTAACCAAAATGCCCCCCGCAATACAGTTTGAGCATCTGTGTGCTTGCCATGCCAGTCTTCTCATTTTTTAGGTTTCGGTATCAGTTTTTTACTTTTTTTTCGGATTTGGCACCCACACAGTAAATTTTGTGCAGTTCAGAGTTCAACTGCTGCGGAAATGAGCAGCAGCTTGACCTTACCTCATAAAGTGTGTGATTTTCATGGATAAGCAGTAGCTGTGGCCTTGCGCTTAGCTTGCAGAGCGTGTATCTTAAAGATAGCAGCACAGCTTATGGCTGAGGCCGGGTGTTAGTTTATGGTGCTACAGTCTGTGGAGTATGCAACTTATGGAGTGGGTTTCTCACACAGCTGCAGCTGCAATGTCTGACTTAAATATTTTGAGCTGTGAATATGTATCTTAGAGATGCAAATATACCACTAAACTGTGGCTAACACAGTGTTTGTCTTTTAAAACAGCCACTTTTAAATCGTATATACTATTTAACTTATTGATAATAAGCTCAGCTGTGAATATGTATCTTAGAGATGCACTTATCGTGCTCACAAATCTTCAGCTTTGTTCTACAACTAACAGTTTGAGTGGCTTATAGACTAACCACTTCTTTTGTACATTAATAACTTTAGCTTCTTGGAGAGTGCATTTTAGAAACATTATTAATGTATATTGTGCGTGTATCTCATAGGTAGTAGACGTCGTTCAACAACCGTTTAGGCCATGAAGCTTAGCCCATTAACCGTGTATCTTGTAGATACATGTTATAGACCATTGACACTTGCACTTCATTACAAGCTTAAGTAATAATAAAATTAAAGGCAATAAAATTGCCATAAATTGTGTGTGTGGTGTGTGTTGTGTTGTGTGTGTGTGTTGTGTGTGTTGTGTGTGTGCTAACATATACCAATGCTCGAGACTGACTGTGGGCTAAAAAACTGGCTTACCTTCTCTGCTCATTGTTGTACAGTCAACTGTTGTCGTTGTTGTTGTTGTCGTTGTTGTTGCTGTTGTTGCTGCTGCAGTTGTTGTTATTGTTGTTGCTGCTATTGTTTCGTTTATTTATTGTTAACGCTTTGCCAGCGACAACGACAGGTTGTTAGTATTTCGTCGATGTTGTTGTTGCTGTTGTTATAGCTGTTGCACACATTTCATTGCACTGTCACTGCACAGAAAAACAAATATATATATATATACTATATGTATGTACTATATGTGTGGGGATGTATGGATAAATATGCATTAATAATGTATCAATGACGTCGTCATTTATGCAAATGCGTTGGCGTTGCCATTGCGTGGAATCTTGGGCTTACTGGTTCTGGCCAAAATGACAGCCAACACACAGACAGAGATACACATATGTGATATAATCGCTTGGCATGAATGAAAGGCGTTGCAGATTTTCACACAACATTTACAAGCAGACAAGCAGAAGGAGCAGGAGTAGAGGAGGGGGCAGGGACAGGGACAGAGGCAGGGCTGTTGCCAACAATGGGCGAAGAGAGAGACCCAACTCAAGTCGTTTCAGCCAAATCGGCCATAATCTTGGCTAAAGCTAATAATAGCAGCAGGTTTTTGGCTTCAGCTCAAGCTGAGTTATGCGCCTACACACACACACACACACACAGACTACACTCTCAAGCACACACACACACACATACAGTATAGTCAGGCAAAGGGCAGAGCGCATTTGCTGTGTAGCACAGTGTAGTTTTGTACACTTTTTATTTGAACACTTTTCGTTTTTGTTTGATTTCACAAAATCAAAAATTCGAATGACACTCACGTAATGCGCTAAAAATAGTTGAATTCATACATGTGTATATGTATGTGTTTATTTGCGCGCTCTTCAACTGGCTTAATATTTTTTTTATTGTTTTTTTTTTTTTGTTTAAATATTTCGAGTTTTTTTTTTTGTTGTGGTTCAAAGCGCGGCTGCGAAGCGAACGCGTCGCGATTTCAGCTCGAACTGATCGGCTCAAAACCTTTTTAGCGGCACCTGCGTTTTTTGGTCTAAACTGGTCTAAAAACAAAAACTGAAAACACAAACTGGTTTCTAGCGCTGATCGAAGAGAGCGAGAGAGAGAGAGAGAGGGACAGCGTGCCAAGAGGGAGAGAGAGAGCGGAAACTTGAGAGAGAGAGAGAGAGAGAGCTTAGGTCTGCACTTTGCACTTTTGTTGCCGCATTTTGTTGTCAAACTGCATTTAATAACCGTTAACCGAAAGTTCTGCAACACGTGCAACAATTGTGATGAGGCGAACAAGAGGCGTGGGGTGTGGAGCGGCGGCAGGCGGAATATGGCCACTTCATTAGACGCTCTGGTTGTCAGCGCGCCACTCGAACAACTGGCGCACGTGACTTGCAATTCTGTGGCAAGTAACACAAGACTGAACAGCAGAAGTGAGGCATGGCGAAGCTAATATACCCTAGCCAGATTCATTTAAAATATGCTAAAAAGTTTCATTAAAATAAGAAAAAATTAAGTTCACTTTTAGCCAGTTAGCTCTACAAATAGACGTTGCAAGTAATGTTGCTCAACAATATATTATACAGCTGTTACAAACTGAACGCCATCATAATAATACCCTCTGCAAAACAGAGAAGGAGCAAGGTATGGGGGGAGAAGGGTTGTTCATCTGGAGCACCTAATTTGCAACTAAGCGATTGGGCCTCCATCAAAGTCATTAAACAATGGTCCAGTGAATGGCAACGAAAATGAACAAATGGACGCCTGCTGCATGTAAGAGTGAGTGCCACTCTCCCCCTCTCTGCATGTGTGGGAAGCCAGCTTAAATATTGGCAACGTTGGCCAAAAGTTGAAGGCGGCATCATTTCTGCTGCGGCTGCTGCAGGCATGTAAATAAAAATTCGCATTCAAATTTATGCGAACTGCTTGCGGGCAGCAAAAAACTGATGGAAGGTTAAGGGGAAGGCGGGATGGGGTGCGGGGTAAAGAAGGTAGTACAAACGGGCTGTGCCTGAAATAATATGGCGTACTTTACATATCCGGTTACACTGCGCAAAACGGGGCAAGCCGAAAGTAGGTTTCAGATTTCTGAATTGAGGTAGAGCAAAATAATTATTAATTTAAGATTTTTGTTAAGGAAAACATTCTTCATTTGAATTAGTGCATATTAATTTGAGGTTAACATTATTAATTTAAGATTTTTTAAACAGAAAACGTTCTTCATTTAAGATAATGGATGTTAATTTGATTTTTCTTTCAATATTCGCAATTTGGTTTTTCACATACCTTTTCTTTGCTCATTGGCTGTCTTGCATTCTGGCCTACAAGTTATTCACCAAATTTCTCACTGTGTAACCAATTTTTTGTTCATAATCTCTTCCGCCACCACTTATTCTGTCTCTTTCTCTCTGCTGGAATGCGGCCACTGCTTTAAATGCAGCGAAAAAATATGCATTGCTGAAACTTAAATTGCAGTTTTTACTTTCGGTTTTTGGTGTTGTTTTGCTTACTGCAATGCCACAAATTGGCCCTGGGCCAACATGCGTAAGCTGTGTGTGTGTGTGTGTTTCTGTGTGGGCAATTGTCAGTGTCACATCAGTAGCTGGGAATGCAGGTCGCAGTCCAAACTCTCTGGCAGTCTGACAGACATTTCTATGGCATGCCTCAAGTGGCAAGCTTTTCTGTTTTACGCATATAAATATTTGCATCTATGTATCAGTTTTTGTTGTTTTTTGGTGGCAGGTCAGAGCTTAGTGAGCATTTCTTTGTATATGTGTATGGAACGCAGCTTCTTCTTGTTATTTGTAGCTGTTTCCTGTTTGTCCTTTGGCGTTGAAAGTCGTAAAAAACTTTGCTGCTGCTACTCTGCCATAAAAGTTGCATAAAACTACGGAGATTTGAGTGTTGCACAGACACACACATAGAGCCAGTGCGTGCAAACTGTGTGTACTTGCAACTTTAAGGATAGCAGCGAGTCGACTGCACATTAACTTTTTAGCATTGACGATGTGGCAAATGGCGAATCATTTGCACGTCATGTGGCACGATAGCTGCATGAATCCACTTCGACACGGACTTTGTCTTTGCCCGGATTTAATTTAGATAAAAGCTTTACACGCTCAGCAGAGCCCACCACCAGCCGGATAATGCACTGAAATCAATTCCGTAAGCACATGCCAACAACCTTTGCCAGCAACGACAATTTATTTTCACGACCCACCACGTTTGTGGCTTAAAGCAACTGTGTTCAATTTGTTGCAGCTCCAAGCTAATTTCTAAGCACCAAATTGGCTTTAAGAGTATTGCGATTTTATCAGGAAATGTGTAACGCTTTTGCAGCAGAGGCCTATAAAGAGAAACAAATTTAAACTTAAAGACAAAATTACAGTTCTTGATTCAGAAATATTTCAATTTAAATAATAACAAATTTCACTTCAGGTTCAGATCTACAATATTGAATCTAGAATGGGAATGCATATGAAAAGTAAAAAATAATCAATTTTAAATTAAGCGAATGTACATAAACTGAGGAAAAGAATGATTGAAATATTTAATAGAAAAATGTCAAAAAAACGAAAATGATAAATCAAAATTTATTCAGATTGTAAACAGGAATGAAATAAAACAATAATAATAATTTAAGATATTGTAGTAAAAATGTGTAAAATTAATGAAGTTTATTTCTGATACATATTTTATAAGAGGTTAGGGTATTTCAGCAGCCTACTACACACACACTTACAGTGCGCACCATAATGAATGAGACGCATAAGTCACGTGGAAAATGTTGTAGAATATTTTAGTGAATCCATTTGAGAATGTTGAGATTTCGTGTGAATAAAATACGATTTATATATTCATTGACATTTATTGACTGAATTTGATAAGGGTTTTCTGCAGCAGGATTTTATTTTTGTGTATTTTTTATTTTTTTTTTTTGTTTTTTGATTTTGCGTACACATTTAACATGTATTTTTTAGCTAAATTTTCGATCGTTTTGCTTTGCTTTGATTATGTTTTTGTAGTTTGTTACTTTTAAAACTGTTGCACAAATACACTTACCGTTAGTTAAGATTTTGTGGAACTTCGCTATTTGTTTTACTTTTTAGTTTTTTAAGTTTATATTTATGTTTGTCTGTAGTATTACATATTTAATTGGAGTTTAGGAACCTGTACGTGGCTCATCTTAGGAGTTCTTATACACATAAAGCACACATTTAAAAATGATATATATATTTTTATATATATATGTATATATATATATATATATAGGTATATAGAGTATCTCTAACACTCTCTAACAATATTCAAAACATTCGCTTTGTTAGCTAGTGGTTTCGGCGGTAAACGTTTGCTTTTGTCTTTGGCTTATAGGTAAAACATTTATAAAACCATAAAGAAAACAAAACACAATTTTCAAGTGTGTGTGTGTGTGTGTATGTGTGTGTGTGTGTGTGTGTATCTGTGTGTTGTACTTTGTATAATACGGCAGATAAATCAAGAATTAATACTCGGTACATAATCGAAAATAGTTTTGTATACAAGTATGTCTCCTTTGTGCTTGTTTGTTTGTTTGTTTCTTTGCTTGTATATAGCATTCATATGTATTTATATTTGTATTTGTTGTTTGTAGTTTGTAGTTTGTTGTTTGTATAAGTATCAAGTATCTTTGTTTGCAGGAGGGCTCTTTGTAGGTTGCTTTTTGTAGGCATTTGTGACCAGCTTAACAATTGTTTATCCATATTTGTTCTACACTTGCTTTATATATAGTTCTTTTGGCCTTGGATTTACAATATTTTTGTGTTCATTTGCGTATACTTAAATATATTTGTTGTGTTTTGCTGTTTGCTGCTTTTGTTGTAAATGCATTTGGTCTCTTAGTTTGGCCAATTTTGCATTTATTTGATTTTCGGTTTTATTAAATTTGATTTGCTTGATTTGCTTTCGTTTCGATTTTGCAATAAATTTGTATCTAATATGTAATATGCATAATTTGATTTGATTTAATCTTGTTTGAGTGTGTGTGTGTAGTGTGTGTGTTTTGTTTAATACGATATTGGAAATTATCATAGATATAGATACACATATGTTTGTTCGTATTATCAACACAGTTGCTTACTTTTACTTTTAATACAGCAAACAATTGTCTATTTATTGTTTATATATGCATATGTATATATATATATATGTATTTACTTAGGTATAAACTATTTGTTACTTAAGTCAGGAAGAGATCAGTTTTGTAGATATTTCAAGGAAGGAGAGCGGTATGTGACCGAAACTAAGTGGACCGGAAGAGGCAGCAGGAAAATCCTTTCATAAGATATTACAATAACTGTCGGAACCAAGTAAACACTAGATTTAGAAAGGTGCCCAGCCGAAAATCAAATAGAAAACGTAACCGATTGAAATTCAAAACAGTTTTTTAAGAATCAGTAACCGATATTATTATGGACAAACTTTAAATATTTACATTTCGGCTTGACACCCTGCCATAAAGTTAAAAGGGTATCACATATCAAACCTTTCTACATTTTTCGCATGCTTCTTTATTTGGTTATATACTACCTAGGGATTAGGCAGCTTTGAATAACACTTCGATGTCAACCCTAATATATAGTCAATAGAGAAGTTAAACTGAACAATCATGATAGATGAAACGCGAAAAAGATTGTGCAGAGTGATCTTATTTGAAAAAATGAAGGCTGTCTAAGATAATTCACATACATGCTATGTTTTCTTGCTTTAATTATATGGTTCATATATATATATAGTACACATACATATACATATACATATATATATGTATATGTGTTTATTAATATAATACTCATTCATTTGTATTTAATATTCATGAAATTGTTGCGCCTAAATATTAAAAATATTTATTTTTTCGTAATTTGACTTGGATTTTGTTGATATTTTTTATTGTGCATTTTAATTTGATTATTTTTGTGTTTTTTTTTTGTTTGAAAATTGTTCTCTGATGCCTTGCGAAAGGTATAAAAAGTTAGCTTAGTTAAGAAATACAGTTTATACATACGATATATATATGTATATATATATGTATAGACAGCATTGTATATAGTACAAAATTTACAATAGAGATTTCAAATCAAAGTTTGGTTTACAGGAATTTCGTAGGATATATATTTTTGTATTTTTTTTGGTTTAGTTTGACAGATGCCTCAAGTCAAGTGTATAAAAAGCAAGGGACTGAAGGCTACCTTTCGGCACTCACTGTGCCCACAGTGCTGTATGCAAAGAGTGTGTCCAATAAATTTATACAAAGTCTGTGCTCAGAAAATACTAGTTTACAAATATATACTTTAAGACTTAGTTACACTGTCCTTTGGGCGTGATATATAATTATTTCATTGTATACATTTATATGTAAATAGTATAGTGTGTGTAGCTGTGTGTGTGTGTTTTTTTTTTGGTGGAGGGGAGTTTGATAAAGAAGCTCGGAGTTACGCACATTTTGATTGTTTTAAGGATTTTTCACTGGCAAATATATTTCAAATATATTTTTGCAATATTATTGCGATTAAATTGACCCAAAAAATATGCCAATATAAAATAGATCGGAGCAAGAGCATTGGACTGGTTAGCAAATATTTCCATTTATACACACTTCTGGGAAAGGAATTAACTTTAAATAGGTGTTTCTTTACTTTAACATTTTGTGTGTGTGGTGAGTGGTGTGAGTGTGTGTGTTTTTAGTAAAAGTCTTCAGAAATGCAGAAAAGTGTTTGTGATTTAAATTCTAAATATTTGTTTTGCTCAATTGTGACAATTTCAGCAAGTTCTACGCTACGATGGAGTCCCTAACATATGTGTGTGTGTGTGTGTGTTTAACTTGTAGCAACGTAAAGTCTAGAACATTTGGGCCAAAGAGTTTCGTGCCCCGTAACTTGTTACTTATGCACCATTTGAATTTCAATTTGCTAACATTTACAAAAACAGAGGAGGTTGCACAACTACATACATACAATACGTAATACATAAGTGTACAGACATAAATCGATAATAATAATAGTATTTGATGCGTGTTTTGCTTACTTTATACATTTCACTTATAGTTTTGGAACCGTTTACAGAACCAAACTTGCAATTAGATTGCCTGCTGTCAAATGTTGAGATACGTTTTTCAAACGATGCTCCTTACATGCACATGAAATGCTCCCTTCTAAAATCAATTGATGAAACGTGCCTTCTGTTTGCGCACAAAATCCTGCGCCTGTTTGTCATTGATGCGCAGCTCCAATATTTGCAAAATCGGATTGCCTGCGAATGGGATAACAAATATAAGTTGGTAAACGTTTGGATTCACTGCATCCTTGTGTGTACACACTAAAAAAAATCGCACTGAATTTTAGGAATTCGCCATACTTCTGGCGCCAAGGGTAAACATCCACATTAATCAGAAAATATATTTCCAAGAACCAGAAATTTTTTTTTGAAATATTTGGAATTTGGCTAATTTTTTATGTGTGTACAAAAAAGAATACTTATAATAGGTTTTTGGTACTTTATTGTTTTGAGTGCATAAATACTCACATTTATCCTTTTGCTGCATGAGCGGCAACTCGATTTGCTTGAGCCCATGAAAGTTGTCCACACTGGTGCTGTAGTCCGCCACGCCGGGTATGTTGCCCAGTGCCAGATAGGCTTCGCCGCCAAAATCGTTGGCCGTGAGCACATCGTGATCCATGACCGTAAAGCAGATCATGGCCCCATCAACCAGACACTGCTCCAGCGTCACCGAAAACTCAAAACACTCATCGAAAATGGGATTCAAAGTGCGCTGTGTTCAAAAATAAATTCGGATTCACTTTGTAAGTTTTGACAATTGTCTGCCACTCACCTTGTGCACATTGGTTTGCTGCTCCATGCAGTGCAGAAAGATGCGGCGTGGCAGCAGCTCGATGACAACGAAGGGATCACTGAAACCATTCGGATCCAGGGGCACCACATCCCTAGCGTGCAGGATCTCAACGCACAGCGAGTCATGATTGAAGTAGGAGCGTACGGCCAATGAGCCGTAGGGTCCTGGACTGACTGCCATGAGTTGTTCGCGCAACCGATTCATGTAGAACATGTCAATCAAACGATCTGTATCCGTTTTGTGGAACTGCAGCCGCTGTTCGATGCGCCAGAAATCCTCCGTGTGCAGACACTCGATGAGCAGACCCTGTCCCTCGGCATGGAAGAAGTCGACGAGCAGCTGCAGCGCCTCGTAGAGTCGCTTGTGAAAGTGGGTCGGCTTATCGGTTTCATCGCCCGTCTCCATTTGGCGTGCCATCTCGCCCAGCACCGTCTTCCAGATGAAGCGCAACGAACGATTGAAATTCTTGCTAAGCAGTGCACTATTCAATGCAGCCAGATGACAGTCGAGATACTCGAGCAGAGGCACAATTGCCTGATTCGCAGGCAGCGAATCCGGTGACCAGGCCAAGTGGAATACAGCCTTCTGCAGGGACATTTGCATAAGGGGCGCAAGTTTGGACAAGATGCGTTCGCAGCGATTCTCCATGTGGGTGAGACTAGACTCCAGCAGATTATCGGCCGACTCCTCGAGCGGCTGTTCATCGGATCGAAACTCGGCCAAAGTGCGACGCACATACTCCACATTGTTGACCGTCACACACATGTCGTCCGAGCAGCGAAACGGACCCTGCTGCTCATAGTAGCCACTGTCCGCCAGCGTTGTGTGTACGAGGTCGCAATAGTGCATTGCTGCCGAGCAGACGACATCGATCAGTTGCGATTCCATCATGATGGCCGTATCCTCGTCCGGCCAATTGATAACCTTCCAGAACTCCTTGATGTTCAGCAGCGTGCTGGCCGTGTCCACCGAGGAGCTACTGTATCGCACTATGCGCTCCCCCTCACAGATGGCATCCATGCGTATGGCAGCCCGGATGCGCTGCAGTGCCTTCGCCTTGCTAACCATCATCCAGCGCTCGAAGGTGGGTATAAACCACTCATGGCTGTTGCTCAGCGCCAACGGCTTCTCCGGCGGCTGTGGCTGGGCGGACAAATGCCGTTTGAGCTGACAGAATTCCTGCAATGCCAGAAAGAGCTCGAACGGTTTCGCATCCACCGGCTCTGCATCGCCCTCGAGCACCGCATACTGTGAGAGATTCATGCGCACCCCGGCCACCTGGCCAGCTGCCATCCTCGTATAGACCTCTTCGCCAACCATCGCATCGTACTGCTTGTAAATGATGCTGAAATACTGAATGCCATTCGTGCTGCAAACACAGATACAAGTTAGCCGAGCTTCACATAAACGAAACACATGTTTCATGCCACACAAACATACATAATATATGTATGTGTGTGTATTCTATATAGTGCTGCGGACTATCGATTGAAAAAGGAGAGCAGCAGAAGAGTTTAAAAGTTTATAGGACAAACTCAAAATGAATATCTTTAAGCTTGAGCCAAAAATGTGTTCCTAAAAATGAGCACTAAGAAGATTGAGGCTGATCAAGTATATACATAGTATATGGGGTCGCAGACAGCCTATGAAACCCTCTACAAGTGTGTAATATGTGAAAGTGTTGTTAAAAATGAAAAGTAAGAATACTTAATTCAACGTATTTAATTCTGATATAGAAACGGACGAAAGCAAGAAGAATTTTAAATATGTGCAGGAAAAAAGGATGCGAAAATGGCGGCACTGCTTTGCAGTGAAAGTTGTGGCAAGTTGTGTAAGCTAAAAATCGATGGAGCTTCAAGTTACGTTTGGCGTTTTAAATTGCAGTAATGGCTGCAATTAGCTTGGGGATTGCTTTCCACAAAAGCTTTGTAAATGCGGCTCAACACTTTCGTGGCCAGAGCCCGCCTCACTCACAGCTGGACGAGTCGACTCGACTCAACTAAATGGCCCATCAGAATGGCCAAGATGCCAGATGGGGGCAACGTGAGCGCATTTTTATGACAGCGCAATTAATTTGGGGCTTATGTGTGTAAGCCACTTGATGTGCTCATTAGGAGCCCTTTATGGTCTCGCTAACTAGCAAATAGGGGAGTGATTAGATGAGTTGTCCCTTTTATTTTGCCCTGTTTTTTATGCAGTGCCGAAGAGAGAGTGAACAATTCATGCTGGTAGACAGTGATGCACAGTTAGCCTTTTTTCGTGTGGAAAAGATAGGCAAATAAAAAAATACCCAAGTGGCAAGAGAAATAGTTAAGCTAAGCTAGAGAAGAGTGAGAATTGAGATACGAGTATACCGATTTTCAGGGTATAATTTTTACTTGTCTTCCGACCCAAAATCACGTTTTCAACTTTAAATGTACGATTGATTTAGGGGCAAAACTATGATCAAAAAGCCCTCGCTTTTTAATCTAAGTTGAGTTTTGACGAAGTTATGGCATTTTGAAGTTTCGAATGGTGGCAGGTATTCAGATAAAACCAAAAGACTATAATTAATATGGCAATAAAATACTAAACTATTAAACAAATCTTTAGTATAATTTTTCGATTACCATTAATTTTGGATAGATTATTTATATGACAGCTAAAACAATTAATGCTCTAAATGCCAAAATTGCTAAAGACTTAATAGACTGTTTTTTTAAATTAATAAAAAAAAAGCCAAAAATCGAAACTTCAAAATGCCATAACTTCGTCAAAACTCAACTCAGATTAAAAAGCGAGGGCTTTTTGATCATAGTTTTGCCCTTAAATCAATCGTACATTTAAAGTTGAAAACGTGATTCTGAGTCGGAAGACAAGTAAAAATTCTGGCCTGAAAATCGATACATCGGTAAATGGGCATGGTCGAAACTTCAAAATGCCATAACTTCGTCAATTTTCAACTCAGATTAAAAAGCGAGGGCTTTTTGATCATGGTTTTGGCCCTAAATCAATCGTACATTTAAAGTTGAAAACGTGATTGGAGGTCGGAAGACAAGTAAAAATTATAGTCTGAAAATCGGTATACGGGCATATGGGCATAGGTCGGAACTTCAAAATGCCATAACTTCGTCAAAACTCAACTCAGATTAACAAGCGAGGGCTTTTTGATCATGGTTTTGGCCCTAAATCAATCGTACATTTAAAGTTGAAAACGTGATTTTGGGTCGGAAGACAAGTAAAAATTATAGCCTGAAAATCGGTATATGGGCATAGGTCGAACCTTCAAAATGCCATAACTTCGTCAAATTTCAACTTAGATCAAAAAGCGAGAGCTTTTTGATGATAGTTTTGCCCCTAAATCAATCGTACATTTAAAGTTGAAAACGTGATTTTGGGTCGGAAGACAAGTAAAAATTATAGTCTGAAAATCGGTATACGGGCATATGGGCATAGGTCGAACCTTCAAAATGCCATAACTTCGCCAAATTTCAACTTAGATTAAAAAGCGAGGGCTTTTTGATCATGGTTTTGGCCCTAAATCAATCGTACATTTAAAGTTGAAAACGTGATTGGAGGTCGGAAGACAAGTAAAAATTATAGCCTGAAAATCGGTGTAGCGGTAAATGGGCATAGGTCGGAACTTCAAAATGCCATAACTTCGTCAAAACTCAACTCAGATTAAAAAGCAAGGGCTTTTTGATCATGGTTTTGGCCCTAAATCAATCGTACATTTAAAGTTGAAAACGTGATTGGAGGTCGGAAGACAAGTAAAAATTATAGTCTGAAAATCGGTATACGGGCATATGGGCATAGGTCGAACCTTCAAAATGCCATAACTTCGTCAAAACTCAACTCAGATTAAAAAGCGAGGGCTTTTTGATCATGGTTTTGGCCCTAAATCAATCGTTCATTTAAAGTTGAAAACGTGATTGGAGGTCGGAAGACAAGTAAAAATTATAGCCTGAAAATCGGTGTAGCGGTAAATGGGCATAGGTCGGAACTTCAAAATGCCATAACTTCGTCAAAACTCAACTCAGATTAAAAAGCGAGGGCTTTTTGATCATGGTTTTGGCCCTAAATCAATCGTTCATTTAAAGTTGAAAACGTGATTGGAGGTCGGAAGACAAGTAAAAATTATAGCCTGAAAATCGGTATATGGGCATAGGTCGAACCTTCAAAATGCCATAACTTCGTCAAATTTCAACTTAGATTAAAAAGCGAGGGCTTTTTGATCATGGTTTTGGCCCTAAATCAATCGTACATTTAAAGTTGAAAACGTGATTGGAGGTCGGAAGACAAGTAAAAATTATAGCCTGAAAATCGGTGTAGCGGTAAATGGGCATAGGTCGGAACTTCAAAATGCCATAACTTCGTCAAAACTCAACTCAGATTAAAAAGCGAGGGCTTTTTGATCATGGTTTTGGCCCTAAATCAATCGTTCATTTAAAGTTGAAAACGTGATTGGAGGTCGGAAGACAAGTAAAAATTATAGCCTGAAAATCGGTGTATCGGTATATGGGCATAGGTCGAACCTTCAAAATGCCATAACTTCGTCAAAACTCAACTCAGATTAAAAAGCGAGGGCTTTTTGATCATAGTTTTGCCCCTAAATCAATCGTACATTTAAAGTTGAAAACGTGATTTTGGGTCGGAAGACAAGTAAAAATTATAGCCTGAAAATCGGTATATGGGCATAGGTCGAACCTTCAAAATGCCATAACTTCGTCAAATTTCAACTTAGATTAAAAAGCGAGGGCTTTTTGATCATAGTTTTGCCCCTAAATCAATCGTACATTTAAAGTTGAAAACGTGATTTTGGGTCGGAAGACAAGTAAAAATTATAGCCTGAAAATCGGTATATGGGCATAGGTCGAACCTTCAAAATGCCATAACTTCGTCAAATTTCAACTTAGATTAAAAAGCGAGGGCTTTTTGATCATAGTTTTGCCCCTAAATCAATCGTACATTTAAAGTTGAAAACGTGATTTTGGGTCGGAAGACAAGTAAAAATTATAGCCTAAAAATCGGTGTATCGGTAAATGGGCATAGTTCGGAACTTCAAAATGCCATAACTTCGTCAAAACTCAACTCAGATTAAAAAGCGAGGGCTTTTTGATCATGGTTTTGGCCCTTAATCAATCGTACATTTAAAGTTGAAAACGTGATTGGAGGTCGGAAGACAAGTAAAAATTATAGCCTGAAAATCGGTATAGCGGTAAATGGGCATAGGTCGGAACTTCAAAATGCCATAACTTCGTCAAAACTCAACTCAGATTAAAAAGCGAGGGCTTTTTGATCATGGTTTTGGCCCTAAATCAATCGTACATTTAAAGTTGAAAACGTGATTTTGGGTCGGAAGACAAGTAAAAATTATAGTCTGAAAATCGGTATACGGGCATATGGGCATAGGTCGAACCTTCAAAGTGCCATAACTTCGTCAAATTTCAACTTAGATTAAAAATCGAGGGCTTTTTGATGATAGTTTTGCCCCTAAATCAATCGTACATTTAAAGTTGAAAACGTGATTTTGGGTCGGAAGACAAGTAAAAATTATAGTCTGAAAATCGGTATACGGGCATATGGGCATAGGTCGAACCTTCAAAGTGCCATAACTTCGTCAAATTTCAACTTAGATTAAAAATCGAGGGCTTTTTGATCATAGTTTTGCCCCTAAATCAATCGTACATTTAAAGTTGAAAACGTGATTGGAGGTCGGAAGACAAGTAAAAATTATAGCCTGAAAATCGGTATACGAGGTGTGTTCAAAAGTATCGCGAATTTTGTGTTTTTTCAGATATTATTTATTTATTCATGAATATCTATTTTGTCCCCTTCAAAGTAATCCCCATGAGATATTATACACTTGTGCCAACTGTTTTTCCAATCTTCGAAGCACTTCAAAAAATCATTTTTTTTTATCTTGTTCAGCTCCTCCTTCGATCCCGTCTTTATCTCGTCAAGCGTAGCGTAACGTCGTCCTTTCATGGGCCTCTTCAGTTTAGGGAACAAGAAAAAGTCACAGGGGGCCAGATCTGGGGAATACGGTGGCTGCGGCATCATTAGTGTGTTGTTTTTGGCCAAAAAGTCGCGCACCAGCAACGATGTGTGAGCAGGGGCGTTATCGTGGTGCAAAAGCCAATTTTTGTTCTTCCACAAATCCAGGCGTTTCTGGCGGATTGCTTCGCGCAAATTGCGCATAACTTGCAGGTAATATTCCTTATTGACCGTTCTACCCTGTGGCAAGAACTCATGATGCACCACGCCCCTGCAATCGAAGAAAACTGGCAGCAAAACTTTCACATTCGACCGAACTTGGCGCGCTTTTTTCGGTCTTGGTTCGTGCGGCAGCTTCCATTGAGATGATTGAGCTTTGGTTTCCACGTCGTAACCATAAACTCACGATTCGTCACCAGTTATGACCCTCTGGAGCAAATTTGGGTCGTCGCGGACAGAGTCCAACATCTCATTAGCAATGTTCATGCGATGCTGTTTTTGGTCGCAATTGAGCAATTTTGGTACGAATTTCGCGGCGACCCGTCTCATGCCCAAATCATTGATAAAAATCGAATGGCATGAGCCAATCGATATGTCTAGGTCCTCAGCAACTTCTCTAACGGTGATTCGACGATTGGCCAATACCATTTTCTCCACTTCATTAATTTTTTCGTCTGTTGTTGAAGTGCTCGGGCGTCCGGCACGCTCTTCGTCGTTCACATCTTCTCGGCCTTCTGAGAACATTTTGTACCACCGATAAAGGTAGCTTCTCCGTATGCCACAATTAAGTGAACATTCAAAATGGCCGAGCTTGTCGGCATAAGTGAGAGACATGAGTACCAACATAACGCTACAAAAAAATCGAAATTCAAATATACGTAACCCGCGAAAATTCAAAATTCACGATACTTTTTGAACACACCTCGTACATCCACTTAATCATTTACTTTTTAGCATAGGAAAACAGTTGCCTGATGAATATAAACGAATTGAATAAGAATCAACCATTAACTAAGCTAAAGATTAGCGTAATATAAATGAATGTGTACTCTGCCAGTTCGTATCACTCCGGAAGTGACCTAAATCAATTTGTATTTAGTTCAAGTTACGCAAACTGCCAAATAACAAATTCGACTAGTCATTAACGAACTTTATTGCTGCTGAAAACAACTAGCTGGCTAACCAACTGATTAGTGGCCACTAAAAACTTGACCCACGACCGTTTCCAACGCGCGCACACAAAATGTAGTTTGGAATTCAATTTGGTTTCGGTTGCAACAAAAAAAAAAACACAACAACAACAAAAAATGGGGTGTTTTGTCTTAAGTGGGATGTTTACTGTTTGTTTAGTTAAACTGTTTGAGAAATTCATTTGAGAGTGGGAGGCAGGCAGAGACTGAGGACTGAGGACTGTGGACTGAGTGCGGTGATCGTTCTTGAAGCGTGTTTTATATGCGACACGTGCCACACATATTTAATTCCGTGCCGATGATGAAAAGGTGGCAATAAGAAATAAAATCGTATGAAGGCATGGAATGTCATTTCTGTGCCTCGTTTACTCACTTGTCGAAGAGGGCATGGTAGTAGGTCTGGCCCAGCTGGATGTCGGCGGTTAATGTTGTTACAAAATTCGATAATGGATTGGCCAGGGACTGCGATTCGCGCAACACATTCTGTCCCCACATTACGGAGCCCTTACGCAGCGCATTCACCACCTCGCCGCGCACCCCCTTGTTGAAGGGGCAGACGGCGCGAAAGGCGCGCATCGACCCAAGCAGCCCCAAGCACCGCAGCAGAAACTCCAATCGTATTAACGATGGCGGATTCAGGGCCGGAAATATGTCGCGATGGCGCCGTATCTGATTCAGCGAACGCTCCACAAAACCATTCATTGCCTCTGCCAGCCACTGCTCCAGATCGCGGGTGAGTGCCTCCTGATTAGGCTGATTCCATTGCTTCTCCACATCGCTCAGCAGCCGATGCAGAAACTTTGGATCCAGCGGCGTTGTCCGATTCAGTCGTGCAGCAGCAACATATCTGCAAAGGGAATGGACGGAAAGCGAGACAATTTAGTTTTGGGAAAGGAATGTTTGACAAACTGCGAAATACTCTAGATATTTAGAGTCATCGATTTTCGATTATCGATTATTGATTTATAAATTTCGAATGTCGATATATGTATATATCCTCGTACCTTAACGGAGTATACTAATCAACATTAAATGGGTTTTTAAAGAGAAATTCCTCACCTGGCCATGGCACACTGCAGATCCGTGAGCTCACCCTGCACGGCCAGCTGATGGAGTATGGTGAGCGCGGGGCCGGGCAGATCACCGCACCAGGTCCATGAGGGTTCGTGTGTGGTCACCTCGTGCTGCATGAACACCATTTGCAGTTGCTCGATCTTGCGCAGCTGCTGCTCGTTGTTCTCGTCGGGCACCAGGCCGCGATCCTCGCGCGTCGATAGCCACAGCTTGAGGCGTATGCGACCCTGGACTGTGCTCCGTTGACTGCGCGCCTCCAGCTTGAACCAGGCATCCAGGCCCGTTGACGGTATCTCGGCAATGGGTATATTTATGGCGCCCAGGAAATCATCCTGGGAGCCCTGACGCGCCGATTGGCAAACCTGCTTGAAGAAGCGACCCAATCCGCGGACACCGCGCACCTCATTCAACCGGGAGACGGCGTCCATGACACAGCTCTCGTCATCGTGATCCCAAATGTCCAAGTGAAAGGTGTCCGTGTTGATGTCATCGATGTCACTGCAAGGGGGTTAAACATACGGTTTGTCTGCGTTAATTTTATGCGTTTCAGGTTTCATTAACTTGACCAAGCCAGCAATTAGCCAACGCGCCGCGCTGATAAGTAGGCAACGCTTTATGTTTCTCTTTGCGAAACGATTGTTTTGCGACACCATAAAAATAAAACTGGGTTATGTGCTCCACCGAGCGTCTCACTGTGCACTTTTGCAGCTGCTCTGCTTAATTTATGAACAATACTCAATTTTCCTCTTTTATATTTATTGGCACACACACACACGTTGGAATAAAGCAACTGCTACCGCATGAGTTTTACGAGCGGGCTGAAGCGAAACGAGGCTGCACATAAACCTTTAAGATCTCTTGGCCATATCTTATTGCATAGAATTTCAGTAGCTGTGACCTCACTCCATTAATGAAGAGATATATATGCGGCTGTTGAGCAAGATTGGAGACAAGCCTTAGACTTGTCGCCTGGGCAGCTCCCATCAAAAACCAAGCCTCCCAAACTAGATCTTTCAAGAACGAAGAAGCAGCAAAGTAAGCTTCGTTTTTGGTGAGTTGGAGATGTTTTTTTCGATTTGTTATAAGTATAATCGATTTCTCAGCATAGACAAATATATATTGCAAGTTTTCAGCAATAGTCGAAAAGAGTTTCTGCAGACAAAAATACTCAGCTACCTTCAACATACTTAATATGTTTCTGTCAGGACTAATAGTTTATCATTTTTCACTTCGGTTTCTCATTTTATTGCACAAAAACTAAAGAAAAAAAAGATACTATTTGAGAGCAATCTATGATTGTTAAATACATCACTCTGACAGATAACTAACTTGTTGCCAACAACTTATCAACGAGGAAAACAAATGAGAGGAAACGCAGTGCTAAATGAAAAGAGATTTGATTCGAGATAAAGAAATGTTTTTCCCCATTTATTCAGGCACAACTGGCAGTGGTTATTTTTACTGCAATTGCAGCATAAATTTGATTACGATTGCAATTGCTGATGTTAAATGTATTGTCGATTTTATGACGCAATTAAATTTGTATCCTTAGCTCGTAAATAACGACCCCACAAAGGCCAACGAATGGTTATTATTCTATTTGTGTGTGTGTGTGAATGGGTTTGGGTTTGGGTGTGGGTGTGGGTGTGTTTGTGTGTATATCAAAGATCGCTCCTGAATGATAAATGCGAATGGGGCGCAACATTTGTCAAATGGAGTGTCTCCAGCCACCTACAAATCGCATTCCCAAAGTGTTTTTTTACTTTGAACTATGCTCAGCAAATATTTAGCCGAAGGCAGGGCTGCTGGGCTGGGGTTTGCCGACGTGTAATTGAATAATTTTGCGTAAATCCCAAATTGAGCAGCGTCATCAGGCTCATCGATTTGACAGATAATGGACACGTGATTGAATTTAAATTACGGCGAACAATTGTCAAATTGCCCGGCAGAAAATTACACTCAGAAAACAAAACAAAAAATATGCTTTTCGAAAATCACACTGAAAATAATGCGAGCTGCCTTTCGGCAAAATATGCTCTTAGAGAATCAAGCTAAAACCCAACCTCAGAAAAACATTGCAAAGCCTTTATTTATTTGTAGCTTTTTTTATCGAAACAACCCTCTGAATAATAAGGTGATCCTTGTGGCGATTCAGGCGATAAGGTATACTGCTTTTGGCATGGTTATATTTCGCTAAGTGTATGGCAGGCGGAGGGTATTTGATGAAATGGATGCTTAGCTAATCATGGGAAATGCACTTACAATTTGAATTTCTCATTCCATTTGGGACTGAGCGTGTGCGGCTTAATGCTGGTCGCCTTTATTAACTTGGCCGGCACCGGGCCGCCCAGCGAGTCGCGCTGCTCCCGTCGAACCGCCCCCTCGCGCCGCTTGAAGCTCAAGCGAAAGCTGTGCTTGCGATGCGGCGGCGAGTCCGTGGCACTGTTATCAAAGCCACCACTCATATCGGCGGACAAGGCGCGCGGCGTCGGCGGCAGCGGCAGCGGCGACACGGGCGGACCACCGTCCGGCTGGATGCCCAGCATGCAATACGGATCCGAGAAGCCTGCAAAAATGAGGGAGAGGAAAAAATGATTGTTATTAAATTATTGAAATGCGAAGGACATTAAATGACAATTAATAAGAGCTGCCTGCAGCTAAACGAGGCAGTTGTGGCGTCAGCTGGTGCCAGACACTGATGGTCACACGGCGCGTATGATTAACATTTCATTTGCATAAAGTGCCGCTCAATTATTAAGTGGCTCTGATTGACACCCACAGACGCGCACAGGCCGAGAGTGTGGCAACCTTTGCGGCAAGTGAGCAGAGCAAGCGAGATAATAATCGATTTAATGGCTTCAATGGGCAATGCGAATTTATTTCAGACCCCAGAAAGTGCGCAATGCCTTACTTTTGCAATTGAAATGGGGGCGTGTCGTGACACGATGCAGAAGAAATGACAAGCCATTAAAAGTTGAGATTTATTATAAATAAAATATAAGTCATAAAAAAAGCATAAAATTAATTGTGAATTATGGAAATTAATTCAGTTTTGAATGGAGCAGATGGAACTATGTTCTGAGCGCAGCATATGTTGCAGATGGCTGGGATCGGCTCGCTATGTCATATAGCTACCATTGGAACAGCATTTATGCTTCCATTTGGACGAAATACTATCAGCATCGAATTACTATATCAAATGGGTATATTTTTTAAATTTATGTTGAAAGTTGACTGCGGATATATAATTTCCGCCTTGCCTAAAATAGCTGCTCTTTGTTGTTCAAGCTCCTTTCTTGCAACGCGCTGCCATCTCTTATTTGGCCTATTAGCCAGTCAACTGCAAAAGGAACGTTTTCATTTCTGTTCTTCGTCTCATGCTTGAAATCAAATACATAGTAGCGATGGCAATGGCAAAGGCGATGGCGATAGCGATGGCGATGGAGATGGCGATAGCGATTGCAATTGCGATTGCTACTAATGAAAACTGAGAATCGTGTGCCAGGCAATAGCTATAGCTATAGCTATATGGCAGCCAATTGAGGATAGCCAAACAAAGGCAAGTCACTCATCAGCCACGTCTCATTGGCAACGAGTTGTTATTGTTACTGCTTTTGTTGCAGTTGTTGTTGTTGCTACTGGTAGCATGAACTAAGTCTGCAACATTCGCTCCTTTCGCTCCTTTCGCTCCACAAACTGCCAGACGGTTACCGTCAGCAGTACATTTAGCAGATGGCAGAGGGAACTACAGTTGTTGAAGCCAGAAGGAGCACTCAGCGTATTCCTTACACATCCTTGAACACATTAAAATGCGAAATTGCGATGCCTGCGACCAGCAACTGCTGCTGCTGCTGCTGCCACGTTTGTGTTGCTGTAGTTGCTGTTGGAGCTGCTCTTGGAGCATAATGAACAAAATGGGCAGCATTAAATTGCAAATTTATTGAACGAGCTGCGGAACAAAGTCGACAACTCGACGCGACGTCGCCGAGTGCGGAATGGGGCAAGATCTTGTGTTTGAGGTTCTCTCAGCTGTAACTGTGACAAGGACACCAGCCGGAAACAAGCCAGAAAAGGAAAGTGACAGTGGAGCTTAAGCGACTGTGCCATACTCTGATTGTAGTTAGATAAGAATTTAAAATATTTGATAAAGAGTCGGCTTGATTATTAGATAAGTAACTCTAACCATGTCACCAAGGAACAGTGACTCTCAAACTGTAAAACAACTTTTTTCTTATAATTTGAGCTGGGAATGTTTGTTGGAGCGACTCTCATAGATAAACCTCCAAGTAGGTGTCCTTCTAGCCTTAAAGCTGGTTGATATCCACAGGTTTTATCGATTTAAATAGCAGAAAATATAGCATATAGATTATTTATCGATGCCATCGCCTTTCGTACAGAAAAACTCATAAATATTCATGTCTTTAAAAAAGCAATGTTATTTTTTACTGTCAGAGAAGAGAGTATTATAAAATATAATAAAAATGTCAAGATGGGGAATATATGCGGCGCACATGTTGCACAGTTTATTGATGACACGCCCGACCACAAACACACACACACACACACCACACACACGCACACACAATAAGCTAAGGCACACAAAATCATAATGCAATTATTGAAGCAGCCGCAAATCAATTTGCGAACTAAAAATATTTGCACAAACACAGACAACACTTGACAGATGGATGCGTAGAGTGGTGGATATATGCATAGGGATTAGGGATTAGGGTGTAGGGTGTAGGGTGCTGAAAGTGGGATGCTTACCATTGGCATCCTTTGCCTCGAGCCCATCCGCCTCGATGACGACCGCCGAGAGCACGATTATCTTTGGCTTATCCTCGGCAGAGGCGTGCAGCAGGCGATAATGACGATCCGGATTGACGCCAAAGGCGCGCTGTGCATGCAGATACATTTCATCCTTGTAGTGCGCAAACTGAGATAGAGAGAGAGAGAGAGAGAGACAGAGTATGAGTGAAAGAGAGAGCAGAGCTGTTGTAGACTTAATTTCATACAATTATATTATTTCGCAATTATTTGTCAATATTTTGCAGCCAAATAAAAATTGTTAAATCGTCAACGCTCTCACAGATTGTAAATAAAAATAATAAAAAAAGAAAAATCATCAATAACAGCAACAACAACAACAACAACAATATAAATTAACATATTTTCGCCGGATAAACACAGTCAGCAACTTTTTCATTTTTATTTTTATTGCCCGCCTCCAAACAAAATTTTTCCTTTGTTTTTTGTTTGCTCTGCCACATATCAAAAAGAAAAAGAAAATAAATAAAAAATTCTTTCGCTTTTTTTTATATTTTTGCATATTGATTTATCTGGTGAATTTATTAGCCGGCTGCCGTCTGACTTGCTGATTTGCACACAGTTCAAGTGGCACTCTCATAATCTACCCCCGTTCACCCCCTAGCCAGCACCCCACTGTTCCTATTTTTCTTGGCGGATTTTTTCTGCTCGGCTGGAATATTATTTTTAATTTGATTGCTTTGAGAACAATCGCCTAGGCAACGTCCATCTCGGTTATTAAAGATTTTATTTTAAGCGTATTCCTTGCCATTCACCTCAACTTCTGTCGACGATTTCAAATATCAAAGCTTCATTTGTTAAAAATAAAAGAGCAGGCCCTCCAATGTGGAGTATAGTCGACTTGGAGTTACCCAGTTTTAGTTCTCTAAGTTCTCTAAATAATGCACAACATTAACAAGTTATTTCCTTAGCTCTATTTTAGGAATTTCCGAGAAGCCTTCTTTGCATAAATAAAAAGTAGAAAAGTTTTTCCACATAAGTGCTTCATTAAGTCTATAAATTGCTTTCAACTTGGACTTTCTTGGTTTCTCGATTCTGAGAAGTGTTGTTCGAAGCCCTAACTGAGTGGAACCTTTTTTTTGTGTATATTCATGTTTTGTATTATTACATCATTCAATTCTTCTTCTTTTTTTATGGCGCACCCTCACATTTATTTATCCATTAGTTACCATTAAAAACATTAACCCACTTGCAGCTGCTACATAGTTACTTGTAATTATTTTCCATTAAATGCACAATACGGAGTAAGGGGGCAGAAAATTCCACTGAGTCCGCCTGCTGAGCTGTTTGGGGGCCGGAATAAATAACTTTAGTGACTCGACTTTCTATCGAGAGGCCTCGCGAGACTTGACCAGCGTCTTTCAACTCAATCACAGCAGGAATAAGGTTATTTTCCAGCCGCTGCTGAAACTTTTATTACGCTGCCATAAACCCAATGGCCCCAGCTGCCAACTAAGTTTTCAACCCCATACTCACTCCACAGTTATATATATATATATATATATAGATATATATGTATGTACAGTCAGCTCAAGTTTCATTAGTTGTGCAATTTTCTTACTGTTAAATTAAAAACGATAATTGAAAAATGCTGGCAGCGCAGAAGGGGCAACAGGAAGGACAGCAATCTCGTATTGTTCATGCTTGGCACAACTTGTGAAAATATTGGAAAATTACTTACAAATAGCAATCGAAATGAAAATTCTGATGAACTTTGAAAACACTCCTATAATTGAATTTTGTGCCCAGCAACCATAAAGGTTGATATCCTGTGTATATCCTGTGTGCAGCTCACCTCAACCCCAAACCAAATGCTGTGGTTTAACCTCCTTGCCCCTCTCCCTTTGGCTGTCGCTCCAGCATCAATCATTTAAATTGCATTTGGGGGCCTAAATGTATGTGATTAACTAGCGAGGCGTCCGCTCTTCAAATCATCTATCTTCTGGGCCAAAGCTAACCGCTCGTTAATTTCAAGCCAAAACACATTTTGTATAATTTCAAACTATTTGCATAACTTTTCGTTCTCTCCCTCCCTCAACTCAATCTAAAATTCATATGATTTAAGGTACACTCCAGCCACTGTTTAATATTGATTTATCACATTGATAGTTTTGGTTAGTTGACTTACCTGTCCGCCGGGCGCTGGGGCACCCACCGTATTGGCAATGGTGTGCAGGACCTCAACGTAGAGTTTCTCCTTTTCATCGTGACGGTCAATGGACTCCTCGGGCGCTGGCGGGTCACGCTCATTTTCGGGATTAGCCTCCGCACGAGATTCGGCCGCACGCGTCGCCGACATGCGACGATTTTCACGCTTCCAACCCAACGATGTAAAGTTCTCAAAATACGACCCATCCGTTTCCTGGACACTGTGCACGAGAGAGAGGAAGAGCAGTGGTGGATGAGTGTGGGTCTGAGTGCACTTCATTATATCAAACAATTTTGGGACTGGACAGCGAATGAAACTCTAATTGGCACTGTCAATATGCTATCTACATAAGTATTAAGTATTCCATTTGCATATCGCAGCAACAGAATTCGCTTGTCAGACCTATTTCAACATTTGATGTGGGTCAGAAAACAGCCAGCAGCCAGTAGCCAGTAGCCAGCAGCCAGCAGCTTGTTGCTTGTCTTGTGTCGCTAATTGTATACAAATCCACATCCACATAGAATATATACACATATACATACATATATATATATATATATATATATATATACATGTATATAGACAAATATCTATGCATATATTTGATAGCTAGTTTTAATATTAATCATACGCCCCATGGGCACGCTAACAGAGATTTTTAACTCACTTAAGGGTTCAGCATGATGATGTTGATGATGATGATGATGATGATGATGATGATGATGATGATGATGATGATGATGATGTTGATGATGATGGTGTTGTGCCTAATCATTTGATTTGTAAGACAGACACACACAAACACACACATTCATATACCCTGCACTGGTCGCTTTAAATTGAGCTACAAAACTTTTCGCACTCAGCATAAAATGGGCAGCGGCTAAGCGCCTAAGCGGCTTAACTTTGTCGCTAGCGTTGCCAGATTTTCTAACGTTTACGGCACTGTTTTTGAAATACAAAAACTCGACTAGCAGATAATCTATAGTCAGATATGGAGTGATGACAACTCAAATACAAGCCTTTGATTAGAAATGTCATAAATTCAGTTAATTATTGTATTATTTTTTTATGTTTTTAATTCTTCATTTTATATTTGTTAAATACACTTTTAAAATATTTAAAAAATGTTCATTATGCCCCTTATTCAGTTCTCTAATAAACAGGGAACACAAAAAGAAAAAAAGTGATAAACTGGCGCTGCACCAAATTCATTTTAGGCAGGCCTAATAAAAAAAGAAGCAGAATTTTGGCAAACACTTTTTGTCGAATTTTGTTTTTGGCGCGGCGCAATTTCTCCGGATTTCGTGGCTTGCCAGCGAAGCGGGAGGGGAGAGTGCGGTTAAGGGGAGGCATAGAGAGGCTTTCTGGATCTGACTTACAGTGCATTGTTTGCAAGTTTCCATTTATATTTATTTTTTTTTGTTAAGAATTTAATCTTAAACTTTTCCGTGCACTTGTTTCCGTTTGCTTTGTGATTTTGTCAACGAGCTGAACTCAATTTCAGTTTAAAGTTCTTGGCGTATTCCTTTTAGCCAAGTTTCTTTATTTTGGCGCTCTTTGTTTTGTTTTGCTTGCGATATCCACAAAAGTTGATCCTTGGCAGAAGTTTGGTGTCGCTGTTATTATTTATTTATTTGGTATTTATCTTGTTGCAACATTTTCGCTGCAGTGTAGGTAAACATCCGCTGAACTTCGTCTTAGTTTGGCAATTATTCATTTTTTTTCTTGTCACTGCTTCCTTTTTAATATCCTGTGACAGGATTGTGGCAAATAAAATGCCATTTAATGGACAATTTCGTTTGCTTTTCACATTTTTTAAATTAATCTGCGTATTTTACGTTTATTTACCTTTTGTAATGAATTTTTTGGTTTTGTTTGTTTTTCTTCGGTTTTTATTTAATGCGCGCTAATTGCCACTTTTTGACTATCAAATTTGTATGTGCGCAATTATAATGGGATTATTCCAAGCAATTAATTAATATTAAAATGATAACACATCGGCAAGCAGTAAATGCTTTTGGTTGTAAATCATTTTCAAGCTTGGCATCTTTTTTAATTAAAACTAACAAATAATAGTTAATAAAAATAAAAAATAAAAAAATAGATTTTAAACTAAATGAGTTGTATATGAAAAAGGGAGGAAAAACCAACAGTGAAATAAATCGACGCTTTTTCGTTTCTATTTTGTAAATAATAATTATAGTTACATAATATAACAACTCTTAAAATAATGTGAAATTACTTAAATTCTACTTTAGAATTTCAAGCGTTGATTTTACGGTTCCGGCTTAAGTTTCGCACGCTGCTTTTCCTTCATTACACATTCTCAATCTTAGGCTGGCTTCTCTCGCTGGATTTTCAACGCGTCAACTTGTTAATATGCTTTTAATCAGATTCATTTCGAAAACAGAATTAAGTGTTCAGCCCTTCGCAAGAGCATACAGCTAGCTGTACTTGCCCCACTTGCATGTGTCTTAAAGCAACACCTAGTAAAATCTCATTTCATGGTTAATTAAATGTTACCTCAAGACCGAAAGTCTCATTATGAGCACATTTTCAGGTTAAACTGAAGACGCATTATGCAAAGTAGACGCGCTGGCTTTGAGGCAGACAAGGCTGCTTCTTGCTGTTGCCGCTGATGCGGCTAATGCTGCTGCACCATGTTGCAACCTTGCCAAATGCCCCCACATCCTACCGCCCCCCCACAAGACCAACATTGAAGTTACGCCTTTATCTCAGTGTATGAATTTGGGTGCTAGCGCAAGTTGGCCAAAAAGTTTTGGAGCAGATGAAAAAGGTTGAGCCCGCATTGGAAACTGCCAATGTTGCATGGACTTAGGGGCCAAAGTTTCTTGGGGAAATAACAAGCGAAGTGCGGGCCATCAAAAAATGGAACAAAACTTTTGTAATTACATAATTATGTAGGTCGACAAACGTAAAGCAAGACACCCACAACAGCAGTAGCAGCAGCAGCAGCAGCAATTGAAGTACATTAATTAATTGGTAAATAATTCAGATTACTTCTGTACCGGTGCTTCCAATTGGGATAGGAAGAGATTTGGGGATTTGCTTTGGTAACTTTAAGGCCCCTTCTTCTTATTATGTATGAGCAAGAAATACCAACTAAGACGCTCATTAGGCTTGGGCTGGATTTAATTTATGCATTGCTGTTTTAAATATACACTGGATGAGTGTGTGCTGACATGATATGGGGGGAGGGGAGGGAGGAGGTGTAGTTAATTGTATTGGGTAAACACGTGCCTCGTATTCATTTGTGGCTTTTATCGCACACATTATCATCGTCATCAACTGTGCATTAAGGGTCCTTTCAAGCATTTACTTACCCCGAATTGGAGCGCGGATCCACCTCCGGCCAACTGAGGCGACGTTTACAGAATGCCAGCGGAGGTCGCGGCGGCGGATCCGGTTGATGCAGTGGCGAATTCCGGCTACGAAATGAACCCGTACGTGGTGGCGCCAAACACTCCAGGGCACGCGATTGACGACGCGAATTGATGGGTGTGCTGCCGGCGGATGAGCAATTGCCACCACCAGCTGCACCGCCTGCTCCACTGCTGCCCGGCAGTGGCACCACCTTCGGATAGCCTGTGGGCGAAATAAATGGGGGTATTTATCAGCACGCAAATGCATTTTGGCCTTAAATTGTCAACGAAATGAAAAATGATTTTGCTATCGATAACTATCGATTGTACATTAAGGCAACTCATCTTTGAATGCAGAGAATGTTTAAGGTAATGGATGCAAATATTGACTGAAAGTTGCCACAACGAAATAAAACTCAAATTTTTTATGTCTATTTCTGTATTTGTATTTGCCATATTCAACAAAATGTTATTTTTTATCCAAATAAAAAAAAAATAAATTTTAATAAAATTTATTTTATAAAAATAAAATGAACACAAATAAATCGATCAAATCAATTACGAAATGCGCAGGGGAAGCCTTGGATTTAATCTTTGCTGTCTGCAACTAATCAAAATAAATAAAAGACGATTTTATTTACGAAGCAGAAAGTGTAAACAACTTTCAATCGATGGAACTTGCAACAAAAGCGCGCAATTAATAAATCTTGATTAAAGTTGAACTTTAACATTGAGATAAGTAACACTCGAAGCATTCAAGCCAGAAGACAAATGATATTTTCATGTTGTTTTCGGCAACATTTTCGCCCACATTCATATAAATGTTTTTTTGTATTTTCTATCTATGTTTTGTACTTTAGAAAACTCGAGTTGGTTCTGGACACAATGGAGACTGCTTAGCAGCCAAGCGAAAGCTAATGGATTAAGCACCAACAGCAATGTGGAGCCGAAAGATAGAGAGAGAAAAAGGAAGATAGAGAGTGGGAGATGGGGGACAGGAAGTGAAACGGATGAAGGAAACAAGGCAGACTGACTGTCAGACAGTCAGTCGCTAAAGCCAACTCAAGTCAATGTTGATGCGGTCAATGCGGCGTGAGTTGTTCCCATATCCCTTTGGAGAAGTGGGCGGGCTGCAAGATTGGGTTGTTGGGTGTGTCAGAATGCAGGATGTGGCATAGCGTTGCTCACAGTGCAAAACACAACCGCAACCTTGACATGCATCTGTGCGGCTGCTGTTGCTGTTGCTTTTGCTATTCCTGTTCGCCACAAGGACATGGGCTAAACTACTCTGCCTGCCACACAGCACGTGAAGTGATGTGACTGTGAATGTGAATGTGTGCTTATGTTGCTGCTGTGTTGCAACTACTGAGCTGCTGCCACTCCATTTCAACTATTGCTGTGGCTTCGTCACGAATACTATTTCGGCTTCAGCCTGCTTGCCTGAGTGCTTATGCAAAAACCCCTAACCAAGGAAATAACGAGGAAAACTAAAATATGCGCAGAGGTCGCTGGGACCAGGAAAACCCACAAGCTCCCAAAAATAAGTTAAGCAACAATGAACAATGAAAGAAAACATGAACAAAAAATGTTAAATCGTTTGAGTTTTGTGAAAGGTTTCCTAATCCTATTTTTTGGTGTAGCAATTTTTGAGTCAGAATCGCATTTTCAACTGTGAACGTTGGTTTTGAAAATCGGCTAACTTTCGGCAAAGTTATGGCTCC
This sequence comes from Drosophila paracracens, assembly GCA_035044025.1. NCBI lineage: Eukaryota > Metazoa > Arthropoda > Insecta > Diptera > Drosophilidae > Drosophila > Drosophila paracracens. The sequence continues at coordinate 2,057,123 of JAWNMN010000394.1, forward strand.
GATAAGTTTTAGACCCAACCCCAAACTTTGTGAGAGTTACTTTGTGTTCCTAACTTTACTTTCTGAGGGCATAATTTATACATAAACTTGGAGCTGGAATCATGTTTTTACTATTATTTTAAGAATCGAACCCTTATTCAAAATCCCTCTGAAATTTAAGCAGGAAATATATAAATAAAGCAGTCCATTAACTTACATAAGCCAGGCATTACTGTACTTTTCCTATATAGTTCAATTGATAAGCGTGTGTAAAGCGTAAAGTCAAAAGTTGGCTTGGCGCTCACATGTTAGCGGTTTTATAGCTAAAGTTACTGCGGCTGCTGTCATAGCCTGTTTCACAACGTTATCGTCGTTGGCATGCGGCTAGAAACCGCTCGTTTGTGGCGCCTGCAACAAGATAAGCCAATTCCAATTTGATTCAAATGCTGCAGTCGTTTGTAAATCAAAAGCTGAGCAAATGCGGACCAATAGTTGCACAGACACAGGAGACAGGACACAGTTGCTGCGGCAGCGGTTGCTTGCCGCTGTCTGTGACTTGACTTTGAAATGAGTGTTGTTGTTGCAGTTGCTGGCAATGTAAAAGCAACAACAGACAGCAGCAGCATACACGAGAGCCTCATGTTGCATGTTGATTGAGCTGACGTCATGAAGCACATATTCTGCTTGCTGCTGCGGATTTGTTTGCCTTTGCCAGATTGCCAAAAAAGTTTGCGCAACATTTTTGCATTTCCGTTTCCAAAAAGAAAAAAAAAAAAACATGGCGAAACGAAGGCAAATTCAATCAACTTTTGTCGGCTGTTAACATTTTTGTGGCTTGCCAGCTCCCAAAACTATCGATTACGCAACGCTGTTGTTTCTAGTCTGTTTTGCTTTTACGATCCCATGTTTATTTATGGCTTTTGTGCAGCTGCAACCAAAGTTTTCATTTTGAATTTAAGTCTGCGCCACATGTTGTATGTAAAATATATAATATTTCATTGTGTTACGTTGATTTTAGCAGAAAAACCCAAAAGTCGTTCTTATCTATTCACCCATTTATTTGGTTTTGTTTGCATTTGAATTTACATTCCAAATATTTGCTTTGTTTGTTGAATTTACACAAAAATAGATTTCGAATATGAAATTATAATTGTTTTCATAACATGGGAAATGTTGAAGGTATTAGTTAGTAAGTGTGTATGTATGTGGAATAATATGATATGCATAAGTGTAAACGGATTAAAAGCCTTTTTGTGCACAGACACGGAAAATAAATTACGTCCGTCGAGCTACCATTTGGCGATGTGATATTTGAGGCAATGATTTCTGAACTGCCACAACACAGACAGGACTTGAAATGAACTTTAAATGATTTTAGTTTAGATCCATTCATAACGCTTAATCGGAACCGGAAACTAAACTCCGATTTGATACCCTGGCATATTTTATGAATAATATTAATGGCATACAGCAAATGGCTGCATATATGTACATATGTGTGCAATGTAAATGGACTTCACACGAATCCAAATAGATATCTGTTTCCTGCTCTATATAAAAATTAATTACTTTTTTTCTTTGCTAATAACATTATTTCTGCCCAACATTCATCACGAATAATACGTGTCTTTAGTTTGTCATGGATTTTCATTAATCTAGACACACTTTGGCAACGCCCACACACAACATGACTGCCCTGCAGGCCAGCAAATTTATCACTCTACTATGTGTGTGTATGTGACTGTGTGTGTGTGCGTGTGTGTGTGTGTGTATGTGTGTGTCTGTGTTGAGCTGTGTTTTTGTGTGTTTTTATATAAATAGACAGAGTGTGGCAAGGAAACTCACCTAGTAATGGATTGGTGGCATTCGGATTGCCGATAACGACGCCACCGGCAGGATAATTACTGCCAGCTACAGTTGCTGCCACGCCCGCCGTGGGCTGGGCGGGGGCACCGTAAACGATGCCGAGACCGCTGCCAATGCTCGCCTGTTGTTGCAACGGTGCGTGCGAGTGTTGTTGCTGCTGCTGCTGCTGCTGCTGATGTTGTTGTTGCAATAGTTGCTGCTGCTGTTGCTGTTGTGGCAGCAATTGTTGTTGTATTGTGATGCCAGCTGCTGCTATCACACCGCCGCCGCCGCCCGCCTGTTGCTGCTGCTGGTGCTGGTGCTCAGTCGACTCCTGACGCGACAGCGAAAAGCGTCGATTGCCGAGGCCCAAACTTGATATGCCACTTGTTACATACTGTTGCATGGAACTGAGGAAACTCATCGCGACTCATTTGCTATAAGCTGCTTGCTGTTGTTGTTGTTGTTGTTGTTGTTGCTGTTATCACTCGACGACGTCGTTGCTTAATTGGCTTAAATTGTTTATCGTTGGCCCCTTTCCCGTTTTGCCGTTTTGTGTATTGTAAAATTAATCAGTTGGAAACTTGGCTAGCTGTCTCTGCCAAAGCTCTTGGATTTGCCTTCCAAATTCGTTATGTCTTCTAATTATAAAATATCCTTGCCGTTGCTCCACCCGCTGCTGATTTAATTGCGCCCCCAATAAGCAATCCAGACCAGGCCAGACAACGTTTGCGAGCTCTGAAAGCAAAAGAATAGATTTTTTGGGCAAGCGCTTAAGATTTGTTTGCTGTTTGCTATTTTTGGTCTTAATTGCAATTTTAGCTGTGGCTTAAATCGATGCCGAACAGACTGTACGACATTGGCCAAGTTAATATATACATATATATATATATATACAGCTGTCTTTATGTAAATGCTAGATATGTTTTTACCTGTGCTCAAGATTACACCCAATTAAACTACACACACACACACACACACACATACAGCAAATAGGCAAGACAAAAAACTTTTTGAAATTTTTGTAGCACACTTTATGGAGCCATAAACTTATTTCGTATCTTTTTAGGTTAAATCTAAAAGTCTTGTATCTTGCTTGGGCTTTGTTTTGTATAAATTTAAAGCTTTGTTTATCTTAGTGGATTTTGTTAAGATTTATTTGAATATATAAAAGAGATAAAAATTGAATTTTGGAACTGCCGACCTAGATTCGCAGTTTCAGTATAAATTGATGTACCATATGTCTATTTTATTTTTCCGGCGAATTTTACTGTTGTCACTCACACAAAACGATATATTTCATCAGACTAAGCTCTAAGAACAAATCGATTCAGGCTTAAAAGCATTTAGATAACACATAAAACAGGTAAGAATACTGTAGTCGAGTGAGATCGACTACGATATACCCTGAACCCACTTGTTAAATAAATACTAGTTTTATTGGGAAATTTTTCGCAAATTTATACATACAGAAAATGCTGGCGGCAGCTGATAGAATTAGAAGATCCTTTAAAATTGTGGCATTTATTGCTATCGGAAATTTATCGATATTTCAGATGCGGAGGCAGTTATCGATAAAATAATGAGAGCCTTTATTCCACATTTGAAGTCTCTAGCTCTAATAGTCTCTGTGACCCGCAGACGGACATGGCTATATCGACTCGGCTGTTGATCCTGATCAAGTAAATATATACATTCTGGGATCGGAGATGATTCTTTCTGCCTGTTACATACATTTGCACAAAACCATTATACCCTTTTTGCCCATTTCCAATGGGTGCAGCTCAGTTCACTTCACCATTTGTGTAGCTCACTTTTGAGCGCACAGATAAAATGATTTTTTTGAAGAGTCTGCAACATCTTTTTTTGGCTCATAGTCAAATTAATTTGTTACTTTCTGAAGAGTCTGCCCCATCGGCAGTTTGAAGACTAGTTGAGTGTGATTGAGTTGTTGGGTTGGCTGTGTCTGTGTTGACTCATCGCCTGTTTGCTGTTTGTGCAACCAATTTGCGCAAAAGCACAAAGAAATGGCAAAAACCTGAGTGCAGCAATTTGTTCATTTCTTATATTGATTTTTGTTTTTTCGGCACTGCCGTTAATTAATTTTCGTTCTGATTGACAAGCTGGAGTGGCAACGGAAAAGAGAAAGAGAAAGAGATACATCTATCTCTGTCTCTCTGTGTGAAAATTAGCGTTTAATCAGCTCGTCGCAATGAGTCATTCTGCGGCTCGCCTCGTAATGCCCCTAATCGATCCGCATGAATAATTGGCCCCAAAGCGAAACACCTCCGCCATTCAATTGTGGCCACAAGACTTGCCAATAAATTTATATCTGGCAGCTGGTATGCGACGCAACGCTTAACTAATCAATACACTAATCACACTCGCCGTTGTTGTTGTGGCATGAACAACCAGTTGAATTTAATTAATCAATTGTCCTTCAATGCACTCCTATACTACTGAAACGTGACTGAATTGCTTTTTGTGCGGGAATCAATTCAATTCATTTTAAGCACTAGAAAACAAATATTTGAAAAATATTAAACAAATTTGAAAACAAGAAAAACATGTTTTCTTTATCATATAGACACAAACTGCCAGCAATATTTTTAAATGCACAAAAAGCAAATATTTTTCAAAGTTTTCTTTTTTCCACAAAACAAAAATAAATCAAATAAATCTATTATATTGAAATTTAAGCCAAATGCCACAAAATAAATCTTGTTGCATTGAAAAAGCGATATTAAATAGTGGAAAAATTCAATGCAGTAAATTCTAATTGATCGATATGGAAAGAGTTGCACAAACTGCTGCCTAGTTAAACGTTGACAATGGATGGCATTAATAATCTGTTGATTGCCCTTAAGTGGCACAAATGCATGCAGCAACTGTTACAACAATAGCAAGAGCGGCAGCACAAACTGTTGCAACAATAACCATGTAAAAAGCGGCAGCAACTGTTGCAACAACAGCAAAACAATTGAGCGGCAACATCAACAATGCCAGCCATTTGTAAGTTGACTGTATTTGTGTGTGTGTGCGAATGTATGTGTGTGGGAAAGAGTGGGTGTGGGTGTGGGTGTGGGTGTGGGTGTGGGTGTGTGTGTGGTGATGTGTGTGGTTGTGTGAGTCCCTATTTTATATTCATGCGTGGTCAGCAAGCTGGCTTATTGCTGCTGTTGCTGTTTTACCTACCAACCAGGCCCCACCCCTCCCTCTCCTACCCCCTTATCAGTTAGCTGATTGTTGCGTAATTAGCGTACCCCCAAAAATAAAACTGTATTTTTTTGTTGTTATCAATGCGTGTTGTGAGCTATGCTAAATATAAATCGGATGGAGCCAAAAGTTGATTTATACGATGCACGTAAATTTGCCATTAAGCAGCAGACAAATGTATTACAATTAAATGAAATGGAAGCAACAACAGCAGCAACAACAACAGTGGCAACAGCAACAGCTGCTGACACCCCCCAACACCCCTATCACTCTCCCAGCCGCAAACACGCCCACACGCAACACATATGCGATTCTTGAGTCTAGCTGCGCACATACATGACTTTAATTAAGATTAATTGGGCGCTGGCCAAGCCCCAAGGGTGGCACAAGCTAAAGGAGTGCATAGAGGGGTAGCAGGGGGGTGTGGGGAAACGGAAACGGAAACTTTAAGAAAGCCGCGATTGTGCGATTGTGTGTGTGTTATTTTGTAGTTAGAGTTGCGTGTGTTGTTGGGTGCAAATGAATGCCATTAACTAGCTGGAGAAGCGACACCAGTTTTCATCTATCTACTACTTTATGCCCTGTAAATGCTTAGAAAGGGTATCTTGTTGCATGCAAGATGTGTGCAACAATGTTTGAGCTGACTGCAAACTATTAAACAAGACTTTGATGAATGCCATATGATAAATGCATGTGTATGCTGAAGCTAATTAGAGGGTATCTTTCAGTCAAAAACATTAAAAAGGGTTTTACGCTGAGCTCAGATATGTGCAACACGTCTTGAATACTTTTAAGATGTAGCTGCAACAAGTAAAATACTTGAAAATGTACCTAAAATGAGTAACAACTTTGGTCTAAGCACCTGTGTCTGTTGGCACTGAGTACAGGGTATTCTGAAGTCGAAGACTCTTGGCCAACTCGTTAAGTACACTCGTTAGTCAATATTAATGTTTATTGCATGCGACATGTGGCAGCTACGCTACGACAGAAAAAAAACCTTTCAAACCAAATGAATTGCGTATTTCGCACAGAAAACTAGATTTCAAATTAAGTAAATGTATTTAATAAGTTGGGCATCAAAATGGAGACAGCTGTCAGCTGAGTCAACTATGCATATCACTTTTGAGCAATACTTTTTTCTTTTGGCTACTGTTGGTAAGTCAATTTTCATTTTCACACATTTTCCGGACAACATTTTGTATGCATAACTTGGCAAACAAACATGTGAGAGGTGTCTGAGAGCCGGGGAGAAAAAATGTCCTGTTGATAAGGCTGCGTGACACTAATAAAAAAATGCAAATAGACAGAGTCAAGCCGAAGCACTGATGCACTAATCATCAAACTTAGCTGCAGCTGCAACAAATTGAACAATGATCAAAATTAACCTCACTTTAAAGTCTGTTTTTATTGTAAAGTTTTTAGATTAAGGTTGTAGCAATCTTGGATGGATATATCCATGGACTTGACAACTTAACGTGTCAATATCTGAAACAGGCATGATTTCCATTTGATTTACAGTAACACTCACTTAACACTAAGTAACACTGAATAAATCCAAACTTTTAGCCACATAACTCTGCCAGAATCATCTGGCTTTGAAATTGGATTTACCCACAGTTTGAAGTGTATCGCAAAGTCGCAGCTCACATAAAAGGCAGAGATTGTTTGACATGCGGCAAAGCTAAAAATAAGCGTGTTCTGCCTAGGGGGAAGGGGCACACCAGGGGGCAATCGAATCCCAGTGTGCCACATAACAACAACCAAAAAAAGATGGCAATTGTAAGGCAATTTCAAAAGCGAAATTATTATGTCGCTTTATGTCATTTTTTCCCAGTGTTTGTTGTTATTTTGTATATAAGCCGAGTTTTTTTTTGCATGACTTGCAGATGAATGTGTAACATTTGGGGGCGTATCGCGTTTGTGTATTTTTGGAGGCGTGGCGTTTCGGGCCAAATGACAAAGTAGCTGCGTCAAAGGCATAAAATATATTTTCACTTCTGTCCTGGTTTGATATGGGGCTTTAAACTGAAACGGGACAAAATTTGTGGCACGCATTTCAGATTCGACATTTCACCGAAAAGTAAAAGAAAAGGAAAAAAATCACCGTGAGTCTAACAAATGTGCGACGTTCAAATGTCTTATTTAGATGCCGTGTGTTGTGTGTGTTTATTTTGTGTGCAAAGAGGAGTTTAAATGGGCGTGGCAATATATAAATTACTTTCCGCACGAGTGTGTGCCAGAGTGCGGAGCAGCGAAGAAAAACGAGTCGCGATAACAGTCAGCAATTGTGGTTAATATGATTTAGGCGAGTTGCAGACAACAACACTCCAAAGGGCAACAAAATTGTGCAAATAGCTGTGGCAGCAGCAGCAATAACAATAACAGCCGCACTAATAAAATTAGTCTCAGTGAAAGTCACAGACAGAATTAGAATTAGCAGCAACAGCACTGGCAATTAAAGTCTCTAGCAGCCATAAGCCCAGATGAGCAACATCAAAAGTAATTCTTAATTAACTCTGTTACTCTAAGCAACACAGCAGCAACAGCAACAACCGACAAGACTAGTAAGTAGATTATAGTCAGGAGATCTCGACTAAGAGTGTCAAATCTTCAACTCTTAAAAGTTTCAGATAGTCAATCAAACATGCTGAAAAATATGCGAACGATATATTTACGGGCTTTATTGATATGGACAATCGATTTTAATCGATATTGAGATCGTTCCCTCGATATAGTGATCGGTTTCTACCAGCTCCGACATATACACAGCCTGCAGCAGAACGAAAGATACACGCGAATTATCATCAAGATAGCTTTGAGAATGAGGGAGGAGGTCTCAAAGTAACAGTCAGAAAGACTCGTATGGCTATAACGACTCGCCCAACGATGCTGTTCAAAATTATATATACTTTATATTGTCAGACGTTTCCTTGAAGAAGACAACATTAAAATACACCCTAGCTATAAAGCTTGCAATCACAGCAGTAATAACAGAGTTGAAAACAAAATTAGAAGCAGCGTGCGGCAATCTTCAATCTGTAGATAAACAGCAAGCACCAGCAGCAACCATTGAGTACAACAGTGGTATCAACACACCAGGCAACACACACAGCTCCCCTGAGTGGGCAGCCAGCTACTACCTGCAACACAGGCTGCAGTTGCCATCTAAAGCCATTATCATCATCATCATAAATCAGCAGGTGCAGCACATGCATCACTTTCCACACTTTTCATTCAGTTGCCTTTTGTTTGCAGCAAGAAGCGAATAAGGATCATGACAAGCAAGAGCAGAAGCAGGAGCAGAAGCAGGAGCAGAAGCAGGAGCAGAAACCGTAGCAGGAGGTGGAGTACAGTAGTCCTTTGGCCACCGTTGAATGCAGCAAGACAGAGTTGCACACATTGAATAGCTATTGTGTAGCACTAGAAGACCTGTAGCAACACGAACCATAGCAGCACGAACAACTTTGAACAGTATGCAAAGGAGTCAAGGACTCATGGACTCATGGACTCAAGGATACATGAGTTATGTGGCTTGGCCATGCAAAGTGCCAAACCAAAGTTCACTTTGATAAATACGCTCAAGAGTCACCTGACTGAAGCAGCAACAGCAGCTGCAACGCAAACGATGCTTAATTTGTTAAGGCCAAACACACACACACACACACACAGTTGGGGCACACACATGTTGTGTCTGACATTTGCGCAAATGCAACACAAATTCAATTAACTTGACTCAACTGCAGCTGTTGCTGTTGCTGGGCAACGGAAAACGTGAAAAGCTGCTCCACAAACTTTCTTTTCCTTTCTATCGGCGCCTTTTGGCTCTTGGCTTCGAAAATATTAAGCAAAAAACAACCAAAAAAATACTTCATGGTTGGAAAAACACTTCTAATTAGCAGCTGACAAAGCATGAAGTGCAGGAAAACTGCAGGAAAACCGAAGAAAACTTGATTGCATTCAAAACTTTCGTTTTTTTTAAAGAAAACTTTATCTGGAGTGCTGAAAGTGAGGATAGTGATTATTTCATAAGAAACTTTAACTGGTTTACGGATTATGCTTGGCAGTTTATCAATTTTAAAAAATATATTTATTATACATTTTAAATGAAAAAAGATAAAACGAAGTATTTACCAAATCTGAGGACGGTTTACTGTTTTGTTGCCGCTTTTTATGATTTAAATATGATTTTTCCTGGGTTTTTTTCAGGTCAAGTGTCTTTTTTTATTACAGAATTATATATGTATATATCGAATCCCGTCGTGATTTGGCTTCAGGGAGAGACTCGCAATGTTCGTTCAGTCAGCTGTGGAGTTTAAAGCTGTGGCGTTTAAATCTGAGACTATTAAAATGTAAATTGGCTTCACATTTATGGGCGAAACCCCCCAAAAAAAAACTCAATCAGAAAAATTTATGAACTATAAATAAATTTATATATATAATATATATTTTATATGCTGATTATATGTTCCATTTGCTAAATTGTATGTTTTGTATATATATGTATATATATATATTTATCTGTCTGATCTGCTAAATTTCTATCAGTTCTAAGCTATATATAAAACATATTCTATTGCAAGGAACCCCAGCATAAAATCCAATCAGACCAATTAATGAACTAATTTATAATTTATCTGCTTTGCCGTTTCATTATAATTCTGTACCATCTGCTAAGTTTTATCTTCTGATATCACACATATATATATGTCACAGCTCAGCTTCCATATTCGCCGAATTCTAATTACAAAGCGCATACTAATTAAATACGAAGCACATTTTAATCAAATTTCAGTTGACAGAAGCGAAGCGAATGTCAATTAAAACTATCAAATTACGGCAGAAAGGGCCAATTACGAGTAGTGCGCCTCAAATAACTGAGTGTGTGTGCGTGTGTGTGTGCGATGAGTGTGTGTCTGTCTTTTGAATGTGTATTTGTGGTTGACATAAAAAATTCCTTGTAATTGAGTGGCGTGCATGTGTTACAGGATATTCGAGTCTTTCTCTGGCGTCAAACCAGATTACAGCTACACACGCACACACACACATCACACCACACTACACACCACCACACACACACACACACACACGCACGCATGCATAATTAATGTACTGTGCCGCCTAATTGTCAAGTATGCGAAGCCGCAGCTACACACTTTCAAAGCTTTGGCATTTAATTGTTGCCTTTGACATTGCAACAATTTGCGAAATAGCTGGTGGGCAACTAGCTAAGTTGTTGGCCTGCTTTCGCTTTGAGCATTAATTACAAATGCCAGATATGTCTACACACACACCTACACACACACACACACAGAGACATGCACACCCAAACTCTGATCAATATCGGCTATTTAGCAAGCTGTTTGGACAGCTTTGCTTTTGGCCAACCAATTTCGACGAATTTGCAGTGCACAGCAAAGAAACCCTTAATAGCAAACACATACAAGCCATAGCCACACGTTCTATGAGCTACACTCAGAAAAAGGAATGCAATCAAGTTTGAAAATCGTCAAAATACACTTTAAGTCTTTGATAGTCTTTGAGCATAATAATAAATATTAAAAAAAAAGCATTTTTAGATTTCCCTTGCTGCTGTGGCATATTTTTCTCCAAGTGTACTGCTTACAACACCCCTCTACAATCGCAGTTAACGTCTTTGCTTTGAACTTGAAAGTCACCTTTGCTCTCTGATGCGTTTCTTGACGCCAATCAAGCGACGGGACGCGCAACATGGTTTGTCGATTTGGGGGTTGCCAGATTGTCAAAATGGAGTGGTGGGTTGGTTGGTGGGGGTGCGGATTGGACTGTCTAGGGTTATGTTTTGTGTTTTGTGTTTGGCTTTATCATGTCAGGCAACAAAGCTGGCAATAAAACGCTCGCTTGCTGTGCTCGCGCTGCTCTCCAACAACTTGCAGTCTGCATTTATTGTTGTTGCAAATACCAAGCAAAAAAAAAAGAGGAAAATCGTTCGAGTGCACACAAAGGCTGCGAAAATCCCGCATGACGTTGCCAGACGTTTAAGGTTTCCAAACGGTTGCCTGCGCTTAAAGTTCATTTTACTGGCATTGAACAAAAGGCCATAATAAAAATTCAGTTTTTTTTTCAGTATTTTCTACATTTTTCTCATTTTGTTAACTGCTGTTTGTGTGCTTTGGCATTGGCCTTTTATGACGGCCAACTTAATTGTTTGCATTCATTGCCTCCTTTTTTCCAAGGCTCTGCCGCTGCAGCTTATTTAATGCCACAACCAGCTGTATACACACGCACACATACACACACTGAAAGCGAGTGGAACTCATGCATGCATTTTAGAAGCACCGCAATTAAAAACTATGCACTTTTTTCTCATTTCCCTGCCTTTGTTGGCTTGGCTTAAATGTGTGCAAATTAAAAAGGATTGCAGCGCTTTTAAATATGTACACATATATATATATATATATATATGTATATATATATATACATGCATACATACATGTTTATGCTTATGTTAATGGCGAGCATGAATGGCTTGCATTTGTACATCGCGCAGCTCATAATAATTTTAAGCACTAGCTTCATATAAAATTCTATTAAGCTGAAAAATATTATTCAGTTTTTGCAAAAAAAAGTCATCAACATCGGACTACTTTATTATATAGCTGCTCTCGTATATATCTTAATGGCAGCTTTAATTTTTTTCTATTTTAAGTAGGTCTTTAAAAATATACTCTTTGACAATTTTCAACTTTAAACAACTTTTTTTTTATTAATTTGATGTTTGATTTTTTAGATGGCTCACAAGGTGAACTCTGCTTAAATATTCTTCATAAATATTTTGCAATTTTTTAGCAGCCCGTTTTTAAGCCTGATAAATCTGTAAATAAATATAAAAAATATTCGTTGGAGCTTATGATAAGTAACCCACGCAGCAGCAAAGTACAAACAGACATCTATCAAGCATGTGATATATATATATAGTATATATATAGTATATATATAGTAGATGCTTGTATATAGAGTATATGTACTTATATTTGATGTTTAGTTGAGTGCCTGTTGGCGACCGCGATGTCAACAAAACGTTAAGCGGGATTAGCGTTCTTTCGCGTTGCGCATTTGTTTTGCAGCAACAGCAACAGCGAAAACAACAACAACAGCGAAAACAGCAACACCAACAATATCAACAATTACATGAGTGTCAACAACATTCACAAAGTGGCAGCCACAACAGCAGCAGCAGCAGCAGCAAAATCGCGCACATGCGTTAGATCTTTACATACTTTGCATATGCCTTTAATATGAGCTCAAGAGCGTAAAAATGGCAAAAGTCGAAGGCTAAGACAAAAGGGCTCAGACCGACTCTAAGGCAGACAGGCAATGTGTTGCTGCACGTTGTGATTGAGAGGGGGGGTGCGAGTCAGAGAGGGGTAGGGGTGTGGGCGGGGCTGCTTATGAGCATGTTGTAAGTAGAAACAAGTAGCTGCTCGCCTTGACAGCTTTGTTTTCGCACATTTCTCTTGTCTGCCCCCGAAGGCAGGCAACAAAACGTGTGGAAAGATGGCAGGTTGGAGGGTGGAGGGAGTGGCAGGGTAGTTGTTTGGGGAAGTGCGGTGCACACTTGGCATTGTCGGGGCATGCGTAAAGTTTTTAATTAAAATAACCGGGCAATAAAACAGCGCAACACAATGTTGCAAAAATAATGACAGGCGGCGAGATGCCACGACACAAAATAGGAAAGAAATAGGGTTGGGTGTGGGCTATATGGGATCTGGGGTGCACCGTGAGCAAATTAGCAATGATAATTTCTTATGTGGCATAAACAGACATATATATATAACACGCATACGCCGCATGCAACAGCAGCAGCAACGAGCAATGTTGTCGTTAATGGCACCAGCATTGGTTAAAGGGCGCAGCAATTAAAATTTTACAGCAGTCGTGTTTCTATCCGCAGACAGAACAACACCCCTAACACAATCCCCTTCTCCCCCGCAACCCCTGACTGACCACTCCACAGTTGCTGGTCAAAGCAAATGGCCGTGAACTTTGACCCAAACAGTGTAACGCTGTAGAAGCTCTTGTTATTTGCTAAGGTCGCTGAATATTTGCACAAGTTTTATGCTCGAATTGGTAAAACGTTAGAGACATCAGAATAATGACTCAGCAGAAGCAACAGCAACAACAGCAACAACAGCAGCAGCAACAGCAACAACGGCAGCAATGTAAACAACAGTAAAGACTTGAAGAAGAGTACCAACAACAGCAGCAGCAACTGTGGGCGTTACAGCAATAACGTGAGCAATATAAACAGCAACAGTAACAGCAACAACAGCTACAGCAACAGGAGCAACAGCAGCAGCAGCAATGGTAAAATTAACAGCAGTAGCTGTAACAGGAGAAGCAACAACAATTGTAGCAACAATATAAATTGTCATAGATACAGTGAAAACAATAGCAACAACTACAATTGCCATTTGCTGCTGCTGTTGGCAAAACAAACAACAATAAGGAAAAGTAGAAATAATAACAGCAGCAGCAGCAATTGCAAAGGTAACAACAACAATGTTAGCAAAATAAACAACAGCAGCAACATGAATAGCAGCAACATCTACCATTGCGCTGGCAACAGCAACAGCAAAACAGAATAAACTGTAGGAGTAACAGCAACAGCTACAACTGCAGCAGTAATAATAACAACAGCAATAGCAAAATTAATAGCAGCAACTGTAGAACAAACAACAAACAACAGCACCGATATCAGTTGCCATAGGCACAGTAGCAACAAGAGCAACATCTAAAATTGAAGCAGCAGCAAAATCAACAACAATCAGATGAACGAAAATGTTAGAGAAACAACAGCAATTTCAGCAACAATGACTACAGAAAGAGGAACAACAGCAGCAGTAGCAACAGTAACTATGCCAGCAGCAACTTCAGCAGCTACAGCAGCAACATTAGCTACAGCAGCAGGAATGGAATTGTCAATAACAACAGCAATATCAGCATTAGAATGAAGAGCATTGGCAGCAGCAAAGGAACAAGAAACAACAGCAGCGCCATTATGAGTTGCCATAGACACAGTCGCAGCTACAAATGCGAGAGCAATCACAGCAAGAGCAACCGCAACAGAAACAACATTTATCACAGCAGCAACTTAATCAGCACACAGAACTAAAGTAATAAAAACGACAACAACCAACAGCTACAATGACAATAATAATGATTTGGTCATCAACAACTTTTGCAGCAGCAAAAAGAACATTTGCAATTGACACATCGGCAACAATAACTGCAACATCAGCCTTGGTAGCAAAAGTTGCACGGAAATTAACGCTGAAAAAACAGCAACAAAGTAGCAACGACGACAATATTGCAATTGTCAAGAACAACTTGTGCAGCAGCAAACAAAAAAGTTGCAATTGAAACATCAACTTTAAAAGCAGCAATATTGGCAGCAGCGGAAACAGCAGCAAAACAACAGCAGCAATCGCCACAGCAGCAACAACTAACAATGGCAACAGTTTTAACTTGTGAAGCAAATTCAATCACAAAAATAAGAGCAGCAAGCTTAACATTGCTTTCAATAGCAACCACAACAACAGCAGCAGCAGCTACAGCAACAGCAGCAACTACAACAACAACAGCAGCAGCAGCAGCTACAGCAACAGCACTCAACAATAAAAGCTCATTAAAATGTCATAAATCAAGTTGCATGCTGCATAATGAGAAATATTTCTGGTGTGTAGCAAAATTATTAAAAAATGTAGCAGCTAAAGAAATTGCTCAGTTTGTCGGTGGAAAGAATGTTTAAAAAATGATGCGAAAAGGAGATGCAGGACGAGTGAGGGAGGGAAGTGACAGGGAGAAGAGAGCTGAGCTTTGGTACATCCTCAGATTGATTGATGACATGGCGTCAATTTGCTTGAGCTACGCCTCAGCGCCTCAGAGTATGCAAAGCGCAAATTGTGCATGTGAACCCGAAAAATAGACCAGCCCAGACCAGGGGCGGGTGGACAGTCGGTCTAGTTGGTGGGCGTGTCAAACCAGTGTCGCCCCTCTCCCACATCCCCAACAATGAAAAAGACATTAAAATGCGGTCAGCCAAATGCGAGAGAGAGATGAGAAATGTTGGAGATAAGTGCCGAGTTTTTGCTACTGCTGCTTTGCTTGTTGCGGTCATTGTGCGTGGGCTGTGGACAGCTGTATTGTGTGTGGCAGAGTGTCTGTGTGTGTGAGTGTGAGTGTGGCAGAGTGTCTGTGTGTGAGTGTGGCAGTGTTGCGGCCCAAGGGTCCTGTCCCAGTGGCTCAGCAGCTGAATAACAAATAGCATTTTTGATATGAATAGATGACTAAATTTGTCATAGTTGATTGACCGAAAAATTGTGCAGTGTATCTGCCCACGCAATGTGAAAGCCTGCAGAGAAAGCTGGAGAAATGTGGAATGTTTGTGTCTTGCTTTCTTTAAGTGGCCAGCATATGAATACAGCTAATTGGATTTAAAGAAGCAGAAAATTGCTTGTGCCTTAAACTAATTTTGGAATTTTGAATTAAAAGCGGACGAAATTTTGCATGTGAATACAGATTAGATTTGGAACAAACTTATATAAAAGTATTATTGTGCAGTCTATCAGATGTTGACTGTATATATATATATATAGTCATATCACATTCAAGCCAAAAGCAATTAAAAGTTTTTACTCAACAAACACTTCCGGAAATTGTTGTTGAATTTGAATTAAAAAGAGACAAATTCAAATTGTGAATGCCAAATTTGACTTGAAATAGTTTGTCTTAATTTGATTTAATATTATTAAAAGAATTTTATGTATACAACAAGATCGCATCAACTTAAGCCATGGCAAATTATGGATTCATAATCCAAAGGCAATTCAAAAGTATTTTTTTTTTTGCACACTTTTGAATTCAGCACTATATGGTTTGGCAAGTCATTGCTGTTGGCAGACATTTAAAAAGTAGATGGTTGAACACGTAGCAAGCTAAAATGACAAATGATGTTGTTGCCACAGCTGCCCCAAGGCTGTCATATGAATTATGCATAATTGTTGACACACTGTCAGCCCGCAAACTCCCAAAAAACGTCCAGCTTTGCTGCCTGACTGCGATTTGGTCAACACCACACAAACAAGCTTTAACACATTTCCGGCTAAATGTGCATGTGTCTGCTTCATGCTTCACATTGCTGCATAACATTTTCAAATTTGTGCAGCATACATAATTAAGCATACTAACCACAAAACAAAGCCAACAAATTGATGGCAGATCATCATTAGAAGCACAATGCCTTTGGGTTGAGTTTTAATCGGGAATGTTTCACTCAGCTACATGTTGTTCAGTTGTTGCCAATGCGTTGCACGTATCGACTGCAAAGATACAAAATACAGAAAAATGAGAAAACACATAAAATATATATGATATATACATATATAGATAAAAATGGAGGCACACTCAGCAATTACTTTCGAGTGATGCTTTTCTAATTTAGAGCTTAATTTAGGCCAGCTTAAAGATACAAGTAGGAGCAGCAGCAGCTGCTTGTTTACTGTTTCAGTTTTTGCCATAAAATGTCAGCTGGGCAGGTACAACAAAGACAACAGCAACAACAGTGGCAACAACAACAATTTGCAACACTTTATGCGAGCCCAAGCAGGCGGCAAGTCACGTTGCGTATACGCCCCCCTGGCATGTACATAAATTTAATGCCACAAAATGCTCAACGCGTCTAAGCTGTCTGTGTCTGTGTCTATGTGTGTGTGTGTGTGTGTGTCTGTGTGTGTCTGTCTCCGTTTTTAGGGATTTCTTTATGTGTATAGCATAGAGACAAGTTTGGGCATTAAATGTCGCAGACTTTGCTGCTGCTTCTGCTTCTGCTGCTGCTGCTGTTGCTGTTTTTTTAACATTTCCGACCAAGTTGCATGAGTTTCCGTTTCCGTTTGTTGATTTTACGCACTTAAGTTGGACTCCACACACACACACACTCACAACTGTCCCAACTACAATGGTTTTTTATGCCATTAATTGCCTCGACTTTTATTTTTTGTGCGTACAATACGCCTTTTTGGCCAAGGTCTGTGTTTGGTTCTGCACGCTTGATTGCTCGCCCGTAAATCCATTTTGGGGCGTGGCTGGGTCAGGTAAAGTGCGCAGCCGATTTTTGCTGATTGGTCATTTGACTACGGCTACAAATTGATTTTTCTTTCGCTAAGCGACAGCTGAGTATCATTTAGGACTAGCAATCTTTGCAAACGAGCATTTTTTTGTGTGTGTCATTACAGCCAAGTTTTTATTAAAATAACATCACTTTTTCTGCTGCTTCATCTGGCTTGTGCAACTTGGGGCATTATCGTTAATCTTCTTTATTGTAATTAATTTTCATTCAAGTCTGCTCCTTCTCATTTAATTACTCAATAAATTTTGTAATAATTATATTTTTGGCTTAGCAATTTAAGGAAAGAAAATAAGAAAATTTTCAAATTAACTTTTTCCAACTATAAGCCACGTTTATATCTATGAAATTTCATAATTAAATTATAATTTGGGGCATGCCCGAGGAATTTGCACAGCTGCTTTAATTGCCGCCCGACTTCATTTATATTTTTTATATATATCATTTATGGTGCTGGTAAAAAACCAGAACATGCCTCGTCCTTGTTCTACATCACTTTGGCCAACATGTAGTCCGTCAAATAACGGGACAGCTTTAAAACGACAATATAAAGTCGAATCAAAGCCACAGCAGCAACAGCAACAAAAGCTTGTCAACAGTTCTTATTGTTGTCACTTGCTGTTGATGATTGTTGTTGTTGCAGCTGCTGTTGTTGTTGCAGCTGCTGTTGTTGTTGTTGCTTCTGTTGTTGTTGTTGTTGTTGTTGCTGTTGCATATGTCAAAGCGCATATGCCAAATGGCCAAGAGACAAGGGTCAAACTGTTAGCGTGGTTCAAGCAGCAACAATTTGCAAAATGGAAATGTGCAGCAGGCAAAGAGGTGGTGAAGAGGGGCGAGGGAGAGGTTGTGGTGACTGTAAATGGTTTGCTGCACAAAGTGTGGCTTGCAACGGAACAAAAACTGTCAAAGTGTCGACTCTCGCTCTCAGTGGCAACATTTCGCTTTAGTTTTTTGCTTTTGGTCAGTTTGTCTAGTCGTCTCTCATACACCCTGCCACAGCCCCCCCCGCTCCGCTCCATTTTTTCTTTGATCACTTGGCTGCCTCGGTTAAATGCCAGTTTGGGCTAAAAGCTTTTGTTAATGGCCGGCGTCAATATTGTGCCGACTTTAATAAAAAATTAAAGGAGAAGCTGACAAATGTGGCATGGGAAATGAGAAAAGTGATGCGGCAAATAAATAGGAATACGAATACATTATGCGCATTTTGACGAATGAAATTGAATATACATGGCACCCACACACACACGCATACACACACACACACATGCATACACGACATGTGGCCAAAAGCCACGTAAAGAGAGAAAGAAAGAGAGAGGCAGAGGGAGAGTGAAAGAGAGCTAAATTAAATACTAACCCTTTTTTCTTTTGGGGGCGGCTAATAAAACTGGCTGACGGGCAGGCCAAGCCCGTGTCCTTGCCAAGCCTTCCCCCTCCACCCCCTCTCTTCCGTTCTCTCTTCAGTCCTGCGGCAACTACGTGGCAGACTCGACTCGAGCTAAGTCCATGCTGAAGTTCTGTTTGACTGTTGCCTTTTGCTCGCATTTACACAATATAAATTGTACACGAGTATGTATGTGTGCGAGTATATATATACATGTACATGTGTGTGTGCGTGTGTGTGTTAACACAAATATTGTTGGTATTTTGGGCACGTAAAACATCAACGTATAAATACAGAACATACAACGTGTATGAGGCATGAATCGAAGATGCGCGTCGCAAGCAGCATTGAAGCTGCCACACTGCGCTGGGCAGGGGCAACTCTTGCCTCGCATGATTGATAGCTTGATGGACTGATTGAACGAGCCAAAACATAATCTCATGTTTGATCTGGCACAAAAATCATTATTAAAATTGCAACTTTTGCGTTTCCTTTGAACTCCAAACAATGCAACCAAAAATTTCTCATATTCCCAGCAATCGATTGATTGATTGAGCTTGACTGATGGAACGAGCGTTGCAAAGCAAAATTTGTTTTACACAAGCATTCAAAGTGTCTTAAGACACATTTTCATAAAAAAATTGTAACCTTTCTTTTCATCTTGCAACATAAATTGCTTTTAGCTAGTGATTGATGGCTTGAGTGACTGACTGAGCAAGCGTTGCAAAAGCAAAGGTTTGTCACAAATAATCTCATTTTCCATCTAAGACATATCAAAAGCATTTCAAACCACAATTTAATTCGAAATTTGCATCTTCTTTTCGACTTGCACTTTGAATTCCTGCCAAATCGATAAATGCAAACCAAAATTGCTCAAATTCTATAAAATATTCAAGGCAAAAATTGAGTTACTCGAGGCAAAAAGAAAATAAATGCAACCAAAATAAAATTGCAGCAAAAACCACAATTAAAATCAAAGATTTTCAGCTTTATGAAAAACTAAAGCAAAAGGGGAAAAAAGCTAAAAGAAAAGCAATTTAATGTTTAAATATTTTGACTTGGTTTTCCCCCGCTGAAATTGGTATTCTAAACTGCTTACAGAACCGATAAGCTTTTATCAATGTTCGCTACTGTTCAATTTTATATATATATTTCTATATATAAATATATATTTTTTATTTTTTTTTTTGGCATTTGACGCCCTCACGCATATGTGAAAATTCAATTTGTTATAATTTGAAAATTTCTTTTTACGTTATGGAAATGCGCACGGTAAGCTGCCAAAAAACAGAGAACCCAAAGCAGACACAGACACACACACAGAAGGGGGCGCGACAAAAAGCAATTTGTGGCAGCTTAAATGTCAATTCGAGTTTTCTTTTTATTTTTTTGTCGGTTATTGCAATCGGTTAGGCAATCGAGCATTTTGTTGTTGTTGTTGTTGTTGTTGTTGCTGCTTTGCAATAGTATGTTAAGCACAAGGTGTTGGCTATAAATAGCAGAACACGTCTTGGCCATTTTTAGACGACATTTTTATCTTGTGTGTATGTATGTATATGTGTGTTTGTGTGTGTAGGCACTCACATAAAAATAAAGTTCTGTTTGTGGGGCTAAAAACAAATTGCAAACAATAAACGGAGCTGCCAACCTACGACAAACTATACATGTATGCCATAAATATGCACACAGCCAAACACACACTCAAAAAAATTACACTAAGTCTTCGAAAATAGCTATGCTTTAGGGTAACTCTACGTATTACTCAAAAAGTATATAAAATTAATGCGAAAAGTTGTATTAATATCCATTAATCATGATTTTGTTTCCTTAACTCCATAATACATTTTAATAAACTTAAAAAAAGTTTAGCATCAATTAGAAATATTTTTTATTATTAAGTAATATACTTCTGAATAATGGCAAACAAAATGTTTTTGAATTTTAAATATTTTTTTCTTATATTTATTTTTTTTTTTTCTAAAAACAAGAAAAACTTTCTAGTTCTTAATGCGATTTTTATTATTAAGCAGAGTTTTTTCTGAGTGTAGATATTAGCTGCCTAAAGATATTTCGGTTGAGCTTCAGTCAGGTGGCAACAACTTGTACCTGCCCGCCTACACAAAATTGTCAATGAAAATGTCGGTTGGGGTTTTTCATTGTGTGTGTGTGTGTTGTGCGCCATGTTGTCTTACGGGTCCTGTGTCCTGCGTCCTTGCTGCTGCCTGTCAATTTTGGGTTTTGCTTGTTTGTTGTCCAGGCAATTGTTTTACCTTGTCTCCATTTGCTTTTGTTAATAGCTGCTGCTGCGGCTGCTGCTGCTGCTGCTGGTTTTGATATTATGGTCATTGAGCCAAAAACTTGAGTTTTCAAGCATTTCATTTATTGCCTGCCTCTCTTTGTCTGTCCATCCTTTTTTCTGTCTGTTTTTATTATTATTATTGATATTTCATTTAAATTTATGCCAAATTCTGTCAAATAAGCGTCAAGTTTGCCTGCCTTATCATAACTGGTTATCATAACTGTCAAGCAGCGAGAACAATAGCGCTCGAAAATAGAAAATTCTCTTACAGTCACTCACCCTAGCTCTCTCTCACTCTCTCTCCCCATCTCTCTCTCTCTCTCTATCTCTGTCTGTGAGATATTTCGAGTGCAACATGGCGTATGATTAATACCTTTAAAGCATATTAAAGTCTTTGCAGTCAGCAGCCATATCTAATCCAGCACAGTTTTATCTGCTTAGATATGGCTTTGTGCTTATATTATTATTACTATTATTATTATTGTTATTATTATTATTTATCTTGTGTGTAAGAACAACAATAACGATGGCCCAGCTCAATAACTCAATCAATTGCCGACGTAAACACAAACACACACGGCAAATAAAATTGATGCATTTGTGTGGAAAAGCGAAAATATCCCAATAAAATGTTATTTTCTTCCCCCCCTCCCACACACACACACACACACATTCACACACACATGTATTTGATACAACATCGATGAATCAAAGTAAATTACTAGAAATAAATGAGATAAAATTTAGTATGTGCTGACCCAAGATACCTGTACAGGTTCACACACACACACACACACACACACCAGTTTATAGATATATATATATACTATGTACAGAGCAGAAAAAGTGTACGGGCCAACTTAAGCTTCAAGAAATAAGGCTTTGAGACGAGCATTTAACTCTTACTTTGAGTACAAAAATAGTCCAAAAGTAAAGCAAAGCAGACAAATTTCGAACTTCAACAAGGAAAAACTTGAATAAATTATTTTCAGTCAGTTTTAAAAGTACGTCTTTATTTGGAACAGTGTATATATGCATATATTTGTGACAGGTGATTTGAGTGGAGCTGAGCTTTGATTTTGTCAAGTTAAGCGAACGAACTATTTCAAGATCCATAAGTTGGCATGGAAACAAGCAAATATTACGCTAGTTTGCCACTAAAAGGTGTCACTCAACCAAGACACGTGGCATATACTCACACACACACACACACACACACACGTGTGTTCTGTAGCATATACAGGAAATTGAAAAAGTTTGTATTTGCCAGACATCCGATTCAGCTGAAGCTTCGCGTTGAGTGCTCCAACTAATTTAATAAAGCAACGCGACATGGCCACTTTTAACAGACACACACACACGCACACACAACCATTCACACACACACACACTCATAATATCGCTGCACATGTGCGTCAGCGTCCTAAAACATAAAATTGCCGCTGGCCGCGTTTGGCCTTTTGTTTAGCCGTTTTCAAAAAAAAAAACACGTTCTTTGTCTAAGTAATCATATAAATATTTCTTTGTATGTGTGTGTGTGTGTGTGTGATGTGTCTTGTGTGTGTCCAATTGTGTTACGCTGTGCGTTGCCATAAAAACTTTTGGCGTGTTGCGTGTTTATTAAAAACTTGCCCGCTTTTATGTACTGCCTAGGCCAACACGTCGTATGAGCAACATTCGGTTGCCAAACAGCCAAGTTTGGTTTCCAAACAAGTTTTGAGTCATCGCAACACTTTTGAACATGAATTTTGAAAGAAACAAAAATAGTTGTCTATCAATTTAATGTAATATTAATTGAGTGATCAAATCAGAATCAAAAGCACACAAGATAAGAAGTCTTATTTGAACAAATAGATAAATGTAAAATTAGTTCACAGATCAAATCATAATCAAAAACATATAAGCCAAGAAGTCTTAGCTTAACTGATAGTTCCTATGACAGCTATATATATATATTTAGAGATTCTATCTGGTACAGATTAGGAAACTTAATGCATTACTGCGCTTGGGCATATCGCTGAAATATTTCTGATATATTTCAACTCCTTATTTAGAAGGTTATGGTTATAAATAAGTAGGTGGCTAAGTCATGCTTGATGTGATGGATCATATAGATCACATAGACGTATAGACATTCTGAAGGATAAGGCGGATGAAAAGGGCATGACGAACATTGCATAAAGCCAATATGCTTTCGATCCAACAATTAGTCAAAATATTTTCACATTTAAATGTTAATTTCAGAGCTGGCTTGAAGCCCAGCAGCCACGCACACTTATGGATTACGTGAGCTCTCTTCAACTATCTCTCTCTTTCTCTCTCTCTCTCTCTGTCTCTCTCTCTCTATCTTATGCACACATCATAATAATCATAAGCAGCCCTTTCGAGCTAAGCTTGCAACTGGGCACTGAGAGCTGCTCCTCTGCTGTTTAATTTATCGCACAGCCTTCAAATGTGTTTACTTTTGTGCTGAGAAGCCCCGCCCATTTTCCCCAACCGCACCATCAGGGAGCAGCAGTTGTGCCTGCTGTTATTGCGATAATAAACCCATTAAATTGCTGCTGGCGAAAACTGTCAACGTCAATGTGGATGGGCCGATCTACGTGTGTCTGCTGCGTCAGTTTGTTAGGCGCGCCTCGACGGGCATTGTGGCTTTTGCATACGGCAACAACCAGAGGCAGAGCGGCAACAGTAAAACAACAAGAGTGTGCTAGTCGAGAGTGCACGACTTACACTCACCCTGTACCTTATTCTATTATTATCCGATTGTCATAGGGAAGGCAGTCAAATAATTTGATATAACGGTGTCCAAGCAGAACCACAACTTTAACGCTTGAAACTTAGAGCCATAATGACAATTTACGATAATAACGGTAATTTACAGTATAAACATAAATCGCGTGTAATGGAAGAACTGGAACATTACAACATTTGTTTAAGAACCAGCAGCAGGAATCGATATAATTAGAGCCTATAATGATGGAATGCAATGATGGAAGCGAATACCGCATAAGAATTTGAAACCATTTCACAATCCTAACTTTATCCAAAACGTTTCCTGATTAATGTGTCAAAAATTATCATTATATTTTTATGAATATATATATATATTAATTTTCTTTTCGCAATAATAAAATATAATAACAATAATCTTGTCTCTCATCTATTATGATCTACTATACATACATATATCTATACACCTTATTCAAGCAATTTCCCCAATTTTTTACAGGGTACAAGCTATTGTCAGCCAAATGTACACCACACTTGAAGCGCTTTCGGGCTGGCGAGCTATTAGCCACCATTGAAGCTAAAAGGCTTTACACTTTTATGTGGCAGCTGTTTGCTTGTTTACATGGCCTCTTCCGCCTACCTTAAGTGGGTCAATGTGCGTTGAACTGATTAGCGAGCAGCGTTTTACCTTGGGGGCCAAGGTGCACATAATTATGGCCAGCGATGACGAGTACACGCTTTAAATGGCACGCAACCAGAAATGAGACTCAGCCAGTAAGAGAAGTTACGCTCGAAGGACAACGCTTAAAGCCATATGTTGCCAAAAACGAAAAAAGAAAAACGAAGAAAAAAAGGAAAGAAAAGAAAATGGACTCAAATGGCTCGCACATAAATTGTTTGCCGACGAAATCGATAATAATATATAGATATTTATATATGGGGACTGCCCGAAGCGGCATATACGTAATGTTCACATATTTTTATATATTTTGCTCTTTCCGGTTGGGGTTTTTTTTTTCTTCTTTTTTGTCGTTTTTTGAGTCGTAATTTATGCCACGCCCCTGCCATAACGAAGCCAATAATATGGGAAATTATTATCACAAATATTCGTATAATACTCGCATTTTCGCCTCTGATTTCTCAGCGAGCCGCTGCCCCCCTCCCCAGCCCCCGCCGCTCCCCTCATTTGCCTTTATGCATTATGCTTGCTGTTTGTTTGCTTATGTTTATGTCTGATATTTGTGTGTGCCTTTGGGTGTGCGTGAGTGTGTGTGTGTGTGTGTGTTGGTGCCCTTGGGCAGCAAAGTTTTACGTCCTTTAGCGTTAAGGTTTTCATAAATTTTAAATGAAAATGTTTATGTTTATATTCATATTTATGGCCCCGCCCGTAGGCTCATTAGTAAGCCAAACTTGATGTCTTTATCTGTCAGATAAAGTCGCAGACAGCAGCTACCAAAAACAAAAAAAAATCACATTAAAACGCTGCAGTCGGCCTAATAATCTGTGTAGACGACAGCAATACTATTTTTGGTTTTTAAGTAACTTCTTAGTCAGGGAATGGAAGTCAGGCAGCCATGAGGTGGTCCCTAATAGGATCAGGCAGCAGCTGAGAAAGGAAGCGAGACATCCACGCCGACAGGGTCACAAGTTCTCAGACAAAGCCACATGCCTCTGAGGCAGCTTTAATCAAAAATTATTTATTCTTGGAAAAGAATAGACTTTAAATACTTAGCTGCCTGCTGACAGGTCTAGACCAAGAAGCTAAATATATTAAATTAGATATATTCAATAGCGGAATCTGCTTTACTGCTTTACTTCAAGAACTGGGATTGCTGGTTGAGCTATATGCCCAAAAGGGGAAACATTAGATCTAATAGTTCGCAGTGCATGAAGCTCACCAATAATAAAAATAATATTATTACTGAGTTGCCTGGGGATGGAATACAGGGTGTGCCTGAAGCTATTCCGTTGAAGGCGGCAACACAGGCAACATATCGTGTCCACTGCTTGAGCTGAACTGCTTAGTTATGAGAAATCTCGTGTTATTCATAGCTGAACAGCCCGAGGATAGGCAGTAAAGTAAGCGTAACCAGCGGGTTGGGTTGGCATAAGTTGGTAAGGCAAGTTTTTCATTTTCCTATGGGAGCTATATAACATACCATTCCGATCTTAATCGAAATGTGAGAATAATATCACGGAAAACAAATAGTTTTCCATACAAGAACGCATCTTTTGACGCGTCTATGGTATGCCAGCTATATGATATAGTCGTCTGATCTTAATAATCATTACAACTATTATTGCAAGCTTACACCATTGTTT
The DNA here is from genome assembly GCA_035044025.1 of Drosophila paracracens. Classification (NCBI taxonomy): domain Eukaryota; kingdom Metazoa; phylum Arthropoda; class Insecta; order Diptera; family Drosophilidae; genus Drosophila; species Drosophila paracracens. The sequence continues at coordinate 2,083,061 of JAWNMN010000394.1, forward strand.
ATCTGTTCCTTAATATATATTTTATAATTGTTATTGTTTGATTTTAATTGTAAACGCAAGCGTGCCTTAATCGATTCAGTTGCAACACTGCGACTCGATTCTTACTCGTGCGATATTCACGATGTATCGATATTGACGTTAATCGATAGAACAGGCGATAGAAAATAGAAAAGGCGATCTCTAATAAAACGTAGTGTAATTCAACCAATGCGATACCAATTGTTTGGGTTAATTAATATCTAATATTCAACCAAGTAGACACAAAACACCAATTATTCACGACTGAGAAAAATCACAAGTGTTGTGTGCTGTGCAAAAATCACAGATCGCTGAACATTTCAGAGCTATCGTCGAGTTGTAGTTAACCAAATAAAAAAAAAAACCAACTGAAAAAAAGCAGTGACAACTCAAAACAAAAAGGGAAAAATAAATATATTTAAGCAACTAAAACAGCTATGACAATGGAAGATGACAAGATGAAACGGCAGGAGGAGAATGCGCAGGAGGAGCAGGATGAATTCCGTGCAGAGGCCACATTCTCGTACACGGTGGAGAACGTGGAGCAGATCACGGAGGTACAATTGTCTCCACCGATCTATGTGCGAATGCTGCCCTGGCGCATTTTGTTCAAGCCATTTGATTCGAGTCTGGGCTTCTTTTTGCAGTGCAATGGTGAAAATAAGTCATCCACTTGGTCGTGCAAGGCCATAGCCGATATGCGGTTGAAGTGCCACAAACTCGATGCGTTCCCCTATAAAAAGGCACGCATCAAGCATATATTCTGCGCCAAGGACAACGATTTTGGCTACTGCCACTTCATCGACCGGTACAAATTGAATACTCCTGATAATCATTTCATGCACAATGGCAGCGTTACGCTCCAGGTGCATCTGGTGGCAGAGGTACCACATGGCGTACTTTGGGACTCCAAGAAGCATACCAGCTATGTGGGCCTGAAGAATCAGGGTGCCACCTGCTACATGAATTCGCTGTTGCAAACGTTATATTTCACGAATTCGTTGCGTTTGTGCATCTATCGTATTCCAACCGAGGCGGATGATATTAATAAATCGGTGTGCTTAACGCTGCAGCGGGTCTTTCATGACTTGCAGTTCTCAGATTTGCCGGTGTGCACGAAACGTCTAACGAAATCGTTTGGTTGCAAGACCATCGATCTGTTGATGCAACAGGATGTTCAGGAATTTCTGCGTGTCTTGCTCGAGAAGTTGGAGTCGAAGATGCGTGGCACTTGCCTCGAGAGCACCATTCCGTCTCTGTTCCAGGGCACAATGTCATCGTATATTAAATGCAAGAATATCGATTTGACTAGCACACGTTGCGAGACGTTCTACGATATTCAGCTGAATATCAAGGATATGAGGAACATCTATGATTCCTTTCACAATTATGTGGCATCCGAGGCACTCGAAGGGGATAATAAATACGATGCTGGGGTGCATGGACTGCAGGAGGCAAGCAAGGGTGTCATCTTTACCTCGTTGCCACCAGTGTTGCATTTGCATCTGTTGCGTTTCCAATACGATGCCACAATGGATGGTTCGACTAAGTATAACGAACGCTTCGAGTTCTACGAACAAATCAATCTGGATCCGTTTCTGGAGGTGCAGGAGAACACCCCAGCAGATTATGTGCTCCATGCCGTGCTGGTGCATTCGGGCGATATTCATGGTGGTCACTATGTGGTCTTCATCAATCCAAAGGCCGATGGACGTTGGTACAAGTTTGACGATGAGGTTGTGACCTCTTGTCGCAAGGAGGAGGCCGTCGATCACAATTATGGTGGCTTTAATTATGATATTCCATTTCACTCCAAGTCCACAAATGCCTATATGCTTGTCTACATACGACAATCGCAGCTGGAGTCCAACCTAATCGAGATACCCGAATGTGAGATACCTCGTGATCTGTTGAAGCGCATCGACTTGGAGCGTAGCGTTGGCATTGTGAAGCTGGAGGAGCCCATTGAGGACCATCTAAATTTGACCGTCAACATCATACTCGAGGAGCATTTTGAAGCGCATCAAAAAAGCCGCTTCTTAGACCCGGAGACGATAACAGCCTACAAATCCTTCAAATTCCAACAAAGTCAAACTCTTGAAAATGTCGTTGAGATACTGGTGAGCGCATTTGGAGTGCCACGGAATCGGATGCGCATCTGGTCCATCTGCAACTTTAGGGAGGAGCAAAGGTTTATGTACGTTAACTTGGAAACGCTAGCAATGTACACCCTCAAAGAGATGATATCCAGCGATGACCAAAATGCCTGGTTCATATTCCTCGAACTGGCCCAACCCGACAGCCCTGGGCCACTGCCTCCCTTCAATCCCCAGCTGGATACACTGCTCTTTCTCAAGTTTTACGATGCACGCCGGCAGCATCTCCATTACATTGGCTGCACGCAGCAGCCGATGAATCGTCACCTCTGCGAACTGGTGCCGGAAATCAATCGAAAGCTTGGCTTCGCAACGAACAACAAGTTGGCCGTTTTTGATGAGTATGCCTACTGTAAGATACTCGACCTTGAGAAGCCCATTGCATATTTGTTCAATATGGTGCCGGAAGAGCTGCAGGGCACCATTTTGATATTTGAACATGAGAATGTGGATTTAAATTTGTATTTGTCCACCGTTGAGCATTATTTTATGGATATCCTTTTGCGCATCAAGATCAGTTTCAGCGACAAATCCATTCCCAATGGACCGGACCTTACGCTGGAGTTCTCACCACTCAGCAGCTACGATGAGTTGGCCCAAGCGGTAGCTGCCCGGCTCAACACCGATCCGGCCAAACTGGAGTTCTATAAGTGCATCAGCGAAGACTTGAAATCTCCCGGAAACGTTTTGCCCTACAATTATGCGGGCAGGATCAGTGATCTGTGGAGGCAGCCAGGCCGGAAACAAAAGCATATGTTCTATCAGAAACTGTCGCTGAGCATTCACGAGCTGGACAACAGAGACGTATTCAAATGCATTTGGGTATCGCAAGATTTGAAGGAGGAGAAGCCACTCGTGCTCTATCCAAATATAAATGATACGGTTAAGGAACTGCTCGATGAGGCAGCCAAAGTGTTGACATTTACTGATTCCAGCCAGAAGAGGCTGCGTCTGCTGCGTGTGACAAACCACAAGATTATTGCCATCTGCAAGGATTATGAACCAATAGATACGCTTAGAGCCGAAACATTGATGCGGAACTTAATTTTTCGCATCGAGGAGATACCCAGTGAGGAGTCACAGCTCAATGAGAACGAGATGCTCATTCCGGTGGCCCATTACAGCGGTAATCTGAGCAATGGATTTGGAGTGCCGTTTCTGACGAAGGTGCAGGAAAAGGAACCGTATTGGGCTGTCAAGCGACGCATTCAGCTTCGCCTCAATGTGCCCAACACTGAATGGGAGCAATACAAGTTTGTCATCGGCATCACTACGGAACTAACCTGCGATGTCAACGTGAATTTGCTGCTCGATCTGATCATCTTTCGCAGTTGGACGGGCCCCGAAATGGGCCATTGTCCGTTTTTTGGACTCGATCACATTAATAAGACGCACGAGCGCGAAACCTCCGAGAAGGCCATCAAATTCTACAACTAAATACATTTTTTTAATTATTTTGTTTTTTCAATTATGCACTTTTATAAAAAAAAAAATATAAATAAAAATCGTTATTATATATTTTTCGTATAAATACAAGTCCTATAAGATGTTTACAAAAAATGAAAAGAAAAGCATTCAAATAAAATAAACTGAAAACATATGATATGACTTGCAAATTTTCTAATTAGTAATATTTATTTTAGGTAAAGGATTCAATTGAAATAAGACCAAAACTATAAGCGAAACAGGTAAGCCTTCTTATTAGATATTATTTGTATGTTTATTATGATATTATTTACTTCTCTTTCTCTACAAGAAAAAAAACCAATTAGATGCATTTGATTATATATTTTTTCCATGTTCTTTTAAGAGAGCCACGCATTTGCCGCAAAGAGCAAAAGGTTAAATTCTCTTTAATGGCAAAAGCAACAAACAAATTTCAGCAAATAAAACAAAAAAACAATTATACAGCAAATTTATATTGACAATCACGAACACAATTTGACTTTAATTATCTCGCAAACTAAATTTAAATTGCACAAATCTGTGGCTGATTAGCGTACAACGAGGTGACCTTGATTTGTATGCTTGTTCATCTCTGCAACGATCTCTCCCACGCTCTCTTCAGTTGTCTCTCTTCATATGTATGTGTGTGTGTGTTTGTGTACATATGCCAATGCATGGAAACAGCGGGAAAGAGACAGCAAGAAATTTGAAGCCTGCATTTGCAGCAACAACTAAATGGATAAAAGTTTTTCCTTTTCTGACTTGCGCGACCTTTCCAAATTTTATGTTTGTTTTGTCAACTGTCTATTTCAATGGCTGCTCCTCTATTTTTCGTTTTAACAGGTTTTTATTTTGCGCGCAATTTTGCATGTCAAGCTGGCAGCTTCATTTGGCGTTTATTGACAGCGACAAGAGGCAAACACAATTGGACAGCCTAACGGTAACGACAACGACAACAAGCAACAACACTAACGGCACAACACACAACAACAATAAGCTGTAACTTTTTATCAAGTTATTAACTTATCTAATTCGATTATGGGCGCTCTGCCCAAGGAGCAAAGCAGAGCGCAAAGCTGAGCAGAGCAGAGCGCTGGCAGAGAGTTGGCGTTTACATAGCAAGCAATTCAATTAGAGCTGTGCGGCAACAACAAAATGGCTGCCCAGACAGACAGACAAAGAGAGCAATAAAGGATAGACATAGAAATCAGACACACAGATCAGACAAAGAGAGAGAGAGAGAGAGAGGCAACATAGCGGGACCTTGGTCGAATGTTAAACGAAAGCAGACAAAAGGTCTCAGTCTGCTTTTCTTTTTTGTTTTGGACTATCAAAAGTCTTTTCATGTTCTCAAATAGATTTAAGTTGCCGCCAATGTCAGCAAGTTCAAGCAATCCATCAAATTTCAATGCGTTTTCCAACACTTATCATTCATACTTAGTGCTCATAAGCAGTATAAAAATACTTCAATGTTTTCCTATCTAATTTTTGTATTTCTTTCTCTGATTCTGAGTTTAAGTTGTTCTTGTTGTTTGTGTGTGTTTTATTTGTTATCAGCGAATTCATTGTGTCTCAAACACTTGGCCATTTTGTTCATGTAAATTTGTTGGCCCTTACAGCGAGCGTCTTTGTTGCCGCTTGTTTGTATTATCATTGTTGCCACTCTGTGCGTGACTTGCAGTTTAGCACATTCACAGTGAAGCATTATCGTCATAGTTATACCCTGTGGAATGAATTAAGCTGAGGTATATAGATTCGCATAAACTTTGATGATATTATTTTTTCCATTAATTTCTATTTATTCTAATACAAAGATAACAAATTCCTAACAAAGAGCTGAGCATAATTTTGTTTATGATTGATTTTATATTCAAATTTGATTACAACTTTCCATCAATTGGAATCTTTATGAATAATAAGTATTCGCTAGTCGTGTAATTCTCAATAAAAAATCATTGCTTGAATTGTTTTTGCATATTTGATGTAATTTTATTTTTTATTTGTGCTGGCATTGTTTGGTAATTGATTTGCAAAATGAAAGCAGAATGCAGAGAACAACAAAACTTGAGCAATATGAAAATGAGATGCTGACCAGTCGACTGCCCTGCAACATCCACCCCTCCACCCATCCCCTTCCTCCTAATGTAACCCCCAATTGCTGAGTTTTCCAATCAAAGTTGTCGTTGTTCGCCGTCATTGAAAGAAGCTTAATGCCCAAATAAGCTGTCCATTATTCAGGAGCATGTGCGAGTGCTCTGCACAAAACACACACACACACACACACACTCGCACGCACTCTCTAACACACACACACTGTAACGTACACACACCAACATAACATACAAAACTTTTTCCATTCCTCGCAAATGAAAAGCTGGCATTCAAATGCGCACAGAGTGCAGAGGCGTTGTCAAGTGAGGGATGGGAGCTAAGAAGCTGGAAGGGTGGAACGCGAGGGGGTCTCATGCATTATGCGCATTGTTTGTCAGCAGACAAAAGCAACTTTTTATGTTTTCTCTGTTGCCCAAAAAAAAAAAAGACAGAAATTTGTTGTATGTTATCTTTTGAAAAAGGAAGAGACGAACTTGTTCCAGCTCCCTGTGGGCTGTCCAAGGCAGCAGGAATACATCACGTACGCACATGGATATAGTTCAGCTGGGGATGGGTTGATACAGTTACGTGTAGCTGCATAAGCGTGATCGATATACCTAAAATGTAAACCGAGTTGTGTGCTAATTTTCATGCAATAACAACGTCAATTACCACAAAAGTCGGCTAAGAAGCGAGAGTGTGGAGGGGGGAGGAGGTTGCAAATGCTAAATCAAGTTGCCACAGCATCAGCAGAAAGAGATAGAGAGATAGAGCTGGACAAAGTAGACAGAGTAAGTTGCACAGCTGCCAAGCTGAAATTTCTTTGGTTGACTTTAAGACCAGAGAAGACAGGTAACAGATACTGGCAGACAGCAGGCACAGTTAAAGCTGGCGGCGAAGGAGGAGCAGCAGGGTGAGCAGGGGCCAGTGGTTGTGGGTGGGTGTCACATTTGATGTTTGTTAATATAATTAAGCGATTTGGCCACGCCCGCAATCTGCTTGAGGATGTTTTTAATTAATTTCTTGCCTTTTGTTTATTTTAGCTTGATTAAGAAAGAAGTGGAATTATGTGTGCCGCCTCTAAGCTGAGTGTGTGCACATGTGTGAGTGTGTGTGTGAGTGCGTGTGCGCATGAGTGTGTATGATGTTAATTCAAGTGTGTGCTGTACAACAAAAAGCAGTCAAATGGCTGAATGAGTTAGAAACAAAAGGCAGCTGAAAAGTCTGGCAATGACATTGTTGCTGACAGCACAACTCAAATGTACACTCAAAAAAAAAAAGTGAACCTGGTAAACAGAACTTTATCAATTCTGAATTAAATGCTTTATTTTTTAAATTTTAAAGTGGTCTCCAAAAATTGAATTTCCTTTAACTCAGCTGCAAGTTTTCGCATTAGAATGGAAACCGCAACTTTACAGATTCCGGAAGTGAATATCAATAAAATATTTTGAAATTCATCAGACCGTAACGGAACCAGTTCCAATTTCCAATTCATAACCTTAACCGTAAACCTCACACCTTACCCAACGGAGTCCATATCGAAATGCGTTGCGCCTCAGCAGAAATAAGTTGTTTGAAAATGACAAGAATTTCTAAATAAATAATTTACTTTTTTAGTTCAAGCTTGGCGACCTTTTCAAAAGTTGTTTACAACTGCAGCATGTACAACTTAACTTGGCCAATGGCTTTAAGCTGTAAACTGACTGACTTACTGACTGACTGACTGACTGAGTGACTGACAGTGGCAAGGACAGCGCCAAGAGTTAGCTAAATGCTTGACAGTTGCAACTAGCGTCCGCTGCTCTCAAAGCCAAGTCGAATCCTTGCCCCAAATAGAGGCTGGCAACAGTCGCGTCGCTTCCGTCTCTATCCTGCATCCGCCCGCAACCCTCCTTCATCCTGCATCTACTTTGCTTAAAAGTTTTGCCAGCGCTGTCACTGACAGCTGAAGCTGAAGCTGCCTGTCGTGTTCGCCTTCTGCTTTTGCCTTTGCCTTTGACTTTGCCTTCGGCTTGTGCCTTTGCCTCTGCCACGCCTTAAGGATAAGTCGCGTGACAGCCTGCTCCGGCTCCATCCTCTGCCTGCTCGCTGGCCTTATATCCGTTGCCGCAGCGCTTCCTGTTTACACTTTAAACTAATCAGCAGCCAAAGCGTTGACAACAACCATTTTGTCCGCCTCGCTTTCAATCTTCATTTCATTCGCCACTTTTGCGATATTCAATAATACAAGTTGACAGACAACCCTCTCCATATATAGTATATATATATATATATATATATTTACATATTATTTGCAAATATTGGCAGTCGTGGGCAAACAGCAAAGTCAACAACTCAAAGCAAAGCCAGAAATGTTTATCCAATAACTGTGGCAAGGAGCTTGAAGTTGTTGGCCCAACGGAAACTATCAGATATTATTATATCATAGATTTTATCCGATTAAGCAAATAGGTATGTCACTGCAAGCAGTCGAAACTCTTAAAGTTGAGATTAAATTCAGCAAAAATTCTTCAATTCTATCCATTCTTAGTCTATAATTAATAAATATATAATAAAATCGATTTCTAAATCTGATTCTTAAAAAAATGTTGAATTTCAAGGGTTCCTCTTCCTAATTATATAAATTTTACTTTGTTAAAGTAAAGAAAGACTTAATTTCCATTAATAGATGTACAATTACTTTGCTAATTATTATTATTCAGTGAGCTATTAATTCATCAAATAATTTGCCATAATTATCTTGACTCAATTAACCTCAAATATGAAATTCAAATAAAGACAACTCGACAGCAATTTTATGAAGTTAATTTATTAATAATTAGGAATTCAGATTTCGAGCCTCTTAAGTGCTGATGATGATTAATCATAATGATTATGATAAGTAAGATAAATAAAAGTTAAATATTTAGTTGAAGCATTCATATACATATATATATTAGACATTCTTTGGATATTCAAAAGCATTACGGCATTAGTGAAATTCCTCTTTAGAATTCTAAAATGTTGCAGATATTTTAATGTTGCTTTTGGATGAGTTGCTGGCACAGCTGCGTTGCCACTTGTTGTAAACTCAATTAAGTTGGAAATTTTTACAGTAAACTGTGAAAGGGATGCGGATAAATATTTGCAGATGCTCAAATGTGAAGAGCACTCGACAAAAAGCAGAAGCAGCAGCAGAGGCAGCAGAGGCAGCAACAGCAGCAGCAAAACTGGAAGCAGCAGCTGAAAAGCGCAATCAAAATGTCAGTATAATAATAAATTAGAACCAAAGCCCAGAAGTTGGCCAACTAACAAGCGCAGAAGTATGCAATAATATATATATATATATATATATATATATAAAGCTACTTTCACTTTCTTTTTTTAAGAACTTGCGTGCATTATTTTTAATAATTATTGTGCACGAAAGGGGCAGGCTGAGCAGGCGGCGAGTTGCGCAAACAACGGCCAGACTGTCAGCCTGACAGCTGAGTGTGCGTCTCTGTGCCTGCGCCTTCCACAACCCGATGCTCTGCGCTACACTTAGCGAATTTTGTACTCAAATCAAGTAGAAGATAGCTTAAGCTAGACATGAAAACAGAATGATTTTACTTATTTTAAAATATTCTATCTCGAATTGTTTTATACAAATAGAATTAAGTTTTAGTTAGAATTGTGCTCAAAAAGAAATGGCATTTTTTTTCTTCAAGTGTAGCCCTGTTCGAGTTGAAGCCAGGCAGACGGCCACCTTTTGAGCGACACACAATGTTTGCGTTATCTCATTTAACACTTGAAGAACTTTTTACACACACACTCACACACACTCACACACACTCACACACACTCACACATACTCACACACACTCACGTGTCTGTTGTTATTTTAAGTGGGCGTGTGACAAACATGCCTGTCCCCTCGCCCTATCCAACCCGTAAGCTGTCTGGCTGTCTGGCCAAGCGACGCATTTGCACATTAACTGTGTGAAAAATTATGATTGAGCTATAAAACAGTCAGCTGCGCTTAGCTGGAAAACGCACCTGAGCACAAAACTGAGAAGAAGCAGAAGCAGAAGAGGAAGAGGAAGTGGAGGAAGCAGCAACAGCAGCCGGCCAAGTTAGCAAGTTTAGCCAAAGGACCTTTAGGCCAGAACATATGCGTGTGCAAAAATCTCTCTCTGCATGTGTGTGAAGAGAAAGTTTTTGGCAAGCGTATTGGGCAGGGTGTGTGCTCGAAAGGGCGGCTTTAAGTGAGTTAGTAAAACGCACACACACATAGAAATAGACACATAGAAATAGACGCACACACACACACACATATAAAGGGAAATTTGCACTTTGTCTTTGCTTCCGCTTCCGCTGGGGCAGAACTTGAACAGCAGCTGTTGTGGACTAATGAGCCTCTCCTCGATGTTAACCAGAGCGCAACATCCCCAGAGAAACACAATTAGCCACTACGCATGGGAGGGGCTGTGTGTGTGTGTGTGTGGGTGGGGAGGGGAGGGGGTGTTGCTTGATAGTGGCTGCCTTGCATATGGCATTAATATTAAATATGCCCAGCACTGCTTTATTAGCTGCGTTGGCCCGCCTTCATTTCAATTGACTTGTTGGCCATTAATAATAAACGCTGTCTATAAATCAATCAAACGACAAGCTGATAAACATCACACGCTAACAAATACTCAAATACACTTCAAGAAAATATGTGTTTGGCATAAAAGTGCAAGCATTTTTATAGAGTATTTATTTATAGAGTTTTACACCGAACTCAAGCAAAATGAAGACAAAATTGCGTAGATTTTGCCTGCATACACTTAAAAATATTTTTGGCACTTAAGTGAAAACATTTTTCAAGTGTTTTGTTTTATTTCTTATATATATTTATACTTCAATTTATTTTGAGTCCCTTCTGAATTGGTTTTCAGGAAGAGCTGCTCAGCCTCCAACCAGTCAGCTGTGAAGTTTGAATCACTGAAGTCGAATCCCGACGGGTTGCAAGTGTGGCAAGTTCTACTTTGAAACGCTTTTTTATTTTTCAATTTGCTTTTTATTTGTGTCTTTTATAATAATTTTAAATTAAATTTACTATCAACAAATACAAATATAAACAATTAAAGCCGTTTTAAGCATTAATCAATTACATTTTTAGTCTACGACTATAACAGTTTATTTCTTTCAGTGTAATAGTCTGCACATACGTAAGTTCGTAAATACGTTAAAGACAATAAGCGCAACGCAATTTGTGCTGATGCTTAGGTGGCACTTATTGGATTTTATGCGACTCCAAGTTAAAAGCCCGACTGCTATTTATAGATACTTTGAGCAGCTATTTATAGACAGAGAGAAAGAGGTATACAGAGAGAGAAAGAGTGAGAGAGAGAGAGAGAGAGAGAGAGTAGCTGTTCTAAAAATAACTAAAGCTGCTGCTGCAATTTGCATGCTGCATGCAACGCAGCGCATCAACCACTTCCGCAGAATCTTCACTTGGTAATAATTCCCTGCTGCTGAATGGGCAAATTTTCACCTCTTTCACCAGTTTCGAACCCAATTATCATAATACCCAACGGGGAAATAAACTGTTCAAATTGTGCGCCATATTCAAATAAATGCATATTTTAAACTTTCAAATTTCTTGTTGCCTTAAGTGCATTTATGGCTTTCAAATTTTGCCACAATGGAAATTATTATGCTGCAGCTGCAGCCTGGAATTTTTTGCTATTTTTGTTTTTCGCTGAATACTCTGTCAATACCCTGTACTTTGATGGGAAGGTGCAGTTTATCTATTCCACACGAATAAATATTAATTTTGTGTTTTTTGAAAGTATGTAAAATAAAAAATGGATTTTTAATTAAATTCTTTTGCTATTCTTAGATTGTTGGTTAACTGGTAATGATCCTTATATGGCTTTATACCCTTTAATGGGTATAAGTCGTTCTAAACCAATATTGTCAAATCAAATCTTTAGCTTTGCCTTCAAGCCATGTTTTAAAATATTTGATATTCAAATACCGTAACACACAGAAATCCCCACAAAATCCACTCACACTTAATGTTCTTGTTAAAATTCATTCCTGGCCATCAACACACTCATAAATCATAAATCGTAGAATAAATATATTTATTTGATTTTCAATCGAATACCACACACATTCTACTCACATCATTCACCGCAACTGCCCCTGCCCCAAGCTGCTGCTTGCAACACATTGCTGTAGCATACATTCTGGCTGATTGTTTGGAGCACTTTTCGATTGTCAGATTTTTGCTGCTCTGTGCAGAAGTATTGCTGGCACTTTCCCACCTCTCCTCTCTCGCAGTTGTTAACTTACTTAGACATGGTCGAAAGAGCATCGGAAAAGAAAAGAGTACGGCTATGATTACTGAATTTTAATTGCTCGGGAGCCTTTAATGTCATGTTTTGCTTTTGCCTTTATTGCTCCAAAGCAGCAAAAGACACTTAACGCAACCCAGTGTGGAATGCCCCAAGCAGTTTCAATTGTTTGCTCCCTAAGCTGAGGCATGTGCTGTACTCAAGATACCCTTCCCCCCCACATCACGCCCACCTTAACACAACCCATTTCGTCGCCTGTTTTTGCGCACAATTACGCAACAACAAGCACAAAAACAACAAGATTAAAAAATAAACAAGCAGAAACGCGGAAATTAACTTGTAGATACCCCCTAGGGAGCATTTAATGAATTACAGATGAGTTGCCTATATTTAGATATATATATATGCAGACATCTGGAATTCAGTAGTTACTTTTAGTTGCTTTCCCATCGCCTGCCTTTGAGCTATATATAGAAAAAGCTAAGAGCATTAAGATATGTAAATAGATGACAGACTACCAGCTGGCGCCTCATCACGCCCCATTACGCACACATTGCTATTTCGAGGGTATCAAAATAGCAGCAACAATGGAAACGCAAGCATTTGCCGTAATCAGAAAGACGTAAAAATGTCTACAAGCAAGGTAACGAAAATATTTGAAATTGCTTCTTGCTTTTTGGCCATAACCTTTCACTTGGCCTTTGGCCACGCCTCCTTTCACTTTGCTTCCATTTGCCTGTCTCCGCTTTGCACTTCTCTTCCTCTCCTCTCCTGCCCCCACCCCCGCTCGTCTTTTACCTTTTGCTTTGGCATTCCGTCTGCTCTAATGGCATAAATTTGGCCAAGCGTCGCTTTTCGCCCTCAGCTTTTAACGACAAAGTAGACGACAAACACGTCGCTCTTGACAATTTCCCCTCTCCCTCTCTTTCTCTCTTTGTCGCCGTCTCTGTCTCTGTCGCGTACTTTATTTAATTCTCTCTTCTTCTGCATTTTTGGTTGAGGAATTCGCTGCTTGATAAGGTTAATTGCCCATTTCTATGGTTGTTGGCAAATTTGAGCTTGTTGTTCCCGATTTTGTTGGCCTTTTTTATTTATTTTTGTTTGCTGTCTGGCAGCCATATATCGAATTCTGATTCACCCCCCATCCACCCACCTGCACTGATACATTACTCGAATATTTTGCACAGCAGGCGACAGAATAAAAAAAACATGGGACATGTGATACAGGTCAGCAGCCCAGCAGCTCGGCAGCCCAGCAGCTCGGCAGCCCAGCAGCCCAGCAGCGGGAGATACAAAATATAATAAAATATGAAATATTTGTTGTCAGGAGCAGCAACAGCAGCAGCAGGAGATATTCCTGCCAATGTGTATTCTCATTATGCTGGAGCTTATGGCTAAAATGCTTCCACATATGTATATATCCATATATATATATATATATATATGTATATAAGCATCTAACGGACTAGGCCAATGAATACACTTAGTTTAAGCACAAAAGTAGCTTTTACGCTAACAAAAGGCAATTTTTGTTGCTTGGGAATTGGTAAAGCCATTTTTCCATTAATGTTTTATGATAATTCTTTGGCAATAAATTTAATTTAAGTTGGTAAACAAAGTTATTACCATGGCGCAGAGGTATGCTTAGCTTTATTAATCTTTATCGAACCGGAAACGGAACCAAAAACGGCATATAAAAAAGCTTGAAAAAATACAGAAATCTCTATCGGATTCCAATTCTTATTTTTACTTGATTATAAATCAAATTTGAGTTGCTAATCTAATTTATCAAACTTATTACAATGCTGACTGACTTAACTCGTCCTATTTATTATACTTAGCTCCAATTTTTGTTTGTTATTTGTAAAAACTTGTCCATTCCGCATTTAGTTGTGAAAAGACTGCAATTAGCACTTGACACCCTCAATAAGCTTCTAATTTTTACTCTCTGCTTGTTTTTATGTGACTTCTTGGACATACAATGCGCAGTTTGTGTGCCCTTATTGGATTGCTGTATACAAAAAACTTTCAACTATTTGGGAACCTCAACACCTAAGGGAAAAACTTTTAACAGGGAAACTATTTCGAGCTGTTGTTATGCGAGTGTGCTTGTGTGTGTTTGTGTGTGTGACTTTGTGGTTGGGTGTGTTTTTGTCAGTGGTGCAGCTGACCGCAAAAGCCACAACAAACAAATGTAATAAAAATAAATATAAAAATAATTATGAGTAGAAAAGTTGGCAGCAACAGAAACATGAATTCTCTTTTACTTATTTTAGCAGCTGTTTATGATCTTAACTCAAATTGGAAAACAGCTAAAACAGCTTGTAGCCAGAACAAAAACAACGACAATCATTTCGCGGCGACACTTGAAAGTGGTTTTAATGAAATGTCCACTTTGAAGTTGGCCATTTGAAGCAGCCCTTTGCCAGGTTGAAAGCGGGTCGAGCAATAAAACACACAAGTTTCCATCGGAAACGGAAGTAAAACAAAAATGATGATAAGAACACCATAAAAAAAAAAAGGAAAAGAAGAAGAAGAAGAGCAAACAGGGAGTAGGATTGAAGAGCGGCTGCTTATCGGGGAGTGTTGCTGGACACTCATTAAAATGGAACTCGTTCAAATTGTGCAGTCCAAAGCAAAAGCCAAAAAGAAAAATGGTAAAATAAAGGAAAATATGTCGCTGATGTTAAGTGCTTCATTTAATTAAGAAAAAGTCGACATGAAAGCGTGGCAGGCGCCATTGGGTTAAGCCCCACCCCTCAAACCCCGCCGGCAACCCATCCATGGAATTAAAATAATTTTCTGCCCTTGCAACCTCTTCTCAAGTAGCTTTGTTTCTTTTGCTGCCTAATTGTTTTTGTGTGTGAAGAGACAACACGTGGCGTACACGTATTTTGGGATTTTCACATATTAAGCAGACGCCAGGTGCGCCAGCTGTTTGGTTAATTTGATTCGCGATACGCATCTGTTGCGACTTTCGATATATTTTTGGGCATTTCCCTCAACTAAAAGGTGACATATTGAAGTACGCAGTTTTATTAATTGCTGGGCACAACATCCCCCACCACCCCTGCTGTATGCCACACATTGCAAAGCCGACGGCTTTGGTATCTGCGCGCAACAATCTGTGGCAAGAACAGCTGTAAAAATTCACAGACGCACATAAAAGTTGACAACAGCAAATCGCATTTGACACATGTGCCTAGTTTGGCATTGGTATATATATATATGTATAGGTACATATAGTAGTATGTTATACATATATGTTTGCATATATATATTTTATCTGTTATCTGGGCAAGTCGTATAAGCAATTGATATTTGCTTTTCATCGCTTGCACAAATATGCCGTCGAGATTTTTATTTTGGCCAATTTTATGTTTGTTGATCCACATGAATGGGAAACGGAATGTGCGAAAATAATATTGACAGACAAAACATTAAAAACTTTATTTGCTTAACTATGCAAATGAAGTCATAGAAAATAAGCAATCAAAATTGATTTAAGTTGTAGTTCATTCAGGTGAGAAACGCAGTTATGTTTCTAATTTAAATTCTGATTCAATTAAAACAAGTTTTTTTTCAAATGACTATTGAAAATTGCAATTGATTAAATTAGAAACCAGACACTAAACATAAATAATAATTAGTTTATAAACATGGTTTGGCTTAATTCATTTCTAAATTTCTAAACGAAAATAAATTCAAATGAATAACATATCAAAATTAAATTAATTCCGTAAAAATTAAATCACGAGCCAAATTGTATATTACGGAAATAATGAGAATGAATATCAAACAATTTGCCAAATAAATTATTTGTTAATTAAAGTGGCTAATAAATAAAAGTAAATAGTCACAACTATAAATAATGTGCCAGGAATTATCATACTAATATTTATCATAAAATATAATAATTGAAAACAAAATTGAAAAAATAATTGACAATTTATTTTGTATGCCAAACAAAACCCTAATTATTGGAATTCCTGATAAATGCCACCAGCATAAGTGCTTTGTAAATTATGAAAACCATGCAACATCAAAGCATGTTCAATAATTAATGAAAAAAAGGGAGAGAAAAGCGTTTGTCATAAATGTGTTTATTAGGGCAGTAAAATACATAATAAATTTGACAGCTAGTTGGGGAAATTAATTATGTGGCCAAGGACTCGCAGGAACTCACCTGTCAATGTCGAAGCCAACAGCTGCATTTATTTTACACTTGGAATTAATAAAGTTTTTTTTTTTTTTGTTATTCAAGTGTCGAAGGATTTTCCCTTGTTATAATATTTATTCAAGCATAATCATTTTCCTTTTTCTCTTTTTGTGCACTTTTTCGACCTCGACTCGACTCTACTTTATTTTTTTTATACTTTTTTTTGTTGGCAGCTAGAGCAGCAGGGAATACACATTTAAAGGCATATTTAATGTGGCATGGCGAAGCGATCTTAAAACCAATAGTTAAGTTGCACCCTGGTGGCGCCTTGAGCGTCCTCCGTGCAACAGTTGCCAAATGGCTTTTGCGTTTTATGGCGAGGAGAGTAAAAAAAAAAAAAAAATAAAACAGAATTTAAATTGCAGACCGCGCAACAGTTTGCATTTATGTGTTGAAGCATCGACCAGTTGGCCTATTGGCCACTTGGTCAGCTTCGCTCTTGGCCATTTGGCTGCACATGCAATTTGCTTTTAATTGTTTTTCCGTCGCTGCTGCTGCCATTGAATTTATTTCAATTTCGACTTTAGTTTCACATTTTCCTTTTTGTTTCACACAACGCGAACTTTTCGTATTCACTATTCATTCTTCTTCAGTCGCTTATTGAGAAACTTGAGCAGAGTTCCGTTATTTATTTGCCGTTGCTGCTGCTTACACTGTTATTGGAGCTGTTGATTCATCTGCTAGAGGTCTTCTTCTTCGTTCTTGCTGAAGTGCAACCTTCTGCGACGCCTGCCAACTGCGAACTGAATTGCTCCAGTTTCGTATTTCACCTTATAAAGTGTGCCTCGCGCTGTTGCTGTTGCTGCTCCCGTGTTATCCTTACAGGCGAGTCCCGACTGGTTAATGGCTGTCTGCTTCCAGCTTGTGCTGTTGCTTTGATAAGAACCTGCCTTGGTGTGTGTTTGTGCGTGCGTCTGTGTGTGTCTGGCGAGAGCGCAACTGAGAGAGCGTGAGTTTGACTCGGAGAGAGTGTAGCTATTGGAAAGTCAGAGCGCAAATTTGGTTGTTGTTGATTTGATTCTCTTTGCCAAGCTTTACCGTTAAGTTCAGTTTAACGGTTAGAAATGTTAGATTTGAATAGCGAAATTCCTAAGACAATTGTCAGACGCTTTGATAATAATTCTCATTATAATTGATGTGCATAATTTGAACTTTTATAAGTACTTTTTGCATAGTTTTATTTATTTTATATGATTATACACATTATTTAAATTTCACTCTCCAAAATGTTGTTGTATGTTAGCACTCCTTCCACTATTTAAGTTTATTTTTGCTTCTTTAATGTGCAACTTCACATATCATTTTTGTTTTGATGTAAGGCAACACTGTTACATTAATTCCACTACCACTTTCTCTGTCACACTCGCACACACAGTTTGGGTGTGAGCTTTCATGAATGAACACCCTCCTGTTGCATTTGTTTTTATTGTAGCCTGTGCGCCATTTGGGCAACACGTCCCACCCCTCCGCTCACCACCAGCTCGCCTCTGACCATGAAGTTCAAGATGAAGGTTAACAAAAAACACCAACAAGCACAGTAATAAAACTGTAACAGAACTTTAAGAGAGCCCGTGAAAGCTTTCGCTCTCCTGTGTTACTTACGAGCGCTCTCTCGCGCTCGCTCTCTCTCTATCGCACGCTCGCTCTACCTCTCTCCGTCAGTTTTGCTTGTTTTCTGCGCTATCGCGCGTTCCCCGCTTTACACACAAAAAATTATACTACAGATTTTGGGATGAATTGGTGGGGGAGGGGGGGTGGAGTGGGAAACAATGGCGCTTAGCTGGCACACATGCTGCTTTCGCGCTGCTCGCTGGCTGCAGCATTGTGTGACGCACCTTCCCAGCTCAACCCACGCTTGATTTCGCTGCCACGCATATAGCTGACCGACCGACCGTATTTTCTTCTATCTGCGCCCGCCTTCTGACCCAATTTCGAGCCTTCACGTATACGGCGCTCAGCATCTGTAAGCAGCAACAGCTGCTCTAAGAGCAGCAGCAACAACAGACTGAGAAACATGCCTGGCATTAAAGGCATTTGATGTGCCCACAGATTTTACAGTCATTCCTTGAGCTTGATTGGCTTCGTACTCTTTGTGCGCTATCCACATTTTCAGCATGAATTGTTGGGCATATAACGGGACATATACAGTGGAAACAGATATCCAATAACATAAGGAATTTAGTTAACAGGCCAATTGTGATGTAGAACTGTCTAAAATTAGTCAGATAACACAGCATAAGATATCGATTTCGATCGATAACGATAATGAGGTGGATATATTTGAGGTGGATACATTTGAGGTGGATAATTACTCATAAATATACAAATAAAAATTGTAGTTTTAATTGCTGTCAAAATACTGCTTGCTTTGGCAGTAATCACTGTAGCAGTCGTAGGTGATTGGGTTGTTGCGTGGAGTTGGCCATCACACACGCACACACGCACATATTTGCATAGTGCAGGAGGGCGTGCTATGTGGCATATGCTTGATGCTCTCGCTGGCTGCCAATTACTTGTCAACATGTCGCGCTCCAGCAGCCAACCAACTAACAGTGATTGATTGTGTGTACGTGTAACATTCTCCTCTGTGTGTGTGCGTGTGTGTGTGTGTGTGTATAGGTGTGTTTTGCTTTGTAGGTTGTCATAGAAAAACTGAAAGCAGCTAAAAGTGCAGTCTGCCTGCCAAGCAACTAAAACAAAAACAAACCAGCAACAAACTGTGTTCCTTGTTTGTTTGTTTTTGATTTAGCTGTGACATTTGAGCAGACAACACTGCTTGAAATTGAGTCCGTTCGGGAAGGCGACAAGTGCTGCAAATAACTAAACAGTATTAAAACTAAGTAACTAGCACAAAAATAATCAAAGTTTTTTTTTTGGCACAGGCAACCTTTTCTTAATTTGAGTTGGCCCAAGTCAACCGTATGAACTTTAGAACTTTGATTGGCTGTCACACACACAAACACACTCAACCACTCACACACAAGTAAGTCTATATTTAGCTGAGTAGTTTGCTCGTCCTTAGCCTGAGCTGATGGCTCTTTGGCTCTTTGGCATTTCAGCGTCTCATTAAAAGCATAATCCAACCAACAGTAACTTAATTTGTGCTCCACTCCAAGGATACCAGGATATTTCAGCAAATTTACTTCAGGCTGGCTTTAAGTGCATTCGTTTCCATTTCACTGCAGGCTGCAGCGAGTCCTTTTTAAGCTGATAAGCCAGCGTTCCAGGTGTATCTGCTCCTTCTGCCAGCTTAGACAAATGCAAATAAAATAGCTGCAGAAACACAATGTCAGCTATTTAAAAGCCAATGGCAAATAGCACAGAGCAACTACAAATTACACTCAGAGAAAAGTGGTTATTAGAATAAAATTAACGCAACTTTTTAGTCATATTTTAAAAAAAAAAATTGTTAACAAACGAAAATTTCAAGTTTAATTTTACTTGCTAGAAAAAAATAAATCTTTGTCGCGTATAGCGATTTTCTAAATTTCAGCTGATGTATTTTCTCTAAGTGTATGGCTACAAATCACTGTTTCTAATTATACTTTCATTTTGGCCCTTCATTTTTTTCCGGTTTTACGCAATCTAATCAGTTCTGGGCGGGGGACTGGTTTCCAACTAAAAACCAAAATAAAATGGCAATGTTCCCTGAACACGCAACGAAAAAAAGAGAAAAGTAAAAAACAAAATTCTAAATAAAAAAACAAACAAAAACAACAACAACAAAAAAAACCATGTGGTGCTGGTGAATTTGTTGGTGTTTGTGGCTATGGCCATTATCACAAACACAGCACAGCACACACATAAATAAATCAGGTCAAAGTTTAAACGGCTTTTCACTGCTCAGCGATGCGCACTCGAGAACTGAGCTAAAAGCCAAAAAGCAGCCAAAGCTTACGATTTGCTAGCAGACTTAACTAAACTGACAGCAGCTTGAGTTTTTGACAGATTAAGCTCTGAAGAACAGATTATCTTTATTAATTATATATTTATCCAGACCTAATAAGGTTTCTTCTTCTGCGCCTCTTTTACAAATATTTTTTAATATTTCAAATTGTCATAGCTGGAAATTTTCAGCAGCCATTACTTTGACCTATAGATTAATATTCCACTCAAAGTTGAAAACACAATTCTAGCTGGAAATTCTTATAAAAAAAGGCGTGGTTCGAGCGAAGAATCAAAACTTTGTCAGAAGTTATACGTTTCTCAAAAACCCTGGCTTGTTGAACATGGTTCAAGCTCCAGATCAACGATGCAAACATAATTATAGCTCGAGAAATATACAAGGAATGGTTATGAAAGTAATTTAAAGTTAAAAAATGTTTCAATTTTCCAGCTTCCAGCTTCCAGCTTGCTACATTAAGGGTTGGACTTGAAGACACTTCGTTTCGCTCACGCAACCATCTCTAATTGGACGAAATGAAAAAAAGTGTAGCATAGTTTAGTGCGCTGGCTTTTAATGTGTTGCGACAATTTTAGCTGCGTGGCGATAAAGCGACTTGATAGCAGACATGGACCACGCCCCTCAATTTGAGAGGGAGGGTGTAAACAAGTTGTTGTTGTTTATTTGTCTACTGTTACTTTCGGTGCGGCTGCTTTCAAGGGTGCGACCGCATTTGCACTCAGGTGCCGAGCCGAACTGAGCTGAGGTCGGTCACGAAGACGTCGCCTTGAATTACTTTTGCTGTCCCTCTGTCCTTGGTTTAATTAAAGTTTAGTTTCACTTGAAATTTTCGTTGCTCCATATTATTGCTTTATTTACTGAAGCGTAGCCAGAACACGCCCATCCCCTTTGCAATTGAGTAATTTATACTTCGATGGACTGCAGCAAATATTGTGTGTGCCACGTGGCATATGCGTGTTATTTTCATTTATGCTCAGCCTGATTGTGCAACGCCTGCAATTTTCTATATTCTATTCATTAATTTACAAACGAAAATCAAAGAATCTTTTGTAATCACATTTTTCTTCTTTTTTCTTCATTCGGTTTTCATTTGGTAATTTTGTCTGGCAAGTTTCGGCACGTAAATCAATTAAGCAACGGTTCAAGCCAACTTATTGAATGACATAAAAAAGTCTCGCTAAGGTTTGTAGACAGAAAAATGAAAAACAATTGAGTTGAGATTGCTCGAAAGGTTAGATACTCTGTAAACAGGTAGAAGGAAAACTCACTAAAGAAAAGCAAATAAAACAGCGAAAGAAAGTAAGAAAAATAATGAAAGAAGAGAGAAAATGAAAAAAGGGCGAGAAAATTATCAAGAGCAAGAGAAAATGAGCAGCCAGAACTTCTCTATAGCCATTATAAACTTGAACAGCTCTTTCGAAAGCATTCAAAAAGCAGAACATAAAGAATGGGTTGTTTCAGGTGTTAAGACTTGAAGCAGACAAATAATGAGTCGCGGTAAGAATATATATTACAAAAAGGCGACTTTTAAACTTAAATTAAGTATATATATATATATACATATATACATATATATATGTATATATCGCCACACCCACAAGCAGTCCAATTTGGCATTGGCCACAAGGTCGCTGCTAATCAAATTGTGTGTCTATGTTTGGCCTTTATCTAGTTGAGAGACAGCTCCCAGTTTTCCATTTTCCATTTTCCAATTTGTGCGGGTTTGCGTGTGTTCACACACACACACGAAATGATGATCGATGCGCTTGGCCAATGGCAGGCTGAAATTATGGTCACTGATAGCGAAACACGCGAATCATTTTTTAGCCTCTATTTTTTTGTTTGGCTTTTGTCAACCATTTTATGCCATTTGCATGGAAATTGGCAATTTTCATTAAATTTATTCACTAATTGCATTCGCACTAAACTAATGAAAGGCGCTCAAATGCCAAATAAAATGGCAAATTTATCACGCTGCAAACGCGGCGCAAGATTAATGAAAACAATATTCGAAACTAAATCAATGTCAGACAAACAAAATGTTCTTCAAAACGCGTCAAAATGTTATTGAATTTCTTAACTGAACTATTGCCGGTTGGCTCTTTAACTGGTTAATTGCGACTGTTGAAAAACTTTGCAATTAACGCCAGCCAAAAGTTAAGTGCCAAATTGCCAAAGTGCTTATGTTGGCAAAAACAAAAACAAATTTTGCGTAATTAATGCTTGTAGCAATCAGCACACATTATATATACATATATATATATATATGTATACACTCAGCAAAAAATAGATGACAGCACTTGAGTACCTGGGATTATAACTAAGTATCTTTAATCTGTGCAATAAGTTGCTTCATTTACGTAAAGTCGGCTCATTTTAGCAGAGTGAAATCACTTTGAAATAAAAAGAAAATTACACTTGAACAAAAAAAGTATGCCATTTATTTTTTTATCAGTAAACACTTCATTTTAAAAAGAGAAAGTTTTTTCCTTAAGTACTTTAAGTGAAAACTATTTGAAATGCGTACAGTTGAAGCAAACAGTTTAAACTTTTGAAATACTTTTTGCTTATAGAAAATGTACTTGATTTAAGTACAAAATAAACTAGTTTTTTGCTAGGTGTACTTATATACACACTGCACATTAAAAGCACTTAACTTAACTGGTTTTTACGTTATTAAATTGGTCAAAGTTATGGGCAGCTAATTAGTTCGCAACAGAGGACTTGTTGGACTGGTTGAATGTACACTTTTGTTGAGAGCCTTGAACAACTGTTGCTTGCTCAAAGGATATCCTGTGTATTCTGTTTGCCACACAATGCAGCACACACACACACACACACACACACACACCGACATAATTGTGTGTGCCTTGCATAATCGCAAGCGCAAACACGGAAACAACTTGTTGCAACAACGACAACAACTAACATATGTCTGTGTGTGTGTGTGTGTGTGTGTTTTGTTGTGTGTATGTGTGTATAAGGACAGGTGTTGCGAGCGACGCTCAACAAACGTTATAAATAATTTATATTGTTTGCAAAGCAAGGTGTAAAAAATTCATTCCTCTGCGGACCTGTGTGCATTACGAGCTGGCGACTGTTGCTCGAAAGCAAGCCAAAAATATATTTGAAATGTACATGGCTTAAAGCAAACAATTTCAATTTAAACTAAGGTCAAAGCTCTTCAACTTAAACTCAAACCTTAAATGTCACGAAAAGTGTGGCCTTTCAGACATTTTCATTTAAAATCAAAATTGAGATAACTTCATCTTATTTTATCCTATCTTATCTTAACTTATCCTATCTTATCTTATATTTTCTTATATTTACTAGAGTTCTTAGTTTACAGTTGCGATTCAGCAGCGTTGATCAGCCAAATAAATTTTTCTGTTCCATTTCGACCTTCTCGCAATTTCTTCCCACTTTCCCTTAATCGCTGTAATACTAATTATTCCTTGCATGAACCGTTTCGAGTACTCTGTAATGATTATAACAAATTATATCATATAATGAATTCAGATTCCTCCATTTCTATAATTAAAAACTCTATTTTAAATGCCCTATCTCGGGAATAACTTTTTCGAATGAACAGGTGGTGGACTCATTCTTACAAATTATGTTTGGTCTAATTGGGTTTTTTCTGGGTTTTCCCCAATTCTTGCAACAAATGTTGGACCAATTTGCTTTTAAATACCCCCAGAAATCATTTCAATCATTTTAATCATTCATATTTTGAAATTTATTTATAATTTTAATATTATTTAAAAATAAATTAAATTAAATTTTGTTGACAATAAATAAACAAAATAAAATAAAATAAAACTCTCACATTAAGCCTCTATCTAGAAAGCAGCCTAGGCTAGCCACCCTACAAATTCTTAGGCCCAGCCCCGAATTAAAATTTACGAATGTGGCGGCTGGCGGAGCCACTGCAGCGTGGCTATCCAGACGCGGTCGCTTTGCAGTCGGCAACTTTTTTACTGACATCCGGCGCTTGAGGTTCTTTATCACTACGGGCTCTGTGCCACCGAGTTGTTCCTCATTGAGCGTTAGATTGGTCAGGCGTCGAACTCGCTTGCCTTCGATAATATTGCTAGTTGAGATTCTACCAAAATCCTTGTTATCATCCACAATATTGAGCGGTTTTCGCACTTGCCGATCTGCTTTTTTAGACTTTTGCTCATCTATTGGTTTCTTTTCCTGAGGTGGTGGCAGATTCTCCACATTATCCATTTTCTGGGCTTTCTGCAACTTCTTTCGCAGTTTTTCTTCCTGGCGATTTTTGTATGCTTTTCGCTCAGCAGCCATATCTTTGTCGTTGGCCTGGCGATGCTCGCGGTAGGTGTCATGTTGTTGCTGCATATGTTGCTGCTGCTGATATTGCTGCTGCTGATATTGCTGCTGCTGTTGCTGCAACTTTTGAGGCAACTTTGACAATGTTGGAATTTCATATGTGTATTTCCTGCAACGCGGATCGTTGTAGTTGGCTGCTGGGATGGGTATGCGCTCATAAATCGTGTGACGGCGTTGTGGCACAATCGGCTGATGTATAGAAGAAGGCACCTTAGTTCGCCCGCATTGTGGCACCATCGGCTGTTGTATAGAAGAAGGCACCTTAGTTAGCCCGCGTTGTGGCACCATCGGCTGTTGTACAGAAGAAGGCACCTTAGTTAGCCCGCGTTGTGGCACCATCGGCTGATGTATAGAAGAAGGCACCTTAGTTAGCCCGCGTTGTGGCACCATCGGCTGATGTACAGAAGAAGGCACCTTAGTTCGCCCGCATTGTGGCACCATCGGCTGATGTATAGAAGAAGGCACCTTAGTTAGCCCGCGTTGTGGCACCATCGGCTGATGTATAGAAGAAGGCACCTTAGTTCGCCCGCATTGTGGCACCATCGGCTGATGTATAGAAGAAGGCACCTTAGTTAGCCCGCGTTGTGGCACCATCGGCTGATGTATAGAAGAAGGCACCTTAGTTCGCCCGCATTGTGGCACCATCGGCTGATCTATAGAAGAAGGCACCTTAGTTAGCCCGCGTTGTGGCACCATCGGCTGATGTACAGAAGAAGGCACCTTAGTTAGCCCGCGTTGTGGCACCATCGGCTGATCTATAGAAGAAGGCACCTTAGTTCGCCCGCATTGTGGCACCATCGGCTGATGTATAGAAGAAGGCACCTTAGTTCGCCCGCATTGTGGCACCATCGGCTGATGTATAGAAGAAGGCACCTTAGTTCGCCCGCATTGTGGCACCATCGGCTGAGGTATAGAAGAAGGCACCTTAGTTCGCCCGCATTGTGGCACCATCGGCTGATCTATAGAAGAAGGCACCTTAGTTAGCCCGCGTTGTGGCACCATCGGCTGATGTATAGAAGAAGGCACCTTAGTTAGCCCGCGTTGTGGCACCATCGGCTGATGTATAGAAGAAGGCACCTTAGTTCGCCCGCGTTGTGGCACCATCGGCTGATGTATAGAAGAAGGCACCTTAGTTCGCCCGCATTGTGGCACCATCGGCTGATGTATAGAAGAAGGCACCTTAGTTAGCCCGCGTTGTGGCACCATCGGCTGATGTATAGAAGAAGGCACCTTAGTTAGCCCGCGTTGTGGCACCATCGGCTGATCTATAGAAGAAGGCACCTTAGTTAGCCCGCGTTGTGGCACCATCGGCTGATGTACAGAAGAAGGCACCTTAGTTAGCCCGCGTTGTGGCACCATCGGCTGATGTATAGAAGAAGGCACCTTAGTTCGCCCGCGTTGTGGCACAATCGGCTGATGTATAGAAGAAGGCACCTTAGTTCGCCCACGTTGTGGAACCATCGGCTGATGTGTAGACTTAGGCATCTTAGTTCGTCCGGAGGTAGATTGAAAATCAAATGTATCTGCGGTCTCGGCCTCGAAACCCAGCAGCTGGAATTAAATTATAATTATTTAAAACAAAATAAATTCGTTTTGCTTATTGACTTCTAACGTACGTCTCCGATTAGCATAAAATGATCCGCCACAGCAATATCTGCAGACACAGTACTCAAAGCTGGATTATGTCGTCTGCTGTGTGTTGTTACTATTGGGAATTGTGTTGGAGATGGATTGAAACTGCGGTCTCCCTCGATTATAGATTGCAGATCAGTTGGATACGTAGTGTCGTCAATAATCTCGACATCCAGCAACTGGAACTTGCTTATTGACTTTTTAACAAACGGTTCTGAGTGCGGTTAATTTCAAATCCTCGTCTCTGATGACCTGCTCTTCCGGATTAGTTGGATAATGCGTTTCTAGTTAACAGGTAGTCAAACTGAAATCGAAAAATTAATAACATATATTGTTGGTTTTAGCGGCACGTGTTTGGAAGAACGATTGTTCAACGTATACTTATATATAGTGGTGGTAGTTGGGCTATCGAGCGCAATATCGATACCACTGTTATTAACATTAGCAATCGGAACATACAGTGGTTCACAGCTTAATTCGACCGTTGCCAAGTAAACATTGTAATTGCCTGCCATTATACATTATTTTTACAAAAATGAATATATGACTCCAATAAACTGGGATTTTCCCACTTGCTATGTAAAAAAGTACCCAAAACAATGTATAATTAGTTGACGCCGGTCGAATTAAGCTGTGAGCCACTGTACATTTTAAAGCTGTTTAAGATACCGCTTGCAAAATTACCAAATCAATACCAAAAGGGAAACAAACAAATGGTGTAGCGGGTGTGTGTCGATGTGTGTGTGACACTGACAATTGAAATGCGGTTCCACACTGCGAGTGCCCCGCTGACATTTCCACTAAGCACACACAATCAGACATAGGCACGGCCCAATACCCAAACACTAAAAAAAAAAAACATACATTAAGCAAAAGTGTTGCCAAATATAACTGTAATCATATGTAGCAGGGTTGCCATGCTGAAATTAATTCAATTTAATTAGTGACTTGGCAGAGAATCTTAAATTGGTAAGATTTACACAGCAATAGGTACATTTTAAGCTATAAGCATCACGCAGCAACAAAATTATTACGTTTTCATTGTTTTTGCTATACCACAATTTAAAATGAACAGCGCATTTCTCTCAATGCACAGCCGGGGGCCTCCATGTTGTTAAAGGCCTGAAGCAAATCAAACTCAAGGACAGCGACTGCCCCAATTTCAAACAATGTAACAAGGGACGCCCAACAATAACAGCAACAACAACAACAACACACATTACAAAGAACAACAACAACAAAAGGTACTCCAAAGCGAAGCGCTTTCAATTCGAAAATTTTCAAAACAGCTGGCAACTCTTATTGTTGTTGCTGCTGCTGTTGTTGTTGTTGCCATGATGTCCAGCGTGGCAGCGATAAGGCTTTTGCCTTTTGTTTTAGCAGGCCGGCATCATTGATATTGATGCTGGCCGCTGCATGCTGAGCACTTTTAATGGACAGCCATTAGAAGCCATCCAAACTTTAGTGCCAACATTAAAAGCAAATAAACACAGCGAAACGGAGTAGTTGACGTGATGTGCATGTCAAACTATAAGTGCATTAATATGTATGTCATGTAAGCGGATTTAAAATTAAGCTAATTAGCTTAAAACTATAAAAGCATAAAGTTAATAACATGAAATAAAGTTGAACAACGGTTTAAAAGTCACACTGCACATGTGTAGAGATAGCTTTTACGCATGTGTGGAGACTCCAATGGCGAATTGCACACACAATTTTTGGAGATTCCTTAAATAAGTAATTAAATTTTTACTTTTGCTGTTTATTTCACTTGCGTTGCAAGATGCTCACAGAACGATAATAAATACCGCAATTAACAAGAAAACAGCAACAAATTTCTTGTGCAGCAAAAGTGAATAACATGAAATAAAGTTGAACCACGGTTTAAAAGTCACACTGCACATGTGTAGAGATAGCTTTTGCGCATGTGTGGAGGCTCCAATGGCGAATTGCAAACACAATTTTTGGAGATGCCTTAAATTAGTAATTACATTTTTACTTTTGCTGTTTATTTCTCTTGCGTTGCAACATGCTCACAGAACAAGAATAAATACCGCAATTAATAAGAAAACAACAACAAATTTCTTGTGCAGCAAAAGTTTTCGTGTCCTCTTTTTATCGCAACTTTGTTGTTTTAATATATTTGTAACATAATAGCACAATAATCACAAATTCACAATAGCAATAATTTTATTTTGCAATTTTACACACATTTGTGAGTAATTGCGAAGTCTCGATTCCGCTAAAATGTACCTTCTTCGCGCGCTACCAGAAATAACTGTAATAATAGCATGGTTGCATTTACGTAATAAAGTATTGCTGATCAGTACCAGTTATCTTAACAATACTTATTCACTGAGCCAGTCACGGTTTAAGTAAAAGTAACTAGCTTAAGCTGATCGTCAATCTGCTCTTGTGTTTGCAATCAATTTCTATTTATTATTATTATGCATGATATAAACTTCGGATATATATTCAATGTGCATTTACATTAAAGGTAAGCGTCTTCAAAGATCTATAGATCTACAATCTCTGCCAGCAAGTGAACACACGTTAAATAACACGTAAAAGTATTCGATATGTGATGCGGTCACAGT
Organism: Drosophila paracracens; assembly: GCA_035044025.1. Classification (NCBI taxonomy): domain Eukaryota; kingdom Metazoa; phylum Arthropoda; class Insecta; order Diptera; family Drosophilidae; genus Drosophila; species Drosophila paracracens. The sequence goes on from JAWNMN010000394.1 coordinate 2,111,785, forward strand.
TTGTTGTGCCATTGCGCATCTCTAATACAAATTGCCATATAAATGGAAATCATTTGTTTATTTATAAAATGCAACGATTTCTGCGCATATTTGGTGAACAAAAATGCAAAATAATTGGCATGATACACGTGGATGCGCTGCCAGGTGAGCACGCAGCAAAATCAAAAATTAAATAAACATTTAAATATGAAATATGCATAAAAACAAGGCACGCCAAAATATGCCGGCAACTGGCAGCAGATAATTGAGAAGGCCAAATACGAAGCGAATTTGTACAAGCGACACAAATTGGTATGATCCAAAAAGCCATAAATTTACTTATTAATACTATAAGAATCACTACAAATTCACAGGACGCCGTGCTGATTGAGAATATGCATGACATACCCTATGTGCAGGATCGCCTTCTGGGCTCAGAGATCATCGCCTGCATGACGATCTTGTCGCAGACTGTGCGTCGCATCCTGCCCAAGGAGACACCCTGCGGCGTCCAGGTGCTTGCCTGCGGCAATCGTCAGGCACTGGCCATAGCCAAGGCCAGTCAGCTGCAATTCATACGCGCCGAGGGCTTCGTCTATGGCCATGTGGCCGATGAAGGATATACGGATGCCTGTGCCGGGGACTTGCTACGCTATCGCAGGCAAATCGATGCCGATGATGTGCTGATCTTTACTGATCTGAAGAAGAAGCACAGCTCGCATGCAATAACAGCAGATGTTAGCCTGCTGGAAACGGCGCATGCAGCGGAATTCTTTCTAACCGATGGCATCATCATCACAGGCACCGCCACAGGACACGCAACCAGTGCACAGGATGTGCAGCAGCTGGCGGGCAAACTGAAGGTGCCCCTAATCATTGGCTCTGGTGTTACCAAGGACAACATAAGCGATTACTTTGATGCTGCCCAGGCGGTAATCATTGGCTCACACTTCAAGGTGGACGGCAACTGGGCAAAGGACATCAGTGAGGATGCCGTGGAGCAGTTTACTCGCGAGATCTGCGAGCTGCGTCGAAGATTGACAGGATAAAATCCTCTTTCACTTTTGTAGTAAATGCTTTTTATTGTTAATATGAATCAATTGAAATGTGTATAATGATGAAATGTGCTTTAAATCTAGATGCTAGCAGAGATTGGACCAGAAATTCAAGCTGTGGCTGGAGACAATTCCACAAGCGAATCTGTGACCAATCCCTGAAGAGATTCTCAAACAATTTGTTGATCTAATTATAGAAAAAATGTCACAAAAAAAAAACTATGAATCGAGGAGCAAATTTCTAGAAAAGATTGGCAAAAAACTCGTAGATGCGTTCGCGCAGCGTTGTGGTCTTGCTGCTGCTGCTCTCACTGCTCTCGCTTGGGAATACAAATGGCTTCGGCTCGTGCCTGTCCAGCGTTGAATCGAATTTGACGCGCTTCTTCTGCGGCGGTGAGAACAATGCATCCTCCTGGCTGCTGGCACTCTTCAGAGTTTGGGCTGGTGTCGTCCAGCCGCCGCCGCCGCCGCTCTTCTGACTGCCGCCACTGGAGCGCAGTGGAAAGAGCACGTCCTGAAAGTTACCATTGCCAAGCTCTGTTTCGAAGACATCCTCGCGCTTGATCGCCGTTGGAATTGTATTGTCCACATTGTGAGCACGAAAATACGACTTGGAATCGGAGTAGCGGCTGGCAAAGCCATAACTGGGATCAGCATCACTGGGCGTATTGGTGGTGGTGGCTTTGGTGCGCTTGAGTATGCTGCGCACCTGGACGGCTTTGTCGCCAGTGGCGATCTTCTTGTACAGCTTCGAAATGCGATTCTCCTTGCTGACCGCAAGCTGATCGGCTGGGACCAGCGGGCGTCGCAGCTGCACGGCGGGTGGCGGCGGTGCAGGACGCTTGATGATGGTGGCTGTCGAATTGGATGAGGACGTCGTCGTCGTCGAAGGCTTGACGCGATTGGATGCACTGGGCATCTTGCGCTTGCGTGGAAAGCAAGCATTGGCGGCTTCATCCGCTTCCTCCTCGGAGTCCGTGGTGCGATTCTTGTTGCGAAAGACAGTTTCATATTCCTGCAAATCAAAGCCAAGGATTAAGTCATGCTCATTTTCTCTCCAAGATTAGGGCTACTCACGCATTTGCGCTTGTTGGGACTCAGTACATAATCGGCGCCGAATTTCTTCATGTCCTTTTTGCGGATGGGCGTCCGTTTGCTGGAGTCCTTGCGCAACGTTTTGCGGCACTGCACATGCAGATCGATGGCGTCGCGTATGAAGCTCACCCAGGTGCGTGCCAACTGTATATCATCGCTGCCAAAGAGGATGCCATCGCTCTGACAGGATAACTTAAAGTTGCCCGGCAACATATCAAAGACTTTGCACTTCTTCAGCGGGAAAATGCAGCAGCATTCGAGAGAGTTCTCCACCTGAGTGTTGGGGGCACGCTCCTTGATCACCTTGCAGTACATAAAGATGTCGGACATGAGCACGCAATAGCGCCTAATCTGCTGCCCCTTGTGCGTAATCTTGTAGAGCATGCCCTCCTTGATCACCCGCCTCGATGGTTTCACAATGTTGGGTGTGCGATTCACCAGTGAATTCTGCAGATGTATCAAATATTGTGTGATCTCCTGATCCTCCACACATGAATTGATGTGCGAGGCAGTCGCCTCGATCTCCTTGACGGATTCTGCAACGGGCCAATGATTATTGAGTCTATAATAAAAAGGGAAAGATATTTTCGAGCCTCACCCTTCAGCAGCTTATAGTCAGCATCAGCTGGACTGGTGTAGAGCAGAACCTGCTCGAGCAGCAGCTTGTAGCGCGGCACACGCTGGATGGGCACAATCATCAACGAATTCAGCTTCCGTTGCACTTCCGGACGACTTTCTGTCTCCTCCAGAAATTTGCGAAAAACCGGATTTTTGCTCATCAAATCTTGCAGTATAAACAAAGCGCCGCGATAGTCAAAGGCATACACCGAGTACAGCTTGAAGAACGGGGCCATCTTCAAGAAGGCGTGTGCCACATTCTCCATGTTTGCCTCCAGTTCGCGCAGGAATTCGCCATTTAGATTGTGAATCATCTCGATTTGGCCAAAGAGCGCTGTGTGATTGGCGGCATCGATGATGGCCTGCTCCTTGAGCGGACGCACGAAGTACTGCATGAGCAGCTCCAGCTGCTCCAAGTACGACTTCTCCGACGTTATGATTTCCTCCACGGCCTGGCGACGGAAACCCAACCGTTTGCCTGCCTCCGGATTGGGTGAGCCAATAGGACTGCTCGAGTTGCTGTCCAGCATTGAGCAGACTGCGTGATAAGCCCAGAAAATAGATTAAACATCATTGGCATCCATGGCCGCGCCCGCCTTTATGGCTCTCCCTTCCTCCTTCATCGCTTACCTTTTTTACGCGATTTGGCCGTCAAAAGATTTCGCTCCTGCAAAACCTGACGCAGCTCGCGACTGAAGCTCAGCGGTGTACGCGGTGAGCTGCCCACGGCATGGCTCTTGTGTCGTGGCGTAAACATTTTCACTAAATTTTCTCAACGAAAAGTTAATTGAACGCGACGCCAACTGCAAGCAACACCTGCTGGCGGCTGGGTTTGAAAATTGCCATTCACTGCGAAGTGCACAGCATCTTTTTCGTAGCTGTCGATAATTCATATCGGTTTACTAGTTCAATGACTTTGCAGCCCTGCTGAGCAGCGAGTAATTTTCACTCATTCGGACTTTGGAAATTACAGCTGCAAATGATATCAATTTTAAATTGAGTAATGTAATTGAGTACAACTATAACGCGAAATGATTTTTGGATATATGTAATAGCCTTTAGTGATGCCATTAATGTTTATTAAGCAAGCTATGTTTCTCATTTAGCAACAAGTGGAAATATTAACAGATATCGCTAGATTTTGCAGCCCTGTTGAGCAAACGATGTCGATACATCGCCGCGTGAACAATGTATGCTCGTTCACTAGTTCGGAAATCACAACTGCAGCCATGGTCGACGAGTGACTGCATCAACAATATTTATTTTTTTTATACGTGTTCGTGTTTCAATTTTTGTTTTTCGCCTGGAATTGAATGAGCCGCAAGCAATGCACGCCAAGATGAGTGAAATGGAAATGCGAGTTGCGGCGCGCCTCAACGAGACACTGGGCAAAGATGCCAATCAGCTGCATCGCGCTGCTTTGCTAGTCGAAAGCTACAAGCAGGAATTGAAAAGCATAAATCAATCTGTGAGTATAAATGAGTAAAGGGAAACATAAACATTGCATCTGACTGTGTCCTGTTGACAGCTCAACCATGAGGAGCCGCAGAATGTGTCCAGCTACAAGTCGGCGCTCAACTGCCAGCAGCAGGTCTGCGAGAGCATCGACTTTGAGCTGGCGAAACTCGCCCAATTCCGCGAGAAACTGAAATCGAAGCTGGAGGATTGCCAGCCAGCATTGCAGAGTGTCGCGGAGGATCTGCAGCAGGTGCGTCAGCTCCAGAATGTGACACAGTATTTGCGTCTCGTGCAGGACATCCAGGAGATTAGCACAGCGCTGAGCCAGTCCATCAATGGCAAGGATGAGGAGAAGCTGGTTAATCTCTATCTGACCCTCTACGAGGGCAACGATTGCGAGCACAGCGTGGTGGGTCGATTGCAGGCTGTGCAGGCACGCTCGCTGAAATCCTACGCAGAAACCACTGCCATCTATTGGCACAAATTGCTGCTGCTGCGTCTCTCCAGCGAATTTGAGGCTGTGCTCAAAGCGATGCGCTGGGCGCATCTGGAGCAGCAGCCCCTCAACTACTCACCCAGTCGGGACACTGCCAAGGCCCAGCTGCTCGCCGAGTATATGTTTCTTATCAAATCCCCCGCGGAGGTGCGTGCTCCACTGCAAAGCATTACGCCCAGCATTGCTTGTCCGCCAATTAGTCAGGTGGTCCAGTTGCTATTGGCGCCATATCGCCAGCGATTCGTGTTCCATTTTACGGGCACGAGGCAAACGAATCGTTTGGACAAACCGGAATGGTTCTACACCCAAATCATCAACTGGGGCAAACAGACGCATTTCCTCGTTGGCAAAACATTTCAACCGGCCGCAATGAAAGCTGGCAAACTGGATTACAATTTAAGGGTGAGTTCAGGAGCATCATTATAGATTCAATTCTTACTTGAAATGCAACTCTATTCCAGTTGGAGTTCATGCGCGGTTTGGTGCAGCTGACAATTGAGAAACTCGCGGCGGACATTGAGCAAATTGCCCAGGATGAGAATCTGTTTGCCCATCTCCTCGATGAGACGCTGGCCTTTGAGGCCGAGCTGCGTGAGACTTTCGGCTATCCGGCGAGCTTTCCCAGCGCCATCTCCGTGCTGACACAGCCCATGTATCTGCTGAAATGGATTGCGCTCGAGGAGCAGTGTAAGCAGCATAGAATCTAAAGAGTAGCCAAGTCAAGGCAAGGCAAGAAATCTAATTTCCTCCATTTCCATTCTTGCAGTTTGTGCCGAGAAAATGGATCACATTCTGCAGGCGGAGGCGCCGTTTCAGCTCATCGATCCCAATACGTATGAGGATGATCTGAAGATACCGCGGTGTGCGGATCAATTTATGCGTCTGCTGGAGGCCATCAAGGATCGCTATTATGCCCTCATCCAGCCCGGCCATCAGTTGCAGTTTCTGTCGCTGCAACTGGAACTGATTGACAGCTTTCGGCGGCGTCTGGTGCAGTTGCACAATAGTCACGCTGTGCCCAGTTTGCCGGTGCTGAATGCCATCAACTATTTGATCATGGTGCTCCGAGAATGGGGTGAAAATGTCCACTATTTGCATCTGCACGCAGCGCTGGCTGGTCCCAATGCCAGTGAGATTAATTCGGTGTTTGAGCATGCCGTTGCCGAACTAGAGCACTGGGCACGTCAACTGATGCGCAATCTGGCCAACAAGGCGGTCAACGAGATGAAGGCCAAGTCGATGAACTATCGCCACGATGCCTGGCACAGCATGCCCGAACAGAATAGCCGGGAACCGTTCATACTCTCGCCCAGTGGTGGCGAAATGTTCCAAGTCCTCGTCACACTGCTGCACAATTTGGAGCGTGAGCTTTCGGCGAATCTGTTCAATCAGACGCTGCGTCTGATGGCCCAGCAGATCGATGACTATATGGTGGAGAGCATGGTGCTCAACACGAGATTCGCACCAGCGGGCGCAGCTCAATTCAACTACGATATGACGCTGCTCTTTGCCCTCTTTGGCCAATATACGCGACGACCCGAGCTGCTCTTCAAGCGGTGAGTAATCTCTGCGTCATTGTTTATTTATTACTATTTTTGTTCATTTTTTTTTTTTTTTTATTTGTAAAGAATTCACGACGCTTGCAAATTGCTGACGGCGGCGCGGGGCACAGCTTTATTGTTGCTGGAAACGCTGCGCAGCGTTGAAAAATCAGTGGAGGAGAAAACGAAACCATTGCATGAGCTCCGCGTGCTCAGTTTGGACAGCAGACAGTGCATTGAGGTGCTCGAGCGGCGGACAGACATCAAAATATATTTTAAATAAAGCTGGTCTGGCTGATTTCGAAAAAAGACACTTGCCCGGCCAATGACTTTGTTAGTGTGCCTTAAAATTGGGTCGCATTTAAATCTAATATTAGCAGAGCGCTAATCAATTTAGTTATTGAACATCAACTTAACTAGATTATTTAATTAAATTGTTGTTTGCTATTTATGAGTATTTGCCTGTGTTCATTTCTTAAGCTACTCTTTCGCTTCGCTTAAAATAAGGTATAAATATTCTAGATCTAGGACTATTAAAGTTTGGGATATAATCTCGCACAATCCAAAAGCAAATCTAGTTTCATTTAGTTTATCGATAACTGTCCTGCTATCTGAATATCGTAGCAAATCGATTTTCGATAGTAAGAAAAGCGCATATTTAAAATATATAACATTTTAATTGATATTTAATAAACATTGACGTGATATCACTTCATCAAGATGGGTTAAGAAACATTAAAGTTATAGTGCAAATCGTATCATTATTATCAGCAGGCGCCAGCATTTTCTAAATACAAACATGTAAAAAACATGTGAATGTGTGTGTGTGTGAGACACACTAAGCATGCAAACATGTAATCAAAATTAATATGTGTAAATGTATTGTAATCAAAGCAAGCGTAAGGGTGTGTGTGGCTTCTGTATTGCCCCGTTATTTGAGAAAGCGTGTATACACACATTCACTCATTTTGTGGGCAATTGCGGTTTGGAATTGTGATGTGAAAAAATTAGTTTTCTTTCTAAGAAGTTTTTTTGGAGCGCAAAAATTCTTTTAAAGCGAATTCTGATAATAAAACAAGAATAACATATTTGAAAGCTGAGTTTAGGGCAATAAAACTAGAATAATATATATAAAATTTAAGCACAGGGTATTTCAAGGTCGATCACACTCGAATAGAGCATTCTGAATTAATTGAAATAAATATATTATTTTGACGTACGGGCTACTTAAAGTATTTCTGATAAATATAGATATATATATATATATTCCTTATCAGCTGCAACCTGAGTCAGCATCTCGGCTTTTAAGTTTTCCAAAGTAGTCTGATGAAATTTGGCTTTATTAGTTACGTATACTACGTTTATACTATCATATTTTCCTATAGATTAATATAGAAAAAAACTAGTTCATTTAATTGTATTGCTTTATTTCAATATAAATGTATATAGCTACCCGTTAATTGAGTGCAACACATACACAAATACAATATGTAAACCTTTAATCTAATATTTAAACAATCATTGAATTAAAGTGATTATTTTGCACAATTAAATGGAATATCAATGATTTAGTAATTATCTTAAGTGCGTTGCTCATTTTTTTTTTGTATTTTATTTTCCTTTTGTATTTAAAAAATATATATTTATTTATTTGTAAAACATGTACACGAGAAAAAAAAACATGAAATAAGTTGTTAATAATAAGTTGCTCTAAAAATACATAGCGTAAAATTAATGTCTGTTTATATATATATATATTGCTTTAATAAGTCTATGTGTGTGTGTGTGTGTGTGTGTATACTCATTTGACAAACAATTTCAGTTAGTAAATACCAATTATTTTTTGCGACACAATAGACGCTCATCACATTATCAAAGATCATTAACCAACATCATCATCACCATCATCATCATCAGCAGCAGCTTTCATATAAAATATAATGTTTAATCGTAACGAGAAGTACTTTTTCTATTCAAAATTTTGATAATTCGCCGAATTGACAAAGATTAATCGTTGTGCGGGCGTCATATTGAGATTACCATGATGCTTCTTGTCATAGGCCCAGATCACGCAACCGGCAATCAACGCTATTGTTAGCCAACCGATGAAGAACAGCTCCACCCAAGTGTGATCGGTGCCGCTGTGATCCACAATGATGCCGGCGACGTTGGTGATGACAGCCAGGCCGAGATTCTGAATGGACTGACAGAAGCCGTAGGCGGTGCCCAGCTGATATTCGGGTATGATGAGCGCGACCAGTGGCCAAAGACTGGCGGCCAGCATCGAGTACGATAGACCCATTATAATCATGCCCACATACGGATTCAGTTGGGTAAATGTGAGCAGCAAGTGTGCACCAATTGTGGTGACTGTGGCACAAAGCACCCACGACACATTCCTTCCCAGTTTGTCAATGATGAAGCCAAAGATTGGCGACGACACCGCCGCAATGAGATATACCATCGAGTCGACTGTATTCGCCTCCTTTGAAGTGTAATGAAAGCGATCCATAAAGAACTTCTGACCGAAAGCAATAAATGGAAAAATCGCCACATAGTAAGCGACACAAATGATGGAGACCATCCAGAACGGTGCTTTAAAGGTGAACACATCCATCAACTTGGGTATGGCACCCGATGGATTATTGTTGCGCTGCATAATTCGTTCCGCTCGCTTATCCATCCAGCCCAGAATCAAGGCACATATTAAGGACAGGATGCAGGTGAGCGTGGCGAGAAGCACGGCGACGCCAAGTGCTTGATATGATTTATAGAAATTTGAGACGTAATCATAGATGGGTTGCATCACCCAAAAGTTGACAGTGCTGCCGAAACGTGCCACAGACAACTGAGCGCCAAAGACCATGTTCAGCTCCTTGCCCTTAAACCAGAGCACTGCATAACTGTTCTGCGCTACAGCCAACGATTCAGCGCCAATGCCAAAGATAAACCGACCAATGATCATCACCCAGAAGGCGTCCATCAAGATACCACTGGCAAAGATTAGCTGACCCACCAGCAAGATCAGCATATAGATAATCGTGCCCAATCGTATGCCAAACAGACGATCGATCAGAAATCCGCCCACAAAGCAGAGGACAACATTCGGCCAGGAGTAGATCGAATAGAGGACCGAATATTGTGTGTCACTCAATTTCAGTTCCTTTTCAAAAACATCGTGCAAAGCGGCCGGATTATCATAGCAGAAGTACGATCCAAATCCGAGCAGGCACATAAAAATCAAAGCCTGAAAGCGATGACATTTGCTCGTCGGCATACAGCAGCCACCGGGCAGCTCCAGCTCATTATCCTGCCTGCCGCGAATCTGTATGCTCCGCTCCTCAGACTGTTCCTCCACTTGCTCGTTGTCCACGATGCTTTCCTCGTCTTCGCGACCCATGACTTGTTGTTGTTCTTCTCGGATAAGTAATAATAATTATGACCGTCTGTGACCCAGCTGAATAGGGCGTATTCAAAGTTACAGTTGATATCGAAACGCTTTTTTATTTAGCTGAATAATTCTGTAAAAAATAAGACAAAATGTCGTTTTATCTGGCCTCATGCACACGCACACACACACACATTTATAGTTGTTAGCTTGTGTGAGTGTGTGTTTTCAACTCTTTTGCTTTGTCTGCCATTTTCTTATCTCTTTTTGTATTTGTTTACTGCACTCTGCACCCATTGTGTCTATTGCCTGAGTGTTAGTTTACGCATTAGTTTTTTTGTCTTACATTTGCTAATCAAAACATTTTAAAGTCCACTTGTAATACTTACAATGATTTTTTACGTTGTTATTGCGAGCAACTCGCGGGCTCGAGACGTTTCTGCTGCACCTGCCCGTTATTAGCGTTCACATAAAACTAAATTCGTTTTGGATTTCTCTCCTACGCTTTGCACTGATTAACGCTAATTACTCGTTCCATAATGCACTCGTTACAAGTAACGAATATCTTTTTTGTTAGAAGTATGCCAGGGCTACCAAACATAAATATCGCTAAGAATAACATGCTTTTCAACAAAACACTATAGTTTAGTGCACAAAAACGCTTTAGCTTTTCTTTTTATATTTTTCTTTAATAATTATCGAGTATATTAAATTTGTAAAGTGACAAACTTATTTACAACTTGTGCTTTCAATCTCTGTTGTTGTGCAGCCCTGGTCAGCTTGGATAATTTCGCAATATGAAATTTGTTTAGTTTTTTCGGTCAGCATAAAATGTGTATTTAATTATATAATCGGCTTGGTGATGGCATCCATTGATACTAGCAAGCGCAAACCGAGACGCACACAAGGCACACCATCATTTGCATACCGTAATCGTTTCGCCTATGCGCTGCTTGCGGCCGGCACGCTGCTCTTCGGCATTTGGAGGTAAGTGAAATGAAGGAAAACCAAAGTTTTACTTGTTAAACAAATTTAAATCTTTGCACAGCCTGACGCCCATGCAGCGCATTGCCAACGAGAAGCTGTGCAAGAAATTATTGACCCCCAGCGAGGAGGAGCAGGATCGTCGTGCGCTGTTTGATTTCGCTGCCCCACGTCCTGGAAAATTCATCCGTGAAGCAATCGAGGAGAGCGAAAATCTGCGCACAGAACGCTAAAAACCAAAAACAACAACAAAAATGGACAGACAAACGCGGAGAGCAAACTTTAAGAAGCTACAAGAGCCAGCGAACAGAAAGCTGCGGTAAGGTAGCACCAGAAAGAGATCTGTTAACCCCCAAGTTGCATCCTGTCTTTAATTAGTTATTAACTAATAAAATGTAATAGTTTATGCTAAAACGACTCGTTTTTCTGCTCACTTAAAGCTCAACGCGCAGCAACAAGGCGGCCACTTTGTCCGACTTTTTCAATACACCCGAGAATCTCAGCAATGAGCAGCCAGCGGAGCAGCCGCAGCAGCAGCTGCCAGACAAGGATGAACCAAAAGCCAAGAAAACGCGTGAAATTCATGAGCTTTCGCCGCCGGCTGTAAGCAAACCCAAAAAGGCGCCCAAGCTGAAAACGACTGCAACCCAAAAGCGAAGAGGAGGCTCGCGTGGACGCAGCAAACAGCAGCCGAGCATCAGTGATTTCCTGCGCAACGAGCAGCTGTTCGCGGAGGTAACCGCTCAGCATTGCATCGCCGACAATTTCAGTCCGAATGACATTGAAATGGCGCTGGCATTGTCCAAATCGGAGGCAGAGAAATATGGTCGATTGCGACTGGAGGACACAACGGAGGAGGAGCAAGAGGAAGTGGTCGATCTGATTGATGCACAACATGGTGAGCCCACAGAGAATATACGCCGCAAGCTGCAAAAATACGGATTTCGCACAGCCGCCAAAGAGGGTGAGTTAATCGGCTGCACTTACTCCTAACCTGATGATTAAAAGTGATGTATTTATAGATTACAATATGCTCTCGTTTGCTGTCATGCCTGGTGGTGGCAAGCGGGGTAAACGCTGCAAGTGGGCCAATAAATTTACACCACTCACATTGCGCAATCCCGTCGAACAGCTGAAGAAGGTGGATGCCAAGATAGCTGCTCTAATGGCGCAACAAGTGCGCACCAAGCTACCAGCTGTAGAGGATCATATTCCCTTTGAACTGTTCAGTTCAGTGCTGCAGCGATTGAAAGCCACTGCGGAACTCCGTATTACTCACGAACAGAGCGAGGAACCCTTGGCGAATCTGAGTGCATATTATGTGCAGGATTTGATTGAAGTAAGTCGCACGCCGGCGGATCATCTGCTGAAAAACTGGGCGGCCATCCAAGGACGCGATTTGTCGCCCAAGCGACCCAGTAAGGAGGGTCTGCGACGCAAGCAGCAATTGGAGCAGGTCTATGCGGAGTTGGAGGCGCATTTTGGGGCGACTGCCGAGAAGGAGGAATTGGATAAGCTGGAACTGCTGCTGGCCGATAATATGATACAGGATAAGAGTCAAACAACAGTTTATAAGTGCGTTAAGGATGCGATAGAGGATAAGAGTCAGCAGCAAATCTCATCAAGCTACAGCAGTCCTTTGAAGGAGCCACCCGACAAGCGTCAAAGAATTATGCTCGACTCGACTGATAAGGAGAACATGCTGCCAAGTACTTCTACTTCATCAACGCTATCCCGGCCGACACAAAGCACTCGCTGCACTTCACCGGATCTCTTTGCCGATTCGGATGAGGATGAGCAGGATAGAGAAGTGCCATCCGCATGCAGCAAGGAGATGCAAGACTTTTCACTAAAGGCCTACAAGGACATAAGCACAACTGAGATCAACTGCTACGAGATTTACTCCAGTGATGAAGGTAAGCTAAATTAACTAAAACCCAACCAAGATTAAAGAAGAGATTTGGATTTTGTTTCAGTGAAGACTGTGACCGATGCTAAGCTGGAGAAGACAAGCGTTGAAGGTGAGCGTCTTATACATCATAGTTTATAATCCCGAAAAATAACATTTGAGTCTTCCAGCACCAGTCGAAGAGGGTTTCATCGATCTAACACAGGAGCAAGACTCACCAGAACTTTTACTCAACACCACTTCAAGTCCATCCCTTTTTGCACTGAGTCCAACTATGGATTCTGAAGAGGAAGCCGATGCGCTGGCAAAGGATTCTCGTGTCCAGGCGGATTGTGAAATTTCGAATGAATTATTTTCAAAATACGCTTACAAAACAAGGCGGGACTTTGACATAAGATACGCTAGTGAATCTAAACCGGATGAGAACTCCTTGAACCTGAGCGCAACCAGTGCCGCCAAGTCATTGTCAACAATATCATTCCCCATGGCCACCAACTCGAATACCTCCAAGGATCTCTCATTCAGCTTTACACAATTGGACAGCTCGAAGCAGACATTCCAGCGCAGCTTCAAGAGTCCTGCCTCCACATTCACCTCCCCTTTCAGTCAATCGGTTGAGAAACCCGTCTCCACATTCACTTCCCCCTTTAGTCAATCGGATGCGAGCATTGATTTGACACAGGACAGCAGTGAGGATGAGGATAATGAGGGTATCCTGCTCTCCGATGACGAAATCAATTATTCCATCTGGAAGGCAGACAAAACGTGTCGTGATTTGCTGGATGAAAGCAGCAGCGGCAATGAGAGCACTTACAATTCCCCGCTTACTAAAAGGAAAACTGTGCCTTATTTTGAAACTACAGAGGATTTGGATGCATATCTGGCCGCATCGCCGGCGGTTTCTACTAAATCCTGCAATTCTCGCTCGCCCAACAAGAGCGCTTTGAGCAAGGAGCGCGCAGAGTTTGGTATACTGGATGCAGCCATCTCCCAGCCATTTACGCTCTCCCAGCCAGCTAGTCCAACGAAAGCAGCTGACACATCCAAACTGCACATAGACTGGGCAGAGGCGTCCTTTCTAGAGACACAACCAGAGGCGCCAATAAAACGCAACAGTCATAAATTTGACGAGCTATTGCGGCACATCTCAGAGCCAGCCAAGCCTATTGATGATGCTGAAGATGATGAGATTGATGAGTTTGATCGTTTGGTCTTCCAGCACAGTAAGGATGCAACAGTTGACACAATGCCAAGTGGATTAGATCGACTGCTAATGGGCGAGATTAATGTGGATAGCCTGCCAGAGCCGGTGGCGGCACCTGTCAGTCCGCCCAAAGTGATGGATGTCTCCGAGAAGTTGGAACTAAATGGTCAGGTGTACAATGTGTCCATTTGTCAGACGCCCAAACCGGATTTTGTGCGTCTTAGCGAAGCGGAGCTGCTGCAACAGCTCTATAATTATGGCATCAAGCCACTGAAGCGCAAACAGGCCGTCAAATTGCTGGAATACATCTATAATCAGACGCATCCCATTATGCTGCCACCACAGGAGCAACCTCAACACGAACGCTTGCTCCACTCACGCTCGAAATCTACGCCGGTGAATGGAAGCACGAGCAAGTTTCGGACTCCGCTGCTGCACAATCCCAGTGCTGATTGCCTGACACCCACAGAAGCTCCCCCAAATCTTAACCGCAAATTCAGGGATGCTCCCGGCACGGAGTTGTTGCGGTTCTCGGAGGCTGTGCCTCCTGCTCTCTGTGATGACTTTGAGTGCTATGTGCTGCAGACGAATGTGAGCAAGAAGACGCCACAACCGTTGCTGCCCCTTCACATTGCTTGGCACAATCTGCTCTGCGCCAATCCTCGTCTGCACGAGAGTGTGCTCATGTTTGAGCCCATTGACTTGCAGGAGATTTATTTATACCTTAAGCTGCTGGGCCATCGCTATGATCCCAAGGAGCTCAAGTGTTTCTTTGACAGACGCTGCATCATTTTCCGTTATGAGCTGGCACCGCCAGCGAAACAGGCTCAGAGACACATCAGAAAACCGAAATCCAAGAAACCAGGTCTGAAGTCCTAGCAGATTATATGATATATGATAATGTTTAGTAACTATTATTAAGCTTAAAATTGTAATTCTTGTTTATTAATTATGTAATTAGTTTCAACATCACATTGTTATTCAGCCTTTTTGGCATCTTTAATTATGATAAGCATTTATTTTGTGCATTTTCTGAAATATATGAAACTTTTGTTATTAAAAGTGTATTTTGCCGAGAAACTGATCGATGACCACCTCTAGAATGCGCTCTACATTCGGCGAGGGTATCAGCTCGTCCATCATTACTATTTCGTTTCTCGTATACTTTTCGATATTCTCGAGTCGTGGTTTTTTCGGATGCTTGCCTTTCAAATATTTCTCACATTTTTCCGCAAGCTTTTCGGTGAATTCCAGATCCAGTTCCAGATCAGTTATGGGATCTGTCAGAAATTCGTAGCACGTGAGAAACGTTTCCAAGACATTCATTTTCAACAAAAATAATTTACAAACTCATATTTCATATTCTCAATAAAACATAGAGCCTACTTTATTTGCATTGTCGAATTTAACCGTAATTTCAATTAAAAGTTAACATAATAAGAGCAGAAAAAAGTCTGGCAACGCTGAACAGCCTCTTTTCGATAACAGATGAAAGCATTTGATCGCTAATGCGCCCCGTTGTGTCGAACAATTAGACAGTATTCAATATCGGCAATAAATACATATCCTGAGGATGTTAGTTTCCATCTTGAAAAAACATAATCATTTGAATATGCTTCCTGGTTCATCATTCCGATCGTAAATACAGAAATTATCGATAGCAATTGCTAAGCAGCAGCTGTTAAAGTGCGCCTCTGTTACAAGTAGTAGTTGTAGTCAGTAGACAGATTCTATTTAAGGCACCATTCGGTTTTTTTCTCTTAAGCTAGTCACCATATTGATAAAATGTTGTACAACAAACCAATATATAGGCCAGTCTGCAACGTATCACATTAGAAAATACACATTTTGCAATTAGTTGCCACAGGTGAACAGCGAGCAACGACCAAGTAATTAACAGTAGCATTTGAGCAATTTGCTAACATTTCTAGAGTGCCCATAGCAGCTGTGGATGTCACTGTGGTGAGCAAACAGAAGAAAAGGAGAAACACAGCAAAACACACATACAAATCTGAAGACCAAAAGGCCAACCAAAATCATCGTGCAAAACAATACAATACAATAACAATAACAACAAGTGTGCAGCGCTAAGAAAAACAATCAAATAAAAGCAGAAGTGCAGCGTTGTGATGTGTACCTGTCGTCATCGTCGAGTGTGACCCGAGTGTGAGTGCATAATTTACAGTTTGGCCTTCCTTCCCCTGCGCGCAGCCACAACAACAACAAAGGCAGCGTGAACGACTCACACGCTTACGCACACACACACACACACGCAGCACACACAGAAGCGCGCACGCACGCATACTAAGCCATAGACATTGTCTATGTGTATATGTCTACCTATATACACGGGTGTACATATGCGCATAGATTGCGATATTTGCGATTGTATTTGGTCACCAATTAACAAAAACAAATAAATAACAACAAAATTTTGAAATGGGCCTGCTACTATCGCGTTTATGGCGCATGTTTGGCAACGAGGAGCACAAACTGGTAATGGTTGGCCTCGACAATGCGGGCAAAACAACAATACTCTATCAGTTTCTGATGAACGAAGTGGTCCACACGAGTCCAACGATTGGCTCCAATGTCGAGGAGGTCGTCTGGCGGAATATTCACTTCCTTGTCTGGGATTTGGGTGGACAGCAGAGCTTGCGGGCGGCATGGAGCACTTACTATACGAATACAGAGCTGGTCATTATGGTGATCGATTCAACGGATCGGGAACGTTTGGCTGTCACACGGGAGGAACTGTATCGTATGCTGCAGCATGAGGATTTGAGTAAGGCAAGTCTGTTGGTGTATGCCAACAAGCAGGATCTCAAGGGTGCTATGTCAGCGGCCGAAATCTCAAGGCAATTGGATCTGACGTCGATTAAGAAGCATCAGTGGCACATACAGGCGTGTTGTGCGCTAACCGGCGAGGGATTGTATCAGGGACTTGAATGGGTTGCGCAGCGCATTAAAAACAAATGACACGTCACGTCGTCATGACGGACGGACGCCGGATGGATGCACCGAGCAGGGGCCCTAGCTTATAATGTTAATCATTTAAATTAGACAAATAAATCAATTTTTATATGTATGTATACTAAAACTAAACTAAACTATGTAAAGACATCAGCTCTAATTATACTGTGAAATCTGATAGTGTTTGTTAAAAGTAAAAATCATCTTGTTGTTTGTTGCAAAGAGCAAAGCAAAGCAAAGCAAAAGCCAAAATCAACTTTTGAAAATCAGTGCTTTAGTTTTTAAACTCCCACACAAACACATCGCCCTCAAAAAAAAAAAACATATACCATTTAATTAAGCTATGCTAATTTGTAAGATTGAATCAGCCAATTAAATACTTCCAATAAATTTATAAAATAAACAAGTTTATTTCCGAAATTGTTTTGTTTTGTAAGTTATAATACATACATAGAAGTTGGACGTATTTCTTTTTACTGTTACTGAACTGAACATTTGCATTGTAATTGACGTCGTTAATTGCATTGCATTCATTGTTGTGTTGTTTGTTGGATGTGTTAAACGTGTGAGATTGTTTTTGTACTCTAGCCACCAAAATGAAATATATATATATATGTACGTATATGTAAAATGAATAAATTAAATTTTGCTACTCGCCACGCCTCGAGTAGACACAACAAATTAACAACTTTAGTTTAGGATTATTAAAAAATTATATATATATATATTAATATAAATACTACAATATAGCCGCACGAAAAATTGATCACATAATAAATGATGAAAATTATAATAATAATAAAAAACAAGGAAACAAAATATAAAATGGAGATATCAATGCTTATGTGAGATTGCAGGAGCTGCTACAGCTCTTGAGGGGCTTGCTCTGGCCCAGCTGCACTGTATTATCATCTATGGCCTGGACACTGCTCGAATCGTGCTGGCGCTGCGTAAAACAGAGTGAAATGATTAATTTGTTGAGCATGTATGCAACTTGTTGCAAGTCGTACCTTAAGTTCGGTGGCCAAGCAGCGAAAGGCATCTTCGACATTGGTATTCTCCTTGGCGGATGTTTCCATAACAAATAGGATTTCAGGTATATACTGGCACATTTGGCGCGCCTCCTCGAAGTCCACCTCACGCTCCTCCTCGAGATCACATTTATTGCCAATCAGTATGATGAGCACATTGGAAGCTGTATATCTGCGCACCTCCTCAATCCATTTCTGCAGATTCGCAAACGTTGATCGCTTCGTGATGTCATACACTGTTAATTATAGAAATATGTACATATATACTTATCAGTTTAATTGACACTTCATAAAGGCAAAGATAACGAAGCTGCCACTGGTAACTTTCAATCAATGCAGCAATAAAAAAGTGACTGACTTCTTATCACGGGCCGTGACAAACCGCTCTCAAGGGTCAAATGATAACGTTCCCCGCAATGACGAATGGTTTGCCCATTTATAATTTTAGATTTTTCTCACTTACCAATTATAACGCCGTTGTTGGCGCGATAATAGCTCTGAGTTATTGTGCGAAAGCGCTCCTGTCCAGCCGTATCCCAGATTTGTAGCTAAAACAACAATAATAATCATATGCATTCATTCTTCGACTTTGGGGAGTGTTTAACTTTACCTTGACTTGTTTGCCCTCGACTTCAATGGTTTTCATTGAGAAGTCAACGCCAATGGTATTCCCATGTCGCTCCACATAGTTGCCCGTCTTGAAGCGTTGCAATATTGACGTTTTGCCCGTGCAACAATCGCCAATTAGCACAATTTTAAATAGGAAATCAAAATTGTCCTCATTTGGCAGTGCCATCAATGTTTGTGGATTGCGCGCCGTCATTTTCTGGTCCACCCAAGGCGAGTAGCGCCACCTTCAGCGTTGCTGGTACGGGTTGCTAGTGCAATTTACTTGTTTTTTAGCATGGAAAATGTTTAATTTTTTGGTTTTAATTCGCTGATAGTAATGAAAATGCGTTGCACAAAGACTGCCTAGTGGTGCCCTGTCAACATTTCCTAAGCGGGTATGTCGTTTCGAATGGTAATTCACTTTACTAAATATGATGGCACGTTTTAATAGCCATCCATTATAATTGCACCGATTATCATCAGCCATCACATTCTTTTTGTGTATCTCCTTTTTAATTTTCAAGTATATTTGCAATTTAACAATAAATATTCTCTTAATGTAGACATTGCTGGGTATTTTATTACTCGTCACATTGTTCTTTTCTGGTTTCGTTGCTTGCAGGTGTGTGCTAGCTGGTGGCATTATGCAGCACTGCCAATAATGCGTTTGACAACACTGTTTTTAACTAACGCATTTTTATACGATTTTAAATGCCAGCTGGGAGCAAACACCTCTAATGTAAATAACGAAATCGAAAGTTAGCTTTGTGAATAAAAGAAAAACAAAATGTATTAGTAAGAAATATTATAAATTGGGGAAACATCACTGAAACCTATAAGGTCTACTGTGCCCAAATTATACAAGATAAGCTATATGTATTGTTGCTAAGAGATTACAGTGATAAGCATTTTATGTGTTTGTAGTTGTGTTTGTGGTTTGTTTGTATTATTTGTATCAGTTTGTTTTATTTTTTTATTGGTATTATTCCGATAAGATAATCATTATGAAATAAGCTACTCTCTGAATGAAATAGTGTTATAAGTGTGTTATAATATATTTATTTACTTATGTTCCGAGCAGCGGAAATATATATTATATTATATTATATATATATATATTTATATATGCCATCATTTTACACACATATTTGTTGAAATATACCCAGCAGCTGCATTCTGAAAAATATAAAAGTCATGCGTGCGTTAGCAAATATTTTCATAATATTAAGTGTGTGTCCGATTGTGGTTTGAAAGCTTTTCTAATTTGTGCCTCTCTAGAAAAAAGCTCGCTCGGCATTATTTATATGAAGCCCCTAAAGTGATGTTCCCTTGTCAGCAATAAAAACCGTAGCCGGCAACATCGCGATTTCAATTCGGTTCTGTTCTGCCCCAGTGTTGGTTGACATCATGCCGAAATTAGTGCTGTATGGCATGGACGTAAGTCCCCCGGTGCGTGCTTGCCTGCTTACATTTCACGCCCTCGATTTACCGTTCGAATTCAAGATTGTGAATATGCACTTAGGCGAGCATTTGAGCGAGGAGTTCCTCAAGAAGAATCCACAGCACACAGTGCCCGTGCTGGATGATGATGGCACATTCATTTGGGATTCGCATGCGATTTGCAGCTATCTGGTGGATAAATATGGCAAATCGGATGCACTGTATCCCAAGGATCTGGTGAAGCGAGCGCTTTTGCAGCAACGATTGTACTTCGATGCCAGCATTATCTTCCCCTCGCTGAGGAACATCTCTATGCCATTCTTCCGCGACAAGCAGACTCTTGTGCCCCAGGAGAAGATCGACAATGTGCGCGAAGGCTACGAGCATATCGAGAAATTTCTCGGCGATAATCTCTATTTAATGGGTAACACGCTGACCATTGCGGATTTCTGCTGTGCTGCAACGATATCCTCGCTGCCTGCTTTTTTGGATATTGATGCCGTAAAATATCCAAAGATGCACGCCTGGCTGGATCGTCTGGCCGAGCTGCCATACTATCAGGAGGCCAATGCTGTGGGTGCCGAGAAATTCATCAACATTATAAAGAACGCAGTGACAATTGCCTAAATTGATTCGATTGAAATAATAACTTATAAAAAATATACATAAATCATGTCTTACATATTTCATAAATTTATTTCAGCTTATCACTTTTTAATAAATGCTTATCGATAACAAATTCGAGCTTAGTCTTTTATCGCAGAGCTCTGTGTAGCACTGGTTTGGGGCTGTGTGGCAGCACTGTTTCACAAAGTGCGCGCATTCACAAAATTTAAATTGCATTTTGCAACTCTTAGGCGTTATGCAAGACAATTGCTTTTGGATAGCGGCTTATTTAAATGAGGCAATAACAAATGGAAAGCGTTTGACTGTGCGAAAATATGTCAATCATCGCCTGACAGACTTCATTAAAGCGGCCCTCACGTACTCTGATAACGTTTTATTGTATTTACATGTGGCTCAATAAATTTTCACCACGTACTTACTGATGGCGCCATTTAAGCTACCGAAATCGACTTAATTGAGCTGTAAATATTTACAGCCACTTACAAATATTTCACGTCAAATTTTCCCCAAAGATATGTTAATAGCTTTTCCAACTGCAGAACCTTGACCTAGGTGGTTTTTGTATTCTAAATTTGTGTATCTATCGACATAGATATTTATTATGCTCGAAACATTCAGACAAATAATTATTGAGATCAGAATTCTATATCATAAAACTCCCAAAGGAACAATCGCTCGACAACTTTTTTCTTGTATGTTTACAAAGATATCCGATCCGAACAAATGAGATTTGTTATGCTACTCAAGTTGGAATACAAAATTATCATTATATAGTTTTTAATGGACAATTCTTTTTTATAGTGAAAGTTATATGTTGGCGTGTTAGCACCTGTTTTCTTGAAAAACTTCTTAAGTTAGACTCACTTTCAGAAACGCAACGGAAGTTGGCATCTTCATCAGCTGGTTACGGATCAGGCACACGCCCGACTAGATCAGGCCACAAAAACATGTTCTATAACATGTTCTCAATCGACTTAAATGCAAAACAGACAAGCGACTGGGACAACTGGCTAAACGCCTTCGGACGCCACGATTGCCAAGTGGATTGGAAAACCACAATAAAAGTTGTGTGTATTGTGGCATTTAATTTATACGCATTCTCGTATCATTTCGCTTGGAAAGTTAAAAAGCCTGATCGAGAAAATCTGTTCACGATGCAGCTAAGTCATGTAGAATGCAACTAATTTGTGGCCGCCAAATATCGTCTGGCGCCAGGCGACCCATTTCTGCATGAGGACCATGACTCATTGGCAGTTCGTCTGCACTTCCTAGCACACCCAGCAAGGTACTCCTGAGCAACTCATACACTTGAACAAATTTGTGGTGACACAAGAATCTGTCGCTTCAAAACACAAATGTAGATTTGTAGCTGCACAATTGAGCTATTCTTTTTTTGGGGAATTTACTGCAATTCATGCAAGAAATATTGGATTAATTTAGCGACTAAATAACCCCAGATGTCTTATAATATTTTCTTAATTCTTTAACTTGAAGTTAAAAGTTTTAATTTGATTTATTTTTAAGTCAACATTAAGTAAATAAATGAATTACTTTCCTTGCTGGTTCTAGTCTACATTTTTCTCTGTGTATAGCTGATTTGTTGTGGCTTCGTCTATCGCTGTCTGTTTTTGGAGAAGAGGAAATTCAACCAACACACACACACACACACACACGCACACTCACTCATAGACACTTCTTAGGCTATATGGCCAATAAATGCCTTGGTCAGCAGCACGTCTTTCATACTGGTTTGTCGTTTTGGCCTTTGGGTAGCTTCTGCCAATGTCTCGCCTGCTGAAGCCGCCCCCTTCTTGCCCCTTCATGCATGCCCCTTGTGCATTGATGTCGTCTTTTGGCGCTGCTTTTATCGCTAGCCACAGTTGCTGGCCGCTTTAGTTGAATTTCAAACGTTTGCGCGCGCGGTTGTTTTTTGGCTTGCTCAAAAAGAGTCGTGCAGTTTTTATAACGGTCTACTGGCGCAGGATAAAACGCTCGTTGGCAGAGAAGAAAACCAAAAGAAAAGTGAAAAATCGTGTCAAGAATTTTATGCCGAGCCTCTAGAAATCGTAGACTTGAAAAGTGAGTTTGAACCGAGCTTAACCCACGCCGGCGAAATTGAAGGTTTACGTTAACGCTGCAAAGTGGGTCAAGGAGCAGGCTGGCAGTTTTAGACATATTTGCAATTGGCTGATAACAGAGCACAGCTTATGTAAGCAGCCATAGAATGTGTAATCAAAAAACAAAAGGAAGACAAAACAAAATAGTATCTATAACAATTTGTCACGACTTTCTACCAGTACTTTTGATTCGATTGGATTTTGTAGTTTTGATATCGTTGGCAATTTTCACATGCGCATCACGAACCGATTGCCTGACTGACTGACAATATGCGTTGCGAGTGGTCAAAACTTGCACTTTCATTTGCCCAATTGCCTTTCCCAACAGTTGATACTCTGCCTGTTGCTATTGCTATTGCTGCTTCTGTTTCTAATTAATTATGCGGCGCCACTCGCTGCGGCAGTTTTGCAATCTGCCAGCCATAAATAACGAAAGACTTAGGACACGAACTTGCTTGACGTCTTGCATATGCTATAGTACTAATATGCCGCAGCTCTTTTGTGTATACAACAAAAAAAATATGTCACATAATTAAATTTCATTATTGTTTTGGCTTGCACTCAACCTGTTGACCCAAATTTCAATTTCATTTAAGAATTTTTTTTATTGACTGCTTACGCTGCTGGCAAAGGGCAGAGGAGTATATAGCTTCCGGGTTGCTTCAACTAATTAACTTGTATGTAAAGGTTTTAAATGACAGAAATGATTATATAAATCATATATTATTTATAAATTGGTTTCAAAGTCACAAAGCTTGTAACAAGAATGGGCTTTTTTGCCATCTTTATAGAGTATCAAACTGGGAACGGAGTATTAAACAGTCTCAATATGCCCAATGTTCCTAATTGGATTTCCTTGAGTGGATTTCATTTTCTGCTGCTCACGCGTCAAGCAGGAAACAAATTGTCATTTATAGTATTTACACACACATATAAACACGTGTATATATGTATGTATGTTATGGCAGTCCAATTAAGAAGAGCTTGCACTAATTCGCCATAAGTTTCAAGAGTCTTTTCACTCTTCTCACTTATCACTGCTCAGCTGCATACCACAGACAGTCAGACAGACAGACAACGCTTGTTGCATGCTTCTTGTTGTTGTTGTTGTTGTCGTTGCTGTTGCTGCTGTTTGCCAAAGGCGTTGCTCTGATTTGCTATAGAAATCAAAACAATCCTTAACAACAAAATTCACAGCCATTGGCCGCAGCGCGTCAAAGACAGACAGGCAAGCTGAGACAGACACATAGACAAGCTGGCACCAACTATGCGTTGCTATTCGTATACCCTGTACCCATTGAAAGCGAGTATCTTGACATTGAGCGAATATTTATATATTTAATCCACAAAAGAGCTAGACGACTCCTCGACAATAACTTATTGGTAGAGTTGTGAATAGGTTTGGGTTAGGTTAGCTGTGTATCAACTGTATACTTGACAGCTTATGCAGGGTATATGCACGTCGATCACTCTTACTTGTTGCTGTTTGCTTGCATAGGCGCCTAACAACTGGCATTCGCTGACAGTGATATTAAAATGTGCCCAGCACACATTGCAATTTCATCTAGTTTCTGGCACAATTTCTCTGGATGGTGCACCTGTTGCAGCGCTCAGATAAGTATAGGGGGGCAACTGTTAACAAGACACGCCCCTTAAATGTGTCTGTCTGCGTCTTGTCATGGGTTTTACACAGCTCATTACTGCTCAATTCATCAAATCATCTTTGTTGCATTAGGGGAAGCTGGCAAATTGCTTCAAACCTTGCAGCGCATTTCAACCAAAATATTTTTTCCAGCTGATTTCGAAATGGTGTCTGAACTAGATAAGCAAACGGCAACCAGTTGGCCTCTGAGAAAGTACTTTAGAATTTCAACTAGATTTCGACTGCATAGATTCATACACAAAGATTACCGGACTAACGGCTGACTACAATCCTGTGCAACCGGCTGCCTGACAAGTTGCATCATCCACCACAAGTATTTGTGTTTGGTATTCAATATTCGATATTGGTGTTGCTGCGGTAAAAGTGCGTCGTGAAATTAGTTGAGAGAAGAAGAAGAGAGAGAGAGAGGGAGAGAGAGAGAGAGAGAGAGAGAGAGAGGGGCAGAGGAGATGGGCTAGAGACAGGGAGACTGAGTTATGGTTAACCAATTTGAAATGTTCCATTTTGTGTGCGTTTGCTCCTTTGAGTGAAATTCGCAGCCAGACAAGTTTCTCCAGAAGGAAATATCTATTTTTTAAGATGCTTTCACTGTTAGCCGTAATTGTAGTAAAAGTATAAATTAATAAATAAATAATATAAAACAGTAAGCGGAGAATGAACTACCATTTAAGCATACAGTCCGCAAAAGAAAGAAGCAAAAAATCGGCTTGAAAATGCTAACATTTTTGTTGTTTTTGGCAAATAATTTTTCAATATACAAAAAAAGATTTCTTTAAATTAAACACGATTTTTTCTAATTTGTTGAAAGGTAAAAATCAATTGTTTATATTTTATTTACTGCAATATGTTTCGAATCTACTCGGGATTCGTCGTCAGGATCAGAAATACATTGTTTAAGACCACACGCGAAAACACTTAAGTCCAGAGACTTTGTAGTCTTTGGAGATATAGATATAATCAGTATAATGTTTGGTCAACATATGAGAGAATTGTTAACTAGTTTCTTGAACTCGACGAAGCAGCAGCAGCAGCAGCTGAAACCGAATCGAATTTAGATTGAGTGGCAAGTGCAGGTCTGTAATCAAAAAGTGCTGTTAATGATGCTGCCGCAAATAACAGAGGCAAAGCTTTCCCAAACGAGAGAGTCAGCGCTATAATCCGTGTTAGACAAGGCAAACCTGTTGCTCGAGGATGGGGGCATAGTTTTGATTCTGCACAGTAAAAGGCTAATGTTTTTAGCTGCTATTATACAACAATTAAATAATGCCATGCGAAGCGAGGCGAGTTTGCTTTCCGAGTCTTTTGTTTTAATTCCTTTTCTTCTCCTGCTGATTACGTAGCATGCGTGCGAACCTCAACAGTCTGCCATTGCTGCTAATGTGCATTAGTCTCTGGACAGCTGCAGCGTTGCACGAAATAAATGCAGCGGCCCAAGCACTGTTGGATGCGGACTCGGATACAAATGCAGATGCGGATGGAGATGCTCCGCATATACGCAGAAAGCGACTCGTTTGGATAACGGACGATGGACGCTTGGCACTGCCGCCGGGCACCTCGCTAACATTTACACCCACAATTGCGATGCCCTTGGTGCGACATCCGCCCGAAGGCTTCTTCTCAAACTTGACCATTAGTTTTCCCCTCACAAGTGAGTAGAAATTAACTTTCTAAATGGATTACTCCCTAAAGATCGTCATCCATTTCAGTTGACTTTGACAAGCTGGGCCTGACGGATAATCAGAATCCTTTGGGTGATTTGCCCTTTTTGGCGCGCTCCTTTGGCCATGATGCCGGCCAAATGGTCGGCCAGTATGTGGCACGTTACTTGCACGTGCAGCGACGCAAACGTGATCTGAGCGAGCAGCGCAGCAGCAGCGATAATCCGCACGAGGTGCACGAGGATCTGCTGCAGTATCCAGAACTGCCAGCCGGACTCAAGCACATCTTTCATGGTGGCGAACGGGTGTTGCTCTACGGCGTTGTGGAGGACTTTTTGGCCACCTTTGGCCTGGATGGCAAGGCGTGCATGCTGCGCACCATTTGCGAGATGCACGCGCGGAGCTTGGAGAAATTCGGCGTCTTCGGGGAGCTGACCAAGTTGTTCTTAACGTGAGTAGCAACATTTAAATATAAAAAATAATAATAAAAAATATAAAAGCACAGTAAAAACTAGAACAATTTATATTTTTTATTAAAGTTTAAGGTAAATAATGTTTTTAAGTAAGAATAGATTTTCAAGGTAGACATTTTTTGTTCATAGTTTGTTCTTATATTAATATTATATTTAAAGTTAATTGTTTGTATCTTAAAAGATAAAACTTGTTCTTAATTCATTCATAAATTTAATTCCATTCATTTTATTTCTTATAATTAATTTTGTACAAAGTGAACAGCTTTTTTCATGGGCAGCATTTTAAACTTTGTTTTTTTTTTCTGTATTAATTTTACATCTTAATTTATAGTTTTCTTACTTCATTTTTTTTTTTAACTTTCTGAGTTTATTTCATAATTCACTTTGGCATTTTTAAAATATATTTTTCAGCAACTTTTCAGCATTTTTATTTATAGTTAAGCATTAATAATGTATGCACAGAGTCAACTAATTTCTGTTTAATATTTTTAGGGTAACCAAGTCGCCGTTTTCGGAACTAATCCCGGAATATGTGCGGGCGCAGCGTGTGGGCGAGGGCAAACAGGCGCCCGGGGAATGTTTTCCCTATTACAAGGCTTGTCCCAAGAGCATATTCAAGGCAATGGCCAACAAATACACAGCACAAGCGTACAAAAAAACCACCGAAACAACAAAAGCAACAACAACCAGCCGGCCAGTGGGTGAATACCATGAGCAGCAGGCGGTGCTGTTGCCCAACAGTGCGGAAGAGTTGGAGCAGGAGCAGCAACAACGAGCACAGGATAAGAAACTGATCCTCAATACGGTGTATATGTAAGGGAGATTCGAGTTTCTGGGGAACTCATCTAGTTTAAGGCGGCAAATCGGAAAGGTAACAGGAGGAATCGGAAGGATTGTTTTTGCCGACAAATTTGAGTGCATATTGAAAGTCATTTGTTTGTAATTAACTTATCACTAATTAATAATTATTAATACTTATTTATTATATTTATTGTTAGCTGTTAAGCTGTTGTTAACTCTATAGCTTTTAGCGAAATCATTTGTTGTAGTCCGTGTAAATAAACATAATTGTGGCATAACATACACAAATATATAAATATATATATATATATATATATATATATATGTATATGTATAGACAGCAATAAATTCCATGAACAAATAATGTAATTGATCTGGAAATATGAACGATTTTACATCAGTCCAAACATTTGCTTCAGCTGCTCCTTATTAATATGGTTTTTATGGTAGCCCATGGTCAACCTGCGAGCTATGGCATCCAATTTCAATACTTGGTGCATAGAAAACAGCTCATCATTCGCAAAAGTAGACACCTTCACCATAGCATCGTCATAAGTCAAATGGGCGTGTATGTTGAGCAACTAATATCAAATAGAATCACATAAATCATTTATGATTAATTAAAGATAGTAATAGAAAGTTTTGACCCTCTACAAGTACTTTTTGTGGGTGGAATTTTATCATGGAAATCGAGGCAGAATTTAGAGAAAGAGAGAGAGATCAAACCAAGACTCATAAGGCCTGATTTTTGAAACTTATTGAAAATTTGAGTTATAGCATTAGAACAATTTGAATACCCTACATGCACTTTTTGGAGGTGTACATTTTGGAGATGTACGTTAAAAGTTCTGGTTGTTGACAATCGGATCACTTTGACAGAGTTTTAACATTAGATCGATTCCATCTATGGCATTAGGAAGTTTTATATGTAATGGAAAAATTGCACTTTGCCACTCACCTCCATAAATATGGTGACCAGGGATATGTTGCAATCGCAGCTCTTGTTGTTTCCGAGGCGAAAGAAGTGCAATCCCTTTAGGACGAATATATCCATTATATCTGGTATATTGTTGACCATGCCAATTTTGACGAGCAGTCGCAGGGCATTGCGATATTTGAGCAAGTGTTCCATTTCGCTGAGCTGCATGCGCGGCACGTAGGGGCAGAAGGTGCGATCGTCGTTTCGCGGATGGACCTGAAGTAAGGCCAGCCAATAATTGACAGTGTTGCATTGAGTCAAGGCGTCCTTTCCTGGTGGCACGTATGTGGGTATCGGGAATTCGGCAAAATTAAACTTCAATGCGGGCAGGAAAACAAAGGAGATGACGCTGGGCATGCCAGAATCACATTGCTCGCATGCCAGAATCTCATGCACGAATCCCTGATCGCCAATGTCACGGGTGCGATATTTGAGTGTGTATATGACGCCACTGTCGCAGTGGATGCACTTGATTGTGGCGATGGCATCGCGTAGATTATCTCGCAAGAGCACCTGCACATTTTTTGGATTCACATAGCCCTTGGTGATCATGGGATGGGTGGTGAAGGGCGCATAGAGACTTATGTGGACCGTCTGAACGTTACTGAAGACGGGCGTCACCGGAAAGGGCAAACGGATATGTAAATATTGCTTAAAACGCAATGGCACGTCGATCTTGGAGCCCCTGTAGAATGTGGCAGTGAATTTTAGGTTCTTAAGCACACATTTGTATATCCAATCTTTTTCGGACATCACTTCGCTTATCCGTTTGCAGATGAACTCAGCATTCTGCAGCCAATCGCCATCGTCATAGCCATCCTCAATTTCCATTAGATCCAAGACCCATTTGATGCCGTCCTGAAAGTTCCAATAACCCTGGGGCGAAAATAAGTTCATGTCAGTTTCCACAACGTAAGCCATTTTTAAAAAAAATAGAAGCCGCTGCAGCCAAGTTTGTTCACTTTACACTGAATTTAAGAATCGTTAAACGCAGTTGCAGTGGGTGTTTTCACAGCATAATATGATATTCGCCTGTTTTATGCATGCGCATTGACTTGATTTCCACTTGCAGACCAGCAGTATCGATAATCTCTGCAAACCTTTATTTTTCAATAAATAACAAGCGCTTGAAACAAAAAGATGCCTGTAAAACTTTGCTAAACAGCGTTGGTACTCAACAACAGCGCACTTAATTTTGGCGGTTAGCATTCGCGTAGCTTGCAACACTGCAACACACAAACGATAGTATCGATGCCATAATATATCGATAGCGAGCGCACAGCTGACTGTTTGAGTTTATCACGCGTACGCGTACTGGAGGAGCTGTTTTTTTTTTTTTTTGATTTCGTTATTTACAAAGTTTGCACAAAGCGATAAACACACAGCACGAATTCGGCGTGTTGCACAAATGTGTGCGCAGAGCGGATAGTAAACAGTAAATACGCTTGTTGCAGGTGAGAGCGATGTACAAAACACAATGCCAAAAAGCAGGGCAA
Source organism: Drosophila paracracens (assembly GCA_035044025.1). Classification (NCBI taxonomy): domain Eukaryota; kingdom Metazoa; phylum Arthropoda; class Insecta; order Diptera; family Drosophilidae; genus Drosophila; species Drosophila paracracens. The sequence goes on from JAWNMN010000394.1 coordinate 2,141,379, forward strand.
AATTAACAACAACGCCAACGCTAATGCCAAAAACCCGGCCAAACGCCAATTAGAATAAAAACAACAACAATAAGAATGTGAAGCAAAATGCCACTGAGTCAGAGTTTTGTCGGACCATAGTTTGATAATGGTAGCATTGAGTATTATCACGGTCGCAGTCGACAGATGATTGTCATTAAAATGGAAAAATTGCGGCCGGTATTGTTGTTGTTATTATTATTTTGTTGCTGTTGCTTGTTGATATCACGCGGACGTGGCGCAGAAAAATAGCTGTAATATTTGGCCAACCATTTTGGGTTGTGTTTTATTAATTTTTCTTTGCACAGGTTAATCACCGCATTATTGCTTTGCCATGGCTGACCTGGACAGCAAAGCGGACTCGGTGCCATCAATTGATGCAGTGGCTCCGGTTGCTGCGTCGCTTGCAGCCGCTATTCCGGCACTAGCTGGCTCCACATCGGACACCTCTGAGGAGGAAGAGTATCTGGACAATAGCATTGAGTTGCGCGGGTATTTGAGCAAATGGACAAACTATATCTATGGCTGGCAGCCGCGCTACATAGTTCTCAAGGATGGCACACTCTCCTACTATAAATCGGAATCGGAATCGGATTTTGGTTGTCGCGGCGCCATCAGTTTGTCCAAGGCTACCATTAAGGTGCGTTTCTAGACACCAAGTGTTTTTAATTGAAATAATCAACCACTCAAGGGGGCACTGGAAGTGTGTGTGTGTGTGTGTGAGTGAGTGTGTATACAGTGGAACTTCGCTAACTTTAATGATGGCTAAAGAGACACCAAGATTTTTAGACAACCGTTTGGCAATCTATCGCTTTGATAACTGGACAGTTTTATACTTAAGATAAGAATGCATAATCTGGATTCAACTATTACTATTATTAAATACCGCAAAATTAAACATGACAATCTGGCTTATGGTGTGACTACTGTGGCCTTCAGCCAGATTCAATTATAATATTTATTTATTTTTTTTTGATTTGCTATATTCTCAATTTGTAAGCGAAACTTTGAACTAAGGTAATTAAACTTAACGAGGCTTGACTGTAGTTCTCGGTACGTTTAGCTCTCGCGACCCCGGACAATCAATGCAGCGCAATCAATTAATGTGAAATTTGTCGCCAGCCAAATGGTATTGGTGGTGCTGTTGGTATTGGTGTTGATGGTGGTATTTCTATTTGTGGTGGTGGTGCGAGTATCAAAATAAAGCCCCAAACTGAAGTCATCAATGTAAGTGGCATTGTGTGGCCAATGCCGACACTTATGCGAACTGTGCTTATACTTCTAATCTATATATTTATATACCATAAACAATGATTCATCATCCCCAACTCTCACCTCCCTCGTCCCGTTCCACAGGCACATGAGTCCGATGAGCTGCGTTTCGATGTGGTGGTCAATAATCTGAATAATTGGTGTTTACGCGCCGAGAATAGTGAGGATCGCATGCACTGGGTGGAGGTACTGCAGCTATATAAGGAGGGCACTGGCAGCACGGACACAACCTCATTGAGACGCCATGACAGCACCATGTCCCTGCAGTCGAACACTATATCGCTGGCCAGCGGCGGCAGTCTCAAGAAGACTCAACGCAATCTGCGCGAAAAGGTTGGCGAACTGGAGACCTTTAAGGATATACTCTTCGTACAGATTGAGACGCTGCAACGGTACTTTGACGCTTGCTCCGAGCTGAACAAGAGTAACGCACAGCCCTTGGATTTGGGCGACGGCCTGAAGCCCATTGATTTTAAGGTAGATATACTTTCCAACTATCTGGAGAACACTTACCATAATAATAATGCTACAATTTGTATCTCTTTGCAGGGCGAATCGATCACATTTCGTGCCACAACCGCTGGTGTGCTGAGCACATTGCAGCATTGCCTGGAAATCATTGCTGAGAACGATGAGTCATGGAAGCGCAGATTGGAGCGTGAGATTGATAAGCGACGTCGCACCGACGAGCAAAATAGGTGCGTTGACCCTTGACCCTTGACCGTTGACCGTTGACCGCGTCGCATTTGTTGTGTCATCTAAAATGTTTACATTTTTTTTTTTTTTTTTGCAGAAAGTTCAAGGAGGAAATTGAAAAGCTGAAACGTTTATCATATCCAGGCCCAGATTTTGAGGTAAGTTGTTATTGTTGTGGCTGTTGCACAAACCCCGAAAAATTGATTTGATGTAGGTCCACAACAAATTGTAAATGTAAACAATGGTGTGGCCTCGCTTCGCGTCAGCGCTAGACACTTGCAACACGCCCAGGTCCGCCTCCATCAATTCCCCGTCCAATAATAACGGCGTATATAAATTTTGTTGTAGATTTTGTTTGATTATGTTACAATTTTAACGTACACAACAAGTGCCGTGCTATTTAAACAATTCCGGATAATTTGGTAATGCACAAGCCGCCTGAACTATAGATAGTATTACTCTATATTTAAACATATGTATTTCTATACATATATATATAATTATAGTTTTGCTGTTTGTTTCGTTTGTTTGCTTGTGCCTTGATTTAATGTTCCCGATTCTTATCGTTGTTAATTGCTTGTCCCTTGTTCAGTTCGCTTTCAGTTAAAGCCAAGGGCGTACTCCGCTTTCCGTAAAGGTGATTTGGGGGTCTGAGTTGTATTTTGTTTTTATCTAAAGCTATAAATTGACAAGTGATTACAGCCAGGAGAATCCCAGTTATATTGGCCAATTTAAAGCTTTTATGACAAACTACCTCGTACCCCTCATCTCTGCTCTGTTCTACCCCACATAAATGACTGGAACTTAGAATGACTTTTGTATTTGAGAATTTTATCTTTTTTCAAGCGACAAGTGCAAGCCATAAATTGATAGGAGAACCCATTCAAATACCCAGGGGGACTGTAATTTAATTAATTTTGTCATATTCGGATTAAAGTTTATATTATGATTTGATTAAAATATCTAATCTAATCTAATCTAATCTAATAAATTCAATGTATTTAGAGAAACCCATTCAATTCATTCAACCTTTAGTCTTATGGTTCGGATTTTCTGTTAGGGGAAAGCTAAAAATTACTTAACTTTCATTGAGTTTGCCTAAATTCTTAGGAGGTATCCCATGCCACCACCTGATTATATATATCAGCAGTACTCAAATTGGATTTGATTTGGATTGTATCATGTATTATTAATATTGTATTAACTGCATTCTATTTGAGTTCTGGCATTTCCTATATGTCAAACTGAACTTGATTGGCTTCTTACTTACGACTTCTTATATATATATATATGTGTATATACAATATATTTTACATATGCTAATCCCGCAGTTCGTTCACATTGCTGACTGCTCAAGCGCAAAATCGAACAAATTGAAGACACTTGAAGACATTTAAAGTTATCGCATAGACAGTTTGAGGTTGCTGAAGTGCTTAAGAGCCAATATTGCAGTAGGTCATGTCCGTCTTGCTGTGGCAACACTCGCAAGGCTTATACACTAACTTAAAGCGAGCACTTCGACTAGCTGAGTGCTTTTGCATTTACCAAGATACATCTGCAATCAATCTACAAACGTTTTTTTTATTGTATTTTGTTAACGCAAATTGAAACTTTAAATAAAAATAAAAATATCATATGCCCTACTACAACTATACTCTTTGCTTGCGATCTTAATCTCATCACATTTCTCAGTTTAGAGCATGAGAAGTTCGTGTTGGGCAATTGATAAGCGTCACTCTTGTTTTAGCCTGGCTGAAATGCCCACTCGGCTCAGCTTGTGGCCCATTGTTGACTGTTCGCATTGCTCAGTCAGCGGTCAGCGATCGGATTGCGCACACGTACAAATCATAAACAAATTGTCAACACAAACAACTATTTCTTCAAGTGTTTCGATTTTTTTTTTGGCCAATTGTGAAATTGTGCAGTCATAATTACGCTGGGAATTCAGCTTGAATCGGCTCGTGCACACACCTGTCCAAATAAACAGTGATCGCAACTGTTTTTAACTTGGCCTTAGCCGAAAAATAAAGTTGATACACTAAGAAAATATAAATTGAAATGCCTGCGATGCGTTTACAATGGCGATGCGGCCTAAAGCTGCAGCATGGCAACCAAAAGACTATTGAGGTAGGTGTGAAATGTGTCAACTGTACAGTGTTAACCAAAAGAAAGTCTGTTCGAAACACTCTAAAAAAAATGACCTGAGAAAAAAACTTATTGAAGGAGACTTTAAAAAGTGAATTTCTTAAAAAGTTTTCTCCTTCAAAATACAAAATTGTGTGTTTAAAATTTTTTAGAATTCCATATTTAAAATTCTAAAAAATGTACTTTCAAAATTTGTTAAGATTCTTACTTTTAAACAGAGTAAAAACTTTTAAATTTAAATGAATAAAAATAAAAAATAAATGAATTTTAATTTTGCTTTTATGCATTTATTTTTGATATCATTTATTATTTATGCTATGTATTTTCTCTGAGTGCACACATTGATTTATTGCTTAAGCGCCTGTAATCCTTTATATTTAAAGCTTTAAGCTCTCAATGGCCTACGCTCTCGCTGTCTCTCTCGCTCTCACTCGCGCGCTCTCTCGCCTCGCCGCTCTCTCTTTATCTTGGCTTCAAGGATGCTGTCGCTTGGTTTTGGTTGTATTTGTGGGTTCAGCAACAGTTTGTTTTGCGCCCTCGCGCCGCACACAAGGCACAAGCTCTGACTACGCGCTCGCTCTGCCACACTGCCAAATCGCCACCCCCCCCGCCAAACAGCCGCGTGTCCTTGTTTTTTGGGATTGCTGTCAACTGTTAGGCGAAAAGCAAAAGTCGAGCGTGGTAAATAATCCCGCCAGCAATTGCGTGAGCTCAGCTGGCCATGACTTCATCGGGTCGGCACACACACAAAAAGCAGCAAAAATAATGAAAACATGTCCCACATATGTTGGCTATGACAAATGCTCGAATCCTCCCTCCAAAATACTACAACGCTTATTGCGATGTGTGAAGTAGTTGCAGCTGCTGTCTGCTCGGCTGCTGCCAGCAACTTTTGCCAGTCCGCCATAATTAATAAATTCAATTTGGATTTGGAAATTATTCATAGTTCTTGGCTCGGTTTGCGCACGCCGCGCACGCCGCCCAAACAGATGCCAGACGGCGTCGCTTTTAATATTCACTCAGCATTTGTGTGTATTTTGATATGGGTTCGCTTCTATTATGCTCAGCGTTCAATTACACATGCCGGCACTGTCTGCAGTTTGGCATTTTTATCCGACGTCTCCTACATATATATATCTATATAGATTCAATTAATTTATACGCGGCACGTTTCGCATTTCTTTCGAACTGTTGCGTCATTAAAATTAATCAGGCCGTACCCCAATCCCATCTCTTATAAACTTGACTCAGTTATTGATATCGTGTCTATTTGGTATTTTGCAGGAGGGTCCACATTCCACATTGCCAGAGGATGAGTTCTTTGATGCGGTTGAGACGGGCCTGGAGAAAATCGAGGAGGACATGCAGCTGCGCTTCAAATTGAGACTGCAATCGCAAATCTCACAGACGCTGGTCAATGTGCCGCACGAGGCCGTTGCCGAGGGCGAGGAGGCACGCGAGGAATTCGGCACCGGGGCCGAGGCCAAAACTCATGCACTCTGGCCGGAGGTAAGCACGGAAATAACCACTCAATTTCCAAAAAAGTGGTTAATTGAATTACACACAAATAAATGAATTTTTTTTGTAGATTGATCGCGTGTGCAAGGAGCAGCTGCACTATGCACGCGAGGGCGTCGGCCAGGACGGCAATGGCTGGCAAATCTTTGCCGATGAGGGTGAAATAAAAATGTACAAACGCGAGGAAGAGGTCAATGGCATGGTCATGGATCCCCTGAAAGCCTATCACTGCGTGAAGGGCGTCACAGCGCGCGAAATGTGCCACTATTTCTTTATGCCCGAGTTCCGCAACGATTGGGAGAGTGAGTCTGCACTTTATCTATATATATATCAAGTTGAAATAGTTTAGCAAAGCTAAGGCTAAGCTTACTTTGGACTCTAGATTATGCAAATAATGCTCGATGCTAATGTCACTCGAAATTGGATATATATATAAATATATATAGATATATCAGCAAAGCTTATTGAATATGCATTTCTTATTATTTCATTGTTTGTAGCCACGCTGGAGGACTGCACAATATTGGAGAAAATCTCAGCGGACACATTGCTATTTCTGCAGACACACAAACGCATTTGGCCTGCGAGTCAGCGCGATGCACAATTTTGGTCGCACATGCGCAAAATCAACGATGGTCTCGATCCGGACACACGGGACATGTGGGTGGTGTGCAACAACTCAACGGAATATGCCAAACAAGATGTGAGTGTAACAAAATATTCGATGCACATCATCTAAACTTATCTCTTTCAATAGTCGAAGAATGGCAAATGCGTGCGCATCTTTCTGACAGTCATACTCGCCTGCCAAACACTGCTGCCCGATGATTATGTCAAGGGCCAGCCACTGAGTCGCGATGATCTAACCTGCAAAGTAACCTACTGCTCTGTGGGTGCGTATCTTATCCAAACAACTAGCCAGTGTATCTCATATAATCGAAATTCATCCTTTGTCTTTTAGTAAATCCCGGAGGCTGGGCACCGGCGAGCGCCTTACGCGCTGTTTACAAGCGTGAATATCCCAAATTCTTGAAACGCTTCACCGGCTATGTGATAGACCAGTGCAAGGATAAACCTATTATGTTCTGATATTTGCCATAAGCAACAAAGCAATCAAAACACAAACAAACAAACAACCAACAAAAAATGTTAATCGTAAAAGAATGTTTATAATTAGTTTAACGTTTAATTCGTAAGATGCCGTTTAACTTACAAAGTGGCTTTTTCATACTTAAAGCCTTCTTTTTATACACCATTTAAACTTAGCTGCGGAAGCGCAACTCCCAAGAAACCTCCTTAATACTACTACAACTACTCTGTAAATGTGCTTTAAGTGAAATGTTAATAATTTCTGTTCATTTTATAATCCAAGTAAAAATTGCTGTTTAGCCTTAAGTTATTGTTAAGTGAATGAGAAGAAGAAGAAGAGAACACAATCATTGTATAGCGCTCAGCTCATTTTTTATATAGAATTTCTATGCCGTTGTGTTTATGCAACATTAATAATTAATGTCTAATGTCTACAAGCTATTGTGAAATGCTTTAAATGCAATCATTGCAAAGAATTTCGAAATCAGTCTGTATATGTTAATCAGCTCGGTTCCAATTCGATGCGTCTGAATCTACATAATATGCCTTTTGTTTTTCTTTTTTAAATCTGCTATTTCGAATGTAAATAAATGCGATCTATTGTTATCTTTGAACTGCAACAAAACAATAAAAAATGCAAGTCTTTTGTTTTTGGCTTTCATCATAATATCATGTCATGTATTTAGAGCACAATTTTTTTTTATTACGTTTTTTCTTTTAATTATACATTGAACAAATGTACATCAACTGTGCGGTTTTTCTTTATAAGTATTTTCCATTTTTTCGTTTTTGTGTAATTTTACAATTTTTCTTCTCAAATTTTTACAACCAAGTACTTTTTATTTGAATTTTTAAATGCCTAAATCTGTTTTTTATGGTGCAGTCTGAATTATTGCATTGCCAGAAAATGTTACTCCGTAGGTTTTTTTTTTAGGTAGTTATGTATTAGTTCTTGATAGATCATGTTTTATATGACTAGAGATGTGTGTGTGTGTGTTTGTTTTTTGCTTATCTGTGAGCTACATCGCTGTGTATTTTTTTTAATGTATTTTGTTGCTATCATATTGTCATGTAAATTGGTTGGTTTGTAGTTTTTTTTTCTTTTGGCTATTGTAAAATAAAATCAAATATGCGCTAGTCTATATCATTCAGGAGCAGTATGTGTGTGTGTGTGTGTGTGTGTGTAAGCTATGGTCTATAATTTGGCAAACAAGAATCGGCGCTATATATGACTAACTTTGTTTATCTTGAGCAGCTGCTTGATTTTTTATATATGAAAATGCATGCTGGCTGACGACTTTGGCTTTCTAAATTTTCCACTAATATATATATATATATTATATATATAAATGATTTGTATAATTTAATGTTATATACTTAGCTATGTACAACAGTTTCATAAACTATTAGATGCATGTGTTTATTTGTTATATTTGATCGGTTTCATAAATTAATTTAATTCATTTAAATAACTAGCTAACATTTGTAAAGTATTCTTCCTTCCATTCATTTGGTTAACTTACGAACTGATTTGGGGGAAAGAAACAATTAAACAAACAATCCAACAAAATGCTCTTTAATTCACTACAAATGTATGTGTATATGTATGTGTATATAGGTATGTATGTATTTATGTTTTTATGTATTTTTTGTATTTATTTGGTATTCACCGCTTAGCACAAAGGCCATATATATATATATAGTTTCCATTCATGTATTATCGTTTCATTCCTTTCAGATTTATGCTCTGCATTTTAAAGAGTTTTTATTCCGATGAATACTCTAACTTCTTGTGTAGTTCTCTCAGCTATGCAAAACATTTTAAACACGGCCTGCCGCAGTTTTCCTTTCCAACTTGCTCGCTTTACATTAAATGCTTAACTTATGCCATAATATATTATTTTAATATCTGTCCTTCGTTTTAAGTTCAACTAAGCATAATCAGTGTGTAAATAAGTCTTATTGTTTATTTTGTTTATTTTCTTCTTTTTTTTCGTTTTGTTTTATTGGGCAAATATTTTGTATTATTTTTTGCTTTCGTTGAAAATCAAAATACGCTCGAAAAGTTTTGCTGTTTTCACTTGTTGTAAATAGTTGTTGTTTTTTTTGTTTTTGTTTTTAACGGCATACATTTAAGTTTTATAAATTTAGTGATTTTTTTCAGTAATTATTTAATTAGTATGTAGCTCGCTTTTATTTTTTTATTATTAACAATATGTTGTAAAAGAAATGCAGAAGTAGTGTTTTTTTTTCTTAACTGCCAAGTGTGCCTTATATATGGGATATATATATATATATACCATATTGATTTTTGGGTGGATTTTACAACAAATTTTACAATTTTTCATTCAACGCTTTCGTTTTTCTCATTTCTTTTCGTAACACATCTTTTTCGATATTCGTATTAATTTTAAAATTATTTAATTTATATATATGTGAATTTTTTTTTATTTATTTTGTTTTTCTTTTGTTTTTCTTTTGTTTTTGGTTTGTATTTGGTTTAGTATATATGATTTAGACATTGATTTGGAAAGCTTCCCTCGTTAGTTTCTGATTGGCACGCATACGTGGCGACGTTTGTGTCTTGGACTTCTCATTGGCATCCGAGAATCGCGCTGGTGGATTTATGTGGTCCTGATAGTTTGGTGGATAGTTGGATATGCTAAACGTACAGGGTTCTAATTATGTTTATAGCGACAAATTCACATTGTTATTGTTCGCACGTTTTTGCTTACCTAAATGTAGTCTCTTCATTGTGGCTCGAATAGCCACTGGAACTGCGAACGTGGCGTTTTCCACTAGTGCCCGGCTTGCCCGATTTTCTTGCCGCAAATGGTGGCTTCGATTTACGGGTCATGCTAGTTGGCGTCGTCTCCGACGAAGACGATGTCTCATCTTGAGTGTCTACAATTTATAAAAAAATAAATAAAAATATACAAAAATATTTAATTATAATAAAATGCACTCGGAGAAAAAGGTCGGTTCTTATCAGAGAGCTGCATGCATTGTTTGCAACAACTTCGGTTGCGAGGATTGTTGCAGCTCTCTGAGAACTTCTCATGGAAAAAATCTTTAGATTTACTCCGAGTATACTATGATTAATATCTTTTTGGATTTACTTACCGCGTTGTGCGCGATATTTGGCCGAGTTAAGAGCGCGTGCAGACACATCGTTGTCGGACTCGGAACCGAGTGTGTCATATTCTGTAATTGGTATGTGAAGAGTTAGGATTTTCCTAACTTCGGAATCTGTTGAACCTGGATTGTCCGATTCTAAAAAGTTTAATACGATGCGATGGTATTTTTTTTTTTTGATTTTTTTTTTTTGTGAAGTTTTGAATGTGAATGTTAGTTGTTATTTGAAGTTGAGAATATTGTGAAACAGAAATAAAAAAGTGGATTAAATTCAATGCGATATGAAGTGAGCAGAAAAAACAAAACTAAGAAAGAAATGTGCAAATTTTGCTTAAAACTACATTACACTAAGGGGCATCTTAAATGAAAATCATAATGATAATGATCATGAAAAGGATTTGTGGGGTTTTGTTAGCTACCTTGGCTCTCGGAGTGTGGATCGCGTAGACGACCGACTTTTCGGCGCACCTTTGTATACTCCGGCTCCTTGGACTGTAAAATAGTAGATGATCAGTTATATACTTATATATGTATTCTGTAATCTTACATGATAGCTCTCTGGCTTGACATCGTGATAGACAAAGGAGCCGCGCACGGAGTGATAAGGACCGCTGTAAACGTTGCCGCTGTAGGAGCTCTCGCTGTATGTCTGTTTGTTCAGTTGAAATGTGGCATAGGGACATATATCTTCTATATACTCATTGCCCTCCGCCTTGCCAAAGCTGCCCGAATCGTTGGAATTTGAGCCGCGTTGCGCCGAATTGGTTGGATTACAACGTACGGCCAAATATTGCTGATCTCGATTCTGTTTGTTCTGCAGATTGGCCAAAGAGGGGGATTCCGACAACGAGGAGCTCGCCAAACGCGCCTGATTAGTTAGTTCTGTAAATAAACAAAAGGTATTTAAATATATATCAGTAATATTCACTCATAGATCACAGCTCAAAACTTACTTCGCTTGCGCAGGAACAAAGCGGCTGCAATCAGCGCCAGGAGCATCAGCAGCGAGACGCAAATGGGCAGCAAAAGTTTGAAATTGGCGTAAAAGGGCAGATCGCTCAAATGGGAAACGGGCGTGGAATGATCCGTATTATAAAGCACTGCAAGAGAGAGAGGAATAGAAATCAAGTAAAGTATTTGTTTTTTTCCAGTGCAGTTCAGCATCTTGTACTCACCACCCTGTGGGGAGAGTGTGGTGAAATTGTAAACAGCTGTTGTGGAGCCGGCATTATTGTGAGCCGTAACCTTGAGCTGATATTTGGTGCCCGGCACCAGATCACTAACGGTATAAATGCGCTCAGTGGGCGGTATATGATTGGAGACAACAACCCAAGTGGAACGGCCATAAACCCTCGATTCGATCATGAAATAGAGTATGCCGCAGCCACCATCGCCCCAGGAGTCGAGCCAGCAGGTGACACTTGTCGAGTTGTTCGTTATCATCTGGGAATGCTTTGGTTGCACCGGGGAATTGCCCTTCGTGTAGGAGTTGACAATGTCGCAGGGCAGCCCCGTTCCGATCTTATTGTACGCCGTAATATAGAGTTGATAGCGTGTGCCGCACCACAGATTGCTCAACAGATGCGAGTTCGTTTTGGCATCCACCTGCAGCTCCTCCCAATCGCCATTGTCGCGTTTGTAGTTAATGACATAGCCCAGGATGGGACTACCGCCATGGCTATTGTCCTGCCAGTCTAGATGCAAGCTATCCGTATAGGTATTCACTACGGTTAGGTTGGGTGCCTCTGGCGGCACTTTCACCACAATGTTGTAGACAATTTCGTCCTTGCCCCAAGTGTTCTCCACGCTGCACGTATAGTTGCCCGCATCGTTTGATTGACACTCTCGCAGATACAGAGTGCCATTCTTGGCAATTGTTTTCCTTGTACTCGTCTCCATATTGTGCCCGTCCTGACGCCAAATGGTGACTGGAGCAGGTGCACCCACTTTGCGGCACGGCAACTCCAAATGCTCCTTCCACGGCGTGACAATGCGTTGACTGAACGAGACAATTCGCGCTGGCACCTTATTATTCGGTGGCACTGTCACCACCTGCGTCTTCTCGCCCTCGCCCATTTTCGTGGATGCAGTTAACCAGAATTGATAGGTGGCCGATTCCTGAGTCCGGACTGTCTCGTGCATTTCCACATAGGGGCCGAGCAGTCGCTTGTGAGTGCCCTCCTCGCGACCACCCTCCAGCATGGACATGTAGAACGTGTAGCCAGTCTGCAGACGGAGCAGTTAATAGTTAACAGGTGAGTTTCAGATTGGAATTGGAAGTGGGACGGGGTTTGGGGGACCACTTACGATGTCGCCATTGGGCAGATCAGGCGGCAGCCAAGAGATTATGATTTTCGTGCTCGAAGCCGGTATTGCCTTGATTGCTTGGGGCGCCGAAGGCACTGTGGGAAAATAGGAGAAACAAGTGGGAAAATTTCAGCAAAAGATAGTCGACTTGGTAATACTCTGATATATTGCAGTCAAAGATAATACTCTGAGCTGGCTATAAAACTAAGTTAACGCAAAATGTAATATATTTTGTTGCCAAGAACATACATAAATAAAAAAAAATGTGCCAAGCTCAGTTTCAATATCCAGACTGTGCCAATATACTCCTTTATCAGAGCATGGCAAGACAGAAAAAAATAAATAAAAAATAGAAATGAATATAAATAAAAGCAATTGCAATGAAAACTAAAAAAAAAGCGAAGCACAGAAATAAATAAAAAGCGCTGCATGAAATTGCAAACGAGGCGACGACGACGACGACGACGACGATGACGACGATGATGATGACGACCAAAAGAGAAGGGGTGTTGCTGGAGGGTTAATGGGTGGGACAAGAGGAAGGGATGGGTTGATGCCGTGCCTCGTTTGCGTTCATTGAACCACGCTGAACCACTTACCATCCTCATGGGTGCGGCAATAAAATGGTTTGGTTTTCATGCCATCGCCCACTTTGGTGTAAGCCAAAACCCAAACCGTGTAGTTTGTGTATTTGCGCAGATTCTCAATGGTGACGTATTGATTTGTTGACTTGACAACCTCCGGCTCCGTTTCTGTGCAGTACGAGAACGAGAGAATATATATATAGCCAAAAACCAAAAACAACAACAACAATTAGCAGAGCGATTGGAAATATGAACAGTGTCTGCTAATTAAATGGACAACAGCACAAAAATGGTTTATTATCCGCATCCACAACTGAAATCTTAGTAGATGTACAAGAAATACATGGACATAAAACAGAGCTAAATTAGACAAGCTCAAATGGGAGCTGATTTATTATTATTTATTTTTTATTTTTTTATTTATTATTTAGCAAACTGAACAGTGAAAAATGTTTAAGTATATTTTAAAGTCAAATACTTGCCAAGAGCTTCGTAATAATTTTTAAAGAACTGTTTTGAGTTGTTCCAAAATACTCTTGAAATAAATAACAGAAAATATGCGAAATGAGCAACTTTTTACATAAAATAAATTTAATTTATTTCATTTTAAATAAAGCTAACTGAAACTTAAAACAAACTTTTATTGAAGAGCGCACAAAATACGAATTATTTTTATATTTTCTGATAAATTGCAAAGAAGAAAAACCAAAATTTCCTTTCGACCATAAAATATTAATCAAGCAAGAAGCTTAATTAAAAAATATTTCGCATAAAATATTTTTGAAAAATTCGCAGAGAACAAAAGTATTTTTTTCATCGTTAATTACCTACGCATAAAATGTTAATCAAGCAAGAGTTGGAAAATTCCAATTTGAATGTTGATAGCATTTTGCGCTGTTGCAGGTTAATGGGTTAATGGAATTGCATAATTGCTCTGAAATGGCCCCAAATACCGTTGCCAATCCGACGTGGGGGCTTGGGGGGAGTGGCAGGCAGTGGGCGCTGTTGCTGTTACTGACTTACCGTAGAGCTCATCGACCGATATGTAAAACACTTTGTAGCCCTTGATTTTGCCATTTTGTCCGTCAATATCCGGCGGTGACCAGGTGATATAAATCGATGTGGAGCCAAGCACATCGCATTGTGGCGACTCTGGCGGCGATGAGGGCACTGCAAGAGAAACAGAGAGAGAAAAAGAGGCGGGGGGAGGCGGGTGTTTCAAGTTTATTAAACGTTTTGCCCAGACACCAGAGAGAGAGCGAGAGAGAGACGTCTAAAGAGCTTGTGGCGCCCCCCAATTGGCCTCTGTCCAGTTTTTGTGCACGGCCAATTAACAAATCCAATCAATGTGTGAAGCCAGACTGGGTTGGGCGCCGTACGGCGGAGTGGAAAGGGGAGGGGTGTGTATGTCTACCAAACTTACCATCCTCCATTGTTTGGACAGCAATTTCCTTGCTGGGCGGTCCACTGCCCTGGCTCGTATAGGCCTGAACAATGACATGGTATTGAGTGAACTTGTTGAGATTGCTGAGCACCGTCTCGCCACCAAAGTGGGAGCGCACCTCGACCGTCTTAAAGCTGAAGCCCTGCGTCGGATTCACCTCCTTGTCCTCGGGCGTCAGGGACATTTGATAGCCAACATAGTAGCCCAACAGGATGCCATTCCAATGGTCACGTTCCGGTGCATCCCATGTCACCGATATCTCCGTTGAGCCCTTGGCCTCGGCGCGCACCTGCAACGGTGGCCCCGACGGCACCTCCTCCAGCGTCGTCACCTGCACCACCTCCGAGAACTCCGATGCGCCCAACTTATTCTCCGCCGACATGCGTATGTGATACGCCTTGGCCGGACGCAGCTGCTGGATGTTGATAACTGTCTGAGCCCCACTTATGTCCATGTGCTCCGCATTCTGCCAAATGTCTGCAGGTGAAATCGATAGATGCAATTGGAGAGAGTTGAGTGCAAAGTGCTCGTTACAAATAACATGTAATTAAGGACGAAATGGCAGCTGAGCAAAACCTAGATGAGATCCACATACCATAAAATGACACATCGATGAATAACCAGCATACTTCAAGCTGAGCTAACTATCGAAATTCTAGGAATTGGGTTTGATGGGAGAGCTGTATGCTCCGAAAGGGGTTCCAATAGATGCAACTAATTGATAACTCACCTGAGATCTGTTTGTAGTAGATATGATACTGTTCGATGGGACTGTTGCCGGCAAATGGTTGACTCCATGTCAGTTGCAGGCTGCGCGATTGCTGCGAGTTGATGCGCAGATTCTTTGGCTGCTCCGGCACCTCCTGCACGATTAGCTGTATCGACATCTCGTCCTGTGCCACAACAAAAAAAAAGGGTTAGTTGAGCTGGACGCTCATTTGAGTAGCCTGCAATAGAGTTGGGGCAGCAACAGCAGCAGCAGCTGGCTTGTTCAAATTGCCATAAATTAGGGTTAACAAGTGTCCCAGCTGTGGAAGCTGGGGCAGCGGCAACAACGAGCCCACATTTACCGAGGCACGTCTGGCTGCACCCAAAAGTACACAAACTGTGTGTGTTTGTGTGTGTGTGTGTGTGTGTGTGTGTGTGTATGCGTGTGTGGGTGTGAATTTGAGTGAGTTTGCTGTATTTGAGTTTTAGGGTTAACCTGAAGCGATGATCGAGCACTTTTTAAACATTGTTTGAAATTTACTTAGCAGCTATTAAATCTGTGAAATATGAACTTTAAAAACTTTGATAACATCTGTTGTTTTCCTTCACTATTATTATTTCATTTTAACATAAATTTAAATACTTTAATTTAGTGTTTTTATATAATTTTAAAGCTAAATATTTACTTATCTTTAGTATTGACCATTTTTCTCATTTCTATTGCTAATCAGAGAGAATTTTCTTATTTGCAGGCATTATACTTTTTTTCTAAATATAAATTAATATAAAAAAAACAAATTTGAAGTAGCCGAAAATAAGAAAGAAAAACTACTTGCAACACGTAACTTAAAGTTGCGCTAAAGTTCTGATTGCTTTTCGGGTTTTTCCCACAACACTGGCAGCAGTTTAAATATACATATGTGTGTGTGTGTGTGAGTGTTGTGTGGCACAAAAGTGTCAGCATGCACTTACCTGTCCAAATGCATTGTTGGCCTGACAGATATAAATGCCCGTATCCTGGCGATATGTGTGCGAAATGCCCAATTCCGAGACCATGCCGTCGTCGAGCACTTGATCTCTTATTGTGTAGCTGTGTGTGTATGAGTGTGTGTGTGTGATTTATACGCAAGTGAATGCATTTAAAAGATACAAGATAAACACACACACACACAGACACACCCGACGACATGCAGATACACAGATACAGATACACAGATACACAGATGCAGATGCCGAGATACGGATACGTGTATTTGCGAAACGTGAGCGATGCAATGCAATTTTATAACAATGTTTTTTACGTTGCAGTCGACGTTGTTGTTGGTTTTGTTGTTTGTTGACAAAGACGAAGACGAACGAGGCCAACACATATATATATATATATATATATACATGAGCAAATGGCATAAATAAATAAAAATGCGTGTTGCGTTCAGTTTTCGTTGTGATTTTTTTTCGGGCCGCACATCCACATCCACAAGTGAGGGTAGCGTGTGGATGGGGGGAAGGAGAAGAAAAGCAGGAAATACATATACATTAAAATACTTACAAGAAACACAAGTGGAAAAATACTTGTATGGAAAAATAAAGCAGCTTTTAGTGCTGCTCAAAGTATAAATAGAAAGGCCTTGATCGAATTTTGCTCATAAGATTTATTTGGCATAACCATTAACTGGAATGCGACACACGCACTCATTCATTCATTCAGTCAATAAATCATTCACTCACTCACTCACTCACGCACTCATTCATTGTCTGACTGAAAAATTGAGACTGGCCCTAGCAACAGCGCAGATTTTGTACCTGCCACTTAGGTATTTGCACAGCTCTCTTCATTAAAAGCAATTTGCAGCAATACAATCGACTTGGAATTGATTTGAAACACTCCGGGGCACTTGCATAGAAACGAGGCAATCATTTTTAAAGTGTGTAGAGTCGAATGAGTAAAATATAGGTGAATTGGTACAATCATTAAACTACTTGTCAAACTTTTCGATATGCAAATTAAATGTATCTTTTAGAGACATCGAATGAAACAAAAAAAGAGAAAATAACAAATTTATTTGTTAAGCTTCTCGCTAATAAATAAATTACGTTTCTTCGATATACAAACTACATTTATATTATATATTAACCTAAACTTCTTCTGCAGTTTAAATAAATATTTTATTTATTTAACTGAAATAAAGAAAATCAAATTTAAATTTAAAACTGCAGCTATTCAAGTGTCGCGGAGTGTTTTCGCTCAGCTTCTCTCAGTCGGGACAAGGACAAGCTAGACAAGGATATGAGTTGCGTTAAGAGGGACTTACCGTGAATCGAGCGACTCGTCAAGATACTGTTGCGTTGCCTGAATCTTCCACTTGAAGTCAATGGGATTGTCGCCTTGAACGTTGCACTGGACGTGCACCTGTTTGCCCTTTGCCACCGAGATTTGTTTCGTTTTCGTTGGAAAATGGGCGGGCACTGCAAGAAGTGAGGGGGCGTGGCATTAATATTGTATCAAACAAATATTATATGTATAAGCATACATACCATTCACTTTGAGAAAGATGACTTTGCTGACGCCGGAGCCAATGTTGTTCTTGGCCTCGCACAGAAAGTGTCCTTGCGACTCCTTGCTGATCTTCTTGAAGAAGATGGTGCCATTGGCAAACAGTTGCACGCTCGGCTCATACAGGAAATCCTTGTACTCGCCGGGTGTCGGTCCAATGGCCTTCTTCCACGTGATGGTCGGTTTGGGATAACCCGCAGATTGGCAGTGTAGCAGCACATCTGTGCCGGATTGTGCGCTCGAATCCTTCGGTTCCAGTATCCATTTGGGTGGCACATTTACCGTTAGCGGCACTGTAAATCGCTCCGTGCCAGCCACATTGCTGGCAATGCATGTATAATTCCCGGAATGATCCGACGCAATGTGCTCGATGACCAAACTGGCCGAGTACTCATCCAACCGACGGAATACCTCGTTGCTGCAGGCAGCCAGTTGGGTTACATGTTAAGATTGTGTTGAGTTTGTTGTTGTTTTGTGCTAGCTTACCCCGTGCCAATGAGCGGCTTGTTGTTGCGCTCCCAGCGAAAGCTGACGGGCAAATCGCCCTCAAGGATCTGACAGGATATCGCCGCCCGCATGCCCTCGCGCAACATATTCGTCATGGCCTGAATGGGCATGATTTTCGGCGGCACTGTAAGTGGCAAGTGGCATAAATATTTATTGAGCCAGTTACTCTATATACATATATCTACCCCGGACTTATAGAAGGGCTAAAGAAGGGTAGTATAGAACTGTAGAAAACTTTGTAGATCATTTGTAGAGTATTTGTCTAAGATTGGGTTATTCTACAAACTATTGTCTATTGTATTATTTTCTTTATTCCAGGGTAGATTGATTAAAAATCCAGAAAAAATATATATGTTACTTCCAGAGTTTACAGGGTATCTCAGCTAGTCGCGCACTTTTCGACTGTTGCACTCGCTGATTACTCTGATTACAATTGCCAAGTTGGCTTAAGCACAAAAGCCATCAGGGTTTTTAGGGCCTGCTTGGCTTGGCTATCTCTAGCTGGCTGTTTGTGGGTGTGGCAGTGGCAGGCAGGAGTAGGAGTAGGAGTGCGAGCTGGAGTCACCACATCAATGGGGCTTAGCAACAGCTGGCGCGCTGATAACAGCTCGGCACACAGTAAATGATTATGAAGAGCGAGATGCAGAGATAGCCACAGGCAGGAGACAGCGACACAGACAAAAGTCAATGACTTTATTGTAGCACGCCTACCCCTA
The DNA here is from genome assembly GCA_035044025.1 of Drosophila paracracens. Lineage (NCBI taxonomy): Eukaryota > Metazoa > Arthropoda > Insecta > Diptera > Drosophilidae > Drosophila > Drosophila paracracens. The sequence goes on from JAWNMN010000394.1 coordinate 2,160,072, forward strand.
AAAGCTCTATCAACCCCTACTCACTCTCCCCCCTCCCTCCCCTCCTTGCTGTGAGCTTGTGCATTTAAAAGTGCTGGCAGCTGGAAATAGTTGCTGTGGCTGCTGTCGCCATGGCTGCTGCTACTGCTGCATAGTTTTGCTGCCCGTCTAATTGGAATAGTTTCATTGTGTGCAACAGCAGCAATTGTTGTTGTTGTTGTTGTTGCTGTTGTTGATGCCACAGCAACTTTCTAATTTGAATATTGGGAGGGAAAAAGCCTGGCAAATACACAGCAAAGGCATCTAGCATATTACGCATACGCAGCGTGTACTCACCCAACACTTGAATCTCAACGTTGCGCCTCGATGTCTGCTTCTGCTTGTTCTGCGCCATGCAGGTGTAGGTGCCCGCATCCTCCAATCTCTGCAGTTGCTCAATAATTAAGGTGCCATTGTTGTAGGCACGCTGTCGTCGATTTATGGGCAGTGTTTGTCCATCTTTTTTAGGTGCAGGAAAAAAAAGAAACGAAACTTTCGGCAATTAATTTCACACGAATAAAAACAGTTCAACTTGTTTTTATTTACGACGGGCTATTCATAATCTTTACCGGACTTTTATTATTTATACGTTTTGAAACAATTTTATGTACGTATATTTTTTTTTTTGGCTTTACTAATTTGAAGATGAAGAACCCAACAAATAGGGGTGTCAAATTAAGATAGTATTTATATGTGTGGAAATTGCCACAAACATGAAAAATAAATGTTATGATATGTTTTTAAATAACAGGCAGAGCACATTTATTTTATTTATATAAAAATGTTATTTTGTAAAAAATCATTTTCGCAAAACTTTATTAAAATTGAAATTCACAAATAATCGAAATGAAATATGGTCGCTGTCTTGAGCCCGAAAAAAATATATTTTAAAACAGATTTTAAATTATTGCCACTTTAACAAAAAGAGAAAAAGAAACTGCAGCGAATATTTTGGCGCAGTTTTTTAATAATAATAATATTGTGCAAATGTGATATGCACAATAACAAACAAGCGAGTTTTTAATAACAAACACGTGCCACAAGCGAAAGCAAACAGCAGCGTTGCAAGCGCATGAAGCACAAATTTGTCGAAGCGCGATTAAAGTATTCCATTTTTTATGAAGGTATTACGAACAATAAAGGTTGGGATTTATTGTATATGTATGTGTACAAAAAATGTATTGCTTACCGCGCTCCCAATGTATTTTATCGATGGGATAACCGGCCACAGGACATTTAACAATCAAATCAGAGCCAGAGATTCCTGTTATTTTTGGCATTTCACGTATGTAAGGCAATCCATAGATGTTCACTTTGGCACTATGCGAGACCCTGCAGCGATATAAAAAACATACGCAAGTCATAACTAACATTTAGCTGGGCCAAAACAGAACAACACAAAAAAATCTGCACATGTATAGGGGGTTGGTGTTAGGGGTTGGTTTGTGGGGGGTTGGATGCCACCATTTGTATACAGTTGTTGCAGCGCTGCTGAAAAGACTGAGTCGACAAATTGTTTGGATTTTATGTCGCTTTCGCTTCCATTGTTCGCATACCCTTTCTCATCTCGGGTATACCCAACAGGGGAGGTAGTATAGAGTATATATAGAGTATGCAATTATTGAAGTATTGCTTTTTACTATAATAATTTAATATTTTAATAATTTAATAATGATAAGAGAATTCTGCAGTCATTGAATTACTTTAATGCAGAATATTTAAATGATTATTTTTATTATTTTTTTAATAGTATTTAAATACTTTGCTGATTCGAGGAAAGACTTGTTATAATAATAACTATAATAAATTATATATAATATATGATATATGTAAAATATCTTATAATATTTACAGGACATCCCACAGTCCCACAAAATCTTGTCAAGCTGCTCTCTCTTTTAGTTTTTCCCATGCTGTGTAGCAATTAAATTTATGATTTAGCATGGAAATGCTTTTTATGCCACTATCCGAGTGCACACAGCTTTGTGGATGCCACATCCCCATATACATGTATGGAATAACTGTGTTTGTGTGTGTGTTTTATTTATTTAACTATGGCCACTCACTTGCCAATCGCATTCTGAGCCGAGCAGGTGTATTCGCCGCCATCCTCCTCCTTGACATTTGAAATATTCACGTGGCTGATGACATCGTCGTGGATGGTAACATATTGACCCACTAAAAACCGAGAGCTGTCTGGTATCTGGAACAGGCAGAGAGCAAGTAAAATCAATAGAGTATAAAATATAGTTAAGATAATGCCAATTAGTTGCGAAAATATTCCCATTTTCGACAAGCGAGAAAAGCTATGCAACTTTTATGTAAATCGAATTGATTGAAATTGCACAAAATTTACACAAGCTTGAGAGCAAGAAGAGGAGGAAGAAGAAGAAGAAGATGCTGCAGCATCAGTCGAAGGGAAAATGTGGAAATTTATGCAAGGAAAGAAACGAAACAAATCCTTGAAAATGCGCCATGGACCATGACAGGCAGCGAGAAAATGCTTGAAAAATGAAAAGGAAAAATAAAACACAGAAAATCAAGTGTAGCAAAAGCAAAGCAAAAGCCACGGGGCATGTTAAGCATGCCCCAAAAAAAGCGGAGGAGTAGGGCAAAGGAAGAGGGTAAGTTGCGTCAATTTTTGGGGCAGCTGAAAGAGTAGCTGCTGCAGCGAACGCAAACGCTTCTCGTAAACATTTATGCATATGCGCCTGTGTGTGTGTGAGTGGGTGTGCTTGTGTGTGTGGTGTAAGCAACTCCATCATCATCAAGTTGCATGTGACGATAGCTGGCGGAAACGGAAGCGCTGCCTGCATTTCCGTTTGCGATGCATGCCTCTAAGTAAGTGCTTAGTACGTGTGTGAAATTTCTCCATATTCTCATTCTCACTCTCTCTGCCTCTATCTGTCACTCTCACACACACACTTTGTGCTGGCAAAACTTACCGGAAATCCGTCCAAAGACCATGTAAATTGCGGCAGTGGATTTCCGGTGGCAACGCATTTCAATGATACAGTCGGACCCGGCTGCAGTGTTTGCTCTGAAAACCAATAAAGCAGTTCCGGCGAAGCATCTAAAATTGAAAGAGATGAAGATTGAGTTGCAGATAAAGTCAGGCTACTCATCCGTGTGTGTGTGTTGGGGTGTGTGTTGTCTGAGGGTGTTTCGGTGTTGGCCTCAAGCCTCATATGTTAAGGGTATTTCTCTAATGAGCTCGTCCCCATGCTTGTGTGCTGTGTGCTGTGTGCGCATAGGTGGTAAGTGCTTATTAGAAAGTGCTCAAAAGAAAGTGACCTGCACGGAAAAGGTTCAATTTCAAATCTATAATCAAATACGTAATTTAAATTTCTAGAAATTCCAGAAGCTGTAGCTTAAACAGTGACTGAAACCGGAACCGAATCCCTTTATGTTAATCGACATTGACCGATTGACTAAAACCCAAACCGCATTAGCCCGGAACCCCAAACCATTAACCGAAATTGATTGAAATTCAGAACTGGAACCGGAACGGCATATTTACACATCTTTAAGAAGTATTTACTTAAATATACATTTATTGGAAATCTGCCTAAAAACGTTATAAACTGGTGTTGAAAGTATATCAAGTAATTCATTATATCTACTGGCTTCCAAATAAGCTTTAGCCCAAAAATAATTAATTAAGTTGCTTGAAGTTTTAGGTATTTTTATTTTAATAGACGATTTTGAGTCTGGCGATATTTTTTTTTGCTTAGTTTGCCTTCTAAACAGCAGTTTCCAACGAATTTTAATGTGCTCTTAAAGTATGCCGTTAAATTTTTATGGCCCGTCATTTCAGCAGCTGCAAGTTAAGTGCAGCTCCACAAGCACACTTTCAACTAAATTCAAATACAATCTATGAAAAATTTCCGCAGTGCTTCTTAAACCCATTTCTCAAGGCGCAGTCTTTAATAAGTATTTCTGTTTACTTTTTATTACTTTTATTACAGATTTCTAAGCACTTTTGTGGTGCATAGCTCAAAGCATTTCGTAAGATTTACTTTGATTTGTAAACTGCAATTTGCAACGAGTTTTCATATGACCTCAACAGCTGCATTTTAAGTGCATGTCTCAAAGCACAAAACTCATCTATTTCTGTATATTTATTTCTCGTATTTCTTGCACTTGAATTCCAATTCATATACAACATGTTTCTCAGTGCTTCCAAGTTTTGCTTTCTTTGCATTGCTGCTGCTGCTGCTGAATATTTGCTGGCAAAATCAAAATCAGATTGCGAAAGTGCTTTTCCACATGTATTTGGCTGCGGCTCTCGGGGGGTGGGGGCGTGGAGGAAAAGTGCATCTGACAAGCGAGGAAAAGCAAGCGAGAAAGCGAGCAAAATGTTATCCAGCTGATGAAAATTGTATCAATTTCCGCAACGTCCCAAAGAATTTGGCGATGAAAATATCTGCGCAACGACATTGCCAGTTATAAGCTGCCATATTTATTTGCTACCAGCTAACACACACACACGCACACACACACATGAAGAGGCAGCTCAGTTGACACAATTGCTGCCATATCCGGCCGCTTAATGGCGCTTCTCTGCCTGCCACAGCGCAATTTTGGGGGTTTGAGCTTCACAGCTTTTAACACTTGGCTGTGTGTGTGCGAGTGTATGTGTGTGCGTGTCTGTGTCTGATTTGGTGTGTTTGTTTGTGTGTAAGCATGCCAATAATATATTGAAATCAATTTCCGTTTGTGCCTAAAAGCAAATCAAAAACGTTGCCAAAGCCGCCAAAGCGACAAAGCGCGAATGTGCGCTGTCTGGAGAGCTGCCTCTGTGTGTGAGTGTGTGTATGAATGTGTGTGTGTGTGCCCAAGGCTGCTAAATGTTGCTATGCGTTAGGGTCTATGCGGAGGTATTTTACACTCGACGAAAAAGCATTGTTCTTAAATTAATTTTAAATTTTTCCAATTTTTAGCTTCTTTCAACTGTTTTCAACTGCTTTCAACTGTCTTAAAAGAAGAAGAATCGCTCTAAATTCATTCCGAAACAGAAAACAAAGAACAAGGATGTGAAATCCCAAACCGGAACTGAATCTTTATCTATTAAACCTCAGAGCGGAACCAAATTGTTTAACAGAATCCTGAAAAATTGGCAACCTAATCGAAATATTGCTTTTTTGACAGATTCTTAAAATCTTTAGTTATATTTCATAGAACAAACTAAAATATCTGTTAGAAAACTTAAGTGCCGGTTTTTTTTTAAGTGTATGAATGGGGCGTGGTTGTGTGTGTGTGTGTTTAGTGGCTGTGGCTAGATTTTTAGTGCTGGTAATAAAATTAAGTTGTCAGCCTGCGCTTTATGGCAGCTAAGCAGCAATTTTGTTGTTGTTGTTGTTTGCATTGTTGTTGCTGCTGTTGCCATTGTTGTTGTTGCTGTTGCCATTGTTGTTGGCAGCAATTTGCTAAATTCGAAATTAATGAAATGCAATTATGACAAACATTTATTTGTGCGGTTCTTGCGGTCATTCACAACGCAGCGGAAATTTCGCTTTTGATTTGGCTTCTGCACCAAGGGGAACTCTCTTTTTGGGTGTGTGTGCGTGTGTGTGTGTGTGTGTGGTCATAAGTGCCCCATTAGTGGGACATCATTGGTGTTAATTTATGACTATGGCTATTAATATGTGATATGATGTGACAACAATGGTAATAATAATTATAATAATACGGCTTACCTCCCAATTGAAGCTCAGCTGTTGATTGGATTTGCTCCCATTCGTTGGACACGAAACACTGATACATGCCCGGATCATCCTTTTGCACCTTCTTAATGATGAGACGCGCCGGATCCGTTAGAATCTATAAATCAAATTTGAGTTTGAGTTTGGTTTGGTTTGGGATAGTTTTAGTTGCTTTGTACGCACCTCGACACGATTGTCTCTGAGTATGGGTTTGCCATCGTGCAGCCAGTTGACATCGTGCACCGGATGGCCAGAGACAATGCATTGGAATTGCGCATCCTTGTCCACATCAACGGTTTGCACTTGCGGCTGCAGATGTGCCGTCAGTGGTGCTAGGTGGTGTGAATGAGATACAGATGAGTGTGGGGGTGTGGGGGCACAACTACCAAACATAACACCACTCACTCACCTGTCACCGTGAGCGACACTTGAATGGTCTCCTCGCCAGCTGTATTGTTTACCCAGCACAGATATTTCCCACTGTCCTCGAGACGCGCCTGCAATGGCATAAATCAATGGCAATCACAATATTTGGCTTTCATTTCCATGCTGCACCCAACCAATGCCACCTACCTTGGTGATTTTGAGCAGACCAGCGGATACGATGGTAATGCGTTCGCTCAGCTGCAGCGGCAACAGTTGCTCGTTCTCCTCCTTGAACCAGCTACAAAAACAGAGAGGGAGAAAGAGACAGATAGACAGAGAGAGAGAGAGAGAGAGGGAGATATGCATTAAGCAAACAAAAGTGCTACGAGCGGAATGCGTTTAAAATACATTTTATCTTATTTAACTTTCATTTTATGTGTTTCAATGTTCCTTTGTGGTCTTAATCAAATTAATATGGTGATTGCATTATCAATAAAGAACATTCACTGCTATTGACTGAATTCTGCTTCTTCTTTTCTCGCCCACAGTGGCCTTTGATTGCCGCTTGTTGCCTCGAAATGCATTCAACATCGTTTTCAATAGGATGCAAAATGATTACCGCACTTTGCGAGAAGAGCACGGAGAGGGCAGCAGCAACTGGCCACGCGTTCAAGGCAATTGTTAATAAAAAACCATTAAGAGTGCCGTGACAGCTCGACGAGCAGATACCCTGTGGCGAAGTTTGAAGCTATACAAGAGTGTAAGCAATAATAGTTAAATGTGTATGAAAGGGATGATAAATGGATAGGAGAACCTGGCTAGATCGACTCGGCTGTTGAAGCTGATCAGAAATATATATATATATATTATTTATGGGGTTGTAGATGCTTTCTGCTGCCTCGTACATACTTTTGCCCATTTTGAATTGGTTCAGGAAATAAGCCTTTTGATTGCCTTGCTTAACGTGTATTTATCATTAAGTTTTTTGTTATTCGTTTAAAGCCCTCTCAAAATCTGTTCAACTTTTTTTAAAGTTATGGCTGTGGGAATTTTGCATATTTTATATGTAGCTATAAGTTTTAAATTTTGATTTCGTTGGCCACTCATTAATTCCACTAACAGTTCATTATTGCCACATTTTCCGTTGCTGGGGTAACTAAATATTATTTTATGCAATTCGAGAGCATTTTCAGTTCGTTTTGTGCACATTTTCTTTTCATATTTTTCCGAGCACATCTTCCATTATTTTTCATATTAATGCTGCGCAAATATCAATTGCGAAAATCAACAGAGAACGTGCACTTTTCCACAAGTGCGTGCCATAATCTGTTTGATGTCCCTACCTCCATGTATTACTTATCCCCCCTTATCCCTCAACCGTGCTGCTCTTCACATCGCACTCAGCATGCCTCGTTTGCAGCAATGTACAATTTATATGCAGCATTCTGTTGCATTTTTAATCAAGTTATTGATTTTAATTTGGCATTAATTGCTTTTGAGTGCATATCGCATCTTGTGGCCTTGTGCGTTGCACGCGGCAAGCTGCTCGGGCATTTTCTTAATTAAAATCTGGCGAAAATTCACATTCATCCCATTAAGGAAATGTCATATACTCAACGCTGATCGATTAACAGCGGGGGGCGTGTCTGGTTTGTGGGCTACACAGAAAAACTATAAAATAGAAATTTACTTTGTGAGCAATGAGTGAAGATGAAGTTGAGGTCGTTGCAGATGGAAGGCGAACCGCAACAGCAGCGTCAAGCAACTTGCCAACTATTTAAACATTTATGAGCAGCAGCAGCCGCAGCAGTGGGACAACCAGGATGCGGACATTGCAACAAAACAATGCAGCAGAGCTCAAAACAAAAGTCGCCTCGCTGTTGTCGCCTCGCTGGCTCCCAACTATGATTGTTGTTGCGGTTGTTTTGGTTGTTGCTGCTGCTGCTGCTGTTGTTGCTGTTGTTGTTATTGCTGTGGGCATTGCACATCTTGGTCTTGGTTGTCGCTCAGCGGGCGGCATCAAATAGCAAACAAAAACCGAAACCAAATGAGAATATTGCAGTTGCACTTGGCAACGACTAAGTAATACTCTGCCAAAAGAAGTATCTGAGTTGAGTGACTCTAAAACTGTGATTATTGGGCAATGACTTTTAAAATGTAAAAGATATCGTATTGAGACTTGTAAAATGGTAAGTTCTAGTTCTGGAATTGATGGACAAATACAGTTACGATTATATAGAATACTAGTATCAAGTCTGTAAATCTTATTTCACTTTTAATTTTATTTCAATTAAGTTCTAACTTTAATTTAAATTTTGATTTTTTATTTTTTGACTGTTTGAAGTCTACATTAAATAAATAAAGATATCCAATCCAATCAGTTCCTTTTCCATCTTAAGCAGAGTATACTAAAGAGAGATAGAGAGCAAAAGAGAGAGAGAGTGGGTGAACCGTGACAGCGGCAACAGTGCATATCGTAGCGTATCCTGGGCATGCATGTTTTATGCATGCAACACCGAAGGACATCGTCGCTACAATGACCCATTATGCGCTGCTACATTTCGTCCTTCGGCCCCATAAAAAGCAATGCATGTTTTAGCACTCCAACATTGCCATGATGATGAGCCAAGTGCCAAGTGGCGACTGCCAAGCCAAGTGTCCTCTGTGCCACCTCCCGATGTGTCCCGCGTGTCCTGTGCCCAGTGATTACCTTTGCCAAGCTGTCTTTCAGCTTCAAGCGGCACTCAGAAAGCAATTTGCCATTTTGGCCATAAACGTTGCTCATTTGATTGATTTGTGCTTGACAGGAGCAAAAAAAAAAAAAATATTTGTTTGAATTGGCCCTCGGGAAATCTACATATCGCCTGTGGGAAGGAGACTACTTCAAAGGGTCCTTCTCTTGGCTAAAGATAAATGCTGGCGCCTGCCACGTATGTGACACGACTCTCAAGTGCCTCAATAAACAATATTTGATGTATGGTGTCAAAGGTCAGAGCAGACAGCAGACAGCTGCCGGAGCAGCAACTCAAGCGGAAAAGGAGTCAACAGGCTGCTCTGACAAATGCCTTTGAACTGCCAGTCATGCAGCCTCAGCCTCCGCTGTAAAATGCTTATAATACAATTTTTATAATAAATATTTATTGTTTTCCTCGATTTTAGATGCCTGGCTGACTTGTTTAAGGTGCGGCGATAAACAGGAATTTATATCCGAAAAATGTTGCTTTCGTAAGGTGAAACTGTTTGTGTTTTTCTGACTGCTCAGCTGCCATAAATGATTGCGATTTCTCGCAGGACATGGAAGACTCGAGTATTAATTTAACATCTTTGGCAAGCATTCTTTATTCACTGCTCATCTTTTATCTGTTGCTAGAGCGACAATCATTAAATTATTTAACAAACATTGACAGCTTTGGTTTTGGATTTTGGAAAATGTATTGCTGCAGATTCAGGCCGATTCAGAGTATTAGCTTGAATAATAGAAGCTTTGTGCCTCTGACAAGTTTAATTGAAAATGGTCAAGGATTATATCTTCTGGACGGGTGGACTGACAGGAGTCGCTTTATTATGCTGGTTGCATTAAATTAAAAATGAAAATCCGGATTGTTGAGCTATATCCGATGCCAAGTCCTGCAATTTCCTCTGCAATGTGAGCAATGCAAATATCTTGTTTCAGTTATTGACTTGCGTTGAGCAGTTGTGCTTTGAGGAGTGTCCTAAGAAGCTTGTTCTCAAATTCTTGGCTGTGCCACAAAAACATGTTCATTTATCAATATATATATTTATATATATTTATTTGTACATATTTATTTACTTAGAAAAATGCCTTGAATCCATGAGAAATGGGAAAATGGAAATAATCAATTATTTTTTTACATTATCAACAATACAAAATACGTGTTATAAATATGCGATGAGTAAGTATAGTTGACATAAGTCAGTCGTTTTCAGACTCGATCTGGTTCTGCAACCACTGTTTCTGAGCTCATCCATTGGCATTTCTGGCAGCTCTGCAAGACTTATTTGCAGACAGGCAAGTTTGTCTGGAAACTTTGGCAACTGCTTTGTTTTCCAGTTTAATATTATTATATTATTCTCGATTCTAATTTATGTCTATTCTTTGCCTTATTTTCATATTTCGTTTAGTATTCTAGTATTAATGTTTGTAGTTTTTCGATTCCATTCGTTTATTTTCGACTGATACCCATTTTAATGCATATACCTCTTAATATATAGATGTACGACTTTTGCTAAGACTTGAAGGTATGCGTCTTATCTATATCCAGTTCAGTCTGTTTCTGTCATGTCAGTGTTCACTGCTGAAAAAGTCAAGCATTTTTTTCGTTTTCAGTGCATTTTTAGCTTTCATGTTGCTCACATTTGACAATTTGGCTGACATTCTTTTTCGTATTATGTTTTCGCTTTTTACTGGTTTTTTTTTGGCAGGCGTGCTAAATATTTCACATTGTCATAAAGTGCGCGGCAACTGTGCGCATGCCACGCCCCCCAACAACCCACACTATTACCCCTTCAGCAGATTGTGACCTGTGTGGCAGCTGTGGCAACAGCCAAAAAATAAAACCACTTCTGCTGCTGCTGTTTTTCATTTTTTTATTTGCTTGGTTTGCTTGGCTGGTTGGTTGCGCTTGTTACTCACCGATATGTTGGCACCGGATGTCCTTGAGCAATGCACGGCAGCGTGGTTTGGCCATTAAGGACGACATGCCGCATCGAATGCTTCTCAACGTTAATGCGCGGCTGTACCATGCCCTTGGGCTCCGTTACAATAATGCGACCGGGATATGTCGAAATTTGTATTTCACCTGTTAAAGACAAACAACAACAAAAAAACAGGTAAACATGTGTGGCAACAACAGCAACAACAATTTAGACAAGTGCCAACTGGCAGCTGACGCCTTGTGACTTTGCGTTAGATTTAAGTGTGTGTGTGTGTGTGGGTGTGTGTGCCGAGTCCACTTAACGCAGCATATAAATTTATTTACATATATTTTTTTAATTAATTAAAAGTAAATGATAGCAATCAAGCTGATTGCTCCCGCCCCCCAACAAGATAGCCACGGGCAATGGTGGAGTGGCAGAGGATGCGCGAGGGGGCAGAGCAGTTAGGAGATAGAAGAAGTCCTTGCATTCATTATGCATGCCTATAATTTATCTGCTTTCATTTTAATTTCAGATCAGGAAAAAAGAAGGGGGCGTGGCTGAATTATATTGATTTTCATACAATTATCCTTGCATACCGTTGAGTGAGTATTTATAATACTGCATCCTGCAGCACTTGTCTGCTTACCTATGCAAACTAGTCCCGCAGCTACCTCAATGAAACTTGACTTTTCTGAAGGAGTAACAAACTTGACTAAAATATCTGTGGGAATTATGTTACTTGATCTTTAACCTTTAAGCAACATATATTTATGAATTCTGTTACTTAATCATGAATATTATAAGCTATAACTGTAGTATAGATTTAGTATCCTAGAGAAAGAAAGGAAACACTCATTACGCCAAAGATTCTTGCATTCGAGCAGGAATGGGCATTATTGGAAAATCTCCATCCAATAATAATAATAATCATAGATTTGAGAATCATTATGCTGACTAGACACACAATCTGCATTTTTATAGAGTACGCAATTGTCAACTGGGCACGGCTGTGTTTGTCCTGTTGCCATCATTATTTAATGTGTGTCCTTTTGTTCGACCTTCGCTTGTGGGGCCCGCTCCGGTGGCCTGGTGTCTGTGGACGTGGTTTAATGGCAGCTGCTTTAAATCATGTAATCGCATCCATTTCTATTTCTGTTAACGCAACGTGACAGCTAATCCAGGAGTGCGTTTGCCTCCCTTGGCCCACTTGGCCAACAAAATCTGTTTGCCATGCTCAGTTCCTATTGTCCTTGTTCTCTCTCCCTCTCCCCCTCTCTCTCTAGCTTGCAATTTAATTTATAATTTCGCACGAACATGATGATCATCTGCAGCAGCATAATTATTATTATTATTATTATTATTATCAGCAGCAGCAGCAGCTATAGCTCTTGCCCTCTGCCACCCTCCCCCCACCCATGCTCTGTCTGCTTGCTCCATTGTGCATTAGAAGTCGTATTATTGTTAGCCGCCATTGTTGTGCACCTTATTGTGCAAAATAAATGGATTTTTGGTTTAAATTGTAATTATGCGCTGCCTGCCCAGACACACACACACACACACGCGCACAGCACACAGGCAACATATATACATAAGTACATATACAAAACTGTTGCCTGCTTTTGAGGGCACCAGGTAAAGCCAGCTCTTCAATGGAGCGTACACTCGCCAAAAAAGTTGATAATTAACAGCTATATCTTAAATTAAGTTCAAGGATAATACAAAAGAATTTTTCGCCAGATTCAAGATTTTTTCTTATTCCTTTTTAGGATTTCTAATGACTTTAGAAAATCAAATTAAATTTATAATTAAAAAAAGATTTGAAAAGATTTAAAAGTGAATTCTAATTCTGCTTTTTTGCAAGTGTATGTAGATGTGTGTGTGTGTGTGTGTGTGTGTGTGTCTGTATTTGTGTATGTGCTTGTTATCTGTGCTAAATGAATTAGTTATGGCCAACTCTGCCGCTAGCAGCCAGAACTGTTTCATGTTACACTTTTAATGAGTGCACTTTAAGCCGTTTTTAATGTCAGCCAGAATGTGTGTGTGTGTGTGTGTGTGTGTGTTGGCGTGTGTGTGTCCTTTGTGTGTGGAATGTTGGTCACTGGCATAGTTATTGTTTAGCACTCGTAATTAATATGCGACGGTTTACACACACACACACACACAGACACTCTTGTGTTGGCGGTTTTTGTATGAGAATTTAATGTAATTAATTAAATGTGCAACAATTTGGGGCAAAGTCTTAGGAAATCAATGCTTTGGAATAGGGCTTCCCAAAGGGTCTGTCGATATTGTTGCAGGATAGCACAAATTAAACTTGCAGCGAACTGTAAATAAACTTGACCAACAAAGGAGATAATGTGGGGCAGGGGAGGGGAGCGGCAGGGTTTGGCTGTGGGCTTTGTGGCATCAACTTTTATCGTATTGATTGATGATGTGTAATATGCGCCACAAAAGCTAATAGAAATTCAGCTTAAGCGCATTTTCACACACAATAAACTTCAAATAAGCAAAACGACGAGTTACACACACTGAAACACACACACACACACACGCAGACACACACACAGTCACACATAGTCACACACATACAAAAAGATCTCACGTATTGACTTGGACTCTATCTCCAGCTCGATGGCTTGCCACATACCCTTCCACTCTGTGTGTGCGTGCGTGTGTGTGTGTGTGTGGGTCAGCAAACATTTTGTGTTGTACATGTCTCTGACAAGCTGAGAAGTTGGCAACAGCCTTCCCCTTCTGCCACACTTTGCGCATTGCCCTTTGCCGGGGATTGAATGTCACACATCATAAATTATGCACAACAAAACTCAAATTGACTTGGCCAAACAGCAACTATAAACTTTAGATTTGCAGACAACAACAACAACAACAATAATAGCTAACAGCAATCGAATTGAGTTGGCCAAATAATTTAATGTTCTTGGGCAGTTAAACATGAAAAGGAAACTATTTATATGTGCGTCTAACATAAGGCAATCAACAATAGAAGACTCACCCAATTCGAGTGGAGTGATGAGCTCAATACACACACACACACACACACACACACACATATATATATATATATATATATATGATTTATTGAGCGTAAATGAGAATTTATGACGTGTGCTCGAAAAATCATGGTAATAAAGATTGTTTTTCTTGGTTTGTTGGCTTGAGTTGGCAAAAGTGGTTTTTGTTGGGATTTTAAAGAGGCAAACTTAAATTAAAAAAATAAATATTTTTTGTTTATTTTTGAAGGTGTCAAAATGCCTATCCATATGTCCTCTGGCTTTGATAAAAATTTAAAAATTAAAATAAAATTGTTTCTTTAGTTCGTAAGCTGCCAATTTCTGTCTTTTGTAAGCTGTCAAGCTTAATTTGAGCCTAAAATCTTGTTAAGATTATTAAAGAATTTGTTTAAACTAAAAGAACTAAATTCAAGTTTGTTTGCTGGTTATTAAAGTTGTCAACTAATTAGCTGATTAAATGATTAAAGTCATTTAACTGACCTTTAAAATTTAACGTTGTTATTAAAGTGAGAGCTGTTAAAAAATCATATCATAAAGGGTGTCAAGCCGGAAACGGAAGCGTTAACATAAATTAACCGATTTAAATTCAGAGCTGAAACCGGAAGCGAACTGGAATTTAAACATCATCATCAGGGATTCTCATCTATTTGTGTTTTATTATTGTTAGACCATAATTTAGCTGTAAATAAAACAAATGCAATAAACCCCTTTAAGTCTGAGTTGCAAGCTAACTTTGGGAACACTGCCACATGGACATAAATAAAGCAACACACTTCAATTTAATGTGACCAAACTTTTGGCTATAACCGAAAAAACTGCTGAAAAGCAATTTCCGAAAATGCCCACTTTGCTGGCATTCAATTTTAATATTGGCCCACTTATCAGCCAATGGGTATAATTTTCAGCTGCCATTTGCCCAAAGCTGCTAATTAATTCAACTTGATTATGTGTCAACAGAACTTGCCACCAAGCCGGATTGAATGGCTGAAGATGAGTAGTGCTGGGTGTGTGTCTGAGTGTGTGTGTGTGTGTTTTAAGGGGAACCAGTGAAGCATTGCTGACTGGACGATTAAGCTGAAAATGTGATTATCACGTGCCACGTACCTGTCAGTCTATTTACAGTGCGGCATGTGTAGCTTTTGTACGCATCATTGGCTCCCGCATTATTTATGTACAATTCACCGTTGGAGAGCACCGTGTACTTGCCACCGATGTCCGTATTTGGATACAGATGCATGCCCGTATCCTGCACCCAGGCGGTGACCATTACAAATTCCGACATGTAGCTGGGCACCTGCGCCACACACAGTGGCAGATAGAGAGGGAGAAAGAGAGAATGGTTTAAGATAAGCAAATTTGATCAGTGTGAAATTTAATTTGCGTGCTGTAAGCATTTTGTGGCAAGCCTGAATTTCAGCTGCAGTTGCAGTTGCAGTTGCAGTTCACTTTCACTTGACTAGCTCGAGGCAAGCTTTTGGCAGGGATGTTCTTCTTTTTTTTTGTTGTTGTTTTTTGTTTGCTTACCTGGCATTTGAGCACAGCGGTATTCCCTGTCATCACGTATTCGTCGTGCACCTGCACCGTGTACTTTTGGTTGACAACTGTAACAAATCGTTGGCACAAAATGTTTCGACTTTAATATATGGCCCAACTGTTCCAATAACAATAACAATAACAAAAAAAGGGATCCACAATTATGTCCCGTTTTTATTAGCCCAAAAAATCCCTTTTTGTTTAATTTTTATTGTGCTCACATAAAAAAAAGGTTTAGAGTCCGGTGGCGCCTAAAGGGTCGTTCGCCCTCTGACGGTAAAAAATATGTCGCACATTAAACACACAACCACATTGAGTCCTTTGTCAAGCCACACACACACACACACACACACAAATGTGTCCAGGACATTGTGACACTTGGCCAAAGTGTGACCGACGACAGGCACCGTTAAAAATTGGATGCGGCAATTTGAGTTCAAGATTTTTTTTTCAAACTCTGCTGTCAACTCTGCCACACACAACACAAAATTAAGAATGACAAGGATTCTAAAATAGCGAATGCTTGCCGCACAGTGGTACGAATGTGAAAGATTGAGATATGTACAACAATGATAAGCTCAAAAGTAATTGATGTTATTCGAGTGTCTCTACCAAAAAGGGATGCGCGAGCGAACTTTGACCTCGCACTAAAGATGTTTATCGGGATTGAGCTTTTGTGTTCAGCAGGATTTGCCATTTAATTAATGTTTGAAAGTCATGTTTGAAAGTCAGGCGAATTTACTATATAAAATTCGAGTTGGGGTCAAACCATTCTGGGGATTAGCTTGAATCAGAATTTACTTCAATTCTCAATCTTTTTTTTAGCTTTTCTACCACTGTGCGTCACATTTCCTATGCTTACCACGAGCTGGCTAGCATTGGTTTAGCAACCGTTTCGCACTCCCCCTTTCCGCCCACTCGTTTAGGCCCATGTCTCGCTGCCGTTGGCAGTTGTAAATTAATTAAGATGGACAAAGGCAATTTTGTGCACGCGTCACTTGAAAAAGTGTTTTCGAAATGCGTTTCGCGTGCGATGTGCGAATTGTTTGCTTAATCTTCTTATGTATTATTAGCTTAGGCCAACAGTCTACCACCAACTGAATAATACATTATATATACATATATATCTATCATGCCGCTCACGAAAATTTGCTTTGCTTAAATATGCTAAAAATTTGGCTAAAGTTTAATTTGAAAAGTTATTGTTATTATTTGGTGGGTTTATTTGTTGTATTATTTTGCACGTTTTTTATTTGTGTTACGAATGAAAAACTGAAAAACTGAAAAACTTTGTGACAACATTTTATTATAATTCCACTGACCAAAAGCGTCTGCTGCTTTTGCTGCTTTTGCTGCTTTCAGTTGAGTTTAGTTGTTGTTGTATCTTCATTATTTGTATTGCAGGACAGCAGCAGCGCAGACAGGACTGCCAGGACTATCCAAACTGCCTCAACTCCCTCTCTCTCTCTCTCTCTCTCTTTCTCTTTGTGTATATATTTTTACCAATTCTTTTTTTTTGTTGCATAGTTTTGTATTTTCAGCAAAGGCAAAAGTTGCTTTTTTTGGTGTGTTGCATTTTGCATGGCGCATTTTGTGAGTGAACGAGTTTTGGGGGCAACATTGTGTGGCAGCATAGAAGGACAGGAACAGGACAGCTTGGCAGGAAAGTAAATATGCAAGCTAAGTTTATAGTCACCACACAAAGCAGTAAAGAGAGAGACAGAGACAGAATGAAAGAGGAAGGAAGCAGAGGAGCTGCTCTTGAATTTCTGGTTTGAAATTCATTTCCGCTTTGTTCTGTATGTGTGTGTGTGTGTGTATTAGTTGCTGTTTGTCTGTGTGTGTATTAGTTGCTGTTTGTCTGTGTGTGTGTGTGTGGCAAACTTTTTGTTGCACAAATTTATGTTTATGATGTGCGCCAGCGGAAAGATGCTTTTGCTAGTCGCCAGTCTTTGGCTGATTTGCACTTATTGTGCATTAAATTATGGTGTACAAAATGCGAATTGCATGCACAATGGGGGTTGATTGTGGCTGCGGGGGATGGCCAACTGGGTGGGGGGTGGGGTTGTGCGAGAAGTATAAGCATGCTCAACGATGTGCATTCAACTAATTATGAACAAATTACAAGCGGACGCAGAAGAGAGTAAGGAGAGAGCCCAGGTGAAAAGCAACCCAAGAAACTTTTGCAGCTCAATCACAAAACTTTGATAATAACACAATGTGGCCAGGCATGCGTGTGTGTATCTGTGTGTGTGGTGTGTGTGTGTGTGTGTGCGTTGCATGCATGCAAAAGTGCAAGCCAAGTTGCAACTTTGTGGCATTATCATACATCAGCATCATGGCAGACTCGCAAAGTCCTTGGCCTGACAAAATCAAAAGTTTCCATTCCCATTCCCATTCCCAATTCCCGCCGTGGATTGTCTAGCGAATTTGTCAAGAGTTGGGTAATTGTTGATTTTGTATTTCAATTCTTGTTTCTGGTTCTTTTTGCTTGCTTGCTAATTACGCGCACTTAAGCAAAAATGCCACTCAAGAACGCTGTCGAACTAAGCGCTGGCAATTAAATAACCAAACTGCTAAGTTCTGGCGCCTTTCCCCAAAAAGTCAACTGGCACATATTAGCTAGGAAATTAGTTGAGTCCTTGGGGATGGACCAGGCAGTAAGGAGTAGGGGTAGCTGACTTAGGACTACGACAGTCCTTGGCAACTTTTGCAAATTAGGCAAAACGTTTTGTGCCAAATCCACGCGTTGTCAAATTGTTCAAGCGTAAAACGTTTGTGGTCACTCAACCAGAAATTAACTACCAAAAGACAACAACAACAATTTGCTACACTGGTCGAAAAAGTGATGAGCTTAGTTCAAAGTAAAATGTTTGAGCTTTATACAAATTACTCAATACAAATCAAAATAAGTTCTAATTTTGAAAACAAGTTTTGCCCATTTTCAAGCAATTAAATTTTTGTTTTAAAAACCAAATCGTATTTTCGCTTAAATATAATATTGAATTTCGTTTGTGGTTCTGAATTTCCTTTGGTTTGGTTGCGGTTACGGTTCTGTTAGGAACGTAGTTATTTTACGAGAAGGTTCTTAAAATATCTTTCAAAGCTTTGCACTACATTTAAATACGAAATTCTTCATATTTTTCTGAATGTGCACACACATTGAACACACACACACACACGCACACACACATGCCGAGGAAAGGCAGACAAAGCGACCGCAAATAAAATAAGCCAGCGACATGGCGTATACGTAACGTTGACTTGACTTGAGTTGAGTTGAGTTGAGCTGCTGAAAAATGAGCGCAGGACGTTGAAACTTTGCATGTAGCCAGACTGCGTGTCTAAGTGTGTGAGAGTGTGTGTGTGTAGTGGGTGTGTGTAGTGGGTGTGTTGGGCAGCTTAGTAGCATATCTTAAATGCTTTGCGGTGGCGACTTCGCTTCTTGTTTTTCTTTTTCTGTTTCTTTTTCTTTTTCTTTTTTTGCTTTCAGCACTGTTAATTAAAGCCCAAAAGTCAAGAGTCATGAGAATTGCCTTTGAGAGTTTTAGTACGCAATTGTCCTTTCATATCTCTTATAGCCACAGTGCTAATGGTTGTTTCTTCTAGTTGGCCAATTGATGTACTGGCCTTTTGCCCAATGAGCCACAAAATCCAAGCGACATGCGATGCTAATCAAACTGATTGGCTGTTGTCTCCTCCTCCTCCTGCTCCGCCCGAATCCCCACTCAACTGCTGCCCAATTGCTGTTCATTAATGCACTTTAATAAAGTACTCGACAAGTGCCTAATGAATGACCAAAGTTTCCTGTTTAAAACTGACCCAAAAAAGAAAAAAAAAACAAGTCGAAGTTTTAGTGCGCTTGCGAAGTAGTTGAAGGATTTCACAAATTTCTGGAAGTTGACAAGAGTTTTGCTTGTTTTTTTCAGTATTTTTATACACATTTAATGAGCAAGTAAAAAAAAATGTTTTTCAAGCCGTCTTGAACAGTATTCTTACAGTATGAGCGCATTTTTATTGTTTCGAGTAGTTTTTTATGCTCTGCATGAAACATATTCGAAGCCATAGAGTATATATATATGCTTGATCAGCAGCTATAACAGAGTCTATATAACTATCTGTGAATCAGACTTGAAGTTTTCCTTATGAATATTTGCTTTACCCTACAGGATGTAAATGTGTCTGAGCCAATGGAATCGAACCCAACCATAGCAATTTTTTGGCAATTTTATTAATTTTTTCTGATTATTTTTCTCAAAGTTTAAGTTTGTTTAACATTATTATTAGTTAAGTTTAGTTTATGTACACAAATGAAAACTTCTTCGCTCTTGTTTAATTTGCGTATTTCGTATTGTTCCCCACTCAAAGTAACAGGCGAACAGAAATGTTTAGTTAAACGATTTACCTGGAGAATAACCTCAAATACACGCTCCTCAAAGTATGCAATGATTTCTTTTCAACTTAGCATTTAAATCGAACTGCCTAAAAGTATGCAACACTTCGACAGTCAGATGTTCGCATTCTACCTCATATTCAATATTGGTTTCATTTATTATTAAGTTGGGCCGAATCCTGGCGGTACTGCAATACCAGGCCAACCCGCGACAGAGGTGGAGCAAGCTTCTATGAAAATAAAAATCAATATTTCACATTTGATCGCTTTTTTTCCCACTCAAAATAACAGGCGAACAGAAATGTTTAGATAAACGATTTGCTGCCTGAAAATCCATATATCCATATATGGGCATAGGTCGAAGCTTCAAAGTGCCATAACTTCGTCAAAAATCAACTTAGATTAAAAAGCGAGGGCTTTTTGATCATGGTTTTGCCCCTAAATCAATCGTACATTTAAAGTTGAAAACGTGATTTTGAGTCGGAAGACAAGTACAAATTATAGCCTGAAAATCCATATATCCATATATGGGCATAGGTCGGAACTTCAAAATGCCATAACTTCGTCAAAACATTTTTGCAAAGATTTAAAAATGCTTCAAGTTAGAATTTCACATGTGAACGCTTTTTTCTTCGAGTTTTCGTATTGTTCCCCGACTAAAATAACAGGCGAACAGAAATGTTTAGTTAAACGATTTAATTGTAGAATAACCTCAAATACACGCTATTCAAAGTATGCAACAATTTCTTTTCAATTTAGCATTTAAATCGAACCGCTTAGAAGTATGCAACACTTCGTCAGTCAGATGTTCGCAGCTATCATTCAACAACGGTTTCATTTATTATTAAGTTGGGCCGAATCCTGGCAGTACTGCAATACCAGGCCAACCCGCGACAGAGGTGGAGCAAGCTTCTATGAAAATAAAAAGCAATATTTCACATTTGATCGCTTTTTTCCCACTCAAAATAACAGGCGAACAGAAATGTTTAGTTAAACGATTTACCTGGAGAATAACCTCAAATACACGGTCTTCAAAGTATGCAACAATTTCTTTTCAATTTAGCATTTAAATCGAACCGCTTAGAAGTATGCAACACTTCGTCAGTCAGATGTTCGCAGCTATCATTCAACAACGGTTTCATTTATTATTAAGTTGGGCCGAATCCTGGCGGTACTGCAACACCAGGCCAACCCGCGACAGAGGTGGAGCAAGCTTCTATGAAAATAAAAAGCAATATTTCACATTTGATCGCTTTTTTCCCACTCAAAATAACAGGCGAACAGAAATGTTTAGTTAAACGATTTACCTGGAGAATAACCTCAAATACGCGCTCTTCAAAGTATGCAACAATTTCTTTTCAATTTATTTAAATCGACCTGCCTAAAAGTATACTAATACTAATTAACCAATGCTATGAAAATAATAATCAATATTTAACATGTGAGCCCATTTTTCTTCTAGTTTTCGTATTGTTCCCTCACTCAAAATAACAGGCGAACAGAAATGTTTAGTTAAACGATTTAATTGTAGAATAACCTCAAATACACGCTATTCAAAGTATGCAACAATTTCTTTTCAATTTAGCATTTAAATCGAACCGCTTAGAAGTATGCAACACTTCGTCAGTCAGATGTTCGCAGCTATCATTCAACAACGGTTTCATTTATTATTAAGTTGGGCCGAATCCTGGCGGTACTGCAATACCAGGCCAACCCGCGACAGAGGTGGAGCAAGCTTCTATGAAAATAAAAATCAATATTTCACATTTGATCGCTTTTTTTCCCACTCAAAATAACAGGCGAACAGAAATGTTTAGATAAACGATTTGCTGCCTGAAAATCCATATATCCATATATGGGCATAGGTCGAAACTTCAAAATGCCATAACTTCGTCAAAAATCAACTCGGATTAAAAAGTGACGGCTTTTTGATCATGGTTTTGCCCCTAAATCAATCGTACATTTAAAGTTGAAAACGTGATTTTGAGTCGGAAGACAAGTAAAATTTATAGCCTGAAAATCGGTATATGGGCATAGGTCGGAACTTCAAAATGCCATAACTTCGTCAAAAATCAACTCAGATTAAAAAGTGACGGCTTTTTGATCATGGTTTTGCTCCTAAATCAATCGTACATTTAAAGTTGAAAACGTGATTTTGAGTCGGAAGACAAGTAAAAATTATAGCCTGAAAATCCATATATCCATATATGGGCATGGGTCGAAACTTCAAAATGCCATAACTTCGTCAAAAATCAACTCAGATTAAAAAGTGACGGCTTTTTGATCATGGTTTTGCCCCTAAATCAATCGTACATTTAAAGTTGAAAACGTGATTTTGAGTCGGAAGACAAGTAAAATGTATAGCCTGAAAATCGGTATATGGGCATAGGTCGGAACTTCAAAATGCTATAACTTCGTCAAAAATCAACTCAGATTAAAAAGTGACGGCTTTTTGATCATGGTTTTGCTCCTAAATCAATCGTACATTTAAAGTTGAAAACGTGATTTTGAGTCGGAAGACAAGTAAAAATTATAGCCTGAAAATCCATATATCCATATATGGGCATGGGTCGAAACTTCAAAATGCCATAACTTCGTCAAAAATCAACTCAGATTAAAAAGTGACGGCTTTTTGATCATGGTTTTGCCCCTAAATCAATCGTACATTTAAAGTTGAAAACGTAATTTTGAGTCGGAAGACAAGTAAAAATTATAGCCTGAAAATCCATATATCCATATAAGGGCATAGGTCGGAACTTCAAAATGCCATAACTTCGTCAAAAATCAACTCAGATTAAAAAGTGACGGCTTTTTGATCATGGTTTTGCCCCTAAATCAATCGTACATTTAAAGTTGAAAACGTGATTTTGAGTCGGAAGACAAGTACAAATTATAGCCTGAAAATCCATATATCCATATATGGGCATGGGTCGAAACTTCAAAATGCCATAACTTCGTCAAAACATTTTTGCAAAGATTTAAAAATGCTTCAAGTTAGAATTTCACATGTGAACGCTTTTTTCTTCGAGTTTTCGTATTGTTCCCCGACTAAAATAACAGGCGAACAGAAATGTTTAGTTAAACGATTTAATTGTAGAATAACCTCAAATACACGCTATTCAAAGTATGCAACAATTTCTTTTCAATTTAGCATTTAAATCGAACCGCTTAGAAGTATGCAACACTTCGTCAGTCAGATGTTCGCAGCTATCATTCAACAACGGTTTCATTTATTATTAAGTTGGGCCGAATCCTGGCAGTACTGCAATACCAGGCCAACCCGCGACAGAGGTGGAGCAAGCTTCTATGAAAATAAAAAGCAATATTTCACATTTGATCGCTTTTTTCCCACTCAAAATAACAGGCGAACAGAAATGTTTAGTTAAACGATTTACCTGGAGAATAACCTCAAATACGCGCTCTTCAAAGTATGCAACAATTTCTTTTCAATTTATTTAAATCGACCTGCCTAAAAGTATACTAATACTAATTAACCAATGCTATGAAAATAATAATCAATATTTAACATGTGAGCCCATTTTTCTTCTAGTTTTCGTATTGTTCCCTCACTCAAAATAACAGGCGAACAGAAATGTTTAGTTAAACGATTTAATTGTAGAATAACCTCAAATACACGCTATTCAAAGTATGCAACAATTTCTTTTCAATTTAGCATTTAAATCGAACCGCTTAGAAGTATGCAACACTTCGTCAGTCAGATGTTCGCAGCTATCATTCAACAACGGTTTCATTTATTATTAAGTTGGGCCGAATCCTGGCGGTACTGCAACACCAGGCCAACCCGCGACAGAGGTGGAGCAAGCTCCTAGCACTCCGTCTACTTCCAAAAATCAGTTTAACATTTGTTGTCCTCCGATGGAGGATCTATCAGATGTTAAGCTGATAAGAACAGATACTACACTTTGATCTTAGCCATAAGGCCGAGACGCGATTTTCGTAGCATTATTTTAAAGTTTCAACAGCAATTTTTAAATATTGTGCGCGAAAGTTGTCCAACTGAATTAAATAAATTTTTTTTTTTTTTCAATTAGTTATGGAATTGTGTGTGCAACAAGCTAGTTGCCTAGCAATAGGGAAACTCCCAGTGTGGCTAGAGCATCTAACCGAAAAGCCGAAGTCAATTCTCTCGCTTGGGCGCCAAATTAGCGCCGTGGGGGGTGGATTGGGGATGTGGGTGGGGTTTTTCGGCTTGTTTCCCGTGGCTCGACAACATTTGGCAGCAGTAATTAAAACTTGCGTTGCCTGCTTTTAGGCGCTGCTTTCGAAAACTTTGCAATTAAGCCAAAGTTTTCGGATAGCCGACGACGAGCTGAGTTAGCGCAAATCAACTGCCGCTATGCGGCTAGAAAATGATACGTAAATTAATTAAAAATTTGCTAAGCCGACTAAATACTAAATATATATATATATATATATATATATATATATATATGTAGTATGCTTATACTTACCGCCTCGCACATGCACCTCGCGACTTAAGACCGTGCCCACCAGATTGCGCAGCTTGCACCTGAGAATGAAATATTTCATTATAATTTAAGTATACGCAATGATGGGTGTTGGTTGTCCAGTTCAACTTACCTGTAAACGGTGGCATGCACCTCGTGTCGATATTTCTCTGCGGTAAACGGATAGAACATCATGCTGCCATTGGACAGCTGAAATACCATGTCCTGCTGCGGCGGTATGGGCGTCCATTCCACCTAGCAACGAGGCAACAAGAGAGTGAGAGAGAGGGGGAGGGGGGAGTGAAGTGGCGTGGAGTGGGGTATTAGTTTTGGGCAGTCAATTAACTTGGAAATGAGGAACGCGGCGAGCAGACAAGAATGGCATGCATAATTAAGCAGGCGAAAACAAAAAGCAAAGAAAAGCAACCAAAAATAATATGGAATAAAGTATGCAAAATGCTGAAGCCACGCCCTTTACTAGCAGGTACACGAAAAATATTTGTACTGCAAGTTAGTTTTAGAAATTTTGAAAAATATGTTAGAACAGCAAAAAGTTTCATATAGCGATGCTACGCTTATTGTTCGTACTACTTTTTGTGGCAAATGGCGAATTTAATAAAATTTTCTGCTATAAATTAATTACAAATTTTATTTTTTTATTTGTTTCCTTTATGGAACTTATTTGGACTGAGAGGTTATAATAATTGGTAACTGTAATTGGTTTTTAAGGAGAAGGTTGATTTTCGGCTCAACTTTTGTTTCAGTTTCCAATTTGGCAACCTGGTTTAACTAGAAACCAAAAAAAAACTAAAAGCTAAGTTTCTTTATGATGACAATTGGCATATTTGGTTATATTTGAAGCGCTGATCAGCAATCAGTCAATCATCTGGTTTATCTAGCTACTTATGGCTAAAAGTACTTACCTCTGGTGGGGGGCTGCCATGGCCGGAACATTCTATTAGGCCACCCGAATTGTTGGAGAACTCAACGCGATGCGGCGGCTCATGCAGAAATATCGGTCCCTGCAGATCCAAGCCATTAACTATATAGCTGCTCTCAGCTGTAAAATAAAGAGAGAGAGAGAGTGAGTGAGAGAGTGAGAGAGAGAGAATGTCAGAGTTTTTTTTATAAATAATATGATGGCAATTTGCGAAGTGTAATGCACGAGTGGCCAAAAGTTATTTTCAATTTCATTTAAGCCACGAAAAAGCGAGTGGTAAAGTTTTTGACCAAAATTAAGTGGCAGTGACGATGTTGTCCTTGTTGTTGCAACATTAGTTGTTGTTGTTGTTGTTGCTGTTATTGCCCAGCGGCTTGGCCTAAATTTTAATGAGCATCTCTCGTGGACCACAACAAAGGCACGCACACAGCGCCAAAGACAATTGCTTTCTACCTGTGGCCAACGTGCTGCGGCTTTTGTAGTGCTTTTGTGGTAAGGGAGGCGGGGGCGTGGCAGATTCCTCTCTAATTGCTATGACGCAGCCGTTGGCCAAGCTCGTGCATAATTTTATTTGGCGTGTTTTAAAGGCCGCTTTTGATGCGGCTCTTATGCCTTATTTATTATTCACTTGGTAGTCAAGGCAGCAGCTAAAAAACAGCGCCTACCTCCCACCCCCCCAAAAAAAAGAAAGAAAAAAGTGCAGACTTGCGTGGGTGTGACTTTTGTGTCTGACTGGGCGGGTGTGAGTGTGAGTGTGTCAGACTATATTTGCATTGCGGTTGCCTGACAACTTGAGGCGTTGCCTCAGCAGAGCACTGACCCGTTTTTGTGCCACACACACAGACACACAAGTAATCTCGTGTAGGAAACATACATTTCTTTTTATTTTGTTGCCATCTAGCAGCATGAATAATTTAATTATTTTTAAAATATATGAAAAAAGTTTACATGACTCTGGTGGGTTTCGGCAAGAGACAAAAATTGTGAGCGGAAAAAATGTTTTCACTTTATTTTCGCTATTTAAAAAAAAAAAAAAAAGAGAGAAAAGATAATGTTGCCTACTTGTTCATGACGTGATTAATAAATCTATTTTATCTCTTAGCAAACTTTAAAACAAACAAGTTAGAGCTAAAGCAATCTTTAGTACAGGACAGACTAGACAGTAGAGACAGACTAACATCGCTATATCGAAACGGCTAATGATGCTGGTCAAGTTTAAACATCAGAGTTTGAAGACTTTTCCTTCAATGTGCTACACACTTCAAGACAAAATTATAACACCCTTTTCCTGTTAAGTTTCAGCACAGCTGTTAAGTTAGCCCACATAACAACCCAACTACTGAGATCAATTTAGAAAAACGCTCTTAAGCGCAGACAACAACCACTGCCAATGCAATTATTTCGTTCAATTAAAGTCCGCAGCTAAAAAGTATGCTGTAAAAAGAATAAGAGTTCGTTGCTGAGCGCCTGTTACTAATTAGCAGATGATCAATGACAAGAGTTTGTTTTACTCCTTTTTTTCCGCAAAAAAAACAAATTTATTGATGTGCGATATATTTAAGCTCCTGTTAAGTTTCAGCACCTAACAGTTCGTTGCTGAGCGCCTGTTACTGTCTACCTAATTAGCAGCTGATCAATGACAAGAGTTTGTTTTATTTATTTTTTCCACAAAAAACAAATTTATTTATGCGCGATATATTTAAGCTAATGTTAAGTTTCAGCACTTAACAGCTGTTAGCTTAGCCCACATAACAACCCAACTACTGAGATCAATTTAGAAAAACGCTCTTAAGCGCAGACAAGAACCACTGTCAATGCAATTATTTCGATCAATTAAAGTCCGCAGCTAAAAAGTATGCTGTAAAAAGAATAAGAGTTCGTTGCTGAGCGCCTGTTACTAATTAGCAGATGATCAATGACAAGAGTTTGTTTTACTCCTTTTTTTCCGCAAAAAAAACAAATTTATTGATGTGCGATATATTTAAGCTCCTGTTAAGTTTCAGCACCTAACAGTTCGTTGCTGAGCGCCTGTTACTGTCAACCTAATTAGTTTGTTTTATTCCTTTATTTCCGCCAAAAAACAAATTTATTTATGTGCGATATATTTTAGCTCCTGTTAAGTTTCAGCACCTAACAGTTCGTTGCTGAGCGCCTGTTACTGTCAACCTTATTAGCAGCTGATCAATGACAAGAGTTTGTTTTATTCCTTTTTTTCCGCCAAAAAACAAATTTATTTATTGCGATATATTTAAGCTCCTGTTAAGTTTCAGCACCTAACAGTTCGTTGCTGAGCGCCTGTTACTGTCAACCTAATTAGTTTGTTTTATTCCTTTATTTCCGCCAAAAAACAAATTTATTTATGTGCGATATATTTTAGCTCCTGTTAAGTTTCAGCACCTAACAGTTCGTTGCTGAGCGCCTGTTACTGTCAACCTAATTAGCAGCTGCTCAATGACAAGAGTTTGTTTTATTCCTTTTTTTCCGCCAAAAAACAAATACAAACAAAAAATTATAATAGCCTCTTCAAAGCTGCAACTAGGAAAAATCGAGTCCAATCTGAAACTAGCAACAATTCGCCTTGGCAGCAATTTCCACTTTGGATAAAATAAAATTGAGATAAGTACAAAAAATTCGAAGAAAAGTGTGAGAGAAATGGGAAGTGAGAACATGTTGTCGCTATAAAGAGTTTTCAAAAGCAGCATGCAGCGCATGCAACATGAGGCAGCAGCAAATTTGTTAGCAATTTTCAGCCGCAGCAATAAAATGAGAAATTGTTTTGTCAAAAAGGCATTGGCCAAAAGATAACGATAAAGTGGACTGGACAAGTCCCAACACCCCAAGCCACCAGCTCCACTGGCTCATAACCCCACCAAAAAGTGTTGCAAACTTTGTGCCACTTTCGTTGCGGTTGTGTGTGTATATAAGTGTGTGTGTGTGTGTGTTTGTGTGTTTGTGTCGAGGCTGTCAACTGCAATGCCCAACGGAAATGCGACGAGCAGGGTAAAAATGTTGGTGAAAAGTAGAAAAGTGTTTGCCAGGAAGTTGACTGCCACAACGGGGCAAGCACATTAAATTTCCAGTTTCTAGTTTATAAGTCACTTAAGATAAAGTATTCTCCTTTTTCTAAACAGTTTTTTCTTCATCCTCTTTTTTTTAGCTGGCAAAGTTTTGCGGAAAAAGCTGTGACCAGAGATTTGCGCGGCGATGCGAACTAATGAAAATTAAATTTGTCATCTGAGCAATTTGCGGATAAGTGAAGAGCAGAGAGCCAGATTAGGTTAGAAACAGGTAACAGCTGCTAAAAGTGAATACAAAGCTGTCAGCTAATTGGAGACGCAAACAAAAAGCTGTTTAAACGTGCAGCCAACGTCAGCCACTGTTATTTATGGGGCACAGGCAACAGGGGCATGCTGAGGCGGCAAGCCAACAATGGAAAACCTTCTGATGCTATCAAAATGTGACATGAAAACATGCCCCATAAATACATGAATGTGCCACCAATGTGTGTAGTCTGTGAGTGTGTGTGCCACACTGGGAAAAAAGAACTTAAACTAATTGTTGATCTTTATTTTGAATTTTATGATTTCTCAAAATAGAATCTTTAAATCTGTTGTCCATATTTTATTTTTATTATTTAATTATTTATTGATATATTTTAAATTTATAAAATGCCAAATTGTGATTTATTTATTAAGTGTAGACTAAATATAAATAATTCGAAATTAGTAATATTTAGAAAATAGATTGATAAAAATAAAGAATTTATAAATTAATTTGTTAAGCTCCCTTTTGACTATAACTACAACAATAATAATTATAATAAAATGATAATAAAATGTTCAAGTTTGAGTAATTTTAATGTAAGAAATTAATAAATTATAACTTTTTTTTTAAATTTGATATTTTAGAATTTTTTTTTAATGAATTACTTGAGCAAATCTTTTTTTGACATGTTTTAGTTTTCTTTTATTTTCTTCTGAGTGTAGATGCTGATGATGTTAATAAAGCAGTTGCTGCTGCTGTTGCTGCAGCATTTACTGCTGTGCAAAGTACTGTACTGGCAGCCAGGCAGCCTGTCTGGCTTTTGTGGCACGTGTGTGTGTGTGGCACTGACAATGCCGCATAAACGCAACACAATGACCGTCTGATAAACTCGATAAGGCTTTGCTTTGTCGTTCTCTCTCTCTCTCGATTGTATTGTGTTGTCGTCACTGAGTGTGTGTTGCACGTTTGTTGCGTCGTGGCCGCTTTGTTGCCTGCCACTTCGCACATAATTGAATACACGCCGCTCCATTTGTCAGCGTTGTCAATCAAAAGTGGCCAAAGGACAAAGCAGAAGCAGCAGCAGCAACAGCAGCAGCAGCAGTAGCAGCAGCCGCCTCTGCAGCCACGCCCAAACCAATTACGCGCAGAGGAAGCAGAAGCAGAAGCAGAAGCAGCAGAGAGAAGCATGAAGTGAAATGAGAGTAGTTCTCTAAGCAAAATGCCAGCGGCAGCTGCCTCATCATTATCACGGATCATTAAAAATTGCTGTGCATTTAAATAGAAACGCTGGACGGGAAATGACTGGTAGCAAGAAGAAGACGACCAAGTTGAAGCAATGAATGCGAAGAAGAAGAAAAAGCGACAGGCATCAACCTAAACACAAAATGCAAATGAGCAGCCAGCCAGCCATCCCCTCACCTCCCCCTCTCTGTAGGCATCCCCCACACAGTTACAGCTTCAGCTTTTATTTCAGTCAGTCTCCACCTCCTCCTCCCCCAGCCACAGCCCCCCTTTGCAGGAGTCTATTCAGCATTGCAATCGTAATAAATGGCAGCGAACTGAAAGAAAGTCCTCGCGTAATTAAGAAGAAAATCCGTGCAGGCAAAAGCAAAAAAAAACCAAAGAAAATAAAACAAGCAAACCGAGATTTGAGACGATGAAAATACCCTTGCGGACATATGTATGACAAATACGAGATATAATAACAAATTGAGATATGCTCAGATAGTGAAAGTAGTGCATGCAGAGACTATCCAAGCTAAGCTTCAAGTTTGGCAGTTTCCCAATTATTTTGAAATGATTTGGATTGATTTTAGCTGGCGTTGGTGAGAAATTCCATTATCAGTATAGACCTTAAGATTTCAGCGGTGATTGATATCTTCCTGCCACTTACAGCACTTTTTGCCATACAATATTTGAGGTTAAGCACAAATCTTTGTTATCTTCCACAATTTGTAGGTTCTTCTTAGCAAACTGCACAAGTTGTCCATGCAATTACTATCCATATCACTGAAAGTTTCACTTCGAGCTACCTAATCTAAGTTCAGATCTAAGGCATTAACTCATTCTCTCAAAGAATATTTCTATTAAGTTTTTAACATCAAATTTTCTTCTATAATGCTTCAGCCATTACAGCATCATTATACCTGCAACCTGCTAAAGTATATCGCCAGCGGGCTGCTTAAGTTTACTTTCCAATGAAGTCAGGAAAATGTGTAAATAATGACAAGCTTGAAGTTGGCTTCGAGGCGCACTAAATCAAAAACGCTTAAGTCCCTGAACCTTAAAGATGTACTACCTCATGCAGATGAGGGGTGAGGCGGGAGGCGGGTGAGTTAGCAATAAAAAAAAACAGCTACAAAGCTGGCAAAAGTTCTTGCGTGCCGCATTTAAAAGCAAACGCAATTCCGAGGCTTTCCAAAAAGTTCAGGAAGACGAATAAGAAGGGGAAGCAGGGGAAGAGGCGTATCTAGAAGTGGCAAGCTGAAGAAGAAGAGGAAGCAGAGAAGCAGCAGCAGCAGCAGCACACATTAAAGTTGATTTGCATATGCGGCACGTGGGTAAAAGATGTGCCCAAAGCTTCTGTCTGCTGCCAAGGGGTGCAACTTGAAGGAGGAGGGAGGTGGCTTGGCAAATGGGAAATGACTTGACAAATATAAACAGCAGTCAGGGCCTGAAAACATCGCCATTTGATTGAGGCAGTGTCAGTGCCCCAAAAAAAATAAAACATGCAGAAAGAATAAGAAAAGTAGGCAGCGCTTTGCATTTAAAGCGTTTCAGTGGCAGCTTTAGAAACAGCTTCTACAACACTCTTCCCTCTCTCTCTCTCCACCTCTCTCTCTCTCTAGCGCACTCTCTCCCTTTCTCTCTCTCTCTGTCGGTTCAAGTGCACGCATTTTTCTGCTTAAGAGCCTCGACTAATGCGAGGCGTCTGCTTCAGCGAAGCGTTCCACTGCCTCCATCCCAAACTCTGCTCCTTCTGCTACCCCCAATCCCCCCTTAACTGTCTCGGCGCAACAGAGCGTAACGGTATTTTTATATCTATGTGTGTTTACGTGTGTGTGTGTGTTTGTGTGTTGGTATGTGTGTGTAAGTATGTGTGTGTGTGTGTGCAAAGTATATTTGCTTAGGTCATATCACGCACAACGTGATGCCTGCCCCTTGACTTTATTCAGCTGTTGCCGCATCAGCAGCCAACAACAAGTAATGCAAACTTTTGTTAAAGCTGACCGACTAGCAGATAACCTAGAAACACTTGCCACAAATACGCTCAAATACTTTACTGTTTAGATGTGACTTAAAGTAAGTTCAAAATTTGTTTTGAGCCATTTAAGTCATGCATCAAAATGAGTTCAGCTTATTAACAAATAAATTAACAGGGTATTCTATATATATATATTTATTATTTAGAGGGTATTCTAAATATACATGTACTGGATATGTTAAAACTACAGGGTATTATAGTTTAAACCTACATCTTTTATATATTTCATAGTAAAGAACAATTGACGCTCGACTCTGAGTTATCCTCTTATTGCATTGCTTATTAAGCTTTGCTGTCACCCCTCATACCCCACGCGTAAAGTTACTCATCTTACAGGGTATAAGGTATATGTAGCATACATTTTTGGTGGCCTGCTCTTTCGTAACGAAATTGAACTAAAACATTTTAAGGCAACATTCGAAATCAGATATTGACTGCGAAGGGAATGTAGCACGGTTACTGCTGTTGTTGCAGCACATGTTGCAGGTTGCAGTTGCACGTTGCCTTGCGGTTGCCTTTGTTTGCTATGCTCACAAAAGTATGCAATTAAATCGCAACTGCCAAAAGCAGAAAAAAAAGTGAAAAGCATTTCAATTAATGTTACAGACGCTGCTGCTGCTGTTGCTGCTGTTGCAGATGAATTTATTGTTGAGACTGTTGCAGTTGCAATTGCAATTGCTGTTGGTGCTGATGTTTCGCTAATGAGCACCGACTTTAAAAGTCAGAAATAGCAAATGAATGACAAAAGCGCACGTCACGTTGAGTTTGTGCCATAAAACTGAATTATTGAAAAGCACACGTTTCACTTTTGTTTGTGTTGCACAGCTCAAAGAAATGAAGTCAACAGCAACAGCAATAGCAGAAGCAGCAGCAGCAGCGACTGCTGCAACTGCAACAAACAATGGCACAAAGTTTTGCATGCCTCGTGGCAACTTCGCCAGCGACGGCGTCATTTACAAGGAAACTCATAAAACTTTCTGCCGCTGGCGTGCACCAACACTTCAGGGCACAAAAGCAACAACTGCTGCAACAGCAGCAACAGCAGCAACAGCAACTGGGATCAAATGTTAATTGCTGTTTTTTCTGTTTCTTTTTTTTTTCTTTTTGTGAGCAGACGCAAGACATAATTAGAGCTGCTCATTGTCTAATGTTTCACGGCATTTAGCAACCGAATATGCAACGGGCAACGCGTAACGAGCAACGAGCAATGCGCAGCGAGCCAAGTCTACCTAGTAGCCAAGGAGGCGTTACAAATTTACCGAGCACATGCAACGTGCAACAGTGGCAACAAAAGCCAAAGTTTCAGTTTATTTTTTGATGCTGTCAGTTATGCCTTTAAGAGAAGGCGATGAACTAAACAGTTTCATTTACTGTGCACATTTATTAAATATATTCTAACAGCTTGAATAACCTTTTTAATTTAAGATCCGGTTCCGGTTCTATTCTTATCTGTAAAGATTTCAATAAGGATAATGGTTTACGCTTCGGTTATTGACGCTTAAAAAGGCTGAAATCCGCTTCCGATTCCGCTTCGGGCTCTGATTTTCCATCGCCTAATTTCGGTTAACAATTCCACTTCCTGTTTTTCGGCCTGGTTAACATATTTATAACTTTTATTCAAATCTAAGTTTTAAATATTCTTTTGTGTAGAAAACAATCGAAAATTGTAGCTGTTGAATTGTTGTATTTTAAATAGAATCCAAAAACTTAACTTTATTTTTATCACTGGAAAAGTGGCATATTTAGCTATAGTGCAACACACCAATACCAACACAGTAATGCACAACCAACACCAAGTTCAACAACACGCCCTCGAAATGTGAATGACCTCGAATGTCACGTTGCAGCAACACACACAGCTGTTGAGTGGGTTGCGGGTAGCTGTGGCAGTGGTTTATCACAGGCGAAAGACTGAGCGAAACAAACAGCCTGGCAGGCAGGCAGCAAGGCAGCTTTTGTGTAACAAAAAGGCGAGCCAAGTAAACAGGCTGAGCTGCAAGCAGCAAGGAGCTGAAAGCAGTGAGCAGCTAGCTGTAAAGCTTTTGTGGCAAGCTGCGGGGACAGCATTGTCCAAGGCAGCGACAGCATGCAGCGCATAATCAGCCTCATCATCAGCAACAAGCAGAGGCCCACACTGTCACAGTCAGAGACCAGTAGAAACAACAACTGCCACAGCAACAACAACTGCCACAGCAACAACAACTGCAACTGCAACAACAACAACAGCCCGCAGTCTTTGGCTCTGGCAAAGGGATAAAAACAAAAGCGCCTACGGCTGCCAGGAGGCAGCTGGCAAAACGTTGCAAGACTCAACGCTGCCGTTGATCTTTTGCTGATAACTTTGGCTTTTTGAAATGCGCACAAAAACACAAGAAAAAAATGACAAACGAGCAGCAGCCTCGCAGGCGACCCCTAGCAACTGAGCAATACTCTGTGCCCAGTGTGAAAACAGTTGGAAAATAGTTGGAAAATAGTCTGCTCGATTTGTATGGTTAGTGCAGAGAATGACTCAAAGACTGTAATTGATTTTTATTACTTAATTTTAAGGCATTAAAAATAAAATAAATAAAACAAAAACTTAAAAAAAAATAGTTCCATTTTCAAAAACGAGCACTTTTTGAGACTGGCTTAAGCCCTAGATTTTCCATATCCAATTTCCAATTTCTATATCAAAATTGAACCCCCAAAAAGTAGGGAAGTGTGAAGAAGTCTTTCTCATGCTATAACTTTGCTAAAATTTAACCGATTTATAAAAAGGAGTGATTTTGATAATTATTCTGCCTCTAGATTAATGCTGCATTCAAGATTAAAAAGGATAATGATAATCACTCCAAATTATAACCCAAAAAAGCGTGCATAGGAAAAGGGGAAATCATCAGCAAATCATAATTCTGACAAATGTGATCCGATTTCCTTTTTGTGAATGTTTCGACCTCTACATTAATACCGCATTCAAAGTTAGAAATGCAATTCTGGCTCAATTTCAATCTTAAAATGGCATCCCCAAAAAATTGCTCGTCATATTTGGAAATGTTGTAATTTAAATGCAGGATGAAATTGTGTGAAATACAAAAGCCAGCCTCAAAAGTAAAACGGAAATTGCGAAAGAAAGAAGGAAGTGAAATACACTCCATTTATCAGGAGGATCAGTGTATCAAAAGATTGAAAAAGAGCGAGCGAGAGCGTGCGAGGAAGCCGTCATGGCCTTTTCTGCTTGCAACGGCTTGTTAGCCAAAGTGGACAAAGTGGCTGTGTGGGAAGTGTTGCAAGCGACAGCGCACAAAGGACAAACCAAAGAAGCGACACGAACAGAAGCAGCAGCAGCAGCTGCAACAGCAACAGCAAACGCAACAACAGCAGCAACAACAGCAAACAGGGAAATGTAGAAAAGTAAGAACACAAAAAACTGGCAACGCAGCTTAATTATTTTTAGCCAAGAACAAAAAAGTGAGGCCCGAATGCTCAGGAATCAGTCGCAAATTGAAAAGGCCAGAAAAAGAAAAACAAAAATAGGAAAATGTCGTATGTATGCAGTAAAGACATTGAATGGGAAATTCCAGATGCTGTCGGCTAGCTGGGAAATTGCTTGAATGAAGTGGCATACGGGGCGTATGGCTTATAAGTGAAGAGTCCTGGCTTGGAGGAGTAGCTCAGCTTGTGGTTATAAATGCCCAGCACATCAATTAAAAGCGGGGCTTGTCAGATCAAGAAGCAT
Organism: Drosophila paracracens; assembly: GCA_035044025.1. NCBI lineage: Eukaryota > Metazoa > Arthropoda > Insecta > Diptera > Drosophilidae > Drosophila > Drosophila paracracens. The sequence goes on from JAWNMN010000394.1 coordinate 2,195,431, forward strand.
TACTTTTAAAAGCCAATTTGGAAACTTCTGAATGGGAAAAAATATCAACTTTTCAAATTGAAAAGCAGTGTTTTTCCATGGTGGGATGAGTTGTGACAAAGTTTCGGAAAACACTGAGTTTTTAGAGAGTGTTAATCTCCAATCAGTCATCACTCAGCACTTTATTTATATTAACTATTTTACAGTTATATAAATACACAAGCTGCATTTTTTATGCGCTACAAAAATCAATATTTTTATATTTTTTTCAGAATTTTGTATAAAATGTATAAAAATTATATGTTTGTAGCATACAAAAAAAATAAATGGTATTGTTTTGGCTGTGATGTGTGGTGGCAGTGGAATTGCCTGGTCATTCAGTTAAATCAAATGGCAACTCACCTCGAATGATGTACAGGATCAGGACAGCCTTAAAAAGGCTGTGTAAATCCATTTTTTATGAGCACTAATGCTTTCCATTACATTTTTTATGTGTGTGTTTTAAACGCCGAATTTCGCTGGTATTTTATTTTTATTTTCCCTTTTTGTTTTTTTTGGTTTTATTTGGTTCCTTTTGATTTGTTGATTTGTTTGTTTTACGCTTTCGATGCTCTCGCTTATTTAATTTCTTTTCTGTTTTCCGTTTTCTGTTTTCTGTTTTCTGTTTTATTTATATTTTTGGCCTTATGCGCACATGAACAGATTTCCGCTGTGATTGTAACTTTTTAATGGTTCGCTTGTTTTGTTTTTTATTTTTTTTGTTTTTTATTTTTTATTTTTGTTGTTCTTGTTTATTTATGTATTACGCGCTTTGAAATTCATGAAAATGCTTAATGCTTAATGCGGCTTGAGGCTGTTGAGTAAAATAAATAACGATATTAATGTGTGAGCTGAAAATCATCAACCTAGCAAAGTTCAACTTTGAACCCGAATTGCTGTAAAATTGTATACTAAATAATGTGTGGCACATGCAAATATTTAAAGTTGCGCTGTGTTGAAGCTGAAGTTTGTTGCAGCGCTTTTGATTTCACTTGACGACAGTCAGTCAACTGTCAGCGGGGATATTAATCATGTCACACACACAGGCACACACACAAGCACACCCATACGCACGGACAAGCACTTGAGAATGAAAGATAAACGAGGCAAAGGCATACAGTCAAAGTCCCCTACAGTGATGCAATATATTTTCCATGCTTTCTTTTTTTTTTTCATTTTTTACGCTCCCGGATTTTCCGTGCTTTTCCTGGTTTTGGCTTTGGCACTCCCCCTTCCCTTCGAGCGCATTTTTATGCGAGCCGGCAAAAATTATGCATCAGCGCGAAATTGGAGCGCCATAAGTTGAGCTCAAGTGAACAGATATCATACTCCTATGACAAGCCAACCCCAAAAGCTGCTCCCCTCTAAGCCAGTCTAAGCAACACACAGCAAGAATATGGCATGGAAGCGTAAGCCAAGTCAAAAAAAAATGGAGGAAAAGCATGTGTGCTGCAAATCGCTTGACAAGACATTAACTTGTCCTCTGACTTGTCCAACTCCGACAAAATGTTTATGCCAGAGCGTAGTAGTCCCCGAGGTGACGTCTGAGACAAAAATGCGTAACGTGAACTATGCAAAAGGGAACAAACGCTTGTTTGATAAGAAGCAACAGTGAAACAACAACAAACAGCCCGAAAAAAAATGAAGACAACAACAAAATAAACAGACAGCAGTAAAACTGTCAATAACGATAAACTCAACTCAGCGATGGGAAATGGAACTGTGGAAATGTGGGGGGGACGACCCCAAAGAGCAACGAAAATGCCGCTTAAGCAACATGGAAATTATGCCCAGTGCGAGTATCAGCAGCAAGCGCTGTGTGGCAGCAACAGAAATAAAAAATAAAAAGAAAGGCGACACATGAAAATCTTTTCCCCACTGCATATTCATTTATTTTATATTTTCTTTTTTTTCGATTTTTGGTGTGTGTAAAAAATCATGACTTGGCAATTATGCGGCAAATGTGCGCATTGGGCTTGCACAGCAGCAAACAAAAGTCAGCTGTAGCCATAGCGACAGAGCGACAGAGCGACAGATAAAAATGGGGAGCTGTAGATAGCGGCATAAATATAACGCATACGCCGCATTGCACTGGCAACGTTGCTGCTAAATTGCTGGCAATTAGTTTAAAAGTGCGACAGCAACAATAGCAACAATAGCAACAATAGCAACATCTGCTACAAAATAAAAAGCCAGCAAATTACACCAAATTGCAGGCCTAAGCAGCTTTCAGAATGCAATTTGACTCAACTAAAGCGTGAGAATTATGCAAAACATGACACAAAATAAAAATAAACTAAAAATAAAATAAACTAATAAAATATATATACAAATTTTAAAACTGAAAAGTAGATTACAAAACTTAAACATTAAAGAATATTTATTTATTTATTAAAGTCAAATAAATTCTTTACCTGCTCTACATGGGATTTTATTTAGGAGATGCTCGAAACTTATTCCTCATCTATCGTAGATAAAACATATGCAAAAAAAAAAAAACAAAAAGTTGTAAACTTAATAAAAGAAAACTTAAATTCAATTAAAGTGAAACTTCATAAAACACAGCTGGCTGTCATAAAAATAAATTGCCTCAGATTGAAAAAGACTTTCGCCTCAATTTGTTATTTCAAGCGGAAAATCCTTAAAATTTCCAATGTGCAGACTTTAAGAAACATTTCAAAATCCATAATGGGCAGCAATTTTGCCGTTGCTCAACAAACACTTTCAAATTTGAAGGCACAACTCAAACTCAAACTGGAAAATGTGAAACGTACTAAGAAAAACTGCAGCAAAGTAACAGGAGACTAATGTGTCTTCAATAGCTTGTGTGGCCATTACTTGCGAAGTCTTTTGAAGGCTTAGCACAAAAATGGGCAAAAAAAACAGCAGAAGAAGTAAAAAATGAAAGACGAGAAGTACGTAAAGCAGTTGGGTTCTTAAGTGTGCGCAATGTCATTTGCCTTTGTAAGCGCTGCTTATGTCTATTTCACTTAGTTGGCAGCTCTCACAGCTCGTTTGTCTCGGCCTGGGTTGGAAAAAAGGGCTTAAACACTTGCCAGTCAAGTTCGATTTGTTTATATTACACTTGACGCTGTCTCCGGCGGAACTTTATTTTTTTTACTAGTATTATTTTTGCCTTTTCTTGTTTTTTTTTTTTTTTGGGGTGCCCGACTTGGCTGTCAGCGGCAATTTGTGCTGGTTGCCAAAATGAAATTTGCCACATAGCCTGCACAGGACCATGCAGGACACACCCATACACACACACACAGCAATTTATTGACTTCGACACTTGGCGAAACTTGCTCAAGTTTGCCGTCGCCTGTTGCCAAATACGTGATTTATTTTAATAGATAATCATTACGCGAACGATTCTGATCATGTCTCAGCTTTTGCCACAGCTTCAGCTTGTTGCATGTGGCCTGCTGCTGACTGGCTGCTTGCCTGCCTGCCACGTACATAGCGTCAATAAATCAAAAGCAAATTGCTTTTAGTTTATTGTTTTTGCGTTACCAGATATATAAAGAAAGACCAATAAAAAAAAAATACAAATAACAAACACACATTGCGCATACGCCGCGTAGGTCCAGGCAGCAGCATACCGTTGCATGCGGCATGTTGCACGGTTCATTCACATGGCAGCGCGTACTCGTATTTAAATTGCACCATTATACACTCGAAGCTACCTCCAGCCAGGCAACCACAACTCATACACTCACCAAAAAAACTGACATTTTTTAGAAAACTTGAAAATCTTATTTTTACCATAGAATTTGGAATTTGTAGAATACAACTTGCCATAAATATTATATATTTGAACTTAAGAAAAATGTGCCTTGTGATTCCTATAGCAAAATATTCTCAGTGTGCAGGTTCAGGTCCAGAATGCCGAACCCTTTCTCACTAATGACTTTTTATGGCGTCTGTGGGCGGCTGCTGTGAATGGGTTGCCCGCAAAAAAATCAATACAATGCATATGGCCAGTGAAAGAGAGGCTGGACCCGGCTAGAGTACTAACCGGGCTAAAAACAATGGCCAACAACATGGCGCGGGCAGCAGGCAGCAGTTTTGGGTCTGTCTGTTGCATAATTGTAACACTGGCCGACCGAGACAGGCCGGCTAACTGACTGAATGACTGACTGTCTGACTGGCCACGAACAAATGCAGCCACGAGACAAAACGCAGCAATACAAAAAAAAAAACAGAATGAAAATCAATAGACCAAAAGCATGAGACAAACAAACAAACAAACAAGTGAATAAACAAGTAAATGAGTGGAACAGCGAATCACATACGGAAATTGTGAGGCAGAGAGAGCTGAGAGATAAGATTGAAGATATTCTACATGCAAATAATACGACAACTATTTAAGGACGGGCAAAAATGTGACTAGACTGACAGATACCCTGGCCGACAGCTGCGGAGAATAGAATAATATATATATATTCCTGATCAGTAAGAAACACAGATTTCGCAAATTGCACAAACCAAATCAACAACTGAGTTTAGGGTATCTCCCAGCTACGCTCTGACATTTAGTGCGTTGTAAAAAGTATTAAATATTTAAGTTTTTTTTAAAATAATAATAATTATAATAATAATTATAATAATAATAATAATAATGAGTTAAAATATGTTTACCCTATTATCTCTTACATATGCTTTCTATTAACGCTCTTTGACTATAACCACTCTCATCTGGACAAATTGTATTTGATTAAGTATGCCCTTCCACTCGCCCCTGCCACACCTTTCAACCATATCTCCAACTACATTAAGCTGTTGTAAGCTGACAAATTGGCAGTATAAACTACATTATATCTATTATCTATATGTTAGGCTGATCAATATACAGTCCAAACGATATCCTCCCACATCGAGAATAGTTGTCATTCATTAAGTTACCACGCCCTGCCATCATGCCTCAATGACACACCTTTTTAGCCATATTTGTAGGGTATACTCTTGACTCTCGTTGCTGTTGTTGTTGCTATTTTTGTTGTTGTTTGCTTGCGACTAAAGTGCACATAAAAATCATTTAAAAACAGCAGCGACGCCAGCGTCGCAGTCAGATAGAGAAGTAGCTGCAACGGCAGCAGCAGCAGAAGCAGGAACAAACCTAAGGTAAGGCTTGAAACGACCTGGTCGCTGCGCCCTCTGTCGCACCCTTCTGCAAAACGCCTCCCCCCCCCACCCCCAACCTGCCATCCCTCAGACATTTAGGGGCTGGGCTTGCTGCTGTGATTCAGTGCAAAAAAATTGAGTTCAGCGTCGCCGCCGCATAACACACAAAATGGGTCTAAAGTCATAAACTTTTTGCACATAGCAGCTGATGCCAGCCAGCGTTGAGTAGTTGTTGCTTTGCCTTGTTGTTGTTGTTGTTGTTGTTACTCTTGTTATTGTTGTTGTTGCTGTTGTTGCCTGCCTGCTCAGTGATTTTTCCTTGCCTTTGGCTTTTACTACGCCACACTCTGCTGGGCTTTTGTTTTTTATGACTAACGAGCAAAATATTGGGTTAAGTAAAAATGCGAGTGGGGACGAAGTAAATATGAGGGAGGGTTGCTGCTGAGGAGGGGGGGGGGGGGGGGTAGGGGGTGTAAGCTATTGCCAAATATGTGAGCTGGGGCGATGCAAAAGTGCAAAAACAATTGGTCTCTTGAGCAGCAAGCTGACATAATAAGTAACTTCTCTCTCTCTCTCTCCCTCTCTCATTCTATATCCCTCTCTCTGACTGATATCCGTCTTTAGGGTTGAAGATTGAAAAATCTTGGCATTAGAAACGTGTTTAAAGTATATATAAACAAGCAGCGAATATGTAAAATATAAAAAAGAAAATATATTAACTTAAACCAATTGATAATATTGCATTACTACTTGGATTTAGGGTTGGAGTTTGAAGAATATTGAAAGTCTATTTAGAAATTGAGCCCATTAAAGTAGAGAGAATATATATTAACATTCTGTTATATTGAACTGATCTATGCATTTAGAATTCAAGATTAAAAATGTTTGGATGCTGAGAACTTTAACAAAATAATTTATTTATGGAGAAAATATTTACAAGCTTTCCCAAATAGAACTGGTTAAATTAATTTGCTCTATATATTTTCTTGGCATCTATTTGCTAAAATCTATGCATATTGAAATTGAGAACTTAAATAACATATCAAATATGGAGATACTAAATGAACTGTGTTGTCTAATATTGTTTTGGACAAGTTTAGCAAGTTTACCAATAGATAAACCTATTCCTATTCCTGTTCCTATATTCCTATAACTATATCTGTAACTATACCAATAACTACTATACCTATACCTATAGTTATACCCATACCTAAACCTATACCCATACCTATACTTATACCTATACCTATACCCATACCTATACCTATACCTATACCCATATCAACAACACCCTAAGTGCTTTTCAATTTCCACCACATAACGGCTTTTAAGTTTCAACCGGTTTTCCTCTTCGCTGCCCTCGCCCACAACTGGCTCAATTGGAAAACTTTTCGCGCTACGCTGTCAGCCATCGAACGCCTTTTACTTTGGACCTTTCTTGACACTTGCTCAGCACCTTTGCCTGCCTCCCTGCCCTGCCACACCACGCCCCCTTGTTGTACATCAATCATGTTCATAGACAGACATAAATATAAATGCGAACATTTAAAATAGCAGCTCGCGTTCCTCTGCGCTGAAAATGTCACACGCCAATCACAGAAATTTGTTTGCCAACTGTGTTGCAGCTCGTTACCAGATACAGTTATTTATATATATATATATATATATCTGCGCACATTGTACTTATATAACCAGTTATGTATACAGCTACATAATATGCATATAAAGCCCATTCATGTACATTTATCAGGTTGAAGTGGCGCCCCCTTTTGACATTTGTTTTATGCAACACTTTTTTTGGGGTCGCATCACTTTTAGGCTGTCCTTTTTTGACAGGCGGATGGCAATTTTTAAGAGGGGGCGGGTTGAAGGGGTTGGATGGGAATACAACTGCAGCCTGACTTGCACACATATATTTATAGAGTTTTGTTGCCGGCGGGGCGAAAGTGATTTCTTAATTTGTTACAACAAACTTGGCAGTCATAAGCCGCATGCCTATCCACTTGCCCCACCCGTTTGCCCCAGCTGCTTTTGCCTGTTTGTGTGTTAAAGTTACATGAACTTTCTTCCGCGTGGAAGTTTCCTTTTCAAGCTCAGAGGCTGCTGCAACTGTTGTACGTGACTTTTGTGGCAAATGATGGATTAGGGCTGACGCCAACAGCAACAACAACTACGACGATGAAAAAAGTGAAACTTGCTGCCAAGTTGTGCACAGCTAATTAATGGCAGCAACAAACGTTGACGCTTTACCAGCTTTATTTTGTGTGCCACAGAAAAAAGGACACGACAAAAAATAAATATGCAACATTTTTTCGAGCTGGACGAGAGCAGAAAATGCATATTTGAAGACCGAATAAGTACGTTTGTTACTCATTTTAAGTCAGCTCTAAAATGCTGGACGAGCGAAGGAAATAATAATAATTTTCGCTTGCACATGAATGTAGCGCAGCTGGACTCTTTTTTCTCGCAGTGCACATACGCACATTACGTCTACGCAATACGAGCCATTGCAGCTGTTGTCCAGCCGAAAAAAAGAACAAAAAAGGAAAATGATGCTTATATATGGTAGTAGTAACTGTTAACTGCTGCACGTAAGCCGCATGCCGCATGCCGCACGAGGCAGGCAGCAGAAATTTAAATAAACCAAACCATTTATCGTTGCGTTGCCGGCTGTTCTACGATTACTACGAGAGGACAGCAACAACAGCAACGAAAACAACTACAACTACTACTACTACGCACATGGGCGGCCATTTTGTGTGTGCGTAAGTGTGCATAGTGTGTGTGTGTGTGTGTGTGTTAGTGTGTGCATGGTCACTTCCGCATGAAATACGAGAGATTCTTACTACTACACATCAGCAACAGCAACAGCAGCAGCAGCATCCAATCGATAAATATAGTGTGTGTGTGTGTGTGTGTGTACAGCACGTATATGGTATGTATATATATTGTGTGTGTGTGCGACTGTTGTATATGCCGGCAGACAGATTTATAGTTTGTCATGGCGGCAATGTCCAAAATAGTTTTGCAGCTGCTGCAGCATGCTTCGTTCATAAAATCAATAGGCAATGTGCAACGTTAATTTGCACTCTCTCACACACACACACACTCTGGTAGCTGTTGCCGGCCGGTATAAGCATTATTTATGTGCTGCGTTAAGCATAAGCTGCTGCAGTCTCAAAATGTGCTCGAAAAACAAAAGCAGCCGCCAAAGAAAAGAAATGGCAAAAAGAGTTGCAAGTGAAAATAATGCAGTAAATAATTCACTTGATGTGTTTGGGTTCTAATTGCTCGGCAAAGGCAGCAGCATAATGAAAGAAAATTTCAAATTCTATGCACAATGTGAAAAGCGTATTATATAAATATAAAACAAGAGAGCGAGCGAGAGAGAGGGAGAGAGAGAGAGAGTAGCACAGCACACAAGGTAAAATGTCAAACAATTAAACGGCAATTACGGCAAAAGGTTGAAACCAGCAAAAGCAGCAGCAGCAGCATCAGCAGCAGTAACCGAAACGGCTACGTGAAAGCGTCGCTAAACGTGTCTTCCAATTTGCCGGCACTCGGAAAGGATTGCGAGCAGTGGGCGGTGGGCGAGGCACATAGGCACTTAATGGGCGACACACGCAGAAGTGGGGGGCGTTGGGGGCTTTGAACAATAAGAGTGCCAAGGATTACATATGCCAGCAGCACATGCTTTATTGATGAGACGTGTACCCCATACCCCGGGGTAGCCAAAAGAGTCAAGCCATGCTTATTTAAAACATGCTTCAAATGTTTTCATTTATATGGCAGAGGGCAAAATTCGAAAGTGCTAAGCAACAAATACCTAAGGGAAAATGTTGAATAAAGCAGAAGGTTGCACAATAAATGGCATTAAAAATGCCATAGAAACCCAGCTTGGGCCACTTACATTGGTCTTTTAATACGTTTACAAATATTTTAAGAGGAATTCTTAACAAAAATTGTCCAAAGAATAGATGAATTATTTTCTATCGACTGCTTGAATCGGGAACTTATATTAATATCAGCTTTTTGTGGCCTGATACCAGTAAAAATTAGGCAAAAAGTTGTGCATTAACCTTTTGCATAGCAAATTATGACAAAATGAAATGTCATCTTTTTTAATGCCCTGAACCCATTAAAAATGGGAAAAAGTTATTCATTGTACTATGCCATAGAAAATGCTGACTAAAATAGAATAATTTAACTTAAATCAGAAACTCTCCGAAAGTCTCTCGAAATTATTTATAAATTGAAAGCACTTCTGAAAGCTTCGACTAAGTTATTTAATTCTAGTATTAAATAAATTTATTATGTTAAATAACATACATTTTGATTGATGAGAAATTAGTAAAAATATACATATATATATATATATATAAAATATATAACACTTCTGTCATTGGCTCAATAAAAATACCTTCATTTCAGGAGTAATTATTTTGAAATATGAAATTTTCGAGTAGCAACTTCAACTTCAACTTCAATTCGCAGCATTCAACTAGTGAAAAGCTTGAAATTGTATTTTATTAAAGTATAATCTAGTCACCATGTACAACACTTCAGATAGTATTTGGCTTGCAGCGTGCAACATGCGGCAACGTTCAGAGTTCACTTAAGTCATGTAAAATACAAAATGCGCTGCAATATTTGAATTTTTTTTGTCTTAAGTTGCCATCAAATTAAGCGAAATTTGCATGCAATTTACTGAAAAACACTTTTGCACGTTTACCAACACACACACACACACACACACACAAACAGACACAGCAGCAGCAGCAGAATAAAAAAGAAAGGCAAGTCGTGCAACAAAGTTGTTGTTGTCGTTGTTCTAGCTTAGCTTGATTTTTGCACGTTGTTGCAATTCAATTTATTTTCAATTTGCGAGCATGCAACGCAAAAGCATAGAGTGGAGGGGAGGTGGGTGGTGAGTCTTATGGGTAAGGGGGGAGGGGAGGGGAGGGTGTGGTGAGGGGAGGGGAGGTGAGTCTGGCCTAGCACCTTTCATTAGACAACACAACTTTATCAGCGAAAATTTTGCGCGTTGTTGTTATTATTCTTGTTGGTGTTGTTGTTGTTGTCTTGTTGCCGGCGCTCGTTGTTTTACACACACTGCAGTTTCTCGTAGTAGATACTACACCAATGCAAACACAAACACACACACAAAAGTACATGCATGTATATCTCTACACATAACTGTTATTTACATAGCGTGCACGTTGCCGCTGCTTCTGTGCTGTTGTTCTTGCTGTTGCTGGTGCATTTTTCCTTGCTATTGCACTTTGCTGCTTTGCACGCTCTTTCGTACACAAACGTCAAATGCGACAGCGTCGGCGCCGCTCTCTTCTGTTGTTGATGTCTCTCTTTACGCACACACACACACGCATCGAAACACAAGCTACCGTTTGTTTCAGTGTATGGGAGTAAGTCCCGTTCTCTGTCTCTCACTCTATCTCTCTCCCTCTCTTTGTCTCTGTCTATCCCACTCTATCTAGTGTGTCGAGTGCAGGGAGCCAGGCACAACCGCACGCGAGGAACGTCAAACAGCAACTGAATTCACATTGCGCTGTCCACAGCCAAGGAGATGCCTTCGCTGCCAGTTGCCATGGTCGCCATGGACTTTAACTGTGGATGCTGTGCTCCACTGCGCAGAAGCCACGTGTGTGTGTGTGTTGGAGAGAAGGATGGTGGCGGGAGGGAAGGATCAGGCATCCCGCAAAACGTAGTAAAATACGTAGTAAATTGGATGCTATTCGAATTTCATTCATTTTTTTATGCTGCCACCGCTGCCAGTTGCATTGATCCGTTATCAATGCACACTTTGCGATCTGACAACTAGCGGCATTTTGCTGCAAAAACGAGTTTTTAACTAAAGAAATATGTACAAGCTTATCGGTTGTGTAAACAAGATTTACGATATCGATAAACGATCAATAGATAAGAATGTTAAGGAGATGCCACACAGTCGCAAAATATTAATAATAGGTTTTCATACTATTAAATTAGCCTTTTGCCTTACTGCTGGCAACGCCAATTTGAATGCGCTGCAAAACCACATGTTGCAACACTAAAATTTTTTCTTCTTGCCTTGTGGAAAACTAAACGACATTTGTAAAAGCAAAATGTTCTCATTTAAGGAAGTATTGGAAAATGCAACGCTCCTTTACTGTGGCGACCTGCGAGATTTGCGCCGATTGCACGAAGAATCCGTTCGGTTGACCAATAGAATTACAAATACGCTGAGAAGAAATAAATCCGAGTTTCACAAATATTTCAGCCAGTTGCCCAAATGTGGTAAGCAAAAATTGCAACTGCTTATTAGGTTAAATTTTATTATTGTCTCTCAATTCACAGCCTCTTTGGTGCACAAAATTAATCAGCAAGTGCCATGGAAATTTGATATATTTTTGCCCATACGATTGCCCTTCTCGCTGCAGACCAGATTCAATGCCTCCGAGGGCAGTGTGCAATTAACCAAATCGAATTCGAAAAACAACGTTGCACATCCTTTTTTCTTTGGAAATGCACTGAACGCGAAGCACATCAACTTGCTCCTCGAGCATGATCTGAATAATGCCATCGAGGGCTTGCGCAGTTACCCTGACTCCAGGTGTGATATCTTTGAGATCGAGTACACTACACTCTGCCGCAATGGTGTTCCCTTTGTGCACCAGTTGTATGCGAGGGAACGGGGAGCAGATGGTCGGGGCATCCGCATCGATTTCATCTTGGCCATTGAGTTTGATGGCGCTGAGATGCCGTTGCCGGCTTATTTCAGTGCGCCCATCAGCGATAAGTGGTTGGCCTACGGATTGCCCCACACTGACAGCAGCGGCAGCGCCTTTGACTGGGCCGTCGTTTTGCCACGCTGGCACGCAGACAATCATATCCAAGATCGCAATCACAATACGGTGCTGCTTCTCTCTCGCGCGCTCTACGCGAACGGCTGCTTCACATTTGCCACGCCCTTTTTTGTGAAGCTCTGCTTCTTCATGACCACAGTGGACTGTGGAAAGAGCTACAAGAGTATGCCGGCTGTGGATCTCATGACAGAGGTGAGTGATTGCATATCCCCAATTAATATTTATTTATAATAATTATCCCTTTTCTTTATTCTCTTACAGACTTTGAGTCATATGGTCTTTCACAACTTTGTTGAGCTGTTTAAGTCGCAATCCCAGCAGGCTTCAATTCCGCAGCTGCTCGAACATCAGATCATCGCCAAACAGATCTTTAACACATTCAACAGGGTCAAGAATCTTAAACTAAATAACCTGTTGCTGATAGAGGAAATCTTTGGTTTCGACTATGAGCTAAGAAAGAAGAAGGTAACAGTGGTGAATATGGGGGTGCAGACGGACGAGGAGGGGTTGGAGGACGTCGATGATGAAGGGTCGGATGACTTCGATGAGGAAATGGAGGAAGAGTGTGATGTTGAGGAAGAGGAGGAGGAAGAGGAGGAGGAGGAGGAAGAGGAGGAGAAAGAGGTGGAGCAGAAAATCGTTCGTGGATTTTCGTTAGACTCTCTGTTAGAATTCGACGCGTCTATCTGGGATGAGTGGGAGCTTCAGGAAGAGGAGAAGGAGAAGGAGGAGTCTTTGGAATGGAAGGAACTGCAGTACGAGGAGGAAAACAAGAAAATGGTCGAGGAGAAGCTAGAGGAAATGGATGAAGAGAAGGTGGTCGAGGAAGCCGAGGAGGAATTTGAGGAAATGGACGAGGGGAAGGAGGATGACTATTAAGAAATGACCGAGGGCAAGGATGCGCAAGAGATGCTGCTGCCAGAAGGGATGGAGAAAGTCGATGAGTTGGGTGGGGAGGAGGACAAGAAGGAGGAAAAGGAGCACGAGTATTTGGAACCAGAGGTATTGGACGAGGTGATGGACTTGTTGGAGGAGTTGAAGAATTTGTTGGAATTGGTGGAAATGGACGAGGAGGAGCACGACAACGATGAAATGACCAAGGAAAAGGATACGCACGAGACGCTGCTGCCAGAGATGCTGCTAAAGGTGCAGCCGCAAGAGGGGCAGCCACAAGGGGAAGCGTCGCATGCAAAGGAGGCGCACGAATCGCGTCGCAAGAGTTGCAGCAGCATTTAAACACAAAAAAACGTAACACAAAACTCGACTCGAAGTTAAATTGTGCATGAAGTGGTGCTTCAGCTTTCTGCAGCAGCACCCGTAGGGTTGCACAAACCACACCAGACACCACACACCCGTAACACACAGCACCCACTGCACCCCCTACGTATATAATGGGGGGTTGTTAAAGAAATTTGAGTTAACTGTAAATTGGCCAGTCGTTTTTGTCGAGGGACAGGCAAACGTCTCAAATCTCAGTAATAGCGTAACTTTTATGCCCAAAACTAAGTGGAACTGTCTGAACACACACACACACACACACACACATACATATATATATTTGTAGACCCAAACACACTCACACACACACACACACACACACACACAGTTACCCAAGCAAAAGTTAATAAAAACCAACTAAAAACTAAAGCTCTGCTTGGGCTACGTGTCCTTGTTTTCCATGCCCATCCTTTTGCTGTGTATCTGCCTGGCAAAAAGTTAAATTGCAAATAGCATGGGCTCCCTTACCTCCCCACATCCACACCCTTAAGCACGCTCGAGGGGTGACATGAAATTTTAGAAAAATTTGCTTTTATTGTTGGCAAAAAAACAAAAAAAAAAAAAAAAAAAAACTGAACACAAAAGGTAGCTGGAGTCAACTAGGCGTGGGCGCATTAAATACACACACACACACACAAAAGGGTTTAAGTTGGAGTTGATATAGATATGTACACATATACATATATATATATATATATATACATGTTGTTGTGCCGAGTCACTGGGCTTGAAAGTTTTTTCGCTGCCAGCATTTTGACATTTTATTGTTGTCAACTTTTAACTAGTTTTTGTTTTTTTTTTTTCTTGTTTTTTTCTTGTCATTTTTGTTAATGTTATTTTTATTTGCCAATTTAAATGGGCGCTGGCAGCAACAACAATTGTTGTCGTTATTATGAGCAATTGTATTTATATTTTCAAAAATGATACTTGATTCTCTCGACATTTTTATAGCCTTATGCCTTTGTCATTGTGAAAGGATTGGAATGGATTGGAAAAGCATATCATGGATAAGTGACCATAGAAATTAATTGTCATAATTTGCAAAGAAGCTTTCATTTTTAATTGTAGTTCCATCTCTGGCATAATGTTGCATTCAAAGTTGGAAAAGTGATTCGGGGTCGAACTCCATGCTAAAATCGTATACCCAAAAGTAAAAAAACCGATTTTGATAATCAACTGACAAAACTGAATTCATATTCGAGATGGAATCTTAATTCGAATTCAAGGGTATTTCATGTACGGTGTGCCTAAGGTATAAGTTTTGAGTCTGTTTTATTGGTTTGTTGATGCCACAACCATATTTATATCTCGTGCATTGTAATAAAATTAATTACAGCCGTTGCATCTCACCCAAGCCCAACCTTAAACAAATCAAATGCCTATAATTGCATTTTCAAGCTACGAGTTTCCCATTCGATTATATATATATATATATATATATATATATATATGTATATGTATATTTATGTGTATATATAAAATACTGAAACATGATAACGATATGAACGTGTTAATTTGTCGAGCTGTTTGTCAGTTTGATTGTCAATCGAGAAATTATTATTGCATTGCGATTTCTCTCGTTATTTTAATTGCATTTCCAGAAGCAATCTGCACAAAACTCAAGCGTTTCAGGCTCTTCGCATATATATCTTTATCTATATATATACATAATATATCATGTCTTATTTATTTATGAGTGTATCGATGTACATCGAATGCTCATAAATAACCTTTGGCCAAGTTGACAGTGCTTATGCAAATTTATTTCCGCAGCTGCAGGGTGAAAACTATTAAAGCAAAAATATAAATATTAAACTTTAAAATTCCAAAAAAGGAAACATTTGAGTAGCAGTCGAAATTCCTAAAAGAAGTCCAAGAGTTCATGGCTCATTGGCAGTAGTAGCTCAATAAACGAGGAATTGAATTCAATGACTCTTTGAACTGAGCTCAAATCGAGCAATGTGTATAATGAAAAATGTAAAATCAATTCAATTTTGCAAACACAATTTGAAAAACATAAATAAATCCATTGAATAGACTAATATTTTCTGAAAAATACATTTTCACAAACATATTTTGTATTTTTTTGGCCTAACAAATTGAATACACAAAGGAAAAAGAAAATAAAGTTAAGCAGACTTTGGTTAAATAAATATGGTAAACAATTTAATAATTAAATATTTAAAAAATAGTTTAATTAATAATATTACAAAACATAGCTAACATAAGCTGATGTTTTAGGAATGTATTTTTGTTCTCAGTGTACGAGCAGCAATCTAAATAATTTCTTATCAAAACATAAAAGTCATTTTAGCCAAGAATTCGCAGCGTCCTCAAGGAAGCTGGCCATTTATGCCACGGCTGTCAACAGTTACTAAAGGCATTTGGGGGATAAGAAAGGGCTTCCCAAATGGTTGGCTGATGGACAGCCCAACCAGGACCAGCAACAGCAACAGCACCAGGAGCAGGAAGAAGCGGGGCACATCTTTAATCAAAAAATAATTATGAGCGTCCGGGGAGCTGGTGATGGCAATGAAATTACATTTGAATTATGACGAAAAGTGTGGGGAGCAGGGGAATCAGAGGTAGCTGGGGGAGGAACCTAAAGCGGCAAATGAGCTAAGCGGAAGCCAAGTGAAATTTGAGTGAGGGGAGCGACAATAGACAAGAGAAAAGATAGCGCAAATAAAAAGCAACAAGACCAACAAATGTGGCAGCAATTTACGCAACAAACCGAGCACTGAAAGTTGCACAGAAGCGACACAGGCACTCGCAACCAGAGGCGGGGCAAGGATGAAAATGTTTATGTGAAATGGCAAAAAGAAAAAAAGAAAATGAAACCAGCGACAGACAATTAATTTGTTTTGTGACCCAAACGTGGGAGCCGGGTGGGAGCAGTTGAACAGGACAGGACAGGACAGGGGCAACCAGGACAAACAATTTCGTGCTTGTTGGCAAAGAAAATTTACGTGGCAAAGACAAGTCGCTGGACAAACAAAATAGTAAAACTGTATGAAAACCCCAGCTGGAAGGAGCAGCAGCTGGAAAATGGTCAAACATTTTACGCTTTTTGTTTAATTAAAACAGCATCAGGAAAGCGGACGAGAAATTCTTAAAGCAGCAGCAGCAACAGCAGCAGCAGCAGTAGCAGCAGCATCAGCAGCAGCAACAGCAGCAGCAGCAACAGCAGCGGCAGCAGCAACAGCAGCAGCAGCAGCTGGACAAATGTGTTTTTTTCTTATTTGTTTTTTTTTTATCCAGCTCAGCGCTTTTTCAATTAAGCTTGCGCTGCATTTAATATAAACTACAACATTAGTTTGCTTATCTGCAAAGCCACAACCCGGAAACGAAAGTTTGTTGCCGCTGCCGGGCATGCCGTTAACTTTTATTTGCCGCAGCTATTTGCTTAAAGGGCACAACTCGAAGCCAAACTATTTGACTTGCCATATTAACAACAACACAAATAGCCAGCAGCTGCTGCAACAGCAGGCACTCTTGTTGCACGTCCCGTGTCCAGTGTCACCTGCGCATATCAATGCGCATACACTGAAAACAAAGCACGTCATGATAATGGCAATCGTTGTCTCACTAGATATTTTTCTAGGTATTTTTTACTCGATTCGAGACAGTGGTTTGCATATGGCATCAAGTTTTTGTTCAAGTGTACAAACTGCATGCATTCTTGGCTTTCACGCGAGAGGAATTTGCCACTCATATTAAAAAGCATACAGGAGTCGTCAAGGATACGTGTTGACGCCCACTGTGCGTGTGTGTGTGCTGGCTAGTGTATCACGTTCGTGTCATTTGGCGAATGCCACTTCATAATTCAATAAAACAATAAAAAGCCAAATCCTAACAAATTACAACAATCACATCATATCCTTGTGCATTTACGTATAATACGTAGATGGCGTATGTGGTCATGTCCTGGCGCCCAAGGGGAACCGGGGCGTGTTCAACATATTTTCATAAATTGCTTACAATTTGATATGCATGGCACAAAGGACCACGCCCACACAGCCAGCATGGGGGCGATGTGAGACAAGAGTGCGCACACGACGCGACAGGACAGCAAAAATGGCCAAAATTATGGTGCAAAGGATAATCGCAATAAAGTGAGTGGCAGGATGGGAGGCGAGAACATAGAAGAGCCGAGCTTGATGTTTAAGAGTAGCGTGCAACGGTACTTACAAGCTAGTCCTGTGCTCTGAGGACGTGCCGACTTTTATGGCCGAAAGGCGACCGACTCTGACAACTACTAGCTGCTTTTATGCAATGCTTTATTTGTGCTACTGATACATGTTGTACATGTTTGGTTATAAAGAGAGAGAAAGGTAGAAAAAGAGAGAGAGAGAGGTAGAGGTAGAGATAGTGCTGGATAGTAGATCGCAACGTGCTCATCTCTACACCCCACTCTCGGTCATAGTTTCTGTTTACAATCTGTATATAGAATTGGAATTGTGTCCGTTGTGGATCATTGCATCCGAGTGCAGCTGATATTGTAATTGTCCCGGGCGCAACTGCAGCAGCTCCTTCATTTTGCGTCCAATTGCCAGAATAGCGTTCTCATGGAGCGAGTCCCTGGTCCACAGTGCTGCAAAGTGTAGACGAAAGTGGTTTCATTAGAGTGCGAGTTGAAGATTGTCAGTAGCAAAGTGGTTTTTCGGTTATGGTATTCTGGCCGTAAAACTCTGTTTAACTATTATCCTTGGTGGCTTATTCATGTGGGCGAGTGTTGGCATTTAATCCATATTTTCCTGCACCCTTTGAAACCAGACATTAAAAACATGCAGCTAACTTTTTGAGCTAACGTTGGTGCTTGGTTTTAATGAGGTTCTCCCATTTACTAGATTGTCAGACATGATTTGATCAGGAATATATATGCTTGAGCTAATCTCAGGCTCAGCAATAGGCATGCCTAGCCATGTAGATAGCAAAATAATTGTAACATAAACAACTTGCAACACTCACATATTTTGGCAGCCTTGTTGCGCACATTGACCGCAACGCCACAGATTTGAAAGGCATAATCGAAGCTCTCGCCAAGTGTGCACAACACCTATAAGGAGTATAGTACAAATATATATATATATATGTGTATAATATATAATAATATAATGCTCATTCAGTTACCAAATCATGCCACATACTGTCCACCAGCTCCTTGCACTCCCTGTTCAAGAAAAAAATCCAACGGCCGCCTTTTCTATTTTGGTCATCCTCCCACATGGGGCTGGTGCAGGAGAGTAAGCAATCAGAAATCGAACATATATATATCAATTCCATAGAAACTGGAAACTAACCGTATGTCATCCTTGAAGACCATATAATCATTGAAAGGCTTCAGATCCGATGGTTGCTTTATAAAATTGTGAACACTGCAAAAAAAAACAAAGAGATTGCATTAAATGCCATTCGCAGTATTCCATTCCGGGTTTGCTCACCTAAAGAAATCCTCGACGGTATTGAAACTGGTCACATTGCTGAGCATTTCCTCCCAGCACTTTTCGCGGTCGCTCTGCCAGTGCCACAGTGTCCAAATGTGCTCCAGCGGATGCTTCTCGCACGGCTCGTAGTCAATGGAACTCATGCCACTATTCAGGGACGGTTGCAGTTCGTCGTCGACGGTGCCGGAGAATTGCTTGTCGGCCGTCAAAGTTTGCTGCCCGGATTCGGCTACCTCGGTGCCCTTGTAATTATCGAAGCCCATTTTTTTTTTATTTTGCTTTTTATAAATTTTTTTTGGCTTGTGATTTTTTTTACAAAAAAGTAAAAACTAAAAAAGGTTTGAGTAAAAATAATGTAGAAAAAACTGCTCGTGTTGTGCGCGACAAATCTACGAGAATAATGAGAAAAGTTATAAACGGCAAGACAATCGACAGTTGACAATAAAAATAACGCCAACTCTTTGTTTTCCAAGTAAACTTATTTGAGGTGTTGCCAGATGGGTGAGTTGATCTATGGGCGTTGCCAAGTCGGTGAGTTGATCTATTGGCGTTGCCAGAACGTTGCGCAAACTTGGACTGCGTGCGCTGTGAATGCAAATTTAAACAATTTAAGGGAAGTGCACTTAAAAGAGGAAAAAAAGGCAAGTTCGATCAATTGAAATGTCACTCCAATAAAATGTCAGCCAAGCCGTACGATAAATGCACGAGAATAATAAAATGTGACTCAAATGAGCGAACGCGACAGACAAAGCCGCAGGGCGAGCAGGAGTTGGCTCGCTGCTGGCTGACTGCCTCATAGGCGCCTGGCAACCAGTGATGCCATTTTAGCCTTTTTTTTATATGTGATTGTTTCTCAATAGTATTTTTAGCTGATGAATTTGCATGGTATTTATTGAATATGAACTAGCTTATTCGACAAAGCCTGTGCAAATTAAGCTGCTAGCTTAAAATTACCTTCACAAATTTGAAAATATTTCAATTTAAAATTGTTCAAAGACTATTCTAAAAATGAGTTCCATTTTCTAAGCCCTTACATTGTTTGTCTTGGGTCGCTTCTGGCAATCGACAGTTGGCAGTTGGCAGCACGCGTTGCCAACTCATGCTATATGTATGTGTGGTGTGTGCGTGTGTGTGTGTGCAACAGTTTGCTTGCAGTCAATAATCGAAGTCGACTTGGGCTTGTGGCCATAAAAATTTGTCTTCGCCGCTTAAGTTTTGCGCCTTGTTGCACAGACAGGCAGCGTGCAACACACCCACTCACACCGTCCACACACACACACACAGACAGACACACACACAGACAGACACACCACACATCCTTTCTGGCTGATAATAAAATATGTGTTGCCACGCTGGCTGCTGACTGCTGGCTGTGTAAGTAGCTTTGGGGCACTTGTAATGTGCACCATTTGTTGCTGGGGCGACGCGTCGCCTTCGCGTAGAATGTAAAAAGTGCCACTAAAGCCACTGTGTGTGTGGCTTTTCTACAAGTTGCCGGCTCCATGGCCATGTCTTGTGTCTTGTGCCCTGTGCCTCCTGCCCCATTTGCTGTTTCGCTGTGAGTTATGTTGGCCAAGTTTGGTGGAAAAGTGAAGATTGCCATCCTGACTCTGTTGGACGCTGCAAATAAGTTTCGCTGCTTCAATTTACTTAAAAATTCTATTTATTTTTCGGTCTTATTCCCCCCACCCCCATTGCCACACTTGCTGCCCCTTGTCCCTTGAGCTGGGCATGAGCGATGTTTCGCTATGTTTTCAACCAAATCGCATGCATTTTAAGGCAGCTTCGGTTGAGCATATTTGCAATTAGATTAGCCCAGTTGATGCCGCTCAGAATATATACTGCAACTAGTCACGAGGCGATCGGTGAAGCCTGGGAAAGTATGACTTAAGTATCGTACAGCAAATAAAGACCAGTTTTCACAGAGGGTTTTATGAAGACAAGACAAGAAGTGGAAAACATTTTCAATATTCTAGAAAATTAAACTTATTTATCATTTAGTTTATGAACATTTCGAAAAGTAGATTTCCATTTAATAGTTTATATAAATAAATAATAATTTGTATTTATATATTAATATATTTTTATTTGAAATATTTTATTCTATGCTCAGCTTGGAATAAAAGTCGAGCATTCTAATTGCACAGCGAGCATGGGTCAGGGGAAAAGATTAATATCATCTGGAAAATGCATATTTATCATTTTGAGTTATAAGCCAAATATTTAGTTTCCTTTGTTTGTTCCGTGTCCGACTGCAACTATTGTTAAATCCAAACAAATGTTTAACTTGGCGTTGCAAATCCGACCCTACTCCAGGTGTCCTCCGCCCGCTGCGTATACTGTAATATTTTACAGCGCTTTGCACTTTGCCAGCAGTCAGCAGCGAGTACAGCTGTGGCTGTTGCACACTGTTGGGTCAGTAAATCTCTTAAAATATTGTAATGTTCACAAAGCAAAAGCTAGCTATGGAGGGAGGGACTAGAGGGGAGCTTAAGCGCGTGTAGTAAAAACGCCCACATACACAAAGGCACAGGGAGCGGGGGAGAGGTAGAAGGAAGCCTGGCTGATGTCTTGAGAAGCTCGGGGCAGACAAGCGCCTGGCAAGAAATGGAAATGAAAATGATTTAAGGCATTAGCTGTGACTAGTGTTTCCCGCACTACTCCCCCCTCCCCCCTTGTTCTATATATTTTTGGAGTACAAAATTGCTGGATGATTGTAAAAGATTTGCAGCGTTGAAAGGCGCCAAAGCACGCGATGATGTACGATAAGCGAAGAGCTCGTTTATTTCGCAAAACTGAGTGATGGCGATGGCTGGAAGCAGACGGGGGTGGACAACAGCCACATAAAACAATAAAAGCACAAGGTGCTAGGGAGGCTACACTCAGGAATTTATGTATGTATATGAAGCACACGTTTATGGACAGATGGGGCGACACATCCTGCAAGCCACAAGGCCAAAACTGACAAAGATAAAAGCAACAACAACAACAACTACAACAAAGAGCTTCCTGTCAGCAGGACCTCACCTGGGCAAAAAAAAAAAACATATATATATACATATATATATATAAACGGAAAAGAATCGTGTGCTAAATGCTTTTGTTGCCGCAAGAGCCGCAAGCACAAGATGAAGTTGACGCGTCTGCAGATGAGACATCGCTGACTCAAAGACCCCAACCACAACCCCAACTCCAAGCCCTTCTCCAGTCAAGCCCAAAGGCCAGGTGAAAGTCATTTCACGCTGTTGTAGCGCAAAAGATTAAAATAATAGCAGCGCGTAAATTAAACAGCCAGAAACCATGAGTTCTCCCAGCTGCACTCAGAATAAAAATCGCCCTCAATTCTCGAAATCCACCAAAGATAACTCAACAACAAAAAAAAAACAAATTTTTAGAATTTTCTTATATGTACAAATTATTTTTAAAAACAAAAATAACTTTTTAGTTTTCAGTGCGATTTGCTAAAATTGAAGGCGTTATTTTTCTGAGTGTAGCGGCTTTTGTTCCATGCTTTCGGCTTCATCTCCTGAACGTAGTCAGTGAAGTGGCAACCGCAGCGAGGCGACGCACCAATCACACACGCACACTTGCCACATTCTTTTGTCTTTTACCTGTGTGTGCGTATATATGTGTGTATGTGTGTGTGTGTATGTGGTTTGGCTCTAAGACCGTAAGACGCTTAGCAGCAGCCTGGGCATGGGCAATACGAGCGCCATTCGCACCATCTGATGTGCCAACAGCAACAACAGCAGCAGCAGCGGCAACATTGCGTTGTCAGCACTTCATTTTGAGGCAACATGCCGCGTGCTTTACTTAATGCGACTGCCAGCAGCAGGACTGGTAGGGGAAACGGCTGGGGGTAGTGCCGATGGGGGATGTATCAGGTGTAAAGCAAACCCAGACCCGCATCAGAACTACAAACCTCGAACTACAGTTGCATTTCGTTCTGGTTATTATGATTGCCAGGCGACCAAAGTTAACATGGGTGAGTGTCGTACCAGAGACTATATAGATTATAACTTTATAATCCCTGGCAGTAGATAGGTATAGTTATACCCGAGGAGTACAGTTATTTATTTGGAAAACAAGTCAGTATTTGCTCAGGGTCTCTACAAATAGAAGTTGCCGTCTAAGTCTTACAGTTTGACACAACAGACTGTGTTCAGTCATTATTAATAATAATATTTTGATTGATGAACGTCTATGATTGATGGTTGTATCGCTTGCTTATATAGAAAATTATGCGAATTATTTTGCTGACTTTTGCAAACTTTCTTAACCTCTTTTTAACTCAATCTATAACTTAGGCTAAGCTGCTCACTCAATAACTAACTTAACTTCTCTATCTCTCTCCCTCTCTCTCCCCCTCTCTCTCCTTCTCCTTCTGCAGCACTCTCTCTCTCTCTCTCT
This sequence comes from Drosophila paracracens, assembly GCA_035044025.1. Taxonomy (NCBI): domain Eukaryota; kingdom Metazoa; phylum Arthropoda; class Insecta; order Diptera; family Drosophilidae; genus Drosophila; species Drosophila paracracens. The sequence continues at coordinate 2,218,568 of JAWNMN010000394.1, forward strand.
CCTCTATTTCTCAATCGACACATTTGTCGCCTGCACCAAGTGCAATCGCATTGCGCACACCCGACATAAACAGTGCACTGTGAAGCTGGCGCTTAACGGTTGCTTCTGGTTGGGTTGGTTGACGAGTTGGGGGTATTCCCCGCTTCGTTAAGCTGGCCCCCCCGTACGCCGTCTGCTGTCAGCATGCCACACACTCATGGCTCTGAGTGGTTGTGGCTTGTCTTTTTCGACTTGCAGCTCCTTCTGCTTCTTCATTTGCTTTCTTCGCTGAGCTTTATGTTTGCCAGCTTTTAGCTCCATTGTTGCTGTTGCTGTTGTTGTGGTTGATGTTGCTGCTGTCGTTGCTGTTGATGTTGCTGCCATTGCAAGGTACTTTGCTTTTGTTCGATGAAACGTAAAAATAGCAACAAGCAAACGAAAACTCATTTTTAGACAATGCCGCATAATTCCAACGGATACGGATGAGGGATCCAACGAGCGTCCCTTTTCTGTTGCTGTAATGAGGTATTTTGTTGTTGTTGTTGTTGCTTGTGTTGTGTCTGTTGTGGCAAGAAGCTTCTCCTACTTATATTTACATTTCAATGCGTCTTTTTGCGTAGCTACCTGCCTCAAAGTAACCGCAAGAAGTTTCTTACGCGTTGTCAGTTTCTATAATGAATGCTGAGGGTTGCAAAAGAAAGAAGAAGAAGACGAGACTAAGCCCAATCCAACCAGCAGGAAAATCTACATATTCACCCAGGATTTGAGCAGCTTTAACTTTTCAAACCCTTTCACAAAACAGACACACATGTATCTGCTGCCTGTTGCCTGTTGCTGCTGGTCATTTACGGCCATTTAGCCACATTTAACAAAGTCAACAATAAAGTCTAAAACTTTTGCTCGGTCCCATTCAACTTGTTCAGTTCTGTTGCTGCTCTTGCAGAACGATAATTGCCAAAAGTTTCTGGCCCAAAAACCCTTGCCGCACCCTCCCCTCTGCGGACCAACGCTTATCAGTTATCAAGTAGCTCAAAAACCGGGCGGATTGCTGCTGAACTGAAACACCCACATAATTTGGAGCGAATCTGAGCTGCCTGCCGACAGACAGCACTCGTAGACCATTAAATCATCATCAGTAGTTGGATTACGTACGCTGTTGACGTATTTGGGTTTCAGGCCTCATTAACGACGACAGTAAATGTAATATTAGTAACAACATCAGCTTCAGCAGCATCAGCATCATGAGCAACAACGGCCGCATGAGCAGCATCAGCAGGTGTCAATTTTAATTTAGTGCCTCTTCAAGGATGCCATCTCCAATGTTGCCTGTGGCTGGGCTTTTGTGCGTTAGTTGCTTGCAGCAAATGTGGCATTCAATTTTGGGGAATGTGGCATTTTGGCAGCTGTCTCATATTTTGTGAGCATTGCGGTCGCTGTGGTTATTTCAGGTAAATAAGATACATTTGTAGCTATCCAAATGGGAATAGACATAAATTTGCAGAAGGTTCATTAAATGCTGTAAACGTTAAACAAGGCATAACTTTTAGGAGTGCTTACAGCTTAGATAAATCTTAGATAAATCGTAGATAAATCTTAGATACATCGTAGATAAATCTTAGATATATCCTAAGAAAATAAGCAGAAATTATTAAATATATTTGCAGCGCAACGCATTTGACCAAGTTAAGCTGCATTTAATTTGAGAAGGGAATTTCATGATATATATATAATTAGTACAAGAATAACTATATAGACACTGATATCAAGATATATGTGTACATTATAGCTAAGCACGTATATAAATATGTCAAAGATACAAGTAGACGGACTTGGCAGCCGAGTTGACTCTTCATTTATATGCACAGCAGCAATTGGCTGGAATCGAGGCTATAATGGAGTCTAGCTGATGTGCTCATTAAAGAAGCTAATGAACCAGCTGAAATATTTGCGGCAAGAAGCGTTGCGCATGCCAAACGAGGCCAAATTAGACAAAAGACAAAAAACTCAAAAATATTTCATTGAAACTTAAAATTTTATTTTATGTCGTAAACGAAATCACAAAATGGAATGATAGTGTAAGCCAAAATAAATGCCCATGGCTTAAATACATGGCGCACTATTCGCAAACACTTTTTACTTCTTCAGCAGGAGGGGAGCGGCGGCCGCGAAGGGACGTGCCACATAGGGGGAAGCAAACGGAGCGCTGTAGGCCAACGGCGAGGCAGCGGCATAGCGGGTGTAGGCAGCGGTGTAGGGAGCAGCGTAGGGAGCGGCATAGGGAGCGGCATAGGGAGCGGCATAGGGAGCGGCATAGGGAGCGGCATAGGGAGCGGCGAAAGGTGCGGTGTAAGCGGCGGCAAAGGGAGAAGCAATTGGAGCAGTGTAGGCAGCAGCAATCGGTGCAGTGTAGGCAGCGGGGAAGGCGGCGCTGTGTGCAACATGGTGAGCGGTATAGCTGGAGGCATAGGGTGCCACATAGGCAGCGCTGCCAACAACAGCTGCAGCTGGAGCAGTATAAGCCAGAGGAGCCACAATGCCGGGCTTGGCAGCAGCCACAGCCACAACAGCGAAGAAGCAGACGGCGAACTAGAATAGGAATCAAAGGAATTATAGATATTATATATATATATAGCTGGAATAATCCCGATAGATTGCTAGACAACTTACGTAGTTGAACATGTTGATTTGGGTTTGGTTTTTGGTTGATTTGTGATGGCAAAGTGAAGACAACGCTGCGCTTTTATAGCCAACTCGCTCAGCACTTACGCTTTTCGGCGCTGTGTGCGAGCTACTTAGGAATGCGTGGCACGCAGCAATAAACGGTTGCAAAGTCAACGACTTGGCGATGGCGACCACAACGTTGTCCATGTTGCGCATGCGCAATTCTTGGCCACAAATTCCAATTCCGATTCCGATAATGTCTTTGACTTGGCTGCCTGCCTGGCCCGTCCGTTACTTTTGATACCTTTTTTTTACTTACTTTTACCTCGGTTTTTTGTCCATGACCTTGAGCTGCAATTAAATGGTTTATTTATTTATATTTTGCAGTGGTATTACCGCTCTGAAAACGGTAGCACTTGAAGGTGTGATTAACGATATCACGCTTGCAAATTGCATGTTTGATTTCTATTGAAGATTATCTGCTCAATTTCAAAGAAATGTCAAAATGTGCGCAGTGAGTCAGCAAAGCCAAAAACTAATTAAAAGTTTATTTTGAAGACGACTTTAACAATCGAAATTGTTTGTTAGATATTAGTTTGCTTAGCTTTGACTTCGTACAAAACTATCAGATTTCAAAACTTTAGTTTGAAATACTTTTGGAATTATTGGAAATAACAAGAAACTTTTTTTTTCCTAAATTTGTATTAATTTTTCCTTATTTATAAAATCATCTTTAAATAAAAATTGCTGCAATTATGTTATTTGAATTGCATATTTCATTCACTGCATTTTTCAATTATGGTTTTTTGCCGCTCATTGATTTTTTTCCGCTCAGCTTGATTACATTTTTTTAGCCAATCCTTTTTTTATATAAAAAAAGCCACAGCTAATTCCTTATCGAATGCGATGTCAACGCAATGCAAGTGCTTAAGGGCTTATTGATAAACCGCTCCTTCCAGCCATAATTCAATGGAAAACTAATTAACAAATGTCATAAATTGCAAAATTACACAACAAAAAAAGGAAAAGGGGAAAAACAAGTTTCTTGGGGGTGGAAAATGCAGCGCTTAATGCGGCACTAATTAGAAGTATCGAGTGTGTGTTGTGTGTGTGTTGTGTGTGTGTGTGCGTGCACTGGAACAAGGTGTTTACAATGCCAAACAACCCAAACACCCACACACACACACAAACAGCCACACACAGCCGCACACACACTCCAAAAAGTGTTGAAGCGTGAATTTTGCTTAAAAATGCCAATTACGCGATTTTGCAATGCGACGGACAAAAATTGAACGGGTGGAAAGGGGGAAGGATGGAGGGGGGTTGTGAAGCTGGATAAATTTGCGGGGGGTTGTGTGCGGTAGGTTGTAGAAGGCTTAAGTGAGTGTCTGTAACATGCCACAGCGCCAACAAAGTTTGTTGCTGCTGCTGTTGCTGCTGCTGCTGTCGATGATGATGTTGTAGCTGAAGGATTTGCCCCCCGCTTCCCCTCTCGAGACTGCCTCAAGTGTTTGCCTTGTGACTGTGCATACGCACAGCCTCAAATGTTCGTCTGAGCAGGCTGTGTGGGCGTGGCGCTGCCCTACCCGCCTACTAAATGCACAATCATGATGCCACAGCTATTGAAAATTACCCAACTTTGCAGCTGCAACAAAAGGCACAGCAGCAACATATTTGTGTTGTCACTTGAATTGCTGTGGTGGGGGATTAGGTGTGTGGCATGTACACACACACACACTAGCGAAGGCGACGCTTTCATTGTCAAGTTGAGTAAATGATTCTACATATTGGTTAATTCGTCTAAAAGCTTTGATGCAAAAAACCGAGAGAAAAAAACCCTGCCACAATTTCAAGTGCGACGCGGCAATTCTCAAGTGACCCCCCGGGCAACGTATCAAAGCAAGCTAAGCCCCAACCAGCCCCTGCACCTTTGTGGTACATGGCTAAGTGGCAGCGAGTAATTAAAAAAGAAATGTGCGCTCACAAAAAAGGCGCAAAAGAAAAATGGCGTTCCACAAAGCGCTTAAATAAGAACTCGACTCCCTCAACTCCCTCGATTCCCACAGCTCCCTCGACTCCCATCCCTGCTGCTCCCTCTCCCAGACTTGCTGCAGCCTTCGAACTCAAAGACCTCGCTTCAAGTATTTGGGGCAGGGGCATCTGTGGAAGTTCTGTGTGTAAAATATGCGCCACTTTCTGTTGCCTTCCTTCCTTCCTTGCCCCGCCAACTCGCTTTATTGCCATAATAAAGGCGTTTCGCTAGGTGGGCGTGGCAGCAGCTGTGCGAGCGCGTTAATGCGTCGTTCAAGTGCCGTAAAACGTGAGTGACACACGCACACACACATAAACACACACACACACACACACAGTCCATTCCCCTGTGCAAGTCTATTATAAATTTTGTTTTGAATTTGTCTAGAAATGCGTGCGACATTTGACGGCAACTGCTGCCTTTAAGTGGTTTCAGCAAATTATTCATGATAAAGTGCCAACCAAGAAGAACCCATGCGGCAGCTGCCTGAAGGATTTGCCAATTTCGACGTGCAGCAATTCAGATCAGGGCTGCAAACACACAAACACCAAACACTAAATGCAAATAGCAAAAGTTAGCTGCTGATAACTTTAATTAATTAATTTATATATAAATTTCTATAAATTTATATTTTTATAAAGATGCTGTTGATTGCTTTTCAGCCCTGGTCGCTGTTTGCGTCCTGCTTTCAATCGCTTTCATTTGGGGTGTGTTTTGTGCGTATTTCAAAGTTTTGTATTTTATAATTGGTTTATGGCTTTTGTGACACAGGCGAGGAAGCCGCATTTCAATTGGCTTTTTGCGCAAAAATTAAAAAATAAATAAAAAAATATCAATGAAAAGAAAACCTAATCAAATCAACCGAAAGGCCGCAGCACGTGCCAAATGCGATTTTACATGCGACAACAGCAATAATACAATAATAATATAAAAAACTGGCCCAAAGTTAACCGTCAGCTGTTGTCAGCCATATGCCAGCTGCATTTTTAAGTGCAACCTTCGATTGGGGCCCTGGATGAGTCAAGCTTGAAGCTGAAGCTTGAGGCAGCGACTATAAAAGCCCGCCAGCTGCTCAAATTCAATATCAAACAAAGCGCACAGCTTCAAGTGTTAACAAGCAAATCCAAAACAACCAAAACAATCCAAAAAATCATCAACATGAACTTCGTAAGTAGTCCAAGGAATATTTGCAGTCACTGTTTCATTTTCAATTGCTAAACTTGCTGCTCCTTTTGCAGTTCGCCGTCTGCTTCTTCGCTGTTGTGGCTGTGGCTGCTGCCAAGCCCGGCATTGTGGCTCCTCTGGCTTACACCGCACCAGCTGCAGCTGTTGTTGGCAGCGCCGCCTATGTGGCACCGTATGCCTCCAGTTATACCGCCAACCAGGTCGCCCACAGCGCCGCCTTCCCCGCTGCCTACACTGCACCGATTGCTGCTGCCTACACTGCTAACATTGCTGCTCCAGTTGCTGCTGCCTACACTGCTCCTGTGGCCGCTGCTTACTCCTCTCCTCTGGCTGCTGCTTACTCCGCTCCTCTGGCTGCTGCTTACTCCGCTCCTCTGGCTGCTGCAGCCTACTCCGCTCCCTATGCCGCTCCCTATGCCGCTCCCTATGCCGCTCCCTATGCCGCCGCTTACACCGCTCCCGTTGCTGCCGCTGCCTTTGGTCGCTATGCTGCTGCCGCTCCTCTGGCCTACAGCGCACCCCTCGGTGCTGCCCCAGTCCTGCTGAAGAAGTAAGCTGCAAATTTGTGAACATATTTTGATAAACCGCTTTTTGTGTAAATAAATGTATAAAGTCCAATTTAAATCGTTTTTTTTGCTTAGCTCGAAACAAATATGTATATATATGTATATATGTATATTTAAAGCTTACGAGGATACTGCTCTATTTTTTGACACTGGTAGTAGACTAAATCCAAAATGTGCCCAGCTAGTTGCTTTTATGAATTTCAATCCTATTTCTGCTAACTGCGACAGATCGATTAGAAAGGGGCCTAATCTCCTCCTGCCAAGTGCTGGGCAGGAGCATAACAAACGCTGAGCAGATTCCTCTTCTTCTACAGAAATCCTTACAAGGAGCTTGAAGTCTTTTGGCATCGGGGCCGACCAGTCAATGGCCAATTAAGGCGCGGAGTGAGATTCCACACAGCTCTCCACAATGTTTTGTATTTATTTTGGGCCAGTTTGCGTGCCATCTATTGTTTGAAGTGCCTCTGTTGTGCTCCTTTAAATAACTAGCTTGCAGATAGCCAGGAGCCATTAATATACCCTGCTTATCTGTGGTCGAGGCGGTACAGTAGGCTCTCTCCGTGCCAGCTCATCAGCTCAAAGAAAAAAAAGTTATATTTACATAAATTACTGCAAATGAAATCCGTTAAATATTTTATTTCAATTATAGCAGCTAATAGTTTGCTTTAGCGCAGCTCCACTGTACATCCAGCAAAGGGCAACTGCAGTAAATTAGTTGATCAAAGTGAACCCTGAAAACGTGGCAAGCTCCTGCTTTAAGTTAATGCCTCGCTGGGCGGTGCTCACGCCTCGTTGTACTTTTGCATGGCAACAATTTGTAAGTGATAGGGTGAGGGAGGGGGGCAGAGAGGGGGGTTGTGCCTTATCGAAATTCAAGGATCTGAGGGAGTCCACCTGGCACAAGTATTTCTTGCTTGGATTAAACTTTCTATTTAAAAGGGATTTCTTTTATATGAAATATGCTTCCTTTCAGCGCTTCCTGTGCCGCTCTACCCCACCCCCAACAGGCAGCAACTCAAGTTTTCTGCTTGACTTTGTCTGTCCGCCTGCCCAGCGAGGTGCACTCCCACCCAATCCCCTTTGCCATCGCCTCATGCGCGTTGAAAGCCTGAGAGCGCCCTGGGCAAAGCAGCTGGAGATGATGATGATGGAGGCGACAGCGATGCCGGCGCACTGGAGCTGCTGCTTATCATAACTTTCGCAACGTTCCTCCGTCCCTCCCCCCCTCTTTCCACACCCCCCTAAGCAAGGTAGTAAACGCCAAGTAGTTGTAAAGTTTTCCTGTGCAACGTAAGCGGAAAAGTCTTGTAAAAACCCAAGTGCGTGGCGAAACCAGTCCCTGGGTGGGGGGGAATCCTAATGGGGGTGGGGATGCATTCAGAATTCCAAGCGGAGTGACTGCAGCATTTTCACAAACTTCTCGGCAACAGATAGCGTCCAAATTTAATGACCTTTTATTCAATAAAACTGCGACAAGCTGAAAAGTTGCTTGCCACAAGGCAACGGAAAAAGTACATTTATATATATACGAGTATACATATAAAGTAGAAGGATGCATTACCCATAACATCGACTTTGCACACACTATGATCATAAATTCAGAAATGCATACAAATTGCTCTCAGTGTAGTCAAAAGTGTGCTAGGATAAATTCAGCAATTCAAATTCAGTTGATTTGTGTAGCTTAAATTGTTGGCAAATATTCTGGTTTTTATTGGGTTGCCTCAAAGATTAGAATATTTGATTATGCTTAGATTGTGCGCAATTAATTAAAGTGAAAAATGAAAAATGAAAAATGAAAATGTGAAAAACTAGAAACCAAACAACAAACTAATACAATTCATGAAAGCAAAAGGCGTAATCAGAAATTGTGGCAAATGTTTGTCTGGCAAACCCCAGTAAAAAGCAATAAAATTGAGTAAATAAAATTTGTATTCACTTTATATAATTTTGACGATTTTTCAAATCAAGCACACACAGACAGAGAGAGACAGAGAGACAGACACCTGATGGGAAAGATTCCGTTTCGAAATAAACACAATCATGTGCAAACGTGTTTTCAAATGGATTACATGAATAAAAGATTTATACACGTAAGGTAAATCAGTAGCGGGTTACCAAGATACACACAGACATCCCCACCTGCTCCTCCCCCACTCTCTCTCTCTCCCGATCCACCTGGCTCAAAAGGAAGACGTGCAGGTGAAAATATGCGCACATGTAAGCAAATTTCAAAGGACCAAATGAAAATCCCTCAGCCATTGCTCACAGCTGCGGCAAAGATACACAGCTACACGGATACACAGATACACAGATACACAGATGCATAGATACATAGATACAGCTACATTTACGGCTACAAAGAGATACACGGATACGGCTGCTTTGGCCTTTTTATTGATTTGTTTATAACTCTATGTGTGTGTGTGTGTGTGTGTGTTGATTTCATAAATGATTTTTATTTTTATTTATTTACAGCAGTCAATCAAATACAAATCGCATCAACGTAAAAACAGCGTAAAATATGAGATTTTCACGCAAAACGTGTTAAAATTTAATCAATTTAATCGTGTCCCAAAACAGGATAGATATATATATAAACATAGATACATATACATATGTATTCAATATACCCAAGAGCTTATATATAATAGAAAAAAAACAGAAGGCTCATCGCCTCAAATAGGAATAGTAGGCGGGATATGCGGCATAGGAACCGTAATATACGGGCGGATACACATACGATGCATATGCCGGATAATAAGCAGCGCCTACGGTTGCAACGGGCGCCGCTGCTGTGAACCATGGGGCGCCTCCGGGCGTTGCATAGCCAACAGGCGCCACTGCCAGCCAATGTGGTTTAGCATCGCACAGCAGCCCAACCAACCAGAGCGTCATTGTGACCTGCCAAAGATATCAGTTAAATGATGAGACTTGTACACGCAAACACACGCACAAGCACATACACACACGCACATACACTTAGAGAAAAATATGTACTAAATTCAATTATGAACAGTATTAGATTTATTTAATCTCAGACATAATTCGTGCTTAAATAATTATAAGTAACATTATTCTTCAAGCTGATTTTTATTTTTTTTTTTTTTATTTCTGGATTGATTCAAATACTAAAATACTTAAAGTAAGCATTTAACAACTTATTACAAGTGCCGAATTTTTAAAGTTCCGACTCAAATTTAGTTATTTTCGGATACACGAGAAACATACTTGAAATATTGAGATTATCGTCTCTTTTCTTGACAATGTTTGTTTGCATTTATTTGAGAATGTGACTCAAATGAAGTAGTTTCGAAACAAGTAAAAGTCTACTTGAAATATTGATTTCATCTTTTCTCATCTTGCTTTTTTTTTTAGAGTGCACTCACAGAGCAAGTTAGATATGATTAGCAGCAGATTAATATGAGAATCTGACTTAAGTTAAGTAGTTTCGAAACTGCTAAGAACCAGCTTGAAATATTGATTTCTTTGCTGCTCAGCTGGATTTTTCTTCAAGTGTATTGACAGAGCAAAATAGCAAATGGATTTGATTAGCAGCAGCTGCACTTGCTCCACTCACCAGCACTTTGTACAGCATTTTAATCCCGATCCAAGTTGAGGCGTGTTGTGCGAATGATATCCAAAATTTGATTGACAAACTGGTCAGCCATGTCAATCATATTTATAGACTTCTCCAGTTGCCGGTTCCCAAGCTCAGTTCTCAAGCTGACGTCAGTTGGGAGAGCGTGAGATATTCATTAATATGTCGGCTGCTTTGCTGAGCGCATTTATTCGCATAATTGTTAAATAAAAGTTCAATAAAAGTATCAGCAATAAGAAATGCGGCAATATTTTTAAGCATATAATAATCTATAAATACTCCAACAAATAATTTGAATACTCTTTAAAAATCAACAAATATGTGAAGCACTTGAAATCAAGTTTAGCTAGATTCATTTTAGTAGTAATTATTTATATATTTATTTATTTACTTAGTTAACGTCAATTAAAGTCAGTCGTCTGAAAGAAAAACAAAAAAATACTTTAAATTAATTTTAAATTGAAAGATAATAAGATTAAAAAAAACCCAGATATAAAAACAACTCTTATGAGTAGCTTAGATAATAATTTATATATATATAATAATTTATTCTTATATATTTCATCATTTATCACCTCACCCCTCAGCACCCTCTTTTGAATATTGAATATATATTTTGCTGAAAATACTCTTCCCTCAGAATTTGCAGTCATATTCGGTTTGCATCGGCTACCTTCTTTGGACTGTCATTCATTACAGAGACGGTAGACGGTAGACGGTACAGAGCCTGTACCCCCCATCAACCACACCCAGTTGCCACCCGCTCTGTGCCCCCAACTAGGCTCAGTCGACTGTTGAGCTATGCCTCGCTTGCCTTTATGCATAAGATATTTGCGTTTATTTAGACGTTGTAAAAATTATAATTATGTGTGCGTGCTTCGCATGCAAATGAGCCAAAAACAACAGCAAAAAATAAGCCAAAAACAACAGCAAAAAATAAGCCAAAAACAACAGCAAAAAATAAGCCAAAAAGAAAACTACAAACAAGACCATATTTTGCGATCAATTCTATTAGATAAGCCAAGAGGCAGACGCCCAAAGGCGTTGCCTCACATCATCATCAAAATTCGCAAACTGAACAAACAGTTGCTGCTGTTGATAATGATGATGATGATGTTGTTTTCAGCTCCCAACTACTATATAGGACTATATAGTATGGCGTTGGCGTTGGCGTTGGCAAGGCAATGACAAAGTTGAGCAACATGTTTCACAAGCCATAAATAATTAATTTATGCAACCGCAGACGGAGCTGAGAACGTTGTGTGCAAATGCCTAAATATAGACCATAAATTTACATAGTCAACAGCTGATGAAGCCATTTGTAATATGTATGTGTATATGTATGTGTCAATATATATATATATATATATGTGGATATATGCAATGGAACATAAATATCAATCAGTTGTGATAGTTCTTTAACCAGAGGACTGTGCCCAATGCTTTAAAGTTAACTCAGGAACTGTTGATAATACTCGATATACTTACTTAAATAAATTAGTATATTATATACATAAATACATATACATATATATACACATACATATTTGTGATTATGTGTATATAAGTATAATTACCATTTTTGGATTCGAACTTTGATTGCATCTTATATTAACAAATACAAATATTTTCCCAACTTTCTCAATATTTTATTAGTTGTAATTATTCATTATTATTATTTTCATTATTATTTTGATTTACTTTGCTCATTATAGGCAATGTATACTGTACTGTAAGTAAATCCGTTTGTAGATTGCTGCAACTATGACATTTGTGGCAAGTTCATTGACCATTTGCAATTTGCGCCTGACCACGCCCACAACGCCAACGCAGCAACAGCTGCAACAACGATAACAGCAGCAATTGCAACAACAACATTTGGCGACAGTTCATTATGAGTATTTTTTGTTTGTTTTGTTTGTTTCTTTTTTTAATTTTCGCTTGCAACTTGTTTCTCTGATTTTCCGCTTTTATTCGCTGCTAATTTCAACTGCTTACAAAATGGCGGCACAGCTGGCAGCCATATTTTTGTTGTATTTGTTTTTGTGCTCTTTGTTTTTGTGTTATTGTTGTCGCTGTTGCACGCTGTTGTTGCTGTCGTTGTTGCTGTTGTAGTTCTTGCTGCTGCATTGTGCTGCATTGCATAATTAAAAAATATTAGCTGCTCTTTGCGAGCAGAATGTTTATTTTTTATTTTCCTACCCCCATTTTCTTCATTTCCCTTTGGGCCATTGTTGCTTTGGCCAGGTTGTAATTTAATAAAGCGCGCAATCTAAATTAATTTATTTCAACAGCTGGCGTTAAGTGAACTACTTGAAGCCATGTAGCCAGCGGTAATTCTTTTTAATAAGTTTACACTTATTTCACAGCAAGTCCTGCAACTCTGTCAAGGATCCGATCGAGTCGCTTTATTCCGTCGGAGAACAGGCTGCGTCAGTTCTCATTATTTACATTTGGCTTTTTGTTATTCTTGGTTTTCTTAATAGCCTCCGATTTAAGTGTCGTTTGTGATTTTCTTATGTACTCATCATTAATTATGGCATCAATAATCTTATTCAATTCCCGCATAGGATCGGCTGCAACTCGTGTATACAATTGATGGGAATCAAATGATTCGTTTGCCTCGGGCTCAACTGATTCGTTGATGTCCTTGCAACTATTTTCATTACTCATTGTAGCTACTGGAGGCTTAGCTGATTGCACCTCTGGAAAATAGTTGTGTACTGTGATTATCCTTTTAGTCTTCTGCTGATTATTTGAATCAGGATAATCCTTGAATGGAAGCGCTTTATTCTCGAAATCTTCATTTGACTTTGCTTTGAGCGCAACATCAGCATTTTGAAGGAAATTGTTTTCATTGACAAGCAGCAGTCTCAGACCCTCATTGCCCACATTCTTAATGGGTTGAGTTAATTTATCTTTTTCCTCTAGATCTTCACCGAGGTCCTTATTGATTACAGGCTGTTCCTCAGACCTATCCAATATATCATTTCGATTTTTCTCAACAGCGACGGGCTTGTTCTTTTCACATGGTTCGCATGCAGCAGCATAATGTTGAGTGGACTTATCTTCCGTGGATAGTGGGAGTCCCTTACAGCTATATAATGATATATTACTATTTATATCCCTGAATGCTTTATTCCTTTTCCTTTCATCCTTGCCTGTTTCTGCTTCGCTTGTACCAGCATCCTTTTGATTAGACTTGGCTTCCTTCCATAATGTCAGTCCTTTAAAGTTATCATATATTTTATTACAATATTTCACTACAATTGGCATATCCTTGATGGGTTTATCCTTTTCTCCCGTATCCTTATTTATCTCTGCTTCGTAAACATCCTTTTGAGTAGACTTATCTTCCTTAAATAATGGCAGTCCCTTGCAGCTATCCCTGAAGCACTTTCCTTTTCTCCTTACACCTTTGCTTGTCTCTGCTTCGTAAGCTGCAACGTCCTTTTTCGGCACTCCCTTATAGCTGTCCAATATATCATTGAGATCCTTGCCAAAGTTCCGCATGTCCGTGAAGGGTTTCTGCAAATAGCCGATCTCACTTAAATGGCCATACATGAGCAGCATTAGGCAATTTCTGGCCAGTTTCTGGGAATCGGGTGCCGCGGCAAGGATGCGCAGCCAACACATTAAGATCTCCTGATCCGATTGGCACGCCTTGGTCCTGAATACCGTTTCATATGCCTTGAATTGCTGCATAAAATGGTGATCCAACTGTTCCCCACTTAGTTATTTATCCATTTCTCTTTGATTTTATTTTTTTCGAATTTGTTGAATATTTATTGAATGAAAGATAAATGAAATTGACTTGTCGACTGCCTCAGGCACACGGTGAATTATGTTCACCTAATCAATATTTCATGATCTGCTGTCAGTTTTCGTTGACTGCACAAAACTGTTTGGTTCTGCCTCTCAAACAATACATCATCAAGGCTAACCAAGGAGGTGCTGCACTTAGGAGGTGGGGATTATAATGGGGCACAACTTTCACAAGCCGCAGAGGCAAAGGCAAAGGCTCAAGTGGAGCTGCTGCTGGAGTGAAGTGGAGTGCTTTTTGATGAGAAGGTGCTGCGTGCACCTTGAAGTGCCAGAATCAGCGCCCATGTCATTTACAATAAGCACAAGAGCAGCCAACAAGAACAACATAGCATGTGGTTTTCCTGCCTTGCCACGCAAATTTTCATTAGTGTTGCGCGCGTATAAATTAGGAAAATGAAGCAGCCACAGCAGCAGCAACAGCAGGCACTTGAGTGCATCAGCAGCAGCAGCAGCAGGGATGGGCTTCATTCTCTGCTAGACTTAAGCCTGTCTCCCAGTGGGTGGCACAACCGCAACAACAACAGCCGTTACAAAGTGTAGGTGCTGCGGTTTCGTGGCTGTTTCAAAGTTGTGTGTGGCCTGCATTAATTTATATTGTTAAGCCTGAGCTAGAAAAAAAGCACGCACAACCTGTCCAAAAACAAAGCAAAGCAACGGCAACAACAACAACAGCAACAGCAGCAGCAGCAGCAGCCAAGGCAACCAAATGAAGCTTGACATGTGTGCTAGAAAATATCCAAAAAACGAATAAAGCATAAACAGTGACAGTTATTTGGCAGTCTTTTGTGCATAAATGTCGTGCAGCGTATTTAATTTCATTGTTGATATGATGCAAGTCAATCTGGCAACACTGGGTATTAAATTCAAGCTGACAACGCGGCAGTGGTGCCAATTTAGCTTTTTTTATCAGCCCTGTTTTTGGCATTGTTTAAAATGATGTTAATTAACATATATGTATATATTGTATATCTAGTGCGTTATATAATGAATATAATGAATAATTACCGTTAAATATTAATTAAGTATATGTTGTGCCGTGATTTATGAGGCAGCAATAAATACAGCAATTTATTTTACATTATTCATACTCAACCTCAATGAATTGGGCTGCAGGCTGAATGATAGCAATTCAAATTCGAATATGTCTTCTATGCGATCAATCGATAGCTAGCAGCTAGCTGCACTTGCACATCGAAAACTTCTGGCAACGCTGTCAATGGTTTGTTTACCAGCGCCTAAAATCAAAGCTGGCAGCACACCCATCTCAACAAACACACAGCTTTCGCGCACGCGTTTCTTTCATTTTGCAAATGGATTTATATTGGAAGTCTCAACTGAAAGGCACCCTGTTTGTGAGCACCTGTTTGCCGCTGACAGATGTTCAGCGAACGGCGCTGGAGAGAGGAGCCGGGGAGGTGCCGTCATAAATGATCACCCAACACTTGTACAATTTCCATCTAATCGTGTATTTACAGTTATTTCTCTCACACATCGGGCAAAAAACGACGGCGGACGACATAATGCGAGTGGCCATTGAACTGGGCGATGTTTACCAGCTGCGCTTCAAGATCAATTTCTCGAACAAGCCACGCGGGGTTGCCTATTTGCAGTACATCGATGTGAACAAAATGGCTCTGGCACTGGCTGTGTAAGATAAAGAAGAAGATGAAGCAGAAGCACGAAAATCACATTTAAATTCCAATTGGATATTTTCGGGTTTTGTTTTTTTAGCCTGCAGAGTTCCTTTCGTCGGGCCAAACTGAAAATTAACGTGCGCCAATCGAAAAATATGAAGCATCTGCTCCTCAAAGATGTGAATCATTTGCAACCGCTGTATGTGTATGAGGCACTGCGTCACGTCTGGCGCTACGAAAAGTTGTACGTATACGAATACAAGCCGATGGTGTATGTCTATGTCATCGAGTATCGCAACAATGATGAGGCAGCCTCCGCCCTCGCCATCCTTAGAAAACAGAAGGACAACTGTGGCAACACACTCTACATTGATTGGCTGAACAACTTGGAAAATTCACCTCTCTACCATCCAATGGCCAATTGTTTAGCTTCTCTGCCGCAGCACCAGGGAAATTCGATGAACTTGCCGCAGACGCATTATCCGTGCTTTAGGTTTTAAATGCAACATCACAAACTCCAGTTAACTGTAAGATATATGCATAATCTTATGTAATTATACACATGCAGCTTTTATGATTACATAAATATGGATGCTGTGCAGCCAACCTCATGTGTGTTGACTCTTTTACATAAGGTGTCCGGTCAAAAGCAGCCGCACCTTCTTGACTTCATTCAAGTCAATGGAACGGGACAAAAAAGTGTGTATATGAGCTGCAGGCTCATCTTATACTCTGTTTTCTAGACAGGGTTTTATGATTTGTTAGCTGGCGACATTCCGGCATGTGAATATTAAGTGTGAGCAGCAAAAGACGATTTATCTTATTATATATAATCAACATTATCTTAAATTTTAGATATTTACTTTCTGAATAATAAGTTTCTGATTCAGAGTTAATCTGAGGGCATTTCAGAATCGGCATTGCGATGCTAAATCTTTATGCTTTCTTGTTCATATGCAAATGAATGCGGTGGGGCTGGTGCTATTGCTATTGTTATTGTTGTTGAGTGCTCAGGTGGGGATGTGTCAAGTCAGCCAGTCTGCCACATGCCACTTGCCACTTGCCTCACCTGCCCAGCCGCACTTAAAGGCAATGTGAGAGGACCTGCAGCATAATGCAATTAAATGAGTGCATTAAGCAGCAGCAACAGACAGGAGTGGCAGCTGCCACTCACTCTGTAAATATGCAGGTGCAATGATCGACATGCAACATGCAACATGCCGCGACTGCAGCTTGCGGCTCGAGCCGCAGCTCATCCATCCATCCATCCATCCATCTATCCTGCCATCCACCAGGGGGGGGGACAAGTGCAGCGCATTCTAATGCGATTGTCGCAGCTTGGGCGGATTGGCGGATGTTGTGCCACAGCGGAAACGGATGCTGTCGTCCTTGTTGTCCCTGTTGTCCTTAGCAGTCAGGGAACCTGCAATTAAATTACAGCTTGAAAATCGAGATGCAGTCGTATTTTTTTTTTCAAAACCAGTCCCAAACCAGCTGTAAAAGCCAAAGTGCGTCGTCTCCAGCAACAAACAAGTTAATAAATATTCATTAGATTTTCAAGCGGAAAACGCACAAGTCGCTTTTAGGTGTCGGGGGTGGGGCAGGTGTTGGGTAAACAGGATGGAATGGGGGCTGCCTGTTGTTATGCACGATTTGCATTAATTTGTTAAGTCAAGCGCAAGTGCCACGCCTACAGCAATTCGCCCCCCTCCCAACCTAAACAAGTCACTTAAATGCCATTAAAATTTCAAAGGTTTTCTCCAATAAATCGTGCGGCCTGAGTGCACTGAGCAAAAAGAAGGGGATTATAGAACTCATTTACGCAAATAGCGAAAAAATGTAATTAAATCTTTTAAATTTAAATTCTTTCCGATTCAACTTTCAATATGTTTAAAACAAATCCAGTTCTGAATCATCTCTTCGGAGTCGGATTAAATGTCTGCACTGAAATTACGCAGCTTAACTTTGAGTTTGTATTTGTTGTGGCCAAATATTGAGCTGTCTTTAGTTGCCATAACTGCGCAGCTTAAAGTCTAGCCGGATTTTGGTACTTTGGTACTCTGCAGCAACATTTGTGGCCTATTTAGCTGGGAGCAAAAGCCAAGTGGAGCAGAGCTAAGGAAACGACTTAGCCTTACCCAGTTTATGGAGGCAAGTGCCAATATTTGTTTTACAAACATGCCACACCCTTCACTCCTTTTACAGGTAGACTGAGACTGAGACTGTGCCGGAGCCGGAGCTGGAGCCAAGTGACACAGTTTGTTTATGTCTTTAAGGCGTCACTTACACTAGATGGGGAGAATGCGAGTAGGTTGGGGATTTGGGTCAGAGATTATGTTTGGCATTTGGGAGCAGGGCCGCAAGGCAAGGAAAGCGAAAGTTATGCACATATTGAGTTCAGGCTTAAAGCCAACATTCAGCTAACCCTTTTTGCGTGCGGTCTGCATTTTTTTCTCCATCCTTTTTTTTTTTGCGCATCCCCCGCAAATTTTTCCCTCCGGTTTTTTGGTTTTAGCCGCAGCCAAAAGCAAAGAGCATTCCAGATGTGATTGCGGCAACAGAGAGCTACACAGTCCAGCACTTAGCGTCACTTTTGAAGTATGTTTGTTTTTTTCCCTCGAACTTGTTCTCTTTTGGCCAGTTTTCCATTCTGCAAATGCCATTAACAAGATGCGTCATGCATATGCCAAAGCTCGCAACACTCTTGCTGCAACTGCTGTGGTTACAACAATGTCGAGAAGAAAGTAAAAGAAAGTGAGTAGCTTGTCAAATGCAAATACATCAAGTTAAACAGAGCCATTTTCAGCAAAAACTTGAAACATTTGTTTGTGTTTTGCCTAGTAAGAAGAACACGCTCGATGGCAATCGACGAGAAGCAGCAATAAAGAAGATTTAAGAGCAATGCTTAAACTCAACTGATTGTAACTCGGGCCATAAACAAGATTTAAGACCAATATCTAACTTCAGCTGTATAACTCTGGCAAATAAAGTCAGCTTAGTACAATCTCCAGTGCTAATCGCAATTGGAAAAATACCAAACTTAATTTTTACCACAAAAATTAATGATGCCATTTGATGATGCCAATCTTTGCAACTAATCCCAATTTGAAGGGTTTTTTTAAAGTCATACATAAAATACCGAAATCCCAATAAATTCCATTTTAGGTATGCAAATTGATTACGATTGAGCCATGAGCAGAAATAAATGCGTAACAAACAATTGAAATAAATTAATTAAATATTTGCATAGTTTGTGTTATTTAGAGCATAAAAAACATTTGCTAATTGATTATGGAAAGGTCGAAATGCAGAAAAATCGAAATATTTGGACTTTAACAAAAAAAAAACATGGCAAATTAATTTCAAACTTTAGTTATTTCAGCAGCGCCTAGGGGGAAAGGGGGCGAGGGTAGGGGCGAGGTGCTATTCAATATTTTATTAATCAATTCAATTTTGGCACCAAAAAAAAATTATGTAAACTTTGGGTACAACCTCGGGGGCATAAATTGATAATGACTGTAGGCTGGCAAAAGTTTGTGGCAACATTTTTATTGACTTTTGTGAAAGCAGATGGGGGAGGGGGGGAGGAAGTGGTTGCTTAATCGCCATGGCTAATGCGTGAGAAGCCGGTGGGTAATTTGTGCTGCTGTCGAGTTGTTTTTCAAAATTAATGAAAAAAGTTGTGGGCGCAGTTGTGGGTTAGCACTGCTGACTTTGACATAGAGCAGAGCAACAACCAACAGCAACAACCAACAGCAACAACAACAACAACAACATTTATGTATATTTCATGGTATCCTTAGTGTTTGCACTTGCTCTGTGAAATCCTTGAGGTATTATTAAAAAATTCTTTGCTGTCCCTTAAAAACGAGCAGCTGTAAGCTCCGAGCTGTGAGTTGTTGTTGTTGCTGTTGTTGGTGTTGGTGTTGCTCCCCAAATGAGTTTATGAGCGTGTCATGTCGTTGACGTCCTTGTTGTGCGAGAGAGAGAGAGAGGGAGAGAGTCCTTGTTGCTGTGTTTATATTGCATATTAAATAAATTTTGGCAGCATAACAATTCTCAACTCTGAGGTCCTTTCGGCTCTTCTTCCCTCATTCACAGGTTGTGCTCCGTTTTGTAACTTTGCTTGTTGACAATAAAATAACATTTTGCACTCACTTATCCAGCTGGTTCCATCTCTCTGACGCTGCCACTGCCGCTGCCCCTTCTGCTTTAAGAGTTTTAATGAAAAAAGTTTCGACTACCATAACCGTATATATACCCAAGCAAGTACTTATAAATAAATATATATGTATAAATATATCTATATATATAGGACTCTTACAGAAATTGGCTCCGTAATAGTGCTGGGTGTATGACGAGTGAGTGAGTGAGTGGCACCACCAATGTACCAATGTGCCCCATTGCCACAAACTCCACTCCCTGCAGCTATTTTCCATGGCTGTTTGCTTCATTAAAACGCATGCCAATAAACACAATAAAAACACTTCATCATTGCTTGAATTTCTTGTGCAAACTTCCAACAAGCCAAAGCCAGCAGTTCAAACTAAACTCAACGTGGCCATCATCACAATCTATGCACACATACATACATACATATATATAAATATATATATATTTTTATATATTGAGCATATTGAGCATACGCAACGTGTGCCTGGCACGCTGGCACGTCACGACAGGAGTCAAAGCTAGAGCTGGAGCTGGAGCTGAAGCAATTGGTGGAGCTGGAGCAGAAAGGGTAAGGGGTAAGCTTTGGCTGATTGTCTGTTGCTCTGACGGAGCTCACTTTATCGCAACGACCATTGAAAATCAATCAATAAAACTCCAAGCGAAGTCAATCGTAAGGAATTTCTATACCCTGTAAACATACAAATACGCCCAAGGTGCATGATGAGTTTGCCACACATGATGTAACATAACGAGCCAACAGATGTGGCGATATAAGTTTTAGTATAAATATTTATTTTTTTTTAATTTAAAATTTTTAAAATTTAACTTTAATTTAATTCAATCTATTCAAAAGTATGCAAGTATATGACGAACAGGGTATCCTCTCGTTTGGTTACCTCTCTGCTTGAAATACATGTACGAGTTGAATACATACTTACAAACACACACACATACACACACATATACACATACATATTTTTGAAATACCATGTGCAATGTGGAGTTTTCAAATGCTATGCGCAATATTGAAGCAGCTGCTCATACTTTGCCCAACATTCCAAACAGCTGAAAAGTCAAACAGAGACGGGCGGATCGACGGGCGGACGGACGAAAGGACAATCATTCAAGCTGACTGCGAAATCGATTATTTGCAAGTGTCGTGTAAAAAGCATTAAATTAAATCAAATTATTGGAAGCTCAAATCAAATAAAATAAATTCAAATATGCTTATAATAAAGACTCCAACTTTGTGATATTATTGCAATCCCCCCTCCCTTTCACTCTCTTCACTCTCCCCACTCTCTTTTAACACTCCTATTGCTGGGCTGTGAGTGTTGGGAAATGCCAGGCAGTTCTTCTGCCGTTTAATTTCATTTCAAACTCGCGTTTGCCGTTGCCAGGCAGCTGCTCTGCTCCCCCCTCCCTATTCCCTGCTCCACGCTGCTGTGTGTTTTCTGCTATTTCATCTACTTAGTTTCGCATTATTTATTGTGCAATAAAAAATGCTAGAAAAAAAAGAGAAGCACAAAACTTTGCATAGCTACAAAATACTTGCAGCTCTCTCGCCCTCTCTCTTTCTCGCTCTCTCTTCTTTTTTGTCTCTTTTTCTCTCTTTCTCTTGCGTTTTTTTTTGGAGTCACACTTTCGTCTACAATTTTCATGCCAGAATTTCATTATCAACGGATGTCGCTTAAGTGCACATTGAATTCAATTAAGAGTCACAACACATAGAGCCAGCAGGCGGGGTGGGGTGGGTGGCGGTGGGTGAGTTCGATGCATAAGCTTTATTTTTATGGCTGCCAATCGCAAAATTGCATTATATTATATTGTGACCACATGCACATAATCCTTTGAGCAACTGGCAAACCAGAAACCAAAAAGGCTCGGCATTCACATCAAATGGAATTTTAATCTCAGTTGCGCCACGTCTTTGGGAATTTACAAAGAGATGAACTGTTGCAAGCAGCTAAGGCAGCATTCCTTGAAAAATAAAAGTATAAAAAAATATTTATTAAAATATCTAAATTTTAACAATATACACAAATTTGTTAAACCAGTCGTATAAAGATCAAAGGTGCTAAAATCAATCGTTTAGGTCGGAAGACAAGTAAAAATTATAGCCTGAAAATCGGTATATGGGCATAGGTCGAAACTTCAAGATGCCATAACTTCGTCAAATTTCAACTTAGATTAAAAATCGAGGGCTTTTTGGTCATAGTTTTGCCCCTAAATCAATCGTACATTCAAAGTTGAAAACGTGATTTTGGGTCGGAAGACAAGTAAAAATTATAGCCTGAAAATCGGTGCTTGGGCATAGGTCGAACCTTCAAAGTGCCATAACTTCGTCAAATTTCAACTTAGATTAAAAAGCGAGGGCTTTTTGATCATAGTTTTGCCCCTAAATCAATCGTACACTTAAAGTTGAAAACGTGATTTTGGGTCGGAAGACAAGTAAAAATTATAGCCTGAAAATCGGTATATGGGCATAGGTCGAACCTTCAAAGTGCCATAACTTCGTCAAAACTGAACTTAGATTAAAAAGCGAGGGCTTTTTGATCATAGTTTTGCCCCTAAATCAATCGTACATTTAAAGTTGAAAACGTGATTTTGGGTCGGAAGACAAGTAAAAATTATAGCCTGAAAATCGGTATATGGGCATAGGTCGAACCTTCAAAGTGCCATAACTTCGTCAAAACTGAACTTAGATTAAAAAGCGAGGGCTTTTTGATCATAGTTTTGCCCCTAAATCAATCGTACATTTAAAGTTAAAAACGTGATTTTGGGTCGGAAGACAAGTAAAAATTATAGCCTTAAAATCGATATATCGACATATGGGCTCGACCTATGCCTATGACCTAACTTCAAAATAATTAATCTAATTCTTAAATTATTCAGGAATGCCATCCAAAGACTTTAATGTCATATTCCCAAGCCAACGGCCTGAAGTTCTTCGAGTAGCGTTGCAATCTAAAATCTGGCGGCTCAACTTTACATCCATAAAGTTAAGCATATGGCAATTATGCTTAAGTGGCAACACTTATGTAGCTATTAGCTTATGAGGATCTTAGTTAAAGTGCTTTTATTGCAGAGCGCACAAGATTCAGTGAGCTGAACTTTATTTTTGTGCTCGCCTCAAAATTGTTATGCTGCATAGGCCACTTGGAGTTGGTGCCCAAGATGTGCTGCTGTGAACGCTTCCTGCATTCTATAGTATCCGGTGGCACGACCACGCCCTCCGCCCTCCGCCTGCCGCACCCTGCCCCTCTCACTGAGAGTGAGAGACAGAAAGCGAGAGAGGGAGACGAGGTGGTGGCAGCTGCTGCTGCGGTGCCCATTATATCCTGTATTTAATTGCACTACTCTCAGCTGCGGTTTTCTGCTACATTTGTTGCAGCTTCTTGCACCAACGCCAGAAGAACGATAATGTACTTTGGCCAAGCCAGGCAAACTTACCCCCCGCACCACCATACCCCACCACACCTCACCTATGTCTGCTGCTCCTCTTTTTTTTATTTTGGCTGCTTTTCATTGTTTTTTGTTTTGTTACACTTTTTGACGTGCTTGTTAGTCACTTGGTTTGGAACACAGAGTGGGTGGGTGTGGTTGTGGGTGGCTGGAGTGGAGCCATCAAATGATTTATACTTTAATAAGCGTGCACAGGACATGCGGAGAAATTAGATGTTGTGTGGCAGGCGCTCACAATCCAAGGAGACTGGCTCCAACTTCGCCTTCGTCTTGTGGCCCACAAAAGGAATTTGCGCAATTTATGAACGAGGCAAAGAAAAAAATGCCAAAGGAATTAAACAGGATGGCCAAGGATATTGCCAGCTTATCGGCAGCAGGATGTGCGCCAACTTTTCTCTCTCTCTCTCACCCTCTCTCTTTCTCATTCTCTCTCTCTATCTTTCGTCTCTTTTAATTTCGCTGGCAGGTATTTGAGGCATTTTTGTGCAATTTTGTTGGCCAGCAAGGTGCGAACAGTTTGTGGAGCATGAATTGCCATTGACCTCCGTTATAATCGACACTAGAGTCCCTTTTGCAGGACCGCTTCAATGGCTCGCTAAATGTATCCTAGCTGTAAACTTGAAATTCAAGTAATTTGAATAGTTATCAAATGGCGACCCAAGCGTCGCTTTGCATTTTCATTAACGTGGCTTGGCAAAAAGGGTTTAGAAGCCCGCCGGAAATTAAATTAGCAACAATTTAACGCTAGAAAATGAAGAAATTGCCGTTAAATGAAGGGACTAAGGGAAAATGAGACAAAAAGAGAAAAAAAAAATGGAAAAAATTAAATTTTAATTAAGAAGTTCAAAGCATAATTCGTGAAATGCTTTAATTTCTTTGAAGCTATTTGAATATCTCTCGCTCTCTCTCTCTCTCTCACACACTCTCATTCTCCCTCTCTCTCTTACACTCTTTATTTTAATCTCTCTCATTCTATATTTCTCTCTATCTCTTTGCTGCTTAATTTCCATTTTTAAACATCTCTATTTCAAGCTCTCTCTATTTATTTTCTCCACTTGTCATCTCTCTTTCTAAATGATTTTCCCTCTCTCTCTCTCTCTCTCTCTTTGAATATAATTACACACTTAGAAAAAACTTTAACATAGTTCCTTTTCTATATCGCTCATTTCGAGTCAGTTGTATACTCATCTTGTAGTTTTCAAACTATCTTTGAAAGATAGAAAATTTCGAAAATATATTTTAAATTCCTGAATCAGTTTTATTGTTTATTGATCTGTAAATCTATACAAAATGAGTGAAATGAGCGAGGATGCCTTGGATCGTCACTTCCTGTCGCAGCTGCAGATAATGAGCTATGTTTATACGGACAACATTAGCAAATCCGCCTTTGAGATGAGCCAGCGCTGGGTGCAGAGATTCCACATGGCGGACAAGGAGGACAAGTATGCCAGGAACTGTCTGATGCTGCTCATGTACAGCCAGTTGAAGGAGGTGGGCAGACTGGGAATGCCCTTCATGGACATGGAAAACATGCGCAGACAGCTCGAGGATGTGCTGAATGCGTATCCTGGCAAGGTCAAGGATGAAAAGCAGCAGCAGCAGGAACCTTTAAGGGATCAGCACACGCCGGAACTGCATATTAATGAGAGTGATGCTGAATCGAGTATGGATTCAAATAGATCAAACTATGGCGGTGGCAGCAGTCGTAATTCACCCACAGAAACCACTCCGCAGCTCTACTCCGGCACAAAGGACACCCATTTTGATCCAGTCTGTTCTACCGCACAGGACTCCTTCCCGGTCGAGCTGCAGCCAGCACCAACTCCAAGCCACGCCCAACTCTATTCGAATACCCGACAGCCTCCCGACTTGAATCAGCTTCAGTTTACGCAGAGCGATGGGCTGATTGAGCTGCCGGAAGCTGCTACTCCCAACCAGCAGCTGGAGGATATTGAGGCGCACCTCAAGAAGATTAATAAGTTGCACGCCCGCTCCCTGGAGGGTGTGCAGCGTTACAGGCAAAACGGCTCCAACTGGCAGCCTAGCAGATCCTTGTCTCAACTGGAACAACGTGCTCCTCGCAACATTCAATCCTTGCTGCCACAACTAGAGCGCAACACACTGAAGGCCATGCGTCATCTGAAGGATTGGACGCCCGCTAATGGACCGCTGAACTTCCTAAGCGACAGCTTGAAAGACCTGTTGAACGATGCACCAGCAATGAAGCATACACTGACTGACCTTGATCGCAAACTGGAGCAAGTGCTGCACAATCTGCTGGAGCAGGCAGGAGAGAGACGAGAGGGGAATCTACGCATTCTATACGATCAGCTGTTCAAGCAACAGCAGGAAACGCTGCATTGGGAGCAGTACTCACTGGGTGTGGCACGAGAGCAGCTGGAGGCGCGTGTTTTGGATCTCAAAGAGCGGGAGCGTGTCTTCTTAAAACAGCAGGAGGCATCAGCTGCGCGCTGTTGCCCATCAGCTGACAGCTATCAGGATGACAAGGTGTCCTCGGTCAATCAGTGGAGCAGTGGTAGCAAATCGATGATTTCCATTTGCGGCTGCTCGGAATGCCAGTTGCGAGATGCACAGATTGCTTAGCACGCGGAGAACTTGCTGCGAACTCCAAGCGGCGACTGTACATGTTGAAGCAGAGTGAAAATATCATTACTTAATTTGAATTTTCCAAATGATTTTCTTTTTACTTTTTATAAAAATATAATATATTTAATAAAAAATCTTATATATTTGAGAGGGTTGATTTAGTTGAAGCCTTTCTAAATTTTAAAACGTTTTTTTCACATCTGTATAATTGCTGAATTTATTTCTGAGTGTTACACGCCGTCAGTTTCTTAATTAATATTATTTAGGCTAAGAAAAATTCTCTTCAGCAACAACAAACAGTTTACAAACAGCAACAAAAGAAGTAATAGAGCAAATAATTAATAATTGCATAAAAGTTGTCTCAGCATACAAAACGAAAAAAAATCAACACACATCCTCCTCTCGTCATGGCCACATTGAATCGCAAATGATTGTGAAGAATATTTAGATTAAATGTTCATGTTATACATCTTTAATGCACATTACTGTTTAAATAAACAATTGTTAATCAATTTCAGTTCGAGCTCGTCAAGTTTGCTTTAAATGTCCTTCACATGGGTCGACTGCAGCAGCCATTTCCATCCGTTCGTTGCACGCAGCTTGGAAGTCGCCTGATTTGAGAACTTTGCAGCACTCGTCGACGAATCCCTTTAATGATATGGTACGCATATTTGACAGCATCTTTTATCCGAGCCCGTAGAGTCAATCCCGCAATATGGTATACACTGTTCGATCCATTTACATACGTTAGAAATATGACGTGGCATGAATTGTCCCATTATAAAGAGGCACACAAATACAGCGAATTTTAAATACATCCTTGCAACCATTGTTGTGCTGTCGATTCTAGATCGATTCGTACTGACTTAATTATGTATTCTATTCACCTTTTTATACAAATTTGCGTTGGCTATTTTGGCAAAAATGAATCTGAATTCTGATTAACACAATTGAGTGTTATTTTGTTTGTTTAGAGTATAATAATACTTGATGGCAGTTGACTTTTTGGCTCCAATCTGCTGTATTTCATTCGAATTGGCGATTAAAAAGTTGCACACAACGACGATTTTATACTCTTCTTATCATAATTATTATTATAAGTTAACTTTTGTAGCTAGAAAAATATATACTCTTCTTTGCCCATTTGAGACAAACTGCTCAAATTGGAGTGTGTAAATCGATAACATCGATGATTACAAATCGATAACAGCACATATCTCATAATTTTTAAGCCACATATTTTCAAAGATCGATCGAAAAAAAAGAATCATTCATATTTAACACAATTTTAAAGTTAAGAAAATATGAGATAGATTTACTGAGATTGACCTCTGAACTGAGGAATTGCTGTGTTTGATGTGTACAGTTATCTACAGGTAGTATATTTATGTATAGAACTGATAACATTTAAATTCTTGGAACTACGTTCTGAGAGATGCTCTAAGCTTCTGCGAGATAAAGATGCTGATCAAGAATACGACACCTTACGACAAATTTGTATATTAAAAATAAAAACTTTTTTATTATTTTAACCAAGCAAAATGTTGAAGCCTTTCTAAACGTTTTTTTCATATCTGTATAATTGCTGAATTTATTTCTGAGTGTTACACGCCGTCAGTTTCTTAATTAATATTATTAAGGCTAAGAAAAATGCTCTTATTATTTGTTAATACTAAAATCAATAACGTCTTGAGAATTTCCTGTAACACACTCAATTGTCAATTGCCAGGAACTGGACTCGCCAAAGTTTTAATGTAGTTTTAATTTGCTCGTAATCAGTGGAAACTTGGCCAGCACAACAAAAACACACAACTTGGCTGGCTGCAATGCACTTGGCGAAATTCTACGCACTTCGGAAGGCAGCAGCAAATGGAAGCAGCAACAACAAACAGCTTTGCTTCTAATTAGTTCTTAAGCGCTGCATGTGTGTTGGTGTGTGTGTGTGTTGGTGTGTGTTGGTGTGCTTGGCATTAGAAATGACAGCATGCAGTTAAGCACTTCTTAACGACAATGCTGGCCTGGCCTGGCCTGCGTGGCTGCCGATAATGGACGCCGCGATAATAAGTGCAATTGATTTTCTTGCCAAGTTTCGCCAACTTGGATTATAGTTTACTGCCATTTGCTGCACTGCGCTGGCAACTCAACTACACTGCAGTCCTACATAGCTATGTGGTGTCTTGACAGTCGCGTCCCATAAATTGATACAGCCTTCTTGGAAATTGTCAATTTCGCCTAAAAGTATGCTATTAATATTGAGAACAAATTTCTGTGTTGCTTTTGAGCATTAATATTATTCTCAGCAACAAAAAGAGTAATAAGGCAAATAATTAATAATTGCATAAAAGTTGTCTCAGCATACAAAACGAAAAAAAATCAACACACATCCTCCTCTCGTCATGGCCACATTGAATCGCAAATGATTGTGAAAAATATTTATATTAAATGTTCATGTTATACATCTTTAATGCACATTAGTGTTTAAATAAACAATTGTTAATCATTTTCAGTTCGAGCTCGTCAAGTCGACTGCAGCAGCCATTTCCATCCGTTCGTTGCACGCAGCTTGGAAGTCGCCTGATTTGAGAACTTTGCAGCACTCGTCGACGAATCCCTTTAGTAATATGGTACGCATATGCCACAGCATCTTTTATCCGAGCCCGTAAAGACAATCCTGCAATATGGTATACACTGTTCGTCCCATTTACATATGTTAGAAAAATGACGTGGCATGAATTGTCCCATTATAAAGAGGCACACAAATATAGCGAATTTTAAATACATCCTTGCAACCATTGTTGTGCTGTCGATTCTGGATCGATTCGTACTGACTTAATTATGTATTCTATTCACCTTTTTATACAAATTTGCGTTGGCTATTTTGGCAAAAATTAATCTGAATTCTGATTAACACAATTAAGTGCTATTTTAATTGTTTTGAGTATAATAACACTTGATAGCAGTTGACTTTTTGGCTCCAATCTGCTGTATTTCATTCGAATTGGCGATTAAAAAGTTGCCCACAACGACTATTTTATACTCTTCTTATCATAATTATTATTATAAGTAAACTTTTGTAGCTAGAAAAATATATATTCTTCTTTGCCCATTTGGACAAACTGCTCAAATTGGAGTGTGTAAATCGATAACATCGATGATTACAAATCGATAACAGCACATATCTCATAATTTGTAAGCCACATATTTTCAAAGATCGATCGAAAAAAAAGAATCATTCATATTTAACACAATTTTAAAGTTAAGAAAATATGAGATAGATTTACTGAGATTGACTTCTGAACTGAGGAATTGCTGTGTTTGATGTGTATAGTCATCTACAGGTTGTATATTTATGTATAGAACTGATAACATTTAAATTATTGAAACGACGTTCTGAGAGATGATCTAAGCTTCTGCGAGAGAGGCGAAAGACGCTAATCACGAATACGACACTTTACGACAAATTTGTATATTAAAAATAAAAGTTATTTTATTAATTTGACCAAACAAAAATGTGGCTCGACTAAGTAAAAACACAGAAGAACAAAGTTCAAACAGTTCGACGTCAGTTGTCAAAATATGAGAAAGAGTTCATAAATTAGATAAGGCAGAGGTTTTTCTTTTGTAGAACTAACTTTAATATACGTAATATATATAGTACATCTACAAATGATGGTTGCCAGAACTTCCATTCATATTTCAAGTGAAAAACAAAACGGCCATAAAGTTGCGGCTGCATATAAAGTTGCAAAAGAAAATGCATCTGCAGCAATGTTAGCAAAAAAAAACCCCTCTACCACTCTGCCCCTCTGCCGTACTGTGTCTGACAATAGCTCAAAATATATAACACCAACTGTCGAAGCGAGAGAGAGAGAGACAGACTAAAAAGAATTACGAGCGAAAAAAATAAGTGTGCGAAAAAGTTTTGCTTTTGGCTTTAATGATGCGCACAGACAGCAAAACTTTCGGTCCAGACTAAGGGGCTTACAACCAGAAGGGGACGCGGGGGGTGCGTTAAACATAATATTTGCAGGGACGCAAAAAGAAAAGAAAGAAAAAGAACCGCGCGGCAACATTAGCGACATAAAATTAATGACAAATTTGTGAGCTTATAGCGAAAGCATTGTTCCCAAAACAATTTCGGACTATTAAGCGGAAAATGCGAAATGGGAAAATATGACAAAAGTGAAAAGTCACCAAGGAATATTTATGTGCGCTGCCAGCAAACCCAAGCAATTACGACCAAAAGACTTAGTTGCCATTTTGCGTATGACAAGAAGCACAAATGGGAGCAGTGGGGAACAGGGCAAGATGCAGCAGAAGCAGCAGCAGCTGTGGTCTTTGCTGGACCACAACTTTCATTTCATGCCATTAAAATGCTCAACAAAAGTTGCATTCTTGCTGCTGCTGCTGCTTCTGCTGTTGCTGCTTGGCGAGGTGAACTGCATAACCATTAGATTGGTGGAACTGAGGAGCATGGAGTGCGTCAGGAGTGCCAACAAACCAACTACCACTCAAACTACCCATTGGAGTCGAAAATACGACGCTTGTTGCGTTTATCACATTTTGCACATCTCGCTGGCAACGATGACGCTTAATGGCTTCCTGCTGCTGCCATTGCTTGCATTGTGGCTGACAACTTTGCTTGCCCAGTTTTCTTCATACAGTGATGCCAGGCAAGACGAACATAAAAACTCTCCTCTCCAACGGCATCGATTCAGAATCATAAACACTTGCTTTTCACTGTCAAAATATTCAAAATTAAAAATATTTCTTTTATTTTAACTAGTGGTCAGAAGTCTGTTAAAATGTAGAAAAACAAAATAAATATTTATAGGACAATAATAAAGTAAATTTTTTGGAAATGGAAAAAGACACTTTCTTGACATCAATTTCAAAATAGTTTAAGCTTCATCAAGTTACTTTTTTCTTACTAATTGTAGAATATTTTTAAAAAAATATATTGGACAACAATAAGGTAAATTCTATTGTCAAAACACTTTCGTGAAATAGTTTATATCGATATCCATTCAGAATATTTTCCGAGTTCTAATTTATACAAGTTGATATAATGTAAGGAGGTTCCACTGTACCTTCCAGCTGCATGAAGCACACAACACTTTGGAGACTGAGCGGTGTTGGTTATTGTGCCTCAAAGTGGTTGTTAGAGTGCGGCCAGCAGAAAATTGCACTACTTTTTCCATGGGTCGTTAAGGAATACATTCTACTATATTTAGTCTATATACCTTTATATACACATATATATATATATATATATATATAGAAAAAGGCACTATTACAATGTGGTGTCCTTGTGGTCAAAGTGCCGCTTGGCAAAGGTCTCGCCGACAATGAGGGGAAACACGAGAGTGGCCTCGGCATACACCTTGACCGGTGTCGCCTCCCTGCGTATCTTGCCCCAGGAGACGGCCTCATCCGGGCGTGCACCACTGTCGCTGCCATCAAACTCGGATGCGGTGTTGATGAACACGGAATAGTCGGCGCCATTGCGCATCAGATTAGCATTGCAAATGTGATGCTTGATGAGCCCACCTCCGACAATAATCATGCCACTGTTGAGCGCCTTAACGGCCATCGTATTCAGGCGCCTCAAATCGGACAATATGTCCACAACGAGGCCAGGCTGCCGGTATGAGTGAAAGTACATCATGTCGCCGAGACTGCCATCGGTTAAAGCGGGACAAAAGACGGGTATTTGATTCTTTGCCGCCCAATAGTAGATGGAACTTGTATCTCCGATTCTCTCGCCCAGCCGCTGGATAATACGTGAGGGCGACCAGACGGTGCCCTTGCTGCGCTGCTCCTCCAGCATTTCGTCGAGCAGCGGCATTAGCCAATCCTCAAACTTGCAGTAGTTGTCATTGGGTACCAGCAGATTACCAATGCGATTTATGCCACGGTCTCGCAGATCTCGTCCGCTCAGCTCAAAGGAGCCCAAAAATGTCGGCGCCAGGCACTTGATGAAATCCTCCTCTACGCCACCGGCTGTCGTCACAATGCAATCGATCATACGGTGCTCGGCGAGGAAGCGGAGTGTCTCCCTCAAGCCCGAGGACACCAGATTCGATGTGTAACCCAAGAAAATGGTGCATTTCTTGCGACGCCGGATAAACTCATCCGTTTCGTGTAGATCCTCCTGTTCAGCATCCAGCGGCTGAGCCCTGCAATCCAACTGCCAATGTTTAGTATTGTTTTTTTTTCACTTCAGCTTAGCAAAATTAACTTACCATTTTGTTGATTTCGTTGATGGCCAGGCCGAGATTTGTGGCCTGAAAACCGGTGCGCAAACAGGACTCTAATAGCTTGCTGTAGTTGATGCCCTGGTTAAAATCATAGCCGTGCACCTGCGGCGTATCCAGTGGTATGGGTTCGCTACGCTTGAGCACGGCATCTTTGGCAATTTCCGGCTCGGCAGACATTACAAATTAAATTATTTTGCTTTAGCGCGTTTCACACAACATGTGCGGCACAATACTATCGATAGACAACATCGATGCTTATTATTGTTATCAGTGAAGTGTTGTTAAATTCTAAAAATATCGATGGTGGCAATCGATAGTAATGGCATTGAATGACAGGCAGAGAAATTGAGAGCTATG
Source organism: Drosophila paracracens (assembly GCA_035044025.1). Classification (NCBI taxonomy): domain Eukaryota; kingdom Metazoa; phylum Arthropoda; class Insecta; order Diptera; family Drosophilidae; genus Drosophila; species Drosophila paracracens. The sequence goes on from JAWNMN010000394.1 coordinate 2,250,913, forward strand.
AGTTGTAAGAAGAAGCAATCACTTGAAACAAGCAAACCGAATTTCTAGGTAAGACAAAAAAAGAAGGAAAATTCAACCGAATGACAAATCGTATAAATATTTATTAACAAACCCACAACGTGTTCACAACCTTCGAACGCACAACAAAACAGAAAGAAACAAGCAGACTGCAATCGAATCGCAGTGATTAGCGACAGAAGTCGAAGAAGACGACGACGACGACGCCAGCAAGCAGCGCCAAGCAGGCAAACAAACATAAAGCAAAAAAAAGAAGAAAATACAAATATGATTAAACTTTTCTCGCTGAAGCAACAAAAAAAGGATGGCGATCAAACGGCGCGCGGCCAGCAAAAGAAGGCCTCCGCCGCCCAGCTGCGCATACAGAAAGGTATTAAATATAATAAATACATACACTCACACACACACACTCACATACATATATATATTTATTTATATATTTTTTTTGTTAGATATTAATGAACTGAACCTGCCAAAAACTTGTGCAACGGAGTTTCCCGATAGCGATGACTTGCTCAATTTCAAATTGATCATTTCACCGGATGAGGGCTTCTACAGAGATGGTCGCTTCGTATTCAATTTTCGCGTCGGCTCCAATTATCCGCATGAGCCGCCGAAGGTCAAATGCGCGACGCAAGTTTATCACCCCAACATCGATCTGGAGGGCAATGTGTGCTTAAACATATTGCGCGAGGACTGGAATCCAGTGCTGACCATAAATTCCATTGTCTATGGCTTGCAGTTTCTATTCCTGGTAAATACTGATGCAATCAACAATTATACGACTAATATAATATTTATATTACTTTTGCAAGGAACCCAATCCCGAGGATCCGCTCAACAAGGAGGCGGCCGATGTGCTGCAGAGCAACAAACGCCAATTTGAACACAATGTGAAACGGGCAATGCGCGGCGGTTGCGTTGGGGAGACCTATTTTGAATGCTGTCTCAAGTGATATAGGAAATCAAAAGTCTTTAATTTAAGTAACGGCCTCTGCTTGCTGCCTGCTGCCGCCGCCTGAGATCCAATCGGAATAATGCCAACAACAATCCCAACAGCGGACGCGCTTTTATTAGTAGTTATACACAACACTAACAACAACAACAACAGCTGCTGCTTGCAACACGCTAACGGTTGCAGTTAGCAGCAGGCAGATTTGGCCGCATCAGCAAACAACAAATTACAGTAATAAAAACAAACACTGCGAACCTAAAAAACAAACAACACATACGAAAACCGAGTCGAGTCAACAATTTTTTAGTCCAAAAACCATTTGCAGTAGCATGCATTAAATATAATATATATATATACATACACACACACATATATATATATATATATATAGATATATATATTATTATTTTTTTGTCATCCATATTTGTAAAATGCATTGTGAAGATTGCCAAGAACTAATAATTGTCGCTCCTCCTCCGTAGCATGACCTCGATATATATAAATAATAGTATTTGGAAGCGTTGCATCATATTAAGTTTAAATAATTGATTAAATACAAATGGTTACGGATCGGGCGCATATATACATCGAAACAAGCATAAGGTACATTTATTTTTATTTTTTTTTTATTACGCATAAGTTTATATTTAGTAATTATCAATTAAACCCGGTAAGCCATTTGTTAGATCTGATCGATCAGCCCTCGCTGCTCACAGATGGATGCTGTGCCGCGCCAGCTGCATGTTGCGCCACAGACACAGATCGGCGACAGCCGCCTGACGGCCGCTTTGCACTCGCATATCGTAGAGGCGACTGATGAGGCCGACGCGTATATCATCGGTGACCAGCACCTTCAGCAGCTGTTGCATCAGATTGGGGGGCAGCAGGCGGAGCACGGGCGCCACCCGCTCACCGCCGCACTCGACGAGCAGCGAGATGAACTGATAGACAAAGACGGCCTTGGGCGACAGCTCATCGCCGCTGACGAATTGCAGAAAGACGCGAAATATGTGCTTGACGCTCGACTGCAGTGGTTCCTTGAGATTGACGGGTGTGGCACGCAGCAAGTCGGTGCTGGGAGTTGTGCCACCGCCCCCCATCATGGAGGCGACAACATTTGTGGCGGCCTCATTGGAATTGTCGCTGCCATCGCCCAACACTTTGCGCACCTTGGCCGCATTCGCCGCCAGCAGTTCATCATCGTCATGGGAACGCGAACGCTTCTTCAGTGCGCCGGCAGCCAAACTGCGCGTTTCCAAGCAGGAAATGATGCAGTAGACGCAGAGACGGGCCAGCACCAGAGATTGCGGCTCATTGATGTCATCGCTGCAGGGAATTAGGATATGCAATCAATCGATGAGTAAGCTCGTTTAAGGATTACTTACCCCTGGCGACGTAGGATCAATGGTGCCACCACATACTGCAGCAGTGCCTCCGTGCTGCGCTCAATGTCCAGATGCATCACAGCGAACACAATGTCCATGCACTTGGCCATATCCCGCATATACTTGCAGCTGAGCAACTGTTCCGCCAGTTGGGTGACCAACCAGGAGGCGCCACCAGCCAGCAGCAGCGATTCCAGTGTCTGTGCCGCACGCACCGGCAGATGTCCGGCATCGTGGACACTGCGCCAGCATTCGCGAAACTGTTCGATGAGCGGTGTGTGCGAGATGAGACGGGACTTGGTGTTGGGCGCCGGATGCACATCGTGCTGCATTTTGCGTATGACTTGGTAGGAGAGGGCGAGGCGTTCCTTGGAATTCTCCTGGCTGGATAGCTCCTCGGTGGTGAGCGGTGCCAGAAACTGTTGAATCATATTGAGGGGCTTGAGCAACTCCGTTTCCCTCACGGAATACATGTAGGCGCACAGAAAGGAGGTGGCGCAGACGGAGAAGCTAAACAGACGCCGCTTCATGTTGTCCAAGATGCTCTTGACATCCGCCGAGGACAGAGTCTCTTGCTCCCAAGCAATCAGCACGTGATGCAGCACACCAGGCAGATTGAGACAGATGTCCTGCCAGGTTAGACTGCTGGGCTGTTTCAGTTGTGCCGCCGCCTCCGGTTTGCTCAGACTCAGCAGCAGTTCATCCACAATGCTATCGTCACAGAGTGCCAAGATCTGACGGGGATTCTTTAGCTTATTGCGCTCCATCATACATTCGCGCACCCACTTTTCGAAGAAGGAGTCGCCACGCTCCGACAGAACCACCTGCAAAACACACACATGAAATACAGACAGATCAAAAGAGTAACAGGCGTCGACTCACATCCGATCCGTAGGTCTGCACAATGCTGGTGAGCATGAGGAAGGAGACATCGAACAGCGTGGAGCGTATTACGGACAGTTTGCCCAGTTCCCCGGGCATCTGTTTGGAGTTCTCGTTGCACTGAATCAGCCGCGAGACAAATGTCTTGAGGAGTCCCTCCACGGTGGCCACAGATAGTATCAGCTCAAAGTTATTGCCCACTGGCACTTGGCAGAGTACATTCACCATGTCCTGCACCTTATTGGTGCAGAGCGTTTTAAGTACGCCCGAAAGTGGCACCTCGGCCCGCTTAATGTAATTTATGTTCGACTGCGTCTGTTGGCCATTGACGCATTTCTTGAGCAGCAGCGAGGCTGCCTCACTGCAAATTAAATGGAGTTAGTTACAAGGAGGAGATCTGTACCAAGATTCCTTACCGCTGACTGGCGAATTTCTTGACATGAACATCGTTGACTAGCTGCTGTTTCGTCCAGTCGTTGAGCAGGAAGTCAATGATATTGCACGAGCATTTCGTGGCCATGAAGTCCAGCAGCAGATTATCCTCGATCAGCAACTCTAGCGCCTCGACCAGCTCCGGTATGTAGTCTGTGGCGGGCAGCGGCTGCTCGCCTGGCACACGTTGCAGTGTGTGCAGCTGTTTGATAATGTGCGGCATTTTGAAGAGCATAAAAGCACCCCACATGGTATCCGGACTGGTGTCCGCCACATTGCTGAGCGTGAGGAAGCCGGCGCGTATAATCTCATAGAATAGACGGGTATTCGTGTAACCCTTGAGACGCTGCAGCATTTGCAATTCGGCTACATAGTATGAGGTGTCCTTGCAGGGATTGAGCAGCACCTCAACCGCAAGCAGTGGCTGAACACAGCAGGAGATCTTCTCGGCCGATGGCAGTGGATTCAACGATTGCAGCTCCAAGTGCTTGGCATCAATGTACGCCAATTGTTTCAACTGTTGCTCCGCGGTGGCTGAGCTCAGCGTAAAGTTGGAGTTGGTTAGCGATCCCTTGATGCTCGCATACAGTTCATGCATCCTATCCACCGAATCCATTTCCTCGTGACAGCCCACATTCAACATGGCCAAAGCGAACTGTTGCTTTGTCAGGTGCTCCACGAGCAGACTGCTCTGATCCAACATATAAGATTGCTCGGCGCTCAGCTCGCCACGCATCTCGTATTGCTGCAGTGTCCTGGCAAAGATCTGCATGACCCACAGCACCAGCTGTACCATGGCACCAGGCAGCAGCGTCTCCTCCGATTTAATGCTGTTAAAATAAGATTTGCTTTAGATTTGCTCTTGAAATCGATCCTAATTTCCTATTTCCTTCGAGCTTTGGACACTTACCGACAGGTGATGCCATCTATGATGCTGACCAGAAACTCCAGCAACGCAGTTACACAGTAGACGCGTCCCAGTTTATCATATTTGGCGATGCAGCGAAGAACAGCCGCATGCGAGACAAGATGAGCGCACAGCGAGTGCTTCAGATAGTTCAACACCAGCTAATTGGCAAGGAGTAAAGGGTTAGTGAAGTAGTCTTCGTATGATGTGGTTCCTCACTTACCGGATTCGCTGTGGAGCCAATCACAGCCTGCTGCAAGAGACAGTCGGCCAGATTGTAAACATCGCCACTGACACCTCGTGGCAAGACCTGTAATGTGGCAAATGTAAATATTAAATTAATTTAATTATGCAACTAATTAATCAAAATTATCAAAAGTGTATCAATTACAGCTGCTATAAATGAATGAATCTCTGGCTAAGGATCTAACCAAGTGACAGTTGTGTAAGGTGTCATTCAAATTTTGAGATCGTGTTTACAGACAAACAAAAATCAAACTTTAATTTGCAATTTAAGCGCACAAAAATACACACAATATTTATATATAATAGTTCGACAAGTTATTTTAATTTCCACAGCGCGCTTAAGGATGTTACGTCCAAGTTTGCTACGTATTCAGGGTCATTTAATCAGTTGCTTTAGGGGATCATTAAGATTGAGGCGACAACCACTGCTGCAGCAAATGCCTTTGCGGCTGAAACACAATGAGGCACAAGACCAAGCCGGCAGTGGATCGCTGTGGAAGCGTCTGATTAGTCAATATCAGTTTCGCACCAAGAAGGATGTCTACTATCCGGATCGCAGCTCGGAGATGAAGCGTCAAGGAATGATGGCGACGAAGCAGTCGCTGCCTGTTCCGAGGCCGCAACCGCAACGTGGCCTGCCCAAGGACTACTACTACAAGGTACTGGGCGTGAATCGGTATGCGAGCGTTCAGCAAATACGCAGCGCCTTTTATGCGTTGGCCAAGCGTTATCATCCAGACTCCATGCATTCTGAGGAGAAACTGAAACACTTTCAGGAGCTATCCAATGCCTACAACATATTGACGGATGAGACGAAACGTTTGGAATACGATCAACTGGGTGGCATTAAGGATGAGCAGGCATTTCTCGAGCAGGCAGGCAATCCAATGCACATGGACATGTCGATAAAATTAGATGATGGAAGCGTTCCAAGTCAAGAGGGTAAGGACTGCATTCCCACTTATAGATTTCATCCACAATTCTCTTCCTTTCTTAGAAATCCAAAAATTGACCAGCAGCGAGTTCGATTTGCCGCTGACATTTGTGGAGGCCACCATTGGGTGTAAGAAGCGTTTGGATTTGCGTTATTTACTCAAATGCGATGTCTGCAAGGGTAAATCGCAGCTAATGGCCCATCGGGATGTGGGCAAGGAGCCATGCAGACGCTGCAATGGCACCGGCAAAGTCACAACCAAAACAGTCACCTACACAGCGGTCAATACTTGCAGCCAGTGCAAGGGGAAGCGTTATATCAATCGCAATGATTGCGATGCATGCCACAATCGTGGCTATGTCCTGGGCAGTGTGGATGTGCTCATCACAGTGCCGGCGGGCTCCAAGGCAGGGGATGTGGTCAGCGTTGATAATCCGAAGACAAGGCAACGGGTCAACTATCACCTGCAGGTGCCATCCAATGATTACTTTCGTCGTGTCGGCAACGATATACATACGGATAAGTATCTAAACATATCGGATGCGATATTGGGCGGCACATTTTCGGTCCGCGGTCTCTACGAGAATATCGAAGTGCGCGTCGATGCCGGCACCCAATCCCACACCAAGGTGGTGCTCAAGAATAAGGGAGTGCGCACTCGCGAGGGTGCCGGCAATCACATCATAACACTCAAGGTGCGCATCCCGTGCAATTTGTCCGTGAAGCAACGCCAACTGGTGCTCGCCTTGGCCCAAGCCGAGGAGCCCGTTTTCGAGTTCCACAAAAGTAATGTATAATTCAGGGCGTTAGAGTGTAGTAGTGATAAATGGTGTTCAATAAAATTCTCAATGTAAACGCTGTATTTGTGGCAATTCAGCTTTGAGTGATTTATATATATATGTGTTTTTTTTTTCCTTTTTTTACCTTCTTTATGTTAATGCCCCATTGTGAATCGGACCAGCGTTCACGCCACGCCACATTAATCAGCTGAAGGATCTTGTTGTTCTCCTTCATAACGTTCAATTACTGCCCAATGCCAGGCACTTATTGCATTATGTGCAGGACACAAGTTCTACAAACAATTTATACAAATAAACAAATGAGAAGAGCTGTTTATACTTTTTAGCCGACCGTGATTCTGTCTGTGTGCGTGAGTAATTTCACTCTAGGGATGGTGCATAAATATCGTATGCATTTCTTTAATGGCAAGAAACTACTCGATTTATTTGGCGTTAGGGCTGATTCACAATTATCGATAATCGTTTCAATTATTGACTAGGGCTTCCATAGTGGATTGCGCGCGAAATTCAAATGACCAAATAATAAATCAAATTTGTAATTTATTGAATACAATAAAGTAGCGCATGATTGTTTTTTTTTTTCTTGTAAACTGCTTTAAATATTATGTTCTAAAATGTTTGATTTTGTACAAAATATATATTTAAGAGTATATATATATATATGCCGAAAATTGTTCCTCCATTGCGCACTTCAAATTTGATGTTTTCACTCAATCTTTTGTGGTTTGTTGATAATTGATATTTATATGTAATATATATATAATTGTTATTGGAAATATAACATTAAACATGCTAATGCGCCGAGTAAAGCTGTGTGTAGTAGTTAACAAACAAATTATAGTAATGCGTGAGATTTGTCGGTGGATTGTCGAGGGTTAAAACAGAAATAAAAATAAATTATGCGTATTTATAAATTTACAAAGGCGATTTATTTAATAAGAAAATGATTAAATGTTGAAAGCAAGTGTGTAAATATTAAATTTAAAAAACTATAACAGCTAACTTAAAATTGTATGACAAAAGCATTTTTTCTACCAATGGCAGCGCCACGAACATAACTTAAAACTATAAAATTGCTTGCTTGAGAAAGGTTTTTTCATTTTTTAACTTGTCACTCAATAATGCTTGGATCTATATATGTATGCTTTAACTTTTTACTTATAAACCGAGGAAGAATCGTCATTGATTAATGTTAAAAGCTAAGTCTAAGACCTATTTCATTTATTTACTTATTTTTGTTTGCGCCACACACACGTCGCCAGCTGCATGACCCAAATTCAATCACTTTTATCATCGTCGTCCTTAGTACTTTGAGGAGTGAGTTCTGCCTTCTTTTCTTTCATCCATTCTTTCTTTCTTTAAGTTGTGTTTTATGTACTTCTTCTTCTTCTGTTGCTGTGGTTGGTTTTGAGTGAGTTGGTTGAATTGCACCTAAGTGGAGGAGGTGGTGGAGGAACCAGCCGCCGGTTCATCGCCCTTAACGGCCGAGGCATAGCTGGCGCCAGCGTTTCCACCGCCCGTTGAGCTGCCTGGCTTGTCCGCTGTCGCTTTGCCATCGCCTCCAGCAGCAGCAGCAGCGGCTGCAGCAGCACCACTTGGAACACCGGCAGCACCACCAATGCTAACATTACTGTTCAGACCTGGAGTATGAGGTGAGTCAACTAAATAATTTGTTTTTGATATTGGTGTGTGTGTGTGTGGGTGGTGTGTGTCTGTGTGTGTGCATATTGCATTTACTCTAAGCACCTTTGACATCCATGGCATAATTATCGTCCAAGCGCAGATCATGTCGCTTTATCAACTGACACTCTGCACCCTCAATCGAGGGTATGGAATACACATACAAATAACCATCCTGTGAAGCAATCAACAGCCTGCAAGGGAGGATCATTAGATGATATATATATATAATAATATACTAAGAGTGGACTCACCTAAGCTGCTTCTGTATCGTGGTTATGGCGCACATGCGTCGCACACCCGCCTCCGGCAGCGTGACCGAGGCAAAAGCCCGTCCCTGGCTGAACACATCGGTCACCTGGGTCGGCAAGTAGCTGGTCACCGTTTTGCTCAAGAATCTAAAAAACGAGTAACTTGCATGAGAGAATAGATTTGATGAGTGGTTGTGGTGGTGGTTGGTGGTTGGTGGTTTGTTTTTGGGTGGTTTACCAAAAAATGAAAGAAAAGAAAAATAGTTAAATGTCAAGTGCAACACACAACAACAACAAAGAAAAAAATGGATTGAGGAGAGTGTATATGTATATAAATATATATTTAAATGTATATATGTACTATATACACCATCACCAACAGACAACTTTAGGTACAACAACAATTACAAGCAAGTACAGTGGTCGCTCAAATAGTTAAACTAAAGCTCAAGAGCTGATATTAAATTGCGAAAAATTCGAGTAATTAAAAATGAATATGAATTAAAGATTGATTCGAAATATGATAATAAAATAGACAATACTTTCTGGCAATTAGAAAATATCGAACGACCACAAAAGAAAAAAAGGAACAACTCCCAACACCTCCTCACCCGCTGCGCTTACCCCATCCAGTCGTCGCTGGACTGTTTCCCGTGATCATTGCTATCTGCAGTGCTGCGATCCAAACGGAATATGTGCACCGTCTCCGTATTCGAACTGGATACCAAGTAATCGGCGCAAGAGCTGAACGACAGCGAGACAATGGAGACGCAACGTTTGAGACCACGACGAAGCTCAAAGAGCCGACTGCCATCCTGGGCGCTAAAGACCCGAATCACCGTGCCACGCTCACTGGCCGTGGCAATCTCTGTGCCCGACGGGCTGAACGCAATGGCAGCGAGTGGTGTATCATGGGCCGGTATCATGGTCTTGGCATGCAAATTGATAGCATCGAAAATCTGCACCTCGCCCGAGGTAACGCTGCCCGGATAGGCGAGATAACAGTGATCCGACGAGGAGGAGAGCGCACACAAGCCCAACGGATTGCAGGGCGTATCGCGTATGGTGTGCACCACCTTCATGTCCTGTATATTGTGGATGTACAGCGACTCCTCCAGGCAGACAATCAAACGTTCGCGATTCAGCTTGACGGCCAGGATTGTGTTCGAGTACGAATAATTGCAGATCTCGCTCTGCTTCTTGAAATGACACACCTTCAGTTTGCGTGGCGCACGCTGCGACACAATGGCAACCAGAGAGCTCTCAAAGAGACGCTCGATCAGAAATAGATCATCGCTCTTTGTGGTATAGATTTTGTCCAGCGTTGAGTCAACGGAACCGAGACCATAAAGGCTATAACTGCCACTGGTTGCCACAGCCAGAGAACTAAATAAATAAGTATACACATAAAAGTTAAAGTCTACCATATGTGTATATTAATATACAGTTCAATTTCACTTACGTTATGTTTTGATTGAAATTGACAAACACCTCGCCCGCATCCACATCGGGTCGCCCAAGCAGGCTCATCATTTTGTCTCTGTTTCGCCTGCAAATAATAACGAAATCGAAATCTATTTTCAGTGGGTGGAGCCAATAACAACAGAAACAACAACAACAACAAATAGCATAACAAAGTACAAGCCAACGGGAATTAACTTCAAAATATGCTGCAGGGCTGGACATTCTTTTGTGGATTGCGCAGTATTTAAGCGAAGTCACAAAGCAGATATAGAGTTATATATATATATTTATATACATATGGGGAAAGGTATATTTTGGCCTGATAAGCACCAACAACAACAAAACAAAACTAACACGTATGGGCAAACGCACTTACTTGCCTGTGACTCGAACACCCTCTATATGCTATCAGAACTTTGGGCAGCTCGTGCTCGAACACAATAACAATTGTTCTATTGTTAAAACTGTCTAATATTATGGTATTACTAAAAATTATTTCTATCGCGCAATTGTTTTTGCTATGTTTTGCACTAGAGATGGCCTGGGTTTGATGGCGATATTCAGCAAAACATAAATATCGATATCATGCATCGATAGAGTTCGATATCGGTAGTATTATCTTTTCTTTTGTGTAATTTATTTTTAATATGTGAAACATCAACAGCTCTGGCATACTGCAATATGATCGATAACAGCTGTTCTGTTACGACTCTGTTAAAATTTTATAGTGAGACTCCCTCAGCTAGATATCAGCTGTTAAATTAAATTAACGCGGCCCTACCTGTTTTCAATTCTTTTTGAAAGCCATCTATCAATTTATTAATAAACTAAAATATTGCGAAGCCATCTATATTTGCAAAACAATTTGATTTGATTTTAAGCAGAACTAAAAACCAGAAAAAGTCTACTAAATAATCAGTGGCCTCTGCTAATAACATGAAATATGTAAAATGCTAGATATTAGGGTGCCCACAGCTGCTCTTTTACCGTGTATGTATGTATTATTTACTGTGTGTTTTATTTGTGTTAAAAAAGTTCTGTAAATATTTGGCGTAAACAGATAAAAAGCTAATGCTAAGACTGTAGATTTCTGGCAATCCACACAGCCGCTTGGATAATGACAATAGCAAGCTACGTTTTGATGCATGCCAAAAACAGTCGTCGCCAGTCAGCATACGAGTAAAAGTTTAATGGGCGCAAAAATTGCAATATGCATAATAGTTAGAAATGCAGACAGCAATTAAATACGCGTTATCTACAACACACGCACACACAAATTGCTGAATAAGCGACACGGCTAAAGATGCAGACGGGCAAAGATAGACAACAAAAGCCATAACAAAATACTATAAACCAAAATAAATGCATATGCATGAATATATATATATATATATATATATATGTATATGTATGTATGTTATGTGCATAGCGAAATGTGTTGACTGAGTTCTGATTGGATCACTGGAATATACAATTAACTGTGTCGAATATAAGCACGCTCCTTGATTACATTTACAACTTATCAAGATCTTTACGAATTTTTATGTAAGTAGAATCCACAGAATTACGAACTTATACACATTTATGTATATATATATAATATCAACAAACACACACCCCCCTTGTTGCTTGTGATAAGGCTGCTGGTAATAAATGGGAACGCGCACTAAAAACGTGCATCTCTTCACTATGAGACATTTTTTTTTTATTGTTTTTTTGTGTTTTTTTTTTAATCAGGCTGTTATGTCGTGATTTTAGTAATGTTAACTATTTACTATTTGTCAAGTGCACACACTACGCACAGCTCCGTTATCTCGTTATTGTACTTTTCCGCCGCGCCAAGTGCCTACCAAGAGGAAGTGGGCTGCGCGAGCGAAAGAGATGGAGAGACCACAGTGAAATCCTAACTGCATTTTGAGTGGATTGTTTGTGCAGTGATTTAAAATTGTTTAATTTTTTGCATTTGCATACCCTGTGCACATTTGAAACTGCTAAACGGGTATAATAGGTTTGCTAAAAATGCTTGTCACATGCAAAAAGAGATTTAATTGATCACAACGGTAAGCTGACCTAATCTGCTTTGAATTGATGGAAAACAATATGCAACAATTAATTTTTGTGCATGCTCAGGGTATCTGTTAGTCGAAACTAAAGCGCGCTTAGGTTCTCTTTGTTGCTGTTGTTTACGTTCATTAATAATTAGAAGTGTTGCTGCTTTTATCATTCGACGTGTACTTTTGACATTTCGAATCCGATCAGAAGCACTGATTATGCAAATGTTGAAATTCTCCTGCTAGTTAACAGTGATCTTCTTGGCCGTTAACAGTGCTCCTCTTGGTGGTTAACAGTAATCTTCTTGGTGGTTAACAAAGTGATTTTCTTGATAGCTAAAAGTGTTTTCTTCTTGTTGCAGCTCAAGCAACCAGCAATCGAATATGTCCGACGGCATCAGCGTGCTGCATATTAAACAGGAGGTGGACACTTCATCGGTTGGCGGTGCCAGCAATTCCTGTTGTAGTCCCAGCTCCAAGCCAACGACGACGACGACTGGTGGTGGCCACAACTCCAGCAATAGCAACAGCGGCATGAAATCCTCACCATCTGTATCGCCAGAGCGCCAACTCTGCAGTTCGACCACATCCCTGTCCTGTGATCTGCACAACGTCTCCCTCAGCAACGATGGCGACAGCAAATGTGGCGGTGTCTCCGGTGGCGGTGCCAACAACTCGAGCAGCGCCAGCGCCAATGCGAGCAGCGGCTCTGTGCGCGACGAACTGCGTCGTTTGTGCCTGGTTTGTGGCGATGTGGCATCGGGATTTCACTATGGCGTCGCCAGCTGCGAAGCGTGCAAGGCCTTCTTCAAGCGCACCATTCAGGGCAACATCGAGTACACGTGTCCAGCCAACAACGAGTGCGAGATCAACAAGCGACGCCGCAAGGCCTGCCAGGCGTGTCGCTTCCAGAAGTGCTTGCTCATGGGCATGCTCAAGGTATAGTTGATAAGAAATCGAAATATGCATAACTTAGAATACGCTTTAAATAATGTAAATGTGGGGAACGAAGTGGCGGACAAACAGATGAGAATGGGGCCAGTGAGGCAGCTAACAGGACTAAAAGCGTTTTGTGGTATAGGAAGATTTGGAAGGTAGCATAAAGAAGCTTGGTAGATGTACCAATTACAAGAGCTAAAAAACGATTCAAACACTTAATAGCCAAGAGAATGAAAAAACTTGGAATACTTACCAGTCCCTGGACAGCACATAGAAACCCTCAACACAACGCAGATTCCTGCATTCGTGCAGTACTTAGGATTGATGGAAGCGCTATAGCTCACAAGTGGGCACCATTGATCTAATCTGTCTAACAGATCTAATAAGGATTTAACTTTATATTATAACCAGTCAATTCCTGTATTTTCTTTTTGCAGGAGGGCGTGCGTTTGGATCGCGTGCGCGGTGGCCGGCAGAAATATAGACGAAATCCGGTGTCCAATTCGTACCAGACGATGCAGCTGCTTTATCAGTCGAGCACGACATCGCTGTGCGACGTCAAAATACTGGTTGTGCTCAATTCCTATGAGCCGGACACGCTCAGCGTTCAAGCGCAGCAACAGCCGCATACGACGACGACGGCGGCGACGAGCTGCAATGATGAGGCATCCTCGTCGTCCGGCAGCATTAAGCTGGAGAACAGCAGCAATAGTACACCGAATGGGACCACTTGCATTTTTCAGAATAACAACAACAATGATCCGCTCGAGATACTTAGTGTGCTGAGCGATCTCTACGACAAGGAGCTGGTATGCGTTATTGGCTGGGCCAAGCAGATACCTGGCTTTATGGAGCTGCCACTGAACGATCAGATGAAACTGCTGCAGGTGTCCTGGGCAGAGATTTTAACGTTGCAATTAACATTTCGTTCGCTGCCATTCAATGGCAAACTGTGCTTTGCCACAGACGTCTGGATGGATGAGCTGCTTGCCAAGGAGTGCGGCTATACGGATTTCTACTATCATTGCGTGCAGATCGCACAGCGCATGGAGCGCATTTCGCCGCGGCGAGAGGAATACTATCTGCTGAAGGCACTGCTGCTGTCCAATTGTGATATACTGCTGGACGATCAGAGTTCGTTGCGTGCCTTTCGCGACACCATCCTTAATTCCTTGAATGATGTTGTCTACCTGCTGCGCCACTCCTCCGCCGTCTCCCATCAGCAGCAGTTGCTGTTGCTGTTGCCCTCGCTGCGCCAGGCGGATGAAATACTGCGTCGCTTCTGGCGCGGAGTGGCGCGCGACGAGCTCATCAACATGAAGAAATTGTTTCTCGAGATGCTCGAACCGTTGACCAGGTGAAAGTGAGCCAATTAAGAAGCAACAGAAATTGCCAGTCGATTTAGATTTTAGGTCCAGGTGCAAATATTGATTTAAGTTCTATATGCTATATGCTAGTTACTAATACTAATTATAAGCAATCAAGGTGTAGCTCATAAACTGTATATAGTTCATAGTAGCGTCGACAGTCAGTGCGTAGTATGTGTATGTGAATTATATATATATAAATATATATATACTAAAGTAAAGTAAACTAAACTATATATATATATATATTGTATTGAAAACTTAAAGCCATTTAATCGACTACCAAAACTACTTGACTACTAATTATACACACAGGCAGAATTTAACACACGAAAAACACTGATTTCAGCTTAAGCACTAATTATGAGTTAGTCGAAGTTATGTTCGAATTCGTTAAGGGTATTCCGTGTTTGAAATTGAAATCATTATTTTCTTTACATTCCGTAATTGATGACAGATGGCTTTATGAATACCCTTAGCACACCTAAACATTTAACAAGAGGAGTCTTTTTTTGATCAGGAAAGGTGAAGGAACAGGAGAAGGAGCAAGGCATATGATTAGCGCTATCGTTGGTCTTATTTACATTTTGCAGACTAGAGACGTTCCCAATTACATAAATTGGCTCTTACAGGCACACACTTGACATTTCTATGTAGAACTGATGTTGTGACATTCGTATTCTATATATATACATATATATGTACTACGGCCGACTGCGTTGCAGATCGGGCGACTCAAAGTACTTTCGGGAGCTCTCCTGAAAGCGATCGCTGCGCGCCAGCTCATTGCGAAAATAGGATATGGTCTGCCTCAGACCCGTCTCCAGCGGCACCTTTGGCTCCCAATTCAGTCGCTTCTTGGCGCGTGTGATGTCCGGCTTGCGGCGTTGCGGATCATCCTCCATTGCCTTGATCTGTTTGACCTCGCTGGTGCCACCCACCAGATGCTTAATGATTTTCGCAAATTCCTCAATCGTCTGCTCCACGGGATTGCCCAAATTCACCGGCTGCGTATAATTGGAAGCCATCAGTGCAATCATTCCGTCGACCAGATCCGAAACATATTGAAACGAACGCGTCTGTTTGCCATTCCCATACACGGTGATCGTCTCGTTGCGCAGGGCCTGCAGTATAAAATTGGACACCACCCGGCCATCGTTCATGTGCATCCGTGGTCCGTACGTATTAAAGATGCGCGCCACGCGCACTTGCACCTTCTCCTAAAAGCAATAAAACGAGGCAATTCATTAAATGGTGTAAAAACAGCTTAAACACGCTCCACACAAGCCAAGTAATTTAATGTTTTAATATCTTATGGTTGTGCCTTGTAATTGCGATGCTCCGACACGCTAGCAGGCGTAAAGCGATTTAATTACGGAGCGGGTAGACACGTGAGACTTGTGCATGCAGTTTGTAACTCTCAATTTGAAAGCAATTTGTGCCTTTAATTTTTATGAACTGTTAATGCTGATAACGGCAGTTATTTATACATATGTACAGTTTATATATATTTATACATATATATATATAATGCATATATATTTTTTATTTCGAATAGATGCTCCACTTGTTAGGGTATTCAAACGTCGCGCACATTTCTCATCTGTTTTGCTCGCAATTTGAATTTAATGCATCGCTGCACTTTTTCCTAAATTCCAATTAAATTGGAATCCGGAAAATATCAAATTCCCACATTCCCTTACCTGTTTGGCATAGGCATAGCTGAGCGTCTCGGAGACACGTTTGCCTTCATCATAGCAGGCGCGGGGGCCAATGGGATTCACATGGCCCCAGTAGGTTTCGGGCTGTGGATGCACCGTGGGATCGCCATAGACCTCAGAAGTGCTGGCAATCAACACCTTGGCCATGACACGCTTGGCCAAACCTAGCACATTGATGGTGCCCATGGTGTTCGTTTTTATCGTCTTCACAGGATTATACATGTAATGTGGCGGAGATGCTGGTGACGCCAGATGATAGATCTCATCGATCTCGATGAAAAGCGGATTCACAATGTCGTGATGGATGAGTTCGAAGTTTGCGTGTCCCAGCCAATGTTCCACGTTGCGCTTGCGACCCGTAAAGAAATTGTCCACCACAATGATCTCGTGACCCTGTATCATCAGATCGTCAACGAGATGGGAGCCCACAAAGCCGGCGCCGCCAGTGATGAGGATGCGTTTGCGATTCTTATAGTTGAGGTACTTGACTTTAGGATATTTGCGGGGCGAGCTCGCCTGCAGGGTGCGCACCTTCTCCTCCAGCTGTGCCAGCTGCTCTTTGGTGCGCATCATCTCCTGTCGCTGTTGATGCAACAAAGCATTTTGTGCCTCGTACGCAATTTGCAGATTACGCTGCACTGCATTCTCGGTGGGTGGCCACTGCCGCTGCTCCTCGACGGGCACATTAGCCAACGGACTGGAGTTGGAGTTGGAGCTGATCACAGTTTTGTACAAATAGATTAGCACCACAAGTGTTAATGCTGTGACTAAACCAATCTTGATGCGTTTTTTCAAGCTCATTGTGACGACGACCACGACAACAATGATGACAACGACGACAGCAGTGTGTGTGTGACGATGTATATAGAAATGAAACGAATTCGCTCTCCGCTGCTGGGCGCTGCTGCTAGTTCTTCTTATCAGCAAGTGCGCGTCCCACACAGACACCGCATGTTTATTTTGATAGTTTTGTTTACCCACAAAGCGAGTCGAAGTAATTTTCAATCACGCCGAGCGACGCTCAGCTGTTTTCGCTTTGACAGCTGTTTTCGCAGCCCGCTCAAAATAGAGTCAACAGCAGCGTCCCTTACGGAATGCCTCGTTAATCTGTCGTTAATTGTTTTTCCTTATACTTAATTTCAATCCATTTATTGTGCAAGGAGCTTCAAACGGCGGTTTATCGACTCTGAACTTTGAAATTAACGTTAGCTTCCTTCACTACTCGAGTTAGAGGCGGCAAAACTATCGAACGATGTTTTGTATTAACTTTACAATTTATTACAATTGTACACTAGATTTACTTGTTAGCGCCCTGTCTCTCTTGTATATTAAATATTTAATAATTCTTCTTGTTTTATTGTGGATTGCGCATCGGCATAACGCTCGATAGCTGTGTGCTTAAACGATTTGTGTTCGATAAGTTAAACAGCTTTTTTAAAGTGACCATTTTGTCGATTTTGCTACAGCAGCTTGATAGCAAGCTCTGCTGTCGTTCTTTTGTGCGAGATCTGGCAGCTGCGTTATTGAGTCAGCTGCTTGTAGTTTTGCGATTTCATTGCAATTATTTTTTTTTGCTAAAATATTTATTAATCCCCAAAATAATAATTCCAAGCGTAAATCAAAAAAAGATGCCGAACGAAAATGCGCCCGCTGCCAGTCCAGATGATAACAGCGAACAGAACGAGCTGCAACAAAAGGCTAAAGAGGTAGCAACAGCATCGGAACAAATACTGGCAAGCGCCATTGCCGGCTTGCATTTAGCGGGGCCAGGGTCAACTGCCTCAGCGAGCACCAGCAATAATAGCGAGCCGGCGGATGAGACGACGACGCCAACCAAAAATGATGACAATTTGCCGTCAGACTCCAGTAAGTCGTTAAAAATTTTGCAAGCATTGAAATTCTGATTAGAGTGAGGTTAGGTTAACTGCCAAAAGTTAGCGATGATGTTTATGTGTGTGCGAGTGTGTGTTTTTTTTCTTGTTTTGATGCACGCATAAATTTGTTAATTAATGGTTAATTTGGAATTTGTAGGCAAGCAAGCGCTTCTGCAGGCGGTAACCGATGCGGTGAACATCACACGCCAACGGGCAAAGATATTTACGTTTTGGTCAACGCAGCCGGTGCCAAAGCTGAACGAGGAGGTGACCACCAACGAGTGCATCGAGGCCAACAAGGATTTGACGGAAATACGCGCCGAACCGTACACCCTGCCCAGTGGTTTCAAGTGGGTAACGTTGGACCTGAATGACACCGCCGATCTGAAGGAGCTGTACACGCTACTCAACGAAAACTATGTTGAGGATGATGATGCCATGTTTCGTTTCGATTATCAGCCCGAATTTCTCAAGTGGTCGCTGCAGCCGCCCGGCTGGAAGCGTGACTGGCACGTTGGTGTCCGGGTGGAGAAGTCCGGTAAACTAGTTGGCTTCATTTCGGCCATACCCAGCAAATTGCGTGCCTACGACAAGGTCTTGAAAGTGGTCGACATCAATTTCCTGTGCGTGCACAAAAAGTTGCGCAGCAAGCGTGTTGCTCCCGTCCTAATAAGGGAAATAACGCGACGCGTCAATCGCACTGGCATCTTCCAGGCTGCCTATACTGCTGGCGTTGTGCTGCCCACTCCGGTGTCCACCTGTCGCTATTGGCATCGATCACTGAATCCGAAGAAACTGGTCGATGTGCGGTTCTCGCATTTGGCACGCAACATGACCATGCAGCGCACCGTTAAGCTCTACAAACTGCCCGATCAGCCCAAGACGAAGGGTTATCGTCGCATCACGTCCAAGGACATGGACAAAGCGCACAAGCTGCTCGACGAGTATTTGAAACGATTCTCGATGGGACCCGTATTCAACAAAGAGGAGTTTCGTCATTGGTTCACGCCCAAGGAGGGCATCATCGATTGCTTTGTGGTCGTCGATGAGAAAGGCAACATCACCGATTTGACCAGCTACTATTGTCTGCCTTCGTCCGTGATGCATCATCCGGTGCACAAGACGCTGCGCGCCGCCTACTCATTCTACAATGTGTCGACGAAAACACCGTGGCTGGAGCTAATGAACGATGCCTTGATCTCGGCACGCAACGTACAAATGGATGTCTACAATGCCCTCGATCTGATGGAGAACAAAAAGTTCTTTGTGCCTCTGAAGTTTGGTGCCGGCGATGGCAATTTGCAGTACTATTTGTACAATTGGCGCTGCCCGCCCATGGAGCCCGAGGATATTGCATTGATACTCATGTAGAAGCGTTCCGCATTTGATCCACCATCCCCCCAAAAAAAAACCCAACCAGAAAGAAGCCGAATCACAAAATTGCACCTTCCTCACACGCAAATGAACGATAAAAAAACTGAAAAAAAAATCGAAAGAAAAAACTGAAACTTCACATTCTCGTCGAGTTCACGTTTATTTAAGCGCAAAGTTCTGTAAAAGTCTAACTTTAATTGATTAATTGAATTAAGTATATAGTCAAATGTGAAATTCACAAGCGTTTCTGTGCTCGCTATTATTATCGCTCTAAAATATCTGATATTTGCATCTTGTAATTCCTCGTTTAACGAATTCTGTGTCCACGCATTGCACGCGTTCATTTGATTTGAATTTCAATTGTTTCCAAGCGTTTCCAATGTCATGTGGAATGCATTTTTCTATTGCAGTTGCTAAGCTTTGAATTATTATTAAAAAAAAAAAGAATAAAATTGATAAAAAAAAAAGAATCAAACGCTTTACGAAAACCTTGAGATTTGGCGCGCATTGCCTGCTAAAGTGGTTATATTGCAAAAATGTGGCAACGCTCTTGCAACAATTTAGCAACACTGGCAAAAAAGCGCGCGCTCAGCGAAAAACAGGTGTGTTATGATTGTGTATGTTTTTTGCTTGGTTTATTGCCAAACTGTCTGTGTTTAAATGTAGGTTAAAATTAAACCTTACCCAACATGGACGAGTCGATTTTCAAAGAGAAATACCAAAAGTACAAGCTACGTGTTAAAGTATGGGAGAGGGACTTCAAAAAGAAGCACGGCCGAGTGCCATCCAAGGTACAATTTACTCCAGATTCCAGATTATTTTAGAGTAAAATATAATTGTGTTTATTGCAGTATGATATAAGAGAGGCCAGTCAAGAGATACGTGACTCGTACAAAATGTATTACAAGCTAAAGACATCATTTCTGGAGGAGACACTGAATGATGTGCTGTGCGAGGATGGTTTCGATGTGTTGGAAATGACTCAGGCCGATGATTTGGGTGTAACATTATTGGATGAGAGCACGAGCACAGAGAGCGTCAATGGAGGACCACAGCTGCCGCTGGATATATCAGCACTAGTGCAGCAAAGCAGCGACAACCACTTCTCCAACATTGCGGAGCTGCCCACGCCACAGGCACTCAGTAATCTCACCAATCGTGATGAAAACCATATCATACGCAAATTTGAGCCAATCGCAGAGCTGCCCCAGAATAAAACTGCCTGGGGCGAGAGTGTCAGCAAACAACCGCTTCCTACGGTTGTGGAGGCATCCCCAAATGAGACAGCCAAGCTGCGGATGCCCATCATCAAGGCTAGCGTCAGCAGCAAACTGTTTCAGTCGACGCGCAGCTTTGCCAAACGTAATCCCCGCAAGCCGCTCTCGCGCAGCTCCCTCAATCTGAGCGCCACGGGCGCAACGGCTGCAGGCGCAGGCGATAGCTCAGCAGAGCAGTTGGTCGATTTGGAAACGATACTCATACGCAAGGCGCAGGAATACAAGGCAGCGGAGTTGATAGCAGCAAATGCATTAATAAAAACGGATCCCAGCAAGGAGCAAGCAATAAAAACGCATGTGGATGAAGGTTGGCTGCAACGCAACACGGCACAGAACTCGCTGGAGGAACAGTTGCCGACAACAACACTCAAATCCGAGCCGAACAATAATCTGGCAATGCCAGCCAAGAAACCCAGCTATGGATTGGCCAATCTGGATGTAAGTAAACTGAAAACAAATCACAACCCAGATCAGCCAGTAGCCGAGGTAGAGCCGGAGGAACAGCCAACAGCTGCAGTCTCAGTACCGACTCCTAAAGACTCCGATTCAGATTCCGTTGTGGCGGACAGTGAGGAGGAGGCGGAGCAGTCGGAACATCGCCACATAGCCAAGCGGCGCAGAGTAATGCCCACTCATAATGAATCCCCACCAGCAGTAAAGCCAGCAGCAGAGCCAGCTGCAGAGCCAGCTCCGGAGCCAGTTGCTCAGCCAGAGCTGTCAGATGAGGAGTCGGGCAAAGATTTCTCAGCGGATGAGGAACGCGATGCCACCTATGAGCCGGAGCCGTCCCGCAAATCGAAGCGCAAGCAGGCAACAGCTAAGCGTCAAAGGCCAAAGGACGAAAAGAAACCAAAACCCGAAAAGAAGGAAAAAACCGAAAAGAAACTAAGACCCGAAAAGCAAGCCAAGTTGGAGAAGCAAGTGAAACCCCGCAAAGCGCCCACCACAAAAGCAAAGTCCAAAACAGGAGCTGCTGCTGCTCAGGCAGAAGATCAGCAGCCAGAACCAGAGGAACAGCCGCTTAATCCGCAGGATCTCAAATATGTGCTTGCCTTGGAATCGGGAGACATTACCTCCGTGCCACGCATCAAGCTCGACGAACTCGAGCAGGCTGATGAAATGGCACAGCGCTATATTAGCAACTTTGCCAGCGGATCGCAGCAGACCAAAGAAGCCATAGCGCCTGGACATAATATTGATGAGAAGCGTGCAGTGGCACGCAAGAAGCTGCAGGAGAAGATTGCGTCCGGCAAGCTGAATGAGAACTTTGTCACCATTAATATACAGAAGAAGAAATTTGCGCGCGGCAAGAAAACGGTGAACTTTTCGAAATACAAAAAGACGCAGTGGCGCCACAAGAAGCGAGTGGCAGCCTTGACCGGTCCCGACATGGATATGGGTGGCTGTGATGGTGGTGTGCTCACCTGTTTCCAATGCGGTGGTGTTGGACACTTTGCCCAGCAGTGCAAAGTCAAAGGCGATGGACTGCTGCCGCTGAGCGCTCAGCTCGAGGAGGATCCATCGCCGTTTCCCACGCTCCAAGAGGTCGAGCAGATGGCATCGCAGGGTGCACTGGCGGCGCATAGCCGGAACATTGCACGACTGCCACAAGCGGCCAATTCCAAAGCTATCTATCAGAGTAGCACTAGCAGCAGCGATGAAGAGGCTGTGGCGTCGGATAAGAATGAAGATGAATCTGCTGATGGTGACATGAACTTGTCCAGCGATGAGCAGGACATTGATTTTGAGGCCTTGGATGCGGCTGTGAATGCGGCACAGCAGTCAACTCAAACTCAGTTGTCACCCATCAAGAGCTATGTGGGCCACAAAATACCCGAGGAGTTCCTCAAGCAGGCTGGTCTCGATTCCAGCTCAGCACCGAGCACCCGTGGCGTTAAGCCACTCTATGATCTCAAGTCAGATGGCACTGTGCAGGAACTGACGGATGAGGTAACCGAAGCGCTTCACATGTTCGGACACAGCAGCTTTCGTAAGGGTAAGCGCCATGGTAATCCTCTCTAGAAATGTATACCCTTTTGCTGAATACACTTGTCATTTAGGTCAGGATCGTGCTGTGATGCGCATACTCAGTGGCATGTCCACACTGGTCACACTGAGCACGGGCAGCGGCAAAACGCTTTGCTATCAGCTGCCTGCTTATCTCTACAACCGGCGTCACGGAGCAATAACATTGGTCATATCGCCACTGGTGTCCCTGATGGAGGATCAGGTGACGGGTGTGCCGCATTTTCTGCGCGCCCAGTGTCTGCACACGAATCAGACGCCGCAGCAGCGGCTGAAGGTGCAGCAGTTGATTGCCAATGGTGAGATCGATATACTGCTCGTCTCGCCGGAGGCTGTGGTCTCTGGCGAACGGGCGACAGGATTTGGAGCCATTTTGCGTCAGCTGCCGCCCATTGCATTCGCCTGCATCGATGAGGCGCATTGTGTGTCGCAATGGAGTCACAATTTTCGGCCCAGCTACCTGATGATCTGCAAGGTGCTGCGCAAGAATCTGGGCGTGAAGACGGTGCTAGGCTTGACCGCCACAGCGACGCTGCCAACGCGCATCAGCATCATCAATCATCTGGGCATTGAGGATGGCGAACGTGGCATCATCAGCGATATTCCATTGCCCGACAACTTGATACTATCCGTGTCCAAGGATGAGAATCGCGATGCGGCCTTGCTGCAGCTGCTCAACAGTTCCAGGTGAGTGGACGGCAGATCTAAGATATTTGTTCAACTAATCTTGAGTTGCTTTTGCAGATTCGAGAGCTGCCAATCGATCATCATCTATTGCACACGACGCGACGAATGCGAGCGCATTGCTGGCTTCATCCGCACCTGTTTGCAGGAGCGCAAACCGAACACGGCACCGGAGCAGACGAAGAGGAAGCGCAAGCGGGTCAACTGGCAGGCGGAGCCTTATCATGCCGGCATGCCCGCCTCGAGGCGTCGCACCGTGCAGAACGCCTTTATGGCCAATGAGCTGCGCATTGTGGTGGCCACCATTGCCTTTGGCATGGGCATCAATAAGCCGGACATTCGTGCTGTCATCCATTACAATATGCCGCGGAATTTCGAGAGCTATGTCCAGGAGATTGGACGTGCTGGCCGAGATGGTCTGAACTCGCAATGTCATCTCTTTCTGGATGCCAAGGGCGGTGACCAGAACGAGCTGCGTCGCCATGTCTATGCCAATTCCATTGATCGCCATGTGATCCGCAAGCTGCTGCAGCGCATCTTTGTGCCCTGCTGCTGCGAAAAACAGCTGGGCAGCAAGTCCAGCAAAGAGGCGGACGGTGCACGCGTCCGCGTCTGTCCCGGTCATGAGATTGGCTTCTCAGTGGAGCAAACTGTCGAGGAGCTGGATATACCAGCCGAGAACATATCAACCCTACTCTGCTACATGGAACTCGAGCCGCGCTGGGGCATGAATGTCCTCAGCTCCGCCTACATCATGGCCAAGGTGATCTCATACGGCGGTCCCAAATATCTAAAGTATGATCAACTTTTATCAATATGAACAAAGTAGCTAATATTAATATCCCTTCACAGACATGCCGCCAAGGAGTGTCCACCACTGGCGATGGCCATTGCGCTGCAGATCAAGCACAAGACCTTCAAGGAGGATGCGAACTTAATTGAGTTCTCCGTCATTGACATTGCGGCGGGCATTGGCTGGAACAGCGGAGTGGTCAAGTATCAGCTGAAGAACCTGGAGTGGATACAGGGTATGTCATCATCACCCACTTTACCAACTGCTACTTAAATAATAATCTCCTTAATCTCGTTAGTCAATGGCTATCCGAAGCGATCGCCGATCACTGTCACCTTTTATGATTTGGGCTTTCGTATCAAGGCACCCGGAGATTTCAGCGAGGCGGAAATTGATGATGCCCTGGATACGCTGTACTCGCGTTCTGTGAAACAGGAGCGGACGCAGCTCATCCAGCTGCAGTATGTGGCCAACGGCTTGTCTGCGATGGCATATACTACGTGTGCGTCTTGTTGCAGCGTCGATTTTCCCCAGGATCGCTGCACCCAGCTGAAGGGCATTGTGCGCAACTATTTCCGCAACGATTATCCGCAGGATCTGCAGCTGGAAATTGAGGTAAGTGTTTGCCGCACAATTCTTTAAAATGTTTACCATAACTCTTGCCGTCTCTTTGCAGCCGAGCAATGTGCCGGATGACCACATAATTGCCGATGTCCATGCCCTGATCAACATGTATCCGGACAATACATTTAGCGGACGGAACATTGCCCGCATCTTCCACGGCATACAGAGTCCCAATTACCCGGCTGTGATGTGGGGACGCTGCAAATTTTGGCGGGCACACAGCAAAGTCGATTTCAATCGCATCCTCAAGTTGGCCAATTTCGAGATTGTCAAGCGGCGCACGTGATAAATATTCATATATATATCTTGATACGTATTGTTTAAGCTTAAGTTTTATTTATGTTTTTCTTTAACAGCAATTTGTCCCTTGCAAATGTCCTGTGCTGGCAAACAGAAGTAAAATATATTTTTTCGTATAATCAATCAATAATTTTAAAAAATATATGTTAATTTCATAAATCATAAACAAAAAATCAATTTCATATATAAATTATTATTAATATTACAGTAGAAAATAAGTATGTAAATAGATTTTTTTATACATCTAAACTTATATGTGAGTAAAAAAGTAATTTTAATTGTTTTTCGTTTAATTTGGGGGCGTCCAAGGAACTGCATCCCGTAGCAGACAACGGGTCCAGTTCTGTAGATGACGTGCCCATGTTTGAGTCGCCAACTGCTTAAAAAAAGAAAGTAGTATTACTGAATATGCATTAGGTCAATATTCCCATTTGAAACATTTAAATTGAAATTAATTTTATCGTGCTGAAAATATCGAAACACGAATCACGCGATAGTTTTCAGTCGGCACATCGCTAGCCGGCAGTTTACTTGTTGTGTAGCTGGCGCCAGGTGTTGTTTGCTTAATCAACAACAATTCGGAGAGTTAAAATAAAAAATTAATTGTTAAAAAGGTAGCAACTGGATAAACAAACATTACTCAGCACAAAAGCAATAAATGCGGAAGGGCCATCGAAAAGACTGATACAATGCATCACATAGAACTCATTTTCTCTTTAAAAGTGTTGTTAAATTTCAGTTAAATTTTTATTGACAACTTACAAATTTATTGTAGTTGCCATTGGCCGCGAATCAAACTGATAAGCGTATCAATTGCGCTCTTATCAGAGGTATACCCTTTCAATAGCCTCTTTGGCGGAAGTTGGGCTAGAATTTTGACTGCGTGGCTAAAAGTGCGTTTGTGTGTTGTGTGTGTGTGCGTGTGCGTGTGCGCGTGTGTGTGAGTGAAGAGTTTTTTGTGGGTGTCTTCTGAAGTTGAAGGCGTTGCGTGTCAAATCGGAGTGAATTTAGCTTATTCTGTTTGCAGATCAACCAGTGGCAATATGCACAATTATTGGTGCCTAGGTTTTCTACTGCTCGCTGCAGCAGCTGTTGCAAGTGCTGAAGACAGCGATTCCTGCTACTCCTTTGCGGGTGGCTCTGTTTATCCAGCTGGCGAGCCCAAGGGCGAACATCAATTGCAGTACACAAAGGCAGTCAGTAAGTGAAAAAAATCTAGTATATAATAATATTATATTATATATTTAATATTTATTGTCTGCCATAGTTTCAAAGCCGGCGCCACACTTTGAGGGCACCGCTGTGGTCAACAAGGAGATTGTGCAGCTGTCGCTCTCGCAATATCTGGGCAAATACGTTGTGCTCCTCTTCTACCCACTCGACTTGTAAGTTGTGCAGTTAACGCGAATCAAACATTTTAATAAATTCCACAATTGCAGCACATTTGTTTGTCCCACGGAAATCATTGCGTTCTCGGATCGCATTGCTGAATTCAAGAAGATCAAAACTGAGGTAATTGCCGCCAGCGTTGACTCTCACTTCACACACTTGGCTTGGATCAATACGCCGCGCAAGGAGGGCGGACTGGGCAACGTTCAGATACCTCTGCTCTCCGACTTGACGCACAAGATCAGCAAGGACTATGGTGTCTATCTGGAGGCAAGTGGTCACGCCCTGCGCGGTCTCTTCATCATCGATCAGCGCGGCGTGCTGCGTCAGATAACGATGAATGATCTGCCCGTGGGCCGCTCCGTGGACGAGACAATACGCCTCGTGCAGGCTTTCCAATACACGGATACACATGGCGAAGTGTGTCCAGCTGGCTGGAAACCAGGCGCCGATACGGTAAGCAGGCATCTGCCTCATATAAAAAGTTATTTCCAGTTGTGTAATTAATATTTGCCTTTCAGATTGTGCCCAATCCGCTGGAGAAAACGAAATACTTTGCCAAGAACAACTGAATTGCTTTCAACATTTCATGCAGTTTGTGATGACTTACATTAGACAGCATTTCCATTTCGAATGTTCACGGCTGTAGTATCAAAAGGATTCCACTTATCGCTTGTAAATATCAACTATAAAGAAGTCGCAATTTGTTTTATATAGAATATAATTTGTTTTTATTATATCGCATAACTAATCAAGTGTGTGTTGTTGGTTGTTCAATAGTGCAAATGAATGCAGGTCACATTGTGGGTTCCAAAAAACGTTAACAATCGATTTCACTGTCTTTAAGTACATACAAAAATAGCATTAACTCTCTGGGGCCTCGATTCAATTGAGGTATATACTCGTGAGTGGGGTCTGTTTTTGTCTGGCTGTGTGGTGGGGCAAGGTGTACAACAACAACAAGGACATCTTAAGGCACTCTTTCTCGTTTGTATCAGTGTGTGTCTGTGTGTGTGTAGGATGTGCTTAGGTCAGGTAAGCATCTAAATGCCAACCGAGTGTCGGTGTTTAAGATAATATACACACATGCACATTATTATAGTATATAAAATTTCATAAAAATATAAATATAAACTGCGATGAACAGAAATGCATTCAAAATGAAAATTGTGCGCATATTTTTCAGAGCGTCATCAGTGCTAAGTATATAAATAAATAGATATATAAGTAAAAAGGTACAACGAATATTTGATGCACATAGATGGAGATTCAGTTAACGGGTCAGAGATTCAGATAACCAATATAAATTTGAGTTGCCAAAATGAAAAACTTAAGGGTAAGGACAGGTTCTAAAAACTAAGCAGTCGATTAAGATGGTTGCTGAATCATTGCATAGCTGCCTAATTCTCGTAGAGAAGAATGTTCTGCAAAATAGAAAAATGTTGACAAATTAATTGATTTTATGTTTGGTAAGTAATTCAGTTACTTACAATCAAAAAGACGGCGGCAAGGAGAAGAGCCTTCATGCGCACATCCAAATTCAGGGGGAATGTGACGCTAAAGTAATCGGCGTCGCTAAACATTTCCTTAGCGGGACCGGACCAATTTTTAGTTATCTTTCCAATTTCTTCGTTGTTCACGCTGAATACCTGAAAGGCCCAAACAGATATACACAAATCAAACAAAGTATTCACCAGACACACCCAGCAGCAATTTAAAATTCAATTCGCATTCGCAGTCAAGCATAGCGATGTTGTGACGTGATTGCTTGCTTGGGCTGCAAGACCATATATGTATCCCTATATAGAACCAGTTGCTGTTGTTGTTTTAGACTGACCTTCATGTCGATGTCTTTGCAGCATTTCCAGGGTCCACTGACTGAACCCTCAATGTTCATCATAACGTCGCCAAACGAGTTTTTAATGAGAAATTTCGGTTTCATAAAAAAGCAGACCTTCTCCACAGTCCCGATAACTTGTCCAGGTGGTGCCGATACCTCCAATATGCTCGAGCAGTTGGGAAAACAGCAGAACAGATCGCATCGCATTGGACGATTCACGTGCAACACCTCATTCTGGAAGTTATCCAATATTTTCATCTCAAATGGACGCAATTGTTGCATCATGGTGCGGCTCAACATATTGCTCTCCTCGTACGCATAATACAGATTCTGTCCCAGCGAGTTCTTCACTTTGAAGCGATTCCGCACCTGGTCAACTTCTCGGATTTTCTGAGACACAAGCAACTGATCAAGGACGGTTAAATATTCAAGGCCCTGAGGACAGTCCCTGCCCACTGGAATGCTCATCCATGACTCGCCTGGTTTAAAATAAAAATATATGTATTTACTTTTAATTCACATAATTTATGTTTTGTTTTTCATATATATATATATATATATATATATAGTATATACGTATTGATATTGTTCGGGCAAACGCCCACAACAAAACACACGCCAAACTATGTATATTTATTTCCGGGTATATGTTTTTGGCTTACCTGGACTAGTGGCATTTGCTGGTTCTGCTGGCGGTGGCGCATGCTGCGGCACTTCTATATATTGTTGTTCCTTCATTAGTGCTTGTTAATATAATTGAAACAAAATAGATACAATTTTGTTTTTAGAAACACTGCAGCAGGCCAGCGTTCCAAAATAATCGATGCTTATGTCGATATCGATTCACAATTAAATATTAATGGTACTCCCTTTTTGATTCAGATTGAGCATTACCAAATTTAAAAACGGAAGTATATAAATATTAAAGGCAGTTGCACAAGCATTAAATAACTAATGGAAATTTACAACTACAACTGATTATTAATTCTCTATAATTTTGATAATTTAAAGCTGTTAGCTAGCCTGCAATGCGGGGGGGCTGGTCACACTGCTCGCAACTTATGTTGTATCGATAAGTTGAACAAAACCAAAACAAAAGGCACAACACGGCTTATCTATACATACAAGCACATAAACATCTGTATGTGTAAAAAAGTATATTCTTGGACGACAAACCAAACAACGACGACATAACAACGCCCTTCTTTCACTCTCTCTCTCGCTCTCTCCCTTTGCAGACGACAGTCAAGGCTGTCGTAGAATAGATTCAATGCCTTATCAGCAATTTGTTCCGCATTTATATATATATATGTATATGTATATTGTTAATACATATTGATGGATTGAGATATTGCTAGATTCCTTTTATTTTTGTTGTTCTCAACTGATCGTCTAAATATTTTAAAATCTTGTAATACAATTACCCATAATGGCATGGGTTTAAGTTATCATTATTAAATATAATATAATATATATATATGTAATAATAGTAATATTTTAAAATGTTCTTTTTTGTTTGTTTACTGTACTGTATACAAAGGAAGTTTAACGATTTGTGTTTATTGTTTATTTTGTAATCAATTTTAAGTTAAATTGTATTTGTAATTTGCTTTCATTTTTTATTAGGTGTTTAAATTGTGTTGTTGTTTTTTTGCACTTGCAAATTGCATTCTTTATTACATAAATTTATTTTGTTTTGGCGCGCTAAACGTAAAGCTTAAAATTTAAACATATTTGTTGGTTGCGTATGTTGTTTGTTTTTGTTTTGTTTGCATAAACAATGAAAACTTAAATGAAATACTTAATAAAAAAGATCGCATGAAACAATGTAGGTGTGTGTGTGTGTGTGTATGTGTGGGTGTGTGTGTCAGCATTGGTTGTATGTTTTGTGCTCCGGTGCGCAACCAGAGATTAGGCACACATAAATCCAACTCCAACTCAACGGCAGCCAAATTAGGAAACGTAAAATAAACTACAGGAATAAAAAATATACAATCGAAATTAGATATATAAAAATTAGGATAATTTTGATTCATTGATTTACCCATCTAAAATGATCGGAAACACAATCGTTTGAGCTCCGTTTTCTATTTGTTGTTGATGGACAAACGCTCGACGCTGGCGAGCAGCTCGTCGGCTGTTTGGGAGACAACCTGCTCCTGATCATCACTGGTGCTGAGGTTCTGCAATCGCTTCTCGAGCGCTGAGAGATCTTCCAGCTCCTGCTGCTGCTTGACCATATAGCGCAATATCAACGTTGTCAGCATGCACATATCCTCCAGAATTGTGGCAGTCTCCGGTGTCGGATGATCATAGCGATTGCGCAGCAACCGCAACTTAGCCTCCGCTAACTCTAGCGGGGATTTACCACTGCGATCATACATATGCACACTGGCACCGCCCTGCAGCAGGACACGCACAACCACATTGAAATTATTGGAGCTGGCCGAGATGACGGCCAAATGTAGCGGTGTATTGCCCAGTGAATCCACCACATTCGGATTGGCGCCGTATTTCAGCAGTTGTTGGACAATCGGTATATAGCCACGACAGGCGGCCAGATGCAGTGGACTGCGATTGTATTCGTCGGCGGCATTGGGATTACCGCCCGTCTCCAGAATCCGGTTGAGCAGCTCAATATTGCAGGTGGAGGCGGCTGTGCGCAGCTTGCGATTGTTTGACTCGGTCAATATGCTGTTGTAGCTGCAGTACATTAGACGCTTCATGCGCGGACGCATCTTGAAGCTCTTGCTGCTCGAGGGCAGGGTGCTCGGATGTATGAGGCTCGGCAGATAGTCAACGTTCAGCGGCAGTGGCGGCAGATGCGGCAGGGCAAAGTGTTCCCGTTCCCCACTAACCCCACCACTAACACCACCACTAACTCCACCCACTCCACCACCACCACCACCAGCATTGCCGATTCCTGGCCATCTGGTCTCTCTGGTTAGCTGGAATGCGTTCGCGTTTAGATTTAGATTTGGCCATTCGCCGTGTGTGTTGGGCGACGATGTCGGCGTTGGTGGCATCAATGGTGGCGGCGGCGTTATCATGATACCCTTCGACACGGGCATTGTCGGCATGGACATCATGTTTGGCAGCAGCGCCACCTCTGACTCCTGTTGCAGTTGTTGTTGGTCTTGTATTAGTGGCATTGGCAGCTCTTTGCCCGTGTCCACACGGTGGTTATTGGACATGACCGCGTTATGTGCGTGCGCGTCTATTGGCGGCGGCGGCGGCTGCGGCGGCAGCTCCTTGTCTGTCAATTATTGCGTTTCTTTCTGTCTGCACACCAAAAATATTCTTTTTTTTGTTTTTTTATCTTTTTCTTCACGCGCTTCTTACTTTTGTCTGTATTGTTTGTATTTTTCTCGATTTTTTTTCCTGTTTACATTTTGTGCGCCAGGCTGCCAACGCTTCGCGATTCGTGCTGCTAGCGCGTGCGCTCCAGGTGGCAACGCTGCCATCACCATTCTTTCCATTTCGCGATACGCGAAAAGCTTTTCCTTGTTGTTCTGTTAACTGTCTTTTTATGTGAAAAGCAATATTTACTACTCTCATATCTCGTGGATTTTATCATTTGTCCAATATATTTATAAAATTCCTTTTTTGCTTCCAAAATAAAAATTTACTAATGTATATTAAAAACTGCATCAATATGTGCAACTTAAATGTAACTGGAAATTTTCATTATCCGAACTTTTGAATATTGGATGTATTTCAAAAGAAACCAGAAATTAACCATCACATCAAAAAGTTTTATTTAAAATTCGTGCTCGTGTACAATGTATATTTAAACGCCAAAGCGGCACGGAATGTTTACATCATACAGTTTAAAACTTCAATTAACGAAAATTAAAATACAATAAATACGCATAAGAAAAATACATGAAAAATAATTAATTTAACATAAGATTCAAATTTTCTAACGATTTTGCAATCCAATAATAACACAATACATTCAAAGCGCAACTGTTCAAGTGAATTCTCTAGCCACATGGCAATATCTCAATCTTACAATATTTTTTATCTATATATATCAAAGGTTTCACGATTGGGTGGTTATTTTGTGTTAATGGGTGGAATTTTGTGTGTGTGGAGGATTTGATTTAGACCGCTAGGAAGAGGTGCAGGAAAAGTAGGAACGTATTTACACGCAGTAGTGCGGCAAGTGGGGGACTACATCTAGAGTGGAGGGGCAAATGAGGCAGCAATTGGCCGAATCTTGAGCGGTCTAAATCCGTCTTGCGCGCTATTTGAGGAAATTGATCATCTCGATGATTTTGTTGCGATTGATGTGCATGTAGGCCTTGGTGTGCCACAGCATGTTTATCAGCTTCTGGTCGTCCTTCTCGTCCATGGCCACATCCTCGCTTAGCTGCGGATTGAATCTGAAGTAGGGTACGCCAATCATGCTGCACCAGGCACGAGCACGATCCACCACCCGTCCATCCGAGGAGGTAGCTTGGTCCACAAGCAATGCTCCTGCGAAAGATTAAATTCAATTTAAAATTCTATAATTCAAAAGATCCATTTTCCATTTACCAATTGTCGATATGCCATAGGCCAATTTGGCCGTATCCCAGATGCTCTCTGGGCGGAACACATCGATGTCCTTCAGTTCTGTGACTGGTATATGACCAGTGCCCAGGGAGACGACAGCTGAGACGGGCACAGCCTCAGCTTCGAGACCCACATTCCTCAGCGCCATATTGTACTCGTGTATCTCAGTCATGGCGTCCAGTGTGGGATTGTTGGCGATGAGACCGCCGTCCAGGAAACGACCAAATGCACGGAAGTATGATGGAGCTGCGCCCGTAGCACGTGCAGCACGCCACACCAACTGATCCTCGGGCTGGGGCGGCGGCACGCGTCGATTGCCTGACCACAAAAAACAAAGAGAGTATTTAATGATACTGAACTCTAGGGGAGATTGCATTATCGACTCACTTATGGAAGTCACAATGCCCAGAATATCACTGGCACTTGTGTAATTGCGAAACAGGTGCAAGTCGACCGGTTTACGATCCGCCATTACACCAGTTACCATAATCTTTGGATGCTTGATGTCAGTCATCACATTGAACTCGCCGAGGTTGTCCTTGAGGATGCCCTCGAAGTACTCGCTCTGGTATGGTCGCGAGCCCACAAAGCACTGCTCCTTCATGCGCAGATAGAGACCCATACATTGCCGCATATTCTTGCCACAGCCCAGGCCCAGCGCAAGGATGCCGCCGGTGCTTGTGCCGGCGATCCAGTCGAACATATGAATGATGGGCGTACGCGATAGCTTCTCCACCTCGAGCAGCATTTGGACCAGGACTAGGCCGCGAATGCCGCCACCATCTAGGCATAGCAGACGTCCACGTCCGTACGGCTTGTCACCAATCTCCGGAGGAATCGGTGCCATTAGCGAAGCCAAGTGTTCCGGAATACTTTGGCCCGATTGTGGCGTTGATGCTGCACTGGCCACATTGCTCGAAGAGTTCTCCTTCTTCAGCTCATCCGCATTGACTTTGGTGGTAAACATGCCCAATAGCGCATCCATAATGCTCTGTCCCTTTTGCTCCTTCTCCGTATCAACCACGACGGGCACTCTACAAGAATTCGAAAATAAATAATTAGCTTTGCTTTCGAGGATTAGTTAAATCATGATGGGAGTTCTTCGCTCCAAAAGTGATAACAGATTGATTTCAATATACAACTTACTGTGCTGCTTGCGGCTGCTTCTCCATTTGTCCATTTACTGCTGCGGATAGCAGCCCGCTGACCATTTGACGGCTGGTCGTCGCCAGCATATTTTCAATGTGTTCGCGCTTCTCGACAGATTCGGGTGCCTTCGGCAGTATGCCATTGTAGGTGCCTTTGGCATTGCAGCCGGGCGGACACTTTGAGTTAGCCTCGGAGCAGCGTTTGGCCCCCACCGAATGCAATATGTATAGGATTTCATTATCCTTGCTGCCGTCCGCATCGGTGCCAACCATGTGACGCGGTGTTTTGCCAGCCTTATTCTTCAAATTGAAGTCACAGTCAAAGACGACCAGACACTGGGCAATCGGCACCAGTTTCTTCTCAATGGCAATGTGCAGGGCCGAATTTCCCTCCGTGTCCAGCACATCGATGTCCGCATCGTGAGCGAGGAGTGTGACGACGCACTCGAATCGATTGCGTGCCACCATCACATGCAATGCTGTTCTGCCATCAAAATTCGTGGCATTCACATCGCAACCCTCCATGATGAGCGCTTGCAGTGTTTCACGGGAGGAGCACCAGTGTAAAGGCGTCCCTCCATATTTCATATCCTGTGTGTACAGTTTGCTGGCATTGTTGCGCAGGAAACCAGCCACCGAAGTGGGTGTCGATGTTTTGTATAGTTTGCTTATATTCGTCGCATTCAAATTAACATCGGCGCCGGCCAGCAGAAGAGCCTTCACATTCTCCGGCTTATCCGTCACACAGGCCAGATGCAGCGGCGTATATCCATCCGAGTTGAGGTGGTTCAGATTAACCGTGCTGTTTGCGGTGAGCAGCTGTAATGAAAGGCTGGTGAATCAGTAGTTGTAACAGATATTGATTAGTACTTACATTGATGATCTCTTTGGTGGTGCTGGCTGCATAGTGGAACACCGAGTTGCTATTTATGTCAAAGTGTTCCACTTTGCTAAGTGGCAGCAGCAGTTTAACCATCTCAATGTTGCTCTGTTTGATGGCCAGCTGGAAGGGTGACATGAGCGTCGTGTGATCCGCCACATCGACGCACTGCAGCACTTTGGGATTGCTGACGTATTCGGTCAGATTGAAGTAGGCAACCAGATGGGCCAGCGTCCACGACGGATTCTCCGAGAGCACATCACATACCTTTTGCAAGCCATTCACATTGTAATACTGCAAAAAAACAGTGGAGGTTTTAATAAAGTACGACTAGGAGATGATCTAATTAGGCCATCTATTACCTCCCTGACGAGGCCCACAAAGACGGGCAGTCGCTCCATAAATGTGTTAAACTTTTCTTCGGCCTCCTGCTGAGTGGGCGAACGAAACAAACTGAACGAGGTGGTGTTGGAGTCGGAGGTGGGTCGCTGCAGCACAATCTCGTAGACGGCGGCGCGTTTGTCGCTGCTGTTGTACGGGGGAGCGAAGAGGACCATTGCATCATCGCGCGCCAACACCTGGAGGGTGCCCAGGGATTCACTCTTGATTTCCAGAACTTTGTTCGGCGGACTATCACCGCCCAGCAGGCGCTGCAGTACTGTGAATAAAGCAGATATTGTTCATAAAAACTGCGATTTAATTCAAATTAAAAACAGGACAGATTGACAGGACGAAAAAGAAGAAGACGATGAACAACAACAATAGATAATAAGCAAAGAACAACGAACAACGAACATTGAACATTGATAATAAGCAAATACCAAAGCCGGAAGCGAGAGCTCCAAATCCCAACCACGACATGGCTTCCGAATTTGCTTGCTTTTTGCCTGTTGCTGTTGAAATGGATGGATGAACTTTGGAATCTTGATGCTGATGTGCAATATATATTTATATTATGTGAGTTCAGAAATGTCAGTGCGATTTGAGATCTGAGTGGAACAGCGATGAGTCTGCTGAAAGTAAATCGTAAAGCAATGTCAATTTGTTGGTTATGTCGGTGTGTGCACATTTAGCTGAAGGTGAACACATTACTAACTAAAGACACACAGAGAATTGCAATAATACAGCCAACAAATCAATATAAGAACATCCGATTCTCTGCTTTGCCCAATCGGCCGCCAACTAGCTCTGTTGCATAAATCCACTCAACGAATCCCAAATGCCCTCAAATCTTGTCTCACTTAAATTGCGTCAGATTTCACTGGAATTTTCTAATGGTAGGCAATTACTCTTAACTGTTTGATGTTGATTGCGTGTCAGGTTATTAAAACATACTTTTCTTTACAGTCACAAATAAACAATTACAGAGAACCACTTTATAACTAGCTCAAATTACGCTCAATTCAGTTGTGATTGAAAAGAGAAGTCCCCTCTGATTTGCAATGAACCGGGGAAAGAGTATCAAGTGTGAGGGCGCCCTCATCAGTTTCTCAACGATCCGTGACTCAAGATTAACTGATTACATATATATATTATATACATATATTGTCTACATAACATATACCTGCATACACTTTATATACTTTCAGTGAAAATTGTGTGGCAACTTGTGTGATTTGCAACGCTCCTTTTAAACGAATTTATTGTTCTTTCCCCAATTCAATTTCGTTGGCAAGTTAATCAATATAGCCAAGGGGAATGACTTATAATGTTATCTAGTTCGGATCTGTGTATGTATGCATGTGTTAGTGTCTGCATGTGTGTGTGCGTGCGTGTGTATTTGCATGTAGTACTCGTGGTCAGTTATTCTAGTTGCAATTTAATGCAGCACAATTAAGTCACAGCAGTTATATCAAAAAGTAGCAAATGTAATTGCATTCACATTGGTCTAACCATTAAACATTTCGCCGATTCGTACGCAAACACTAAATTTATAATTCACACTTTTACAAATTCACTTGCAATTTTTTTTTGCGCTCTTTCTTTTTATTAAGTTACTGCGTTGCCCTGCGGCAAGAGGAATCACTTTTAATAACAAGTTCGCTCGTGGACCAATGTTCATCTGAGTCACTATATTGCTGGTTCTGTTCACTTGAGACATATAGCAGCGAGCAATTTACTAACAGTTGCTCAACTGTTATTCACTAATTAAAAATGGGAAAAGTGTAGGTAATTTTACTGTCAATTGGCGAAAAACAAGAACAGACTGTTCTGCCCTGCTGCTGATTCACAACTGTTATACAACATAAGATTATCGATATCGATATTAACAGTACAATCGAACTGTGTGTATTCAAAAGTTTAGCGCTACTGAGTGCAATATAAAATAATATATATTTATTTGTGATTGCAACACGAAAAATATGTATACATGAGCGATATTTATTATTTACCCGTGCTTGCACTCGAAATCAAATCAGCTAGTGTAGTAATGTAATTTAAAAGCACTTCAAATAAGTTGAAGTACTCTTACATAGTCTACATATTTATTTAATTTAATTCAAAATGTGAATCACTTGAGCGCACTTAGATCGCTCGAATTGTACCACTGATTAAAAAGTCTGTATTTGTTCCTACTCCTGCGGGTCGTGCGATTTTCCGTTGCTGATTGCAAAATGTAGAGATTAAAACCTTCTATATAAGGCTGAGTTCGGAAGAAATTGGACATCAGTTGACTGAAACAATAATCATGAAGTTCTTCATCGTTCTGCTTGCTCTGGCTTTCGCCGCCCCCGCTCTGGGTCGCACCATGGACCGTTGCTCCTTGGCCCGCGAGATGTCCAACCTGGGCGTTCCCCGCGACCAACTGGACAAGTGGACTTGCATTGCCGAGCGCGAGAGCTCCTTCCGCACCGGAGTGGTTGGTCCCGCAAACTCGAATGGCTCCAACGACTACGGCATCTTCCAGATCAACAACTACTACTGGTGCCAGCCCGATAACGGTCGCTTCTCCTACAACGAGTGCTCCTTGAGCTGCAACGCTCTGTTGACCGATGACATCACCAACTCCGTCCGTTGCGCCCAGAAGGTCCAGCGCCAGCAGGGATGGTCTGCATGGTCCACCTGGAAGTACTGCAACGGTGCTCTGCCCTCCATCAACGATTGCTTCTAAGCGATTTGCCCACTGACTACTGATG
Source organism: Drosophila paracracens (assembly GCA_035044025.1). Lineage (NCBI taxonomy): Eukaryota > Metazoa > Arthropoda > Insecta > Diptera > Drosophilidae > Drosophila > Drosophila paracracens. Next base: position 2,288,850 of record JAWNMN010000394.1, read on the forward strand.
ACTTCAATAAACACATTCTAAAAATGTAATTTTTTCGTTTTACTTCAATCTGAGAAAACTTGATCTTCCAGCGATTTTAGACGGATTGGATTGCGAACTCTGAAATATCGATTAAGTTTTGTTTACCATGTCAACTAAATTATTTATTTGTAATCGCATATAAAGAATGTATAAATATGAAATCAATTTAAACACACAGATAAGAAATGGTTAATCCGAGACTTAAGTTTAGGGGACCCGATTGAAGCTGCCACCGAATCTAAGCTAGGCAATACTCTAACTTGTTACTAATCTTAAAATGTATTTCGAATTAATGCAGGAGCTGATATGGATATACTTATAGATAGGGTTGGTTGTTTGTATTGCACACAGGAGGCGGGTTAGGATTAGAGCTGTGGTCCTTCTCCTAATATAGGCCAGAGGGCAGGTCTGTAACCTTGGAGCCTTGCGTGTAGGATCTCGTGCGTGCGGATATATTGCCACCAAGCTGACCCAGAGCTGGATAGTCGTTCATTCTCATTGCCGGATTGCTGCTAAAATAGATGTGTTGATTGCTGCGCGACTTCTCGCGGACCATGCCGGGCTCGTTGGGAGTGTGATCATCGTGGCTAGATGCAAAGGCCGCCTCCAGACGCTCCACATTCTTGGTCACTCGCCGTGCCTGGATGGCCGCTGTGAGATCTGGCTTGGGATACTTTTGGGGGGTATTCATGCCGGTCATAAAGAAGACACCGTTGAAATGCTGTGCTGGTGGCGCTGGTGCTGGTGGCTTCCCGGATGGTCGTTCCAAATGCTGCACATCCTGGGCGCTGTTATTCCTCAGTGCCAGCATGGTGGGATCGTGATCATCGTGCCGCGCATTCATGATGACATCGAGCAGCTCCCGATTGGTGCTCGCATTGTAGGCTGTCGCGGTGGCATTCGCCTCCGCTTCGGGCATGTCGGATGAGGGTGGTGCGTCCAGGACGTAGGATTGCTCCGTGTTGCATGTCGCATCGTAGTCCACCTCGTCGAAGAAGGTGTGCATCGCAGCGAGACGCTCAGCTGCCGCTGCATCGCCCGGCATGCCATATTGTGTGGCATCCTGCTCGGAGCAGTCCGTGCGCTGCACGAGATGAGCCAAGGATCGGGATTTGCGCGGTGGCTGAGGCACAATGTTAACGGGCACAATGTCCTGTTCTTGTTCCACGGCCAGACGTAGCTGTTTCCCCTGCTTGACTGCTGCTGCTGCTGCTGCCTGGCTCGAGATCTGTTTCTCCGCCTCGCTAACAATGTTGTCCAGTTCCCCGATGACATCCTCGATGGTGGCTGCATCATCATCATCATTGTTATTATTGGCACGGTGAGGTGTGGTCACCTTGCGCGACTGCTTGTGATGCTTGGACTTGGTGGGCAGCACCAGAATGGGCACGGGACTGAGGGAGGCACCCGTTTCGGAGCTGCTGATGCCCTCGTCTTCGTGCTCCGAACAGCTTTGCTTGCTGCCGCCCGCTGTCTTCGATGTGGGTGGCACCTGACGCGGCAGGGCAACAGGCTGATGTGCTTCGACTGGCTGGAAGCTGGACTCCTGTGCCCCCTGCAGGCGAAAGATTTCCCTTTGCAGCTCTGCACAGCGCTCCTGCAGGCGTCGCTCCATCGATGTGAGCACGGTCTTTTCCTCATGCAAGATCTGCACTCTCCGCTCCAGGATGACCATTTGACTGCGCACCCTATCCGCATCACGGGCCTGGGCCATCATCTTGTCCACATCGATGTGCAGCTCATTGAATCGCTTAATCTCGCTGCGCAATGCGTCCAGCCACGGCGACGAGGAGGATATGGTGCGGGCTAGTGTGCTGGTCTCCAGGCCAGCCTGGCAGAGCTCCGCTTGAATGTAGAGACGCTGCTGCAGACTGACGGCGCTCTCAATGAATGTGTTCAGGAATCTGCAAACAGGATTAAAGATTACTCTCAATTGTGACACTTTTGTTTAGTTGCTCTCCGTTCACTTACTTAATGCCGGCGCATTGTAGTTCCCCGGAACCGCCACCGCTGTTCAGGATGCCGATGAGCAGTCGGAAGCGAACCGGTTCGCTGCAGCGTAATCTCAGCGTGGACATCGCCTCCGTGACGGCTGTGTGACCGGCAGCACTTATCTTCTGGCTGCCATTGCCCTGGCCAAACGGCTGTCGATCGCAGGCGGAGGCGAGCAGCTGCAGCGCCAGGATGCGACCACGTATACCCTGACCCGTTGCCGAAGAGGCGAGTGGCATCAGGCCCACCGGTGTGTTGCCTAGACGGGCTATGGCATCCAAAGAGCGGGAACAACAAATGCTCAGGCATTGCCTGGGAAAGAGAGAGGATTATGTTGTTAAGCTGTCCAGTTGATAAATCTTCAATCTTACTCACAGGCAGGAGAGCTCGTCGAGCAGGGCACGTCGTTGATAGCTCTGCGGATTCCTGGACATGGCCAGGGAATTGGTGCCCGCCGCCATTGGAGCGGGTGCATTGCTTGCCTGGGCCATTTGTATGGCTCGAAGCACCTCCAGCAGATGACTGATGCCATCCGAGGGTGTGGCCACAAACTCCTGCACAAAGCTGCAACGAACACAGTTTAGAATGTTGTGCCAGAGATGAGAAACAGTAGCTTACCTGGGAAAGGATACACGAAGATCGGCACGCAGTTTGGTTAATAGATCGGTTATGGAAGCAAACTGTCGAAGGGTCATCTCACTGTCGCTCTCAGGCGGCGCCGCAATGGGACTTCTGTGGGAGTGAAAGACGTTATTACTATTTGTTGAAGTCATCTGCTAGTCGGATGTAGACTTACTTGTAGCCAGAGTGTTTGGCTGGCAGTGTGGCGGATTTGTATACATCTTCCTTGGCGCTGGTGGTGACACCATTGATATTAACATCATAGATCGAATGCACTTTTGCCGATCCGCTGCCTTTGGTGAACTTGCGCAGGGAGAGCACATAATCCTCGGGATTGTAGACGGGTGGTCGTTGATTCTCTTTGCTATAAACGGGTGCCTGTGGCCAACTCTGCTCCGAGCCGGCCATCTTATACGAAGCCAACGAACCATTCAAACTGCTCGCACCACACTTATTCGTGCCCGAGACACTGGAGCCGGGGTGCATCGAGGGTTGACCCGGACCCGTGGACGCAACACCCACTGTTGCCGCACTGTGTGGCGGCAATTTGGGCGATGTTTCGCACACGCTGGGCGCCATCTCTGCGTGTTGGCGATGGTGACTACTAGGCGATAGGTGGCGTTGCAGCGTCGAGCTGTCACTGCAGGAGAAGAGGAAAGAGAGAGAGAGAGAGAGAGAGAGAGAGAAAGAGTCGTTAAATAAATGTTGTACGTGTTTGACATATGCAGAGAACTTGAATTTGCATTGGGCCATAAACTATAAATGCTGGCCAAGACAGGTCTGTGGGGATTCGTCGACTGTGCTCAGTCCTGGCGCACGTAACGCACCGGAAAAACAAGCCATTTAGTTTGTTAAGCATTTTGTGTGTCTGTCAGTTTGCTGTCAACGACACCAACACGACTGGCGACACCAAGTGGGCGGGGCTGTGCTGGGCTGTGTTGTGCCTCCGGTTCCTTGCACCAACGACGACTGTCAACTGATTGAATCTGCAGATTGAGTCTTCGCCTCGCGTCGTTACTCAACTTATTTCTGGTGATTTCTTTTGGACTGGTGCGTAAGCGAAAATATTGTCCAAAAATTAACATGTCAATAAACAAATGCGACTCGAAATAAAGACACTTTCACTAGCCAAAGCGACAGTCTGTCTGTCTGTCCGTTGACTAGTGAGTGACTGACTTAGTTCGAGCGATAAAAGAGTGCAACCGTTAGCTGACAATGCGCTCTAACGGTAACTGAACTGTTCGTTTATCCGTCTGTCTGTCTGTCTGTCTGTCTGCATATGCAAATGAGCTAAAATGTTGGAAATTATGATCAAGACCTACGCATGATTTTGAGCATATTTATCAATCATTTGAATCCGTCACGTTTCAGCTTGCTTAAGCATTCCATTGAAGTATTCTTGGGCTGCTTCTGGACAGGTGTGCCCTGCCCCAGGCAGTACATAGAGGCCTACATGTCGGCATGCCACGCCCGCTGAGGGAGGTCGTTGGCAACGGGCTAATTGATAATTGTTGTAATTGATATCGAGAGGAGACACTAACGATGCGTTGTAAATGCAATTTCCCAGCACGCCGCAGCTTTCGATGAGTGTCAGCGACTCGCAAGCAAACAGTAGCCAAAGAAAATGCGCAAAAATTAGAAAGAGTGTCGAGAGATCAGGCTGAAGAAAAACACAAGCAAACCAGACGAGCAAAATTGAATGCCAGAGATGCCTGGTGGATGAGAGAGTGGCTGGCTGCAACAGTTGCATTGATTTGCATACATCAAATTGAAAAAACTAAATTGGGATCAGCAGAGGCGCCGAGCATGACACAAAGTGATAATTAAAGTGAGCCTAATGCAAATGCATTTAAGTGCAACATTTCAAACTCACTTCAGACACACACCCAGACAAGATTAGCAGTTGCCTGTGCAACACACTCATGCCACCATTCATCGCTGATAAGTTCAAATTTCCATGCGAACTGAAAACTACACAGATCAAAAAAATAAATAAAATGTTTATTTTTATCTATGTAATTCATGTTTCTCCCATTTGATAATAATTCATTTTGCAAATAATATTTTGGCAAGTCAAAAATGTTGTAATCAATACCTGGTAATCAACTTGGCTTGCACGAATAAACAAAGTTTTTTGATAAGCAAACAAAACTTAAACAAATTAATCAAAAAACGCAGCGACTATCGAGGTGCGCGACGCTAAAATACCCTGTAAACATATTGCAGACAGTAACTTCAAAGTTTGCCAGTCCCTGAGTAAAAGTTTCTTATTATTATTTTATTATTATTTTATTATTATATTGTGATTATTTACTTGGTTTCTTTCCGTTACAAATGCGTAAATGAAAATGCCAAACTAAATGTTTTCCACATTTTTCATTCATTAACCAACTATTTTGCGTTGGTGTGAAGTATTCCCATTTTTCAAGTGTAGTTATAGTATATATAAATGTATATAAAGCGCGATCAGACCATAAATTAAAGCGCTTAAGTGACGCAAATGTGTTTCATGGGTGGTTTGCTGGCCAACAAATGTGTTTTGAGGGAATTTAGAAACTTTAATAATTCCACAAAATCATGTGTAAAGTTGCAGCTTTGATTTGTCTCTTTTTACAATCAACAAATACAGATCTGAACAATGTGTGTGTGCCTACAAAGGTTCATTGCATTCGATGGAGAGAAAGGGAAAGACCTCGATGGGCCTGATTAGCATAATTGCTGTTAGGGGTCTACAATGGGGGTCTTGAGATTCCAAAACATTTTGTTTTGTATTTAGAAGGGGCATTCGCTGTCAGTGAGTCTGTGATGACATATCGAATTCGAGTGGTTTTGGCAGTAATCAAATGATAAGAAGCCTGTTTTGGCGCGTGCACAAAGTCAAGTGAAGTCAACAGCAGATAAAAATAAAAAATCAACAAAAAATAGCTGAAAAAACAATAACAAAAAAAAAAACTGCACTCGTCTAGTCTTGTTGAAGTTAACTCAACGCAGTCGGACATTAAACTTGCGCCGTAAAACGTGCAAAAAAGCTGGGAATTTGGCCTCTCGGGTTTTTGCACGTGAAAGAAAAATCAAGTGCAATTTTCAATCTCAAATTACTTGAATGCCACCACACAATGAAGAGCCAAGAAACACGCCGAGCATGCAACCTCACAGATTGCATGAACAAAGCTTCCAGCCCCCCGCCCCCCACACCCCACCCCTCTTCGAACGAGCCCAGACAATGCCACATGGCTAAATATTTGGAATTAGTTACGTTATGCGGCTCGCAAAAGATAATTGCAACAGCTGCAAACATGCGTGCGAGGTCATGATTAGAGTTTAAAACTGAATATGAATATGAATTCAGAGTGGGAGTGTGAGTGTGAGTGCGACTGTGAGTGTGAGTGCGTGTGTATGAGTACTCGTTTTACTTCTTGCGCACTGTTATTGGTCTTAAGGAACCCTTGGCAACAAAAGTGTGGCAAATTTCTAAAATGCAATACGATTTTTTTGAGAGTGTAGACTCATTAAGTAATTTTGGGAATTACGAGTAGCTAAGCTGTAAATCTGTTGCATTCAACACGTTGCGCATTGTTTTGAGAGAAGAAAGGAATAGCGAGCAGTATTTATACTCAACAATGAGCACATTCATTTCTTTGATCAAAACAATAAGGTGCTGAATCTGAACCTGAATCTTATGGATCTGATTTGCATATAAAATTGTTTAACTGCCACACACATAAGCAAATCGATCAACTATAAATACTGCAATTCAGTCGGGAAAGGGGCAACAGTCGGACGAGCTCCACACAAGATGAAAGTATATATTGTTGTTGTTGCTCTGGCAGCCCTGATATCGTTGCTTGCACCCGGCCTGGCACGCACCCTGGATCGCTGCTCCCTGGCCAGAGAGATGGGCAATTTGGGCGTTCCCCGCGCCCAACTGGCAAGCTGGACCTGCATCGCCGAGCGAGAGAGCAACTATCGCACAGAAGTGGTGGCAGTCAACCCGGATGGCTCCCGTAGCAACGGCATCTTCCAGCTGAATGATCGCTGGTGGTGCCGGGCATCCGATGGCCGACCGTCCAGCAACCTTTGTAATCTCAGCTGCGATGCGGTTGTCACCGATGATATTACCGATGCGGTCAGATGTGCCCAAAATGTGCTCAACACTCAGGGTTGGACAGCCTGGAGTGCGTGGAGATTCTGCAATGACACTTTGCCCAGCATTGATCCTTGCTTCCAGTAGAAACAAAGGCAATTTGTAAAACCAACAACATTTACAACAATTATTCATTATTATTTAATGTCGACCAATAAATATATTGTAGTTTTATTGGCAAATTTCCCTTTAAAAAGTCTTGCACCCAAATGTGCGCAGGTCTGCAAGTGCACTCATTTCTCATGGCGCATCTTTTTATTCACATGCTCGAACTGACCCGATCTGGTTGGCTACAAACACGTGTGCACATACATACACACATGCAAACATACACGCATTCGGTAACGGGGCTCTGAAGAATACGCACAAAAACATATGGACGTTTAGCGTCGATTATCATGCCATCTCTTTCTCACACATGCGCTCGCATATTTATGTGCATACAAAAATTCTTGCGGCTGCTGATAGAAATGAGATCAATATGAGAATTTATTTGAATCGCTATCGGAAATCGAAATATATCGATATTCCTAAAACAGTGACACTTATCAATAATATAAAGCAAACTTGATCTGTGCCTGGTATTCGAAAACATATATTCCAAATTTGCAGTCTCTAGCTCTAATAGTGTCTGAGATCCGCGTGTTCATACAGACAGACGGACAAACGGACATGACTATATCGACTCGGCTGTTGATCCTGATCAAGAATATGTATACATAATGGGGTCGGAAATGCTGCCTTCTGCCTGTTACATATATTTGCAGAAAACCATAATACCCTTCTTAACCATTTTTAATCGGTTAAGGGTATAAAAACTAGAAATTAAAGTAATAATCAAATTTGCTCTCGCGGATGTAAAATTAGGGATTAGTCTGAACAATGAGATGAGGAACGCTTAATCAGTTAACTAGTTATAACAGCTGATTCTTCACATTGCAATTTTGGGAATGAGGAGTAGCTAAGCTCTAGAACTGTTGTCTATTTATGGATTGTTCTGGATTGTTCTGGTGCACAATTATTCAACACGTAGCGCATTGTTTCGATGGAAGAAAGGAGTAGTAAAAATAATTATACTAAATTCTTTTCTTTGATCAAAACAATACGCAAGTTTGAGCTAAATCCGAATCTTATGGATCTGATTTGCATATAAAATTGTTTTAATTAATTCAATTGTGTATTTATAATTGTAACTGAGTTGGATTATTTGTTTAACTGCCACACACATAAGCAAATCGATCAACTATAAATACTGCAATTCAGTCGGGAAAGGGGCAACAGTCGGACGAGCTCCACACAAGATGAAAGTATATATTGTTGTTGTTGCTCTGGCAGCCCTGGCATCGTTGCTTGCACCCAGCCTGGCACGCACCATGAATCGCTGCTCCCTGGCCAGAGAGATGGCCACTTTGGGAGTTCCCCGCGATCAACTGGCCCGCTGGACCTGCATCGCCGAGCGAGAGAGCAGCTATCGCACCCATGTGGTGGGACCTCCCAACACGGACGGCTCCCGTGACCATGGCATCTTCCAGCTGAATGATCGCTGGTGGTGCCTGGCATCCGATGGCCGACCGTCTACCAACCTTTGCCGTCTCAGCTGCAATGCGGTTGTCACCGATGATATTACCAATGCGGTCAGATGTGCCCAAAATGTGCTCAACACTCAGGGTTGGACAGCCTGGAGTGTGTGGAGATTCTGTAATGGCACTTTGCCCAGCATTAATCCTTGCTTCCAGTAAAACTAACAACATTTATTGTCGACCAATATGAGTCGACACAGAAAAATACAAAAAGTAAAAAATAAATGTTACCAATTTAAATGCAAAATGGTGCAACATTTGTTGCATAGATTGAATTCCTGTGATCAACAGCTTAATGAAACAAATAATTTTAAGGTTAACTTTTTATTATTATCATAATTAAATTGATGTCCAACACTAACAATGTTTTCCATCGTTGAGTTCTCAACTTGTCAACAGGTTAATTCATATTGTGTAAGAGAGAAGAGCTGCGAAAACTTTCCACTTGTCTTAATGAGCAACATTTGCAGCGATGACAGTCAACACTCGATTAACGAACTCATTAAATATCCAGTATACAGGGTTGTACTTTTTGCGAAACGAGAGAAGAAATTGCAACTAACAATTATAAAACGAGCCTTTTTGGACGATACGAAACGATACGAGAAAAGTGAAATTTTATATAATGGCACAACAACACATAACCGAATCATTAAGACAGTTAACTTAACTTGGCCAAAACGAATGATGACTATGTGTGGCACATTATTGCAAAATGACTGGTGTACATCTAACGACAGTTATGCTGCATTGGGCATGACACATCGAAGAGCGTACAAGTTGTGGTTGGACTCGGAATTGGAATTGGAGTTGGGGTTGGAGTTGGCCAGCAGTCAGTAATAATGGCTAATGGTAAACAAGTTAATTTAATTTACCAATCGTAAAACAAATTACGTATGAAAGCAAAGCCGTTATCGTTACATTTATCTAAGTGTGCAGCGCAAATGTTCAAAGCGGCGGCAAATTAGATGGCTATTTCTACTACTACTACTATTATTACTACTACTATTATTACTACTACTATTATTACTACTACTATTATTATTACTATTATTATTAATATTATTATTATTATTATTATTTATGGCAGAAGTCGTTGGCTTCTTCGATCGACTTAGCAATTTCACATCGATTACGCTTAAGGCCCAACTCTGTCCAGTTCGGTTTAATCGCTCGAGATCAACTTGGCCATTTTCAGGCCTTGTCATCGTTGTCATACCACAAAAGCAGCGAAAATGTTCAATAACAACTTGGCCAGAAAGGCAACAAACATTGTAACAAATTTGTATCAATTCTCAAGGGTCTCGCCACGAGTTGAATGACTTTTCCACATAAGAGACACGATCAGTTTTGATTTTGTTAAATCCAGCTAGCAGCAACTAAATTTCAGCTCAAATTACCAAATTGGGCAACTAGAATTGCTGCTATTGTTGGTAACGCAAGAACACAACTTGTTGCGCATAGTTTGTTACCAAGCAACAAACATATTCAAGTTGTGTCCATATAAAGATGATTCTATCTGCCACATGTATGTGGTCCAAGTTGGATGAACCTCTTTACTTATATCACAAATTGAAATTAATTTGTTAAGCTTCCTGTTTACCAGTGATTAAGAACAACTTTAATCAATTAAGCCAGTGTCACTTGCCACTTGTGGAAAGTTCTACATTGGAATTCACTTTTGGATATGTCTGCTGTAATGTCGCTTAAGATTGTTGGACGTCACAAGAAGCCTCACTCTTAATCCCGAGTGATAAATGGCCTGTTCTCTGCTTAACTTTCGCGTCTTCGTAATCCCCTTTTAATTATCCCGCTATTATCACGTTCTCCAAGTTAAGATTTATCGCAGCCTTTTTTTTGGACAGAGCTCATAATGTTATATGTCGTGAAAAGTAGAGTTTCTCCGCGTGTTAAGTCGACACCTTGCCAAATTGTTTGCAAGTGGTCTGCGAGAGAGAGAGAGATGGGGGGAGAAGGGGAGAGGAAGAGAAAAAAAGTTGGCCAACAACAAACGGGCCTGTGGCTGTTTGCCCCTTTTTTAAGTGGTTTCATTCAGATGCTGCCACAGATACAAAAGTCAGCGTTGAAATGACATGAAATGTTCTCATGGCAGTTCCATTTCTTTTTAGCCCATTTGCATACGCAACACACATTTGCAACTCACACAGAGAGAGAGAGATAGATAGATAAAGAGAGAGAGAGAGAGAGAGACAGTTAGATAAAACTATTAAGAGAATTTAGCAACAACAATGCTAGAGAAATGTGGCCACTTTTCAGTTGTCAGGCGACGACTCAAGATCTGCGACAACAGTTTTCCCAAGACCTGTCTCAGCTGCTTGAATTGTGTTTGAGATTCAATCCCCGTTTCCCCATACCCATACCCATACCCATCCACAACCCCAACCCCATCCCCATCCCCAAAAAAATACAAATAAAAAACACTGACTTTTTGTCAGCTCGTTTTTTGATCGTTTGCTGTCATGCCTGACAGCGCCTGTGCTTGACTTCATATTAAACTAAGTCGCACGGCGCTAAACGAAGCTCAAATACTCTAACTATTGCATAAGTGTATCTTGTTTAGCTTGTTCAGTTTGTAAGCCAGTTTTGCTAACCAGATCTTACTCAAGTTCTTCACACAATACTTGAGTCATCTTTAAAGCAAGTTGTTGAGAGATCATTTGCATTAATCAAGTTCTTCAAATAATACTTATGTCACCCATAAATAAAACTTGTAGCAAGTTATTGAGATATACTTTTGTATTACCCAAGTTCAGCAAACAATTCTTATCATTTAACAATTACCAATTGAAAACTTTGTAAACTTTTTTAAATTTCTATCTGAAGCATACTTCAAATTGAAAGTACTGCTTAGTTTAAGTAGGAACAGACACACTTTTAAGTGGCACTCTCCACAATATTGTGCTCGCTTCAGTCTGAGTTTTGTGGCAGAGTATACGCACAAAGTGTTTGAAGAAAATTCGAGTTTTTCCAAGAGCTCATTATGATGATTTTCACCAGAGATTTGTTTGCTACAGATTGCGCCTCTTGCTGTGCAATATATCAACGGAGCTGTCTGTCTGTCTGTCTGACTGTCTGTCTCTTCTCTAATATAATTAGGGTCTGTTGTTGAAATAATATCGCAGGGGCATTCGACACAGTTGCGTTTTTATGGTGTCTGTGCAGCAGGTGAAAAGTTTATAATTTGTAAGTCCAATCTGTGATGTGACAGGTAATTGATGCCAAAAGTAGCTCAGAGCTGGGAGCTGGGAGTGGAGGGGCTAGTTGGGTTTGTCGTTTCAGCCCGGTTAGCGTTGACAATGACTAGTCAAGATCATGTTTACTTAACCAACTGGAAAACAACAAACAGTGCGTAATGCAATCCGTTTGGACATTGTGCAAGTTTAACCAGAGCTTAGGCATCTGGACTCCATCCAGACACAGCCAGAGTAATCCGAGAACTCCGTGCACAGATCTCTACCTTTCTCCAAGACTCTCATCATTTGTTTGCCGGCCACTTTTTGATTGCTGATAAGAGTTTAAATCAGTCAATATTTTAGTGCAACTGCTTTTGATTATTTGCCAAGTGGCAAACACTCAAAGCCACTCGAAAGTGAGTCCAATAAGTGTCGGCATAATAAACTCTGCAAATAATGCACAGAGATAAAGTTGCTCCAGATTGGACTTTAGTTGTTGTCTTATGATAATTGCGTTGGACTATAAGATATTTGATATATACATGTATGTAGTTGCTCTAGATTGCATTTGGTTTCTTCGTTTATTATAATTCAGTCCTGTTTTTGAGGAAATTGCAGAGATTCGCTTTGAGCTTGGTTGCTAATTTATTACTTTGGTCTAGTTCTGCTTCCTTCTTGGAGTCAAGGAACATGTTCTGCTGCACCAATTCTTTGCAGCATCTTGCTTATGCGCTGCTGGCTTTCTTCATTTAATTACGGTATACGTACACTCAGAAAAACAATTAGCATGAACTTTAAAAAAGTAAACAATAATAATTCTATATGTATATATTGGGCATGTTCCCAGATAGTTGCAACAAATAGTTTTCCCCCAACAATAATTCACAGTTTTCAGTTAGACATTTATCTATTTCCCAATTCCCATCTCTCATTTCTCGCTCTGCAGCGCTTTCTAATTTACCTGTGCGTAGTGGCAGCTATCCAACCAAGAGTTCTACCCCATCTTTCGCACTTTTACACACATCAATTAAGACACAGCCACAATCCACAAGCCACAATCCCTGAAGCGAGTACACAATAAGTTGTAAGTTGGAAAACTCAACCCACACCACGTTTTTCCAATGGTTGTTAGTAGCTTCAGACCGTCATAACTTTACGGCAGAGTGATTTTAGCCGCAGCAATTGTTTTAAGCACTTAGTTGACCCACACCATGTCGTCATCGTCATCGCCATCGTCATCGTTCCTTGGAGGGGGCGCCGAACTCTGGCCCTTGTGGCAATTACATATTGCTGGCTGTCCGCTGGCTTCTTGGCCATTTGTGCTAATGTGCACAAATTATATGGGAAAGAGTCGAGTCGAGAGTCGAGTGTACTTTGCACTTGGCAGGAGGAGGAAAAGGTCTGCTGACAATTCAGCTCTTCTTCTTCTTCTTGGGCTGCATCTGCTTCACCCCTTCACCTGACGGTGTAATTTTCCAGTCTTTGGTTTCCTGCTTTGTTTTAGACTGCTCACTCTACAAGCGGAGCTCTCCAAGTGTCTCTGCTAATGCATTGCGACTTCCTTGGCTTGAATTCTAAATTCCCGTTCCCATTCCCGCTTTCCGTTTCCCGCTTCCCATACCCTGGCCAGCTGAGACGGACGTCTGCTTGTATAAATTATTGCCCACCAAGTTGCCCACTAATATGAATTCACTGACCGCTCCAAGTCAACGGCCCATTATGGTTCGGCCAGCTGGTTCGGCTGGAAAAGTGGAAGGGAAGCGTCTGGAAGTCCATTGCTTTTACTCTAAAGCGTCTGTTCGATAGATCGATTCTTGCTTTCGTTACTAGTCTCTCTCTCTCTCTCTCTATCGCTTTATCTCTCTATCTTTCTCTCGCTTTGTTCGATTCTCTTTTAGAAAGCAAATACGACGAAGATGCGGAGAGACAGCCAATTAAATCTCGAACCTCGATCAACGGCATTCGACTCTTGAATCTTCTTGATGGCCAAGAATTGAAATGGCTCAAAAGATGTTTTCTTCTTTTACGCTGCATAAAGATAATGGCTCAAAAGGCAATCTTTGATTGCGAGTTGCCGTTGCAGAATTTTCTCCATTCAACTGCCAACTGATGTAAGCCCTTTATCGACACAACAAACTAATAGTTTCCAATAATATATTCATCATTTACATGTAGAACTAATTATGTAACATTTTTATGGCTTGAGAATTGTTTAAACTTCAAATTTCCCGCTATTGTTTAGAATCGAGCATATTATGCATATGATAGATCTGATAGATATGAAATTAATAGATTTTTTTCAAATTGGAAAATATATTCTACATGTTTATGAAAATGTGTTCTTTAGTATTGAGGGAAAAGTTTCTGTTGATGGAGGGCAGAGCACCGTTTTCTTGCTCGAGCTTAGACAAACGGATTTGGGACTGGGTCGAGATTTGCGTCAATCAAGAGACTGAAACTTGCCAAACTTAATGAGAAGGAAATAATATGTTATCTGGCTAATTTGGCCAAGAGCAGATGCTGCAAATGCCATTGCATTTTGGTGGTTATACATTATGTGGTTGTAGCTCTTATGTTAGCCAACTTTATTTGGCCATTAAGCCAAATGCCACTAGTCAAATGCTAACCATTAACCTGGTTAACCTTCGCTTAGTAATTACTATGCTTAAGATTTTGTTTTCGTTTCAGCCATTGATATTTAAACTAGGCTATGAGCTATGTGGCAACTGCAACGCTTTCTTGAAAGAACTCAACTGTGCGTGTGTGCGTGTGTACGAGTGTGTGTGTGTACGAGTGTGTGTGTGGTTGTGTGTGTGTAGATTGTAGTACGATAGTAGTACTTATGGTTCACGTCTCATAACGGTCACAAGTTGAATCGTAAAACCAGCGACTCGGCACAGACCCCAAGGCTTCCTCCACACACACACACACACACACATCGCACACCTCAAACCCATCGCACATCGCACATCGCACATCATCAACACAACACACAACACATTAGCGCTGACTATTTTTTTCTTTTTAATTTTTCTCTCTCTATCTGAACATGGATGGAGGCTGATAGATGGCAGATGGCAGATGAAACATGGAACATGGAACAGCCTCAAGTCTAAAGACCCAACCGCAACTATGCAAAACTCCGGTACGCGCTGTTATATTAACCTCATTCGAGAGAGGAGCGCATGCTGCCAGTTGAATGCATCTATCATAAATAAGTCAAAGGGGGAGCAGCAGGTTGGGTGGGGGGTGGAGGTGGGGGTAGCGTCAGGTTTTGCATATTTCTTGTTAGCGGCATTCCTCCCCGGGGGAGCAGCACTTGTTGATCTTGAGGCGACCACAGAGTTTTCTACAGTAAGAAAGCTGTTAACCTCTTCATTTGGTTTCGGTTGGGTTTGGGTCAACAACGAAGATAAATGACAAAAGGCTACTGTGCCGTATTTGGTCTTTGGCCAAAATGACTGACGAAATGAAGTGCCAACAGCACAAAACTGGCTTTCAAGCCACTGTTAACCAATTGACCCTCTCTCTTAGTTATAGCCATGAAATATTCACTTCGAGTTGTGAATTCTTGGTAAGAGCAACGAATTCACTTTTACTTTTCGCTTTTTGGTATAACTTACAAAGCCTATAAGCGCTGCGAGCGTCTCGTATCGGCTATCAGCTCAAAATGGGTCAACTAACAGTTGTGGCCAAGAATTTTGAGCCAGAACTCATCGCATATGCATGAGTTGTTGAACACTTTGTTTGCCACGACGACTGACCAATTATGTGTCATTAACATACAAGTCGCGGCTAATTATCTAACTAAGATGGCCAAAAGAAAGTACGGTTACGATAATAATAGACTCACGAAGCCAACTTAAACACCAGTTCTCACTCAATTGTAGACCCAGCCGAGAAGATCTAACTAATATTTCTAGCCATATCAAATGATTTCTTACCAATTCCGAAATGAAGGCTAATCTAATTCAATTCAGTGTCTCGGCCATAAAATAGAAACTTTTTGCAAAAGCAACAAAGAAACAAAATCATTTGTTGCGTGACCATAAAAATAAACCTTTTTTTCAGCTCTTTCATAGAAAGTAAACTTGACGCCTCACCTGAATAATAAACACCTGAGCCAAGTAACAAACTTGACTTGCAAACTGAATATATCACAATATTATAATATATCAGTTGTAGCTGACAATTCTGCCAGTAGAGGAGTTTATGATGAAGCTGCTCCTAACATTCTCGACATCTGTGGATATGTTGTGGAGACTCTTTTGATCTTTAAGTCCCTAGCCAATGGATGATTCAGTGAAAGCTGCAACAGAGCACTTAATTTAATAAAACAATCTTTGTTTTAAATCAAACCCACAAAGAGTCAGAGCCATTAAAGCCAGAGTCTGAACTCATTAAGATTACAAATCGTGCTTGTTAACAGCTCTTTTTCAGGTTATCATTTTAGTATTCGACTTTAAATGTGGTATCAATCTAATGGTCAAATCAGTACTACTAGGCTATAAGTTTATTTTCGAGTTAGAATCGCGTTTTTCAATTTTAGATAGAAAGAAATACTTTTTTAGCATCTCTTCTATCGGCCAAGTCGGCCAGATAACACTTTAGTCACACTTTGTTTACCTTCCGAGTATTTTTCCTTCTCATTTACTCTACTTATCTCGACCTGATACTTGGAAACGAATCAATTCGATTAGCCAACCCCTTTGTCTAATCAGTAGTCCACTTGAGATAGCGCTCGGATAGCGGATAGCGGATAGCGCTCTAGATAACTGCCAGCTATAAAAAGAGGAGCGACTCCCACAGGCGACATCAGTTGACTGAAACAATAATCATGAAGTTCTTCATCGTTCTTGCTGCTCTGGCTTTCGCCGCTCCCGCTCTGGGTCGCACCATGGACCGTTGCTCCTTGGCCCGCGAGATGTCCAATCTGGGCGTTCCCCGCGACCAGCTGGACAAGTGGACTTGCATTGCCGAGCGCGAGAGCTCCTTCCGCACCGGAGTGGTTGGTCCCGCAAACTCGAATGGCTCCAACGACTACGGCATCTTCCAGATCAACAACTACTACTGGTGCCAGCCCGATAACGGTCGCTTCTCCTACAACGAGTGCTCCTTGAGCTGCAACGCTCTGTTGACCGATGACATCACCAACTCCGTCCGTTGCGCCCAGAAGATCCAGGGCCAGCAGGGATGGACCGCATGGTCGGTCTGGAAGTACTGCAACGGTGCTCTGCCCTCCATCAACGATTGCTTCTAAGCTGATCGAAAACCGAACGCTTTCATATCAAATAAAATAAAATAAATCTTCGCTTTTGGCACGCACCATTCCAATGACATGCGGAAACTTTCTTAAGATCACCTTTATATCACTTTCTACTATATTAATGTGGACAGAATCACAAGAGAATATTCATATATGAATTCGATGGGACTTAAATTATTTGAGAAACTTTAAGAGAATTAAAAAGCGATTTATTTTTATACTTTAATGTTAGCGAATTCGAATTTTCACCCGAAGAAAGTAAGCTTGAAGCCTCAACAACCACAAATCACGACAAGGGGTCAACCGCGATTTATGGCCCAGCCCCAAAACATATTAATTATGAGGCATTTGACGGCGTTGAATAAATAATTATAATAATAAATAAGCCAGAAAAAACCAGTTGAACTGGTGCTTATATTTTGATGACTATAATGATTGATTTACATAAATAGTGCAGATTTCCGCATGAGCGGTCAATAGACATAAATATATCGAAGGTAATGCTGAAAATGAGTGGATTTAACAATGTCGTATTCATTAGACAAATTGCAGCTGGTCAAGCTTTGTTTGATGGACAGATGGATGCCTGGGGCATCCTCGAGCTGTGTTGGAGGAGCACGAATAGTGCGGCAATTATAATGTGATTGGAATCTATGATCCAAGTTCGCCCCTGGCCACAGATTGGCAGCAGCAGCGCCGCAAATTGGGAGAAAGTGGTAAGCAAAGCAATTTAAGTGTCTCGATTCGGGTTTGTTTACAAAACAAAACAAAACTGAAGAAATTATATTTTGATGCATCAGAATAAGTCATAAAAAAAACTAGGCAGCTGCTGAGCTGCGCTTGTGAACCGATCAGCAAAAACAAGTAAGTCTGTGTTTAATTTAAGCATTTATAGGAAAATTAGAATGAGTAACCTTCAATCAAGATGAAAAACTGAGTTAAGACCAAGAATTTCAGATAATAAGTTGCAAAGCTGCCGCTGTTCTCCGGTTCTACTGTACCACTTCGCAGCATAAACAATCTTAATCTACTCTTAGCCAAGTGCACACTGAACTTAATGGCAGTGACTAATTGAATGACTACTTCACTTATCTCGAGTACCTTGCCACTGTCCCCGACTGATAAGCACTCTTTAATCTTTGAGTAAGAAGTCAAACTGTCAACCTTTAAGATATCGCAACTTCTTTTTGCAGATAAGATGCAAATTGAGTGCTTTTGTGTGGACAGCTGGCCTTTTAAACTCAATTAGCAGTTGATGGCTAAGCTGGGAGCTGCTGCGCTCAGCGCAGTTCCCCCCCAGTTAGTTCAATTAGTTGGGCCAAAGAGTAAGCCCTATTGCCCAAGATGCTGCTGCTGGTGCTGCACACAGCGAGTTTCTTTTAAAGACCAATTTGTGGTTACTCAATCCACAATCAACAATTGCCTAATTTGTCAGGTGTCCAACAGCTGTCTGACAAATGTACTAAAAGTTAAACAAAGAATTTGCCAACTAACCGCAAAACTTTAATGAAAAGAAAATTTTCCATTTTTTATTGTTTCATGAACCTAATTTTTGGATTGTATTTTTGGGGTTTTCTGGTCGAAAGTGTGCTGGCCATTTTGTAGGCTTTGCGTGAGACGCCCAGTTGTCCAGTTGGAGCGTGTCCAATGCATAAGCTATTTATTATTAACAATTGTTAAATCAGACCGGAACAGTTTTCAGTCTAGCTCAGCGCTAAGCACATAAGTCTGCCCCTACATATATATACATATATATATCTATCTATTTTTTTCCTTCTGTTATTTGTTATGTGTGCTGCCCACTGATGTTGCTTTTATTGTTTGTCTTACACTTTACTGGCATTGTTAGCAGCTGTAACTGGGGGCTTGGGGATTGGGCAATTATAGTTATTGTGTGGCATGCCTCGTGCCGTCTCAAATTCAATTTTCATCTCAATTTTTAGCCGCTTTCGAGTACGGTTAAATGTAATTTGTTTAAGATTTATTATTATTATTTTTATTTATTTTTTTATTTTTGTATCAAACGCACACGTAGCTTTAAAAGCGTTTTTATTGCTCGGGCTAACGAGCTTTTGTTGTTTGGTTTGATTCTTGCTGCCCACACATTGACTCAAGATGACTTATTTTTTTTATTTTTTATTAGTGTATACACTGTGCGAAGAAAGTTGAGCCCTATTTGCATATGCTTTGCCCAGTTGCTGCACTTAAGATCTGGTTTAGATTTGGTTTTAGGGTTGTGGCCTATGTGGGCGTAATCTGTCAGTCAGGCAAGCAGAACAACAGACTGAAAACAATGGGCCACGATGGGCACACAGTAAGAAAAAAAGATTTCTTTTAGAATTGAAATTTTAAACCACTAAAATCGGTCTCGAACAAAAAATGACTTGGCATTAATTTTAATCTTAGATCAAATCAAACTAATGCACTGAATTTTTCGGTCAGTGCATGAGGCGTGATCAACGGATAAGCAAGCTGAAATATAACCTTGTCTGTTTGACCACTTTTGTGTCTTACCTCGTTTGGGGTCGGTCTTTTGTTCTCGCTCGCTTTTCGCTTTACGCTTCTAGGCCAAATACCGAAATCCAATTTGGAGCAGCGTTGCAGCAAATGCGACTAACACCAATTCCAATTCCAATTCCAATTGGGCCAAATGCAGAACGTACTCAAAATGTCCAAGCACTCACACACGCACACTTTTCATATTTCGTTTTGTTATTTTTTTTGTTTGTAAGCATTCGAAGAAAAGTTGACTTTGGCAGCGTCATCGAAGAAACGAGCAAGCCATAAATTGAGAAGATTAGCACAAAGCAAAACACGGCAAGCTTCTATGCTACTTAGTTACGGTTGCAATTGTTGTTTTTGTTACTGTTGTTGTTGCTGTTGTTACTGTTTTTGTTGTGGATGCTGCAATAGGCCAACCCGGGCAAGAACTGAGTGAGAGAGACAGAGATAGAGTCAGCCTCAGAGTGGAGAGTCAAAACGGAGAGTCGTACTCGTTTTACCGTTAGAATGCAATCAGCGCGCGTTCGCTCGCTCGCTCGCGATGCTGTTAGCTTAAGGAGAGTAAAGGAGACAGGGAGTCAGGGAGGGGGGAGAACGGACACAGGCACTGTTCTATCCAGTAAAAAAAAAACTTGCACAACGAGAATATTTATTTATGTGCATATGTATTATATGTGTGTATATCGCGTAATCGTTTACGGCACGTAACAAGGTGAGATATAACTGCGTGTGTGTGTGGAGGAGATGTTGATGAAGTAGCAGTTATTAATCAACTGTAGTAACAGTTACAGTTTAAACTCCCAAAACGATAGCACTTCGTTAAACCTTAAGCACGGCTAGCAAAGCCATCGTTATTAGATTTATCCAACTGATTTAGACAATAATAATATGAATAAATTGAGCGCTGCTCTCGCCACGCACACACGACCGCTTCGCTCGGAAGTCACGCACTGACTGAAGCCAGGCAGGCAGGCAGACAACCGCTAAGCTTGGCTTCAACTCGACCCAACTCGAGCCGCTGTCGACGACAGTTAGAGTTCGACTCTCGACTCTCGGCGCAGCGGCCACTTTCTCAACTCGTTTGAGCGAAGCGCTCTCTTTCTCTCTCTTGGCTTATACGATGTACGAGTATAAGACATGACTGTTATTGATTATGCGCTTTGCTTTGATTGAAATACACTATTTTTTGGCTTATCATTTTCATATTGACTCTTGAGTGCTTAACATGCAGCTGAGCATCTGTAATCGCTGGGTGGCAAAGCAATGTCGCAGAAGGCCTCCCTCTGCCCACCTCCCCAATCTTGCTTTGGTCCAGGCCAAAAATTTAAAGCACCCTTTTAAATTGAAGCTTTTTAAGTGTCCTATCAAATGTATTGTTTTTACTTTATAAAAGGCAGTGAATTAAAATGCAATTCCATTTAAAGAGCCAAATATTTAAGACAAATTTTGGGTAGATGTAATTTTTCCGTCTTTTTTTACTTAGATGGAAAACTGAACACATTTGTGTCATAAAAGTATGCAGTAAATTTATTTGTGTTGCTAAGAGTATGCAATTCTTCTAGAATACATTTTCTAAACATTTTCAAATTTTATCTGTACACATGCAAGCAGTGCACCGCTGCTCAAGCAGTTAAGCTTTTGCAGCAGCCAGAAACTATGCAATATTTATTTTCCAACAATTGGCAGCTGACAAGAGCTGGCTGATGTGGCAGCGCCCGAGTTGCTCATTTTGAATTGATATTAAAAGTTGTAATTAAACTCACCTGTCTGTAATTGATTTGGCACGTTCGTAAATTGAGTCGAGCGAATATTCATCCGCGTTCGAGCTGCAGGCATTGGTGCGATTCTCCACAGCCTCCTCGTAGCAGTAGCTGCAACTGCAGCACGAATACTGCGAACAATACGAGGAGGCATCCAAATCAGTGATTCCAATCGAACACTCCTCATCCAGTCTCCGCTGTCGCTGCTCCATTTCCGCGTTGGAGACTTTTTGGGGCATCGAGCGACTGTAAGAGAAAAGCATTTGAATTTATCGCTTAATAAAGGAGGCGGAGTTCTATGTGAGTACAATTAATGATCTCTCCAGTTGGAAAGCTTCTTTTCCAGCTGATAAATGAGGCGTGTCTCTGTGAGCAGAATTAATGCCTCCAAACTTTTAGCTTTTTTTTAGAGGTTGTTTTAGCTTGCAAACAATTATTGGTTATCATCATATTTTATTGTAAAATAGTTATTAAAATCGAGTCAATTTTTGAGAGATAAACATAAAAGGCTGTGAGCGAGTGAGCTCGACTACAATATACCCTGACAAATATTTGCAACACTCAAAAGTAAGCATGTGTTGAAGTACAGAAAAAGCTTGCAGATAGTGATGATATCAATATAACAATACTCTTTGACAAGTGCAAACTGAACTTAAAGGGATTGACTGATTGATTGACTGATTGATTAAGTGTTTAACTAATCTCGGTTTTCACTGTCCACTTTTAATTCGAAGATATGAAAAATACTCAATCAATTTCAAGAAGTTCTCGCTTATCGGATGATCACTGTAGGAGGTATGTGTAAGGGGCAATTACCTTTTGGTGCGTGTGTCCATCGTATCCATGACGACGTTCCAGGTGCGGTGTATTAAGTAGAGCAGAAACAGAATTCGCGAAGTCTCGCCCCCATTGGGAGGTGAGCTGCCCGAGGTGCCCAGGCAGCTGCTGGAGCCGAGGGGGGCGGACTGGGGGCTTTCCACAGAATCGTTGGGCTGCTGATAGCTGCGTGCTGGCAGCGTCTTGGAGCGATACTCGTCTTGGAGACAATAGTCCCGCTTGTGCTGCTGATAACGACGACGCGTATTAAACTGAGATCCACTTTCGACGACGCCAACTCCAGCTGGGGATCTCTGTGCGATGCGGTTACCCATTACGAGGATTGATGCCAATCAGACATTGCCTAATAAGACAGGGACAAGAATCCGTGTTAATAACATATGTAATGAGAGTGTGTGTTTTAGTGTGTGTGTGTGTCTACCGACATAGATTTTAACCAGTTTTGAAACTAAGTAAACGCAAAAGTAAAGTGAAGCTACCAAGATCGGAGAAGGGGCATCCACGGAATTGGGTCAGCAGTGTGGAGTTCTTATTGAGTTCTCCGCGGCCGCGCATCAGCTCTGATTCTGGTTTGGAGACAGAGAATTGGGGTCGCCACTTTGGAGTTGACCAACAGAGAGTTGCAATAAGACGAACATGACACTCAACAAGGCGGGCAACTCACTTAATGCGTTGCATCTGCCGGGTAATTCCGATCTGTCTGATAGTTGATGGATGGATGCATTGCCGGCGGACAACTGAACCAGTTTTTGGCTATCTATTTGGACATGAGCATTGCAATGAGAATGGAGGAGAGTCCAGCTAATACAAGTAGGCAATATAATAATATATATATAAAGAAGTCACGCATCTGTCTTTAGGTCAATGGAATTCATCAAATTAACACTAGGCACAAATTAGTCAACAATTCTCAAGAGTACTCGCCCAAGTCTTATCACTGAGCTCCAAGTGTGACCGCTAAACGACTGTGGTTGCCCTATCTGCGACCGACTACGACTATCTGAGAGGTAAACCCAAAGTGTTGGCATACAGTTCTTATCAGCAAACAAAATATACACTTTTGACATATATTTAGACTCATATTCATAATGTTATTTAATTTAGTATTAATATATGTGAAAGAAGGAACGATTTGTAACTTTATCTTCATTCCTTTTGTATATATAAAATAAATAATCAAATAAAAAATAGGTATTCCATTTAGTATTAGTTAATTCATTTTATTTATATCAAATATATATATATATTATTATTATTAAATTTACTATTAATCTAGAGCTGAAACCACAGTTTGACTTGGCTTAAGATGAACAATATTTTCCTTATCTTGCATTATTTTTATATATCTCTATTAATATACATTTATTACTATATTTATTATTACTAAATCGACTATTAAGCTAGAAGTGAAAACATTGTTAAAGCTGAATATGCATTGAGTAGGCCATCTGCTCTAAATATTCTGCACTGCAGCTGAAGATTAATTTTCAAAGAATTTCACAAACATTCTCTTCTAACTGTAATCCATAGTGAAATGGATCAAAGTAAATGCGATTTGGACTTTTACAGGCAAAAAGCAACATTAAATGCACACATACGTTGATCAATTTTGATGGCCTTTTCACACAACGGCCTTTCGAATATGTTAAACAGAATGCAGAAGCAATCTGTGCGTGTATATTTTGTTATCAGCATTAAATCAAACAACAAAGTCAAACAACACCAGCTTAAAGAGCAACCGGTTCTTAAGTGACCATAAAAACAGAAGGTGAAAGTTAAAACATGCGTGAAAAATTTGGTAGGGTAGGTTGAGGAAAGCGAAACCTATAAACAAAAATTAGCGGCTTTAAGCTGGGTGATCAAAATTATGTAAAATATAAAATGTAGGTTAACAGCTTATTCGACTTTTTATGTCTTCCTTGTTCACAGTTCATCGTGGTAGCATCCAGATATAAATTCTAATGAAGTCAAGAAGTATTAAGATAGTAATTAACAATGCAGGTTGGCAGAAATTACATTGTGCGGTTTATCTTATCGCGCATGCGACACACCCTGTACAGCGAGCGAGCATTGTTAACTACGGGAGAGAGGACAACAGTCAAAAGCTAAATGCGACGTGTTCGTAGTTGTCGTGTCGCAGTCGCGTTTGCAACAATCGAGCGCACAGATCTCTCGCAAAGCGAAGCGCGCAGCTGGGATTACGAAAAAAAGGAGCCAATTTTGGAAAGTATAGAACAATACAGAAAACAAAACGAAAGATGAGCACGCAGAGTCAACTGAATACAGAGCAGTTAGTGTTCGAGGAGAAGCCATTGCATGTGCCCTCGCTGGAAGAGTTGCAGTCAGGTGAGGCGAGCAGAGTTACACAGATACCAATCATGAGCACGAGAACACGAACTCAAGCAAATGACCTTCACACAAGTGTGTCGAACTTTCCATAGCCGGTTTTTATTTTTTTCAAGTGTTCTTAGCGATGCAGAAAGGGTATTTAAGAGTAATTATGAATCGTGTGTAAGTGCGTAACGCATAGGTAGAGTAATTTGTAAATGTATTTGAATATATTCGTGAATGAATATTTCGAATATTTCGCACACATAAAATTCGCAATAAGAATATTTTGAATGAATAATATGTTTATGAATATTTTGGACAAAATGAAGGGTATTTAATTCTCGACTTGTTGCTATACTTTTGTTGTTTGACAAAACATATGAGCTGCTTGGCTGAAGAGCTTTTTCTCTGCTTTTTGCTCGTTGTCTTGATTTAGGGCGAGATTAAGCTTTTTCCAATATTTACGTTCTCTCTTTCTCTCTCTCTCTCACTAGTTATACAGGGTGCACTGGACAAGAACTTTGCCACTGCAAGTGTTAATGTGGGCGCCTGTCCAGATCTGAAAGCGACACAATTTGGCCTGGTCGAGTCTGGGCTGGGCGGCAAACCGATTTTGCTGGAGGTGGGTGGTCCGCCGTATTTGCTGCCGCTGGTGCAGCGCGAGAAGTTGTATAACATTAAGGAGATCACACGCAGGGCACAGGGTACGCAAGGCAAAATATTTGCCATAGGCGCCGGCGCCGGACCCTTTCCCATACGGAACTCCAACTGCGAGGGCATCTACAATCTGTCCGTGAGTGCGGAGGGTGAGCTCAACAATGGCAGCTACACAGCCACGGTGCGGGGCGAGCACGAGGAATGTGTCCTGGAACGCATACCAAGCACTGAGCCACGCTGTGCCCTGCTCTTGAATCTCTTCGTGTGCAGTGGCGAAGCGGGACCCGTGCTGAGGATCAGTGCCAAGCGGCGCAAGGGCGAGTTGAATTTTGTGGAGTGCATACGCAAGGGATTGGAGGAGCACTATGGCGACCAGGTCGTTGGCCTCGGTGGCATCTTTCTCGTTAAGAGCGGAGCCGTTCATCAGCATGTGATGCGGGATTTTAGCACTACGCCCATTCATACGGATGAGGAGGTCAATCAGTGGCTCAAGTTTTATGAGATGCCCGCCCAGCTGAATGCCGTCGGCACACTGGTGACCAAGGAGCACGATCTCGATCTGCGACTGCAGCACTTTCACTCATTCTCCTTCAGCAACTGGGGTGGACACTATCACTACGATACCACGCCGGACACAGTCGAATACGAGGCATATCTCAATGTGGCTGAGCGTGTGGTGCGCGTTGATCCCCCAGCCGACACCCATAAAGTGGGCAGGGATTGAGTCGCCTAAAGCTAAGCATTTGATAGACGAACCAACAATAAATGTGTGAAAATCAATTAAAAATGGAGAGGCTTTGATAACTGAACAGGGTATCTACAAGTCGACTACTCTGCACCAAACCACTATAATCTATTTGGCTTTATCTTTGCAGTTTGTTTGGCCAAACAATTATCTTATTTTCGGCGTTAGCAAAAGCTTCCAATGGGCTTATCTATAAACACTTTATGTAATTGCCAACAAAAAAAAAAAACAACAAAAGAGATCAGAAAAAACAAAAATTGGCAGCTGAACTTTCTATGCGCCGGCTTCGTCAATCAATCGCAAGAAGATCTAAGCCGAGAGTGAGAGAGAGAGAGAGACAGAGAGAGGAAGATCCAAAGCAGAAGTAGAGGAAGAAGGCGATCTGGAGATAGCTCACTTAATGCGGGGTTCTGGTTTTATAACTCCGTTGAAGCATCACACTAATGAGAAGAGCCAGAGCTACAGCTATATCTTTCGCAATGAGATACGGCGACTAGCTAAGCAGGCCGTAAATAATGCAACGAGCATGCAGCAGCAATCTACTCCGCTTTTTTTTCTTCTTTTTTTTTTTTTGGTTTTTTGCATCGCTGGCCATTAATTATTTAATCGCTGTTTTCTGCAAGTGGCTCGGCCATTAAGTTGCTGTTTATACTTTTTGTTGTTGCCAATTTCTCATCTATTTCGCTGCTTCAAAAGTTGTTGGCTGCCACAATTGGCAGCGAGTGTGTTTAATGGCGACAGTTGCAAATTGTAAATAATAAATATCAGAAATATCATGTCTTATTTTCAACTTACCCAGATTTCGATTCATTCGATTCGATTGAATAATTTATTCATCCAGAATTTGAATTGTGGGTTTTAGGTCGACTGTTGGCGCGCCTTTTGTTCTGCGACGATTTAACTGATTTCTAATATTTGCATTTAGATACACATTTATTATTCAAATGCGAGGGCAACCTTTCCGTTTGTCCGAAAGCAGCGGCAGCGCAGCAGCAGCATTAGAAGAAGAAGCAAAAGCAGTTATATGCAGATATGCAGAGAGAGAAATGCAAATACGATTTCGCCTGCGCGCTGCCCACGTAAAAGAAAACAACAATGTTTAGTTGCTGTAATCGCTTTGTTATTGTTCGCTGTTGTTTTTGTTCGCTGTTGTTGCTGATGTTTTTCTAGTCGCTTACACAGTTGTACATTTTATACAATTATTAAACACATAATTAGCACTTTTTATGAGCTTGGCTCGTTTTGATTGACTGCCTGCGACTGTCTGCTTGTCTGCATGACGATCTTCCTCGCTTTGAATAGGTATTGAAGACCGGTGATCATTGATCGGCGATCGCGTTCACGTCTGTTCGGCTCAAGCTCACGTTGCAGACTGAATCAAGCCGTCCGCTGACTGCTATTGCTACTGACTGCGCTGCTGCGACTGCGTTGCGTTTATCTGAGATGCTGTCAGTCGTCGTCGTTGCTGTTGTCGTTGCTGTAGTCGCCGCCTTACTTTGATTGAAATTGTCGTTTTAGCTCAATTTGGACACTTTTGTTGAGAGCGATGTACAACACTGCATGAAATTTAGCATGACTAAACGGCGTCAAGTGCAGATAAAACAATGCAGTCAACTTGAGAGCTGCAACAGTTTTCCAATGCTCAACCAGTTCCCATGCGAAACTTGCACTTGCAATGCCAAAGCCAATTGGACAACAACAACGAACAACAACTTGTTGCATTGTGGAGCGCTCCTGTTTTCGATGCTGCCCAAAGGCAACAAATAAACCTGAGCTCCTATCAAAAAAAAAACGTACAATGAACCATGGAATGGAAATCCAACAACATTGAAATTTCCTTACAAAACCAATTTAGATAGCAGATTACATGTGCGTAGAAATTTACAATGTATTAACTCGTTTGGTATTTTAATAAATGCATAGTTTAGCCATAAAATGTAATGATCTGGGACGATCTGGAATTGAGAGCAGCAATTATGTTAATTGAGGCATAATATGCCATACAGAAGCCATGTAGTTGTTAGTCAAAATAGCTACCATCGTTGGAGGAGCGTTGCGTAAATAATTTAGTTATTCAGGCAATTGGACCAATTCCAGGCTGGAATACATAATAACTAGTTAGCTACCGCTCTTCCAGACTGGAATGCATAATGCCCAACTGGCTGGCACTATTTATAACTAAGATTGATACATTTTGAATTAATACCATATATCAATGGAAAAAATGTTGTTTGTTATGAAAAACTTTCGATGCAGGTTTCACTTTAGCCTGAGCTGTTTACAACATAAATAAATACAAAAGCTGCTACATCATGCATCAATCGTCCCATTCCAAGCAATCAAATCTGGTTTTCCAATTATTTAAGTGAGCTCCCTTTTAGACTGTTTGTTTGTTCTTTATGCGCGTAACGTATTTAATTTTTACTTGAAATTGTTCTCATTTTAAATAGGTGTATAACAATAAACTAGTCGTCGCTGGCTAAATGTTAGTTGATTGAAAATCTCATCGTACAATTGGTTTCTTTGGAGAAGCTGGCATTCGATGCCTAAAGGAAATAAATGTTTTTAAAATTATACAGTACAATGCAATCAATTGGTTGTTACTCGATCGATAATCACAATTTAAGCGACCACTTTAACATAATGATTTACAATAACTCTGACCATTAATAGCAGCGACAGAGGAAAACAAATGCAGTTATGTCTTAGGGAGTCAGCGCTCGACGAGCAAATCATCATCTAATTAAAAATGCTGGCAGACGCGTCTCTCGGTGGACGTTGTTCCGGTTATTATCATTACATATAGATATATGATGATCCTAACCGTTTATCGCGTCTTTATGAACAACTCGTCTATTGGTAGCGGGACAACTTGGGCAGTGGGGCAAAGGCTGATGTTGCGATTATGGGCGACTGGACGACTTGAGAGCTACAAAAGAAAGATAAGAGATAAGCAATGAGTTAAACACGTTTGATTAGCACCACTTACCGCCAGAAGAGCGAGCTGCCGCGTTTGAGTTCCCGACGCGACTGCAAATCATTCCAACAGTCAACCCAACCTCTGTATCGCGGCATTAATGGCGGCTGGCCGGCCATCAGGCGTGAGCCGCTAATTGAGGAGCATGTGGACACCACTTGCAGTGGGTACAGCACGCTTGAGAAGGCGAACTGCGTGAAGCCAGCATTATATTGCCGGCCCACCTTATCCTTGATGAGGTATTTGTTCAGTATGAAAACCGTGGAGCTCGTTAGCACCAAACAGGCCACATCGCACAGCAGTTTGGGGATCAGGCCGGAAAAGAAGCCCAAAATACCTTCGG
Source organism: Drosophila paracracens (assembly GCA_035044025.1). Classification (NCBI taxonomy): domain Eukaryota; kingdom Metazoa; phylum Arthropoda; class Insecta; order Diptera; family Drosophilidae; genus Drosophila; species Drosophila paracracens. Next base: position 2,317,820 of record JAWNMN010000394.1, read on the forward strand.
TATTCCAGATTTCGGCAATGGAACCCAGTATTGAATTGTAGAGCTTCTCACGGCCCACAAACTGGGCCATCATGCGCAACGAAATCACATGGAACGGATGCGAGACAACAATTCCGCTCACCGTCAGCACAATGTCGCGTTTCAGCTTGTACTTGAATTGCACATAGCTGGCAAGGGAAAACATTCCATTAATTCTTTGATTGCTGAACAAATACCAAACTCACTACTCCTCCTCGGTCAGCTCGGACTCGTCCTTCTCCTCCTCTTGTGTAAGTCCCAGCTTATCGGCAATGCGCTCACTCAAAACCATGCTCATCACGGAGCCAACCAATTTGGGTGCCAAGCCGCGATAGCAACCATAAAAACCATCCACCCTTTTGATGTGACCGGCTACAAATTGGAGCAAATTAAATGCCGGCCGGCAACAATTAGAATCGATAAGCGGCTTCACTTACCGTACTGGAAAATGTTTGGCAGCACCATGATGGGTTTGCCCAGCAAGGATTTGCCGGGTATGGCACCAATCGGTTCGTAGCCAATCTGTATTAGCGTTTTTGAGTATTCAAATGGATGCAGTGCAGCGCTGACTGCCAGGCGCATTCCAAACTTAACCCAGCCATTTGCTTCGGTCTCCTCATTCGCATAGTCATTGAAATTTGCCATTGTTGTTAATTGAGCGATGCGATGTGTGAAAAATATTAAACGGTCGAAAGAATTGTTTGCACGTCTGCCTAGTTATTTTTCGCTTTAATTCAGGTTACAAAACTTTGACAAAACACGTATCGATAGTTATACAATATGAACCGTACGATGTTCGGCAAACTGAACAATCGACTAGTCGATTTTTTGTGCGGAGCAATCAATGACAGTCGCGAGCGAGTAAGCTAAACGTTTAAATAGGCTTAACAATAAGTTTCTAACTTGCTATTGTTATCATTTATTATATTTATTTTATAAGAAATTGAAGTATTAAAGCAGCACAACTTCTCAGCTTAACTGTTCTGATAAGACTGAGCAATCGGTTAATCGATAGCAAAACATATGTTTTGCCTCCTTTCGATAAATGCGTTTTGGGGGTGTGGGTGTAAAATGCATAGGTATTTACTCAACATTTCCTACATTGGCACGAATTTTCGGTGAGAATTGAAAAATCTGCGTAAATGGAATGCAGAAATGACAACATATTACTTGCAGTGGTATACAAAAGACGATAAACAAGTTGGAAGAAGCTCGACTGGACACAAATTCAATACAGGGTTGCTTGGAGTTGGCATTGCGCGTTTTTCGACCCAAGAACGAAATACAAACGGTGCTCTCCAGTCGGTAAGGGCTCCCACTCTTTGCTGTTGTTCTTATATAATTGGGTTCATTTAATTAGCACAGATGCCGGTGTACACGCCCTGCACTCGACCGTTCATGTGGATTTGGAGCGCAGCGATGGCAAACCCTATGACACCAGCACATTGACTGGCGTGCTCAATCGAACGCTGGACAAGCACAATCTGCCCATACGCATCTTGAGCAGTCAGCGTGTGGTGGACACATTCCACTGTCGCTATCACGCCATCGGACGCACCTATTTGTATCGCGTGGCTGTGGCAAAAAGTGTGCCTGAGGCATCTGCGGGGAGCAGTCTAAAGAACAAGGGCTACGAATCGTTTGTGCCCGTCGAGGAGATCGATAGATGCTATTTTCTGCAGTAAGCAGGCAATTATTGAATCCTCGAATCCCTGTTAATCCCTTGCCACTTGCAGTTGTGACAACTTCGATATAGAACGCCTTCATGGAGGGGCACGCATGTTCCTTGGCATCCACGACTTTCGCACCTTTATGAGCGTCAGTCGGCAAAAGAGTCCCAGTCGTGATCATCCCATGTTCACTGTGCGCAGAATCGATGAGATCAATATACGTCCGGGACGAACACTGGCACTGGGCCCCAATGCAACATTGGCCACACAAACCTATGACTATTGGGACATAGAGATCAAGGCCAAGTCGTTTCTCTACAAGCAAGTGCGTCGCATTGTGGGCACACTTCTGGCACTGGCCAGTTCTCGCATTGACGAGCGCTGCGTCTACCAGATGCTAACGATTCCCTCCAAGCACAACTGGGATAGTCGTGTTGTTGTCGCACCCGCTAGCGGTCTCTATTTGTGCCGTGTCCATTATAGGGGGACGGCCTTTGACCTACCCGAGGAGATTAGTCAGTAAATATCATGATTCTGCTGTATGAGCTGCAGAAGCGTATGGCCAATCTGAGGCCGACTACCACAATTGTGACCACACCCACCGGTGCTCGTTATGTGGAACGACGCAGATCCTCAAGTGGCGAGGAGAAGGACACCAATGGCAGTCCTGTGCAGCTGGAGGCACGGCAATATGGCTTTGTGGTGGACACCAAACCCGATACGGTGCCCGCCTGCATATTGAGTGAATTTCTCTATTTGGGCTCCCAGGATGCTGTCAGCGCTGAGAATGTCCTCAAATACAAATGGACGCACATTTTAAGTGTGGGCATCGAAATACCCAATGCGGAACTACCGCCAACGGTCAAGTGCAAGCATCTGCCTTGCTTGGATCTGCCCGAAACGGATCTGCTCCACTACGTGCTGCCCGTCGCCATCGACTTCATCGAGGAGGCGAACTCTGTCAAGGGCTGTGTCCTTGTCCATTGCAATGCTGGCGTTTCGCGTTCCGCTTCAGTTGTCATCGGCTATCTGATGAAGCGGCGCGACATGCGCTTCGAGGAGGCCTACAATCTGGTCAAATCGTGGCGGCCTTGCATACAGCCCAATGCAGGATTCATGCAGCAGTTGAAGAAATTTCACAAAACATAGTAGCAATATTTGCTTAATCAATAAAGTGTTTGTTTTTGGTGTAAAATTTATATTTTAAATTTGGGCGAAAGTACATATGAAATAACCATAAAAAGTTCTTACCAAAAAGTCCATTCTAAATATACTTTCTATATTACAAATTGAATTTAAGTGTTCAATTTAACAATTAATTTCTGAATTCAGTTTCAAGGTGGCGCTCAAGCAGTTATCGCCATAGTTATCGATTATCGGTATAGTTAGCTGTCAGCCCTGGCGCTCAGCTGATCATTCGCCGCTAAAGAGCCGCTACAAATGTATAAAATAAAAGCTGCAATTTTATTGTTGGTCGTGATTTGGCACTATGCAAATGCTGACTGCGGGTGCAACAAATTGGGCAGAGATGCTGCCCTTCCGGAAACCACCAGCCAGGAGCAGACGGATCAACTAGTGTGCCAGCAGCAGGCGCAAAACAAAAACATGCACTATCGAGATTATTACGGGGAACTGGAGCCCGAGATTGAGGGCATGTCTTTGATACCAGGCGGCAGTCTGTACATTGGCACCAATGAGCCCCATTTTAAGGAAGATCACGAATCTCCCGAGCGCCTGGTCAAGGTGCATGATTTCTATCTGGACAAGTACGAAGTGTCCAATGCGAATTTTGCCAAATTCGCGGAGCAGACTGATTACAAAACCGAAGCGGAACGTTTTGGAGATAGTTTCCTATTTAAGACGCTGCTGACGCCAGAGCAACAAACAGAGCTGGAGGATTACCGTGTGGTCAACGCACTCTGGTGGTATAAGGTCAAAGGCGTCAGCTGGCGCAAACCCAACGGCATCGATAGCAATCTTCAAGGTGTGTAAGAAAACTACAAAATACAAATAAATACTTGAGTCATTTTGTTTCTTGCCAGGCTTGGAGCAACATCCGGTGGTGCATGTGTCCTGGCGCGATGCTGTCGCCTATTGCACATGGGCAGGCAAACGCTTGCCCAGCGAGGCGGAGTGGGAGGTGGCCTGTCGCGGGGGCAAGCAACGCAAACTCTATCCTTGGGGCAATAAACTATTAGCCAAAGATCAGCACTGGCTGAATATCTGGCAGGGCGAGTTTCCCGATGGCAACACACAGCAGGATGGCCATCAGTTCACATGCCCCGTCAATGAATTCCGTCAGAATAACTACGATCTGTACAACATGGTGGGCAATGTGTGGGAATGGACTGCGGATCTGTGGCAGGCGGGCGACACCAGCGAGAGTCCCGCTCGTGTCAAGAAGGGCGGCTCCTATCTGTGCCACAAGTCATATTGCTATCGCTATCGCTGCGCGGCACGATCCCAAAACACCGAAGACAGTTCCGCCGGCAATTTGGGCTTTCGATGTGCCAAGGATGCCTAGTTACTGATCAATATATATATTATATTATATAGGAAAAAAAAATTTATTATTTTATATACATTTCTATTGGAATGGACATCCAGCGACTTTATCTCATAAACATCTTATTAATTATAACTTATGCTACTTTTGGAATTGACCATGGTACTGCTATGATTACTGTCTTCGAACGGACGGGCGTTGAGAACGTCTCTCTCATAGAATACGCTTTCTCGACGTTTTTTGCGGCTCTTTAGAATACGGATTCGTCGTCTTCTCTCCAAGACGGCCTCATTTTTTCGCGGCGGTGGATCTGGCTGATATGGCAGGGGTTCCTTACGTATGCGGCTGAAATAATTTATTGAAATTTTAGAGGTTTACAACTACTTCTCAAAGTTATCCGCGTTACTAGTACCTGTTGCGGCAGACGGCGCAGCTACCCTTCACGGGATCGCTGTGTTTATCCCAGAAAACATCCCGCACCAGGCAGCCGCACCAAGCTTTCGTGTGCAGATGTATGAAGAACATATCATTCCTATATTTGGGATCCTGTCCGCACATTTGCGCATGCCGCAGCCAGCCTTTCCTCTTGGAGTGATCGACACCACAACGATAGCAATGGGTCCATCGATTTATTTCCGTTATGGTCACCCAATGAGGTTTCCCAAATATTTTTGGCTTCACATCTTTAATTTCCGGTAGTTCATCCGAATCACTAAATAGTTCAATGGCGTCCTGTAAGTCATCGACCTCTTCGTATTCCTCCATCTGCAACTGTTCTGACTCTAACCCGGCTTGGCACTCTTCAGCCTCCAGCTCGGACTGCAAATCTTCCGCTTCCAACTCGGCCAGCAACTCTTCTGCTTGCAACTCTTCGGCCTGCAACTCGGCGTGGAACTCTTCCGACTGAACTGTCACTGCTCTCAGTGACGGGAGTGGTGCCGCATCGGGAAACGGTGGCCATGGTTCCGAATGGACAAACACGTGCAGCGAGCCATTTACACATGGTCCGTGCTCCTCCATCGGATCCAATTCTCGCCAAATGCTGCAGTTAATGCATTTCAAGCGAGGCGGCTGTGCACAACAGAAACAGTGGATGGCATGGCCATTACGGCCATCTCCAGTTGGCAGGCAGAATGTGGTTTTTCCGCTAGAATCCAGCGTTCCGCATTTGCAGCAAACGCATTGCATTTTTGCACAAAACTGAGATCTCCAATAACAAATTATTGTGTGAAAGACATCTGTTGATAAGATGCTCAACTTGTGTGAATGGCAAAATGTGAAGAGTCAGCATTTGCCTACTAAAATGGCGGCATGTTTGAAATTTCTTCGAATGTATCGTGCTCTTTTCCAAAGAACTCCTGCCAATATCGATATACTATCGATATGCCAGGCACAACGATAGGGCGCGAATTTTATCGATAACTACTAAGCATTAGTGTCGTTTGAATTTGAATAGAAATGAGCGAAAATAAATGCTACAAGTGATTTAATATAGTGAATTTTATTATATTTAATTTGATAGTCTGCACTTGAGTTGCAGTTGCACAGTTGCAGTCACGAAATCATTATTAATTATTACATCCAGTAGATAGTATGGCTAATGTGTATATTTTTTCTTGTATATTGCTGACTATTTGCCGAGCGCTAAACGACAAATGTTTATTGCAAATCTTTCAGATTTTGACTATGTATGTGTTATATATATATGTATTTATATATTTTTATGCTTATGCTACATGCTAGGTTTGCGTTTTATCAGATATTATTGGTTATCGATACGTAAAGCTAAACTACACAATATATATTAACTGCTGAAATGCTTCACTGATACAAATTACACAATTATTCAGCGGGAAATACAAATGTACAAAAAACCGACATTTTAGAAAGGTTAGGAGTGCTATTTACAGAGGACCTAACATAAAGCTATGCGCTGACTATGGGTTCTAATAATAAATACAACTAAATCGTAATCGTAACTAAATGTTTATATATATATATATATATGTATATGCATCGAATTATATATACATATGTATGTAGTTCTTTTTGTGTGGAGATAAAGACAATTGTTTTGGGGGGCTGTGCATTTTCTGATGTTTGCTCCAAGAAATATCACAATGCAAATAATAGTATATCGAGGATCGAGACGCGATATCTGCCGATATGCGATATGCGGATATGCCGAATTCAGAATGGGTCTGGGATTATTGTTGCATAGCATAGACAAAGCGTGTGGTAAGTAAGGAACATATGCGCCGCCAGCCTGGAAGACTTTGTAAGCCAAGTCGTTGAATAAAATACTGTCTGTGTGTGCGTGTGTGTGTGTTTAAGCTCCATCTCCGGCGGACAGCTTCACGGCCTGCAGCATCACTTTCTTGAGATCATGCGCCAGATCATTGATATGATGCACTGAGTCGACCATTTCCTGGACAGCAGTGCCGCTGGGGAAATGGGCAGCTGCCTTCTTCGACTTGAGCACACAGGTCTTGAGAGCTTCCGACAGCGAGTTGGTGCAATGCAGAATTTGGTCGCGCAACGCCTCCTTGGAGATGTTGCGATGCACATTGTCGCCAATGGTGACCAGATTGTGGGCGCTGACCACAACAAATTTGCCATAGGCAATGAAGTACTTTGGCGCCTGATTGTTCTTCACCGTCTCCAGGAACGAGTCGATCGCCTGCAGCAGATTGCCCATGTGCGTGGAGATCAACTGGGCATAGTATCGCACCAGCTTCTTATCCTTGTCCGTCATCTGAGGCGATGCGGTGGCCACCACACACGGGGTCGTCGGCGTCGTTGGCACCGATGGCGTCGTTCCCATCGCTGTACACTCGGCAATCTTCAGTGCACTGTCGAACTGTGTCTTCAATCCTGCGGGAATGGCATCCCTCAATGCCTGGTTCTTTTTGGCGGCCGCATCCTTGGACTCAAAGGCGACATAGTCATAGTCCTCCAGCCACTCGGCGCTGCCGCGTATGCATCCATTGTGAGTGCTGGGACTGGCGATTGCTGCCTGATCCGGTGGCAATTGTCGCTTGAAGAGCAGCGAGGCATTGCCCTGAATGAAGCTCGTCGTGGAGCGCACATCCTCGGTCAGGGTCTGGGCACAGGCCATCATTTGATCCAAGCTGTCGGGCGGCCGGTAACCATGCTTCTCATCACTTCGCGCCAGCTGCTCCACCGACCAGCCACCGCCCTGGGCATCCAGCGAGTCGGAGGAGTCCTGAATCAGCTTGTTGGCATCTCTCAAAGCACGAACCAGCGGACGCAGCTTCAGGGCCAGATTGCGATCCTCCGATCGGTGGGCATTGCCCAACGCACCCTCACCGAACTCGGCGAGATCATGGAGCGCCGTGCGCAGACGCAGTGCAGCCAGTTTCAGTTCCATAATATTTGGCTCCAGCTGGGCACGGGTGCGCCAGTGAGGCACCACAAAGCTGAGCAGTCTTGTGATGGCCATCGTCGTCTCCGACTGCAGTTTGGCCAGCGTTTCCAGCGCCGAGTTCAGCTCCAGCGGCAGTTCCTTGTCGATGCACTGGCTCCCATTGCTGCTGATGCTACTTTTGAGCTGTGCCTGCTCCTGCAGTGGCGGCATGATGCTGTGGCACGCGGCATGATGTGGACGCTGATGCGGACGCACTGGCAACGGATTACGGCGGGGTGTATCATAGTCGGACATGTTCGCCAGCGAGCTGCGATTCGAGCTGGAGAAGCTCAGCGACAAACTGTCGCTGGTCAGCAGCGATGATGCCGAACTGCTGGGAGTCATTTGGTGTTGCTGCTGCTGCTGGTGTTGCTGCTGTGTGATTAGTGGGCGTGGCACATCGTACGATTCCTCCTCAATGGACATCGATGCCCCAACGCTCTTCAGCGATTCGAAGCGTGCACCCAACGCCGAACCCGTTGTTGGCGTCCTCACGCCCCTTGCCACACCCCCATCATAGTTCAGCACAGGAGTTGCCGGCTTGGGTGTATCATAGGTCTCGAACTCACTGCTGCTGCAGGAACCGTTCACGTTGCTCCCATTCATCATGCCCAGATTCTGATAGATGCTTTGGTTGCTGTAGATCTGCTGCTGCTGTTGTTGTGGATGCGGTGAGCGTGGCGCTCCAGATAATGATCCCCCCGGGCAGTTGTTGTAAATGTAAACATCACCCTGTGGCCGCTGTGGCGTAATGACCTGTAATCAATACCAAAACAAACGGAACGGATAATTAAATTAGCGATTGGCCAGAAGAGCATATACAAATTGGTGGTAATTAGGTAATTGGGCTAAGTCAAAAATCATTGATAAGGCTTGGCATAGAAAACAGAAAAGATATATTTTAACTTAGTTCAGGTATTCAAGTTATTAATTTAAGCAACAACAATATTTAGCTTAAGCCAAAAATGCATATTGGAATTGGTTTTTTGGCTTTGGATAGCTTCCAGTTCGCAAATCGTAGATCAGCGAGTGAATATTTGATTTATTTATTTAAAAAGAAGTTCTAAATCAAATCAAATTAAGTTAAGTTTTTCTTATGCTCAGTTGGGCAATTTTTCTGAATTCTAAGTAAGACGAAAAGAAAACTTGGCACAAGTAATAAAGTTCTTACTTCTGTCTAGATATATATTTGTCTTACTTTAAGTACTCAAGCAAAATGTTTAACTTATGAAAACTTAAATAGATTTCAGTCTGAACTTAACTGACGATTAGAGTACAAATTGTGACTCGGTTTAGGGTTTGGCAGACCAAATAAGTAAATTTATACATATAGGAAGTACATAAATATGTGTATATGTGGTCTGAGGCTGATTAGGACTACCTGCCTGCCTGCTTGGCTGACACATGCAACACAAAAGCGTCTGAGTGAGTGCCACCCACGCCCTTTCCTACTACGACTATGACTTATCGATTTTCACAATTGTTGTTGCCAAATCGCGGCGATTTTTGTGAATGAACTACAATAGTTTGGGGGCTGGCTGTCTCAGCTGTCTCACCTGTCTGCCTGTCGGATTGGCTTTGTTGCTGTCAATTATCACATTTTGTTGCCAATTATTGCCAATTAATAAAATCCGTAAAGAGAAAAGATGGCATAAAAGAAAACTGCTCGGCTCAATGGGAAAAACTTGACTGTGAAAGGAGTCGCGTACAATTCGTGAAGCAAGCAGCACGCAAAAGAAAATAATGGGTTATATTTTGAGCATGCGCACTGCTTGACAGCCAGCCAACAAATACAGGGATGTTTTTTTTCTTCCTTTTTTTGTCGATTGCAGTTCAAAGCGATTCAGTGTCAAGGTAATTACAATAAAGTCCCTGAAACCGGGCAAAGGCAAACAAGACGAGTGCAGCTGGGGAATTGCAACTCAAATGTTGTTTATTAATAGAAAAGGGATTAATTATCACTGGAAAAAAATGACATGGCAAAGAGGCAGCAATTTCGGAAGCCATATGCTTGATGATATATTATTACAGCATATGCCAAATTCATCAATTGCTGCTGCTGCTGCAGCTACCCTCGTTTAATGAGCATGCACCAAACTGGCACGCCCACCGACCGTTAGCGCATTGAATCGATTTCCAATAAAGCGAACCGTTAAAACCCCAACCCCCGAAAGGGATCGCCAGAGCAGCTACCTGAAGTGCGTCCACTTAACGTCCCTTGCCACATTGAAGTACCTTCAACACGAGTCACAATTCGCAAACAAATACAAAAAAAAAAAACTATAAAAGTCGATCCTTGGCAGCTGCAGCCACAAAAACACGACATTAAAAACATCGCTTATCAAGTCGAGAAATCGGCGCAGCTGAACAAAAAGGAGCAGCAAAAAGATTCTTTTTGAGGCCGCAAAGGAAACCGAACACATAAGTTGTGTAATTTGTTGCATAAGTTCTGCTTTTTCCTTTTGTTTTTCTTCTATTTTTTGTTCTGGGTTCGGCCTGGGTTAGTCTTTGGGAAATGGGACACAGCGGGAAGCGCTGCTGTCTTCTAGGAGGTCACTTTTCATGCTGATTTTTCCCAGCGCAACATTTTTGCGTGACTTTTACTTTGCCAGGCATTTTCATTTTATGCACCGTTATGGAAATCATTGCTTAGCCCATAGATCAAATATGTTTGTTTTTTTTATGACACATTTGGGGCACTTTTAATGGCCCAGATACCACTTGGGCACGGCCTGCAAGAGAGTTGTGTGAAAAGGGGCGAATGACCGCTGTGGGCCAAAGCATGATAAAAGTTGGCAAAACGCTGCACGGTTTGTTTTGACTTATTTTGCTTATGGCTATTTTTAATTGGATTTTGATAGTTGCCAGTTGGAAATTCACAGCACGATCTTGCATCTTTTTATATCTTACTTTTTATTTCCAATTTCTTATTTCTCATTTCTTATTTGTTCCTTGTGTTTTTGTGTGCATTTTATGCAGGAGCGTGTTGCTTGCGTCAAATCTCTCCAAATCTTTCGCTTGTCAAAACATTCTATGGATTTTTTCTTTCTTTTTTTAATGCCCCTGTTTATATGTGTGGTAGCAGCACAGATTTGTATCTTTGATGCATTTCAATGACTCCTCTCACACCTATCGCACACCTGCCTAAATACCCATGAAAAGAGGCCCGCGTTCTTTTGACAAATTTCAGCATTTTCTCACGTACGCTGATGACACGAAAAACATTTGTACAAAAAAAATATATGCAAATTGCTGTAACGAAATCAGTAAGCTGGTCAACCCAGCGCTGGAGTGGGCAGACATCTAAAAATGGCCGCAGGCCCTCTCCAATAATGTTTATTGTGGCGTCATGTTGTGAACTCAAAAAATCCACTCTTCAATCAGACTCGCAAAAAAAAAGAGAAGAAAAACAAATCAAGTGGCTGCAAATTGACGCTTAATTAATGGGCTATTTATGGGAGACGAGGCAGCGAGTTGTTGTTGCATCATTAAGCTGTATTCACCGTTAATCCCTGGGATCGGCACTTGTGACCTTGGCCAGTTTGGAACACATACCTCAAACCATATAAACGCAACAAATTTCACAATGTTTGAAATCCGCATTGCTGCAGCTATCATATCGGTGTTTTAGCCAGTTCTTGCCATAAGTTCCTCTAACTTTGGTCAACATGCACAAATCTCAGCAGAACCAAAGAGGCAGCAACAACAACAACAATAAAGAGTTATTGTTGTTGGCATTTTTGACCATTTTTGGTCATTGAAATAAAAATGACATGTTTTCCTCAGACACACACACACACAAACATAAAATACGACAAACTCTTTTTGGAAATGCTCCAGCAGCAGCAGCAGCAGCAGCAAGCAGCAAGGCAACAACCACAACCACATTGCCATAAATCTTCACGGCTTGGTTTTGCCTGTTTGCCAGTTGGCCAACCTGACTTGGTCTGAATGCGTTTTGCGGACGCTGCTTTATGGGCAGTGCGTGACCGCACTTGGCTCTCTGCTGCTGCTGCTGCTGCTGATGCTGCTCCGACTTATGTGGGCTCAAGGAACTTGAAATTGTCACATTGTCGGGCTGGCCACTGGCAACTGGCTAACTGGCTGACTGCCTAACGGTGGAGCCAAGTTGCTGGCTCTCAGTTGTATCTCAGTTGCCAGTTGTCTCAGTTTTAGCCACTGTCCGCTGGGATTTATTTTTGGTCAGGCCGACAATGAGTCTTAAATATTTATGCGCTTTTTCTCTTTCGCCACACATAGAGAGAGACAGAGACAGAGACAGAGAGAGAGAGAGAGAGTGTGTACTGTGCAATTGGCTTGTAAACATTTATCAACTAGTTTGTTTTGCACTTGTATACAAATTATTATACCAAGTCTAGTTTTTGAACGCCCTTGCTTGTTTGAGTTTGGGGCAAGTTAAGACAGAGGAAAGTTTAGAGTTAAAAACATGCTTGCAACTGTAAATTATTCTAGAGTTTATACAAGCAACTGCTTTTGAAAAACTGCCAATTGAAAATTTAGGCTGACATTTTTTGGATTGCAGAATCTTAACTGAATTTCAACCTCAAACTTTGAACATTATTCTAGTATTATTTTAGAGCTCAAGCCATGCCCTTGCCACGACCTGGCTCAGTCTGATTCCATATCTAGAGTTCTGCAAGGGTATTTAGGATTCGTCAATCAAAGTGCAGGCAGTGCTCAACTTATCTGGCTGGCTGCAAATAGATTTGTTTTTAGAACGTGGGCTGGCAACGACACTTGCCGCACTTGGTGGCAGTCCAACAGTTGCGCAACAATGTGCCACAGACATTTCCGTTCTCAATTGAGTTTTGGGCAATGCAGCTGATAATCATGTGGCATATGGCACACACAGATCGTTTGTGGGCATACATATCTCATAAAAGGCATAAAAGGCACTTCAGAAATTGTTTAACACGTTTCCACCTGCTTGCAGCACCCAATAAAAGAGCAAATGAGTTTTTATGCGCCCAGTGAAGTGGATGCAGTGCATCATCTGCAGAAACTTTTTGACGCTTTCGAGTGGAGGCTTTTCAATTTAGAGTTTCCACAAGTCAAATCAATATAAGCTCAACAACAGCAGACATCTCAAATTGAACAAAAGCGGCATTTAATTTTTACAGCTGCCACTTCAAGAGTTAAGGCTCTCCCCCCCCCATGCCCCATTCCCCATTCCCCAATCCAACAAAAAGAGAAACAGCTATAGCTTTATGGCCAGCGGTGTTTGTTTGTCGTGGTCTCGTCTCCATGGAAAGGTTTCACCATAGACGCAATCTTGCAGTCCGCCGGTGGCAACGAATCCGTTGCAATTTGCAGTTGCAGCGCTTTGAATTGGACAGACAAGAAATCAAATGCTTGCACTGGAAGGGGGGTGTGGAGGGGGGATAGGGGGATGGGGGAATAGCTGCGATTGTTTCTCCGCTGGCGCAGCGTTTATTTGAATTTGAATTTATGGTTTCACTTGCCTCCATGAAGATTGATAGCTGCCGATAATGCGAGGAAATGTTTACGACTCTGTAATTTGGACTCGATTTTATTTGATTTGCGTTTGCCGTTTTGCGCCAAGTGCGAACGAAAGCGAAAGCCAGTCTGAGGAGACGACCCAAAGCCAAACTCAAAAACGCCCATCGTCTGTCAAAAAAACTCCCCAAAAAAAAAAAAAAACAGAAAAAAAAACATAAACAATATTCACAGATGGCAAAGTTGAAAGCTGAATGGCACCGCTTGCATGTGGTGCTAATGACAATGGACAATTATAGATGCAATGGATGCAATGGATGCTGATGGATTATGCAATGGCCAAATGCGCAGGAGGATTGCCAACGGAAACTGAAAGGCCCCAAACAAAACAATTGTCTGCCGAGTAGGTCAGATGTGGATTTATATAGTTAACCACAATTGAGTTACCTGGTCAAGCATTAAGGCAAACTTCTATGATTAAAAACGAAAAGAGTGAAAGAAGATGAACTATTTCCTTGAGCGTTTGTTCAAAGTGCAAATTATTCATTTCCTTTAATTATGGACACAGATTTTTCAAATCAAACAGATGATGCTGAAGCTGATGAAGAAGGAGCCGAAGCAGCAGATGTGGCAGTTGCTAAAATGCAAATAAAATGCATGTCCAGCTGACAAATTGGCAAATTACGAGCCATATGCAAAAGACAGGCCAAAAAGGAAACCCGTTGCACATGCAGCAAAATAAAGAAAAAACAGATGTAGCTGGACAGCATCAGCAGCAGCAGCATCAGCAGCAGCAACAGCATCACCAACAGCAGCATCAGCAGCAGCAACATCAACCTCAGATGGAGTCTCTCAGTGCCCCAGCAATGTGGCCTCAACACGGGTCTTATTAATTGCACAATTACGACACGCAATTGACGTGCAGACTGAACGATGGCCGGGCATAATGATGGAAAACCTGCCGGAGTCGAGAAATTGCTTTCTTTCACTTTCCAGACGGATATCATAATTCACAACAAAAAATGCAGTAGCTGCCTACCAAAAGCCAAAAATAAATAAGCCAGACGATGCCAATTACAAAAAAAAAGACAAAAAAACAAACAAATAAGAGTGCTGTAGTCGAGTCTGCTCGACCACTCCATACCCTGAACTCAGCTTTATTGCCAAGTTTTGCTCCCATTTTGTATGAAATTTGAGCAGTTGATCAAAAGAATTTTATTAATTAAAAGCCGCAGACTTTAAAATTGTGAGTCTATTACAATCGGAAAACGATATATATCGATATATTCGAAAGAGAGCAATTCTTGCACCAAATTTGAAATCTCTAGCTCTTATAGTCTCTGAGATCTGCTCGGCTGTTGATCCTCATCAAGAATAATTATACTTTATGGGTTTGGGGATCAATCAAAACCACTTCTTCCCATGTTCAATGGGTATACAAAAAAAAAAACGTATTACAAGCTAAATGAAATCAATTAAGAGTAGCACGACAAGGAGGAGGATGCTTGGAGTTAAGACCCTCCAGGAAATGCCGACGAAGCGTTCAATTAAAAAATCTGAAATCCAACAAACAACAAAAAACTCACCTTATTCGTGGATGGTTGCCACGATCTGCGTGCACCACGACCCTGACTGGAGGAGAAGGAGGAGGAGCCTGTTGAGGATGTGGATTGGGTCTCTCCACCAGATGAACTGATGATGGAACCATTCTCATAGATGTCCGTCGAGCAAATGGAACTGTTCAAGGTGGCGGTGCTAGCTGCCAGCGATGGTATCGGCGAACTGGCCGGCGATGGTGAAAAGCAGCCCGAATCGTACGAGTTCACGATGCGTAGCCGGTTGCCGGGGCACAGACCCTATAGGAATAATATACAGATCAAAAGATTTAATAAGCAAAAAAAAACAATGAAAACAAAATTCAGAAATTATTATTGCAAGCCATTAAATGGAATTCAGGGCTGTTGCTCATTGAGTTCAATTGGATTTGATTGATTGTTCTTTAATTAACTCAATGCTGAATGCATTCTTAATAAATACATCAAATATATATATAACAAATATAATACATTAATATATACCGTAATAAATGGCAATTTTTTAATTGCCCGTCATTCTAGCTTAAGAATTGCAATTTTTCATTGACAGTTTTGGTTTTTCTCAGCTCCATTGTCGATTTCTTGACAGACATTTGTGTGAGACTTTTCAAAATGCGTTCGAAATGTGCCCATTAACACGAATAAAGGAAAACTGAAAAACTGAAAAACTGAAATATGTTGTCAACATGTGTTTCAGTTATTTAGCTGCTGCTGCTGCTGCTCATTTCAATTTTATTTTGGGCCGTCAACAACAAAAGTTGCACGCGGCTTTTTTTTATTTTTTATTTTTTATTTTAGCAAGTGACGAATAATTTATGCTACAATTTTTTTTTACACATTTTTGTAGTTTATTTTTTTTTAATATTTATGTGTTGTTGTCGTCACTCAATTGGCTACTGTTTTTTTTTTGCTGTTGTTGTTTTTTTAGGTTAATTGTTTCCATTAAAAAGAGCGGCTACTTTTTAATTAACGGCAATTGGCCGACATAGTATCTATGTATCTCTATCTATGTATGGCAATTTTGATTTCCATTTTGATATGTGTTTTGACACCAAACAGCACAGACACCATAAATTGCCATGAGTGTATTCACGAGTGCCTGTGAGTGCCGCCTCTGAGCCAGCCAATTGAGCTCTTAATTAAAAATGTGTTCGTTGCCGCACATTTTTGTAGACGTGCAGAAATGTTTGAGAGCTTTGCGGTTAATCAGTTTTTAATTTGGCAACTGGCTGTGTTTATAACCACATCGAAACTATCTCTCTGTGTAGTTGCTTGTTGTCTAATCAAGGTTGCAATATGTGTTCAATCAAACACCACGAGAAATGGTGTTCTAGGCGATATTAAGAAACATGAGGAATATATTTCAATTAGTCAACACACGATTGGAAATTACTAGAAAAATGAGGAATAGCGCTAGAAGAATCTAGAAAATGTTTGAAAATTGATTTATTGTATATTCAACGCATGATTTTGGATACATTTTACAACTCAGCCAACCCATTTTGGCCGACTATTTTCATGCCGTTCTGACCAATTATTGCGCTGCTGTTGTATGAGCCCAACAAGCTGTGAAACATTTCCACTTTGTATGCAATCAGACTAACAATATCGACCTCCTTTCTGCCACTACACTTTTCACACCCCAGTGGCATTATGGACATAGGCCAGAGACCATGTCCAAAAATGATGTTATATGCAGTGCGGTAATCGCTTGTAACAATGCTCGCGGAGGCATTATGGGGATTATTATTACAGCTGCAGACACAATTAAAGTGCCAAATGTGATATTTATGTGCCACCATAAGGGGGTGGGGGGACCCGCAGCGAGCGACGACTGAATGGCGTCGTTTGAACATGCAACGGGTGGCGCAGCCACGTGCCTGGCAACGATGATGGTGTTGCTGGCTGAATCATAGCTCATAACGAGAGAGGGGCTCCGACTTCCAGACCACACACTCCATTAGCATGTGCAGTTGGTTAACTACAAAAATAAATTATAATTTTAAATTGAGTTTTTTCGTTTTTTTTTTTGTGCGAAATGATTTGCTGGGGAACTTATGCAAATGCCTCAATTGGTTAATTACAGATGCAGCGCTGAAATGGGCGTGGTTGGGAACCCATTTGGCAATTAGGGGCAGAAACTCATGGGGAACACAAAAATCAAATACACAGCTCAAGCAGAAGGCGTTGCCCTTTAGGCATTTAATGGAACACTGGAATTCTCCTGATGGGCAGCAGTTTGTGTATATAATAAGGATTCGATGGAGACTTGACTCACCTGCTGGTTGCGTAGCGAGCAGAACCACCAGCCCTCGATGCCTTCGGTGTCCTGTTCGATGACGGTGAGGACGTCGCCCTTCTTGAAGGGCAGCTCGTCGGGCGTATCCGCATAATTATCATAAATGGCTCGAGCATAAAGTTTCTGCAAATACAAAGAAATAAAAAACAATTAAAATTGTGTACCTTATCTGAATGAAACAATTCTTTGGCCAACTGCCTAAACATTCAGACTTATAATAACCATAATGAACAACTGCAGGCGAGACAAGTTCTGAGAGGCCGCAACAGTAAAGTCGAAACGAGTCCAATTTCAATGGAATTTCAAAGGCCTGACCCCGACTTTGACGTTAACATTCATCTCAACTCCAACTCCAATTCAATCTTGGACTGAGGCAAAAAACATCATTTATAAGAACTCGTCTGCGCTTGTTTTCAGGTAGCATATTTGGCAAACATAAATCGCAACAAAAACAAAAAAAAAAAAACTGCACAAAAATGCAAAAAACGATTTTGTTTTTTGGGCAAACTGAAAAACAAAGCGAGTTTTTTTCATTGTACTTTTGTGTTGTCTTGCGCTTCATTAGTTTAGCTGGAATTTCAGGTCAACTGCGGACGGTTAGAGCCAACAATAGACACTGTGGGCAGACAAAAGAGGAACACATACACTTTAATTAAATAACAGCATTCTCGAGTAATCAAGCAGATTGAAATACATATCAATTTTGTTGTTGTTGTTGCATTCCTAGCACTTAAAAGATCATTTACTGCACTTGAACAGCATTTACAGCAACAGCGTACAACAGTTTAGCGGTACTGCATTCTTGCAACACCCCTCCAACATCAACTGCAGTCCATTCATACGCAACTTCCCTTTTACGGCTCCGTCTCTAAATCACTGCGCACGACTGTCCCTTTGTACTTGCTCCATATATGTATGTGTGTGTCTCTGTGTGTGTGCAAACGTTTCTTCAATGAATGGGGCAGATATATCCATGTGCTTATCTGTCCCTCTGTGTGTGTGTTGTGCCTCGGTCTCCGTTTGAGTCTCGGGTTAAGCGTGTTGCTTTTAATTTCGCCACCGCATCGAACATAAAATCCAAAACGAACGTTTTGAACTCAAACCCAAAGCCGACAGTTTTGTTGTTGCTTGTTTCTTAGTTTGTTTTCAAGAGCGTAGCCAGGGTTTTTTTTTAGAGGGTACCCCAAAACCCAAGACCTTGCACTTAAGAGTTTCCTTATAAACAAGACTCTTAATTAAATACAGAAATATGCAACAAATTTGAATTTTTAGCTTTAATTGTTTTTTCAGGTTTTTAACAACTTGCATGCAGCTTCCTAACCTTGAGTTGTGCAGCTTATAGATAATAATCGATGATTCGAAGGGCAACTGCTCATTTTGGCCCCCTTTTTGGCCACGTCCATGGTGGCTGTTGCCGTGACTGCCACGCTTGGCAGTTGGCTGAGTACTACACTAGTACAACTTGTACCTGCCCCCACTCCTGCTTCAACTGGCTCATTTAATATGAGCTGCGCATATCGCACAGAGACACACACACACACACTCGCACACACACACAAGCAGAGAAAACTCAGCGATTACAATATCGCACGATGAATCGCCGTTGAACTTTCAACTCGCTGGTTTTGAGTTGAAACCCGTTTCGGCAACAACAAAAAAAAAACTATAATACAACAACAACAACAATAACAACAGTTATGGTCAGGGGTCTTGGATTTTGTATTCTACTTTTCAATTTCGAAAGCTGAAACCGTTCAAATTGTCAAAAGAAAACGAGCGCACTCGACGAAGTTCATGTGCAACGAGCAATTCATGTGGCATCCACATAACTGCCAATGACACTTGAACGTTGCGTTATTCAAACAACAACCGACAACCAAACAATCGACAACCAAACAATCGACAACCACAAAATGTGAGCTGATCTCGAGTAATGTTTGTCAATTTGCCTGCGACAATCTTAATCGATGTGAGTGCGAAGAGATCGAGAAAGATAGAGTGAGAGAGAGCATTGTGTAGACTGCTCTCCAACTGTCCAGGGTTGTCATGTGCTTTGCGTTTACTTAGCTTTCTTCTTCAAGCTGAATTTTTAACACGCCGCTAATTGAAAAGACAAATATGTATTTAAAAAGGGCTCTTAAATTCCAGTTCCGCTTGTGGATCTGTGGTTTTAGTTGTTGTTGTTGTTGTAGCTGTTGTTGTTATTGTTGTTGTTGTCACAAGCAAATAAAAATCAAATTTCAATGGATTGTTGTTTGTTTTGAGGCTCTTTAATTGGTTTGTTTAGCGTATTTCTTGTTGTAACCTGGAAAATGGAAGTGAAAAATGTGAGAAAAATAGCTGCAAACATTTTGGAAAGATTCGTTTAAGAGTTCTACAAAAGCTTTCCAAATATGTGGAAAAAGTATTCAACTACAATAACCGACTTATATTCAATTCACTTTACATATGTAGATTTATGCCTTATAAATTGCATTTTACAAATTATGCAAAATGCTGCCAATAAATCAGTCGAGAAATTTAATAAAAGTAATTTCGGCCTTTGGGCCATTTTGCGTTTCATTTCGGTTCGATGGGCGCGTTTTGAGCTCAAAGTGAAAGAGCTCCACAGATTTATTGGTGTTCGTTGCAACAACTACAATCAGCATGTATCTATAAGCAACAATACTCGTTCCACATAACTTGCATATACGCAGATTTTTGGCATCCAAAAGACAACACATGAAAACAACAAAAGTCTCTCGAGTTTTATGTTGTTTTATGATTTTTTCTTTATTTCGGCTTGGCTGGTTACGTTTAGGTTGTTCACCACTTGGCCATAAAATAGAGACAGTCAATTTTGTTTGGGGGAGGGGAGTGCTGTGTAGAAAGCATAGTTGGACCCAGCACAAATGTTGTTCAATTTACGATCTCTTCGGCGAGTGCATGACCTTACCAAACTCAATTCGTTCGGCTTCGTTTTGCAATTTTTTAAGCACATTCGCAAAGCTCGTAAATAACAAAATCTACCAACATAGACAAGTGCGAAACTACCAAAAGTAAAAAAATAAATACAAAAAATGAAAAGAATAACAAACAACAGCAAACAACAAAGGCCGCCGGCGATAAACTCTTAATGAGCTCTTAAGACCCCAAAATGATGCGTGTGTACAAATAAAATTTGGCAAAAAGTTTGTCAAAAATGTACACAAGATCTGATGAGTCTTAAGCCGCTGCTTGACTTGACAATTTGACTTTGAGGAGCACCTTAACCGCATTATGCCAAAAGCCCAAATAAATACTTCAACAAACTGTTAACTGTTAAATGTTAACTGTTAACTGTTGACAATTAGCAGCATTCTACAGGGAATGTGCTTTAGTCAATAACACTTGATACAGATAACCTGTCCTTGCACAGATAAGAATACAAATATATATATTTATATATATATATATATATATATATATATATTCGTGTCATTCGCGTGACTGATAAAGTTTTGTGGTTTTGCTTTTGTCTGTTTTTTAATTAATCCAATTTGTGGCCTACTATCAATGGAGGAGCGCCAGCTTAATATGATTTTTTGTTGTTGCTTTCTTTAAACTTTGAGCTTCATTAGCCGAAAAACTTTTAGTGAGTGGACGCGATTTATTTTGGGATTACCAACGCGTCATATTTTGATACTTGGACCTTTGGACATTGGCATTGGCTAAATGGAATCCGACTGATTAAATAAACCCTGGGGATTTTACACCATTGTTGGTTCTGAGGCAATACCTTTTAAGAAGAGATGTGCGAAATGCCTTATGTCAAATATTTGAACGGCATAAAGTCATATATATACGCACAAGTCGAAAATATATTTTGAATTTAGCCCACTTGTGCTCGCAATATAAAACGCCATATGTCGCGTTGAACTGGTTTTATTGTGGTCGTGTTTGTTGTTGTTGTTGTTGGCAAAAATAAACAAAATGTTTACTGGCTGACAGCTTTGGCCATTTCGGCACATTTCGTCAAGCCGTGTGCAAAAAAATGTGACAATAAAACTTTAAAGCGGGCCAAAGAGAGAAACACGTTCCCAACAACTGCCCAACAAGATCAGACGGAGCAGCTGGCCAACTGTTAAACTTGACGTTAAAATGCGTTGACAAGTGCACAAAATCCAATTCAGATGCCAATTACCCCCCCACAGATTCAGTGAGCTGTAAGCGAGTCAATGAAAGTGCAACTGATACTCAGTCTCCGATGCAACATCCCACACACACACTCACACACAGACTGGGGAGACATGTCAACAACAATGAATAGTCAGGACTGGACAATGGGTGTGCTGCAAGTGTCTGGGCTGATTCATCATATCTTTTGAATCAACTTTAATGGATTTGACTCAAGCTTAATCTGCTACGACTGTGGCATGCCTCATGCTGACCCTCGAGACTTGGCTGCTAGCTTCAACTAATCTAACTCAAAATGCGATTTTTCACAATAAAGGTCTAATTTAGGTTTAGATAACTAAAATGAGCTAAAAACTACACTCAGAAAAATAGCACAGTTAAATTGAGTTTTTGTTACTTAATACTGCTTTCAGCTAATGCTCTGGGAATAATAATTTTTTTTATATCCCAAGTGTGCTTGAAATAATTTAACTTTAATATTGGCAAAGCGCGGCTCTCATTTCTAAGGGTCCGTTTTTTACGTACATGCAAAGTAAGTCATAAAAAAAACCCATGACGATTATTATTGTTACTTTGACTAATCCCCCGTAGCGAAAATTTCGCAAATTTACTCTTGACTGTTGTTATATTAAAGAACAAATAAACCGTTTCACAAAAGTCTTGTCGACCTTCGCAAACAAAGAAATACAATAAATAAATGAGATAAAAAAAGAAGAAAAATAAAAAAAAGAAAAAAACAGACTTCAAGTGAAATACGCAACGCAAAAAGCGTTGATAATTGACTTCCCCAAAAAGACTAAAATAAAAATCAACAATACGCAAAAGTTTTTTAACTCTGTGAATCAACTGGCAACAAATCAATTTTAAAGTTTTTTTTATGTAGCTAAAGTTTTGCTGTTTAATTTGATAACATTTTTGGAATTTTTTATTTTGTTTTTACTGCATTTTTGATAAACACCAAAAACACAAACACATTCCCAGCAGATTTGGCAGAGAACAGAACCGCCATAAAACTTTTTGAAAGCCAATAAACAAAAGATCAATCATTTGATAAACAAACGTTGTACAAGCATTAAATAATAAAAGATTTGTCGCAGCCAAAATGTTGCAAAGTGCCCTAGAGCACATTGCAAAGAGGGAATTGGGAAACATAAAAGTCACAAAAACAGTCCCATAAAATATGCATAAAGCAAACGACAAACAAATTAAAAAGTCATTGTCTTGAATTTGTTAAACATTTGTCTGCATTAATTAAAAGCCAGACTTTCAGCCAGAAGCGTCAGTTTCTACAGTTTCTACCAGCTTATCTATAAAAGTGGCTTAAACACTTTGAATAACTCCAGCTGACAACAAAGACAACCAATTCCGTTGCTACGTCACATTTTTGTTATGGATCAATCATTGAGTTTAAGATTAGAGCCGCGGAATACCCCGGATGTGAAGATGACTCATCTGTAAGCTGATTGCGGCATGAGACATCAAATTTTTGTTAATGCGCTCCTAACCAGTTTCTCTGGCGTTGAAGATCGTTTGCCACTCCAGAGCACCTACGTAAAACGGACCTTGAACCCCAGAGATGCCCTCGACAAGCATCCCAGCGACACTTCTCAATGTTCATTAGGAGTCTCGTGATGGATTACAGCCGAAGCTTATGTTTGTGCCCCACGCAAATGTCTGTGAAGAGCAAGGCTCAAACTGCTCAGATGGGAAAATGGGTAGAAAAGTAAAATAGTTGCATTTTGAGAGTCTGGGAAACTTTTTGTAAAGGAAATATGACAAGCAGGAGTCAAGTAAAAGCTGTCATATTTGAAGAATTGATAAAGATTACCTTAACTAACATTATGACAAAAATCATTATACTTCTCCATAGACAAAATGAGCAGCAATAACCAAAACAAACTATAAAAAATTATCGCTTTTAAAACGCTCTTCGAAAACCCATAAAACGTGTACTTATTGAATCAGCTTCTAAGAATTTCCAGTGTACATTCAAGCAAACAACTAATTAGCATTTTATTGGCTTGGTAACAGACTCTTATAGTTCAACACTTTCAAAGATTCCGCTGACTCATTGCGGCAGTTAAGTCCCGTGGCGCATTGCAGTAGCCACAAAATGTGGCTAATTAAGTGGAGGCGTGCAAAATGGCTGCAAAATGATGGCCTACCCCTACTTCTGTGCAAACTTTTATTACTCAGCGCCGCACTCAAAAGCGATACATTTGTCTTATCTAAAGCAAGCGAGAAGAGCGCCCTCCCCCCCACTGACTAGGTATTGGCCATAAAGGTTGGCGTTGTCGCTGTCGCTGTTGTCATGCCATAACCCATTTCCGGTGCTGGCCATAAAAATTGCTGTCGCTGTAAAAATATTTATGTGTATTTGGTGCACTCGCTGGGCAATTTGCAATTGTTTATTTATTGTAAGTATTGCGCTGTTTAAAGTTTTGTTTTGTAATTACAACTCAATGTTGTCACTGTGCATATGAATAAATAACTGGCAATGGCTATGCCGCTGCCCATCTCAACCTCGTTTCAGGTGTTGCCTAATTAGCATTGCATCAAGTACGGCAACAGTACAATTTCTTTTGATGACTAAGCCCTGTTGGGGTCTGTGCTCCTCCTGAACGTGACATGATGTATCTTGTATCATTTTTCATAAACACACAAAACTAACTGACGCGTACTTCAACAACGTGCAACAACATGCAACAACAGCAACAACAATCGCAACATTGACAGATATTTAAACATATACATACCCATTTTTTTGTATCTGTCAGATACAAAAAGAAAAACCGCAGCGCACTTAGCTGGCTGATAAGACAAAGCGCTAGAAAAGCAGCAACAGCAACAACAATAAAATCCACGTCAAGTAGCAAAGTTCGCGTGCATGTAATTTGTTGTGTTTGTTATGTGTGTTGTTGCTGTTGCTGTTGTTGTTGTTGCCATGTTAACATGCAGAAAATGTGTAAAATGCCAAAAGGGGCCAGACCCATAGAGCACCCCGCCTGCACCTCTTTGAGAGTCACTGCGTGGCCTCAAGCCGTTTATCACCAGCCCCTTATCAGCGTCCACATTTGTCTTGGCTCGGCACCAACTGTCAGACGGCACAAGTGCCTGACTGCCTGACTGCCCAACTGCCTGACTGTAAGACTGCCTGCCTGAGAAAGTGCAGAACGAAGACTCCAAAGGCCGACAGCAACAGGTGTCTCAGTCTACACTTGCAAAAATAATATGCATAAATAAAGCAGTTCATTCTATGCCTCAAAATCAGGCTTCCAATTTTTACAGATTTTCTTATCTAGCAAATTTTTTATTTATATATTTCACAATAATTTCTGCCTCCGAAAATCAATTTGAAAATTCTTGCAGATTTTTCTAAAATCAATAAATATTATATCTAATATATTCCAGCACATTTTTGTTGAGTGTAGACATTCCACACATTTAAGTGCACTCGTAATCCATTTTATTGACATGTTTGCAGAGCTCTCAGTGCGCAACAAAAATAAATGCAAGCCAAATTGATAACTTAATTAATGGATTAGCAAAAGACTTAAACGTGAACTATGCTAATGAGGCTCTAAGGAAGGGGTGGAAAAGGGGGAGAGAGGGGAGCCAAGGGGGCGGGCAGCCATGCAGTTACTGAGCACTTGACTGCCTCCGCAGCTGTCCAGTGTTAGATAACAACAATGTGTACGCAGTCGGCCATTTTGCAAATAAGTCATAAATAAAATAACTCAAGCCAAAGGTAAGCGAAAGTTTTACTTGGACTTTCACAAGGCGCTCAATTTATTTGATATGCCGGAAAAGATGAATGACACAAAGGGGGTGGCGCCAGAAGGGGCAACACTTAACAGTTGAGAGAGTTATAGGGGGGTTAGTTCATGATCTACTAAGCTCAACTAAGTTCAACTTATAATCATTTTAACACACAGTTCAAGTTTTGGGCCATTAACTTGTTTCAAATAACACACAATCCAAACGATTACATAATCTGGTACACTTTTTGTGCTTTTGTACAATCGTTAGAGTTCACCATAAGTTAATTAACGCTAACTTTAACTATGCCAATTATTAGAGCCTGCAATTTAAAACAATTCAGGTTTCCAACCCGACAATTGCCGACTGTCAGAGGTAAAAATTAAATCGGACTTAATAGTTGACTATAATCAGCAATGTGCCCAAACAACAACTGCAAACAATATTGACAACATGTCTATTATATTTTCATCAATAAAACAATATACAAGTATATATATATATATATTTATATATATTTATATGCGGATGCTTGAGGCGCGACAATGCTTTCGACGCCAGAGCGTTCAATCAATTTCAATTTCTGGAGACAGTTGTTAGTTTTCCTTTTGCTTCGTTACGTTTTCTTAATTTTCCAAATTGAAAACGCTGACGCCGCACGCGCACATTAATTCTAATCAATTTCTTCAGGCACTTGTGGCACTAAAAAATAAGTGCCCAATAACCACAAAGATCCCTTAGTCAGTGTGAGTCCAAATTGTGCCGCTGCCACCGTGGGACGCCACTTAATCAAAATGTGGAGAGAGATATTCCCAAAGGACGGCTAAGGTTGAGATAAACTCCGAACAGGACCTCCTCAGACATGCTCGTAATTAATGCCCGAAGACATCTCTTTGGTATATTTTTTTGGCTACCACTTGTCGCCGGGTTTTCGATTACAATTTATGGTGGCGGCACAGCGCCCAATTAAGTGCGATTAGATTTGCTCAAAATCGAAGAGGAGATGTTGGCTGTGTTAGAGATAAGGTAGCCATGGACTTGCCGCTTATCTGTGGAACAGGTCACGCCTAAGCATTTGCCGATAAGACGCCAGTCAAGGGAGTGATACGAGAGCTACGTGAGTGGCCTATGCAGGGCAGGATTTATGGCCTTGAGGGTCTGTTGTCGGTATTGCTTGTTATTAATAGCTTGGCACTTGCCGCCATGCAATTGCCTTTCAATCAATTGAAATTAGTTGGAAATCAACATCAGCACCACAAGAACGCAAAAGACTATTAATAACTGATTTTATTCGCTGGTGCAAGCAGCGCCATTAATTTCTTAGCCCTAGATGGACAGCTGGCACTCGGACACGCGTCCGGCACGATGGACTCTGGTTGGAGGATAGTGCAACTATTAATTGCCAGCAGTCAGCAGCATGCTAATAGACCCTTATGCCTACTCCATCTCCATCTCCATCTTCATCTGCAGCTTCATCTCTCTACCTCTCTCTGGCTAGACGTGAACGGAAAGCCATCTGCAATGTTTTCCGCTCTTTGCATTTTGAAATCTAAGCTCTTGTATCCCCACAATTCTCCGTACACCCCCCCACCACCATCGGCAATCTGCAATGGTCTGCTCCGGCTAACCGGCTTTGGCTAGGAGCGTCAATTACTTTTCGCTTTTTTGCGCATTTGGAGCACATTTATTTTAATCTCACCTGGGCCAGAGCGTTGTTTGCTCATGTGATGGATGCAGCTGCAAGTGGAGTTTACCGCCCCCTCTCACCTCTCCCCGCTCCCGGCTCCCCTCTTCAATCACTTCAATCTCCTCAGCTCACTCAGCGCATTGTGTATTGGATATCTTTAATTACGGCAGTACTTAGTGTCAACGACTGTTAGACTAAAACGAGTATTGCCATCGAGCACTTACCTGCCTTTAAGATCGTGTCTTGTAATTAGTTTTCGCTTGCAACACATTAAGAAGTCTAATAGCCTGAAAGAGAGGGGAAGGAATGCTCTAAGAGCTCATGCTCATGGGTAAACTAATTTATTATTACTTTGATCAACAAATTTGTTTAGCGGCTACAGTTGTTTGTTAGAACTGATAACAGTCTATAAATATTAATTCACTTTCAAGGTCGACTGTAGAGAAATATTTGCAGAGAGGGTAGCAACTGAAAGTACGTCATGTAAATATACGGGGTTACTTTTAATTATATCAAAACCTCAAAACCAAAGCTAAAAATCTAACGGAATACTTGGAACTTGAGGAAATATCCTCAAATTCCTTATAATTATAGTTAACCAATAATGTGAAATAAACATAAATTCTTTTATATTATTATTATATAAATATACATCGACTAATAGATTAAATAGGTTTCTTTTTAAAATGTATTATAAATATAATAAATTTTTATATATTTATTTTTATGTATTTCTAATAGATTAAATAGGCTTCGCTTGCTGGTAGTCAAAGCTAAGTTGCTAAACGTTATCAATCCTTTGGCTATCTAATCATTATCACTGTTGCCAAACACGTCAAGATAACTGCGGGGAGTAACACACACAGATGCAGTGATGAACTCATTGTTTTCACGAGTGTTAACTATTTTCGCAGTTGTGGCCTATGGAAACGGGCCAGGGGGCAGCTGTTGAGAGTTATCACACGGCTCTGAAAGATATCGCACCTGAGCAATAAATAAATACATATGTATGTATGGGCGTGTATATATATATATATATATATGTATTAAGTATAACTGGCACATCAAACGGTCTGCTAAGGTGATAACGAATGCAAAATTGCGGAAATTTTGCTGCTGTTGCTGCTGCTGCCAACTGGAAAACTAGAAAAGTGGCAGCTGCCTAGCTCAATTCGAGTGTTTATTTTCTTTTTTTTTGTCAAGATAGCTGAGAGATCCGTTACAATTTCCGGACACGAACTGCAGTTGAACACGCCTGTCACAACAACAAGCTCGAAAGGATGCGACTACCACCTTCCCTGTCAGATTTCTCTGTTAATGAGTTGTCAATGGCTTAATCGGAGTCGCTGCATCTTGCAGATACATATATACAGATATAAAGTTAGTTGGTTTATTGGTATGATTGGCTAAGCGATACTAACCGATTTAATGCGAACGCGACGAGAGACGGGCACATCGTAGTCGAAGTCCGTATTTGTGGCATTCGAACTGCAGCAGGATTCAGGCACTGAGATTAAGCTTTGATTGTCCAGCATTTTTGATAAGTCTTCTCGTTCGTTTCGAGTATTAACTTTGATTCATAAACAGTATCGTGGTTTATTGCTGTTGCTGGCACATTTTGCTCTTGTTGGTCGTTCAATCGAGATACCCAAATATATTTAATCCAGGACAATATAGATAAAGTATCTCGACTTTGACTCGTTCACTTCACTTCACTTATTTGTCTGTGTATCTCTCTCTTTAGCACAATGCTCGAATCAGCATATGTTTTTGGACTCTTTTTATTTTTATTATTTTTGGGTATTATTTTCGTTTTACTGCTTTTTGCGGAATCAGCTTAAAAATTCAAGTTTTAACCGCGGGGCCACAACAAATTCGCCAAACGCAAAAAAACAAACACTAAAAAACCATTCGTGAAGTTTTAACAAAAGATGACCCAGCTACAATAACAACATCAACCGATTCGTTTGGCTTTTTTTTATTATGCAGGCTAGCCAACATGTGTTTGCTGTTTGCTGAATTATAGCGATTTATATCGCTGCCTTCTTATCGCCTTTTTACTCAACAGCGTTTCTAATCGACCGAAAAACAATAAGAGTCTCAACAAGATTTTCAATACAACAATATTTTCGTTTGTTGTGCGCTGTCCGCTCGGCTCTCAAAACGCTCCGCACTGTTGGAAACTACACAAGCAACTGAATTGCTAGCGGATTGTAGTGCCCTCAGCCGGTGTTGTTGTTCACCACCAACATTTGTTGTGCTTATACCCTTACGCAGAGTACCACGATTAGTTGGAGCGGCAGATGAGAGGCATTGTGAGACATATCATACACAAATATTGTATACACAAATCGTCAGTAAGAGTATGCAGGCAGCGCATTAATACATCTCTTTTGCCAGCACACATTTACTCTCTTCTGCTCTCTCAACGACATGAGTTCGGCAAGCGTTCGGCTTGCGTCTGTGTTAAGCCGATTGTGTTCGAACCCAACTCGGCTGTGTTCGTACTTTTAGTACTATTTCAAAGCGCACTGTCTTTGAAAAAGGTAGTAGATACCTTTGCTACTATTTGATATAGTTGTGGTTTATAAAATTGGAACAATTTCATAGAATTTCTATAACTGTAGCAGCATATTGGAATTCTAATGAGTATGAGAGTAACTTCAAACCTCTTATCATCGATGTCTCATTCGTAGTTCACTGGCCCCTTCGAATCCAATATTCTATTTATGCTGAAAATCTCAAATATTATTAGGTTATATGAGAAACGAGGACCCATCAAATTTTACTTAGCCATATCTATTGTAAGAGAATACCCTTCATATATTTGTCATAACATATCGAATGCAGACAGTTTTATGAGCCAAACTTGAGTTTAGCCAAAGATGATACAAGAAAGCTCACATTACCCATAAGTGGTCGGGTGGGGGGAGGAGGAGTAGGAGGTTGAGTAACAGTAGCAACTGCAGCTGTCCAAACAAATCGAGAGGAACAATTCAATTCGTGTGTGTTTCTCTCTCTCTCCATGCCCCTCTCTCAACTCGTGCCAAAGATGGGGGCGTGAGTTTTTGTCGCCTTCAACAGCTGCAATGTGCGCAGACAATGACAATTGATGCCCTCCCCCCGCGAAAGGGACAAACGGACGCATATTCGTGCTGTCACTCGCTTTGGGCTTTGCTTTGCCTGAGCATGCATGCGATTACGAAAGGGTATCCGCAACCAGTCAATGCCGAAGAAGGTCAGGCAACCCGTTCAACGCGAACAATGCCAGCAATAAAAGGAAGTCGCAATGGAAGCAGAACCAGAACCAGAGAAGCGAGGAGACGAGGAGAAGCGAGAAGAGATGTGAGCTGAGAGCTTGCAGCTGCAATCTGTGAAGTTGGTAGTGACATTTGACATGATTTGCATGCCAAGTGCCACGCCCACGTCACTCAAACTGACAGAACAGAGAGACAGAACAGTAAAGAGTTAGTATATGTTCCGGGTGGGTAATACGTTGATGAACCCGAACCCGAACCCGAACCCGCAGTTGCCGTCGCCGTTGCCGTCACATTGACAGACACTCGCTGAGTTTTTATTGTCGCTTTCAGTTTGGATTTGATTTAATTTAATTTGATACGAGCTAAAGAAGAAGATGCATTTTCAGATTGTTTCTACGTCTTCGCTTTCTATCAATTAGTTTTATTGGTGAACTCTTTTGAAGTTCTTATCACAGTCGTTAAAGCTAACCACATATTGATATTTTAACCAGGGCATTTGCGATGCGTGGGTTATGATTTGGGTAAGCGTTTTATAACCACATTTTTCTTGTATTCTTACTTTGAACATTTTCAAATAGTCACTGCATATTTGGCACTCTAATTGGACAAGGAAAAAAACTATATATCACTATCTCCATCTCTTTCTGCTGTGGTATGTGCATTATCCTGCCTTGAGGCCATTATCATTATGCCATTGTCTGTTTGGCAACAATAACAGCATGTCCTCATCTGCGTCCCTTTGACGCTGTCACGCTTGGGTATTCCTATACAAATATATACATATATATATGTATGCGTGTGTGTGCATGTGTGTGTGTGTATTTGGGTGGTTCCATTCCCATTGCCACTTTCCATGCCATTTGTTTTTCCATTCCGCATGCAGAGCTGCTTTTCCATTTTCAAGCGAACAATTAAACGAGAGCCTCTGTTTTTCTATCGAGGCCCGCATTCCATGGAATTAGTCGGCAAAAAAAGCAAGGGTCAGAAAGGTCAAAGGTTATTAGTTGCAGGGTGGAAAATTGCCAGCAGCTGACCACTGGACCGCATCTCTAATTGCCTTGTTACGAGTTCAGTTTTGGAGCATCCACTCAGTTCTCAATGCCACCTACAACATATGTCTTTATTATTTGCCACAATTTGGGCATATCAAATATGTAAATGGAATCCTCACTCTTGCACCCGCATGACACCTCATAACAACTTGGAATGTCGTTGTTTGCAATTTGGAAGCTGAATAAATAATCTATGCAAATGCGACCACGCATCATAAATATGGACTTACTAAATGTACATGTATATATATTTATATATATATATAAACAACTTCTTGGCATCTGCCCTGCGTTTGCACAATACAAATTTGTAGGCGTTATATCTTTTAACTAAAATATTGTGTTGTTTATTTTATTTTTTCCCCATGTTTCCCTGTCTCTCTCTCTCTCTCTAGCACCTGCTTGTAGCAGGTAAAAAATTCGATTGCCAAACAGCATGAGAATTGAAAGGCCCCAACACGTCCATTTCTCAATATAGCAATCAGTGTCAGCAGTGTTTATAGCAAATGTTTGTCTCCACATAATTGAGCAATTTGTATGGCTGCTGAGCAACAAATGAAGAATGACTTTTTATTGCACATTTGTGTCACCATCTAGAAACTGGAATCTACCCTCAGCAACAGAGGAATACTCCACACACAAACACACACGCTAATGAAGCAGCCTGAAAGTTGAACCCTCCCCTGGGCTCTGTCTAACGATGTCGCTATTCAGCTGTAACTTTATTATCCTATTGTATTCCAATCGATAATTGTGCCAGCTGATAGGACTGTTCTTCAAACTTCAGCAGGATCAACTTTCGGAGGTTTTTGCAATAACCAAAATTGAAGTAAATATGGTTTTTTGAACTCTCTTTAAAATCTGAAAACAAATTTGAAGATTGCCAAGTTGTGCATATATATTTACTCAGTTTGTATCTATATTATCTACATTTAACTTGAAAAGCAGCACCACCACCATATCTGGGGTTGGGGGTCGCATATTACGAGCACTCAATAATCTCTTGTTACATAAGCCAAACAAGATAGCTCCCTCAGGTATTGACTGCATACGGGGAAAGGAGTGTCGCCCTTCGGACCATAGTGAAGGCTTGTCCCAGGCACCAGTCACCAGTCACCAATCAGCAGGCCATCAGTCGAGGTTGACTTTCATTAAGATGCACATCTTAATTGCGCCCACAGCTGTGCCTCGTTGAAGACGATCCTTTCAAACTTTCCAACCAAAAATTGGGCACGTCGTGCGGCATCTATTGTTTTACACTTAACGTGGGGAGGGGAGTGGAAAAGTCCCCAGATAATTGATGAATTTATGGCACAACATGAAGTATAGACTTCCAAACATTTTGGACTGTTTGCCACATCACTTTTACTGATTGCGATTGCTGCTGCGGCTTATCACGCCTCGCTGCAGCTGATGAAGTGCAGCCGCCTGTTTCTCTAATTGG
This sequence comes from Drosophila paracracens, assembly GCA_035044025.1. Classification (NCBI taxonomy): domain Eukaryota; kingdom Metazoa; phylum Arthropoda; class Insecta; order Diptera; family Drosophilidae; genus Drosophila; species Drosophila paracracens. The sequence continues at coordinate 2,350,170 of JAWNMN010000394.1, forward strand.
ACTTTGCCTCTCTCTCTCACACACTCACTCGCTCTCTCCCTCTCTCTCTCTCTCTCTAACCGAGAACGCCACTTGCCGTTGGTTGGCTTAATAGATTCTTGGAACTACAAAATGCATTTTGGGCTCTGCTTTGCCCCATTTCCAATCTGTGTTCATTGCTCATTGTTTCCGACATTCGACTCTTGATGTTCGTCGGCTATTGAGATTGGGAGGCTTTCCAGTGGCAAGCGCATGGAATACCATTGTTGATGATGTTGTTGTTGCTGCTGTTATTCTTTTTATGGCTCTGATTTTGCATTGTTTTCGAATGCGGCACGTTCTGTGCATTTATGGAGCACGCATTGCCAATCTCCAGACCCAAAAAAAAACGTTGACCACTCTTTTGAAAGTCAAATCCGCAGATAGGGGAATAGCAGCGTTGCACAACATGTGGCAAAACATAGATATTTACACACAAACATATGTTTATCATATGTTTAAGCCATAAGATAAGTTAAGGTTTGGTAAATAAAATAACATCACAAGACAAAAATATAATATTATTAGTAGTACAATGAATAAATTCACCTTAATACATTTTCATTCCTCATCCCATTACATCTATCTCAGATCTCATATTTCCCAGTGCTAAACTGCTATTAACATCTTTGCCGCCCTCTGCATCCTGTTCCCCACAACTCAATGGGTTAATTGGCCTGCCCAGGCAATTTAGAAATAATATTAATGGTTTTCTGCGTTCAAAGAGTTAACAACTTCATCAACGGCAATCACATTTGGGCCACTTCCAAAATAGACGAGGCGTCGTCCATTTTTCACAGACGCCAAAAAGGCAATAGGCAAATCTCACAGACTCTGCCTCAAAGTCTGTCGGCGAATTTCACACATTGTGCAAGGCCTAAAAATAAGAATGAAAAGAAAAATAAAGAAATCAAAACAAAATCAAGAAAAATATGGCATTTGGGTGAATAAATATGGCGAGGAGCACATTTGGAGGCCCTAAGCAAATCGTTGGCAGCTGCGGCGCCTTTGACAATTTGCCGCCTCGCCTCGTTCTAATCTGACTTGGCTGCTGACTCCTAATCCGGAGCTGTGTGGCAGTCTCTTGACGCGATCGCTGTTGCACATCACAGTGTGCCACCCAGCGATAATAACAAACAATTTGTTTGTTTGTCCACACACACACACACACACACACACACACACTGAAAGAGAATGGAAGGGGGCATGTCAGCATTTTGCTCGTGTTTGCATAATTCATGAGATTCGTTTGTTGCCAGTTGCAAGTTGCACCCACATGGCAACGACTTCTACACAGATCGCATGCCACAGCCAGCCATTCATTACAAGCACAATTGCAAATTGAGATACAAAACTGCCAGCCGGCAAAACAAATGCCACGATATATATATATATATATAGAAAACAAAAGGCAAACGGAGTCGACTCTTCCCATATCGATATATGGCAGCATAAATAATGTTTCTACTCAGTGTGTTCTGTGCGGGGGTGTTTGCTCTGCCAGCGAAGCATCCCAGACCCAAACAGAATAAAGAATTGAATTTCAATTTGCTGACTTGCCATTTTGTACTCAAGTTCATAGTTGCAACTTCTCTCAACTGCTTCAAGTTGAGTCTGTCGTGGAAATGTGTTTGCGAACAGTTTATTGCATGACTTGCCGCTGCTGCTAGAGTTTCCTGAACTTCCTTCGACAGACAAAGAGCTGAGGAAGTAGAGCTGAGATTTGCTAACCAGCAACAAGCCACAAATTGTGGAAAAATAAATATCATATCCATTATCAATCTATGAAAACAGCTAAGGGTTATCGACCTGAGTAAGTTCTTTCTGAATGAATCCTGAGTATTTATATACTCTGGGATTTGGCTAGAAATTTTGGGTTCTTAAATATGATTGCAATATTAATCTAGAGCGTAATGATAATGATCATAAAGATGGCAAAGTTATGGCACTGGAAAGATTGGCCGGAAGCATGGTATTTTTAGAGTCTTCAATTTTAACATGTATTTCGAGCTAAAATCGTGTTTCAAACTTCTACTTCTCAAATGTAGTATTATTCTAGAGGCGAAGTCAATAACAAAGTAGCCTTGTATTTGAAAATCCAAACAGTTTTGACAACGTAATGGCTTTGGAAAGTTTTGATCAGTCTCAAAAACTTATTTTCGGAGTAACTTGAATAGTATTTTCAAATAAAAATTATTTGTTTTCTAGAGATCAAACCAAAAAAAAAAACTTTAAAAATCGGTTTTTTTTTTAAATTTTTTTTTTTTAAAATATTTTATCTTTAAAATTGACGAATTTTTTAATTTCATGTTACAAATTATAGTTTACATGGGACAACACTCTCTGGATATATATGTGCTACGAATCCATTAATAAGTCAACAATTGCGGGGATTGAAACCCGGTGCGATATTTGCTGACCTCTTCACACATGGCTTTTTTAACTTCGAGTCGGGCCTGCATCAATGAACATGGCAATCAACATCTTCCCTGTCAAGCGCTTCCAGATACTTCGCAAGGCGCAACAAGTATACTGCATTGGCTGTGCAGTCCTTTTCTCGCACACAAAACACAGTCTGTGGGGCATTTTGACCACAACGAGTTTTACAATCTTATAATTGTTGGATTCACACATTTTTCCCAAAAAAATTAATGAAATAAAAAAATTATTAGCTTCGAGCAATTTTTGAAGCATATTTGGCCGTTGGATGCTGATAGGTGTGCGCATCAGGCGAGCACCAGGCGATCGGTGTAGCCAGCGACGCCGCCAATGCAATTGGGATTGGTGGCATTGTTGTGCTTTCTGCCAGGGCCCAAATATCCGAGTGTGAGTCCCAAGTTGGTGGCAGTTAAAGCCAAGAGCACGGCAAACTCTCCGCTAAATAGACAAATGTCATAGAGCGTTTGCGCTGCGTCGCCTTCGCAGCGGCATCCCCAATGCTATCCCCAATGCTATCCGCAACGCCGCGGCTTCATCGTAGCGATATCGACTCCAGGCACAGCTAACCATCTTCAGTAGAATTAGCAGCGATGACACCAGCAAAAATACAGTCAGGAATCCGTAATTAATGGGAACGCCGAGCTTGTCCCCGGTAAAGTTGCAGCTGCCGTTGGACAGCAGCAGATTATAGACGCCAAATTCTTGAAGTGGTGTTATTCTGATCAAATCAAGGATCTGTAAGTATCTGTAAGGATCTGAACTACGCATGTGGAAAATTTTTAAGCTTTTAATTTTTTATAAGAGTGTTTAATGTTCATAGCAGCTATATTAACTGAGCTCTTATGCTCAATTTTATGGATGTTCTACGGTAATCTGAATGGCGCATCTACCATGTCAAGCAATCTGTTAACAGACGCGTTTTCAATTTGCTTTGTTCCCAGGCATTTAGAACATCCTGCATCAGGGGCAACGTTGGAGTCTCAGCTCCGATGGGGGACTCGGAGTCGTAGTCGTAGTGGAGTCTGTGTCTGAGTCTGAGTCATGCGCATGCGTGCAGCGTCAACAATGTTGCATGCAACTGAGTCCGGTAATTGCAACGGCTTATGTTGTGCAGTTGTTGTTGCCGCTGTCGGCTGTCAACTTGTGTATCCATGAGATACGCAGCAGCAGAGCAAAAACAAAGCGCATTGATTGCAATTACGCGCCAAAAGTGTTGGCGACGCACAATTGATAAAAATAAAAAGTAAAAAATGAAAAGAAAATAAGAAAATAACATAAGGGAAGTGAGTTGTTGTTTGTTGCTGTTGCTGTTGCACGGTAATTGCATGTGGCATGCGGTATCTGTGGCTGTGCCTGTATCTGCATTTGTATCTTGTGGATACGCACGCATTGTTTGTGGTTGTCACTTGAAGTGCTTGTTGAGGTCGCAAGTTGCAACACTTTCTCAAGAATTTCAATTGTGACGCAAGCAGCGCGCCAACTTGTAGCTGCATTTGTATCTTTGTATCTCACAGATGCAGCCGAGACACGAAAAACAACTTTCGATAGCTTGAGTTTTTTCCTACTTTTTTTTTTCTTCATTATTTTGTTCGACACACGATACTCGCCTCAGTTTGTTTTTCTTTCTGTTTTTTGTGTACATCAGAGTTGTCTGATGAAGTTGTCGACGTTGTCGTTCTTTTGGCAGCCGCGTAACAGTAGCTCAAGAATGTTTATTCCCCGCCAAGTATCCGTTTGTTGGCCTCCTGCAGCGAAGAACGCTTCGCTGCACTTCGATGCTGCCTTCAATTACCGCAAGAGTCAAAAAGTCGGTCGCCGTCGTTTTGTAATCGAATCTGTGTCTGGACTGCGATTACACTCAGAGAAAAGTCGTATAGGATTCCTAACTCTGACGAATATTCTTTAATGAGTTTACATGACTCGCAAATGATCGCTGATATTAGATATTACTTTCGAGTCGCATAATCACCAGCGTTTTCTCTCAGTGTGTGCCATTGACTTGATTCTGGACCTGGCAGCGACGTTAGTCATAAAGTTCCATTGATGGAAAAGGCAGGCAGCCTGAGAGACAGACAGACAGAGACCATCCGCACTCAGACTGACCACATGAATGAATGAACGGACGAGTGACTAACTGAGTGAGTGAGTGAATGAATGAATGAATGAATGTGTCCAGTCAAACACATTGCGAGCGTATGCTGATTTCTTCACTTTGTACTTTCCGCTGAAAGTGCTGTAAATTTAACCCAATTCCAAAACGCAGCTCTTCGCCGCTTCTCTAAAAACAAAAACAACTTTTTTATGGCCAACTTGGGTTGAGTTGAGTTGAGTGTTTACGGCACATTCCTCCTGGCAGTCATTTTAGGGATACTCCTCGTTGTAGCCAGCAAGTCGAGTGTTTCTTGGAATTCATAGTTTTGTGATTCTAGACTCTTCTGTTTATTTTTCATCTTTTGCTGCAAATAGCAGTTCGTTGCAGATACTTTTTGTAGCCATCCACTGCCACTTTCCAGCCTCATTTTTTTGCTTCTTGGCTGCACCGCGTGTTGATTGCAATCGTAAAACAATGAATAGAAATTTCTTGTCATCTCACAGGCAGCATTTGAGTCAAACATGAGTAGCATATGAAGACATGAGTCAGCTAAGCACATAGTCACACATATTTAACACATTTGTTTTAGGCATGATAATTAATCGTAAATCCATCTAGTTATAGGCATTATAATGCTTCATAAAACTAATTCACAACCTGCTCAAATACTGCAAATGGCTCAAAGTATTACCTGTTTTCCTTTTAGACCTAAGACAACGATTAAAATTGGTAATTCTTTGGCCAAAGTGCGTTAAGTCGTCTGATATAAATAAATCGATTGACAAATCAGTTATTTTGTTTTGTAAACAATGTTTCTCATTGACGTCAAACCCATTTAGGGCGGAAATTCTTGTGACGCGTTCGACGCTGACTAACGGTACAGGTATAGGTACAGGTGGGTGAATGATTTCATTTACACCTTATCAGCATATATCAGCTATGTTAATATCTTTTATGACAGACACAGACCCAATGGTGCCATTTACACATTTCGTCAGCAGATAGCAGCTGGGAGAAAAAATGTGGAAATTGGACAGAAGATTGCCAGATGATGATGACGATAGCATGTCAACAGAGATTGGAGCTTCCAATGGAGGAGCAACATCAGCCAAGTAAATAAATCAATCAGCTGCTCATCGGCATAAACCATTTTTGTATGTTGTTGATGTTGCTGATGTATCTTTGCGTTCCAGAGTCACGTCACGTACATGATTGATTTGTTTATATTTTTAGTGGTAGTCGGCGAGATAAACAAATTTATTTATATATGGTCGCATAGGATCGCCGGTTCTGTTTTGGCTATTTTTAACCGATTGCCCAACAATAGTGCAAAATTCCACGAAGAGTACACTTTTTATGTGTGTGTGTGCCATTTACTGTTATCTTTGAAAATGTTCACAAAATGCCATCTAATCTTTTCACGTGGGCTACAGCTGACGCTTGAGGCAAATACGACCCACTGAATAGTGTGAACAAGTACAGTCAGAAAAACAATTGGAAAATAGTTTTGAAAACTATAAAAATATTCTGGCTTATAGAAACAATTTCTTAATACAATTTCTAAAAATTCGAAAGACTTCTTTTCTTAAAATATTTAATGAATTAATTTAATTTATAATAAAATAAATAAAGTATAATTATTTTCTTTCCAGTGTAACGTATATCGCAGAGTTGGCCGCGTTATACAAAATAATCACGCATTTCAGCAAAATAAATATACAAAAAATGTAAATGCGTCGCCAAAAAGCGTTGATAAGATTAGATAGTTGAATCAACATTGGAGTAGAACGTACTCAACTTTTATGGCCAGTGGGGCAGCAGTCCTTATAGGTCGTAAATTGTATGGCACTTTCCATAATTATAAAGATATTCTTTATGCTGCAGTTATATAAATCCATAAGCTCTCAAAAGCATTCAACATTTGCCCAGCACTTGAAAGTCGGAACCTGCCTTGAGCAAATATCCATGTTGCAAAGTTGCAGGCTTAATTCCAAATCACACATAAAATGTTCTCATGATTGCATAAATATACTTCTCTGGAATTTCCCAAGATAAGCGTATTTGTTATTTGATTTTACGTAGGATTGCAGATTTTTTCGTCGAAATGGAATTGCAGATAAAAACCGAAAAGAAAAAACATATTTAAAAAACCTCTGATTAAATTATGGCCACAAATGATCTCATTATTTGATCTCTGATAATAGAGGCTTGTCGAGTCTGGGCTAAAAATAGTCATACTTAAAATTAGTCGAGTGTATAAAAGTCATAAATATGGGATTATGGAATAAGCCCATGTTCGAAAGGCAAACACTAATTTGACACACTTACAAAGAGCTGTTCATAAATGGCAGATGCAACCAAAGAAAACACACATATAAAATGTTACAGCAACAATAAACAAATTTTAGATAATTGAGCAATAAAATGCTCTTATGCACTTTACACGATTATGAAAAGTAAATCCTACCATGTCATGTCAATGGTGTTTGTTGCCTGCCTTTTCCAATTTGTCAAAGAGAAAACCAAATTATTTGATGGCTGCTGAAATGGCCAAGATAAATCAACACAAACGGCGCCCGCCCGCGCCCATTGCGTAAATCAAAAATTTATGTTTAGATTTTTGAAAAACTACAACTTTATGGATTCGAAATCTTTTGATTGTGTACAAATTCGATGCCCCCTCTCTCTGCCTCTCTATCTCTGGGGTTTTTCAGTGTATATTTGTCTGATTTATAAGGTCAACGCGAGCACCGAAAATAAACGCAACACCAAAATTGTAGATCGCGGGGCCAAGACGTGGGCGCCCCCTCGATATCATTAGCACTGCCAGCTGACATCTTTCGGATTAATGGGTCAGTTGCAGTTACATATGTGAGGCAAGAATGTCTTTTTGTTGGCCTGGCTAATAATGCTTATCGATCTACATTAAATACGCATTTGGGTGGCAACTCTGATCGCAGTTGTCATCGTTTCTTGCTGGGACCTCTCACTCATAAATCTGGGGCACTCTTCTTCTTCTTCTCACTCGCTTATAGTTTAACAGCAATTTATTAAATGCGCCGAGGCCAGACTTTAATCTGCACTGAAAAATCTTCAAGCAACTGCATAAATTAATTAAATACGAGAAAAAGCGTCGAAAGAATGCGTGAGATATTTTTGTGGAGCAGCCAGCGATGCTGCGACCCCAACAATTTGCCAAGATATATATATATATATATATATATATATGTGCAACTGTATCTGTTTGTGCATCTGCAACGCTTGACAGCGCTGATTAGCGGCGCATCCAAGTTGCCGCCCCGTCCAGCAGCAGCCAAATTTATGGCAGCTGTCTTCAATGGACGCTGACGGCGTCTCCAGGCGCAGCTCCTTGAGAGCAAAAACATAGTTTTTCCCGAAAAATTGTGTAATCAAATGTTGTTGCCGCGCAACATGGCATACATACACAAAATTCTTCAATGTGCCACACGTAATCAACATCAAAATTTTGTTTGTTTGTTTTCGGGCAAGAAGTTTCACATGACGTGAGGAAAATTGTTGTTTTGCGGCTAAAGGAAAAGCCGGCAGGTAAGTACAAGATGTGCATCTAATTTTCTCTCTATGAATTAAGGAATTTCCAAACACGTACACATAAATTCTTCACTATGCGCTTTCCACTTTCTTTCCACTTCGCCGTTGCATTCTCAAAGATATATTTATTTTCTTTGCTTTTTTTCTCCTTTCCGTTTTTGTTCTTTTTTCTTGTTGTTGTTGTTGTTGTTTGGTTGAGTTTATGCAAATTTTCGCAGGCAACGCTCATAATTTCAATGCGACAGCAAAATATGTTGGCGCCAAGCAGCTGAGAGCGACGCGTCGCTGACTTCCATTAGCGCCACAGGTTGAGTGGTGCACTGGTTGAGTGGTGCTATGGTGCTGTGGTGTAGTGGTGCAGCAGTGGGAAGGGTGGGCAGCTGATCGGTCTGTCTGGTCAACTGCCACTGTTGTTGGCGATGCCAAAAACTGCAAAAATCTGCTTAAATGCATTTCAATTTACGACCCCCAAAATGTTTGCCATGCGCAATTTTTGCGTCTCAAGTGGATTTTGGATTATTTGCAATGGGTTTCCACTCGAAGCTCAATGACCGTCCACCACAAAAACAACAATAACAACAAAAACAACGAAAACAAACAAACTGCATTTCAGTTGACTTTGCATACACAACAATATTTTCAATTTTTGACATTGGGCCACTCGTAAATCACAAATCTGTCTATATAAATACTCTTGAACATATATACGAGTAGCTGCATGCTTTGAGTGGCTATATTGACATCAATCAGATTAAAGTTCAAGACTAGATGATTGATAGTTGGATGCATTTAATGACTTGCACATCTACCTGACACTAGAGAAAGTTTTCAGGTGCTTTCAATGAAATTTTATTTTCAGTTGTAGAAAAGTGTTTATAGCCATAACTTTGTCTGATTTGAAACAAGTCTCTTTTTGATAATAGTTTGACATCTACAATAAAGTAGAAAACACGATTCTGACTCGTAATACAAGTACTTTAAGAGAAATATGTGCTTTAAGATATGCGTACTCATATGTAAATCGCAAACAGGATTGTCAAGCTTGGGTCACGTGCTGTGTGACAAGTAGGGCCATAAATCGTCCCTCAAACTAACTGGCTTTATTCTCAGAAGACAAGTACAGCTCGTAAATTCAATTGTGTTTTGTTCATTATACTTGAAACATAACTGAGACTGTGAGCATCTCAACATATTTAGCCAGGGCAGCAGTTGCAGAAGGTTGATTAACCCCTCGAGATGGTGCTGAGCCAAAACAAACACGAAGTGCGAGATGAAAGACGCACCAGCATAGAAGGATAACCAACTCTGGCCAAGGCAAAAAGACAAAAAGCCAAAGGGCAAAGTCAGCCAGGCGACCCAAGAGATAAGAGAGAGAGAGAGAGAGAGAGAGCAATGAGCGAGAGAGCGGTCTCTCAGATAAATTCAGCAAAAGGGATGCCAAACGCTGAATGGGAGCGAGGGTTTTGGGAAGTCAGAACAACCCCCAAGTTGAAGTTCAATTGCGGGCAAGTGCAAGGCTGTCGGCTGGCAGAACACGCAACCGGGCAAGGACGATGGCAGGCACACAGCCCAGGCAACCACCCAACCACCCACCCACACACACACAGGACACCAAACTAAACGTACATGTGCCTAAAAAAATCACAATCGAAAGCCCAAACAAAAGGATGCAATCGATGTCAGGGATAAAATTGAAAGCAAACATAAACAAGATTTGGAAAAACCACCACCAAAGCCCAAGGGCTGACAGCACAGCAAAAAGCGTCAGGAAAAACTTTAAAGAACAAAAGAAAATGCCTCAAATAAGGAAAAGGTATTTCTTTACCCAAGGAAGTAAAGTCTGGGGAGCCATAGCGATAAAGAGAGCTCTTAACATAACCACTAAACATAGTGTATGCTGAGTGGCATAACTTGCAGCCAATACATTAGCTATGCGGCACACTCAAGTGCAACTCGACTCAAAGTGGCAAAATGCAAATGTAGTGGCTTCCAGCTAACAGTGCTTTGATTTGCTGGCTAACAGAGACCACCCAATCAGGCAGACACCCACATAAACCACACACACACACACAACACTAAAGCTGCCCAAGAATCTAGAAAATAGCTTTAAAATAGAATAAAAACTATTAATATTTAACAATAATGATTTAATTTTTATGATTTAATAATAATGATTTAATTTGTTAATAGTATTAGAAATATTTTCTAGATTTGATATACAAAATATTATACATAAATTCCAAACAATATTTAAAAGTCTACCTAATTTTAGAGTGAGAAAACTACACTTTTTCGAACTACACTTTGACAAAAGTCGTGTAAGCTCTGCCTAGGGATTTTCCATATTCTAGCTCATATTTTGTTGGTGAGTGTAGCAGAAGAAATTCGTTTTGAATGGCGTCAACAAATTTATTTCGCATCAGAGCGCATCTGATGAATGACGTGACTTTGACAGGCAGGCAAAGCAGCAGTAACAAAAGCTGAACAAGGAGCAACAGCAGCAATCATGACCATCATGAAGCGAACCTCAACCGCCTGCTGCTCCTCCTCCTCCTCCTGCATCCGGCAGTCGGCAACTGGCAACTGCGTCGTTGCTCGACTCGGCTACGTCGCTGGCTTTCGTCATCAGCAGTCGTCGCAGCCACCTTGGCCAGACTCCCGGCAATGTTTACATAACATGGCTATGACGACGCTTCGCCTGCCTCTTCAGCTGCAGCGCTGGCTAACACGCATGCGGCTAGCTCCATTGAGCCGGCCCAGGCCAGACCTAGCCGACGACTCTGCTCGTGTTTGCCGGCAAAAAACAATTGAGTAACAGAAGCAACAAAAAAAAACAAACGCAACATTCACAAATTTACGTTACGCACCCTGCACTGTGGTTATATATATACATATATATATCCAACTCTATCTATCCGTAACGCACACATAGATACACACACACACACACACACACATGTATCTATAGGATGTATGTACTCAGTGTTTGTATTCACTCTCACAATGTCCTCGCTGCATTGGGCTTCATTGATGAGAGGGCAGCTTGGTGAGTTTTGAATATGCCGAAATCGAGCAATGCTATATTAAATATTCTGGTTGGGATTGAATATATGTATACTCTTTTTCTTATTAAATTAAATATAAGCTATTAAATATAGTTAAGAGCTGGAGTACTAGCTAGAAAGGCCAACGGCTCAGTCAGCTAATTATGCCCACAACTATTCCACACCCGATCTCTATTTAATGTTTCCTCTAGAGTACATCTCGTGCATGTCAGTATATTATCCATATATATATATATATATGTATGTGTGACCACTGCAGATTTCGCGGTGAGCTGGTTAACTTTCAATTAACGTCACATTTCACGTACCTGCGCACTTTTCTCGCGATGCAGATGCAGAGTGTTGCCGGTGATGATTCCCGCGGTGGTCGCCTTCGCATGCATTGCCACTGAATTTATGACGTACTGCGTCTGCTTGGACAGACCTGAAGCTGTAGCTGTAGCTGTAGCTGTAGCTGTAGCTGAAGCCGCTGCCAAAGCTGGTTGTGGTTTATTCAGCGGCAAAGACAACGACAACGACGGCGACGATGTTGACGATGTCTGTGTTTTTGCAACATTCCTAATTGAGTTTTCTGGTACTCGGTTTTCACTTTGGCAGTTGTCCATTGAAGCCAATGCCGTTTCGTGTTGCTGTTGTTGTTGTTGTTGTGTAACTGACATGCTCGTAATTAGCTGTTTGACTATTTGATATTTGGGATTGCGTTGGCAATTTATCTTATGTCTAACACCAAATCAATTAGCTGAGAAAACAGATACACCAGCCAAAGATACACGCATGCAAATTCACTTTTTACTGCGAACGTTTTGTCGAAATTACGCCGGGCTTTCAATTTACCGGATATATATATACATATATATGTTTTAGCTGGTAACGTTCGCACGGGCTGCGAGTTGAACTGTTACTGAAACGCATTGCGAACAGCGTCCTTCGCATCTGGGTGGTGGTTTCGTTAGACGTGTTAGCTTTATCTGGCTTTTTATCTAACGTAACGAGAGCGAGGGGAAATTCACAAGGATTCAGGGATTCGTGCAGCAGTCCAATGCCAAGACTGAGTTGGGGATTTCATTATGGAGCTAATTGAATGTGGACTGATAAGAACAGCTGTCTGAAATGATTACCCAAAAAAAAGAAGGAAACTCTGCAGATGGAACAGTTTTGACTCCCTAATCCTGCAAACATTTAACATCAGCTTTTCATTGACTTTTCCTCATAACACAAAATAAAAGCCAAACTTTAAGTGATATTTATTTGACGAGTCGACCGACAATATTTGGAAAGATTTTACATAGAAAACCTAAAGATGTTGCCCGCATCGAGCCTGAGAAAAGAATCCGATGGCGAACATAAATATACACATAAGAAATCTGTGGCGGTCGCTCCTGACATACTGGAAGAGCCAACGCCGGAGAAGGAGGAGGAGCCACGCCGAACCACACAACACTACTATGACCAGGCAATAGATAAGGAAATCCAATATCGGACGCAGTTCCGGGTGCGTAACACATGTGAAATCCAAATGGATTGATAGCTAAATCACACTTCTTAGGTGCTGGAGACCATTGATGGCAAGGAGGTCGATCTGACGCCCAACTGTGTACCAGATTTACCGCAAGCAGAGAAGTTCTTTAGACTTAACTTGCAGCTGGCGAATGATATCAGCAGTTTGCCCGATTTTCACAGCAGAAACAGCTCAGTCCGATCCAGAACACGCTCCAGTGTGCGAGGAGGCATCGGAGGCAACAAGCAGTCCATTGATGATGTCATCAGCGGGGTAAGTGAGACCAGCAATTTGAATCTTATCTCATGCCCAATTGCTGCCTCCACATCCAAATAGATAATAAATGAGACGATCACATTTGAACCATTTACTGCCGAGAAAATGGAAGAAATGCACATTCCGGTGCCCTACAAGAGGTCCTTTGTAAAGGTCACGCTGCGTAAATCGGAATTTGTCGTGTTGCACTCACAGATCAGCAAAACGGTGGCAAAGGGCACCGGCCCTGGCGATGCTGTCGAGGCGGACAACAAACTCTACGAGTATCTGACCGTCGGCAAGGGCAAGGTGCGTCGTCGGGCCGACAACGATGCCCAGACCAATCTGGTGCTCACGAACAGCCGAGCGGTGAACACGATATTTGTGGACCACGCCACGGTGGGATCATATGTCTCCAACTTTGAGATGTATGACACGCTGCAGGGTCAAAAGCCAAAAGTCCAACACACCATGTACAGCTTGGCCAAGCCGGATGGGGAGACACAAACTGGACCGGTTGACTTTACGAGTGCCATGGACGATGATGATGAAAAGGAGCATGACAGGATGCGCTTAAGGGTACTCCAGTTGATGAGAAGCCCCGAGTTTATACAGGCCACCCGAATCATTGGACGCACACTGTCCAGTAATCAATTCAGTCAAGGCATGCAACGTTTTCGCAACTCTGTTGAGGATGATCGCTGCTCCCTGAACGTACAGTTCAAGTACTCGATGAAGCTGCTGTTCAGATTGATACCGGTGCTCGGCAGGGATGAGCGGAAGGGGGTCAGCGATATCAGTTTCTGTGCGAGCAACAGTGATATTTTGGCCATTGGCTACGGTTTGTTCTCCTTCTCATCGCTGCATGTGCCCGTCACGGGCGAAGTGTACGTGTGGAGCATTAAGAATCCGTCTGAACCGGAACGTACCTATTACTACAATCAGCCCGTGACTGCTGTCTGCTTCTCCCCGTATCTGCCGTCGCTGATTGCGGTCGGGCTGTACGACGGGAGTGTTGAGGTGCGCAATGTGGCCGATCTTACGAATATGCCCATTGCTGTGTCTCAACGGAGCACCTCGCCCAGTTGTGCGCCCGTTATCGCCATACGCTGGCTCAAACAGGAGGACAAGGAAAGCAACGAAATTGATCCGTTCCTCTGCCTCATGCAGGATGGATCCGTGACACGCTTTCGCATTGTGAAGAGTCCGTATCTGTTGGGCTTTACACAGATGACGCTCGACCGCATCGAGGGCCATCCCGAGGGCATAATGGTGCCGACATCGACGACGACGACAACTGTTGCCGCCAACAGGCATCCACAGGGTTTGTACATTACCATCCATCCGGTGCATAAGGATATCTATTATATACTGACCGACGAGGGCTGCATTCACAAGTGCTCCATTAACTATCAGCATCAGTATCTGGAGGTGCTCAAGTGCCATGATGGCGGTGTCAATGTCATGGAGTTCTCACCCTGGTCACCCAAGCTATTCCTCACCTGCGGCAACGATTGGTAACCCCATCATCCCCACCCCTTTCCCCTTAACAGTGCTAGTTAAATGTATTCTCTTATTCTGCAGGTATGTACGCATCTGGGTGGATGGCATTACTCGACCCCTGATCGAATTGCTGGATGACTTTCAACCCGTGCACTGGGCCAAGTGGAGCCCCACACACTCCACAGTGATCGTATCTGTAAATCGAGATGCCTGCAGCATTTGGGATCTTCGGCGTAATATCTTAAAACCGATGGCCAAGCAAACAACAGACTCCTCCTTCAACACAATTGCCCAGTAAGAGGGACACATTTGGAATTGCCCGCAACTCCGCCCGTTTAATGTGTCATCCTTTGTAGGTTCTCCAACAGCGGCACCGTTCTGGTCGTGGGCAACGAACGTGGCAATACTCTGTTCCAGGCCATCAATGATATGCCCTTTTCGCCGCATTTCCAGTATGACGAAATTGAGAAGACCATTTACAGAGCCATTGGCAATGATCAGGAATTGTTCATTGAGCTGAAGGGCATTGGATTCTTTGGTTATCCCAATAAGAAGAAGCACGAAAACTAAATAAATTGGTTAATAAATAAAGATAATGACAGAAAGGTTTCTAAATAAGTTGGGAATCGATTCAAAAAGAGACACACTTTTTAAACTTGGAAATTATATATGTCCAAATACTCCAGCTCAAACTGAGCTATCGATTCGCGCTCAAATAACAGGTTAGCTCAACAAGTTAGGAATAAATGAAACCAACACTGAAAAGGACATCAAACTCTGTGGTTCAAAGGGTTCAGACAAAGCTCAAAACTGTTGAAACCACTGCAAACTTGCCGTTACTTATTTACACCCCTCTCGCTATATATATATATATATATATATATATAACGGGCTGGAATTGGATCAGTTGATGGTTGATCAGTTCCGCAGCTACAGCTCAAATTACCGCAGCCAAACAGGTAAATTAAGACGCAACTGATCAACGAAGCTCTGCCTCGCAACCAATTTAAAGAAGACTGATCTCATCGGGTGTGAACGACTAGGAGTTACCACGTAGACACTGACAACAAATATGAATACATTGTTTTATATATTTATTTATTGTCAACTAAAATCAGGCGAGCCATAAACGAGTTCATCCATTTGCACAACTCAAAATACCCCTTTTGATAATTACTAATGTGTACAGGGTATTTAAGGCGATTCGGCAAATATGATGAGCCCCTCTCTCTCTCTCTCTCTCACTCTCTTTCTGTCTTTCTCTATCTGTCTCTTGA
This sequence comes from Drosophila paracracens, assembly GCA_035044025.1. Taxonomy (NCBI): domain Eukaryota; kingdom Metazoa; phylum Arthropoda; class Insecta; order Diptera; family Drosophilidae; genus Drosophila; species Drosophila paracracens. The sequence goes on from JAWNMN010000394.1 coordinate 2,365,887, forward strand.
GCTCTGATCTCTTGAGTGTTTTCAGTTGTGTCTGAGTGTGGTTTAAATGTCAACCGCCTGCCCCAGGAATGGTGGTGGTCATTGTGTGGTTTCTCGAGCGCTGGGGGAACGGGTGTTAAATAACAAATAAACACTTGTGCACACATTAGCATACAAGATGACAGAGGCAACGCGACACCAAAGAGAATTTATTAAACAGAAATAAAAGACAAGAAAAGAAATGGAAAATGAACCCTGATCAAAAGGTTGCGACCCCAGGTAGAGGTAAGCTGCGTGTTACAGTTTTTGGGCACATTCAACAAATAGAAATAACTGTCAAAATTTGTGGCTCATAAATAAACAAGCCAGTTGCCTGGCCAGCGGGCTGCGGGTTCCAAGGGACCACACAAACACACACTCATCAGCAAACGCTGGCTGTAAATTACACAGCACATTCCTCAGGCTCGATGAGACCAAACCAAACCCAACCAAACCAAAGCGACGCTGGATGTCATCATCAGTGGCGGCCGGCCCCAGTGGCAGTGGCAGACCAATCCTTGTCCAGCTAAACACAGCTGCATTAATTGTTGAGAAACAATCTCAGGCTTGTCGTGGATGTCGCATTTAATGAACATTTAATTGCAGCCCACATGTGCGCCAAGCAATGGCCACAATGTGACTACACTCAGAGAAATACTCACTTACTTGCCATACAATTCAAATAGTTTGCTGAAACTACAATCAATATGATAATCGATTTTAGCTTTTACGAATATTATTTATTTAATAACTTAATTTAATAATTAAATTTAATTTTTCTTATAGGGATTATTTTCTATGGGCATTCTAATAACAGCGCAGATTTTGAACATTCTACCTTGCTGACTTGGTAATGATTGATGAGTTTTTAAAAATTTCTACATTTTTCCCAGTGTAGCCAAGCCACAGAGAAGACCGGAGGCAAACTGGAGGCCGTTGCACAAATTGAAAACAAAGTGTTATTGCCCAATGGACAACGACAAAAGACGGTGATTATCAGCCTCCTCCTGGTCTTAGTCGTCATCTCAAGAAAGAGAGAGATGACAAGGAGACAAACGAGCAAACAGTAGCTGATATGGCCACGACAAAGTGAACCAGCAGATGATGAGGCAGACGCAATGTCATTTTTAACAATAAAAGCTGCGATTCATCAGAATTGCTGAGATTCCCATCAACAACTTCTCATCGGCCGCCGACTTGAACTGAGTGAAAGGTGCTAAAAGAAATGGAACGAGGGCTGGATACAACAACAGGCAAAAGAACAACAAATTATTCATCAAATTATTTAATATTGTTTTCTTTCATGCTCTTTATCGGAAGAATAGTTGGCATCCTCGCGAAAGGGTTGACTATGCGGCTCATCGGAGGAATCACTGCAAAGAGTAAATATCCTGATAAAGATAAAGAGTGCTTCAGATACTAAATAACTTACCCAACATCGCTGATATCGGTATAATCCTCATATCTAACCCGTGGATTACATAGAACACATTGGCAGTTCGAGTCCAGGAAGCACGACTGACAGTAGACCCCTCGGCAGTCCTTGGTATCGCAATCGACGCAATCAGCTCTGGTTAGGGATATATTGCAGATGGTGCAATATTTGCCATTGTAGGCGCCAAAATAACCACAGGACAAGCTAGCTCAGAAACTTGGCATTAACTGTTGGTATTACGTCAATTAACCCACCTGTGTATGCAGGAAGAAAACTGCGTCAAGAACCTGGAAATTCGATTCTCATATACATAGTTATTCATGGAGCGGGCTCGCCGTCTAGCCGGCTTTATAAACGTGTCTGAAATAATATACATATATATATATATATAGAAATATAAGTATGATAAATCCACCTTTTTCAATCTGTAGATAGCGATACATGAAAGCAGCACGCCGCTCGGCGTTTCTTTGATAGAATGCGTCGAGCAAGCGATGGCGCAGGCGGATGGTGTATGGCTCCAAGAGGACCAGGAGCCAAGCCAGAATGCATAGCGCAATTATAGTCCAATAGCGAAAATAGTTGGGTAAACTGGGCAGAGGAAGGCAACGTTGAATGTCAACAATCAGGTTCCTCGCGAGTGGCTCAAAGGCTACGCTCAAATCACGCAATAAACCACCGATAAAACCACAACTCTTAATAATCAGCTTGGTATATGCAGGAGCTGCCAATGATTAGATGGTATATTATAGACTCCAACACTGAGGGAAATTCTAGCTTACGCTGCAGCTCTGCTGTCTGCTGGGAACGATAGGCCATCATGGCCAACATCGAGTAGAGACAATGGTCCAGGAAACAAATGGTAAAAAGCTGCAAACTGGTAATTAGCAGAAACAGCACAGATCGAAACATAAACCTCAGCTCAGAGGGCAGAATGCGGCAGGAACCTAGCTGTAAAAGTAAAGATAAGGAAAGAGGAAGAAAAACTGAAGCTTAGCTTTATACATATCCATATTTCTTGTTCCCGATGGGCAGCTTATTATGGCCATATGTGAGCTGCATTGCATTGTTGAACTTGGTGAATTGGCTCGTTAGATACACATTGTTGAAGCCATCGCTGCCCAAATAGCTGCAGCGATAGTAAATGGAACGCAGGATTATGAGCAGGATCAGCCAGAAGATCACCAACTCCAGCCAGATGAAGATGAGCTGCAAATGCTTAAGATGCAGTTGGAACTCTTTGTCCAATTGCTGTTCGAGTTCGTGGCTCAACGGATGGCGATCATCGCTGGAATTTGTGCTGTGATCAAATGTGATGCTAACCTCGAACATGCCACGGATTGTGGCAGTGCTCTCTATAGGTGCTTCGAGTAGAAATTAATTACAAATTGCAATTATTATTAGAGTACATGTTACCTTTGAAGATGTGTTCGGCAACTGCCTGCTGCTCCTTCAAATGGACATCGAAGAAGCTGGGCAACGCCTGCAGCTTGGCACAGAACCACACGAAGCGATTTCCAAGATTACAAATCTCCTTCCGTTGATCCCTGAACTTGAACTCACACTCCCGTATGCTGAGAGTGCCGGCTCCCAAACATTGATCATAAGGTGAACCCATTTCGTGATCAAACCAACTCTGCTGATGTTGCAGCCAAGCATCGCAGCTCTTATAGGCAGCATCTGCAACAGGGAGAGGTATACAGCTTGATCTGTTATCGAGGCGCCACTCAACTCACGCATTCTAACAATTGGCGCCTCGAGGCGCCTCAGCACACAATCCAAACGCTCCATGATCCTGCGCACTTGGCTCAAGCAATAGTGGACGGCATCTTCGATGGCATAGACGGGTTCGCCCATTATCTGGTGCATGGGCGTCAGCGCATTCCTCAGCAGCGTCTGGCCACAGGAGAGAGTGTGCGCCATGATCTCAATATTGCGGATGATGTTCATCAAGGGTCCTGCAACAGCTAACAGCAAAGCAATGACGATGATCAGCACCTGCCCCCTGCAGCCGGCAACTAGGGGCACCCATAATGCCCCAGTGGATCTGCAAATAAAGTATATATAAAGTATATATAAGAGATCCTCACTCACCTGGTCGCCCGGTTGCACAGAATAATGAATATCAGCAGCACGAGCAGCACAATGAGTAACCACCAGAAGTTCAGATCCCTGGAGGCCTTATGCAAAAAGACCTTGTTGAAAAGATACCACAAGAGGACCAGGAATATGCCCAGTATATAGCCCAGTATTAAATAGATCATCAGATAGTCGCAGATATTGGGTTTGTCCACAACTGTTAACCTGACATCCCTGCCAGAGCCAGCAGCAGATTGTTCTGATTCTCCTGGATAAATCGTAGCCGGCTCCTCATCGATTTTGCTATTGATTTTTGCTTTTCGCGACTTTTGACCACGCCGCTTGCCGTAGTAATAGCTCCTTATCTTATCATCCATTTTGGGATCGATTGGCTTCTCATCCTCCACTTCCTCATCAATGCTCATCTCATCATCGGAGTCGTCGGCTTTGCTCGGCGGCCTCTCCTGTCCAGCGTGCGCTCGTTTCGACTCTGTCCAAGTTGAGGATGCCAAGGATTCAGCGCTGCTACTTTTATATAGAGGCATTATTTAATCTTAATCGACTTCAAAATGAGATTCTCCAATAAATACACAAAAATGTGAAGTAAAACTCAGGCAACGAATCAGTAACTTAAAGCAGATCCTGTCAAGCGCTTTATTGGTCATGGTTCACATAAGTGGTAAGCTTAAGGATGGATCCATTAATCAAGCAGTCAATAATGATCATCCTACGTTTCCTTCTTATATTGCCTCTTGCTATAGCTACCGGCGCAGACACCAGCCTCAAGTTGTGTGAATGATATCGCATCCGGATCATCCGAGGAGTCCCTGCGGAGCAGCTGTTTAGATTACTTTGACCCGATGATGGAGTGTTGCTTACTGCACTTCGGAGATGTCGCTGAGGTCGCCATAATCAATGGGTCGCTGGCAGAGGCAGCATTTATTGCTGGATCTGCTGTAGCACACCTCGCAGTAGAGTCCCTGGCAACCCTCGGTGTCGCACCTGATGCGGCTGGAGCTGAAATGGCAGTCCTGAAGTGAAACGGTTTTTACTGATTGGTTGCAACACTAACGAGCTGAGCTGCTTGGCGCACAGAATACAAACATCTCCGCGCGGTCCTTCCATTAGACAGAGACAGCAACAGCACCTGCAGAAGCAGAAGGCAGCTACAGTGATCGCTCGAGAAATGGCACAAAGCTAACGATAAAGTAATATGCGGAAATCGATGTGTAACTGTACTTCTAAAGAAGATAATATAATATATATAAATATGTAAACTCGTTCGCTTTTCGAGTGACCACTGTAGCATTGTACTAACCAGCATAGCTTGGCTGTTAGCCAACTCAGGCAGCTATTTTGACCATGCGCCTGTTGATATCTAAAAACAGCCCTCGCCCTGCGACGCGCCCACTTAAAGAAGCTGTCTAGAAAGAGATGGAAGATAGAGTGAATAGGATAGAACGATACCATTTGAAAGACGACAGCTACCTCTCTCTTTCACAATTCGCTGGTGCAAGTAGAGCGCTCGCTCGAAGGCCCGCTCCGGATAGAATCGCTGCATGATCAGATGACGCAGTCGCAACGTGTACGGCTCAGTCAGCAGGATCAGCCAGGCAATCAGGCAAATGATCAGGATAATTAGATAGTGGCCATAGTTGGGCTCCAACGGCTGCGGCAGACAAGTCTTCGTGTCGACTGTGTTTTTCTGGGTAATTGGCCGAAAGGCCTGAACAATGCCTCTCATGATGTCGCCCACAACGCCACCGCCCTCGACCTCCACATCGAGATAGGCTGGAATCTCCAATTCGTCCTGCTGCTCGCCATAATACGCAATGGTGTCCAGCAGCCAGAACAGACTGTGGTCCACCAGGCAAATGCTGCCCAGCTGCACACAGCTGACGGCCATAAAGAAGCCATTCTCCACCAGCAACAGACACTCATGGCCAGTCAGACGCAGACTGGTAAGCTTAAGAATCGGGGATTTAACTACTATATAGTTATACATATATATATATACCTTTAAGTACTTGAGCCTCTCCAGACGCTTGAGTGGCAGCACCGCTGGTTGTCCCTGTTGCTGCCACTGTCGATCGACTTCATAAAAGGAGCTCATCAAATAAATATTCTGATAGCGACGACTGAGCATATAGCGCAGATAGAAATAAATAGCCCTGATTTATTGGGAATATGAATATATATCTATATAAGATTAGCTATTGCCTACTTGATGAATACGGCGCACAGCATGAGCCAGCAGAGCAGATCCAGCCAGCCTTGGAGCAGCGTGAATGGACCCAGACGATCGCTAATATCCTGCATGATCTCTTCACCCACATCCGAGAGATTCTTCGAGGCGTTCGTTTGGAAGTGAAATTGGTGCTCGAAACTAATGCTCACATCGAACATCTGCTCGAGCTGAGCAACAAACTCGTAATATCCTGCAGGATAACAGTTGAAGCACGACAAGTCAGAAAGTCTTGAAACTTACGCTCCAGAATTGTATCCAAAATATTCCAGCTGGCATCCCAGAAGCCTGAGCAGAAGGCATCCACCAGCTTGGCAGGATAACAGAGGGCAAGGAAGAGCTTTGTGGCATGGCAAATGGACTTGAAGATTCCCATCTTTGCCCGACATTTCTCCATTGTCCCCACCGCTGCCCGCTGGCAACGTTTCCACGGTGTTCCCCCCTGCGAGTTGCACAACTCCACGACAGACTTGAGCCACGCGGCGCAAGTCTTTAGAGTATCGACTGCAGAAGGTAGTTGAGCATGGACTTAGAAATACCCTGTGTTCTTTACTGATTTTTACTCACTAATTATTAGCAGATAGCCTTGAAGTATTAGCAGCAAGTCCATCATCTGTCGCAGGACACGACGCAGCTCATTCAGAAGGAGCTCAATGGCCGATTGGACGGCGCGCACTGGTTCCAGCGCCACGTCCAGCATCTGTCCAACTGCCTGACGCAGCAGCTCCTGGCCACAGGCGAGGCTGCGCAGCAACGCCATCAAATTGGCCAAGATATTCGCGGTGGGTCCAAGGCCGGCCAGGAGGAAGGCCAATGTGATGAGCAGAGCACGTCCGCGCGAGCTGCTTAGAGAAGGTAACGTCAGTGCAAGGATACAACTGAAAAGCAGATATTAGGGAAGGATTAGCAAGGGGAACAGTTGGCTTGGCTCACCGAACGGATCGACTAAACAGTATCATTGTGCAGAGCAGCGCCAGAAGGACGAGGATCAGCCAAAGTTGCGTTAGATCCTGTTTCCTTTGAGTCGGATGCCATTCGTACCAGAGTAGCATGAGTCCCAAGCCCGTCAGATACCCACAAATGATAAGGGGAATAATCCATTTCATTGGCCAAATTTCGGGAAACTCTTCAGGACGCTTGAAATTATGCATTTTGTTTGAAGCAACTGCGCTGTACTGACTTTTAAAGCAAAGCACAATTCGATTTTTAGCTGGAGATGTCAGTTAATACTTTCATAATTCTAAACATCTCTTTAAAAATGGAATTCATTTTTTGCATTTGATTTGCTCGAATTTTAAATTTCAAACCACTGCGCGCTCATAGCTCACACACAAAAGCTGAGTGCCACAACACTGCAGCGCAACGTATGCTTGTCTCGCTCCAAGCAAATGTAGTCTCCAAACATTTTATTTCCCTCTCAGCTCGTACAACGCTGCTGCGTGTCGAAGGCTAGCTGCTGTGAAAACCAAGTAAGCTTAACCGTTAAGAATTCAAACACATGGTACATTCTCTCTTTTCTTTTCTTCTCTTTAGCGTCACGTTTCTTTTTTATTTTCACTCAACTCTTTTTAGTGCTCAACTGTTTTACAAATCTCAAACCTTAATTTTCATTAACAAACTGTTCCGTTTTTTTTGTTTTTGTTTTTTAGTTTTGATTTTGAGGATATTTCATAGTTATTTTTGGTTGTGTTGTAAGGGAAATTTTTGAAATGTAACGAACTTTAGTTTTGCTCTGCGTTTTTTTGTATTTTGTTTTGTTTTCTGTGTTGCAATTTTAACTTAGTTTTAGTTTTTCGTTTTCTCTGTTTTTTTTTACGTGCTGAAAAATACAACATTGCAGTCGAATTTTAAACGGCAATTTCGAACTTACTCTATGTACTGTGTGTGTGTGTGGTGTGAGTGTGGTGTGTGAGTGTGTGTGCATGTGTGTGTGTGTGTGTGTATATAGTTATGTATCTTAAATATGCGATAATAATTTATCCGTTTTCTGCTTAAAGTCTATATATGTAAATATATAGTCGTATATAGTATCGATGTGTGAGAGAGTGTGGGAGTGTGGGTGTGTGGGTGTGTGTGTGTGTGTGTGTATAATATAGTTATGTAATGTTATGTATACCATTTTTAAGGTTAGGTTTAGTACTTTAAGGGGATAAAGGATTGAAGGGCGATAGGGATATAGATATAGATACCTATGTATATGTATTTTATGTTCTCATAGTAATCAATATGTATATATACATATATATAAGTATTTCCATCTTATATGCATACAAATATGTTGTATATATATATATATATATATGTATATGTACATACGTTGCGAGTTAGTGTTTTTCTTTTGTTTTTGTATTAGTTTTATTTTAATTTAATTTTTTATTTTTTTGGTGTATTTTATACTTTTGCAAGGTAGTAATTGAATTACGTTTACGTTAAGAGTTGTTACGATTGCGGCTTAAATAACTCAGTCTAGCACCCCTAGAGATTGAACTTTGGATAAAACGATCGATTCGCTCTCGAATTTATCAATATACAATTGGAATGTTCAAATATATATATATATATATATATGTATATATATATTCATATATATGCGTGTATAGATATATGTATAAGTATTTTATGTATGTATAAACTCGTATAATATTGGCTATATATATTTATATATACCATATATATATATATATATATATATATATATATTTATGCTTGTATATTAATTAAACGGATAAGGTTTGCACTAAAAATTTGCCATAACTAAAATTACACACGCACACTCCCACACACACACACCCTCACACACACACCCTCACACACACTCGTTCATTCACACACAAATTGAACACCGAAAGAAATTCCTTGATTCCTTGATCAAAAATTGTCGTTTCCTAAACTCAAATCGTATACTTATATTGCCAGGCGATTTTCAAAATATATATTTATATATATATAAATATATATATGTATGTGTGTATATATGTGTATGTACATATAGGAAGTATAACCGGGGAGAGATCGACTTTTTTTTTTTTGGTTGCTGCTTCTACTGGTTCATCACTAGGCACTTTTCATCTATTTTGAGTCTTCTCAAATTTTTGCTCGGTTTTTTTTTTATTTTTCTTTTTTTTGGTGTTTTGCTTCTTAGTAGAAAACTTAACAAAGCTACAAATGATTTTGGGATAAAAATGTTTGTTGTATGAGTCGGAAGTGTACAGATATATATATATGTATATATGTATAGATGTATATATCTGAGTGTATATATATTTTGTTTTTGTAGGGTTTACAAATTGGCGTCGTCTTCCGGTTGCAAAGTCTCCTGTGTTGGACTTTTCTTAAGGTACTGCAGCACATAAGGTCGAAATCATGAAAATCTAAACTGGATTTTGTATTTTCTTCTTCTTCTTCTTTTCTTGTGTTGAATTCAATTTTTTACAGTGTAGTTGTTGTCGAAACCTATTCAGTAAGTTCTCTAAGTTTTCTGTGTATTTTTTGGGGGGTTGAGGGGGGATCGGGGATGGGGGAACAGCGCAGGTTTAACTTGTGTAACCAATTCCAGTATTTTTTATATTGATATTGCCAATTCAGTTTCAACCAAAAGCGAAATAAAAACAATTTGTAAAATTTTGTTTGTTTTTGAAAATGTTTTTCTTTTTTAATTTTTGTAATTTTTTTTAATTTTTAATGATACGTTCTTTTTTGTTTTTGTATTTTTTTGTTGACCAATTTAGTTTTTTATGCATATATTGGTGTATATATGTGTGTATGTATATTTATATATATATATATATATAGATATATATATATATGTATAATAATAATTTACATGTTTGTATCTCTCTCACTATTTAGTTGCTGCTGCTTACATAACTCTCTTTGCATTTGTTGTTTGCTTTTTGTTTTTGTTTTTTGTTTTTGTTTTTTGTTTTTGTTTTTTAATAAATTATACAATTTAATTTAGTTGATTTAATTTAATTGAATTAATTGTATACTTGCGTAACTTAGTGATCTATATAGTTAAATTGCTGCTACGGCCACGCCCACCAAAAATGCGGGACGCGATATGTATGTACAAATGTATTTTTTGCTTTCTTTCATTCTCCGTTCTTCGTTCTCACATAGTAGCTTAACACTAGATAAGGGGGGCGGGTGAGTGTGTGGTGTGTATGTGTGTGTGTGTGTGTATTAGGGGCGTGGTCTAGGCGTAACTTAGGCTTTACAATTGAACTAATACGCGCGAGTTTTAGAAACTGTTCCATAAATATGAACGAACACAAAATCTGCCGAACATAATATATGTATATATGTATATATATATATGCATATATATATATATATATATATATGTATAGTTGATGTTACATATCATCATAATTATTATTTTTTTAGTTTTTCTTTTAGTTAAAATTCAATTTTATACCTGTATATATATATAACTTTTGAAGCTAACTGTAACTTACACTCCTCCTCCTCCTCTCTCATTCTTTCTATATCTTTTTCTCTACAATCTTATGCGAAATGCAAAAAAAAGAACAAAAACAAAGAAAAAATTAATGTACAGCAAATTCAAATTCAAAATTAATACACTGCTACAAACACAGGAGCATAAGTACAAATACAAAAATTATTTTTTTTTTTTCACGTTTTTTTCTGCTGAGACGAGCACAAAAACAACCAAAGCCAAATGTAATTTCAACTAAATTTCAACTCTTTTCAACTCCATCTATTTTTCTAGCTCGTTTTTTTTGTTTCAGATATTTTGTATATGCATTTGGTGTTTTATTCTGTTGTATATAGTATATTTATATATATATATATATGTTTTGTTTTAAACTTGTTTTTTTGTTTCCATTTTATGTTTTTCTTGTTTTCGTTTTTCTTCTGCTTTAAATAGTTTCTCAAAGTCTTATACGTTTCTTTATAGGGCAAAAAAGCATTATAAATTAATTGTAAAAATCAAAAAACTAGCATACAAAAATTCTTACTAGAAAGTTGAGCGAAATTCGGAAAATGACGACGACTGGCGCCATCTGGCGACCCATAGTCATCATCCTCCTCTTCTTCTGCCAAACTATTCGTTTGTTTTTTTTTCTCTATTTTTTTTAGGCATTTTTCTTTAGACGTGCGCATATAGCTAATGTACAATATCTATATATATATATATATGTAGTTATATATATGTATCGATTTACAAATTTACAGTTAGGTGACATGACAAACACACTCCCAATATAGATATAGATATATATATATAGATAGTTTTTACAGTTTTACAATTTAACATACATAATTTGCTAGTTACGCTCTTTCAACTTGAATAATTTCTGAATACAATTGAATTTAGTTTTGTTTTGTTTTTGTATTTTCTTTTTTGTTTAGTACTTAAGCCTAGAGAATGCGTTCTAACTGTTGTTTCTTTGGCAGGCATTTACATATACATACAAGTAATGTACAATTGTTTTGGCCGCCAGATGGTGCCCAGCGGCTTTAGCTTCTCTTTCTCTCTTTCGGCTACTATTCATTTAAATTGTGACTAACTACGCGCTAACAAAAAATTAGATATATATGTGTGTGTGTGCTGGCGCCATCTATTGGACTAAGCCCTAACTATCTGCCTGCCTGCCCTGCCTGTGCACAGTGTGACCATACACATTCATTTCTTTTTGCGGTATAAATATTTTTTCTTGTTTTTTGTTGTAATAATTTAGTTTAATTTAGTTACTATTTAATTTAGCTTTTAAATATATTTATATATATATATATATATACATATGTATATTAATATACGTATGTATTAATGCTTATTAATGTGTAATGTATTTATTTTAGTTGGTTAAATATTAACTATTCTTTGCCAAACTTACGCTATACTTGTATTACTTGCTCTATATTAATATATATATATATATATATATATATACATATATATATATATACGTATTTTTATATGTATGCACAAAATGCACAAACAACAAACAAAAAAATTTATATTTGATATATGCCATGTGTGTGTGTGTGTGTGTGTGTGTTTATAAACAAATTTAGAATTAGCACTAGACACAATTCTTGCATTTATATATATATATAAACAAATATATATATATATATATCTGTGTGTGTGTGTATCTTTATATGTTTTCTAGATGTGTGTTTTTTTTTGTTGTTTTTGCACTAAATTTCAACTAAATTTGAATTTAATTTGCATTTAAATCTAAGGCGACAAGCGGCGAGACACGTGTTCTTCAGTTGGACGCTGTCTTTTTGCCCCGCGCTGTTGTCGGTGATGTTGATAATGTTGTTGTTGTTGTTGCTGCTGCTGCTGTTGTTGTTGCTATCGCTGTCGCTTCCAGCTGCTGCTTCTGTTGCTGTTGTTGCTGTTGCTGCTGCTTTTGCCGTTGCGCAGGCGAACTGCGCCGCGCTGTTGGCGAACTGTTGTTGGAGGCGGGTGAATTCGAGTTGTTCGCAGCACTGCAGGAAATGGGCGCCAAACTATTGCTGCTGGCAAACGATGAGATGCTCGTTCCAGTCGTTCCCGTTCCCGTTCCAGTCGAGTCTGCATCGCTGCCGCCGTAGCTCAATTTCGACATATTCTCAATTGCCTCCACCCACTGTATGGCATAGCCTTCGGGGTCGTCCAAATAATAGGTGCGATTCGGCTGTAAAAAGAGAGAGCGAAAAATAAGACAAACGTTTTAGATGTGTGTGTATGAGTGTGTTTGTGTGTGTGTGTGGTGTGTTTGTGTGTGTGCCGAATAAGTGAGACCAAAAGTCATTAAAAACTATTTGGTTGCTTTTTATCTGCGTTGCGTGTGCAGTTTTCAATGTCGCATTTAATTTAGTTTTTTTTAGTGGTTTCTGTTGCTTTGTGTTGTTGTTGTTGCTATTGTTGTGGCTCGTGGGGTCATAAACACGTGCCGGCGCCATAAACTGGACCCCCAATTGAATTATTTGTGGCTGTGGCTGGAGGTTTATTTTGACAGATGCTGATTACGTCATCGTTTGTTGATGGCTTTGCCTCAAGTTCAACAAACTGTCAAGTGCCAGCAACAATACCAACATAATACAAAGTTGACCAAATCAAATGAGACATAAACACCAAAACAAACAAATGATTAAATATCCCACGAAACAAAATACGCTGATAAATTTAAAATTCCCTTGATTCCTAATATAAACAGATGCTAAAATTCCCAATTAGCCATCAATAAATATACCCAAGCGACAAAAGTCCCACAGATCATTTATTTGAAATAGCCCAACCAGAAAAGTCCCACAGACAATACAATTAAATATCCCAAATCTCGCTTTAAAATTACCAACAAAAAATTCTCTCCGATCAGTTAGATTTTGGGACAAAGTAATTAAATTAATATTAATTTCGATTATTAAAAGAGACTCACCGTATGCACGAAGAAGATCTTAAAGTTCTTCACCTCGGCGCGCAGTTCGGGACTCCAGGGAATTTCACCCTTTTTGATCATCTGCACGGGATCGATATAGATGAGGCGGGGTCCTGTGGTGAGGAGCAGCATCCGCTTGCGGGCAAAGAGACCCTTGCGCTTGTTGACGAACCCGCGCTTGAGGATCACTTCGCCATCGGCGAACACGTGCCACTTGTCAGTCTTTTGTGCCTCCAAGCGTTGCAGCTTCTGTGCATCGCTCAAATCAAAGGAATCTAAGTGGAGGAGGAGCAGCAAAAACAGATATTAGTCGATGATTCAAAGGAGTATCAACGGGACACTTACTCTTTGCCGTCGAGGGCTTGTGGGCGGGCTCCGCGGTGCTGCTGCCCACTCCCAGCATGGCGCTGAGGAGTCGCGTCACCTGCCGCTCATCCAGACCCGGTTCGAGATCACCGCTGATGGGCAGACAGGCAGAGGAGGAGTTAGTGGTGCCGCCGTTCCCGATACGTATCTCCTCGTCCTGGCTGACACCGGGCAAATACGGATAGATGGGCGGCGGTGTCTGCTGGCGCAACGTCTGCCAATCGATGCCGGCGAAGAAGGGATGCGACCGAATGCTCTCGTAGTAGCCAAACTCATCCTGGGCGCCCAGACGCTCACGTGGATCGATCTTCAGCAGTTGACGCACCAGATCCTCGGCATCCTTATCGAAGCCCTGCGGAAAGTCAACAGCGCAGGCGAGAATCTCCTTAAAGATGACATAATCGTTGCTGCCTCTAAACGGTGGCAATCCCGAAATCATCTGGTAGACAATGACGCCAAGCGCCCACAGATCAGCAGCTGGCGTGATGGGCGCATTTTGGAGCACCTCCGGTGACACATATTGAGCGGTGCCCACAAAGCTGCCACGTCTCGACCGCATATTGGGATAGCGGAAGCGACGATTGCGCGGGGAACCGGCTGCATCCACATCTGCTCCCGCCGAAGTCGTCGATGTCGTCGTCCTCGATGCGGAATCATCCACATTGTTGTCATCATCATCATCATCGTCGCCATAGTCAAATCGACGATCAACATCATCGTCATCATCGTCCAGATCATCGTCCAACTCTTCGCTATCCTCCTCCTCATCATCATCGTCGGAGCTGCGTGCCGATTGTCGCTGCTGCTGGCGTCGTCGCTGCTGCTGTCCACCAGCTGGATGATCACAGGTGCTGCTGGCGAGCATTGCTGCCGCCTGGGTGCGTTCACGGGGCGTCATCACCTTGGCGGAGCCAAAGTCAGCAATCATCGTGTGCATATTCTCGTCGAAGAGAATGTTCTCCGGCTTCAGGTCGCGATGGACAACGTTGCGACGATGCATGTGCTCGCAGGCGAGCAGCAGCTCGGCGGCATAGTGGCGGGTGCAGGCGGCATCGAAGGAACCGACGCGATTGATGTAGGGCAGGAGGTCGCCCTTGCGGGCGTATGTCATCACAAAGTATAGGGAACGCTGGTCTTGGAACGTGCACGAGAGATTCACGAAGCCGGGCACATTGGTCATCATGTGCATCACTTCGCGCTCTCGCTTTATGTAATCCTGTTTATGCTCTCGCAATATTAAACGCTTCTCGCACACTTTGACTGTAAGCAGAAGAGAGAATGAGGGGGAGAGAGAAAGATATTTGATTAGTCAGTCGGCAACAGCAGCTTGAATGAAATTTGAATCAACTGTAAAATTCCAATATATGTATGGCATTAAATAATGATAATTAAAATACATATATATATACACACACACACACACACGGCCAAGTAAAAATCAAAGCACGCTCAATTTTTGCGGTGCGGTCGACAAATTTGTCAACAACTGTAAGCCGCACTTGGGTGCACAATTTGCAAGCGACGCTTTTGTGAGTACATCATAAATTTACTCTCTCTCTTTCTCTCTCCCGCTCTATCCCAGCTCAGTTGCACTGGCGACAATGTTGTCGCAGACGTTAAAGCTACACTCAAGCGCACAAGTTGCCTGTGTTTGTTGGTGTCGCCTGTGCCGACGACGGCTCGTTGCTTTGATTTCGTTTCATTTTACTTCTGCTGTTTGTATGTGTGTGTTTCTTTTGTCTTGTTCTTGTTTCAATTCGGCATACATATTCCTTGTGTGATTTATTGAAATGTATGCAAAAAGAGAGCGAGAGAGATAGAGCGCTAAGCAACGTGCAAAAAGGGAAGCGAGGCAAGACAGCAGCAAGCAAGCAAAAAAAAAGGAATTTTGCTCAAATTGCTAAATTAACAGGCAGGCACAAAGCAACGAAAGCGAGCGCGCTTTGGGAACTTGTTTCCAGCCCCCCGCGCGACCTACTCTGTATCTGTCTACTGTGTTGCTGCTGCTCCCTTAGAAATTCTAAACTGGTTGTTGAACTGCAAACAGACGCACACACGCACACACACATATATGTATAGACATGTGTGTACGCTTAGCTGTTTGGCATTGAAACATTATTTATTGAGAAAAGTGTGAAAAGATATGAAGAAGGGGGGCGTCGGGGAGGGAGGCAGAGGTTAACTGCTCTTTCATTCGCACTTTGAATTATGACCGCTTAACGGCAGTTTTCCACCGTTTTATGTCAGTTATGCATAAATTCGAGTCTCCTTTCCAATACGATGATGGAACGTGGGAAATTTACGAAACCAGAAAACCCAAAAACAACAATTGAGATTTGCCAAAAAGTTTCTAGACACACAACAAACAACAACACAAACTTAAAACGTAAATTTGTTGATATAGCGAATAAACAACACAGAGCTGAATATAATAAATTACGCGCACGATATCTACACTAAATATTATGTGGATAGGCGGCAGAGGGCCAATAGAAAATACAAATATTAAAATGGTTTTTTTATTTTCCTTTGTTTTTCTTTTTGGTTTTATTTTGCCTTTTTATCAAGATGGCAACATTATATTTTTTTTCATAGTCTAGAAAACAAATCAGGGGCGATAAGCTGTCGAGTGGCGGCTAAATACACACACACACACTTGCATATGTGTAGCTAAATCCAAAAAGAGGAAAAACAAAACAAGCGCAATTAAAAGATTAACACAAATAAAATAGCAACAACAAAACGGGCGCGTTTTTTATGCGTTTTAAATTTCCCATGCCAAAAAAACAAAACAAGAAAAAAAGTGCGTAAAAATAAAATTGACCTTGAAATTTTGGCCGTTGGGTTTTTTTTTTTTGGTTTTTCGTGTATATGTATGTGGTATTTTCGCAATAGTTTTTTTTTGCGTGTGTCTGCCTCCTTCCAAGCATTGCATTAATTGGAACATATTGGAAGTGAGCATTTCTTTCCATTTAATTGGCAAGTTGTTGTTGTTGCTGTCATCGCATTATTTATTTTAATTTTTTGCGAGCCATTTGTTAAGCTGCGGTTTAAAAAAAAGACAACAAATAATTTTAATTTTTTTTCTGCTTTTTTTTTTGGGTTTAACGGCCGACTCGGCGACGCTGATAACACAACGAAAGCGCAGCCTTGAACTTGATGGCGGCGGCGGCAGCGCATGTGCAAAAACAACATCAGCAACAACAACAACAACGACTACTAGACTAAACCCACATAAGTAAATAGCAACAACAACAACAAATGTAGCGCGCAGCTGGCAAAAGTAAAACACAGCATAAATATTTGCCCAATATGAGTTTCCAGTGTTTGCCCCACTCACTGATCAACAGAGCAGAGCAGACGAGTAAGTGTGAGCGAGAGAGGGAACGAGACAAATTCCAAAAAACACAAGCACACACACACAGGCAACCACACACACACATACTCAGGCACATGCATTAAAGCAGCATTAAGAGCGCATTGCAACTTGTTGCGTCTCGATTGGAATGCAGTGCAACGAGTTTGACAGAGAGACAAAGAGATAGAGAAAGACAGAAAGAGAGAGAGAGAGGGACAACAACAAAAACAGTACATAAATTGCAATTGTAACCAGTTGTTATTGTTGCTACTGCGAACGATTCTAAAAATAAGACAGAAGACGCAACTGCAGCAAACAACAAAAACAACAACTCATTGTGTGTTGGGAGATGAAGAGGACAATGACCAAAAAAAAAGAAAAAAAAACCCAGCAAAATAGAAAACTGTACCGCATCATCAGCAACAAATGTGGCTGGATTGCATTCCAGCAGCATCCACAGAGAGAGAGAAAGAGAGAGAGAGAGCGCCAAAAGTCATAGTTAGTTAATTGGGCGCAAGGCCGTTTGGGTATGTTTTGGAATTGGAACACGCGATAAACAGGAAGTCAATTGAGGTGTTTGAACTGAGAATGAGAGAGCAACAGAGAGAGTGCAAGCGAGCATAGAGATCGCAAAGGAGAAACTCTGCCCACATGCTCGAGCAACTTCCAATGGGGAGCAGCAATGCACTTTGGGGATTTTATTTATATACACTTCTTTTTTTTTGTCGCAATGGAAAATTTCTTGTTTTTCCTGGAAACGAATTCTGACCTGGCAATAAAACTGTTTGCCAGAACAGCGCCAGATAAAACAACGCATGACGAAGCAACAAACAACAACAACAACAACTCCAATGCGACCCACGCGTCTTTTATGGCCAGTTTTTTGTTGTTGTTTTTTTTATTCGCTTTATTTATTGTTACCGGTTGCCTTTTTGGCACACGACAAAATTGACATTAAACTGACAAAAATTGCTATAGAATGAAGAAGAAGAAAGCCCATTGCAGGAACACAAGTTGTGTGTGTGTGTGTTGTGTGTGTGTGTGTGTGTTGTGTGTCTTGTGCCATTTCGCATTGTTTCGCAAAGCATTTCAATTTCATTAATTAGACTGCTGCCGTCCACCCAAAATTGGCAAAGAACATTGGCGGCAACGGCGTCTGTTCTTCCTCCTCCTCCTTCTCCTCTTCTTACTTCTTTCGCTCGCTCTCTGTCCCCTCTCTCTCTCTCTCTATCTTCATAATGACGTAACTTGGCGTTGTTTCGGTTTTGAAACTCATTTAAATATGTCACCAAAAAACCAAACAGATTATGACAGTAACAAGAACAACAGACACACACAGGTAAGCACAGTGGAAAGGTGGAATGGGAATGCTTATGTGGAACCTGGGAACAAGCCGAGAGAGAGAAAGAGAAAAAGAGAGCGGGATAAACTGAGTCATAACAAAATTTTGAGTGCGCCTCCTTTTTTTTTATTATTATTATTTTTGTTGTTGCTTGCTGCCTGTTAGACCAAAAGTTTATTGCCCTTTTGGGATGTGTGTGTGTGTGCGATGCGAGGGAGGGGGAGGGGTAAGCGACATATTGACGGCACGCAAAGGATTTTTGGTAGTTCGTTTTTATTTGTTTATTTTTTTTTCTACTGTGCAAAATGGGTTGTTAAATAAACGGCAATATGCACAACAAGTGAGCAAGGGAAGAGACAAAATGCTGTCTCTTTCCCACACATGTGTGTGTTTATGTGTGTGTGTGTTGGAAATAATAATAAAAACAAGTCCAAGGCTTAAGGAACAACGGCATCTTTCCCGACTTCCTGGCGCGGCTTAATTTGCTCATAAAACCAGCGCATGGAAGAGGGGATGGGGGAGGGGGTGTAACTGGCCTTGCCACGTGCCTCTCTCAGCTCACCGAAAAAAAAAACAACAGCTGCAACAACTACAGGAAAAAATTAAAGTCGCAGGTGCAAAAAATAAAGAAGCAACAAAAAAATATATATATTAAAATATGGCTATGAATCAGCCAAAGAATTAAGGAATATACGAAAAGGATCCGTTTTTATTGGGTTGAATGACCCAAATTCATCAATATTATGTTACAGAACAACAGAGAGAGAAAGAGAGAGAGAGAGAGAGAGAACGAGCAGAGGTTAAATACCCTTGCAGACAGCTGCGACTGCGCAGCAGCAGCTGCTGCTCGCTGCTGTAATTAAAAATAACACACGAAGCATAGGTAGAAAAAGAATGAAAGAAAAAGGAGCAAAAACGAAGACATTCAGAAAGACGGACAGACAAGCATTTAAGTGTGTGTTTAACGATTTTTGAAAGTTCAGTGGCCAAAAATCGACGTGTGGGAAAAAATATATGTATGCATGCATGTGTGTGTGTGTGTGTGTGTGTGTGTGTGTGTGTACTTCCAGTGGAATATGGGAACGTCTAGAAAGGGGAGCAGCAGCAGAGAGCATAAACAGTTCAACGGCCGATCGTGAGATAAGTTGTCTTGTGTGTGCCAATGCCAATGCGATCCAGCAACAAGTTGCAGTTCAAAGTTGAAAAGTTGCGTGGGTGCAGCAGCAGCAACAACAGCAGCAGCAGCTGCTGCTCAGCATTGGCAGCACGTGTTGTTGTTGTGCACCAATTTCTCAGGTAGCAGAAAAAAAATATGCGCGGAAAAACTGCCACAGCTGCTGCTACTGCCCAGCAACAATACAAATTATACACAAAAACCCAACACACACACACATAGGCAAGCACACCCAAGCGATTTGCGAGGAATGATGAAATAGGCAACAGCAGACAATGTGAAAATGCGTAAAAGGAATTTGCGTAGCGCGTCAAACAGACGCCGCACAACAATAATAACAACAGTAATTTGGGCAATGCGTAGCAACACAAGCTCACAAACACAAGCAGACTTTTGTGTGTGTGCGTGTGTAAGAAGCGCTCACCTCACCATGCATATGACAACAAAACGAAATGAAAACGAAATTTTGCTGCGTTCATCATGAGTAGTATGAGGGAGTTGATTGGAGAGAGAGATAGAGCGAGAGAGTGATGTGGGCGTATAACAACCGTTGGCAACATGTTGCCAGACACAAGTGCCATAAAATGTTTATAAGCTAATTAAAAACAAAAACAAGATGAGTTCGAATCACATTGCGATTGTTTATTGCTCCAACAGTAAGAATAATAATATGGGCAAACGTGAAAATGTGTGCCAATAAAACAAAAAATATAGCAATCAATTCCAGATTGGGTGGTCTTCAAAACAAAAAAAAATATATACAACACATGTTGACCTTCAAAAAAGTCGACTTCAATGTTTTTACAATAATTTATTGTTATTTCCACATGTGTGTGTGTGTATGTGTCTGTAGTAAACAGTAAACAAAAGTGCCAAGTCATTTCAAATGAAAATGTTAATTTCCAGTAGTGCGAGCGAGTGAGTGAAAGAGATATGCGATTAGCAGCAGCATCGGACGCAGCTGTTGCTCATCCGCCGTCGCTTGTTGTTTTTCTTGTGTTCTATTTTTAAAACAGACAACACGAAATATGCACGCCTGCATATGTCAATAATAAGCAGCAACAACAACACAGAGTACCTCTATCTGTTATTTAACTGACTTCTCTCTCTTCTGCCTTGCATTCGCTGCTCGCTCTTACTCTCTCTCTCCCTCTCTTGTCCAGTCAAAGTAAATAGTCGAATTGCGTGTGCAGCGCTAAGCTAACTGTTAACAGCACTGCACACTGTTGTTGTTTACATGCACCTGATGCTGCTGTCGCTGTTATTGTTGCTGTTGTTGTGCTTTATCAGCCAGCCAGAAATGAGGAGGAAAGCGGCAGCTTATTGCAGACACGCGCCGTGTTTTTGTTTTTGTTGTTTTTTTTTTTGCTTATTGTCTTTGCGTTTAGCTTTGTGTATTAAAATGGAAATGCAAACATTGCACATTTGCAGCAGCAGCAGCGACACGTGCCACAACAAGTTTATTGATTTACCGTTGCTTTTATTTTGCTTCTAATTTGCATTTTCTGTTATTGTTGTTGCTGACTGCAAAAGCAAATTGGCTTAGCACAAATAATAAACATAAGAGAGAAGAACAGTTATTTGAGAAGGAGGAGGAGTAGGAGGCGTTATCGCTGCTTTTATTTGCTGTGCGGCTGTCTGCTGCTGCTCAGCAGCAGCTGATCTTGAGCGACGTCAGCCTTTTGTTTTTTTTGTTTTTGTTTTTATTTCAATCGATAAACAAACAAAAACAAACTACAAAACAATGAAGAAAAACTGTCGTCAATTGCGTGCGGGCGTCAGGCGTTATCACATCAGCGAGCGAGATAGGGAGAGAGAGGAAGAGATAGAGAGTGAGAGCGAGAGCGCTTGTGTTGTTGATGTCTTGATTATCAAAAGACGTCAAAGTCAAAAGTATTTGTATATGTATATAAATATATAAATATATTTGTCTGTGTACGTGTGTGTGTGCGTGTGTTACCCCCCGCGGACCCCACTTGCTCTATTGTTGCGAGATAAAAATGCCATTCGGTTTTTTTTTCGTTTGTTGTTGTTTTTTGCCTGGCCAATACAAATGAATATTTATGAATGTGCGTACAGCAACCCAAAAATTAATAAGAAATAAAATCAAATAAAAAATACAAACTTGAAATCTGCTCACGTGATTGCCGCGTGATGAACTAGACAGACAGCGAGACAGAAAGAGATGGAAAAGGAGAGGTGACAACTAATTAAATTGTTGCTGCAGCATCTTGAAATGAATCCCTCTCGCTCTCGCATTGTCTGTCTGGCTGTTGTCAACTGACTATTCATTTCACTTTTATTTACTTAATGCACACACACACACACACACACTCACACACACATAACTGTTTCGATTTTCTTTCTTTTTGCATGCGTTCGTCTATCCACCCACCCGACAAAGGCAAACGTTTTCATTAGCAACAAGCAACAGCTGGTTTCAGTTTCAGTTTGTATATGTGTGTGTGTGTGTGTCTGTGCGAGTGTTTGTGCGTGTTGTGATTTGTTGGCAGCAGCCACAAAAGCAGGTGACTGCTGGCAGCGGCGCTTTTGCTCTTGCGTTGGCGTTGGCGCCGCTGTCGTCGCCGACGTCGTCCGCATTTCTTAGCTATTTGTCGCCTGGCGCCACACAAACAGCAAACACCAGCAATAGCAGCAGTAGCAGCCACACAAATGCCAAGGGGGCGGGGGTATTTGTTTAAAAAAAAAATTAGAGCAAAGGTGAATTGAATATGCAAATAATTATAGTTATTTTTGATTTTGTTTTTTGCATAAAGTATGTAAATAACTCCACATCATTTCTGCTACATATTCTACATTTACAGTTGAGCCACAGACTGGAAAGTACAGTTATATTGGATATTGGTGTACGGTACTCACTTGCATACTCGCGCCGCGAGTGAATATCGACTGCCAGGTAAACCATGCTAAAGCTGCCCTCGCCAATATAACGGCCAAAGATAAAATCGCGTGGTGACCTTCGAGGAGGCGGCGTTTGTTGCTGTACTTGTTGTTGTTGTGGTTGCTGTTGTTGCTGGGCTGGCGGTGTTGATGACGTTTGCTGCTGTTGTTGTTGTTCTTGTTGCTGCTGCTGTTGATGATGTTGCTGGAGTTGTTGTTGCTGATGATGATGTTGCTGGTGCTGTTGTTGTTGTAGCTGACGTTGATACGACGGCGATTCACGACAGCACATTTGGATCCGCTGCGGCGTTGAGACGACTGATGAACTGTTGTTGCTGGCTACAGCTGCTGCCAGTGGCGATGTGAAGCCTGCGGGAGAAAGAGAGAGAGGGAGCGCTTAGCAACTTGTTGCTAAATGTTTTTATTTTGCGTGTTTTGTTGCTTACCGTTTGTCAGATACATGTTGCTCGCTCTGCCGTAGCGACTGTTGTTGCTGTTGTTGTTATTATTATTATTGTTGTTCTCTGTGTTTGTTGCTGATGCTGCCGATGCGGCGCCACAGCCACATGTGTGTTGCTGCTGTTGCTGTTGTTGCATACGCGTTGCAGTCGTTGCCATTGCGCCGACAACAACGGTAAACTCTTTGAATTTTAGTGCCGAGAAATTTGATTCGCTTAAGGACACGGCAGTTGTTGCTTTTTCTTTTGGCATTGCCGGCATTGTTGCCGCTGTTGTTGTTGCTGCTGCTGTTGCAGTTGCTGTTGCGGGTGCAGCAATATTCACTTGTTGCTGTTGCTGATGTTCAATGTTGCTTGTGGCGGCTGCGCTGCTGCTCGAGGCAGAGACGACAACGGCGGCGGCGGCTGCGATGCTAGCGGCGCTGCTTGGCGATTGCAACTGCTGTGTACCGTTAATCTGTAAAGAGAGCGAGAGAAAACGAACAAGTGTGAGAGAGCGACTTAAATCAATGCTTATGAGAGATCGCTTGTGCGTGAAACGCAATAAATTAAATTGCGCGCAGTCGCAGGAAAAGACTCAAAACACAAAAACAAAGTCAAAACAATAACAGAGACAAAGTCAACGACGGCCGCGCAAAAGCGGAACTTGGAAGAGAACCAAGAAACAGGTCCACAAAAGGCAGCAGCCGACAGAACATAAACGGCCACAGCCAGACGGACAGACAGAGACAAGTAGCTTTTTGTGCTGCTGTTGTTGTTGTTAGTGTTTTTTTTTAGGCCTATGCTTTATACGCTACTTATGGCCGCCATTGACGTCAAGTTCAGTTGACGCTGTCTCGCTTGCTCCCGTGCGCTTTTAATTGCTGCTGTCTTGTTTTGGCCAGTTGCTATTGTTTTTGGCAGTTGGTTTATTCCGGGTTCAAGGACTTGAGCATAAAAATATAATAAAGTTCATTGCCACCTTGCTTACACATTTTTACCATTAAAAACTGAGCATTAGAAATTGTTTTTTTTTGCTTGGGATTTTTTTGTTGTTATTATTTATTGTGTGTGTGTGTGCGTGTGTGTGTCGTAAAAACGCAAAATTATCAAATTATGCAAAACGCATGCAGCAAAATAAGAAATAAAGAAAAAAAAAAAATTAAATAAAAATAAAACACAACAAAAGCAAAAACACAAATAAAACCAGCAAACAAATTTAAATAAAAACAAGGTGAGCAAATGCGTCAATGAAAGTCAAAGACAAGCGTCAGTTAAATTAAGTCACAAATTCACAAATGGAAAAATGGAACCTGGCTTCCACACACCAAGCAAAAACACACACACACACACAGACAATTCCAAAGCAAGAAAAAATTTAATGTATTTTAACTTGGAGACTATTGCAAAAATTTCTATTCAAGTGTTATTTGATTTATATAGTATTCACTTTTCGACTGCTTTGTGTATTTTGTGGCAACTAGAGCGAAATGTGCATTTTTTTTTACTGGAATTCAGAGTTTAATTATTTCCACATTAATTCTATATTGGTTTTTATTATTCAGATTATAACAATTTTGAAATTTTCTCGTCTTGGGGGCGAACAAAAACCCAAAACATCAAAATCCACACCCAAAATTTATGTCAAAAGATAAGCTTTTTTCAATGGGAAATTCCCAAAAATGTGAGAAGCAGGTGTAACACATAGTTTTCATGTTAGGCAACAAACAACAACAACAACAACAGAAGCAACAAAAAGCTTAAACGTGTTCGCTCTCTCTCCCTCTCTCTCTGTCTTTATTTTTCTCTCTTTTGCTTTGTCAATGAAAATAGTTGTTTTTGGTGTTTTTGTGGCTGTTTTCTTCTTCTTCTGTGATAAAGTGCGTCACACTTTGGAATGTTGGTTGAATTTCTCAAGACCTAACATATTGTGCATTGTTGGTTTTATGCCCCTTAAAAAAGGGAGAAGGGAATTTGAACTGCTTGATCAGTAAGTCAAAGCTTGTTTTATTTTTTTTTAAAGATCTTTTTTTATCTTTTTTATGGGTTTATTTTATAAATTTACTATCATTTTACAGGGTAACTTCACATACAAGCAGCTCTTGACGTCACGATTTAGCTTTTGCCACGCTCACACACACACACACAAAACCCAGTCGCCGCCCACAACTATTCAAAAACATAAAACAAATCAACAAATAAATAAAAATAAAAAAAAAATTAAATTTTTGTGTTTTTGATTTCAATCTTTCATTTTCTCCTTTTTTTTCATCCCACCAACGATTTCGATCTCTAATATAACCCTATATAACCCTTTAACTCGATATAACCCTTAACCTTTGTGTACGTTCAGAGGCTTTTCACCTCAATCCTCAAGGAGTCGCTCGATTCCTTGATCAACAACACATGGTTGATGGATTTGGAGACATTCGCTAGCTTTCGTAGCTATCTTTTTCTCAAAATACTTCGATTGCTAGACGATAAGGCGACTTTTGGATGATATGTGGAAACCAGTTCTATGTTTATGTTATAGATACAAAATTTACTGTTATTACTTATTCCTCTACTGAACATTGTTTTATAGCCTTTCAATGGGTTGATTAAAAAAATTCTTTCATTTGCTAATTTGCCGCAGAGGAATCGGAATTGGACCTCAAACTGCGTCAGACACAGATCGAAAGATGTTCGACTTTTTTTTTTTCTTTTTGGTTTTTTGGGGCGAACACACAAAACTGGTCAAAAGGCCATAAAAATAATGGTAATAAAATTGGTAGCTGCTAACGGGCACAGCAACTAGTTAACAGGAAATGTCAAAAGCGAGGCGGTGGCAACAAAAATTCAAAATTTTTAAAACTAAAGACATGAAGATATATCTGCCGATATCTATATAACAAATCTCGATATTTGAAGGTTATAATTTTGAATTTTAAAACATTTTTTTTTGTTTTTAAGCATTTTTATTTGATTTAATCAAAATTAAATATTATTTTTGAAAAATGTTCAAAGTGGCCACCAAATTTTCACAGTGCAAGAAAATTGTGGAAAATTTCGAAAAACGCACAAGAAAAGCGAAAAAAATCGAGAACGCGCCCCCTCTGATTATTTGTGAGTGTGGGCGTGGTGCTTAACACACAAAACATATGACCGCAGACTTTGCCCACATTCTGTATACTATATATATATATATATATATCTGTGTATCTAAATATATATATATTTATATCTATTCTATTCTATCGCGATCTGATCCGACGTCGTCGTTGTCGTCTAGACAAAAATGACATTTAAATGAATCTATTTTATTGTCGCTTCGTCGCCATTTCAACAGACGCCCCTCCTCCCCCACTCCCCTTGCCCATAACCAACCCACTCAGTCTTCAATTTGGTTTTATAAATAAAAATTCTCGTCTAGCGCGCGAATTGCAACCAATTGAAAAGAAAGAAACCAAAAAAAAACCAAAGAAAGGCACAACGAAAAAAAATGCATTAGAAATGCAGGCGAGAGGGAAACGTTTAGGCGGGGAGGCGAAGTGCGGGGGTGTATTACAAGGTGTTTGTCTATTGGGTGTCGCCTCACTTTCAGAGCCTTCTTTTGGTGCAGCACAAGAGTCAAGCTAAATACACAAGGTAGTTTTTTGACAGCAAATAATTTATTTATTCCATTTTAATTTATTCTTAATTTTGTAATTTAATTTACCTGAATTTTTTCAGCTGTCAAAAGACTTTTGTGACCCAGTGTATACATGCATATGCATATAAACAGCGTTTATTTAAACATTAAATAACCATAAGGAAAATAACCTAAACAGATATATGGAAATAGATATTCAAAATATATATGCCTGGTTTATTTCTCAGCAAATGTCTGTTGCATGGAATGTGGAACGTGGAACGTGGCACTAAGCACGTAAGCCAAAAAGAAAAATAATACACGAAATTTTCTAAAACTTTTCTTTTAGCTGCAGTAGCTATGAAAAATCCAAATGCAAAAAATCTAAAACATATGGCATCATTTAGGATCAACTATCATTTTCATCCCCACCCCCCCTCTGAACACGAATCCCCACACCCACTTCCACCTCTTCAATCAAGTTAATTTTTTTTGTTATTTTTTTTGTGTTGTTTTGTGGGCGTGAAAAATTAATAAAAAGCACACATGGAAAAATTCGCAAGGAATTATTCTTTTTTTTTTGTTTCGCTTGTTGCTGTGCTATTCTTAGCTATAAAAGATACAAATTGTTGTAGTTGTTGTTGGTTGGTGAATCAAGCAAGCAATAATAATAAGAGTATTTCAATATTGTTGCTGTAGTTGTTGCTTTTGTTCTTGCGACATGTTGTGCATAATTTTATTGAGGGGAAATTGTATTATTTTTTATTTTATGGGTAAAACCAAAGAATTTACGATTTTGTAGTTACGATACCTGCATTGCAAAATCTAATGTTAAATGTATCTTTCAAAAGCGCCTCTTCCCAAGTTGACAGAACGTAAGATTTCAATCACAAAAAAAATAAATGTACTTTTTCAATTAAACAATAAAATTTGGATTTACAAAATGACGGCGATGGACGACAACAAGCGCAAAGCCAGCCCGCTCACAGTAAAAATAATAAAAATAAAAAAACACAAAACGAAAAAAAAGCACACAAAGCTAACGGTACATAAAGGCGGGCAGGCAATAGTAAAAAATGCGCTTTATGAATGAAAATGCACAACGCAAACACAAACACTAACAAGAACAACAACAACAAGCAGCCGCAGCAGCAGCATGCAAATGCAAACTGTGAATTCCAATTGGAACATGCTCGCTCGCCGCTCTCTTTTCTACTACTACTACTACAACAACTACACAACTCTGTCAAACAAAAACTCCTGCTCCACATTCACTTGCTCTCTTCGAATCGCTCCATCTTGCTTGCACTTACGTCGCTTCGATGTTGGGAGCGCGCAACGCACTCGCTCGCTCTCTGTTTGTGTATTTTATATGTTGTAATTGCGTTTCACGGTACAAATTCCAATGGGCCACGCACTGAGAGTGTCTCAGGCAGGCAGGCAGGCACGCAATATAAATAAGAGGAAGATGCGCGCGCGTATTTTTTTTCTTTTTTCGTTATGTTTTTTCTTCTATTTGGGATTTTGTATGTGTGTGGGTTTGTGAATTTTAATTTATTTATTTGGCGCTCGTCGTGAAATTTGCTTACACTAAAAATTTCGCAGCAATTTATTTATTTATTTTTCTATGTATTTTGTTTTTTTTGCACTTATAAATTGTGTGGATTATACAAGGCGGAGGAACACGCACAATAAATTTGTATGTATGTATTTTGGCTAGGCAAAATATTTCAACGAAAAACACAAAGCGAACGGAGCAGGAACAGGAGAATACGACGACGAACACAATCAAAAAACAAAAAACGATGATGACGTTTCTTGTTGTTGTTGTATTTAGGAACTTCTTTTTTTTGTTATTCGTTTTAGACGAATTTAGACGAGAAACGCAAAACGAAAACTCTAACACAACAAAATTTATGCAATGAGAACACTTTACTATTGCTGCTGCTGCTTCTTCTTCTTCTTTCTCTTTTGATTTTTATGTAATTTGTTTGGCCTTTTGTGGAGTATTATTTAATCGCACTGAGAGCAGGAGAGCACAAATACATATACATATACACATACACAACTGTGGGGCGTTTCGCATGTATGTGTAAGTATGTGTTGCTTGGTTTGGGTTTTTTGAGCGAAACGCGGGCACAAAAATGAAACGAAACGTCCGGCTTCAAAGCGCCACAAAAACTAATCAGAAGTGAAAAAGCACAAAATGAATTGAGCCCCAAGCTAACAGCAGCAGCAGCACACGAGAGAGCAACGAAACTCAACGACGGCCGAGAGAGAGAGTGAGAGAGAGCGACAGCGAACCGAGGCAATGTTATGTTCATAATGGGGCCAAAGCAGCGCAGTCGCCGCTCAATGAGATATTGTAGTAGCACTAATGTTGTTGTTGTTGGTCGGCTGGCGCCTTCAATTTTTACAAGGCGAACAAGTTGTGCGCCAGGTCGGTCGTCGTGAGCGAGAGCCGACGACGACGAGACGAACAGAGATTTTTGTGAGAGACCGCGCGCAAGAGAGAGAGTAATTGTAATTGTTGTACATATTATGTATATTGGTCTAGGTTTTCCAAACAGACACTACAGATGGAATCCACACAACATTACTCGCCCCCCTTTCCCAACAAATAATGCTGTCCACAACAAAACAACGAATCCACACACAAGTAGAGTGAGAGAGAGAGAGCGCGTTTTGTTTTGCGTTGCGTTGCTCTTTTTTTCTTCGTATTTATAAAGAGGCACCCGCATTCCTAACTGTAAACAAGCAAGAAGAAGAATGCATGCGCTGCTGCCTGGAAAAACTCGTTTTTCCCGCTGGAAAAATGTGCGGCGTTCGAAACATACAAAACAACAAAAACAAGAAAAAGAATTTCAAGAATTTGTAGCCCACAAGAGAGCGCGTAAAAATAAACAACACAAAAGTCGGGTGGAAAAACACGAAGGCACAAAATGTACATGTGTATGGGAAGAAGAAGCAGAAGAACGGAGAAGAAGAAGAGAGACGGGTGACAAGGACAAGGAAGCGGCGAACAAAACAAAATTCATGCACAAGCGTAAGTTGCGTATGTGTGAGTGTGAAACGAAAACGAAGGCAAAATACAAGACACAAACAAGAGACAATAATAACGCTAGCAACAACAACATAGAGAGAGAGAGACAGAGAAAAAGGCTGTAGTAAACAAAACAAATGGCGGGCGCGGCTGCGAAGCCAACGGCGACAGCGACGTCAACGTCAATGTAAATAAATATTATAAAATATGCATTTTTATGTGTGTGTGCGTGTCTGTGTGAGACATGCACAAGTGAAAGGCGCAAAAGGAAACAAAGTGGGAGTGGAAGAGCGGGAAGCTGGAGAGGGTGTTGAAGTGGAAGAGGGACGGACAGAGAGGGAGAGGAAGAGAGAGGCTGATTACGGAGTGAAAATGAAATAAATAAATAAATTGATTTATTATTTAGTTGTTGCTTCGCTTGTTTTTTGTTATTGTTGTTGTTTATTATTGTTTTTACTGCCTGCTGCTTATTTTAATTGTCAATAAAGAAAAGCGAAATAACAAAAACAGCTGCCACAAAAAGAAAAGAAAAAATATACGATTTAATTGCATTTTGTGTTTTGTTTAAAACAATTGCCAAGTCCAACAACAACAAATTGACAATTTTTTGCGCACTGTTTTCTATCAAACTCAAGTTATACGCATTTGATTGGATTTATTATTATTTTGTTGGCTTCGAAATTTCTTTAATTTTTTCCAGTTCTGCTTTGTTTTTAGGTTAGAATCGTTGTAAAAAATTATGCGTAAATTATTTTTTTAACAGAAGTAATATTAAATTATTGTATTGTTAAAATTTAAAAAAATATAATTGGCTTAATTTTTAAAAGTTTACAAACAAAAAGGACATTTGATTAACAAAAATTCCTCATTAAAATTAATAAAATAAATTTTTTAGGTATTTTTTTTTTAGTTAGCAGAATTATTATCCATATACAAGAAGTTCACAAATGTTCTTAAATTTTTTCAGTTATTTTTTATTGGTAAGAAATAACATTTAATCTATCAAGATTTAAGTCCTTTTTCTGAAACTTTGTGTTTTAATATTTTATATACAAAATTTTATTATCCTGATTAATTCAGTTAAAAAAATTTTAAGCCGGGTTAAATTTTTGAAAATAATTTTTATTTTACATATTTCATTAAAAAAAAAATTTTTGACATTTTTTTTATTTTTATTATTTTTAAAAATATTTTTTAATTTTGTTGCTAATTTTTACGATTTTTTCAAATTGTTTTTCTCTTCTAATTTCTAATTTCTAAAAATTAAATTTTTTTAAATATTCTTCTGATATTATAAGTATGTTTTTATTTTTAATATTTACCTTTATGGATTTTAATTTTCGCACAACAAAATTGTTGATTTTATTGGACCAACTTTTGCATTTCATGAGTAGGCCGTTGTTGTTGTCGGGTGGGTGGCTGTTGGGTGCTGGGGAGCATTAGCTGCGATCCCGATCCCGATCTGAGCACAGACACACACACTGACAAATTGGAGATATTTTTCCAAATGTAATTTGTTTGTTTTTAATTGGAGTTTTAGTTGGCATTAAAAATTGTTACAGTTGTTTGTTGCTGTTGCCATTTCTTGTTGTGTTGTCTTCACACACACAAACGCACACACACTTTACACTTTACAGTTAACATTCACAGTTAGAGACAAAAGATAAACACGACGAATAAATTGTTTTTTTTTTTATTCCTTATATTCCTTTACAAGTTTGGCGCGCGCTCGGAAAACAGAAGAAGAAAACAAAACTCTCGATGTAATTTATTGGTGGCGAAAGAAAACAACCAAAAAGTGAAACATCGGCCTAGGCGATATAATTTGTGTTAAATGTGCCGCGATGCGCGCTTCCAACCAAACGGTAAAAAGTTTCAAATGGAACTGAAAGAGCTCTGGCAAGAGGCTACCAAGTAAACCACAACAGACAGCAGTTAAACACTTGGCATGTGAAACACAAGAGCAGAGCAGCGTCGCAACGAATAGCAATGAACTGTTCCGATTCCACGTTGCAGTGCAAGCAGAAGCAGTGTGGCCTGTGGGCCACCACTAGCACTAACACCAACACCATTACACGACTTCTACTCAACTGCAATGCATTTGAGATAGAGCTCATAGCTCCTTGCACACGTTTGTGTATGTGTGTGTGTGCAACTGTCTCAGAATTGGGAGCCAACGCCGGCGCCAAAGGAGTGGATGCTATTGCCAGGCACCGTTAGGAGCGCTGATCGCACGCAATGAAGAAGCAGCGAAAAAGGGGAATGGGGAATAATATCCAAATTCCAATCGTTAGCAGAGGTCAAGCAGCGCAGCGATAGAACTGCTTGGAATTTCCCCTCCCACAAATACAAATTCAATGAGTTTACCGTTATTTCTGTATTTCTTTTTTGCATATGAAAAAACCGTTGGTTTATTTAAAGCAAAGTGACGCATTTGTTGTGCATTTTTATCTGCAGAGATTATCAAATTGGTAAACAAGAATTTCGTCAGCGGGATGAAAAAACCGTGACTCAGATTATAATTGTTTTTTGGTCACTTGAGCTTTGTTTGAGTCTGCTTATTATTTTTTATTTGAGCGTATTTGGATGTTGTTCGCTTCCCTCAATTAAATGCCCAAGCGGAATTTAAACTATTTGTGCTTGCGATCGCCTCTTGTGGCTTGCGTTCATTTTGTGGGAGACGGCAATGCGTTCCACACACACACGCGCTCCACAATTCACTCGCAGAGCCAGAGAGACAGAGCGAAAGAGAGAGAGCGGTAGTGTTTCGTTGCCAGAACGTTCCTTGTTTTGGTTTCCATTTCATGTGTGTGCAAAGCGCGCGCATTTTTCGTTCATACGTTGTGTGTGTAGAAATTCACTTGTCTATCTGCCGTCTCTGCTGCCGCTGCTGCGGCTGCTGCTGCTCTCGTTTACGTTTTTACTACAAAACGAACGGAAGTCGAACACGCTGTGAAGCAAGAGCGCATGCATGCGCTGCCAGCGAGTGCGAGCGGGACGCAGCGAAAACAAAACATTAAATTTAAGGGGAAGCTACGTTTGAGGCCAGGGCATTCATTGCAGCCTGCGCTCGAATTGCCCGCGGCCCGCGTCGCAGTCGTTGTCGACGTCGGCATCGCAGTCGGCGTCAACGACAGCATCGTTTCGTCACTAGCGCATTTTTGGGCCGCTTTATGCTTTTTGCTCTCTGTTTTTGTTGTTTTGTTTGTGTTGCATTTTTTTTGAGTTATGCCTCGCATAATTTAAATAGAAATTTCTAGCGGAACTTTTGTTTTGGTGGAGAACACAACTCGACAAACCGATAATCTAGCTAAAAATAATACTTTTTAGTGTGTAGAAGATAAGATAGAGTCCACAAAAATACCACTAAAATTTAGAGTGCTACTAAAAATAGTCAATAACGAAAATTGCGATTGGTGAGGTCACTACACCAACAACAAACTGTTATACACAACAGTTATATGGCAGTGCTGCGCAATGATAAAATTTCAAAGCTGATGAAAAATGACGAACCGTCAAATTCTCGACAACTTTCACTTGTTTTGAAAACAAACACAAATAAAGGGGGGAAAACAAATCAATAAAAAACTACGACTAATTAAATCGATATTGTAATCAATAAATGCTTGAAATTTGATTGCAGAGAAGACTTAATAAAGTTAATTTGTGGCTTTATTTAATCTGGCATTATTTAAGTTTTATAGTTTTTCGTTTTTATTGTATAACTACATTTAAAGTAGTTTTTTCTGGATTTTCTCAATGTCATGAGGTTTTCAGTCAAGAGAGACATTTTTTTCTTTTAATTCGTTGCTAAAGGCATTTTTTGTTGTTGGTTAATTCATTTGTTAATGAGCAAACAAAAACCAAAAATAATCAAAACAAAAAATGGTTGCTATTTTTGAATTTTATTGGCAAAAAATATTTGTGGGAAATTAGCATTTTTAATGGGCAACAAGACGAGACACAATGTCGCCGGGCCTGACGAGAGAAAAGAGCCGAAAATTTTAATCGAAATTGAGATTTGCATAAAAATCGGGCGCAACCAAAGTCAACGTTAAAGTTTAGGAGTTTATATATAAATATATATATATATATTTTTTTTTTGGTTTTTCTTTTCGCTGTGGTTTAGCATAAAACAACAATATCTCAAAAATCGGAGAAGAAGATGACTTCTCCACATTCCCCGAGTCATTAGCGCGAATTTTTTCAAACTTGATAAATGAACGGCGCATATTTGAACAGTTTTTTTTTTTTTTTTATATTTTTTGTTTTTGTAGGCCTTGAGTCCATAGAGATCACATCTCGTATCGCTGATCACTTTGTTCACCTGTTCCGTTTAATTGGCAGTTCCCCCACCTCTCTCTCTCTCTCTCTCTTCCGCTTGACAGAAAAAAAACCAAAACCGGTTAAGAGATTCAGCTTTTAGCTGTTTTTTGTTTTGTTTTTGTTGTTGTTTTTGTTGTGACTCAATTGAACGCACAACACTCATTTAGTTGTCACTAAGTTTAACCCATTAATAAATGTGCCCCAAGAGCACAACGCGTTTTGACCCTCGACACCAAATAGCTAAGTTAATTATGATTGAATATTTTTTGTTTATCTTTTCCATTTTTTTGTTTTTAATTTTTTTGTTTACAAACTTTTGGCCAGTGAAAGCGTAAGAAAAAAGTATTTCATTGTTTTTAGTCGAATTTAATCGTAGAATTTAGATCATTTAACTAAAGCATCGCCAAAGGTCGATGCTCAAACCAAGTCAAGTTCAAAATACTTAATATATGCACAAATCGAATAGTAATATGCTATAAAAACTTTGTTTAAGTTTGCTTTGTGAGTATTAATAGCAAATAATTTAGAAAAGGACACAAAAGTCAAAAAAGGCTAAATAGTCAACACTGTTATGTTTTAGAGATAGAGAAGACAACACCTTTAACGGCATTTGCTCTTGATCCTTACACATTCGTTGCGTATTTTCCACTGCTCCTTATGCAGAGTTCTAGTAAGTGAGAGAGTGAGAGCAATGGAAGGTGTGGGAGTTCACTTGCTTTCCACTCTCGTGGAATGCAATTGCCTTAATGCTTCTGATCCCGTTACTTTGTCATGGGTGAGATTACTCGTCAGCTTAGCGAAGGATGTGATCAATGAGTGCATTTAGTCTGTGTGCGACGGCTTTTCTAATCGGTCGTGCGTGTCTAATTATTGTTTTCTTGCGAAATTCAAAATGGCGTGCGTATGACAAGGATCCACATGGCTTGTGGATTCTGTTTGACTATTTTACGCTTAATCAGAGATTTTTCATTTGCAACTGCAAATAACTTGTTTAAAATATAATTGAGAACATGAAAGAAAATAAATTGGCTTAAATTTGAGCATAGATTTTGTTTGAGCCACAAAAAAAACCAAACATGAATGAAGAACATTCATTGAAGTCTGGCTGAAAGCGCAACTGACAACATAATCAAATTAAAACACACATAAACTATATATATATATATATATATATGCATGTGTATGTGTATAGAGAGAGAGAGAGAGAAAAAGTTGCATTGAACAAATCTGAAGCCAGCTTTCAATTTCGAATTGTGAGTTTGGCGCCAGGCGGCGTGAAAATCAAATTGGCGCCAAGCGAATTCGCAACGGTCAATTAAAAAATACACAATTACAACTGGCATTAATAAATTCTAAAAGCAACGTAACTTTTGTTACTGCCAGGCTATGCCTGTCGATATATATACATATATATAGACGACCTGTGGGCGTATCGAGAGATATTACGCGGCTGATACAATAAATAATCGCCAGAGGCGCCAATTGGCGGCAAACTTTTATATACGCTTCTCGGGAGTTTTTCCAATCAATTGGAGAACTAAAGTAAAAATCACCTTTTTATACACGAATAGTGATAAAGACTTGCAGCATGAAATAATATTCATCTATGTCTGGGAAATCGATAACTTCGGTAAGTCGATTAACCCGCTCAATTTAAATCTGCGGATTCAATCTTAAAATGGAATTTTGTCCATAAATGTTTAATTTGAAAGCTGAAGTAAATTTGGAAGTTTTTTTTACTCGGAACTTGCTAATCAAACTAAATACATAATAGATACACTAATAAAAATAAGTAATAGATACTAAATAAATAAATTCTTTCTTTGTTATTTTGAATTTACAAATAAATTATAATTAATTATTAAATGTGCCTCATTATTAATTAGGCTGAGGAATCTAATTTAAATAAAATATTCATTTGCATGTATTTATAAATACCCTGTAAACTTGAGAACAATATAAAGTGAAGTTTAGTTTATAAATCTTCGCTGCTCAAGGAAAGTCTGGATATTAATAATTAATTTTATGTAGAGCTTGTTCAGTTGCAGGAAATAATAATAAAAGTGAATAAAAATTATTATAGGGTATCTGGTAGTCAACCCTTTTGCAAGCTGTCCCGCAGTTTTCCCTTTCTCGCGGTGTTTTACGAGAATTTTCTTGAAGCGCAATTGATGATTGCATGAATATGTTTTCCAATTGCGTCGCAGCAACGAAAAGTTTGACCAACTTGGCCCGAAAAGGGGATAGATATGGGGGGTGGGGGTGTGGGTGGATGATGGTGAAATGTCCGTTGTAGGCGACACTTTGTTGGGTTTTCAATTCTTTCTAGTGCGTTCTCTGCTGCTGCCACTGCCACTGCTGTTTTGTGTTTTCCTTTTTTTCTTGTTTCCCCGTATGCAGTTGCGACGACATTGCGCCATGTGACCTTTAAATGTGGGGTGGGGTGGGGTTGGATATTTAGTCAAGGGGGTGGTGTGCGAGGTGATTGCCTGAGTTGTTTGTGTGTGTGTGTTTATTTTTTTGATTGTGGTTTTGTGCTCGGTTGCAACTTTGACCTTTATGCGCTGACATTTTGCCGCTGCTAGATTGTTCTAGAAGCCAATCCTTAAACATACCATATCACCTTTTTCATATCCGGGCAAAATGGCGATGCCCGGCTGCAATGTCCTTGAGCGGCCAAACAATGGCAGCAGCACTTGCCAATTTTGTAAGTACACTGTTCAAAACACCAAGCCAAAAATAAAGATAGCCAAACGATTCTGTTTGTTTTTCAAGTTCAAGAGCGCGTTATGGAAATGCAAACGGCCTCTGACCGACTGAGCTGCTTTTGCGCTGCAGGCGACGCTTAAATATCCAACAAAACCAAAAGAAAAATTATTCACCAGCAACAAAAAAAAAAAAACAAAAAAAAATACAAACAGACAAGCCAAAGCAGCGACGTCGATGTCGACGTCAGCGTTGACGCAAGCGGCAGCTGAGCGCCAGCGTCAGCGCCTACGTCTGCTAATAATCCCCAGTGCAGCAGTGCTCACAAATCGAGCTGGGGAAGGGGCAGTTGCAGGGTGTCTGCGCTGCCATCATACACTCAACAAAACTTGGAAATTTTATGTAGCCAACAAAATTACAGGGTATTAATCTATAAAACTGGCAAATTCATTTTATTTATTTATTTATTTGTAGTATTCAATGAAATAATTTGAAAATTTTCAGCTAGTTTTTCGTTTGGGCTGATTTGAATATTTAGTCACATATATTTTGCTCAGTGCAGACCTGCGTAGGCCGCTGACTAATGGACTTTGGACTTGAGGGCGCTCGACAGACCCACCAACAAGCCACCCAACCACCCAGCTAGCCACCACCCACGTGTCGCTGACAAGATGCGCCTTTTGAGTGGGTGGTTTTAGCCTTCAACGTGACAAACAGCATAAGACTCAATCGAGTCGCTTGAGTACTCAAATGAATGCAACAAAACACTCAAAGATACCAAGTCAGCATTTGGAAAACGGGTGCCCCCGAAAATGATTCATAATCAAAACGTAAACTTTAAAAATGTGCAACAAGTATCTGGAGATATTATTGACTGATTCATTCATTCATTCAAGCTGATTCTTCATAAAATAAATACAAATGAATTCTTTGGAAAATTAGAAAAGCATTCATTAATTGAGTCATTCAGCAAATGAATGTTTTGTGAATACTTCAAAGCTGCTTTTCCTCATTAAATTGTAAATGATACTTTTAACAAATATTTAAGCAGCTTTCGCTTAATTGAATCACACTTGAACGTAATTAATACAAATAGTTTGACAACTGTTTGTCGGCTGCCAACGGAACTGAATGATTCACTGGGTTGTCATTGTGGCTTAAAAGAAGAAGAAGTTGATGAAAAGAAAGTGATAAATTTAAAATAAAAGATAATGTCGAAGATCAACTGTGAATTTATAGAACATTTTTGAGATTTCCTTGACAATATTTAATTGTTTAATTTATTTATTATTTTTTCTTTTATTTTTCTTTTTATTTTCCATTTATTTTGCCTATTTAGTTGGTTTCCCCTTGAACTCAATGCTTCCACAGCAGCTACAGGCTGTCACGTGCAACTGTACTTGCCACCCCCACTGAGCCATTGACATGACCTACACACACACACACATATACAGCCTATATACATATGTGTGCGTGTGTGTGTGAGTGTGCTTGTTTCCAGCTGGACATATATTGCAGTGTCCTATTAACCTTATTTTTATATGCTGCAGTTGATCAATGGAATCGGGAAGTATATATGCTTATATGTATATATATCTATATATATATATATATCTGTATATTATGTGTAGCATACTAGAATTGATCTTTGGCAACGTGAAATGAGTTGTTCTGGTTCTTGTTTGAATGACGACAAATAAGCTTTGCCGATTCGATGCGATGAATTTTAACTTAAAATTGCTTATGGGCGGGGGGCAGGGCGGGGTGGCATTTGTGACGCATGGCTTGTGTGGGTTAAAATCGGTTACAGTTTACAGTTTACAGGCGAGTCAAATTTGACGACGACTGACGACAGACGACGTTGAAATGACGAGCAAGTGTCGCCCTTAGAGGCTCACGCTGATTAGTGCTGGAGCCGCTCTCGGTTTGGAGTTTCGGCGCGTGTACAACTCGGCGTATACGTAATCTGTATACGTATACGTAACAGTTGCAGACGCGTGTCGCATGTGACGTCATTGTTTTTTGCAGCCGATACGCCAACGAACAGCCAACGAATGCAAGCTCGGCAAGCACATGGCACATGGGCAATAAATGCCAGAAGAATAGGGTTGGGTACCGTTAGGATTATCACAGAGTATATAGAGAAACAAGGGGGCGGGCGTTGCGGCGGCGGCGTGGGTGTTGCTCGTTTTTTGGTGCTCGTTTTTATGCTCGTATTTGAGCTCGTATATAGGTTACTACGCTGCCACGAAGATTTACGCTAGAGGGGGGAGGGGGAAGGGTTGAGTTGTGGATAAACATTCGTCACTCAGTCGACGAGGACGACGACGACGACGACGACGTCGTCGTGTTACGTCACTGGCCCCATCGTAAATGGACGATGACGGTAAATGGCCGTTGAGAAATGCATACACACAGCATACACCCACACACACACACACACACCCGCACACACACATTAATACATAAATTGAGTGTGTATATTAAACGTAGAACGTAGCGTAACGTAAAAGCTGAAACAGGACAGCGTAAATGAATTTTGCATTGAATGATGCTGTGCGGAGAGTGCGAGAGCGAGAGAGAGAGAGAGCGAGACGGTGTGCGAGAGAGCAGCTTGAAGAAGAAAAAACAGTTAACATTGTTAACTTGCTCAGAAAAAAAAGAAAGAAGAAGAAGAAGCAGAGAAACAGTAAAGAATGAAATGCGACAAGCTCAAAGCGAATTCATTCAAGCACTTTGAAAAATGATTGCAATGCAAATGGAATTTGATTCATTAGAGTCATCAGCCACTGCAATTAATTATTTAAATGTGCAACTTTATTAATAACGATTTTTCCATTTAGAGTGCAAACGCTTTATAATTATCAAGATACAAGTTGCGTCTCCCCAAGCAGCCATAAACATAAATGCATTTTTAGAGAATTGTTTTCAATTAAGTTGATACAGATTTAATTCAAGCCCACTAATGAATTTTGTAACAAATTGTAGAATTAACCCCATTCCCCCCTCCCCACCCTAAACCCTAAACCCCCCGCTTAGATAGCCATCAGAGATGGCTGATAAAGATAAGCTGGCTGTAAAAAAGGAGAGCAGCGAGTGCAAGGGGGGAAACGTGGGTGAAGCGCGCGGCATTTCCATAATAAAGGCAGTGGCAGTGGCAGTGTGGCAGCTGTGGCAGCCAAGGAAGTTGAAATGTTTAACTTTTGTTGCCGCAGATGCCGTGGCAAGAACTTGAGGGCATGGCACAAAGCAAACGTATCTTGTAAATATTTTATTGCAACAATGTAGCGACGAGATGTTTATGCGATGCTAGGCTCCGCTTGCCTAGCTTAAATGCCAGCCAGGATGCGAGGGAAGAGTGGCTCGCGAGGGGGCGGCGCAGGGTTGGAAATGGGGGCAATTGCTCTCGTTTCTACTCGTTAAAAATTGGAATGCAACTGGAAGGTGGAAGGTATACATTATATGCTATATAAAAATTTATATAATCGTAGTAGTGGAATAACTATATAGGCCAATCGCATACATACAAACTGTACATAAGGATATATGTATGTGTATATATATATATATATATATATATGCATAAGGGTAGAGCTGCAGCAACTGCTGTGGCTTCCTCTTCAATGGAAACGTATTTAACCCCTTGAGTAGAGTGCGAAATGGCATTGCGTGTTTTCACACCCCCTTCCTGCACACGCACACACGCCCCACCCCCACACCCAGCTTGCCAGCCCCCACCATGACGTAACTGCGTGGGCGCAAAACTAATGAAAATTAATGCATATCGTCCAGCGACGTAAGTTGAGTTTGTCTGATAAAGCATTTGCAAACAAATTGAAGCCTAACATTGTTTGGGGTGGGGTTTTTGATAGCACATTGCTAGCTATATATATATAGCTATATATAGAGCACAACTAGATAAAGCTTATGGATTGCAGCTGTTAAGCAGTGCAATTTGCAACCACTCAAGTGTTTGCAGTTTAAGTGGGTTTTGGCCTTAAAGTTAAGTAAAAATGCTCTACTCGATGGAGTCGATCCACAACCCAAATGTTAAATATTATAAATAAATCGGACGATCTTAAGCAGATGCAGATAAATCAGTAATCGATTTTTATCGATATACGGAAATCATGATTTTTATTCAGCGAGAAATTAAGTTCAAAATTTAAAGTCTCTAATGTCTCTAGAATGGTAGTTAGTCAACATCACGTTATATATATACTGTATATAGACTTTTAGGCAATTTGTCAGTGCGAGTTAACATCGGGTCAGTGGACTCTAAGGAACAGCTCATAAATTAACACTGCAGCCGCATAGATCAAACTGGAAATAATTCAACCTTCGCAAAGTTCATTAAACTAGGCAAATGTTTATTTGTTTTTTAGAGCGTCCATTAAGAGATGTGCCTTTTTTTGTTGCTACTCTTAAATGTGATTAAGCAATGAATTATAACAAGTTGAATGCTTAACTGGGGGGGGGCTTTATGGGGTTAACTTATCCAGCTGTCCTTTGAGTTATTTCAGTGCATTATCTTGTAGATGGCAAACAATTAGGATGATTTATCGATTGGTCTTGTCGCTACTTGCGAATTCAGCTGGAGCTGCGTTATCCTTGCAGCTGTGACATGTTCAGAGCAACTACGTGACAACTCCCCTCCATCCCCCATCCACCATCCCCTCCCCGTTCCACCCTTGTCCTTTGCTGGGCTGTACGATAATAAACCGCAACAGTTTGTCACCAGATACATCAATGTCAACTCAGGCAATAATGTGAGGCGAGTGCGTGGAGGCAGCATCGCGCTGGGTTGGGCTTTGGTGCTGCAACAGCAGCGTAAAACATTTAAATGGCAACTTATTTGCATAGATGTGGAGCGTGCGGCTTTTGCCACAGCTGCTCGGCAATGGATTTTGATGGATTCTCAATCATTTTGCATGTCGTAAAACTACGAGGGTAATAATAAGCAACAACCGACGAACTCTGTGCATTATGAGTGAGCAGAGTGGGGGTTGGTGGTGGGGTGGGGTGTCTCTTATCAGTGGCACGCCCACAGCCCCCACACACACACAAACACACACGCAGCGCTGATTACAAAATCAAGCAGAGTTTTTCTATTTTGGTCTGCCCACGCGACGCACAGGATGTGTAATATATCAAGGCCAACCTACGTCATACAGAGCGGGAGAGAGAGAGAGAGAAAGACAGAGAGAGAGAGAGAGAGGGTGAAAGAGATAACGAGCAGCTGGAGCCACAGGAAAAGCCGTGGGCTGCTTTATTCACATATCCTGCGTGGGTGACGCCGCAACTCCAGCAAGAAAAGCAACACCAACAGCAACAGCACCAGCAACAACCACAGCAACAACAGCAGCAACAACAGCAACAAGAGCAGCAACTGCTTCAGCAACAGCAGGCTCAACTGAAAGCTCCAGTTTCAGTTTCAAATTGGAAACACGCGTGGGTCTCTGATTGCCTCTTGCCAGGCGTGAACTTTATTAAAAGCGCCAACTGCAACAAGGAGAAGAAGACAATATAACAAGCATAAGTTTAAATGATAGACTAATAGATACCTTAAGCTACATTTACCAGTTACCAAGAAAAAAATCGGAGTTTAAGCAAGAATAAGTCTGTGTATAAGTCTACATTGTCAGAAGTCTAACTTTTATTGTTATGGCAAATCGATTTCTATCGATAGTCAAGGGGCAAAGTTATCGATGTCCAATGGCTCTTTTAATATCTCTAAGTATTGAGTCGATTATCGATGTTGATCAGGAATATATTGATGCTTGGCTTTGCTTGTTACATACTTGTAGTTCATTTCAAGATACCCTCTTGCTCCTTTCATAAGGTATAATAAATCTATGGCCATAGCTTAAATGCTGTGGCAGACATATTTGCTCACTGAGGCACATTTACTTGCATTTATTTGTAGCACTTAACGTGCTACTTGCAACTAGTTGGACTCATCAATTGAGGCACAAGTCACTTTGAAATATATCAATTTTCAAATGCTATCGTTCTCAGTCAGCGAACTGAAATTCTAATTGGATATGCTGCCAGACACAAACAGTGGCAAAAATTGGTAAAAACCCCCCCCGCCCCAAAAAGAAGAAGGAGAAGAAGAGTTTGTAGTGAGTCAATTGGATTATTCGGTTTGCGTTCAACTAATTAGAATTACAGCCAAATATTGCAAACAAAATTTTAATGAAACTCAACTCAATAAAGCCGCAAGCCTTTGGGGACTTTGTGGTCTTTGTCTGCGCTGCAAAATTTATTTTAATTAATGGCATTTCTGCTATTATAGTCGACCAAATGTATATATTATAGTCGTGCCAAATATTCGATATGTATTATCGCAACTGCTAATTGCTGCAAGTCACTGAAAATAGTTTAATTGCATTGCCAAAACAGTTGATTGCCAAACAGCCATGTGTGAAAATGCAGCTGTGAAATGCCAAATACCACAAGCCAAATAAATTAAATATTTGACATATTTTTGAGTTTTGGAAAAGACAGAAAGAGACAGCAAGTGCCAAGCTAATCTAGTCTAACTTAACTTAATTTGAGATCATTGGAGTTTAATATATATTAATTTTCCTTTTGTTAAATGGCTTTAATTGTTTATGGCCAATAATAAAAAGGTTTACAGTTCTTAACTGTCAAATTTAATATTCTTAAAGCTTGCTTTTAAACTGAAATTGATTTCATGTAATGTTTAACCATATATTTAATTGTTACTAGATCTAAACTCGTTTCAGCCGTGGTTCATTGATCTAAACTAAGGTTAATTCTATACTCTGGCCCACTGCTTTCAAAATATGACTATCATAAAATTGGCTACTGGTTTTTTTATGGCTTAAATGGCTTGTCTTAATTTCATGAAATTTTCGGTGCCATTTAGATTTGTATCTGGCTTACACAAAGCCAATGCTCTGGCCATGGCCAAAATAAAATACCAAAAAAAAAAATAAGCAAACCAACTTTTACTCTCACTAACATTTGAGAACCTGCTTTCATTTCTCTACTAGCACACACACACACGCACACACACACACACACACACACACACACACATACACACACACTTCTCTCATAATTCACCATATGTGACAAGCGGCAAAAGTCATTCGAAATTCGTGGGACCAGCTTCAAAACATGCACATAAATCAAGTCTGCAGCCACATAGATCACCTGGCTATGGCAACCGAATCCCTCAGCTCAGCTCAGCTCACCTCGCCGCAAATGCTAAAATTTTGTGGCACAGTTCGTTGAACTCTCGCCAACAACAACAACAACAACTGCATTTTACATATTCAGTTCACTTTATGTTCTCTGCTCCATTTTTTCAGAAGCCTTTGTCAAATATCAATTAAATCTATTTGAAAATGGCTTCCAGTCGTATTAGCTGAAACTTGCCAACGGTCAATAAATATTGAACAAGCTACGTCTTGCCACACTACCCTACTCCCCCGCCCCTCTCCTTGCTGCCTGCCTGCCACTAGCCGTGGCCGATAGCCATGTAAATAATACGTCGTTTTTGCGCATGTTACACAAACACAAAGGCGGCAATTAATTTAATTGAATGAGAGATTTAGATGTGATTATAATACAGAGTGCAGTCAGTCCAACTGCCCACAGGGCAAGGAGGGAACAGGGCAGTGAGGCAGCTGCCCCCTTGCCCCCCTCTCCACTCATGTAAACATGAAAGCAACCACAATCATAATAACAACAACAACAACAATCAAACTGAACAAAGAAGTGAAACAAATATGCACATCAAAAATAAATCAACTACAACAGCGTCTAATGGAAAATCTACAACATGTTGTGTACTCTATGCATATATATATATATATATATATATTCATGTGAATCAATGAATGAGTCTAGTGAATGAAAGGCCCCAAAACAAAGCGACAAGCGCCATTAAGTTGTCGTCTATTTGTAGTTGTTGTTGTTGTTCATT
Source organism: Drosophila paracracens (assembly GCA_035044025.1). Lineage (NCBI taxonomy): Eukaryota > Metazoa > Arthropoda > Insecta > Diptera > Drosophilidae > Drosophila > Drosophila paracracens. The sequence goes on from JAWNMN010000394.1 coordinate 2,410,284, forward strand.
ATTGTGAATATTACGCTTAATGGCACAAAAACTATATAATTGAAAGAAAAAAAAAAAAAAAAATAAAAAACAATAAAACGAAGTAAAAATACACTGCAATTAGTGCATGCATAAATCATAAAAGTGCGTTAAAGATTTATCCAAATTTCCCCAAACATAAATCAATGTTGAAATATTTAAGATAGCATTTTCCAACGAATAATTGATGAGAAATTTTAATTAGTTGCTGTTTAGACTGCACATAAATTAAGACAACTTAAAAATAGCCACATCAATGCCAGAATAATGAAAATATATATATCTAATATTTATATAGACATAAATCATGCAGTTTGTTGGCTTAGAGACTCAGCGCCTGAACCCTTTGGCTTAGCTATATTTAGTGAACTTTAACAGCTTTGCTGCTCAAGATCCTTTGCACATTGCAATCCTTTTTTGGGGAAAATTAAGTGTTTGGCAGAAGGATAAAATTTGCAGACACATTTATATTTATTGTGGTACACTTAAATGTCTGAGGGCTGTGCAGGCTTCATCAAATATTCATTATACCTCTTAGACCCAAGTAGGCATATGGAAATCTCATAAACAAATCGCATCTTCTATATGCTGACAGCAGCCACCCAGCCAGCCAGCCAGCCAGCCTACCCCACCACGCCTCCCCCCCACCGCATAGAAACAGCGGCAGCTTATCAAATTGGCTAGCGGGGCGTCTGTTGGGGTTCTGGGGTCAGATCTTTTTCACTCTTAATATGTGTTGTGTGTGTGTGTTGTGTGTGTGCTGTGTGTAATCAGCGAGTTGTTGAATGTTTAGTGCTCGACCTTTGTGGCTCTCATGTCGCGTTTCCCTTACATTTGTTGTTGTTGTTGTTGTTCTTTTTGCTGCGGCAAACGCGTCGTATGATTTATGTGTCCACAATTTGCCTGCAGTTAGTTTTGATGATGTTCGTTTTGTGTGTACAACAAAAAGAAAAAAAATAAAATTGTATTATTATTATTTATTTACACAAGTCTATATGTTTACCCGTCTGTCTTGCTATGCGTATGTGTGTGTATGTGTGTGTGTGTTTGTCTGTCTGTGTCGTATCTGCGAATCTGCGCTATGCCTCTCTGGACGACCTCTGATAAGTGATTGCCTGTCCGAGCAAATAGAAATCAAAATGACTCCGCTGTGAAAGACACACAGACAGACAGACAGAGAGACAGACCGAGAGTGAGATAGACAGTAAGACAGGCAGATAAGCAGCATAACGGAAATTCAGTGGCAATAAAATGTTCTTAGTTTGGCATTTGAACTTGCTTTTGGCTAAATGCTAACCGTCAAGCCGAAAGGTCAGCGATTTATTTGCGGTTTGGGTTTGATTTTGCGGGTGGCAGGTGCAATTGTGCCTGTAAAGCTGAATCTAATTAGTTGGCATACAATAGTCAGCACTTCAAATGGATTGGTAAACAACATTCTGATTAGCCGACAAGCATATGAATGTAACGCTTCCCGAGTGCCCTTCCCATCTCTGGAGACCCTTTTCGAAACGAAAGAAAGTCTATATATATATAGGTATATGTTGTTCTTGTTGTCGATGTAATTTAATTAGCATGGCTCTTATGCTGATTAGCCAGGGCCAGGTCTAGAATATAAAGTGAAATTGAGTTGTTTAATCAATTGACTATTCAAACAGTTTGTGTTTGTTTTGTATTTTAATAATTGGACAAGTTAACAGCAAAGCGTCTGGAAGTGTCAGCCAGGTTACCCTGTGGCCTAGGTCTAATTAAATAATTACTGACTCCTCATTAAAATGTTTAATTACTTAAGTAATTGCATTTGCTGCTTTTCTGTAATTACCTATTTAAATACCAAGAAAAATAGTAAAGCTCTAATGTTGAATTATGCAAATCAAAGCAATTTGTGCTTAAATGCAGCTGAGCTAGAGATAGAAAGAGTGAGAGGGAGAAAGAGATAGAGAAAGAGAAGAAGACTGTGTCCCAAATGAATGATGAGGCTGATGGCGCCAGTGTTAAATCAAGAGACTCTTCTCTTCTCTCCACTATCACCCCCGATCTCAGCCGCCGTCGCATCTGATTACAGTGTTTGTCAAAAATATTTGGCCAGCAATTAAAAAAGTGCAGTGCGCAGTAGACGGTGACGAAAACGACGACGATGCGACGCGTCTCGAGGCGTCTCAACGGCCTCGAGGCGCAATTGCCGATGACGATGATGATAACGATGGTGATGATGATGTTGATGTTGATGGTGGGTAAAAGTGGAGGAGATCGGTTCGAGCCAGACAAACAGTGCTTGGCTGGCTGGCTAGCTGGCTGGCTAGCTGGCTGGCTGCCTGGCGGCCTGCTAACTGGGTCGATTCCAATTGAGTTTCACAATTTCGAGCAATGGGGTTTCTTTTTTAGCACGAGAAATGGCGCCTCATTCTGTTTTTTACTATCTAAGTATTTGAGTACGCCTTTGAGCATTAGTCAGTTTGATGATGATAATTATCAGCGACGAGTCTGACGTTTATCTTAAGATGTTATTACACTAGCTGAGAAGAAGGCAACCAAAACAAAGCGACGCAAAAAAAAACACACACACAAAAACAAAAAAACCCAAACAGAGAAACCAGTGAGAGATAGTCAGAGAGAGAGAGAGAGAGAGATCTATAGAGAAAGATAGAAAGAACAACTACAAAGCGGTTCGGAGGGGTGGAGGGTTAAAGACCTTATAAATCACACGAGCGTGGCATGACTGGGCGTTTCGAGTGTGGGCCATGGGATGTGGTATGGGGCAAATAGACAGCCAGACTGAATGCTCACTTCTGTATCTGTATCAGTATCTGTAGCTGTAGGTGTAGCTGTATCTCTTGGTGTATCTCATAGATGCGCAGCGCACTAAAAATAGACACGCCGACTAGCGATCATGGAGCGTTGGGGCGGAATGGAGTATGTGTTATGAGGTAGGGGAGGTGGGAGGGGCGGGGAGGCGTGGCAAATGATACCTTGGCGGGGCTGTTGCATGCTGCCAGTTGATGATGCAACAACAACAACAGCAGCAGCAGCAGTCGCAACCAAAACAAAACTCAAACGACGCAGTTGCAATGAATGCGAAAGCAAATAGCAAAACAAAAAGCCAAAGGGGAAATACAGATACGGATAGAGAGAGACAGACAGAGAGAGAGAGAGCGAGAGAGGATGATTGTGAGAGGGGGCGCCACTTACGGCCTGGTTTTCTGCTTGTCTGGTTTTTGCTTAGATGGGCGAGCAGAAAATTCGCGACGTCGAATTTCACAAGATTGCGAAACACACCAAAAAACAACAACAACAACTTCGCACTTTTGTCGCGCAATTATAGCAAAAGCCACAACCAAAAAGGCTCGACTAGCAGATACCTTAAGTTTAAAAGAAAAGTGAACAAATTAACACAAAAAAAAGTTACAAGAGTTATGCAAATAGTAAATGTTTTTGAAATGAGGACAGATATAGGAAATATAATACAGAGGATATAGAAGTCCGCTCAGAACACCCCCCAATTGGAATAATAATCGCTCTTATTGGAAAATGAAACTCAATCTGCTCAATTTGGGCTCGATTTAGAAGTAGACAAAATCGGATAAAATAGGATAAACATCAACTTAGATACATATGCTCAAAATGTAATTATATTTCGATCTTTGGCTGCAACTTAGTTTCATAAACATTCCAAGTTTCAGCACATTAGCTCTTTCAGTCTCTCAGAACCGACTAATGAGGCTGATCAGGAATCCATATACATATATGAAATATATAATAAGCATTTCCAAAACTTTGTAAGTTGTGCGGGGTATCGAAAAAATGAGAAAATAAGGGAAAAAGATAAGTCTACTTATGTAGCTGTGACAGTCTACGTATTTGTCTATGTATTTGTGTCTGTATCTGTATGTGTGACAGCATCTTTAGCTGCATCTGTAGCTGCTGCTATAGATGTATCTGTATCTGTAGCTGTAGCTGTAGCTGTATCTGTATATGTATCTCGTGCTGAGTGCATCGTTACCTTGGCTTGCCTCGTCTTTGCTGGTGGGCGACGCCAAAGGGCGGAAACTCAAGATGCTGCGCAATATGTTGCCTGTGGCGAGATGAGAACGCTGAGAAGGCCTTTCAGATGGGTTCAAAAAGGGTAGGCGGAAGGGAGGAGGTGGAGGGTTTGGCGCTGCTGCATTTTCACATGCGAATAAACAAAGTGATTGGAAATTTTTCGTATTTGTGCCTTGTGTAATCGCTCGCAATTGGATTTTAATTGTAGATTCGCCTCAGTTTGATTGCAGCTTATGCAATTCGCGTAATTCTAAACCCAATTGTAATTGCTATTGTTTTTACCTACCAACCAGATATGCATATTATGAAATGCAGCTCGCTTGGGAATATATATCTATCTATCTATCTATCTATCCATCTATAACTAAATATATATGTATGTATATATTTATGGGGAATCACAGCGGGTGCAGTGACTTGAACCTGCTGCACAATTGATACGGAAGCCAGCTGGCCTGGCTAATGCATATTCGTGATGCCGTATGATAATCAGCTGCTGTTTTAGCTGCTTTAGCATTTGATTTGCCATTAGAGGCATTCGTTCAATTATAGCCACGGAATTGGCCAAGCGCAGCATTTTGGAGCAATGCTAATGAGTATTTAATGAGTGATCATTGCAATGCTGCTGCTGCTGCTGCTGCTGCTGCTGTTCAGCAAAAAATGCCACATTCATTAATTTGGCGAAAGGGAATTGGCTTAGCTACCAACTATAAATGGAGCAATTGTTACATTGGCTCAAAACCTGATTGTTTGGCTTGGCTAATTATTCAAACACTTTCCGACCGTTAAGTCAAGACTCAATTTGCATACCAAGAAGGGAAATGAATTCATTTTTTTGATTACAGTTTAATATTCGATTTTTATGGCATTACATGCATATTCAGACTTATGTAATTATTATTATTATTTATTTATTTATGTATATTAGGCTGTCGAGCCTTGAGAATATCTTTCGCTACTCGTTTAACTGATGAACTAATAGTATTCTGGTTTCATTATAAAATTGTTTTATCGGCTTAATACCATCCGATTTAAGGCATATATTTTCAAATTCCAGAGAATACCAAATTCATTGTTCGTGACTTTATAATCAAAGGCAGACATAGCTTGTTGCTCAATTTCTTTCATCTCTTTGTTTAATTGTAGAAGTCGTATCTCAATTTCACCTTTGTACTTGCCTCCGCTTTCTTTATTACAGCGAGTGAAAACTTCCGGTTTTCCCACATTCAATTGTTGGCTCGTTTGGCTGCATTTCTCACTGGTCGACTGGCAACCACAATAAATGCGATAACTCATGGCGATTGCTTTTGCTTCGATGGAATTTCCATTTTGTAACAGTTTTGTAGCGCAGTTTTGCCCTCTGCCCTCCACCCGTCGCACACTCATTGTGTGTGTGTGTCTGCCTATCTCTCCTTTGGTTCACCGCTTATGTTTTCATAAATACGAAATTGAAAGTTTTTTCAACCGACGAAAATTCTCATAAAAATTGTTCGTTGAAACCGCACAAACACAAAAAGCACCACTTTTGAGGCACCCTTCAAGAAACAAATACAAAATGTAAAGCAAATTGTTGGCTGCTGTGGTGTGGGGGGGCGAAGGGGGGCTAGTATAATTTCGGGGGTCAGAAAGCGGAGACAGATGACCGTCTGAACTGAAACGGGGCGGCGGCATTTCAATCAATTGGCGGCAACAGCTGCTGCCACAGGCACCGCTGCTGCTGCTGCTGCTGCTGTTGCTGCTGCTGCTACCCACGTTTTGTGGCAACAACACAGCCATCTGGATGCTTATGTTGGATATCTCTCTCTCTGTGTGTGTGTGTGTCGCCATTCCGAGAAACTCATAAAAAGCTCCCACGTTGTGACGCGACGGTTGTCGTAACTTTCCGTTACCTGCCCAATCCTCCGCAACCGATCCGCACAACACCCACCTGAACCTGAACACCATATTTTTTGCTGCATGCCGCCGGCGCCTCCGCATCAGCCTCCCGCCTCCCACGGCCCCTCGCCGTAGCCTTTGCGGCGTCACCTCAATCGTTAGTCGTTAGTCGTAAGCACCCTCGGTTATTGTATGTTAAATGTAATTTTTCGGTCTCTTGGCTGCTGCTGTCTGCTTTTGCTGCCTGCTGCCTGCTGCATTCAGCTTGTTGGCCATGTTGCTGCCGTTGCACGCCCAAACGCAATTGTCGTCGTTTTAATTGCTGTTGCTGCCAAGCCGACGACGATGATGATGATGATGATGATGCTGATGATGATGACGATGGCGATGGCGATGAGTGGGCAACACACAACACACATTTGGCTGGTACACAGATTAACGCCCCCATCGTTTCCGATAGCCACACATTTTTGGCCACTAAATGAATCTCCCCGAAAAAAAAAACCTGAATGCGGCGAATGTTCAAAGTGAAGTTGGCGATAAAGTGGCAACAGAAATGCAGTCCCAAGCAGGAATGAAAAGGAAAGATTCAGGTTTATATAAATATATACTCAAACCAATTACATTGCAGTGCTTTGCCAGATCTCTTCAGTTTTGGCAAAAGTTAAGGCTGTTTAAGGTTTAGAGAGAGTGTTTCCAACTTTGAAACAACAAATGGATTGAGTTTTGGAAAGTTCGTCCTGTCCCAAATTTGGTTTTGAAAATCGTTCGAATATTGACAACGAGCGTTTTTAGAAAATATAAATTTGAAGCACCCCATTCTAAAAAATTGCATAAGCCCCTGGTTAGGCACAGTATTATTAGAGACTGGCAAATAATACTGCAACTCGAGTGCAACCAATATTTGACTTCAACTTCTCGAATGGCTGACAAAACAATTAACAAAAATCACAGCTGCAACGTCAATTTGCCAATTCAACTCACATTTGGCCAAGTCAACACATTTTAGTGATGGTAGCGCACTTGTATTTGCATTTACCACTTGCATCTTTATGGCTTATAGCGTTTTATTTTTGCCCATTAGCGATTGCCAGCGTTTAATGAGGGATGAGCGAACATCCATCATTGTTTATGTGCCATTGTCAAATAGACATTGGTAATCATTATTTTTTTTTCGTCTTATTGATTACAGTTCTAATTTAATGGCACTTACTATCTTGGCTACATTGTAATTAAGCTGTTTTTATGGGGCTTCCCTTTTGTTGCACACAGCTTTAAATCACTAATGAACCTTATGCATATGCAATGAGCAATTAAAAAGATTATTTAAATTATTTTCACTCACGCGCTCAGCTCTCATCTCTAGTTGGTAATATTTGGTCACAAGTTGCGACGATAATTCTGGCTACAAAAGTGTGTCAACACATCATGAATAGTATCCAGCACAGCTCCCCCTACCCCTACCCCACCCCCTCCACTTACCATATGACATCGTTTTATGGGCCATAACCAAAGTCACGTGCATGTTAATTTTATATTTTTAGCGTCTGGGGCCCAATATGTGAGTGTATTATGACAACTGTCACGTGGACGCATCAAGTGGCATTTGCTTTTATTATATGGCTAAATGACTGCAGGCCACGTCGGCACACCTCAGCCCCTCCCCCCCGCCCATCAACCTTTCATGGCTGAAAAATAAATTAAATACAACAATAAACAAACAAAATGTGATTTATGAGCTGCGGCGCTGCATAAATCTATTTACAACTAATTGCCGAAACGTCGCTTTTTTAAGACACGCGGCATCGGTTTCATGTCTGAAGTGGAGTTGCAAGGGGGGTTGGCTAGGGGATTGTTGCATAATCGATATTTAATAGACCAAGATCTGTAAAATCGCCACATAGAGTAATTATATTGTGTGTATTACTTTCCTGTATCTCTTCTAGTATTTTGTTGTAATATTAAATAATAAAAAATGAATAAACAAATAAATAAAAAGATGAGAATTGAAGATAAGTTTAGCTTATTTGATGACGTTTGTTTGCTCAATATTGATGGAAATCGATTAGCGATAATAAATATCAAAATTGACATAATACTGATCATCTGCTGAGTGAGGTTATCTTCTTGATCAGATCTTTCAATCAGAGAATTCTTACTTGTTTTATTATTATTTTGAACTTATTCCAACTTTATCAAAATTGAAGCAAAATTCGAGTTATTTTCACACTTTTCGTTCATTTTCATGTTGGAGTTTTACCAAAAGTACTCGCATATAGAAATAAATTTCGGAAAATCGATTTTCTTTCAAAACTCATGTTGAATTTGTGCTCACAGCAAAGTCCCATGTCAGAATTGATCCAGTAAATAATTTAATAAGCAGATTAAATTGCTTGCACAAGTGTCAATAAAGCAAAACTGCATTTAATATTAAAATGACTATAATTAAGTATTAACGCTTATTAAACCACAACGCACGCTATGTGTCTATGCGTGTGTGAATGGGTGTGTGTGTGGCCTTATACCCAGCCAAATGGCTCAATAAGCTCAAATGCGGCACTTAAATGCGCCACGCCCATTTCGCGCTGAGATACTAAAAGGGCCGACTTCAATATTGTTTTGGTCGGGCATATTACTTCTGTATCGCGGCTAGATGTGGATTTATTTATTTTTTCTTTTTTCTCTGCTTTTTTCTGTTTATTTTTTAATTTTTTAAAGTGCCACGCCCATAATTATAAATACCGCACTTGCCGCCCAGGCGCCCAAAATGCTGTTTATGGCACATTTAAAAATGCATTTAAATTTGTGCGAAGTTCTGCCGAGTCGAGTCTGCTCGCATTTGAATATTTTAATCGGCAGGGAGTGTATGGCAGGGGTGGGGGTTAGGGGGTTGTGGGTGGTTGTGGGGGGTGTCGATTGTATGTGGAGGATTATTATTGTTATTCTGATGCTTTGGACTGGCAGCATTCGCTTGAGGGGCGTGTGCAAGCTGCAGAGTTTAGCTCTACCATCATTTCCTGCTGCTAGTTGTTGCTGCCGTCATGCTCCAACCCCTAAAGCGGAGGGGTGTGTGTTAGGGGGTGGTGGTGTAGCCTCGACTCTGGCTGTGTACTGTATATGAGTGTGTATATTTTATGCCGTTAACAATCTCATTAAAATTTTATGCGTGTGTCTGGGGCCCATCAAGGTGATAATAGAAGGCGCGGCGAGCCAGCAACAACAACAACAATAGACAACATGGTGGGGGGAGGGGGTTGGGTGGGTAGTGAGGTGGGTGTAGGCAGGAAACTGAAGCTGCCTTAAGGATGTTAGACTGGCTGGCAGGCGTCTAAATTGCTACAATTACGCCTAAAATGTGTGCCAAGGCAAGAAGATGAAGATGCGATCAGGATAAAGGCACACCCCTAAACCAAGACACACACACATACATACACACACACACACACACATACACACACATTGGCAAATGCCTTTAACCTAACGCTAATTGCCATAATTTATAGCTTTAGGTGCAAGTTTGGTTGGACATACTGCTTAGCAGCAATAATTGAATATGTCACACCAGATGCCATCTGCCTCTTGACGCTGCACAGCAATTTATTTATGTGAAATAAATTTGCATGCTCGCAACGGCAAAAATATTCAAATGATTTCTTTGAGAAATTTTATTTTATTTATACATATTTTTTTGTTATTCCGTTTGTTAATAATTAACACACATGTCTGAAATTCTGCTGTTTTTTTTTGTTTTGTTTACTGCATTTCGATATTTACAATGGCGACACGCCCACATACCCAGACAGAAGATGTCCACAATGAAAAATGAATGTGTGTGGAAATTTTTGTGAAATCATGCATGTTGGCCAAATGTTTAAATAGCCATAATGCTAAATGCTTAATGGCAACATGTCTGCGCACATTTTGTGCATTTTGCGTTGCTCTTTTAATTGCCAAAATGGTTCAAGGCCAAATCAGTCAGAAACGTCTAAAGTGGATTTCGATGTTGCCGCCAAAATATGCTGTTGTATGCCACTTGACAGGCCGCTGCCACAAACATCCTGACAGATCAAAACAAATACGTATAGTGCAGCTATCCACACATAACTGTAGGTGGCAAATATCTGACCTCAATAAACTAAAAATTGAATTATTATTATGAGTTATTTATAGCGAATGCATGTTTTTGATTGAAGCAAAAAATATGTTTTTTCTGAATTGAATTGTATTTTTTAATGAAACCCGTTTAAAATTGATCTCATTTCATGATAGAGTTAAAGGCTTTACAATTTGGCTAAAATTCAGCGTTTATTAATTACGCGCTTCAATCTATTTAATGGCTCTGAAAAGGTTGCCTTAAAAATGGAATTTTCAATTCGTGTTTCAGGGTTCGAACAATTTGGCAGCTTTTGGGGGGGTCTATTATTCGCTATTCGAGACGAGAGTTTTTGTGTGCCCCTTTCAATCACATCCGTTTTGTATGCGATAACGAATTATTTCAGTGCCACATTCGCATTGATTTTCCACGCTTCTTTGGGCTTTTGCTGCCACTGAGTTGCAGCTCATTTAGTTAAATGAAAAATGCCAAAAAAGCTTCGTTTCTTGTTGTGATTTTGGGTGGCAGCCAAGAGGCAGACTCGAGCAAAGCGAATGCACGACAAATGAAATAAAATGTATTTTGTTTGGAGAGGGGCAAAGAGGGGCGAGCAGAGACTTTGATTGCATATGGCAATCATCGAAAGTCCAAGGATTTTCTATTGCGGTCCCGAGCAAACACCCTCGATGCGAAAATTTCTTATGAAATCGAAACAATTTGCAATAATGTATCTTATGTCAATGCACGCGTAGTTGATACTACCACGCCCCGTACACACACACACACTAGCCATAAACTCTCGCCCTTAAGTCGAACAGAAAAATCCAAGCCACAGACTCAACCCTTCAACAGTTGCACTACTGCTTGCCGCTTGCCCCCTTGGGGGAATGCCATTGGAAATTACATTATGGCTGTGAGTCGTGCGAAGGAAGAGGGGCGGAAGCTAAGCCAAAACACATGTGAAGCTGGACATGCTACATGCTACATGGTCTCTGACAGCTTCAGGCATTTGCTGCACGCAATGTCAACATAATCAGTGGCAACAACAGGGAGTATCCGAGTATCGGGGTATCGGGCATCGCGGGGATATCGGCTGCAATTCAATTTCCTTTTGATTTGATTCGCCTGCTGATTTCGCGTCGCATTTTCATTATTTTTAGCCAAAAAACAAAGTGCGGGCTGTCGTTCTGTTTGATGTGCTGCAAAACGAAGAGGTCAATAGCTGTCACAGCAACATAGCCTTAAAGGGGGCAACCCGGCAGCTTGGCGCCTTGGAAAGTATCCAGCTGCAAAGCGAAATGTTAAGGATTCGATTTCGGCCAATCTGGAAGTGCAACTCTATCGATACAAATTCACAAGTGAAATTCAATTCAGTTCTCGGTATTTCTGGTTTAGTCTTTCAACAGAATTTTAAACATTTGGAATGTATATTCAAAATTTCAACACTTGCAACAGCTCAACGACAGCTCAACGAGATGTTGAACCTCTCAGATAGGACATTAGCTTAACATGGTAGTACAGTGCTTAACATTAAACCAGTTTGCAGACGAGTCGCATACACACTCATTGGGTGTCCCAACAAGACACATTCAATATTCGCATTCACATTCGCAACTGCAACAAGCGGCGGGGTGGCATTCACGCTCGGACATCTTTTGGCAATTCCGGCTCAGACATTGTTCATAATCAGCGAGGATGGTCCACAAAAGGACACGCTGTCTTTTTGGCAACGACATGATTTACATTTTTCAGCCATATAAAATTCTATTTTATGTGAACTTTGTTTAACAGCAGTCGTCGCAGTCTCACATTGCCAGTCAAAGGCCATCGAAAAGGCAACAGCCATAAAAGACACAAAAAGAAAAAAAAACCATCAACAAGATTGCTTTGAGTTGAGAGTGCAATACTTTGACTATACCCTGTAACCGGAAATAATATACATTACTTCTTTATATCAAATGTGGGCTAAATATAAGCAATAATTAGTTAATCGATATTTATCGATAATTTTAACTATCCTCTAAAGGTCTTGCTTACCATATTCTACTCACAAATTTCAAGCTAACTCTTAAATTTTTGCTTAGCTATGCGATACGCATTTTTTACACCGGTTTCTTTTATGGTTACAGGGTGTACCAAATAGCGGGGGCAAGCCGACTTATGTTGCTCTCGGCGTGAGAAGGGGGCGTATGTGTGATGTGTTCTGTGATGACTCCGAAGCTGAGGAAGTGAGCAGCAGTTGCTCGTTGTAACTGCTAGCAGCTAGCTAGCTACAAGCTACATGCGGATCATGTCCTTGTAAACACGCCATAAAAGCTGTCAGAACATGTATTCCGACATGTCGATAAGTCGGCAGCGGGTTCAAGAGTCGCCCAACAACGACAACAGCAACCATGGCGATGGCGATGGCGATGGCGATGGCGATGGCTATGTCTATGGCGAGTGTCAAATGAAAGAAGCAGCAGCAGCAGCAGCAGCAGCAGTAGCAGCGAAAGAGAGGAGCTGGAACCGAATGAAGCTGGTGGGAGAGGAACGTTTTTGGCGACAGCTTCCAGTTGCCGGCGTTGAGTTGTCTCAAGTTGAGTTTGTGCTTTGATTTTGGGGCTGGGCCCCAGTGCATTGAGGAAGTAAAAGTCAAAATGCTTTGGGCTCGGCTCGGCCTTTCTCGTCTAGTGTAGTGCTGTCGTCGTCGTTGTCAGAGGCCAGACAGTAAACCAATTGCCAGTTTATTACTTACAATTTATTGGGAAAATAGTAACGGCCATTTGGGTCTGTGAGAGAATAGCGACTCCCACAGCGTTCATGTCGTCGCCGTCGTCGTCGACAGCCGTAAAAACTCAGCTAGCAAATATAAAATAAATACAAATAAAAAGCAAATAGATTGTGAAACAAATTATATTTATATATATATATATATATGTTCATGTGGTGATTTCGCATCAGCGTCTCCTGAGTCTGTTGAGCCAGAAATAAACAAATGTTGCTGCTGTGAAGAGAGAGAGAGAGAGAGAGGGAGGAATTGGGGGAGAGAGTGCTCCTGTAATGGGCTCAATGGTCGACCAACAAATGGGTTAAGCAAATGAAGTACACCAAAAGAAATAGGCAACATATTATTTTAAAGGACGCGCAAAAAAAGTATACAAACGAATCTTAGAAAAGAAGAAATAGAAGAAGAAGAAATATTAATTATTAACAATATTGATTAAGATTATTTATTAAAATAGTTTATTTAAAAAAATATATATATTTACACAATTATGCTATATTTTAAGCAGCTGCTTGTGGATCACCCGATTTGTCTCAGTGTCTGCAAATATTAAAATTCGCTCAGTTGACCAAAATACACATATCCTTGTGCAAGGAGACACTCGTCTCGCCCTTGCGACTTTGCAAATGCCAATAAATCTGCTGCTGCTCAGTTTTATTTCTTTTGTAAATCATATTAAATGAATTGCGATGAATTATGGATACAAATGCATATGTGTACGCGTGTGTGTGTGAGTGTGTAATTTCGCGGCTTACAATGCAGAACGGGGCAGCAAACTGCTGGCGGCCACTGTCGGCGCCCAGCTTGTGATCGGGGTCTGTTGATAGCACTGCAGTGATATTTTTATTTATTTATTTTATATTATTTATGTCGTTTTAATATTTTAAATGATGCTATTTCTCACATTTTATTACCAATTTATTTTGCGACTACGCTGTGCGGGCCAGTCGCGACTGCCACGCCCTTGACGCGCCCTCCCTCCCCATCTCTGTACACACACACACATTGAGCTCATACAAAGGGTATAATGAAGTAGTGCCACAGTATGTGACAGACAGAAGGACGACTCTGCGACCCCATAAGGTGTATCTATCCTTAATTCGGAACTATGTTAAATATGTTAAATATTTAGCAGTAAACAGCGTAAGAAGAAAAATGAGAACTTTTAATCTAAGGGATCTTTGGAAAATTACCTTAGCTAAATTACGTTTCTCATTGTTTTTTAGCATTTGCTTATCTGCTAGGCAGCTTGATTGTTTCTTTTTGTGTGTGTGTGTGTGTTTGTCATTTGTGTCATTTGCTGCACTGCTGTGCACTGACATTTAATTACTTTTCTCGACTTTGGCACTTTTTGCATTCGCTAAATGCACTTTAGGGGCGTCGAGTCGGGTTAATGGAGGCATAATTACCTGACGCTGTCGTCTTTGTCGTCGCTGTTGGTCGTTGGTGGTAATATTTTGCCGACTTGGGGCATGGCCATTAACATTTTAATACGATTTAATAAACATGAGAACCGCTCACATAAATTACGATAAATTAGCTTTTGCATGAGCGTTGTCGTTAAGCGTATTTCATCAGTCATTAAATCACACCCAAACGTTTTCCATACGACATTTGATACGGGAAAGTGCCCAAAGGCGATGTCATAGTTACGCTTATCGATAAGTAAAATGCGACAATATTATCTGATAATCCAGACTAAAGAATGATTAATGCAATAAGTGCTTGGGGGCAGTATAAATCAAATGGAAATGAAGTACGATTTGATTTGACAACCTGATAATAAGTTATATTATTAAAATAAAGTACGATAAGTAACTGAAATCAATTTAAAATTAAATTAATGAGAAGCGCTTTAAATGTAGATTCTTATAAAGAAAAAATATATAAATTAATAAATGAAAGAGTTGCAATTGACTCGATGAGTAACTGTGTTAATGCTATTGATATAGCTTATCATATCCGCAGTGATTACTGTGAATTTTACTCAGCTGGAGTGGAGGGCAATGTAAATAAAATAGATATATACAGAACGATGTAGAACATAACCGCATTGTAATCCGATAGATTATTTTATAGTTGCAGCACTTGTTCCCGTCGCATATGTCGCATATGGTTTTATCGTGGCTTTACTTGTTTATTTTTGTATTATTTATATTTGAGTGCTAAACAACATATTCCGAGAATATTGGAAGGCAATCAGCGGAGACATCCGTTTCGGTACTGGTTTTACCAAGAAAGCTGCTGATAAAACCAATGACCAATAACCAAAGGGCGGTATATAAATATATATATATATATATATATATACACATATTTATATATATGTATATATAGCTGCATTCCTTTCCTTGCCTTCGAGGTCTCTCTATTAATCACGACCGTTTCAGCAAAAATATTTACCTTGCCCTTGTCATAAAATACACCTTGCACCCGATAAAACATTAGGGGGACTCTTTTCCGATTTCTACGTATTCTCATTTGCACATATTTGTGTTGTAGTACAATTAGTATATAGACATAGGTGCGAGAATTGATTGCTGCTGACGTCACAGTTGATTTTTCGAGGGGCAACGTTTTTATTTGCATTAGTGTAAAAATTGTGTTTGACTTTCTTGTCTACCTTTTTTTTTAATGTATTTATTTATTTTTTGTTGTATAGTATTTTTTTATTGTTGTGGTTATAGTTGTTGTTGTTGTTTTTATTGCAATTTGATTATTATCTCGATCTATTGACGTCAATTTATTTTTGTTTTGTTCTCGCCTGTGGAGGTGAGGAGCAGCTGGTCGACCATTGCTCTTTCTTTCTCCCCTCCGTACATAATTATATTGTTATGTGCAGTTCTTAGTTTAGTGTGTTTATTTTTCTTTAAATTAACTTTAACTATTGTGTGCGAAACAAAGAAACAAAGTACAACAACAACAACAACAACAACAAAATATAATAACAACATAAATTCGCGAGTATTGCGTCCTCGACAAATTTCGTAGAATTCATTTATCAGAGCTATCCGAACATTTGTTATTGCTGTTCGATTGTTTTTATTTATCTGTCAAAAGACGAGCGTCATTATTATACACTGTACGCAATTACCTACAACAATTTGTGAAACAATTTGCCGCGATTCTCAAGACTATATATGCAGTAATACATTTTTACATGAACTGTTTGAATTTGGAATTTGATAAAAAATTATAAATTTATATATATTATATATTATATATATATATTTATATATTCCCTTCCCTTTCTCTCTGTTTCATTTATTATAAGTAGATATATCACTTTTTCCACATTTGAGTTCAATAACATTTTCTTAGCCTTTCTTTGTATTTTTCAACTTGCTTGAAATGTTTTCGCAAATGCGCAACTCAAAGTGTAGTGTATATTAAATTCGTTGCGTTGCGTTGCGCTTGTTGCTTTTTATTGTTGGTGTTTCTTCTCTTCTTTTTGCTTTTTGGCACATGTTTTGATTATTTTTATGAAAATTAAAATGCGTTTGCTTGTAATTGCCAGAGTGAGAGAGCGACAGTGTGTGTGAGAGATAGAAAGAGAGACAGTCGATGACTGTGTCTGAGGCACGCTTTTCCTGGAAACATGCGCTCATTGCCATTTCGAGCAGCACCGACACCAGCAGCAGCAGCAGCAATGCTCATCATGATGCTGATGAGGTAATCTTTCGATTGGCGTGCGTCGCAGCAAATAGCATTCTCAGATACGCAGAGCTTCCGATTATGTGGAATGGGTTGGGTCGCGTTGGGCTGGGTTGGGTTTGGTTGGGTTTGGTTTGGTTGGGTTCATTCAATTACTCAGTTTAATTTTGCAATTAACAACTGTTTCGCAGAATGGGCCCAAGCCTTTCGGTGTTGTTCTTCGACTTTGACTAAGTGCCACTTGAAATGATATTGCCAGCAAAAACAGCTGTCTGGCCTGGCATCTGTTTGCTCAGTGATTTGGAAAAGTGCAGGTACATGAGAGTATGTATCTTATGTGATTTTATGATAGTAACTGCACTTCAACACAATAACATTTGTGTGTGGTCTAACAAAATGATTACTAATTGGCGCCGGCTAGCAAATGGATGAGAAACAACTGCGCAAGTGCAAGATTCAGCAGAAATTTTATAATTTATTTGTGTAAATACTGCTTTCGTGGAGATATTCTTCAATTTTGAAGAATAAATGTTAGTGTTACCGGAAGGAAACTGTTTGGATAGTGTAAAATTCATTAGATAAGAATGGTTTGTGGGTTGGCTGGGTAATTGTTACAAAAGGGCTGTTAAGTGAAGATTGCTTGAGTAGTATGTGGCGGAATCGAGGAGTAGGACTGCGCTTGGACGTGGTAACTGAAACTAAGGTAGTTGATGCAAATCAGTCTATTTCAATTAAGTTAATTATGCTCATGGGAGCTTTAGTGCCAAGGTCTCTAGGTATAATGGAGAATTCCCCCACATTATATTTTAATTATAGAACTCGCACTTATATAATTATAGAATAACTGTATATTAAGCAATATTCGCATTCGCTATAATTTATGAATATTTTTATATTGAAATTTATATATGCATATGGTGAAGAATCAATGATTGATGTTTGCCAACAGGCGACAACAGTCTACAATCGGAATACAATAAATGTGTATTCATGCTCAAGCAATCGAATATACATATTCGATTATGGATGGCGCCATGCATCATTCTCAAATTACCCACACAGTTTATTTATAAACCAAATGCGTGAAAGGCAAAAAGAAATCTCATTTAAAAATACAATATTTAATGTGCAATATATAAATGGTGTGACATTAATCAATTCATGCGCTAAATGAAAACATGTTAATTGGGAAATACAACAAATGAAACACCAACAACAACAACAACAATAATACCAATAAATAAATTCCAAATGATAATTTATTGCACATTTGGGCTGTATTCAAATATATTCATACCCGCAGCGAATGCAAATAATATTGACAAATGAGAGATTTTAAATAATTATCTCTTGACATATGCCTGCAGTGCAAGTATCTCTCAGTGTTGTTGCCGTCTCTCAAAGATACATAGCCCATTTGCAATAAACATATAGTCACTAACCAGTTTAAACATTCGACCTTCGTGCTCATTTTGATTTGCCGGGCCAAAAAAAAACAAAAGTTGCGCCAAATTTTTTGATTAAATTTGTTAACAAATTATGCAAGCATAAAAGAGATCAAACGCGACTTAAAGTTGCTCTGTATCTGGAAATAGATGTTGAAAAATCTATTTTAAATTTCCAGACAAGAATCGATATTAAAAAGTGTTTGTTTAGTTCCGCAACTGCTTTCGACACTTTTTACAGGGTGCCTTAAATATAATTTGAGCTGGTTTTCCCCGTCTCGAGATCTGAGAAACGACGTAATATATAATAAACATTTGCGATGCACTTGTTAATGAAGTTAATGATGTTGTTGTTGTTGTGTGCGATTCGTGCCAAGGTGCATCTAACAGATACAAAGCAACTGCTTGCCTACCTCACAGATGCGCCGACAGAGAGAGCGTGCGAGAGAGAGAGAGAGAGAGCGAGGTAACAACGAAAATGCAAAGCAAAGCGCAATGTGTCAAAAACAAACGACGCAAGCAAAACAAATCAGCGAATAACAACAAATGCAATCACAACAACAACAGCAACAACAACAACAACAACAACAACAATATTTGACGTCGTTACGTCGCTTCTTGTGGCACACTGCAAACGAGCGCATCTAATGAGGCCGACCCGCAGCCATGGGCCCACAGAGACCCAACCACACGTCAGCTTGATGAAGACTTTGACTTTGAGATACCCTGTACAGCCTAAAATGATCAATTATTTAGATTAACCTAAATCATGTAAATCATTTTATAAAATCACAGTAATCTAAGCCTTAAACATGCCATAAGAGTTAGATGTTTCAGCCATGAAATACCCTGTGCATAAATTGACATTACATCACGACATCTTGAATGCGACTTTGACTTTGACATGCACTGCATATGAATAAGCTTGTAAGAAAGCGTTGTAATTGACACATTGTTTATCTCTAAAAACTTAACTTCATTTCTAGTTAAAGTCAAGCATTCAAATTTTAAATGTTTCAACTCTGAAATACCCTGTACATGAATTTACCCTAATTATGATAGCTTTCTGCTAGGAAATTGTTTGGATGGCTTTCAATAAGACAATGTTGTTTAACTTTTGTGTAGCACATATCTGTTACATACTTAGCTTTAACTGAATATACCCAAAGTTAATATGCAATCTTAGGGTATATACAAACGGACGGAGCTCTAGCGATGTCGTGACGTCTGACGCCAACGTCGACGTCAGCTAATGAATGAATTCCGAGAAACAAGCAAATCAAAAACTAGCTAGCGATATGGGAATACCAGAACCCACCCACCTCCAACACCCCTCAATCTTGCCACCTTATAACTTGCAATTGCCAAACAGTATATTTTGGTAGTTGCATTTAAATTCATGCATTGTTTGGACAAGGGACATTTGTAACACACCGAGCTGCAATTCATCAGTCCGCCTTTTTTTTTGCTGCTCCATAGTTTCCAATTTGCAGTACCTGGAGTCCCTTTCGGTCCTGTGCTCGTTGTTGCACCCAATCCAATCCCTTCCTACTACACACAAATACAAATATCGCTTCGGGGTATGCGAGTCCCAGTTGATATATGATAATCGCCGGAACATGCTTGTAGCTCGTTTCGGGGGTACGAAGCGTATGCAGAGAGAGAGAGCAGGTTCCACTTTAATAAATTCTTTCTCCAAAAATGGTAAATGGTAAACAGCGTGTGTTGCGATTAAGCTGCAAAACCGTTATTCGCCAAATACACACACACACATCTACTGCATTGTTATTGTGTGTGATTTGTGTGTGTTTTTTTAGCAAAGCGGTTTTAATTTTACAGGTGCGTTTCAACATTTAGCTGAGTGAAAGTATTATGACCACAATATGCTTAGCTACTCATAAAATTTTGATAAGAGTATTTAGTATCCATAAATAATCGATTAGACCTTCCGGTAATTACCAACCGGCTGTTATGGAAACTTCTTGTTAAAAGCCTCAATATACATATATTTAACAAATTCCAAGCATAAATTATAATTTATTTGAAAGTTTCTTTTTATGCAATAAACATCTGGCGATAACATCTTTTTTTTATCTGCATGTAAGTTCAAGTTCAAAACTATGTGCATGTCAAAGATAATGTGTAAATACGTAACTAAAATATTTACGTAAGTATAACATACTAGTTAATTACTGAATATTACTATTTGAAATATTTGCAAGTGTCTCTGATATTTGCTTTGTCGGCAATTCCAATGCTCAACTCAATCTCATTTTGAATACAAAATGAAAATGTTGTATAATTTACTGCTTTATGGTTTTTTTTCAGACCAGTATTTAAAAAGATAAGTTACGTATTTTGTCTGCCGTTATATTATTATTAATGTTTGCAATTGGGTTAAGGAGTTTTGTTGTGCAGATTGCTTTGTTGTTATATGTTGTTCTTGCTTTTTCGCACATTTCAATTTATAATCTATGGTTGCTCCTGTTATGGTTGTACTTTAATCAATTTTATTTTACTTTTTATATACTTACTGAGGGTATTATAATATTATCTTGATGTTTGTAGCGCATTAAGAGTGATATGCTCGATCAGCATTTCTAATTGAGTTCATCGGTTTACTAAATCATATAGTTGCCAGCTGGTATAAAGAAATTTTTATGCTTAAAATATTTATGCAAAAAATCATAAGCATCAGCAGAAGCTAGTATATAGTTCCCCCAGGAACAATCACTCGACAAAGGAACAACTTTTTGTTTATTAACTTATCTCAAACAAAATCAGTTTATATGCTTCTCATATTTGAACGTAGAATCATCAAAATTGGATTACCTATTATATAGTTCCGATAGGAACAATTCATCGGCAGATCAATTGCGTTCGGCAAGGGTGTTAAATCTTCGGCGTGCCAAAGACAGACGTTCTTACTTGATTCTCTTTCGTTTTGCATTATTTTTACAAATTGATACTACTGACGGTTATTCGGTTATTCGTGAATGTGTTGTTGTTGTGGTTGTTGTTGCTGGCTTGCTGCCTTTTGTTTTTGTTTATATTGTCTCTCATTGTCAGTCGGTTTTATTTTTGTTTTTTGTGTTTTGATTACGCAAATTAAACGCGTCTAGACAGCCAGACGGCCAGACGTCCAAGCAAACGGTGGGCGGTGCGGAGTTGGTGTTTGTGAAGAGAAGCGAGCAGAGAGAGGTGGGGGGATGTGTGTGTGTGTGAGGAGGTGCTCCCCTGTCTCTGTTCAACGTTGTCAGACAATGTGACCGACTGACCGAAGTGGCTTATGCAATTGAACCTAGAATTATGGCAGCCACGGATTTATGAACTTGTATTCCATTTTACTTTTAAGTTTTTTTTTCTGTTTTTTTTTTTTTTTTGTTTTTTGGCCTTAATCGGGGCCGGGTCGAGGTGTTTATGTAACGTCAAGTTGTTGTTAGGTCTTCGAGTGAAATTAGGTTGTTGCTGTCGTTTGCTGTATTTGTTACGTGGAATTCGCAGCGCCATCGAAAATGTAAACAAAATAAATAAACGAACGAACAAAGTGCAAATAATTATGCGGAATTTTTTGTGGCGTCAGTATCGTTGACTTGACAAAAAACAGAAGAAAAAATACTATAAGAAAACTTGACAAATCAACAAACAATGCGACGTTGCTCTTGGCCCTGGTCAGGGCACAGATCTAATCTATGTACATGCATACGATATATATATATATATATATCTATGTATATATTTATATATATATTTATCAGTTAAGTATGTGTTAAACAGTTATCGCTTTTTCTAACCACATCATTACCATGCGCCCCTTGGAAATTTGATATGCAAGTGTCAATTGTTGTTAATCTAACAAACTGCTATTTTTATAAGTCTAGAATTAGTAGTGAAAGAAAAAAATCAGATATTAAGTGCACATGGAAAAATCTTTTGAGTAGATTGATAAATTAATACTCATTGCTTCATAAAATATATTTGTATAGGGTATCAAATCGAAGCGTATTTCCCTCTCAGCTTGCGTTTTCGTAGATTGTAAAAGTATTGAATTGGTTCCACATTTTTTGGGCATACGGTTCCGTTATGATATTCTATGACCTAATAATATTGGTTTTTGGCTGATAAGCGGTTGGAAGTTGACATTTGGTTAATGTCATGTAACCCAATTCCCAATACGCCTTTTGTTAAACAATTTTGATTGACTCTGAATCCCTTGAGATGTTTTGTTTTAATTTTTTATTTTACTTAGAATCCATTAAATGTGATTTTTTTCACAATAACTCACAGCTTTTATATGCAAAGATTTGTACATTCCATTGCAAGCAAAAGTATTAATTTTTGCGGTTTTTTGTAATTGTTTTTTTTAGTTATTTTTGTTGTGGCTGGGGGTTTTTTTTTGTATATTTTCTGAGAAATTTAGACGCGTACGTGTGACATGTATTTCTGGAGGCGCCGCCGATAAGGCGCTCAGACGACAACAGTCACAGTCGCAGTCACAACAATTCACGACAACAAACCCACCAGATACAGATAGAGAAACAGATACAGATACCACCAGGCACTGCCATTGGCACTGGCAGTGGGTACTGGCCCTGGTACTGACACTGGCACCGTCAGTCATCGTCGTCGTTTGTAGTCGTCATTGTTGTTGTTTTTCAATATATTCATGCTTGGCATTCAAGCGCCGCCTGTTTAAATTGTAAGTCCCCCCTAATCCCTCAATCCATTGAATCGCTCGTCCGATCAGCGACGCCGCCAACAACAATCTTTGTTGTAAATAATTACGACGATTTCGCATAAAAACGCAAATTGTGACTAATAAAATGACGACGACTGCGTCAAGTGGAGGGAAGTTGCTTTTTTGATTTTGCGTGGGGTTTCCACGCAGAGCCTTCCATCGATAACTCGCAATCGATGCGTATGATTTATGCCCTTAAAATATGCAAAAAAAAAGGAAAAAACAAAAAAAAATCAATCTGGAAACAATGTAAGGAGCGTAGAGAACTGGGCGGAATTGAAGGTAGTTAGCTGGCAACGTCCACGCGCCTCCTGCTGGATAATTAAGATGGTCTCAAGCTCAACCTAAATACAAGTGTACCAAGTACACTCAGAAAAACAGTGTAAGGTACAGCTGAATACATAATATGATATGTATGATAATTTATATACAAAATATTTCTTACATTGCTTTTGAAATAAATTGATGAAATTTATTTAATAAATTTACAAATTAAATGCTGTTTTTTATTTGTTGAAATTCCAAGTCTTTATTTTGCGTAGAGTGTAAATTCAACTGGGCGGCTATATATATATATATCACTTTACTTGTGTTTCCGTCGACTCTCGTGGGCGCTTTAATTGCCACAGCGAAAGAACTGGAGGAGCGCTCTAGCGTGGCAAGGAGGGGGACAGACAGCAGGGCGGGGTGTGGTCGACAGTGGTTTGTGAATGTCGTATCGAAATGTGCAGTTTGTGTTTATTCAGCGTAAAATGAAATTATCATCGTCATATTCAATTATCCTGTGAGTGCTTGAAAATCTCCCTTACCCCACCATGATGACCCAACGTGATGATGATGATCATCGTCATACTCATTATACTCATCATCAACTACGGCCGTCAGGCGTCGCCTGTTCGTTGACCCGCTTATCCCTGTGGGCGCTGTGAAGGACGCGCTTAAACAAGCATATCTGTCTCTCTCTCCCCCTTTCTCTCTCGCTCTGTCTCTCTCCATACGTTTAAGCATACGTACAAAAGGATTGTCGGATTGTGCCGTAGGCGTTTAAGTGTGCTTGTGTGTGTGTGTGTTTGGATTGAGGTTGCTCATGCGGATAAACTGACCAAATTGAATTGCATTAAAATTCAACTGCAACATTTCAAATATGTCCGCAGTGGCAACAGCTTTACTAATCGACAATCACAATATTTGTCATAAGTAAAACATA
Organism: Drosophila paracracens; assembly: GCA_035044025.1. Lineage (NCBI taxonomy): Eukaryota > Metazoa > Arthropoda > Insecta > Diptera > Drosophilidae > Drosophila > Drosophila paracracens. Next base: position 2,434,119 of record JAWNMN010000394.1, read on the forward strand.
CATTTGTTTGTGCTACCAAATGGTGCGCAAATTTCAATTAAAACTCGATTGACCAATCGGTTTTTAACTGTTGAGTTATACTTTTTTTTTCCTATAAAAGCTTACAAAATATATTGAAATATGCAGACTAAATATATGCCTTTATCTACAACGATTTTTAGACCGAGCAAAGAATATAGTTCTGTCTATATGTAGTGTCGATTCTGAGGCCTGTTGACTATTTGAGTTTCAAAATTCATAACATGCTTCGCTTCTTTGTGTATGGTGTGTGTGTCAATAAAAGTGCACATTAAATTTGATATAATGGCAAACAACAACAAAACTATTAAGGCTATACTTGTGCAGTTCATTATCCAGCTCCGACTCGGAGTGTAGTAGTTATGGGCCATAATCGCATCGCATTTACAAATGGACTTCCTCATCGTCTAAGGCCGGCTCGAATTTCACATTGATGGCGTCAAGTGGGTCGCATTTGGAGGGCGATGTTGTTGTTAAAAGCAAATTTAAAAATTACACGCGCAATGATTTTTATTGCATTTGATGAACATTTAATTTTGATTTAATTTTTAATGAGATTTGCTTGCCCTGTTTTGGGCGGCTGTCACAATGAGTTTGACTGCTGCTTTGTTTTTTTTTTTTGGGTGGGAAGTGGGTGGCGGCTACGTGATAATCGCCGATTACTGCCATTATTGTGGCCATCCACAGGCAGTAAAATAAAACAATCGTAAAGCATAAACAACGAAAAATAATAACAATGCCTAATAACAGGCGATTGCAATGCGATGTAAATAAATAAAACTGCGGCCAAATAATGTAAAATCAAATAAAATCAAATACAATTTAATGCATATAAATACATGTAGATAAGGTGAGAGAGCACTATAAAAATTGAGTTGTGGCTTATTCAATGTGAAACATTTGCAGCTGCATTTTAGCCAAATTGGCATGCGGTTCATTTATTTATTTGTTTAAATTTTAATGATTACAACAACAACAGCAGCAGCAACAGCAAACAGTAACAGCAAATTGCAGCAGCCAGTTGCTGCGCAATGCAAATAAACAAATTAACTAGAAACATCATTGAATCTTGCCACTATATTCACTAACTTAATTCACTAACATACTCGCATGTGTCTATGATTACCTTTATTGCTGTTGTTTCCGTTGCAATTTACAAAATGATGCAGCTACCGGCAGTTGTATTTGCACTTGCTATTGCGACAGCTGCACTAACTCAATTAATTTAATTAACCCTGATGACTGACTAGCTGCGCATCGATTATACAAAAGAATCTTGCCTTGCCATGATTTGAATGCCATTGCATAGGAAAGGAACTGGAATTAAGCCAAACAAATGTCAAACGCACTTTGAAAGCATTTAAAATCTGCTGAAGGAACGGAAGGAATCATATTTAAAATATGGATTTAAATGCCAAAAAAAATGTAATACATTTTATTTCAATGAATCTATATACTTACATATATATGTTGTGGACAACAAGGTAACAATAATATGTATTTAAAAATGATCAAAACGAAGATGATATCGCATCGGTATACAATGTTTCTGGATTTTAATGAGTTGCCGAGATTTCGATCTAGAATGCTGTAAATGCTTTTCAGATGCACCGGCGAAATGATTATTCAGTTCGAACTTGCCAAATATTTGCCATAAAATGCCAGCGAACAGTTTGAACAGCAACTTTGTTGATTTCGAATTGAACCATGAAAATCGCATTCTCTGTTGTGGCCTGGGCAACAATGGTGCTGATATTGGTGAATTATTGGACTTAGTTTTGGACAAGCCAAAGTTTCAATGTGTCATTTTACAGTTCACGACACAGACGCAGCAGGAGGGAGCGGGACTGGCTGAGGTTGGTGGTGCCGACCAGTCAGGTTTTGGAGCTGCTGGTGGAGCGCTGATCCTATATTTACCCTGAATGCAACTAGTGCTGCCAGTGCAGCAGTTCGTTAAATAGAAAACTTTTTCACGGCATCGGTGTTTGACGGCGGCATTTCCGTTTAAAATGTCATTTGTTAAAGTCCCAGGCAAATATTGCATTTCAATGGTTTCAAACGCCACGTAGTTCCATAAAATTCGGTAGCACTTCAATGGGGAATGACAACAACAGAGACGTGCGGCAGCCTTAATACCATTTAATGCCGTTTTATGAAACACTTTTCAACACCAACACAAACAACAATCGTTGCCGCCACCGACGACGACGCCGCCGATGCCAATCGCTTTGCCGCTGTTGAAATTGATACGAAAATAGAAAATTCATCGGCAAATGTTAAAAATATCATCGAACATTTCCACATAAATCAAGTGATCAATAAAATAAAACTACAGTCGTTGTGAAATATGGCATTTGAGGTTGCCTATTTTTTATTAATTTTTTTGCGCAAAAATGATTCGATTGCTTGTTTACACTCCGCGGGGGTTTTTTTTTATTGAATTTGTAGCGATAAGATGGCGTTTCTATAAAAAGGGAAGCTTTCAATTTTGACAATTGCTAATCACATTGATCGAGATTATTGGCAATCTTCCTATGTGCGTTTGTTCTGCACCCTACCAGGTGTGCGAACCGTTGCTATTTTTATTACAAACTAAAGAAAGATAGTCAAATTTTTAATTTATTATAATTAAAGTTTGTTGTGCAGCTAGTATAATAATAATTCCCATAACTAAAAAGTGGAATGAATGAACAAATTACGTTTATCAAAGAGCGTCAAGATAAATATGTGAAGAATTACTTTCATTGTGCAACTCAAACTCAAGAAGCCTAACGAAATAATGATAAAAATATGTTTTTATTGAATGAATTATTGCTTTACGGTTCTTACAAGGAAAAACATGCGTAAATCAAAGTCATAAAGATATGTATGTGAACAATAGTTTTCTTTGTCAAAGTTCAAGTTAAGAAACCCAAAATGTTTAGATAAAGATAAGTTTTTTATGGAAAAAATCCATTGATATTGGTGGGATTATTAATATAATATTAAACTTACCAAAGGATTCACATTTTCCACTGCTCGACTTATGCAGTTCTTTACAAATATTTATGCTTCCCTTGCACATAACGCTTTCGTAATCTGCCCAACTCCCCCCAAACGAACCAGTGGCCTTGACACGACTTCGCTGAGTTTTTAGTTATGTTTAGTTTGGGTTTTTGTTCGATAATCCGAATGTCGCCTGTCTGTCAAGTGATGGCTGTCGTCTGTCGTCTGTTGTCTGTTGTCTGTGCTCGTAGGGCATCGCCGTAACGCGTGTTGGCCACCGTGCAGAGCAGCTCGCTGCGCACCAGGCGCCTGGTATTAGATAAGAATAACGCTGGTGCCGACTGCTGACTGCTGAGGGTTACGGTCTGCGAGGTAGGAGGATGGGGAGGCGTGGCGTCCCTCAATCACTCTTTTATAAACGACGAGTCGTGAATTTATGCGGTGTTGAACTTGAAACTGGTCACGTGCTTGGCGCCGATGTGGCGATATACTCGTAATTGCCAATATAATCGCTGACTCGCATTCACTGATAAGCATTTCGTGCGGTTTTACTGGGAAACGAAGTATACGTATGTATGTGTACTGTATCTGTATGCGTATATACAGTTATACACAGCTGTGTGTGTGTCTAATGTTGGGTGTTGTGACCAGGCTTATGTTTATCAACATTTTAAATTGCAATTGCAGGTGCCAGCTGTGTGTGTGTATTGGCCGAGTGTGAGCGATATGGTCAAGTTATGCGTCGATCTACGGTGTAATACCAGTGGGAGCCCATTACACTGATTGACGGACAAGATTTACCATAGCGGGGGGGACTAGCTTGTTTTCTATGGTTGTAGAATTGCAGTTGTTTGGCCGTAATTGCAGCAAAGTGCACCTGATTTATGTGCGCTTCCTGTGCGCCGTTGACACTTGCCAACAAATATGTCATAGAATTAAGACAATTTTGAATAGAGAAACAATTGTTTGGAAATTAACATTTTTTTGCTATATATATAAAATATTTAAACACACACACAAAAACATGAAATTTGATTTATTTTTTTAATATATAAAAATCTGACTTCTAATTTTGATTTTCTGAGTGTAGATGAATTTGCATAGTTATAGCGGCCACTCCACTAAATGTGTAAAGTCGTAAAGCCAGCAGATATTACAAATTGGCAAGAGTGCGCGTGTAGAGGGACATTAGGCGCCACTGTCTTAAGACATACGATATTCGCGACTTGTCAGTCATAAATCATTCACAACTGCTGCTCACGTGAATAGATACACTTATGTTTATGGACAAACGCATGCGTTTGGTTGAGAGTGCAGCTTATCTAATGACCCATTTCGATTTGCAGTCAGTAGCAATATGCTTGTATTAGCCATATATGTGTATTTATATATATGTACATGTATCATGCCATATGCATTGCCATTAGCTTTTGTCTAATCTTTCTTCTGTGGCGCCCCGTTTCAACCTCAACTCGACAAGTGCGCATTATGAAAGCGAATTGCGTGTTGGGGATGAGAAAGCATTTTGCTTTTATTATGTTGTTCACAATTGTTCAAGTCAAGTAAGTCGCAATTGGGGGTTGACTCCGAAATTATTGTTGTAATTAAATTAAACAGAAGAAACAATGCAAATATTGGCATGCGGCTAATTAACGTTCAACTAATTGGCGAGATAATGACTTGAACACACAAAACGAGACGAGACGAGACGAGAGGAGATGAGATGATGTTGCCTTTAGCTGACCGGCAGCAAACAAACAAATTGATGGAAGCCAATGAAAATATTGCATATTTTCTGATTGATTATCGTAGACAAATGCATCAACATACTTATAGAAGTGCATTCATAAGTCTATCTAAGTGAATCCTAATGTTTAAGTACAAACTGAGCTTGCAATTAACTCAAAAGCAACCTTTGACCAATATCAAGAAATATATGCATATGAACTTTGACTTCCTTTTTGAAATGTAGCTTTTTTGCAGTGATCGCAATCCCATTGGGTCTGGGTTTGGAGACAGGCGTTTCTATCCTTGAAAGTAGTATTCTACCCTGAACAAAATGCTCTGGTTTTTGAAAATCGGTTCACTTTCCACAAAGTTATGGCTGTGCAAAGATTTTAGATATTTTTAGAAGCACCTTTTGAAGGTAAGTGTAGAGATGGTACAATAGTTGATAAACATTTTAAACAGATAAAGTGAATCGACATAAGTTTCCTCTTGATATAGCTTCTTTAATTTATTTTAAGTATATATTTCAAGTCTTGTTAAACCGATTCGTTCGGTCGTAAAATGCGATACAATAAATAAATGTATTCCATTTGGCGATTACCCGATTTTAGTTTCATTGCCAAATATGCGTCGTTGGAATTACGCAATAGCCTTGGCAATATTTACAGGGCTATAAATAGGTTACCAGAACTGCGTAATGGGTTTTTGTTTTATTTTGTGATCGAAAAGTGGTGTCTGGCGGAAAATGGCGCTATTATCGCTAGTTGATTAAACACAGTTGCATGCGATGACATTTTCATTGCGTAGTTTTTCATTTCGCTAAATTTCGCTTTTCAAGTTGTTGCCCTCAGTTGTTGCTGTTGTTGTTCTGGTTTTCTGTTGTTGTTGTTGTGTGGTTGCTGTTGTTGTGTTTCTGGTGTTGTTGTCGATTGTAAACTACGCATTTGATGATGTGTAAATGAACGTAAACGTTGCAATCATTAAGCGAAAAATTGCGTCGCTTTTCGTCGCCTGCCCGTGCTCTCCTCTCGCCCAGCCATATGCCATTTGTATCTGTCAGATACTTTTGTGAGTTCGGCTGATTTATGAACTGCAAGGCAAAAACAAATAATTACCGCTGCCAATTGACTTGTGTAAGCGAACTCACATATAAATATATACACATTATTTAATAATTGTTATTAAATGCGGCACAGCAAAAAATAAACCTCTCTTCAGAAACGAGTGCGACAAAAAAAAAAATGATAAGTCAATTGTGGCCAGATAAATGTAAATTAGCTGAGCAACGAGACCGAGACCGAGTCAGTGTCCGACTCCGAGTCCGAATCAATTAAATCGGCCATGTGAATCAAACTTGACCGGCTGAAGCTAGAAATATTGGACACGTGTGTGGAGCGGTGCCAATTAACATGATGAAGCAGTACTTCAATTTGTGCAATTGACCGATTTTACCGGGCATTAAAAATAGTTTTTCAATATTTATTTTTGGCCATCGCTCAACAGCAACAAAAACATGAACAAAAAAACGTTGCCGTTTGCTTTGATGTTTATTTTTAGACGCCCCAAAGCTAAATGGCTGGACAGATTTACGAAGTTAAGTGGTTGTTTGTTGTGTTAATAACATAAACAACAGCAGCAGGCAGCATCAGGCAGCATCAGGCAGCATCAGGCAGCATCAGCATCAGCAATCCAACAACAACATGGCACATTTAAAGAGTTTTTCGAGTGGGGTCAGAACCCGGCGAGAGAGTTAAACAGACAGGGGAAGTGAAGGGCAAAAGATCGGAACAAGCTGAGCTTGATAATGGTTTTGTTGATTGATTGCCAGGTGCAAGTGAACTGTCAAATAGTCAACATTATTAGATAAATGAAGCAGCTGTGACTACGGGGCAAATCAAGCGTTGCCAAACCCACACGAAATATAAAAAGCAATAATAAAACAGACTGCTAAGCGTGGGAATGAACTGAACTGAGTAGCTGGCACAAGTACCAAAAGCGTTGACTCTAGCTCAGTAAATCATTCATAAGAAAACAAATATATATTTTATAAGCAGACGAATGTTGAGAACCTGTTGAAATATACTCTAAGCAAATGCTTATCTCAAAAGGTATGTTGTCAACAAACATACCCATAACTAAAATAAACTATAATTGCATTTCGATTGCTTAAATGCGATAAGATTTTTACAATCACACACCTTGCACCCAACGGGCAAAATCATTCACAAATCATTTATTATGCTAACCTTGAAATTTTGAATGTGTGGAGTACTTATCTAACAAGTTGGGCAAAAAACATGCAAAACAGTTTTGCAGGTGCAGCTCGCCTGAGATTAGCACTATCAAAATAAATATTTTATTAAATAATCCATAAAAGCGGAAATGTTGAAAAATCACAATTTCTTTTTTTGGGTGACAATCTAAAAATACACACATGAAAAAATAAGGCAAATTAAAAAAAAATAGCAAAAAATACGCTAAGCACTTATATCAATAGACACAAATTGTGACACGTGTGTGCGAGCGAGTGTGCGTGTGTGTGTGTTTGTGTGTTGAATGATAGCATCAATGAAAGCGTCATGTGAGCTGACGATGGGGCATGACTCTAACATGAAATTGTCCACTTGAAAGAAATAAATAATCAAAAAAAAAAAAAAAAGAAGTGTTAAATTGCTCACCTGTTGCACGCGCCAATATCATATTAATCACAACAACAATAATGCTATAATTATTTGATTGTGGCTTTCTTTTCAAAATACTTGTCATTTGATTTTGTTGTGCGGCCGCGCCTCCTTATCGCCTTATCACCGAGTGGATGGACTTTTTGGTTTTGGCACTTCGGACTTTTGTGTGTGTGTTTGGCATTGAAACACAATAAAGTAAAATGCTGATCAGCGCAAAGAGTAATCTCGACATGCTGAGCAGAAGAGACTGCCAGCTAACAATGACGGAGAGTAATTTTTAATTTCTGAGAATTTTAGATGTAACTACTACGACGGCAAGAACGATGGGGTGAAGGAACTTATATCTCACGTTCGCTATCATTGAGAATCTGTGGCCTGTGCTGCTCATTAGGCCGCTCAGCTCGAGTTTGCCTATGATGATCATGAGCTTCGCTTCTCGCACCTCGTGCCTCGTGCCTTTGGCTTCAAGTGAATACAAATAATAATCAAATAAAAAAATTCCCCAAGACTTTGTCCCGCCTCTCGGGTTTAAGTGCGTGACTCGGGCACGCGTTTAGCGCGCGGAGGTTTTTTTTTATTTTATTTATTTTTTTTTTTGTTGGAGAAACAACAACCATAACAATAATATTAATAACAACACGCGTAATGAATTCGAAATTAATACATTTTTATTTGCCGCTTTGCTGATAAGCAACTTTGATTTGCTGCCGGCAATATTTGTGTTCGTTTTTCGCTTTGTTGTGAAATCTTGTAGTAGTGTTTTGTCACCCTCTTTTAATTAGTTTTGCGCTAATAGATAGATAGATAGCCGGCCCAAAATCAGCGAGCAAAACAAATGCTAATTTCGTCAACAGTTCTTCGTCGTATCAGCAAATAACAAGCCATAAAAGAAGAAACAAAAAATTACTACTCATATGATTGCACACACATTTTGGATGAGTTTATTTGCAAATGCTTAACGTTTTTGCCTATTACGTGATGTTCCACAGGTACAGAGAGGGGTGACGAGCTGCATGCAGCGCGATAGACGTGGGCGTGTACAGCCCATCCATCATCATCAAAACATATATATTTGCACAACTCATTGTTAGCTTTTGCCCCGTGCTTTGCGCCAGTCTCGGGACTCTGACTTTGATTGCTGTTTGCTTGAGGAAGATGAGTCCACATGGGGTGCGATCAAGTGATCACTTGATCGCACGTGAACACCATCAAAGCTCATGGTCTGACATTTCATCACAATTGCATAATTGCCATTTTGAGATTGAGATTGAAGTCCAGAGCATCTAATACATACACACTATGTGCAGAGTCATTCCGACCGAGCTCTTGTTACAGCTGCTTCCATTTAATTCGAATTAGTTTGTTAGTTGATAGATTTGTTTTATTAATAATAATTAGGTTAATAAAAAATTGCAAGATTTTCAAGAAGTGATTTAAATTCGTATTAAAAATAATAATAAAATCTTTTGACTAAAAGTAAATAGTTTTAATTAATTCTATAGCTGGATAATTTTACAAATCTTCAACAATTTTAAATATATCTTTTCAAATATTTTATAATAAATTTGTGCAAGTTAAAGTTCGAATTAATACGTGCCACAAATGTTTAGGTCTTTTCCTGTGGCAAAACTAGAATTTTGTGGCATTAAATAAGGGTATTCCCGAATCGATGGCGCTTTGTGTTTTGTGTATTTAGTATGTGGGGGCTTTTATTGCATTTTCGGTTGAACAAACAAATAAACAAAATTGTTTTGCACAATTTTCAAAGTTTATGCGTTTTCTGTGAAACGTGTGGCATTAAAATCGCAAATACAGCGAAATTTTTTGCTGTATTTATTTACTTTTTTTTTTTTTTTTTTTTTTTTTTGGCAACTTGTGGCTGCAATTTGTGCTATTTGTGAACCAGCGAAAGTTATTTTTGGCTTAAAATTGTAATGCAATAGCTGAACTTGCTGTTTTGGAGATCAATGCTGGGCGTTTGCGCAAAATATCTATTTTTGTGATGTTTGTTGGCATTTTTTCAATTGTGGCAAAAATACACGAAATTTGATCGGATTACGTGCAGTCTGCGCTGTCAATGTTGTTATAAATGCATTTTGACTTCTTAGTATTTATGTACATATAGAAATGTTTGCAAACCAGCTTATTAAGCTGAAAGATTAATTTTAGAGTTTTAGGAATATTTTCTCGGAAACTGCCCGCATAATTGAGCCAAAATGCTCTCATTTTCATATTCGCTTAATCATCTTATTTGCAAATCGTTTAGCACGCGCCAAGAAAAAAACCCACATTTGCCTTTTTCCCCATTACTTACTGGCAAGCGTCATGTTTTTCAATAATAATTATTCATACGTATATCACGCATACGCCTCGTGTGTCTGTGTGTGGAATTTGAAGGCAATTCGCATTATCACTCATACGTCATGTTTAACGCACAAGCGATCTACGAGCTGCCTTCCCCCAGCACTTCAATCGTTTTTCGCTCTGTGTACCCGTATTCTGTTTCACATGACGTTGATCAACAGAAAGCACCGACGAGTCAAAAACAAAACCACTTGTGAATTGTGAACACAATGACCCTTCCACACGTCTCCACGCGGCCTGTAGACGCTACAAGGCTTCCCCAGTCTGCACATACGCTCTGTTTGCTTATCTGCGTGCAAACAGTAGTCGTTGCAGCTTGCAGTTGGCCAACAAATAACAAATAGTTGCACACGCCACAAAATGCATGACGCCCACATCCCGAATGCCATTTCATTTGTATGTCCAAACTATTCCGTCTGCTGCATATGTGTTGTGTGTATTTATCTGACCGCACGCGCAGCCTTTGATCGCCATATGCAAGACGTCAACTTTTGCCCATGAGCAACTTGAGCTGCCCCCGATCCAACCCAAGGGGTGGCGGAACAGGCGAGGGGGGAGTGGTGGTGCATAGATTGTCTGGTGCCGTTGGATCGCATTTTTTTCGCTCCAATTTTAGCTTGTCGGTTTGTCCTCCTTTAAACATTGCAATGGCTCACTTTCACTCACAAATCATCTCTCTCGCTCTTGCTCACTGCATCTGTCTCCCTCTGACTCAGTCTGCCCGCTCTGTGTGGGATCTTGTTTACGCGAATTCCATGTTATTCTCGTAATAACTGCGGAGGCCGTCGCCCCGTCGGCTATTTGGCATATCGTATTCTGCCAACATGGCGCATGGGTAGGGGGTTGTGTGTGCAAGGGGTTGACCAAGTGTAGCGCGTGTGCAGGTTACTGATGTATTTGCTGAGTGTGTAGACAATGTATGTGTATGGAATGCCTCTACTACAGCAACTACTCGACCGAAACCTCAACTTTCCATGCATATTTTTCTGCAAATTTCGCATTCTTTGCAATTGTGCAATCATCTGCAGACGGCAGTTCAAATCTTGATATTAAATTGCATAATTGCCATTGTAAATGTACATGTAAAATTAATAAATAAATTGTGAATAATATTTATTCAACTGACTAAGTAAGAAAAAGAAAACAAATAATCATAAAGGTGGTTCGCACTTATGAACTTCTTGGTTGTGTTTTATGTCTGGACACAACGATTTGCTGAGCGTTGAGTTTTGCATAAAGTGCTGATTTTGCAAGTCTGGCTGCAGCTTTTTTTTGTTGTTGTTGTTGTGTTTTTTGCTGCATTTTACGAGTAACGTATTTGTGCAGATTTTATTATGTGTATTTTCACTCACATAAGATAGAGAGATGGCCATAAAACTCTATGGTGTATCATTAAAAAGTTTTTTTTCTTTGATAGCTTCACATGGCGTATGCGTAATTTTTAATGTTGCAAACATTTTGGCTGCTTTCTTCTGCATTTCCTTACAGCAGTAGTTATTGTTGTTGTTGTTGTTGTTGGGTGTGTTTCATCATCGCGTTTTATGGCAAACAACCCTTTTGCTGCCTTTTGTCCTCGTTTAACGTTCGTGTTTTAGTATTTTTCCTGGTTTTCTGCAAAATTTATGACAGTCGTTTAAACTTGACTCATTGTTGTTGTTTGTTATTTGTTGTTTGTTACGTGTTGTTGTAGCGTGTAAACAAACGCGTTAATAGTTTGCCATTTGTTTGAAACGCACTTGCTGGTGTTTTTTTTTTATATTATTTATTTTTTTGTTTCTCCCCTTTTTTTTTTTTGCTTTTTTGCTTATTGTTTTATTGTCGTTTGCAAGCTGTTTTGCCTTCCCCAATTTTAACGAAGACGTTCATCGCTTATTATTTAATTCGAAGTTAACTTCTTTTGTTGTTTTTGTTATTGTTTTTGTTTTTGTAGTTGTCTCTGCTCTTTTCGTCAGCCACGTGCCGTAAATAAAAATTCTATTGACCCCAGTCAAATATTGACAAAAAATTTGCACGATCCGCTCAACAAAAAAAATGAAAAGAAAAGAATAAAAAAAAAGCCGGCCGAGGCTGGCTGCCAATGGGCCTTTTCAGTTCAGTTCATTACGACTTCTCAGCTCAGTTCGTTCACTTGAAAATTGAGTTTTTGCTACGGCCCACTTGCCAAATCAGTCTCTCAGTCTTTGACTTTGGCCCCCTGCTCACAAATGACGTCAGTCTTCGGTGCGTAAGTATCGATATGGTATTGTTGTTTAACCTGATAACTCAGGTATTTTATCAGCAGTGAACACTATAGCAAAACGCTCTTTTCACTCATGCGACGAAAATAAACGTCAACCAGATAACTGATAACCAGATGTTCGGCATTCACAATATCAACTTCTGTTCAACAACAAAATAAAAGACAGAAAAAGGCGCTCAATTTGAATGTCAGGCGGCAGACACGTGCCAAAATTGATAAGATTTGATTGGTCCACAAATGCCCCAGATTCTGATAGAGACTTCCGCTTAACATTACATTGTTGGGAATTCAGTATGATATTGAATAAAACTGATGCTTATATTGAAATGTCTGAGAAAACTTTAGAGGTTTATTTAATTTGTTTTCTATTTTTTTTGGGATGCCACCTGAAAATTCTATTGTATGGCAGGAAACTAACCATATTTGTTTATTGGTTCTGGCTTTTTATATTTTGTATAGTTCTCAAGTAGTTATGACAATACACTTGAAGCGTTCTGACGTAGTTTTGTGCCTTCCACAGAGAAAACAGTTGTGCGATTGACACACAAACGTCTTTTTAATTTTAGTTGGTTGCTCAAATATTTACTTGAAAACTATTTATGAAAACTATTACCCACATAATAAGAACAATATTTTTGTATAACTATTTCATAAGTTGATAGTTTCTTTTCAGTTTTTTTTTTTTTTGTTATCAATACACTATTTTTTGCCTACATCTGTGAAGTAGTACAACTTTTATGTTTTCTATCTCGATTTTGTAGTAGATCGGAGAATTCTTATATGGTTATTTTCATGGCAAATTTAAATTTGTGTCATTTGACGATTGTCGTTAAACATTGCCGTATCTTAATGAACTTGGAGTCTAATCAAATCACTTCCTTTCTGTCTTTCCCTTTGCTGACAATCCATCTGCTAAGTGATGTATGCTTATGTGTGTGTGTGTGTGTGTGTGTGTGTGGGTGTGTGTGTGGGTGTGTGTGCTGTGCTTATACGCATATATTATTACGTCAGTGGGGAGCATTTTTGAGGAAATTTAATAATCATAAAAACAAAAGCGCAGGCACGCAAATAGACAGAATGAATGACAGCATATACTACATGCATAAAATAAAGAAAGAAAGAGAGAAAGAAATAAAGAAAGGAGAGAAGGAAAGAAGGAAAGAATGAAAGAGTCAACGCGGCATGACAAATGAGCGATAGCGTTAAATAATTTTTATGATGCGTTCGCAATAAAACTGGGCGATGGGGGCAGGCTACACTCGCATTAACACACACACACACCCCTAAGCATAATCGTAGCAGACACGTGTACACAGTGAGAAATGAGTTGTCTCGATTAGGTAAATGCGTGCTTACATAGTAATAGTTTTTAAGTAGGCAAACAGATTATGAAATGAAGTGAAAAAAATAGAGAAATTAATGAATTTTTGAAAATAAAATTTAATTAATAATTAAAATGACAAAAGAATGCAATGGAGTAAATTTAGCCAACCCATCTGCATATTTTATTTATTGTTTTTATGATTTTGTATTTTTCGCACAGTGTACCCAGCATCTCTGTTCTGCTCTGCTCTGCGCTTATCGCTTGCTGCTGTTGTTGTGGTTGTTCTTATTTTTATTTTCTTGTTGCTGGCTCCAACTGCGTCCCGCTTGTTGACTAATCAGCGGCACGTGTTTTTTCTGCAAAATTGTGACAATTCCCTCTTTTGCCTTTTCACACTTCGTTCGTATCACTTTGATGTTGTTGTTGTTGTTGCTGTTGTTGTTGCTGTTGCTGTTGCCGTTGTTTGTTACTTACGTGTGCTTAGCAGTTTGTCGTGTTTTCCTCATTTGAGCATTTCACTTTTCGCTTTTGTTTTTGTTTTACTTGTTGTTGTTGTTGTTGCTGCTGTTTTTGGCTTGCTTTGCTTTTGTGTTAAGTGCTTAATTTGTTTATCTAGAGCTGAGAATGCAACGCATAGCGGAAATACGTGCAGACCTTGTAAGCCATCAACAGGCAGCCCTCCACCCACCCCGCTCGTCACTCCTAATTCCCTATTCCCACTCACCAGCCCATACATTGTTTGCTTATCGTTTTTTAATTCTGCGCATATTTCGCCATTTAACTTTTTGTAAATCCCTCGGAAAACAAAATAATAACTATACGACAAAAAAGTTGACAAATTGCTTCCAAGATTTGGCTTTAAGCAAATAGCGTTAGTCGGGGGTCTTAGACAGCTGTCTCTATTTAAATATATGTTAAGAGTACTAAGACCAAGGTTGACCTATGCATTATTGAAATGTGTGAGCCACATTGAACTGGCTTCCGCCGATGATAAGGGGCGCCACTTTGTGCTAATATTGTCATTTATACGCTCGACATGCCAAAGTGACGTGTCGATTGCGGTTCGTGTGAAAGCGGAAATGTTTTTTTGGCAACAGTTTTGACGATATCAGATACCAAAATCATATATTGATAGGTAAAAACAATTTGACAGACATTAACTTAGAAACTGTTAACAGCGAAAAATTACGATCAGATTGAGAACCAATTTATAACTGAGTTAAACATTCGATATTATAAGATGAAAGTGTGAAATATATTAAATTTAATTTGATCTCTGATATTTTCAGCATTTTGTGTCAAGGATTTTTTTTTTTTAATTACAGTACTTACGACCATTAACTGCACCTCGATATAATATATATTAATTACATTGACCTGCCTTGGTGGTAAATTATTTATTGCGCAACTATTATTAATATTTTTATCTGATTTTGACATTTATTCAATTATGATTTTTTTGCTATTGCGCACAAACTGTAAATATAATGCTATTTTTTTTTTTTTTTTTGTTATTTCAATCAACAGCTAACATTATTGCTAAAGTCAGAGTTAGTTGGATAAACAAATTTTGAACACGTGAAAACTGAACGGGGAGTAATTAACATGTGATCATTAATAAAAAATAATTCAAAATATATATGTATATACTCATAATCATTGAAATAAACGACAAGCGCTTGAAATTGATACTGTTGTGGATTGTAATAATGGAATTGTTAATTCACTTATTTATTTATGTGTATTTTTGTATTTGAGCCACGAACTAACTGTAATCGCTGCCAATCATACTCCAATTGTCCACTCAATTTGCTGGACTGCTTTTTATGGATATACCATATGCCAACATATATATGTGTACATATCTATATGGGGGGATTCCTCTTATCCAACAACTCAACAAAGCCAACTGCGCTTTAAATGACAGCTAAAAGCTAACGGCTTGTCACATATTCCCAAAATAACACGCAAATTGAATTCGAATTTGTTGTTGTTGTTTTGTGTTGCTGTTGTTGTTGTTGCTGTTGTTGTTATTGGGGGCAAATTGTAAATTGATATGACTACCATATGAACAACAATCGTAATCATCTCTACAAGTATAACAATGGATACAATAAGCGTTTGAGGCAACAGCGGATTTCACGTAATTGACGCAATTTGGTGCTGCGGATGGGATTGGATATACATACGTATACATATGTATGTATATGTATACATATGTATAGATGTGTGAATACGTATTCATGTTTGAGTATGTGAATGCATTTGGACATGACACGGCTGCCGCACTCGCAATTGAAATCTCAAACGGATGGCAATGACACACTAAAGTGACAACAACAACATCAACAACATCAGCGACAACAATGCTAACAACAATAACAATAGAACCGCAATCGCAATTGTATCGACATAAGCGCCACAAAAAAATAAAGAAGGAATACTGACATAAAAAAACAATCACCAAAAAAAATACACACAAATAAAACTCTCGGCAAGTAAATGTTGTACAACGAAAATTCAATACACTGAAATAAAATCTATGTATATGAATAAACTTGTTAAACTTATGACTATTTTTCGTAGAGTATAGAAAAATACAAGAGCAGTAACGAGCATTTGAAAACTTTGAAATTACTTTTATCGAGTTGACGTTCAAGTTCAAGACTTGGTCTCTAAGAAGTGTACATACATGACACACCTTAGAGATTGGCAATTACCCGATACAAGAGTATCAATCGCCCAAGTAACTACCTTAAGTATCTATTAAGTGAATATGGAACTATGGTTACCTAAATCCCACACACATTACACACAAACGGCAATCAGTAACACACCCACAGAATGTACGTTTGTGTGTCTAATTTCGAGCTGGGCGCACATGAGCGTCAACTGTGCCACTACAGATTGATAGCAGACTACAGATACAATATACAGATACTCTCTCAGTTAGTCAGATGCGAGTACACATGCCACAATGGCCGGGGAACATTTGCACTTTGCCCATAAATGGCAATGCCAATCGACGACGACGACGACGGCGACGCCAACGCCAAAAACGCTTACTACGAAGCTGTAGCTTTCATTCATAAAATCGCAAAAGGAAGCAGCGACGCTGGCAGCGCAGCGACTGCGACTGCGACACATGCCCAAAATTGTGGCATCCGCTGTTGCCGTCGATTCGTGAGCGGGCGATTAGACAGCAAACGGTGAGCGGCAAACTGTGAATGTGACTGGCACTGTGGCAGCGACCTTATTTCCCGTCACACACATACTCACACATACACACTGGCAAACACACACACACACACACATACACACTCGTAAATGCTAATTAATATTTTGGTTTGGTTTGTCGCCGCTGGTCGGTTTTGTGAATGAGACCAGACGCGGCCACTGGGTCCATTCATCATCAGCCAGCGTACATCAGCGACGAGCCTCGAGCTCGAAGCGTTGAGCTCCGGTAGCCGCCGCCGCAGCCGCCGTTGCCGTCGCCGCCGTCGAAACAATTCACAACAACAAAACGTTGACAGGTCCGGAACTGGGCGCTTTTGTTGCGGCTCGCCGTGACAAACGATGCGATCAGTGGCAGCAGCGGATTAGATCAAAAGCAAAGGTCAGTTATTCCATGCGGGCCACCCATTTAACCAGGTGACCCACAAAAGTCAAGAGAAACGAGACCACTGCCAATTGCATGCAAGATGTGAAGAGATTATCAGCGATACATGAATCGATTAAGCAGTTTATATTTCAGTGCATAAAGAGTGAAATTTCTACTTTCAATTGATTATTCATATCAAATTTAAATATACTAATCAGTACTGATTGAGCAACACATAAATAACAACTGATAATATACGTTTATATATAGAATTGTAAGAAAAATATTTACAAATACATTATTTAATTTCAAAGTGAGTTCAGGGAATCTATATTCAGTTTTTTCTTGCAGTGTAATTGAGGCATGCAAATTGATCAATTTAGCCGCATTCAGTTATCGATCGTTTGTAAGAATGGCTCATTAATAGATCCATTTATTGGATTGGCCAGCTTCGGCTTCAGTCGCACACGCAATGAAGATTGATGACAGTGTTTACATCGAGTTTAACTGAATGGCCAAATGAATGGGTCTTGAAGACACGAAATGACATGGTGGTCCATTGAGTAATCAGCTCACTAACGGCGAAAGCATCTTTAATGATATGCCCATATGCTAAATAATTGGCAGCAGAATGATCAGTTTGAGTGGCAGCAACTATGAAAATTATATACCTGTAGGAACTTATAATTAAAGTAGTAACTCAATACTAACAAGAAGTTGGCTGATTCTTAGAAAAGCTCTGTGGAATTTTTTAATTCTTTTTTTTCTTTTCTTTACATTTTCTTTTTTTTAACACATTTTCACGCATTTTTCCATTTAATTTAAATTTGTAATCAACCAAATAGCTAAGCTTATTTAAAGCAACTCATATATCGTATACAAAACTTTCAGTTCCTTTGCTTAAATCTCATATATGCTATTATATATCATATATATAACTTGACCTTATACATAAGTACATATATTGTTAAGCACCCACAAAAAGACAAATCGTAAGATACAAATGCCACCTCAACACTTTCAGTTACCATTCGTAAGGGGATCAACAAGAGTGTGAGGTTTTATTTTTACCAAAGTGAGGGGGGGAATGGGTAGGGCAATTGGGGGAACTCCCCAAAATGAATTCTTGAAATATTTCCGCGTTGACAAATAGCTATAAGAAATTTAATATAAAAATGTGCCAACGCTTTGCGTTTGGAGTATTTATAGGAAAATATGTGTAAATATGTAAATACGTAAATACGTAACTATGTGTGTCTGCTAGTCTCTCTGTGTGTGTTTCTTTTGTTTGTTTGCCTACCGGCAACAACAACAACCACAACAACAACAAATGCAAAGAGAAGAAAACTTGTTGCTGGCAGTGGTTGTTGGTTGGCGATTTTTGTTGTCGTCTTCATTGCATGGCAAACCGAAACCGGCGCAAAGCAGAACGCGCCGGAAAATCCACTCAACTCTGGTTAGCCACGAGTCTGCTGGCGAGGAGGAGTCAACGGGCTCACCTTCATCTACAAGTTCCCAGTTCCCAGCAAGCAGCTACTCCATTCCTCATCCTCCACCTCCACCTCCACCATCTTCTTGTTTCAACTTGTTTGCATTGGCCTGGCAATATCAATTGGTACTCTTTCTATATGTATATATATTTATGTTTTTGCGGTTCAGCTTCGGCTTCGGATTCTGTCTGTCTGGTTGCCTGCGGAACCGGTCCGCGTCCGCAGTCCGCATTCGCGTCCATGTCCACGTGTCTGTGCGTCCGCTTGCGACATTTGTATGCCATTCACATTCCACAGCCGCTGACTCACGAGTGTCGGCGTCGGAACGCTGCCACTGCCACTGTCTGACTCTGCCACTGCCTCCGACTCTCACTTTGGTTTGGTTTCTGTGAGTGCCTCTGTGCCTCTCTGCAAATGCATCCACATTGACGTCCGCCGGCCATATGCATATCCGCCACTCATGCAGGCGGAGTCCGTTGCCCGCCTACCAACACCAACAAGACGCTTGCTGTGGCACAGTGTTTTCACATGCAACGACAAATTTATATAATTGTGGAATTCAATGGCACAAATGGAACACACACATACCGCCATAAAAGCAGACGCAGATTTCATTTAATGTTGAATGGATGAATTAATGCATTTACATAAACCTATAAATATTTATGCTTTATTATCCAAATTATAACAGATTTAAATTATGATAAATTATATATTCATTTTAAACGGTGGGTATTTCAACTTTGTCGTGAAGCATTGCATATATGCCTGATCAGCATCACTAGCTGAGATGATATAGTCATGCTCATATGTCTGTCCAGCAGTTTGGGGGCTACCTTGATTAAAGTTGGTATTGGAGTTGCCTGGTTCGGATTACTATTCCTCTCTCTCGCTTTCCCAACAACAATCTGTCAAAAGATGTGTTCTTGTATGAACAAGGATCAACCGCACAAGGTACAAGTATTCCTAACTTTATAACAAAAAATCATAAGCAGTGTTTATTTAATTAAAAATTTATCCTTGTGGGTTATTATGTTCCTAGCAAGTATTTTCTTTTAAATCTCAATATATATTATAGACATAATGCTTCAAAGCTTAATTAGATCGAATCCTTATCAGCCAGAATAAATTGTAAATATTTGTTGCTCAGTTTTTGACATTTCACTCCATAATCAAGAGTTTCAAGTCACTGTGCCGCATTTGTTCGCTTGTTGTTCATTCGTTGCATTTTATTTGTTCCGTTTTCCGTGCCGCTGTTGCTGTTCGTATTGCTGTTGTTGTTATTATTGTTGTTGTTGTTGTTTCTGATGTTGTTGTCAATGTTGTTGCCAGTTTGCTGTTGTTTTTCTGCTCTCAACCGGATGTTGTGGGAATTTTTGCATTCAGTCGAGTTGCTAGTGCAAAGTTGTTATTGTTGTTGCTGCCATTGTTGTTGCTGCTGTTGTTGTTGTTGCTGCTGCTGCTGCTTGCATTATTAACTGTCATACGCGTTCGCTTAAATGCTTATTTTGTAATAATAAAATGTCATATGTGACAGCAGCGAGCGCCGCCCCCAGACAAACAGAGGCAAAGTACAAGCATACACACTGAGAGACACAGACAGAGACGACTAACTTAGTTATCAACGTTGTTGTAGTTGTTGCTGTTGTTGTTGTTGTTTTCGCTGGCATTTCCTCTGTTCAACGCAGTTGTAGTTGTAATTGTTGTTATTGTCGTTGTCGGTGCGAAATTTAATGACAGGCGTACGCCTTTTTTTTGTTTTTTCGCACATGCCTCAATTTCTACATGCAGTCGACCCCCTTTTAGCTGCTGTTGCTGTTGTTGTTGTTGTTGTTGTAACCGTTTATAGTTGTTGTTTGCAATGCATATGCAATAAGTTAAAATTTGAACGCTATGCGTGCTCAAAGTCTATTTGCAAGATACTTTCCTGCCTCAATAACCTCAAAAAAAAAAAAAAAAACAACTCGAAAACAAAATTGTGTACGCTACGTATACTTAATATTTTGGGGTCTCCTTGCTGTTTGCCTCTTCTCGCGTGCGTCCCTGGAGTTTTTTTTGTTGTGTAGTAATGCGGTTGGGTTAAGAGGTTAACCGGCACGAGTCCTTATGCCAGGACGGGTTGTGTTTGTTTTCGTTACGCTCGCTTGCCTGCCGCAAAGTGGTCCCATTTTCAGTTGCATTTTCCTTATTTTGTAAAATGTATTATTTCGACCACAAAAAAAAAATGAAAATAAAAATGTTGAGATACGCTGTGCTGTCCATGGGGAAGTGGAAACATCGTCGGAGGGCAGCTATGAAATTGTTTAAATTAACAGCTCGTTCGGTGCGAGGGTGGCGAAATGTGGTCAAATGGAAAATAAAGGCTCCTTAAGGTGACTCAGCTGAAATTAATTTAATAGCTGCACAGTATGCAATTAATACTTTACTTTCAGCAAAGGGATGAAATATTAGTAAAAGGCTCACAACTGCTAAAGGGACTTGATGGATAGAAATTGGCTATCAAGACCTTATAGCTTGACCAAAACAGATTCAATTTTCAAGCTTGTTCATCTTTTTAATTTATTTATTTTTTTTAATTTTTTCAAAAGCGCGAGTCACAGAAAATAAAAGTAAACATTATCCATAATCCAACCAACAGTCATCAGTGGAAATCAATTCAAGTTCAAAGCTCATCATTTATCTTTTTCGCTGTTTTAAAATATTTATCAAACGCTCCAAGTACCAAGAGGCACTTGAGTCACAAGCAAAAACAATAAACACACCTTGAATGAAATAAGTGCGCGAGTAAAACATGAAAGACACAATAACAAAAAGCACATCAATTTATAGGAAACTATCTGGTTGAATGCTATGCAATTAGTGATATCATGGTACCATAATTTCCACATAGTTGCCATTGAAGGCAATGCCAAGTTCCGTTTAGACTTATTGTTGTTGTTGTTTGTTGAATTTGGTCGCTGAACTTTGCCACAAAAACACACACAAGAATAAGGAACAAAAACGAACTGAGATAATCGCTGGCTGGCAGAATTTAGCTCGAATATAACTTACCCTGTGATCAAATTTTGTAAAATAAATAAAAAAGTATATAAAATATACATAATATTTTGAATATACGCCAATTTTGGTATTCAAATTTAACTTTAATTAATTTTATTTTTATTTTAAATAAAGTTACAAACACTCTCTATGCTGTATATTTATATGCAGCGTATCAAAAGCAGCTTAAGATTTTAATATTCATTAATATGAATTTCACTTTGAATAAATTTATTAATATTTTTCTGTGACTGATATTAGTCCATATTAAATAACAAAAAAATCCCCGTGTTTTGTATTCATATAATGGGTATCAAAAGCCGCTCTTGCTGCCAAAGATTTTTTTTTGCTGCTGGCGATAAAGTGCCACAATAATAATATATGGTACTAATAATTTCTCACAAAAAAAAAAAAGACAACATGTGGCAAAAGGCGAACGCGAGATATCAGCGCTGCTCCAAGCTGATAAGAAGCGATTCAAGAGGCAGCCACAAAAAATAATAATAATAATAACAATAACATCAACTGCAATTAAGATCAAGCGTTGTTTAAGGGCTTTGTTTATTTTCTGTTTTTCGATGAGGAGGGGTTATAACTTTAATTCGACATTTGCGAAAAAAATAATAATAGCCGCAACGCAAATGATTTGGTCACGCGAATAATTTATTATGCGACCTGTGCCGCAAATCTCGTGACGACGTCGCGACTGCGGCAGCGGATGCGGCCAAGTGGATAGATAGAGAGTAGACCGGGTAGACAGAGTAGACAGAGTCGACACCCACATCCACATGCCCCGCACCCACATGCATGTAGACACAATGACCGCCCCCTTGCACCCGTAATCCCTTCCACAGCCCATTTGCTGCGTCATCCTCAACTTGTCGCTTGTTGTTGCTGTTGTTGCTGTCATTGTTGTTGCTGTTGTTGGTTTTCATTCATACGAAATACGAGAGTCGAGCGTACTATGAGCTACAACTGGCACACAGCGTACTATGAGATACAAGCACTATGGGATACAAAATGCGAGTCGTCGTGCGACTGTGTGCATTCATTATCTGTGGGTGTGTGTGTGTGTGTGTTTGAGTGTGTGTGTTATATACCCTCCCACATTTTCTTAATGAATGAATTGAAGATAATTAATTCGCTGCCGCTGCTGCTGCCGCAGTCGACGTCGACTGCATTTTGTATCTGAACTGAAATAGATTGGGGGAGAGTTGCTGCTGTCTCCTATTTGAAAAAGGCGCTGTTGGTGTGGGTTAGGCGGTATCGTGTGCAACTTGGCGTGACCAGCACTGCAAAAGGCGATTTTTGTTTTTGTTTTTTTTTTTTTTTTTTTTTGTTTTTTTGGCTAGTGGTGTGGGGAGCGCTTTAGTTAAGTTAGCCATTGTGGTCATGCAATCATCGCCTCGGCATCGGTTCGCCTTTCGCTTTTCATGCAACACAAAACATTTGCTCACAATTTTTCATATAAAAATTCCACATTTTATGTGAGTCGCTCGTGTTGCCAATTAAGCCAAAGCCAAAGAATACGAATTCCACATTGATCATATGCTCAAGTGCCCAAGTGCCTCTTGTGTGTCTGCGGTACCTTCTATATAATAGATATAGTTGAATTTTTGTATTAATATATATATATAAATATATATAGACTTTGGCGTCGCATGATTCACTCGACGCGGCAATTAATCTCGTTGGCTATTAAAATGTTATTACTCAATGTCTTTAAGCCCACAACATGAGGGTAGCGCATACTTAGCTAATAATTTCAGAGGCTTTTTGCTATTTGTTTTTATATTTCTTATCGCAATTGTATTTGCCTGTTTCTATTTTTTTGGGGCGCCCATAGTTTTGTCAGCAATGCGGCACGAGTCTATGAAAAATAGCGAGTATTGATAAGGGCTTCCCTTTGCAAATATTTCAATTCGTGATACGAAACAGGCTAATTTAATATATTTCAAAATTAAATCCCCTGAGCTATGCTGTGGTAAAGTTTCTTAGAAATAAATAAAAATCAGTAATGTTTATTAAGTGAATAACAATAAGGGAACTTTGCTCGCACGCCAAGCTATCAATACATTAGCTCAATTGCTCTCAAAATAAGCTTAGTTTCTCAAATAAATCTTTGATTTTATATTCAAAACTAAAGGACAGACTGACCTTGTCGGGCCTGTTGAAATACCTTTTGGCGACTCTTGTCAGCGGAAGCCCATGAAATAAATTTAATTGGTTTTATGTTTGTTTATCAGTACGCTGCACAGTTCCATTGCAATCTACTCCAGTGAGAGCAATAAATTCTGAAATATGCTTGTTTCTGTAGAATTTCGGCTAGCTCGAGTGCCGAATGGCGAATGAAGTCACCGACAAAGTTAGCAAGTCGAACAATGTTGCTGCTGTTGTTGTTGTTGTTGTTCAACAAACGATGCATGCAGCTACAGATGACGATGATGATGATGATGACTCGACGGTGGACTTCAGCTTCAGCTGAGGCTACGCTACGATTACTGAATTGAAATTGAAATTGGCATCTGAATCGAAACAATAATAGTTGCTGCCACTCTGACGTCATCGGCACAAATATAGACGGGCTGCTAAAATGCGCACATTGCATGCAAAATTTCAATGCAATTCCAATTTGTAAACTTCCCCCTCGAATCACAAGCGGAATCACGTGCCAAGCTAATGACAAATCTAATGACGAACTACATATTTTATATATAGGGGTTGTTAACTCGAACCAGCATATAAATAACACAAATAGTTGATAAGGCGATGCGAAACCCAGGATTTTCTAGAATTATAAAATTGTGGTGCGGGTGTAAAACTAAACCTCAATTACGTAAGGTCCTTTTCTACAAAAATCTGCATGAGCTTTAGCCAGTTGATAAGCTCGATGTGTGTATGTGTGCGAGAGTGTGTGGGGCGGAGGCCTCAACTGTGACGCCAATTGGAGTCTGGTTGGTGGCGATGTCTCCGTTTGTTTGTCGCAAATTCACAAATTGTTCTTTAATTCTTTGTCATTAAATGGTGAGTGTGAGTGCGGCCCAGAGAATGACCGCATCTGTCCGAGCTTTGGAATTTATGGGTGTATCGGGCACACACACATATACTCTCTCTCCCTCTCTCCGTCTCTCTCTCACTCCTTGTCTTTCTCTCTCTAGCTTAGTCTCACGCTTTCTCAGTCAGTCGCTTGCGTTTTTATCTGCGCAAATATTTACGCTGAACTTTCGTGTCAATTGATGTCACATTCCAGCTGCTGCCCCACCCCTGCTCTCTGCTTGCTGTGTGTGTGTGGTGTGTGTGTGTGTTAAATTGTAAAGAAAAGTGTAGAATTTGTGTGCCAACTGACCCGACACCAAATCAGCTGATAATTCAACATGCGACTCGCAGCTGAAGATGGAAACGATGATGGAGCTGGAGATGGGGACGAATGCGATGCGGGCGACATCGTCATCGTTGCTATCATCGTCATTATCCACATCATCATCGTCATCATCATGAACATCATTTGGTTCTTTGTGTGGGCGCCGTCGATTTTGCGTTGAATGCTAAGTGAGATTCTATGAGGATGGCTTGTGTGGGTCGGGTCACTGTTTGTGTCTGTGTCTGCGTCTGAGTCTTGTTTGAACTTGGCATCAAATTGGCTAAAACATATTGTGGGTTTATATTTAGCCAATGGCATTACCCAGATTGTTGCACACATTAGACACGTTTGTGGCAAGAGCCAACTGCTCCAGATGGGGAATTGAAACAGCTTAAACTCGGTTTAAGCAACAATGTAAAGCAAAGTGGAGAAGACATAAAGACAAATGTAAGATTTGATCAACATATATGTAGAATAATATGTTCGTCTATAGAATTGGTTTGAATGATTTTCTTTTTTGACGAAAGTTGAAAGTTTTAAATTCATAGGTTTAAATTTTAGCTGAATTTGAATGTATTCTATTTCATCTAAGCTATGCTTTGTTAGTTTAAGTCTCCAGCAATAAAATTGATATTAAATTTCCGGCTAATTTTATTGGCTTTTAGTGTTAACGCTGCCCTCCCGTCCCTGTTGACCCGCATTTTATTCAGCGGACCAAAGTGTTGACAGGCGACAGCAGCAGACACAAACAGCGACAGCAACAACAACATCGACAACATCAACAACATCAAACCCATCATGATAAACTCCATTTAAGCATTTATTACTTAAATTAACTGTTCATTTCAATAACCGAAACTCAATTCTGATGAAAGTGCGCCATTGGATGGGTTGTTGAATGAATTAATGAATGATTGTGCAACGCAGGGTGCGGGTCCTGTTTTTGGGACAAACTTTGACCAAACGCATTATTAATGCGATTATTGTACAATGCCAAAAATGAATTTGCTATTCAACGAGGCATCACTGACAAAATATGCCCGAAAATATGCTCGGGACAGGAAGACTGAAATCCGGTTCATATCCATATCCCGCATAAATCGACAACGACGACTGCATTTTGACAACGAGAAAGGGGCGTGACCATTATCATCACCATCACCATCATCATCATCATCATCAAAATGAACATGGAAATGAAAATGTACATTGAACAAGAGGCAATGGGCAAACGGAATCGATGTATAAAGTATGTTTGTTGTTGGTTTCGTGGCAAATTGCAGTGGAATACTAATTTACAGATACAAATTGACGAAGCTGTCCGCGACAACGGCGGGCAGTCAGGGGGAGGTGTGGCAGGGCTGGGTACTATTATAAGGTCTTTTGTCGATGAGGCTGGTTGCTAGTGAAATTTTCGTTTGTCTGTGAGTTGAAAATTCGAAAATTACGTGACTGCATTCGCAAAAGAAAGGCTGGCAAAGAATTGTTGGAATGTAGAAATTGGGCTGCCGACTGAGCTGAATTTTAAATGACGAACATACTCCGACAGAGGTGTGGTAAGCGGCAAGTGGCAAGTGACATGGCGCAGGGGAGGGAGGGAGGAGTGAGGAGTGAACGAACTTGCGAGACGCTCTAATTCAGAGCCTCGAAAGGGTGCTCACAGGCAGGCCTTGACCAGTGCGGCTCGAAGTCTGGGTCGGGGTCACTCTGTTACGGGTCTGCGAGTAGGACAGCACTCCTGCGTGCCTAGAGAGCTGGGCGGGTCGTCGAGGGAGTAGGCGTTGGAGTGGCTGGCAGGGGCTGGGTAGCCGGAAACCTCAAATAGTCCGGCAAACACACGAATATAAACCAACAAAAACATTTGGGCAATAATGTTGTTAATTTTTTAAGTTGATAAGGCCAAAGTGGTGTCAGCTGCGCTATGTACACTGAGCAAAACTACAACAAAGAAAAAATGTGTCAAGTTAAAGCTAAATAGCTGATATAGAATTAGTCAACTCTTAATAATATTACTGTTTGTTACAGCATAGCTTTTGTTAATATTAACTTTACTTCTTGCACTTTTGGTTGTTTTCCCACAGTGCATGCCGCCATTTACTTTTTCCATTTGATGCACTGCGGATATTCAGTCGACTATTTGTGTACGCCTTTTCACGTCTTCTAATACGTATTTCTATTTTCCTTGCTAACGCTTTGTAATGCTCGTCATTTGCTTACAAATTGTTGACACTTTTTCTGTAGACAGTTTGGGGATCAAAAAGTTATCGTGCGTGCATTCGAAATGGGCCATGTTACAAATTTCTATTTTGCATGGCGGCTTCCCTCTGTTTGTTTTGTATTTGTTTTTTTTTTTTTTGTTGGTTTTCTTTGTGGATGGGTTACAGCAACACTCGGCAGTCAAAAACAAAAATAACAAACTGGCCGACAGGCCAGCGAGCTTAATGGAGTTGTAATGAGTGTGAAAATTAATGTCGTCACATTACTCACGCACCCAAACACGACTCCCTCTGCCAACTAATAAAGGTGAGTGTGGCATGGGGAGAGGGCAACGGGTCGGCGGGTCAGTCAGTCAGTCAGTCAATCATTCAGTCACGAGTCGCGTTCTAGGAGTTCCGGTGGGGTTGAACTATGCATATATTTGCGCTGAACTGAAATTGAAGCACCCGTAATCAATTTGTGAGCAATCGCCAAGTGGTTCCGAAAGGGGTGGCCCCGTTCTCGATGTTGTTTATGTTATTATTATTATTTTATTTTTTTTGTATCTGACTCATGGTGTCGCAGTTACAGATTAGATAAAGCCGGGTAAAATATTGTTGTATTTATACGCACCATAAATGCTGCAGCGGGATTCCCAAGCGTAAAAGTACTATGGACTTTTGCATATTTGTTATTCGTTATTTATTTATCTTATGATATGTCGGAATAGGAATTCATATTCTTAAGAAATCTCTGTGTTTGATAAGTCGTTATAAGCGAGTGAGTGTTATTATTTTGTCACAAGATGTGTAACACTTTGAAAATGTATTTTTATATCTGACATAGATTAAATGCAGGCTTTTTTAATAGATTAAAAAAAAACAAAGATGGAAATTTTTAAGTTATGAGTGATATCTAAAATAAATATGAAATATAAAATTAAAAAAAATATATATAATTTTAAAATGATATATTTATATATGCTTGAACAGCATTTATAATCCAGACGATAGAGTATAGTATAGACTGCTTCTTAGGAAGAGTATGTTGTGGCCTCGAGTGTTCTCATTAATGGCAATCTTATGATCACAGATGAATAACTCGTCTGACTGATAAAGTATATTTTTGCTGTATGCCATGGCTTCTAAAAATCACGTCGTCTTTCAGCTTGGTTCCCAAAACAAGTTTGATTTATGGGCACACGCCTTCGTTGGACCTTTGAAGAGACAGGCGAGAGAGCGACAGTTGAGATACATTCAAAAATATTTGTATATTTTTGGCGGTTGTAAATCACAGCAGCCAGCAGCTGTAGTGCCAGACAGTAGTAGTCATAATAGTAGATGCAGATGAAGATACTGATGCGGATACGGTAAAGTCACCGAGAGGAGCGTTAACCTGCAGCGCGTATATTAGTCGAGTAACTGTGAGATGCGTATCTGGTAATTGCTTGCTTTGTTATGTATTTGTGGCAATCTCTGTGAACGACAACAATCCATCATGGTGCATAAATAAAAACAAACAGTTTTTCAAATATTTACCACAGTGGCGCTGATTCATTCAAAGTTCTGCGAACTTCAAGGTGTTCACTTGATTGTTTTGTTTGTGTCGCTGTTGTTATTATTTCTATTAGTGCTCTGTGTGTTTGCCTGCGGTAATTTATCAGTCACTCGTTATTATTATTGTTGTTGTTGTTGTAGTAGTTGTTGCGATTTGAGTTTTTTGATATAATGAAAATGGAAACGAGCCGCGAAACTATTTTATAAATAAACTGCATGCCATGATAAAAATAGAATTGCCAGAGTGATTTCGAAAAAACGCAACATTAATAATAATGACGAAAAAAAAAAAAAAAACACAATCAAAACAACAACAGCTGCAAAACTGTGCCAGTCTTGTTGTTGTTGTTGTTGCTGTCACACTTTTGCCATTTTGCAAATTTTTCAACCCACACGCGACTCATTTAAAAGTCAACGACGTCAACAAAATCATCATGAGAAACGTCCTCATCATTATTATCATCAACTTTGAAATTATGATAAAACGTTGTTTTCAGCCTGCTTTTAACCATTTATATAACCATCCATCCAACGAATTGCGTTTTTGAAGTCTTATTTTTTGTTTTGTTTGTTGTTTTTATTGTTGCATAATTTGTGCTGCATTCAAAAATAGCTTCAAGTTCGAAGACTTGGCTAAAAATAGTTAACACCGACAACAAATCAAACTGTTTATTTATAATGGCAAAACATACACACGTTTTTTATTTCTTAATGAGTCGGGTTTTGGTTTTGGTTTTGTTTCTGGTTTTCTTTGTTGTTGTTGTTTTGTTCTCCCAAGCTCGAGATCTTTGGAACAATAACCTGATGAAGCACGCGCTTGGAAAGCGTGTTCTATAAATAACGAGTTGAATAGTTGAAGTTGATCAACTTAAATTTAAATTTCTAATTGGTTGAACATGCAGTTCAGAATTGATGATTGACGCAACGACGAACTTGAGACATTGACGCATTTGAAGATCTTAATACTAATCAATATATTTGGTAGTTAATTTTGTGTTGAATCGCATTGTTGGCTACTGTGTTGCTGTGCTCTCAATACTCTTTTGTAAAGATGTAGATTTCATAAATTCTTTTGTAAGTTTCACGTCTAAAAATGTTAAAAGCAATATGGTCATAAGCTATAACAAATTACTTTAATCTTACACACACTTGGGCTATAAAATTAATGTAGAAATAAACTGTTGAACAAATTACTTGAGTCAGTCTCGATTGATTAGTCTTAGACTTTTAATTATAGACTAAACGAATGTCTGTGTACACAAAAAGTAAGTCAAATAGTGAATGGTGGTAGTAGTCTCAATATTGAATATCGTTTATTACATATTTATTTTTAATTTACTAACATCACCTTTGATCATTTCGATGATTTGCATTTTCCAACTGAGTAGATCGCGAGAATAGCGAGAGAGAGAGAGAGATGGGGAACGGAACCTAGAACACACGGCTAGTTTGTTTATTGCGTAATTGTACAATTTGTTGTCGACAAACAGACATTCATAGATACAACTATATAAACATATATGTACATATATACACACTTGTATATGCATATATCTTTTATATAGTAGCTACAACGTTGCGTATTATTCAATTTTTGGTGATGATGCGAAATCAACAAAACAAATTTGTTAAAACTAAAAATACATTTATAAAAAAACAATAAATAAAATAAGTAGATACACAACCTGCAGCTATAGATAGATAGATACAATATCATGAGTAACATTTAGAGATACAACATTGATAAATTTGCCTATGGCAATTGTTGCACAATCAACTTTTGGCTTCGAGTTTTTGGCTGCCACGCGATTCATCTCGCGATTTCACCTTGAGCAACTGAGAACCCATAGAACCCAAAAAAAAAAATAACAAAAACAACCACAAAAAATATCAATAAAAAAAAGCAGAACAAAACGAAAAGCGAAAATGTAAACAAATGTTGACAAAAGCCAAACATTGAACGGGACTGCGGGCAAATCGTGGCCAGAATCCGCAGCTCCACTTGAGTGTGTGTGTGTGTGTATGTGTGTGTGGTTGTGTATGTGTGGGTGTGAGTGTGTGTGTTTGTTTGTTGTTTGTTACGCATATCTTCCGGCACTTAGTTTCGCTTACCAAAATGACCGAAAACCGTTGAAAAAAAGCCAACCCCAAACCCCAAAGCGGAAATGCCTCTAATTTCAATATGGCTGCCACACCGTGACGTTTAACCCAATTGCTGACACAATTTCCGAGATTTATTACCAGCACGCACACTCAAACAGGACACACACACACACACAGGCTAACACACACGGACAAGTCGACCACATTGCGACACCCATAGAACATGGCGGCATTTGTTGGTTGCCAAAGGAATTGCTGTCCCCCTCCAACGCACACACACACACACAAAAAGGGGACACGCAAAAATAAATCAAATGAAATCGATGATTTTCCTTTTACCGTTATATTATGTCATGTTCTTCCGGCATTGTGGTCGGCACAAAATGTGTCAACAAGGGTTACCTCCAAAATCCCATCGAAACGCAATCGGAATTGGATTGGCTCTGCTTCTATTCGTGGGGAAAGGGGGGTTAAATAGCATACAGCATAAGTATCCCGTCATTCCACTCGTTTTCTTATTAATGTCACATCGCCAAAAGTGGCTCGAAGGCAAAAACTCATCTGCATTTTGGCTCAGTTGCAGAACTTCATAAATGATGCGGAAGTAAAACAAAAAGTGAGCGGCAGCCAGAAGAAGAAAAATAAAAATAACGTGGAGCATTTGCACAAAATGTTGCCTTGGTTATGGGGCTGCCACGCCTCCACCGACGTAGTAACTGTTGAAAATTTTCATTTGCCTGTCACAAAATGACAAATGAATTTTGAAATAAGCGCTCGTTTCCGTCTGATTGTTTGTTTTTGGGTTTCCAGCTCAGTCTCTCTAATCCCCGATACCCTGCCCGATCCCCGCCTGATTGCTGACAGTCATAGACGGAACTGGTCGTGCTGCTGCTGCTGCTGCTGTGGGTGCCTAACCATGTGCATAGCAAAGTAATAGAGTAGAGTGTAATATGGGTGTGTATGTGTGCGTGTGTGTGTGTGTGTGTGTGTGGGTTGGTAGACTGGTGTCAATGATTGGCATTGAGCAGAAAGTTAAATTGATTTCAATGCAGCGAGCAATTGAAAAGCGCAGCGTTCGATGAATGCGCCTGACATTTGCATATCGAACGGCAATTTACCGTTCCACTTGACAGACAGACAGACAGACTGACAGACAGATGCCGAGCACGGGAGTTTGGACAGACAGATGCTGATGTGCGAGAGAGATGCAGGGCGATGGAGATATGCACACAAACTTAATCGTTTTCATTGCTTTAAATCAATGCGAAATATTTCAGTCATCATTATGGCAAAAATTTAAATTAATCTGCCAAAATACCTATGCTACCAACATTAAAAATAAATCTACTAGATTTATGTACTTCAAATTTAATGTTCCTTATCAAAATAATAATTGGAAACACGTGCTAGTTTTTCCCAGAATATTTATAACAAGGGGACAAATATAGTCATTATGATATATATACGTATATGCGTCGCTATCTAAATTATATGCTACCTGTCAACTCCTTGTGGCTTTAGCACGCATGAATCCATATGTTCAACCTTTTCCTAGTAACCGACTCGATGTTGGAATGTTCTTGTTGAATGCTACAAATTATTTCAATTGACTTAATTCTCATAATTTTACACAAATAACTTTTTTATGACCCAATCAAGGCGACTTCCTCAACAACAACCGCCTGAAAATGCCTGAACATGCTATTCAGCGCCTCAAATTCTATCGTCGGACTTGCCCTCGATGAGGTTGCACCACCTTTTATTCTCATCTGCGACCCCCAGAGTTGGTTATGTGCAAATTATTAGTGGCATGGCATTATGGCAGACGGTGCTTTTTGGCAATATCGAGTAATGCTTTTCCAGTCGCTCGCCAGCCGGTTGTTTGTTATGACAAACATATGAGAATCGGGCTAGGAACAGGTCTATGCCTCCTTCCATTCCCCGCTCCCTCGCTTACGCTAAGTGCCCATAGCCAATGCTAAAAGTTTTCCGCTAATAACCCACGGTTCGGGTACGCTCTGGGTTTCAGTCTACTTGGCTGACTGCCTGGCGCCAGGCGTGAATTTTCTCCATGGCAATTTCTTATTTTTTTTCTTCCAATTTTGAGTTTGTAGCCCGCCTCTTTTAAGTGTCCGTGCGCGACGGCAATAACGAGCCGGCATTTGGTAATTGAGAGTAAATGCAATAATTGCAATGTTTATAACATTAGCGGGGCAAACGTAAATTGCAACCACCGACGCGACGCGACGCGACACGACGAGACGTCCAATCAACCTAAACAGCAACCCAACCAATCCAACCAATCCAACCAATCGACACTCAACCCGTTTTCCACAAATTCTCAATTTGCACACTATTTATGAAGGTGTCTAAATACCATCGGTTGGGGGCGTCAAAGTTACCCATAATAGAGTGAAAACGGTTTATTTCGATGGGTAACTATCTCATTCCGCTGGTGGGAAGACAATATTCCAATTAGAGTTTGTGCAGCTTTTCAAATCGCTTAAAACTTTGCAGAAATTAACGGATTTGAGCGTAATTAGAATTGGCATTTGTTGAAATGTTGAAATGATTGTAATTACTAGAAATTTACATTGTGTTTTGTGCTTGCCATAAAATGGTAATGAGTATTTGCTTGTGGGCAGCTGGTAGAGTTGATTTAAATAAACGTTAAAAAGTGTAAGCTATAAAAAAAAATATGTAAAGTATTTAAAAAGAGTACAGTACAACCTTAAGCAACAACCAACTTGAATAGCAAATCGAAAATATTATTCCAACTAACATTTCTTAAGAAAACATTAATTCAAAGTAATAAAAATGCATTTAAAGAAAAAAATACTGTGGCCTATGACACATGTTTGCCCCAAAGTATTTCAGTTGAATTTAATATATACGAGTATATATAAATATATATAAATATGTATATATGTATATATAATAAAAAGTACCATACAAAAAACATTTCCATTGAATTACTATTTATAAATATATTTACTGATTAAAATGAGAGGAACAACAAGTCTATAGTCCAACATTTTAAGACTACCTCAAGCGCCAACAACAATTGTGTGAATAACACAACGAAAATATAATTATAATGTATGAATTCCCTTGATAACAATAAACTCGATGGCAATAACTTTTGGCACACTTATATAACTATAACATTTAGCAATTGCCTTTTTTTGTGTTTTATGTACATAATCCATCCACTTCCGAAACACATCCTCTTATAAACCTAAGCAAATACTTGGCAAAAGTGGCAAAAATAACTTCCACGAAAATGAAATAAGCTGTTGCTTATGACACCATTTTCTCCCCAAAGTATTATAGGTAGGTGGTATTATAATATGTACTAGTCCTTTTATGCGGTTGTAGCATCATAATTTGCATTAATTAATTTGTTGGCTCATTCATTCAGTCAAACATTTGTTCATTCATTAAGCGGCTTTGCACAGTAGGAACAACTGAGTGCTGGATGGGCACAGGGGTGAAAGCAGGGGAGGGAGAGTTGGAGAGAGAACATTGTTGTTGTTGATGTCGCTATTGTTGCTTCCTTTTTGTTGTAAGAGCGACGCAATCGTGTAGGAGGAAACATTTCCCTTTCAAGCTTAATTAAGTTGGTCACTTCGCTGAGGCGCTGACGTTGAGTGGGTGACGATAACAAAGACGACAGCAGCAGCTACAACAACAACAACAACAACAGCGACTACAATAAGAACAGCTACACAAACAACAACAACACATTAATGGCGTTAATAATGACGATAATGGCAAAGCTCATCATGAAGTTGACTGGTTGGATTTGGCTTTCAATGGCAACGAAAACGAAACGTTCGAAAATGTTGCCTGCTGCCATCGCCTCTGACTTTTATAGAAGCGGCGTGTTGCAGGGGAAAGGGGCAAATATAGCTCTCAGTGCGTCTGCATGGGCGAGGAAGTGAATTCTTGTTTTCTTTTCTCATTTTTTTTTTTTTTTTGCTTGCTTTGAACGTGACGGAAATTGAATTTCCGTTTCTTGGGATGACACTGCCGCCAACGCGAGAGCCACCATTCGAGTCCGCCACTCATAGTAGCTCCAACTCTGACTTTAACATACGGCTCAGGCTTGCCAATTGTTGTCGTTGTTGGTCGCTGTGTGTTGGAAAGTAGGCGAGTGACGCATGCGCAGCAACAACAACAACAGCAACAACAAGAGCAGCAACGCCAACACGTAAACGGAACTGGCTGGGCAACTGTCGACTGGGTCATTTTAATATATTATTATGTACATGAAATACCATTAAGTCAAACTAATTATAAGCTACCTACAACAGTTACGTTTGAAGGCGTTTGCTAGTTCACCTAAAATGGTCGACAATGATTCACATAAAATATCTTATCTTGGCGGGAATATCAGTTCCAAATGCGATTCTTAAACTACTTATGACTTACAACAAACATGAAGTCAAAGCAATGACCCACAAGAGTCTTTACTCAAAATGAAGTCAAAGCAATGATCTTCCAAAAATCTAATCTAAAAAGTCTGCCTATATCAGACACATTCTTCAGTTCATTTACTATACGTTTCTGTTTGTTTTTATTTATGATCAGAATTTCTCACATGTAATGCGTTCATTGCCCTGAAGTAATTTATATACTTCACAAGCATCCGAGACTTTTGCTATTTTATTTATTTATTTATTTACGTTTCCATTAAGTATTTATCTGGCAAACTAATAATAATAAAAGCCTAGTCGAATTGTAAATGCATATTTATTGGCTTTTTTTTAAAGGAATTTTTTTAGGATAACTCACTTTGAAAGCGAACCTTTATTGCTGAGAAGTCACTAAAAATTATTGTATTCGCACAGAGAGGAGTTGAGAGTTGAGTTTTATTGCAATTTTTCAAATGCATGGTTGGCAAAACTAGTTGATATATGTATAGTAATAGTTCGTGAAATCTTGTTAAAAGCCAGGATATTAAAATAATACGTCT
Organism: Drosophila paracracens; assembly: GCA_035044025.1. Lineage (NCBI taxonomy): Eukaryota > Metazoa > Arthropoda > Insecta > Diptera > Drosophilidae > Drosophila > Drosophila paracracens. The sequence continues at coordinate 2,469,785 of JAWNMN010000394.1, forward strand.
GCGAATGCGAGAACGAATTTGAGTAGTTTTTCAAGATTGTAAAAAAAAAAACACATTCGCAGGCATTCGCATTCCACCAAATTGGCGGCGGCCTTTTTACATTTTTGCGCAGCTTTGCGATGATGAAGAAGAAGAACGTTAACAACAACAGCAACACAGGTAAAAAGCAACTATACAGCAAAAGGCCATGGCAATAAGCCGTGGGGTCAGCATCAATGGGGATACTGCTGAGATGAGAAGCTGCTAAGAAGAAGCTGGGAACTGGGACTATGTGCATGGGCGGAAAGTCAGACAGACAGAGAGAGAGAGAGAGAGAGAAAGGGAGAGGGAGAGTGAGATGGAGAGAGGCTTAAGGCTCTTCATCAGCAATTGCACTTGTCTGCAACAACAGCAGCGTCTCTCAACGTTTCCCGGTACGACTTGGATTTTCGGTACGGTTTAGTGTGTGAAAAATGATGCAGAAGTGCTTGCAAGAAAGTGGGGGAGGGGTAGAGAAAGACAGAGAGACAGAAAGAGAGAGAGAGAGAGTGGAGGGGTAGGTGAAATTTAAAATTTGCACATGTGTAAGAAAAAGAAGAAAAAGACGAAGAAGCAGAGGCAGAATAAGCTGAAGAGCAGCGATAAAAGGCAATATGAACGTCCGTTTCTCTTAACTCATTTTTATTTTATTTTGCTGGTGTTTATTGTTATTGTTGTTGTTGTTGTTGTTGTTGTTGCTGCTGGTGTTGTTGTAGTTATTCTTGCACGTTCGCCGCTTTGTTTGCACCCGTCCCCACCGCTTCACCTTGGCTTGTTGCTTTTTATTGTTGTTGCTGCTGCGGTGGCTCTGCCACTTTCAGCAAAAATCCAACCGAAACAATAATAACAACAACCATAACGGCAACAACAGCAAAAGCAACAACAACAACAACAACTGACAGCGTCGTAATGTTTTATGGACTTTGGACTCGCGTTTTTTCCAAGCCCCAAAAAGGCAAAAATTTAACGACGTTGGAGCTGCATGAAAAATGGAAACAAGACACAGCAACGACAACAACAACAACAACAACATCGAGTAGTATTCGCATGCAACGTTGAAACAGAAACAGTTCCGTAAAGTTGAAAAACAAAAATGCAAACAAGTCAGAAATAAAAGAAAAAACAAAACAATGCAAAAACAAAAACCAAAACAATAACAAAAACAATAACAAAAACAGACTTTAGCTGTGTGTGCTGAGCTGAAGATAGAGCAACCAGTAACCAGCAAGCGGCAACCGCAAAAATAACCTCAAAGCGATGAAATTTGAAGATAACGGATATTTTTCTGTGTGTGTTGAAAATAACCTCAACCGAATTTTTACCACTTCTTAACTGAAAGGAAAAGAATATTTTTGTATATATAAATAAAAAAGTTATATAGTTTTTATATATTCAGCGTTATGTTGTGTAAGCTGTTGAGAAAACTTGAAACTCTTTAAACTTAAGAATAACACCAAAAAAATTGTAATATGCAGAAAAGTTGTCTGTTTAGTGGATAAAAGAAAGATTATTAAAAACATTTAGTTTATGACTCAAATTCAGTTTTATATTGTTTTGTAAAGCTCGAGTTAACTTATAGTTAACTTATATTCAGACTTCGTTTAAATCGGAATAGTTAGAAAGCCTTGTACAGAAAAATATTAATATAAATTGATTATAAATTATTATTATTATACATTATCCATAATCTGAAAACAAAAATCGTTTCGTGTTTTTACTTATTTCACCCTTAACCAGACCTGAAAGGTGCACAGCTTACGTAAGCACTTTTCTCACGTCGTTGCCGATGTGCATCCTTTTGTAAGCGAACGGATTTAATTGTCTCCCATGTTGACATATGCTGCGTTTACCTATCAAATATTTTCTTAGCATTTCGATATCGGATTTGTTGTTGTCTGACTTTTTACCATTTGCCGTTCACAAGCAATTACTAGGGCACACAATTGTACAGGTGAACTGCACTCCCTTCCCGAGCCAAACATATGTAATGTTTGATTACCTCATTTCTGGGGCAACTCTCTCGTTCAGTGGCTGCCTGTCTGTCTGTCTGTCTATCTGTCTGCTTGTTTGTTTGTAGCTCTTAGCCTTGCTGCTGCTGCTGCTTGTCCTTGTTGGCAGCACCCATTGCTGCAAGTGCAAAGTCAATCCGAGAATGTGCAGTCGACGCATTGACTGCTGTCCCGCAGTGCGTATGAGTAATAACCAAAGACGGCCCTACCCAGTCGAGGAATGAGTGAAGTAAGCCTTGCATGGCCAGCTGGGTGAACTGGGGGACTGTCAGCCGGCAAATGGTGGCGTCGCCAACGCCAACGTTACTGTTCATGTCTAACTGTCAGAAAGAGAGAGATAGACAGAGAGTGAGAGTGAGACGGTATAGAGAGAGAGAGAGAGGCAGTGTTGGGCTGCTGGCGTCATTTGTTTCTTTTGGAGAACACGCAAAGTAAATGGCACTAGTAACATGTGCATTTACTTGGCATTCATCTTTGGTCTGGTCAGACCGATACCCTTTCCCTGGATTCGTCGCAGCTGCTCCACATTTAACGAGAATAATTGCAGCGACAGTGTGGCGCTGTTGCACTTAACCCCAACCCTAACTTTATAAGGTGGAGAGCCTTTGAATGTCTTTGATAAAATATTGAAATTGTTCAACTGATGCTGGGGTCCAGCCAAACGGACATGGACTGCATAAACATCAAACACATACACTTACACACATACACACACACACATACATGCATAAATCTCGGTTGTCACGTGACTGGTTTGCTGGCTTTGCTGATGCTGGAAATTGCCGCTTGTTGGCGTCAAGTGCCTCGTTATAAATTGCCCAATTTAAGAGCAAAGGAAATACATTTTTAGTGTAAATAAATAATGACTCGAACAAGCTGGCTAGCAAAAGTGCTCAATTCCTAGCATTGGTTTGCCAATTGGCCGACTGAAATGCTGAAGGACTGCCAGACGACTTAAATGGCCAGGACGCAGGACACACAGTCGCTGCCACTTACTCAATCCCAGACGATAATAATGTGGCTGCAAGTGCATCGCTTTGATCAGATACTAGAGCAACTTAGTCCAGTCAATAGCTTGACTTATTGATAGATACTAAAGTTGCTTATGGCCAAGTTGTAGTGCCAACATTTAAATCAAGACCTTATTAAGCAATCGGGTTGCTTTCCGCTAGACCTTGAGAATGGTAGTTTCTATTACAACCAGGCTTAAGTCTGAGAAAGCAATGTGTTAGGGAATGATTGCTGTGCCACATTAAAGCATGGAATGCCCTTAAATGCAGAATGCGCCAACTTCTCATCAAATGCCAAACGCATTTTTGCTTTTTTTGCATTTTTTTGTCCACTTATTACTATTCCTCATTTGAAGATTGTTCGATTTGCAGTTGTCTGTTAATGGAGAGTGCTTGTATTATGCTGAATGGAATAACAAGTATTGTTCGAGTGCGGCTCTCTGTGGCTATCATTGCAGCAAGAATCCAATCCGCCCAATGACCGCCGGCAACAACGACGCCAGACAAAAGTAACGGCGCATTAAGTGCGCCCAGCAGCGAGTACATTTCATAGAAATCCTCCCCCTCGAGGAACCCTCCCACAACCGTGATAAAAATAAAAAATAAAAAAAAACCGCTGCTGTTTACAGCTTGTGCAGCGATGCGTTTGCCGCCGCAAGGCAGCACAAGTTGGAGTTTGGAGAGTTTGCAACCTGGGGGTGTGGTGCACCACTTGCCACTCGGTGGCACCGTTGCTCCCCACAGCAAAAACCAAAGTCTGATTCTGAGTTTGAGTCACTGTCTGGCAATGCGCCGTGTCTGAAATTTGCGACCTGCCGCAACAACAACAGCAACAGGGGCAACAGACCATGGCAGTCATCGCTGGCACTGAGGAATGCTCGCTCCAAGATGCAACCGCTTTCCTCTCTCTCTCTCTTCTCTCTCTCTCTATCTCTCTTCCTCCTCTCTGCCCCGCTTGCTACCCTAACTGTGGCCAGAGCTCAAATTAATTTCATTATTCTCGTTGGCTGGAGTTTCTCTTCTGATGCGTAATGAATCAGCAGCTGAAGCAGCATTAGTGACCAGCACAATGCTGGTCGCTTAATGATGGGGCACTTGGCGGCTTCCATTCTGTCGCGACGCTCGCCGTTTGGTGGCTCTCGCTCAATGCGCCAAATGTGGCCACAAATCATCCAAATTTTCATGCAAATGCATTTTGTATTTCTCTGATTGCTGAATTCATTCAATTAGTGCATTCTCTGACTCTTCATAATTGTTGCCGCTAATAAAGCAGCAATCAGAAAGTTGACCCTTCAAGTGCCAAGTGCCACAATAAAAACTCATTTCAATTTCAATTTGGCCAAAGCTTCAATGAATTTATGATAGTTCTCGAGGTCAATGTTTGTTCCCTTTTTGTTGTGGCATTTATATTTTACGATTTGCAATTTAATTTAATTTATAAGTGAAAAATCAATGTTTTATTCAAAATTCTACATAAATTATAAATCAGAAATATTTATTAGATTTCTGTGTGTATTTAAATGCAAAATGGTCCAACATTTGTTGCATGAATCGGGGAAAATACAGGAAAAAACGCAATCAGGCCAAAAAAATAATTAGTTTGAATTGTTATCGAAGTTATTCACGAGATCGGACTAATAGGACTTATGTCAATACTTATGTTGAATACCCTTTTAGCGCTCTTGAAAAGTAACTCACTTAAATGTGGCTCTTTTAAATATTTGGTTGTCTGGTTGAATTTCTGCTTGCTTAATTAGTCAACTAACTTTTGGCCTCATCTCTACCAAAACACAACTTTATTGATTGTCCTTTGATGTTACAATTCCCTCGCAAATGTTGCGCATAAGCGTCTTGTTTGTTTTTGGGAGCGCAAATTGAGCATAACATGTTATCAATTTGTCAACTTTCGAGTGCAGCTCGCAGCGAGCAAAGCATTTGAAATGCAACAGCAGCGACGACAACAACTACAACAAATCGGCAGAGAGCAAGAGAAATATGCCTCCACACACACACTCACACACACATATAGCGTTATTTACAGTCGCTACACCGAGCCTAAAAGCGGGTCAGTGTTGAGCGCCAAGGCCGAACCTTGCCAGCCAGCCAGCCAGCCAGCAAGCGAATGTAGGGCGTCAGGGCGGCTGCTTGGCCCGAGGTAGGCGTAACAACGCCCTCCACCCCGTTTGAGCGACTGGCGACTGGCGGCTGGCGACTAACCCAAAACCCCAAACCCAAATCCAACACTTAATTCGCGTCGACTGCTCGGAGCGAGAGCGGGGGAACCGGAGCCGAGCGCCCGAGAGGCGGCGAACTGGTTACAGGTTGAGGTTTGGGCTTGGACTGTTCGATGGGTCGCCTCGCTCGGCGGTTCGTTTGTAGGCACGTTCGTTCGCTTAGTGATGTTGTTGTTGTTGTTGTTGTTGTTGTTGTTATTGTTGCAGCTGCCACTACGACGAGTTGTACTCGCAAACGTAACGTAAATGCAATAGTGGCGCCAGCCTATTCAGCTGTCAAAGTATAATCACTCTGTCAAGACGTTTGTAACTGGCCATTCAAAAAATATAGTCTTACTATTCAAATTTACTATTCCCAGAAATTACGCCTTTTGATTTCTACAAGATTCACTCCATTTTGTTAGAAAATACTCTGGGAAACTTAACTTTTAAAACTAGCAACATAATATTACAAGTTTAAAGAAGTTAAATAAATGATCACCATTTTCAAGAGAAAATTGGATTCCACTAATCTATATCTTTATAATATCTGTGAGACTCTAACTTTTCGTTTTTAGATTCTCTGTGAGACTCTAGACTAAAGATCCTTTAGATTTCAAGAATCACTTTACCCAAATCATATTTGGCATCTTTGAACTTAACAATAACTATTTTAATTTACAATCTTTATCAAAAGTGAATAGCTTAAATGGATGGGTAAAGATACTTCAAAAGATATAGTTGAGAATTATGTATCTTATTGAAGACTTAAGAGCCGATCTCTTGACAGTAGATTGTTAACTAAGATCTGCCTAAGATCATATTTCCTTCTTCTATTTAAACTATTTTAGATCTTGTAAATAAACCAATATTTTAGTGTATAGGGTGTTCAGAATTCGTTGTAGTATTGCGCGAATTTTCATTGTTTTTGCGTTGCAATTGAGACGATGACGACGACGCCGACGTCGACGTCGAGCACGTAGTAAACGCTATGCCGTCGACGTCGACGTCGACTGCAACGTTAGCTGTGTGAATGTGACAGAGACGGAGATAGAGACAGTGACAGAGACAGTGACAGAGACAGAGACAGAGTGAGTGGATAGAAGAGGATTGCATTTGTGGTAGTAGATCATGGCCTGTCCGCTTGTAACTGGGGCAGTTGGGGGCGCTTGCACCGAACTGTGGCTGCAACTGTGGCCCTGTGGACGATGACTACTTGTTGTGGATGCCGTTTTGGAAAGTAGGACTCGCTATCGTTACTTATTTATCGTTAACCCAGTTAGCAGCAGCAGCAGCACCAGCAACAGCAACAGCAGCAGTCATCTTTTAGGGCGCAGCCTGTCAGGGGCTGGGGCGTGTCTCAAGTGTTGCACCTTGCACCGTTTGGCTCGTGAGTGCATAATTAGCCAGTCATTTGGGAGATGGTCGTCATTTGGGTGGTGGTCGTCATGTGTGGCCGACAAATACAAAAACCACTTGCTGGATGACTGCATATGCCCGCATTAATAATCGTCAATAAAGCTGCAATTAAAAGTCGATTAAGCCTGCGCACAGCAATTAAAAAATTATTGCCTTACATGAAAACACAAATTAAAAAATGTACCATCAACAAAAAAATGAAGAAAACTTAAGCACCTGCTCCACTTCCCACAACCAAAAAGCAAATAACAAAAAGTGTTAAATAAGAAAGAGCAAAAACAACTTTATCCTTTATGGCGAGGCAAGCGAGGCAAGCGAGGCGTTTCGTTGTCGAACAATAAAAAACACCCATCATGTCAATTTTTGTTTACCACTCAAGTTGCGGGACAGTTTTCGCCCCGTTGTTTTTTATGTGAGTGGCTCGGATTACTTTGGGCTCGAGGGCTGGCCAAGAAGCAACTCCGAATTATGGTTCGCTCTTTTAGCAACTTCAACTTTCCCTGCGGTTGTTATCATAAATGGCTAAATACGCTGCGGGGCCACCTTAACCCTTTTTGGCCAGCACCAAAAATACATTAAGACCGGCTAGAAAGAGTTTGCCAAAACATATTCCGCAAGGAACAAGCGAGCAAATATATATATATCTTATAAAGAGCATTCTAAGTTGATTTCATATATATAATAACATATAGATTTATATCCATTAAAGACTTCATTTCAAAATATAAGATTGGTGTTAAAAATTGTTGAAAATTTTTGGTATTGTTATGGAAAAGAATAGAAAAGTATATGACAACATACCCTTTTATGTTAATTTGTACAGGGTATAATTAGTAGCTTAAGCAGAGAGTTGCGCCGATTTTTGAGTGCATTTTGGGTAGCTCTAATTTAACGCACGGTCATCAACCAATACAACACTATACGAATTGTGTTTTTTATTGTGCACACGTGACTGTCTCAGACAAGCTCTTGCTCTCTCTTTCGCTCTCTCTTTCTCCGTCTCTGTCTCTGTCTCTGCCTCTGTCCATCCATCTCTATTGTGTTGTGTGCATTTGTATTGTGCTTTTGGGGGTCTATGATTTAACCATTTGTTCCCATGCTCCGTCGCAGCACGTAGGCCCTGTGTCATAAAACGTTAAATTAGTTGGATACTATGGCTTTGGTGATTTGGGATTTGTGAAAAGGCAGACGGGGGAGAGGAGGGCAGTTGAGTTTGGCTAAGTAGAGGAATTCCCAAAGCATTTGTGTGTGTGTGTGTGTGTGTGTGTGTGCGCGCTCGTCAAATGCGTCTCTGGCTCTTGGCCTGACTGTTTTGGCTCATAAAATGCACATGTTGATGGCGCGTGTTTAGCATGGCCAATCCGGGGGAGGGGTTTTTGTGTTTTGGCATCGGTGTCTCTGCTTTGATTCTCTGCCTGCTGCACTATTGTCAATGCTGGGCGCGTGTGTGTGTGTGTGTGTGAGTGTGGTCTCACACACTATCAATAGCCTGCAACCGCCTACATTTCAATCTAGTTTCCCTATTTTCCTATTTGACTTGAATTAAAATAAGTTACGTGAGTAGCTGCTGACATTTTCCATATTATTCTGCCAGTACAGCACACGTTATACATGTATCTGTAAGATGCACACATACACACACACACACACACATTGACAAACATGTGCCTCCCCTCCCTGTGGGCAGCTGCACACAACATGCCTCGTGGGGGTTGGTTTAGTGGGTGGAAGGCGTTGTTCGCTTTGGCTGACCTAAATTCATTTAAGTCGATCGATAATTTTGTGCTGCACTCGATTGCCATCTCGCTCGCACGCACTCTCTCTCTCTCTCTCTCTCGCTCGCTCGCTCGCTCTCTTTCTTTGGCTGCATGACCGAAAAAGGCAAAAGTATATAGAGCATACTACGTTCCATATAGTACTATATGCCACGTGCTGCAACAGCAACAACAACAACAACAGCAACAACTGCATTGCAATTATTGTGAAATTCTACTACAATGGAAATTGTACGGCAGTCACTGGCAGCTGCCAACGTTAACGTCTCTGTCGACGTCGCTGTCGCTGTCGGTGTCGACGTCTCTGTCTCCGTCTCTAGCTTCCGGCTACACACATACATACACACATCCATTGTCATGGATATATATACATATACATATATATATATATATGTTTATGTTGTGTGTGTTTTTCAGTTTGGGTCGTGGGCGTCACTCTGGCATTCCATTGTTAACTCTTGAGCCTCAGCTTACACCCACAAATTTTGTTGGCCAAAAGGCAAATTTATTCTTTGTCTCGCTCTGGCAAACATAACCCAAACTGAAAACTAAAGCTCATAACAGCCCTGAGATGCAGTCTCTTAAATGTGCCACAACGCCTGCCTGATAGCTTGGATAAGGAATATCAGGACAGATTGTCCTAAATATATAGACATATGTATGCATATATGTATATATATATGTACATAGGTGACTGCTGCCTTGATTCGAAAGTCGATTGGGAGTGACATTTAAAGCGTAGGTGTCCGCTTGCCAAAACCAAAATAGTTTAAAGAGCATCGTTATAAATAATCCACTGACAAAGTATGACAGTGGAAAACTTAGACTAGTTGGTTGACTTTTGACTATGATATTTGTTTATGTTTTTTATTTATTTATTTGAAATACATTGCAATGGAAAAACATCTTTTGGGTAATATTTTTACATGATTTTCTAACTGTAAAAGCACTTTACAAATTGAATGTTGTATTATTCCACAGATCAACCCATGATTAAGAAACCCTTGCTTTTGCAAGTCGTTTGAGTTCTGTCAAAGTTATGTCAAAGTTGAGACTGAACATTGATATTAAATTGCTGATACTTCAAGTTGCAGTTTTATTGTTGCTGGCAAACCAGAAGCAAAACACCCACGGAATTGCATATAGGTGCAGTCGGGACAAGGTTATGGTTGCTCGAGTCTCTGAAGGGCACTTTGAGGGACAGTTTGAATATTAAAATCAATATTCTATTAATATTTATTCTATTAGTATCAGCTGTGCTGCAAGACAGTTGCAACAACATGCTTGACTCTCTGTTTAAGTGGCGCATTGCTCATACGCCTTGTGGGCGGACAGTTGCATGACAAAGTTGTTGGCTTGCTATTGAGAGGGTGGTTTGCCGCTGAATGCGAGGGGGCTTGGAGCCGGTAGGGGTATTCAATGTTGGCAAAACTCATTACGACGCCGCATGAGTGACATTTCCACGTTGTCAACATGACATATTTTACACACACACACACACACACACAGATGTTGTCTCTCACTCAGTCACGCCCTCTTTCTCGCTCTGGTTGTACACAGATTTTTATATTTTTGCAGCCACATTCTTGGCATGCAAGCCAGTGTGTGGCTTAATGTGGCACTGCTGTTGCTGCTTGCTACTTGCCTGCCTGCCCCATCTCTCCCCATATGCTGCAATATTTTTGCTTGTTTTCCCATTTGACGGCGGCGAACTTTGGAATTACGCCGCATTTCTTCACTTTCGCATCGCTGGCTTCTAAGCAGATTATTGCTCTTGTTATTATTATAGAGACGTCGACTTTGCCTTTTTTTCTCATTGTATGTGAAAATTGAATTTGCCCAGGCGAGACTAGACCAGCACCAGAGGAGAGCAGCGCAGTCTCCTTCCACAAATCTCTCAGTCCACTTCCTTATGCGTGCCACAATGCATGCATCCATCGCTCGGCTAATGGCGACGCATGTCAACATTTGTTGAGCGTTTGTGTTTAAATATTACTAATACGACATGTGGTGTGGCAGCTCGCGTGGCACCAAGCGGCTTAAGAGGCAACCAGCGCGTACGACCTAAGGGTTGAAGTTTGTTAGCTCAAGCTGCAGAGGCAACTCCAGCAGTACACTGAGCGAGAAAAGAGTGGCACTCAAAGCCAGGTGGAAATTACTTTCAAAACTATTTGCTCATCAAATCTTAGACGAAGCATAACAAAATCCAATAGAAAGTCATATTTATATATATATATATATAAATAATGTTTTTTATTTGTGCCGCATTTTTTTCGCTGTGCAACTCTGTTTGCCTTTAAACATGAAGCGTGTGTTGTAGCCATAATTGAATTATGCCTGCTGCAAGTCAATGTTATTGTTGTTCACATTTAGTTGTTGATTAAACTGATAATGTTTTACAGATTGTGAAATTGATAGTTGCACATAATAAATATATACTTATATCGCAGCTTGTTTTAAAGCGAGTATCTGCCACTTAAGCAATTAAAACTAATGCGAAAATTACTTAATTATACAGAGTTGTTTATACGGCAAATTCCAAGCAAAGTAAAACTATCATTGACAAATTTGTGTATTTAATTAAACTCGATGGAAAACTTTTAGGAATATGAAATTCGAGTCGCTGGGCGTTGGTTTTCCACCGTAGAATATCTGTCGATGAACAAGAACAAAACTTTAGTTCGCAACTAGCATTGTCATAAGTCAAAAGCAAAGCGACAACAACAACAACAATAACAGAAAGTAAATCAACTATTTTTGAAGGCCTTTCGTGCGACAAAAAGGCTGGCAACTAAAGTTGTTGCCAAAGTGGGTGGGGGGGTGTGGAGACAAACGGCTTGCAATTGAGAGGTAAAAGTTTAATTGAAACTCAAATTGAAAAATTCAATTCGCAAATTCGATTCGCGTATAATTTCAGTCACTAAAAAGAAAAATACAAAAAATGAAGGGCGTGGCACTGCTTGAACTACTTACTTATGTATGGCAGATGCTAGCTGAAGATAGCGGCAAGACAGAGGGGCACAAAACTGAAACTGGAAAAGGAACAATATACAAAGTACACACACACAAACAAACACACACACAGAGGCACAAAAGATGTTTGCAGTTAAATTAAATGAAAAAGTTTACAACTTTTTTAATGAAATCATTTTATGCTTCTCATTTTTTTTCTGTGCCTTGCAACAGCAGCATAAACAAAGCGCTCGACGCAACAATAGCAAACAAAACAAATGCGGCAGTTGCAATGAGACACAAAGACAAGAAAGAACGGCTATCTTACGTAAGCCGAAGTTAGTATACCCTAGCAGAGCGGAGTCCATCTGCTGACGTCTAAAGGTCATTAAAACTTGGAAGGAAAAAGCGATTTCTATAAAATCTATATCGAAGTTCGATGCTTAGCAAGGAAAGCAAACACATTTTTTATACAAGAGTCCATATTTTGGTTGATTATTCCTATATGATATAATGATACGATCCGACTGGCTGCGGCAGATATAAGCCAAGTTTCATAAAAATATCTTTAAGTCTAAAAGACTATCGGAAAATGGCTTAATCGTCCTGGCAGATTAGTGATGATCAAGAGTATACATATATATAATATATGGCTTCAAGAACTCCTTCTCCTGTGAGTTACACACTTCACAGCAAAGTATATACACCCCATATGGTAAAGCAAAATAAATGAACAAAGGCAGGAACTTGAAAGAAAAACTTGCATGCAAGTTGCAGGCCAAAGAGAAAAGTGCACAGATCCTTTTTGACTGCAATTTTTTTTTTTTTAATGAGCATAAGAGTAGACAAAGCATGTGTGTGCGTGTGTGTGTGTGTGTGTGTGTTTGCACAGCTTGCAAACGAAAGTTGGCTCAAGTTTTTACGTTTGATTTTCATGTTAAAGTCTTTAAGACGTTTAACATGTCGTATGCGTAATCTGAGTAAATCGAAAACGCATCGAGCTGTAGGGTTGCGACAAGAAGAAGAAGACGATGTGTAATGTGTGTGTGGATGTGTGTGTGTATGAATGTCTTTTACTTTGAGAGCTTCATTTAGTAAGCGTCCCTAAGGCTAATGATGCTGCTGCCATCGCCACCATTCTCTTGCCTTGCTCGACATTCTCGTCCTAGTGTCCTTGGCTATCATTTGTGTGTGCGTGTGTGTGTGTGTGTGTGTGTGGGAGTGGAAGTGAAGGGAATCCGTGAGCTGGGGTCATATATTTGTGTCATGGCTGAAACTCGGCGCGAGTGCGTTTTGCTTTGGTGGATAGCAGCAAGCAGCCAGAAGCTAATCCAACTGTCACACTCAGGGACACACTGCAAATGGCTTCTGGGAAATATGCCAAAAATTAGCTACGGGAAAACTATCTTATAGTCTTTCGGCAGAGGCACACCCACACAAACACAAACTTAAATGGGGCATAAGCGTGCAAAGCAAGTGGCAGTTAAGTGGTTTTCAACATTACAAATCCAGGCAGCCAAGCAACTTGCCAAGTGCGACAACACCTTCCACAGCTCCAATTTCTTACCCATTGCACCCACCACCCACCCCTGCAGCTACACTGGGAAAAAACAATATGTGCATTCTTCCCAGCTCGAATTTTTATATAGGCAGAAATAAATTCATAAAAAATAAATACAAACAAAAAAGAAAATTAAGAAAGAAGTTTTTGAAAATGGAGAAAAATGGGTTTTCAATTCAACAATGTTTTTTTACAATCCAAAATTTTTTTTTTTCTAATTCTTGGAGTTTGCCTATTAAGGCAGACTGCTGCTACTTTTATTTTTTATTTTTTGTTTTCAACGCAATTTTCGAATTTCAAATTTTTGTTCAAGTGCTGAAGTTAATGCACGCATTTCCGCTTCCTTTCGCCAGTCAAAGAAATTTATGTTTTATTTCACTGTCGTTTGTGGAGCTAGCCTTTAACATGGTCTGACTGCCTAACGCTTTTATTGGCACTGTGATTTCTGCTCCTGCTGCTGCTGCGGCTGTTGCTGATGATGATTCCAGCGGATTACGCTTCCAAGGCGCATAACTTTCGACTTTGCTTGCTGCGCATTAATCATAAAGCGGTTTTCATTGCTGACACACCCCACCAGCATACCTCCTCCATTTGGCATTGCATTTAATTTGGCATTAAGTGCATTCGCCCGGAGCAACAGCAACAGCAACAGCAGCGGCAGCCATCTCCAGCTCCCTTATGGCACTTAAGCGCTTTACGAGTCTGCCCACGATAATAAAGGAATACCCACCATATACCACCAACTTACCTGTTGGCAAAAAAAGAAAGCGCTCTAACAATTCCCAGAGCCTTGGCTTCGGATTCGCATTGACGACGCTACGACAACGTTGGATTTTTATGGACGCAGACATTATGGCGGCACATGTATTTATGAGGCGTCATCAGGACACAGGTTAAAGGAGCCGTCTCCATCGTCGCCATCAGCCGTTGAGCCATGAGCTGCATTCCGAGTGAAGTAAGCAAAATGTAGACACAATGTAAGCAGTCGCTGACAGAACCCAAGAAAATTACATCAACCTTATGTGAGTAAAAACTTGCCATTGATGTATTCAATCAATCAGCGAAAATTACCAGTTCGAATTGAACATCAGTTCAGAAAACATCCCTTTCATTGATTTCTCTCTCAGAATTCACTCAAAAATATATAATTAAATTTCCTAAATTTATTAACAATCAAATTTGATTAGTTTCTGGCATAAACACAAAATTGAATGGCTGATGTAGAAGACGAAGAGGAAGTAGCTCTCGTTGGCGATGCAGACGAGGAAGAAGCACCGGAAGCAGATGAAGTACCTCAGGCTGAAGAAGCACCCAAGGATCTAGAAGAAGCTGCCGAAGAGGCGGACTTGGACGAGACCGAAGAAGATCCTTTCGAGCTACTAGACGAGCAAATGGAGGATAACGAAGAGGAGGCACTCATGTATAGGGAATATCTAGATCTGAGCAAGCAGATCGACTGCCAGAACGCCATTATAAGCGAACTGAAGAATCGTTCCCATGAACTGATGGATCTGCCCTGTCAAACCCGCCAAGAGAAAGCCGAATACAAACAGCTCCGCATTTGCCTCGATCAGGAGAACATCAAGTTGAACCAGATGATGCATCGAGCTGTTCAACTGCAAAATAATGGCTCGAAAAGGATATATGGCAATGTGGAGCTGGCGACCACCGACTTTGAGGATACTTTGTTTTTAAATTCATCAGCATGCAGACCCAAAGGAAAATGTCCTGCCTCAACCAGGAGACCGATGAGTGCGCAGGAAATCTGCGATGCTTTAGACAATTCAGATACTGACTCCGATGATGGATGCTGCTTCTGATGGATGTGTTTTATTTTTAAGATATTAAATATGTATTTTCAATAATTTGCGCTGTAAAGAAAATGCACATTTAAAGAGCTGCTTTAATTGAAATCTTTCCTAAACGTTTCTTGAGAAAGCGAGTACAACTCATAAAGCACTCACGTCTATAATTTATCAATTTCCCCCTGCGCATTATTCCGCTTGAATCCCTACAATTTCTAGGGGAACCAGCTGCGTGTGTGTGTGTGTGTGGGGAAGCTGTGGGGAATCGCTCATTGAGCAATTCATTCAATCGACGAATTCAATAAAGTACAACTAATAAAAATCAAGCGAATGCGAATGGCGATGAGAATGCGAATTGCCAAATGCCACAGACGACTTAGAGGGCCAACAACAACTTCAACAACAACAACAACTACAGCTAGAAGAAGACGAATAAGAAGAAAATGAGCAGCGTGCAAGAGAATTACAATTTTCTCGCCATTTGTTTTTGTTGCGCCACGCAACACGTTTTGCTGTCATAATTCGCCCTAGCCAAAGACGAAGGGAAAAGACCCCAAAGAACAGCAGCAATAGTAACAGCAACAACAACAACAACAGCAATTACAACAACAGCAGCAGAAAAAAAGGGCAGCAAGAAAATCGCGCGCATTTTGCAGAACACGAAAAGGGGGAGCTTTGAATGCGACGTTTGTGGTCCATCAAATGCTTGTAAACAAAGCCAGCAAACGACTACGTTGATGAAGAAGAGATGAAGTCTAGTGCGATAAAGTGCGGTATGTTGCGGGGGGGAGTCTAAAAGCAAATGCGAATTACGAATAGAACGACATGGCAATAACATGGCTTGGCTCTCTCTCTCTCTCTCTCTGTCTGTCTGTCTGTTGTGCTGCTTTGCTGTGGCGGGCGAAGTGCAATGCAATGGCAATGGGCACAAAAACAAAAGCAAATGCGAATGCGAATGCCAGCCAGACAGAATAAGGGGATCAAAGCAAAACTCGCAAGACAAACAACCACAACACACACACACATGCACACATGCACAGAACTGAAAGGAGAGGCAGTTGGTGTACTGATAGTGAAGGGGAGGCGGGGGACAGGCTTAGTTTAGTCGTCGATGCGAAGCAGGCAATGGCAATGGGCAAAGTGGTAAATGGTAAATAGCGTACACAGAGTCAAAGTCTGGCATCTGAGCTGTGCTCCTGTTTCGCGCGTCGCCACGCCCCTGATCTGTACCCCCACCCCTCTGCTGCAGACACAACGCTGCCCGCATGCCTGGCATCCATGTTTCACATCCACTCCGTTCCTCACTTGCTGCGTTCTCTCTCTCTGTTGGTCTTGCTGCCTGTCTGTCTGTCTAGCTGTCTCTCGCTCCGGTCAACGTCGCCAAAACAAAGTCAACTCCTCAGCAAAAAAAATAACATAAAAAGGGGAACGTTTTTGGCGCGCAAATCCAGCATATGAAGCCAACATTCAAAATGACGTTGACTGCAACGGCAGCAGCGACGTTGACTGTGACTGCGACTGCGACTACGGCGTCACCTTGCGTCCATTCACCTCGACGTGAATGTGGATGGAACGAGAATGGGTTAAAAGAGAGTGTGATTCGTGTGGTGCGGTGCGGTGTTGTGCGTGGATGGGGAGGGAGGGTGCGGGAACAGTACAATTTCATTTCATGCGCTTCGATTCGATTCCATTTTCCATTTCGTTCTACTCACTTTGCTTGTTTGCATTATTGTCTGCGGCCTTCCAACGTCCAGTAATGCCCCCACTCCCCCTGTCACTCCCCCGTACCCCCCACCAACAGCAGCACAACCCCAAGTGGGATGGGATGGGATGGGATGTTTAGGTTGATGGTGGCTTCTTCTTCTGTGCAAATTCTTCTGTCTGCGATCTACGAGCAGTGGCGAGAACGAGTAGCTGTATCTGTATCTGTATCTCTATCTGTAGCTGTATCTGTATCTGTATCTGTATCTGTATCTGTAGCCGAGGCGTAATTATTGTCGATACATGAACACCAGATATTTTACAGCGTAGAGTCCCGAGAGTTGCTTGGAGTTCGATGCACTGTGGCACCCAGCGGAAGAAACGATAGTCACCCATAGAGACAGATACACAGATACAGAGATAAAGAGATACACAGATACAGATTCAAAGACATTTGCAGATAGGAGCAGTAGATGGGCATCGTGTTGATGTTTTTATATCTATCAGATGTCGATGGCGATGCCGATGACGAAGCCCCATTGCCATTTGCTGATGTTGTCTTCGCAATTTGCTGTTCGGTGCTCTGTGGCAAGTGATGGCAAATTGTGGCCACCGAATGGGTCATTTGAGCTGTCAGTAGGGACATTTCTTGGCTAGGGGCATTTCCGTTTACTGACTCTGCAACTGGCTCTGGCTCTGGCTCCGGCACTTGCTCTGGCATTTATCATGCCAGCCCTGCTAAAATCACTGCTCGAAGCTAAACCAAGAAAATAAATGCTTTGGTGTGAAAGCACTCGTCCATGGGAGCAAAAACAATTTAGTTATCTTGAAAGGCTGTACTTTATGACTTCCACAATGAATATTTCCGAGTGAGCATTCAAATTAAACAACACATTTATTATTTGAGTCCTCCTCAATCTTAAGTCAATCAGAACTCAAAATGAACTGAGTTCTAAAGTTCTAAATCTTAGATTATTTATTATTTTCATTTTATTCATCAAATTTAAAAATCTTTCAACATAAACTAAGTACAAAACTTTGTTAATCTTAGATCCATTTCATTCCATCCTTTCAGATTTCAGACACTTTGAGGAAACCCACCTTATTTAACGGTAAGCTTAAAGTTTAAAGCAGCTACTTTTAAATATGTTGTCACTTCCCACTTAAGAATGGTTAAGTTTGGCTTGTTCACGCAGCTCGGACACTATGTGGAATTTTGAGACTTGGTTGCCAACTTTTCACTTGCCGAATATCTCTTTAAACTTTGACCTTTATGGCTTTCTAAGCCGCATTAAGTGTATACACATACTTAACGTAGGCACAAAACAAACCAAAAACTACCCAAAAAAATGAAATGAAAGTAAATGTACGCCCCGAAACCCAGTCAAACCCCTTCCTCTCTCTCTCTTGCTCTTTCTCTCTCTCTCTCTCTCTCAGTCTGTCTCCATTTCTCCCAATTTCTAATGCCACTTGTCGCCCTTTGGCGTCTACACGTGAATTGCGCACATTTTTATTCGGAGAAAAGTTTTCTAAATTAATTTCGCATAAAAAAGTGGCAAAGAAAAACAGCAACAACAACAACAACAGCAAAAACATTCGAACAGCATCCATAAAATGTGATGGGGCGCAGACGCGTCAACGCACGCACAAAGGTCAAAGGCGGCGTAGTGCGAGGGTCAAAGTTCAGAGACGCGTAAATTTACCGTTACGTGCGTAGCAGCCACCCCAGACAACAGACGGCAGACAGACAATACACGCACACACACACACTTTTCCGCCATATGCAGCAAAACATTGACAAAAAATACAAGAAATAAAAACTGAGAGATTTTAAAACAAATCTTGGCTACATGTGTTGAAATACAAATGTGTTACTCATCCTCATCCTCATCCCCATCCTCATCCTCATCCCCATCCTGAGCTGAATGTTCGCGACTTGTTCGCAGTCTGTACAAACAGATGTAAAGAAACAGTGTACCACATTGCAGCATTGACAACTTGATTTAAGTAATGCTGTCAATATTTCTGTGTGTCTGAATTCTTAAAGTTAGCTGCCCCAACAGTCTATAAACAGAAATAGAATTTAGGCTTTAACTATGTGAATATAAAATCAGAAGACTTTGCTTAATATGATATTAAAAATTATACTCAAACCTCAGATTTCAGTGTTGCTTTAATTTTAGCTAAGCGAATAAATGATAAAGTCCACCACAGGCTATGGGCTCATTTTGTTTTGCTATTTGAGGATTTCACTTAATGAAAAATATATCTACTCATAAATAATATAGCTCGCGGCTTAACTAAAGCTAAGCTACTACTGATTTTAATTTAATTTGAACTTTTGCTCAGACGCAATTGTGACCTTTCATATTTTCTTGAAAGTATTTAGCATTTTGCATTATGCAAAAGGAACAGATATAGAATACTGAAGGAAGAACAGCCACTGATCACTGATCTCTTGATGGGACAGTGTAGACTGAGAGCTAAGTTACCCAAACTAGCTATAATCAGTAGCAGAATCAGAATCAGAATCATAATCTCAAGATCGAAAGACGTAAGAAACATCACCCCGTCAACAATTCTTTAAGTAATGCAAAGATCAGATTTAATGGAAAAGCTATCGGCTCAAAATCCCAAAATGCTAAAATCCCAATAATAATTAACTAAAATAAGCATAAAGATTATTTATTTTAGAAGTTGAATGCACTTATTAATATGCCTAAATTGAACATGCTACAAATTATGTTGGATCAGATTGAGTTTTGGGGGAGTTTCGAAAAACATAGCTTCAAAACTACGCATATAAATAGAAATCATTCGATGGAATGATATTGCCTCTGCCTCAGCTGCTGTTTGGGGAGGCCTAACAGACTTATTTATTGGCCCACGCCAAAGTGTGTGTATATGTTGCTACTTCTTAGCTAAAATCCTAGGTCTACACCCCAGTCTAATCCCCCTCCACCCAACCAACCGGGGGGTAATCATTCAAGCCAGCCGCCCGACGTCTGGAAAAGTTCTTTGGTCTTTGGGTCTCTTCTAGTTGGACAACAAATCACTTGAAGTGGAATATTGTCGTCTGCGTTGTCTACGCACCAAAATCGGCAGCAGGCCTGACAAGCACGGCCACCAACCCAACCCCCACCAGCCCAAAGATACCCCCTCTGCACCCCTCTCGACACTCATGTGCGCTGCCACACGTAAACTTTTATTTTCTTCTTATTTCCTTTAGCGATTTTTGAAGCAGTTTTCAGGCAGCAAATACGCTTCTTGCTTCTTGCTTCTTGCTGCTTGCTGCATGCTGCTTCGTCTTCTTCTTTTATTTGGTGCTTTCTTTGTCCTTTTGTCTGTCCTGTAGGTCTTTGTTTGTTTTGTCTGCTGCTGATTTGGCGCGCATATGTTTTGGGAGTCCTCCTTAGACGAGAGACGACATTTGGGATTTCTTCTTTTGCGATTTTTATTTATCTAAAAATGAAAAGGCGCACAGACAAAACACAAGACACAAAACTCAAGCAGTCAAGCTTCTGCTCCTGCTCCTGCTGCTGCTGCTGCTCCTGCTTCTGCTTCTGCTCCTGCTGCTGTCTTGGGTAAACAAGACAAAACAGAGAGTGGGCTGAGATAAAAAAGGGGGTTTTAATGTCGCTTTGATTTGTGGCAATCGCGCGCTAAACGCCGCAATTTTCGAAGTGAAATTGCTCGAATTGTTCGACGAGCAGCAGACAAGATGTTGCCACACAGAGCAGGAGGCATGGCGTGGAGGAAGGGGTGGAGGGCGAGTGCTGACAATGACAATCTGACAAGATGCGTTTGCCTTGGGTTGTTGGCTGTACTCGGTGCTTTGTGCTTTGGTCTCTCGGTTCCGGTGCGAATTCAGGTTCCATTTTACGGCCTGTGCCTCGCGAGCTGTTGTCCTTGCTCTGACTCCTTTTAGCTGTAAATAAACATGTTCGGCAATATGTCGCCCAGCGTCCTTTTTGTCCAATAGACAACTACTATTCTGCATAGCACTCCACGGCGACTTGAACTTCCGAGCCGGCAAAAGATGTTGCCCCTGCGGCAAGACGGCTGCCACAATAGGAACAGTAACAGACAACAACGAGCATTGTCATTGTTATTGTTGCTGTTGCTGCTGCTGCTGCTGCAGTTGTCGCTATTTGAAATGCTAAGTTTGCATACAAATTGAAATAATTTAATGCCGGTCTCATTTTGGACTATTTTTTGCCACTTTTTAAGTCTGCGAACCATTTATGACAGTTTGACAGCGCCTTTTTAAGGACATCGACAGCAGCCTGAGATGTTGAGACAAATTAAATTTAATTGATTCAGTGGCAGGCAATTAAAATTTGAGTGTATGAAAGATTTGAAGTGTTCTTCGAATATTTACTCACTCCAGCAATTTATATTCAAATTGTCAACTTCAACTCGAAATTTATTTGAGTTTATATAGAAAATAGACACAAACTTAAGCTGTCAACTTTCTTTGTCTGCTTCGTTTATGCACTGTTCAAAATCTGAAAATACACAACTTACATTTAGCAATCTATTTTTATTGTTTGGCACTTTTTGAATGCATACAGAATTTAGTAATTGGAAAGACTACCTCAACATTTGTCGACGGCAACCACTTAAAAACTCATTTAAATTGAGTGCTAAATTCGAGAGTCTGTGTGTGTTGTGTGTGTGTGTGTGTGTGTGTGTGTGTTTTGTGTGTGTGCTTGCTTGTAGAGTGTTTCATTAATCATTTCATGTGCTCAATTTCAATAATTTCGTATGCCAAAAGTCGAATCCAATGCAGTCCAGTCCAAATTGTGACCATTGCCCAGCGAAAACCAACTGCGGCCATTGAACTGCGCACGTATAAAAACAAACGCCGAAATCAACAACAACAACAACAACAGCAACAACAGCGACAACTGCAACAACAAAAATAAATGCTTTCAACTCACCGATGGGCAGGTGCAACAACTCAGGGCAGGTGCAATTTTCGGGCGACAGACAACAGCAACAACAACAACAACAACAACTGCAAACAACAAGCGGCGCTAACTGGTCCAAAACACACACAGCCAGCAGCAGCAGCAACAACAACAAATTCAATAAACTGCGACAGCAGGCATTGAGTTTTAAGGATTGAGTATAGAGCCTCTCTAAAGGATTGGCAGAGGCGGGGAAGTGGATATCCACAGTCGCATTTAAATGCCGCGTGGTTAACAATAGGCTGTATAGAGAGTTGGAGTTTGTGGCAGACACAGAACGAGAGAGGGAGATTTTGGAACTCCTCGCTAAATATTTAATAACGAAACGCATCATCTGCCAGGGGAGCGACAGCCGCAGGACATGGACATCGACATGGATGCGGATGTGGATGTGGATGCAAACGCGGAGTCAGCTATGAAATTGTTCACGATTTCGACTGCCACAGAATGTGCTACACTTCTTTGTTAGATCATAAAAAAAAGGTTGATAAATGTTTGCCTTTAAAAACCCATGCTGAAAGTATCTCAATTGAACTTTTATGAATTACTTGAATATCACTGCAACGATTAATACTTATCTATCGTTAAATCGATTAATATCGAAGGTCTGATTGTGTTTCTCTTTTGTTGCCACGTTAGTTGCAACACTTACCAATTGAAAGAAGCACAGTTTGGCAAACTTCTTATTGCAAATTCATCAAAATCTCAACTTTCTGCAAAAGCCGCCAAGCAGACTTTCGCGCCAAAAGTAAGTCTGAATTGTGGCGCACATTGTTTCTCTGAGTGCAGCCTGGGTTTGGGACTTGGCTACGTCTCTGCGTCTCCGCATCTGTCTGCAGTCAGCATCCATCAGGTTGTTTTTGGGCTTTGGAGAGGTGGAGAGTGAGGGTGGGGGGAGGTCAGTTTAACGATTTGTTTTGTTTTGTTTCTCGTCTGCCGCTCGTGAATTTTGCAATGTCAATGACGCCGTCGACTTCGGCGTCGACATCGACGCTGACGCTGACGTCGTCTGCTCTCATAAAAATCAACCCTCGGCAAAATAAATCGCAATAAAGGGAAAAGGCTGTGTGCGTCAAGGCGGTGGGCTGGTAGGCGAGTAGGCGGGGGAGGGGGCAATGTGTGGAGGGCGTGGCACTGGCACGAGTGGATGTTCCACTCGGACTCGTAGTCGACTGCTCGGACTGTTGTTATTGTTGTTTTTGTTGTTGTTGTGTGCAGATCATTGTCCTTGACGGAGTTCATTCACACGAGCTCGTTGATGATTTTCGTTCATTTTGGCCCAACCATTCGAAATGCCGATTTTAATATTGGGCGAGTGACTAACTGACTGACTGAGTGAGCGAGTGAGCGAGTTAGTGAGTGAGTGAGTGAGCAAGTGAGTAACCCTCACTGCTGACGCATCTGTCTGTCTCTGTGACTCTGGCTGTATGCACTTGTAAAAAAAATGGCGGACTTATTTGAGCAAAAGGGAATCTAAATTAAAACAGCTCAGTTAGCCATGAATACTTAGAATACTGGAGTATTTTATCTCTCAGTGCAGTTATAAATACCGGAATTGTAGAAAATCTTACAACTTTTTATGTATATATGCGATTTTTAAGCAGTTTCATTAATTGCATAGTTTTGCACTTTTGAAAAATATACAAATTAAAATTACTATTATTATTAATATTATTATTATTATTATTATTATTAATATTATTATTATTAATACTATCATATTTTTATTATTATTTCTGATTTTAAGGGTGATTTTGATGATTTTGCAAATGCAGGCGCATATAAATATGTGTAGGTTTTTTTTTTCTCTGAGTGTGGTGGTGTAACCGACCTAGGACTTGCCATGTGGTATTGTCTGCTGCCTCTGCTGCTGCTGTTGCTGTTGCTGTTGCTGCTGCTGTTGACGTTCCCTGTTGCTGTTTTGTTGTTTTGTGTTCGCTGTTGCTTCGCTTCTGCATTTGGCGGGAAAAAGTTGAGCGGCGTCGCCAAACTCGTCATCGGTGGTGGGCACAAAAACGACAACAGAATTTATATAGCCAAAACATAAAATACGCCCCAGACAGCGCAGCAGACGGAGGTGGATTGTTGCCGCCATCTCGCTCTCTCGCGGTCTCTCTGCCTCTCTGTCTCTCTCTGTCTGTCTGGCCATCTAACCAAGCGCAGCCCCCGAGGCGCAAAATGCAAAAAACCAGAACGTTGTTGAACAGGGGAACAGCAGCGGGAACACAGCAACCTGAACCCGAATCCAAATCCAAAACCCGAACTCAAAATAAATACATCTGTATATATAGAGATATATACATATACATATATATACAACTATATAGTATATTTGAATGTGTGTGTTTGTAGTTGGTACAAAAGCGAAACGAAACGAGCAACGATTCTAAGCTGTGGCAACATCATTACGTGCAATAATGAGGGGGCATTTTTTCATGTCTGTCACGGAAAAACAACAAAAACAAAAACAACAAAAAATATAAGCGAGATGCAAGGTGAGGCAGGGGCACAGCGGGACGGTGTGTGCGAAGGGGGCGGGAGAGGGGAGACTAACTACCTATGCCTATGGATTGACGCTCGGCTTGCTCGTAAACTGATATTGAGGTCGACGACTGCTAATTTGTGGATGCGTCGTCGAACGCGGCAGCAAGAATGGGGAGCAGCGCGATGAGGAGAATGTGTGGCGAGAAGAAGAAGCCGCAACAACGTCAACAACATGTGAGAACCCCTAGGGACACAAGCCGAGTACAGTTTTGAGGCGTGTCAGCTACACACATACCTTATCATTTTATCATCTATAAAGCAATTCAAAATTTGCATTTTTTTTTTTTTGCAAAAGTTTAAGAATGGTATTTTCATATTATAATGATTCACTTAATAATTTGAATGGGCATACGCTTAAAATATCATATATTATGCAGCAGAAGATGCAAAATTCGAAGAAATTTTAACAACAAAAATTTAACATAATCGAATTTATTTTTCGCTGAAGCCATTATTAAAAAGCTTTGTTTTTTAGGATGCAAATGCGACTATAGGGGTATAATTTTTTATACAAATTGCGAACTTGAAATGCGTTTCCAAATTTGAATTTAGTATTATTCAAAAAGTTAAAAAAAAAAATCCAAATTGACAATACTTGTGAAAAAGTTTGGAGAGAGTTCTGGCAGTAGAATATTTCGGCTCAAGCCAGATTGGAATGCTTGAGGACTAGAATTATTTTATATGTCTTTCGACTAAGAATCGTATTATATTAATCTAGAAATCAAACCTCGATCAAAATGCCTTTGCTTTTGAAAATCATTTAAGATTTGGTTCTAGATTGTTTTGACCCATTCTACTCATCACTTTTTGATTGCAATTCAAAATCGCGTTTCCAACTTTGAATGCAGTATTATTCTACAAGTTGATTTAAGACTAAGAAGCATATCCTTGCAAAAATTAGTTGATTTTTGACTGTGGAAAATTTATACCGACATAAAAAATCAAATTTTCAGAATATTAATTCTATTTGAATAACTTGAACTTAAAACAGAGCATGAATCTAGGGATCAAACCGTGATTAAAATACTCTTGCCTTTAAAGATCTATTAAGTTTGACAAAGGTTAACATATCGCCTTTAATGAGCAGACTTTTGCTATAGGGTATCTCGATATCAAATCCAAAACTTTCCACTCCTATTTTTGACAAGCCACAGGATTCTTGCAAAAACTTCACACAAGAAGTCGCAATTTCAAATATTCTTTTTCTCCCCTCCAAGTTTATTTTTCATTATATTTTAATTAAAATTTTGTTAATGTCCAGCAACAACAATCCGACAAACTGCCCATGCGGGATCAACTAGAGGACATGACACCATCCATACAACAACAGCAATAATAACAAAAGTAAATTTCCATATTAATATCAAATTTCCAGAGTGGTGAGCACTTTGCTGAGTTAACGCGACTGTCCGTAATTTATGGGGTCGACTCTCCAGCTCAAGCTCCCTCTTGCCCACACACACACGCAAACACACACACACACACATACTTGGTATCTCGCTCTGTCTGGTGTGCCCATCTCGGGGTAGGCAATTAAAAGCGTTTCGCAAGAAAATTAGAATTGAATGAACTGCGCCTTACGCACCAGGAAGTCCTTGCGAAAGCAGGTCTAGCAGCGAGTCCTTAAGCATAGGCATAGGCCAGGACAACAACGACAACGACAACAACGCCAGACGCCAGTTGCCAGACGAACCAGGGCCACAAAAGCCCGCACATGCCCTGTTACTTACTGGTTTAGGTTTAGGTTTGGGTTTGGGTTTGGGTTTGGGTTTTGGCTTTGCTTTGAGTTGGGTTTTGGTGGTAGTTACGTTGCTCCAGGCGTTGCCCTGGCCCCTTCTGCTACGGTTCGCAGTTTTCCCGGCTCGTCGCGCCGCCAGACGATACCCACAAGCCGAAAAAAGGCGGCCAACGCACGAAATGCGAGTACTTGAAAAGTGCGTTGATATTTTGTGCGTGGCCAGGAAGCGTAAGCGACAACAGCGTGTCGAGGTCCTGAAGCTGAGACGCAATAAGACTATAGGGCGGCAGCCAGTCAGCTAGTCAGTCACTCAGTCAGCCAGACAGACACACACACAGAGACAGGAGCGAGTCCTAGCCTCTTGCCTTAATGCTACATTGCGAGAAATAAATGATTCGCGGACTTAGTTCGAGTTAAGTAGCAGTCTTGCCATTTAAAATTTAAGCTTGTCAGCACAAATATATAAAACACATAAAATTAAATTTAAATTTTAGCAGCTGTGCTCGCAGCTGACTTTAAATACCCTTTAAAATTTGGAATAAATATTTATTACTATAAAAAGTTAAGCTATAGTTAATATAATTAAATTATTAATTATGCATACTTACTGCTGTCGTAGTCTGCAGAAAAACCTAAAAGTGATCTTAAAAATCCTTTAATTTTTAAGAATTTTCTAGCTTAACTATTAACTATTAATAAATTTACTCAAATTGCTTGCTGATCCTTCAGTTATGATAACATTTGTGTGAATTGGTAGCTTAGACATATATTCTTTTCAGTGGCTAAGCTTAAATTAGCTTTAAGTCTGAGTTTTTTGCTTAGTGTAGTTGCAACAATGGGCTCTGTGAGTTTAACGAACTTTATGCGCTTCCTGCCGCCGACTGAATGTTGAGGAGGATCTCCCTCCACCTCCCCAGCCTGGTCAGCTTTTATTTCTCATTTTCGGGCGATTCTGGGCTCATGAGCAATTTGCCAAGCTACCAGCCAGCTCAGGCCGCGCTGGCAGCGTCCAGTTTCGGTTTCATTTCGACTTGCGACACGTAACGAGCACATCCTGGGCCCAAGCACACACAGAAGCACCGTTATTGGCAACCCGCACCCTGCACTACAGTTCCTCCACCTTCGCCGCTTGCCCGCTCCAGTTGCTGTTCTTTTTTTCTTCCCATTCTTTTGCTGTCTGCCTTACGTGATGTAACAATGCGGTAGGTTGGGAATTGCGGCAACTCTCCCCCACTCCACCACTCTCTCCCTCTCTCTGTCTGTCTGTGTTTCTGTCTCTCTCTTGCTCTGCTGTTGTTGCCAGCTAAATAAATTTGCAAATAATTTACTTTTGCTGAGTCTGTCTGCTCTCCTGCTGCTCCTGGAGCATACCTTGTGCGGCTGCTTCTGTTCCCGCTTCCCGTTTCATTTTTTTTGTTTTGTATGTGTGTGTGTGTGCGTATGTGTGTGTTTTTTTTTTTTTGTTACCGGCAAACGTCTCCAGACGTTCACGGAGCGATCAAGGTCAATGTGCGTGCTGTGTCAGTAACCTTTGCCATTGTCGCCTCCGCTCGCAACTCCCCAGTCTTGGCACACACACCCCTCGATCCGCTCTACTTCGTCACCCCTCCACAGCCAGCCGCCCTCAGCCTGCCCTTATCATTTTTATTATATTTGGGTTTGTACTTATATATATATACATTTTTTCCTCCTTTTTTTTTGCGCAACGTCGTCTGGACGACAAAAAAAAGAAAGAAAGGAAAAAAAAGTTCTATATATTATTCGAACAGATGTGCAAAATGTTGGAAAGTCGCCTGCGCCTTCGTCTTGATAGCACCAACAACCCCAAGCCCCTCTACAGCAACCCCCGCCCCAGGTTCAGCTGCCTCAGTTCGAGCCTTGTCGTTCACGTTACCATTGTGTTTTTGTTGCTGCTGCGGCTGCTGTTGACTCTTGAGCCAAAAGGCATTTGATTTGCCATAATCGCATATTAGTCGTTTGGCCAACGTTATGTATTTACTTTATGTGTCTGTTGCCTGTAATGGCCAACCAAATGGTTGTTCTTCTTGTTGTCGCTGTTTTTGTGTGGCCTGCACATGTAAGCCAAATATTTGAAAGCTGGCTTATCACAAATCAGTTACCAACTCGGTCAAATGGCACAGCCCGAACAACCGGTGGAGGCTTGAGATGATCAAATGGCCCATCAATTGAACAATTTGCGAACTCGGTTAAAACGAGCGTCATTTGTTCTGTCTGGACAGATACTTTAGAAAATCTTTCGTTCAGCGGTTATTTGGCTGGAGCTGTGGAAAAAGATTGGTTTGCGATTTTAGAACTGCAATCTCTTATGATTCCTCCTCTATTAAATACTCTCATTATAGATGTAATATTGAATACATTTTAAGTATGTTGACTACAAGAAGCACCTGTTTATGTAGCTACCTTACTATCAGTAGAAAAGATGTATCCAAACCAAAACTCGGTTCAAAGTTCGCTACTTTTACCAACTATATAAATCATATCGTTGGATCGTTGTCCTTTTTTGTCGCCTATCTATCACTACTTGATTCAGAAAGTAAACTTTTTGGCTAATTACCATCCTGACTTCTGCACACTACACACACCCGACCCGACCGAAGCACTCCTGGCTGACAAATAGTTTGAATAATTATACTTGCAACTAGCTCAGTCAGGCAGCCAGCCACTCCACACGCCCATTGCTCTCTCCCCTGCGTTTTGGGCCAACAGTTGCCGGCATATTACACTCAATATATCATTCATTATCCGCCATGAAAAATTAGCAATCGCATTTTGTCTGCCACGCTCGTTTAAATGCAAAAGAAATAATTTTTGAAGAAAGTTTTATCAGTTTGCTGGCAGCCGAAGAGGAACCGTGGCAAAAGTAAACTGGTTGCAACCAAGAAATGTTGCCTGGTAATGTGCAACAAGAAGTGGCAAGCCAGAGGACGAGGCCAGGACCAACTTTTAAGTTTTGGCGTCGACAACGGTTGGGCGCATAAAAATTAGTTAATAATGATGGCCATAAAATATGATTTGGACAGTGTGGTAGGCAGCAAAAGCTGCACAAGAAGCACGAGCCCAAAACTTTTCCAATAAAATCAGACACACTGAGAGGTCAAAACCGATGCCAACATCGATCATCTAACCATCGCCGACAAGAACGAAAAAAATCACACACACTCAGAAAAAAAGACAGATGAAATGTGTGCCAAAGTTTGGCAAATGAATTAAAAAAGTTGATGCCTTGTTGGTAATTAACTGAGGATGCTACTTCAAGTAGACACACAACTATGGCTCCACCTCCTGCCGCACTCAGCTGATGGCCCGAAGAGTTACAAGGAGAGAATTCAGTCTCGAAAATGATTCATAATTATTGCAATGCGGCAAAAATCGGCAGAAATGCCTTGCCTTGCGTCCTGAGTTGTTGTTGCCACCATAAATTTGACAAATGTGTCTGTAAACTTGGCTAATAAAAGGACTCAGTGTCTGTCGCTGTCATCGATGCGGCTGTCCTGCCGCTATCCTGTCGCACTTCCTTCACTCTCAACTCGACTCATCTCAACTCAACACACCTCTGCTAGCCTCCACTCCCCACTTGACAATTAGACACATTTTACAGCCCCGCCCACAGCGATTGACATATTTATGTGCAGCCGCCAAAATGCCACAGGGCTCCCCGCCAAATGACATGGCGATAACTGAAACGCATTGAAAATGTTGTTGTTGTTGTTGTTGTTGGCGCGCAATGTTCGAGTACCGAACAAGGACGAGATTTATTGTGTTCGCCCGAAAACAAGTTAATGAAAATCTGATGATGGCATCTGATAAACACAAAACTCGGCCATATATCAAAACAAGCAACAGCCGCAAAAATATATATATATTTTTTTTGTTTTTGGACTCCAACTGGCGGTCATTGCCATTGGGTTTGGATTATTAGGGAGCTTAGACCTTAGATAAGCAACGAATCCCATCGGACAACCCCACACACAGATTCAGAATTTAATGGGTTTTGCGTTGGGCAGCTCAAGAATTATGACAATGCGGCGAGATATTATCGCTAATCGAGACTACTTGAGAGTTCAGTTAAGCGAGACGAATCCAATGCAGCGCTCTCACTTACTGGCCATAAAGCATTGTTGGCTAGCAGCAAGTAATTTATGGTTAGTATAAGTGCAGCCAAATGCCGAGGATGACAACGACAACGATAACGAGTCGGAGATGAGGATGAGGACGAGGACGAGGATGAGGACAGTGAAACGTCTGCTGAATATTAATATGAATCATGTGAGTGTCACTGTCCCTCCTCCCTCCCTCTCTCTCTCTGTATCACTCAGCGTGTGCAGTAAACGAGCATATAATAGCTTCAAGTTTTGGGGTAATGCTTTTGACCATGAAATTATATTTAATATTCAGATCAGCCACATGAGCAAAAGTTGAATTAGCTGTTTGCTATCTGCCAAAACTTGTCTGTTACAGAATATATGTATATTTATTCAGTTTAATATTATATTAATTTAAAGTATTCTTATTCTAATATTTAAGTTAAGTATAAATATTTTGGAAAATCTATACTTTTTCATAGGTTAAATAGTCTTTAAAAAAGTGTCTTCCATTTGTCAAATAAAGTATTTCATTTGGCATTTTTCTCAAATTCCATATTTTCCTGGTAAATTTGTGAATTGAACATTTCCTTTATGGATTTATTTTTCCATTGAAAAACGTATGTAATCAATGTTTGCTCATTAATTTAAGGATAGATCCCTTTCAGTTTCAAAGTGTTTTGTTACCGAAAATGTTTTAAATTTATCATTGATAAAATGTGTGATGTTGATTAAGAGCGTCGATGCAAGAGGCATTAATTTTCAAGATTAAATAGAACGGGAGTCCAAGAAGGGCACACTTTTGAAATGACCGACACAGTTCCAGGAATGTCCAGCGACCGACGAGCGAGAGAGTGAGTGCAAGAGATTCCCACACACAGACAGACGGACAGACGGACAGTTGGACAGACAGAGAGCCGTAAAGGACACGCCAGGGACAAGATTTGTTGGGCCTGGGCGTTAATGTGCAAAGTGCGACTGAATGAATTTCAGCAGAAATGCTGTGGCTGCTCTATCTGTATCTGCATTTGAACTTAAATCTGTGTCTATTGAATGTGTGTTCGTAGGTAGGCAGCAGCAACAGCAGCAGCAACAACAACAGCAGCAGCAGCAACAACAACAGCAGCAGCAGCAACAACAACAGCAGCAGCAACAGCAACAACAGCAGCAGCATCGACAGCAACAACTCGTTTCGCAAGGCGCATAGAAAGGATAAAAGGTAAATCACCTTTTGTTTGTTGCCCTCGAAATGACCGAGTTCATTGTCAAGTTCAGGTATCGTCTGCAAAATGCGATTGTGTGTGTGTGTTTGTGTATGTGTTTGTGTATGTGTTTGTGTGTGAGTCTGTGAATTTGTTGCGCTTGCGTCAAATTTGCTACTCAACCAAAACCAAAGGCGAAGACTGAAGACGAAGAAGACTCACAGCACGGCCTGCAGCTGAAGTGTGGCCATGTCTGCGGCTTTGCGTTTAGTGGGTTTTGTGTTCTCTTCTCTGCTCTTCTCTACTCTGCTCGTCTTGGTTTTGTTTTGGTTTTTTGGACAGCGACTTCGAGTCAGACTCCAGCATCCAGCCAAAAGGATGCTCCATAAAACAAAAAGCTATTCGAAAGTGACATTTATGTGTTTTTAATTCCTTTAATGTGTGTGTGTGTGTGTGTGTGTGTGTGTTTGGCTTTCGTGTTTTTTTGTTATGCCATTCTAAGGAATTTGCTGGCTTTCGTCTGAATTTACCTTGCAGCAGCGCATTGACCTGCAGCCAAGAGCAAATGAGCCGTGCCTCAGCCTCAAGTGGGAACCCAAAAAACAAAGTAAAAAAAATTAATAAACAAATAACAACAACTTGAACGGAAAATAGTTTGATGTTTTGAATATGCCACAGAGTCTTTCAAAGTTGTTTTTTGGCAAAACTTAAATGCTTGTTTGACATTCTCGAGGGAAGTTCTCTAATTAAAAAGAATTTAGACATTGTGAATGAATTTAAAATTAATTTATAAACAAATTTATAACTATTTAAAATAAGAAAGGAATCTTTCAAGCTTACCTAACTGCATAAGTCCTTATTATCACCAGCTGATAAAAATACTAAATATATTAGAGTTCTGAATCTTAGCTCTGAAAACAAACCATAACAAATATGATTTGCGTATGCCAAAGACTCGAAAATCGAATGGTATTCGAAGTCATCTTCATATATCAGCTCCATTTGCAGATTCTTGTCTGAGCATTTCTTTAGAATGCGCCAGCATCTTAATCTGCAGCAAGCGATCATAAACAAGTCGAAAGAGTTGCCTGTCCTGACGCCACTTAAACGCCACCGAAATAGCCAAAAAGAAAAAAGCCAAAATAAAAACAAAAAGAAAAAGAAAACCAAACGCGAAATTCCTGTTTAGCGAAGCGTTCGCAATTTAGGCTTTGATTTGTTCGGCCCTCTTTTTGCAGTCGCACCTTTCAGGTGAGTCGGTGAGTGAGTGAGTGAGTGAGTGAGTGAGTGTGGCTAACTGGCTACCTGTGCGGGTCATTGAATGCACCGCTTATCAAGTCTACGTCCTCTTGCACGTCCACATTGATTACAAACTGTTGAATGAATTCCGCCGTTTCGTTGGGCCAGTCCCCTCTCCAAATGCCCCGTTCTCAATGCGAGCGAACTGATGAGAATGTTTTTGGGCCGGCTTTTGAGTTTAAGCCGCCGCCGGAGACCTGGTCAGAATTCCAAGAAGGACATCTCTCTTTTTTATTGTTTGGCTGTTGTTGTTTTCCTTTATTCCTTTTTTCACTTTTTTGTTTTTTTTTTGTTTTTTGTGCTGTTTTTCATTTAAAGCATTTTATGGCATTTTGTTTTAGTCGCCGCTTCATTATGATTTTTATGGCCACTTTGACGCTGCGCTCTCTGCGTTCCCAGTGATCAGATGAGTGGCTGCAACAAGCACAACAACAACTTCTTTAGGCTGCACTGCACTGGCGGGGGGCATACTTGTACAAATGTGACTCCAATGGAAAGTGGTAACAATGCGCCTAGCGCGGTGGTTTGTTTGAACACCGAAAACCGTTTTTAATGCTCGTTATAATTTAAGTGTTGGCGGTTTTGTTTTTTTTGTTGCCTTGTGCCTTGTGGGATCAGACATCGGACACATCTCGTATATCGTACATCGCCATCGGGAATCTTTTTCGGGGTCTCTGTCTGCCATGGATACGGGTGATTGGCCTTTTAAGCATGCCCCATGTGATTTTCGCTTAATATCCTTGGGGCCAAAACGAAACCGTTCTTCGCGTCCGGCCGCATCGATGAACCTCTGCGTCTACGTCTCCGTTTGTTATTTTGTTATTCCTATATTCAAAAAAGCTGCTCGACTTTAATTGGTATCATTAATATGGGCTATCTCTGGAAATTTGACTGAATTGTACACAAACTCAGCTTGGCCATAACTTGCTTAATAGCTAAGCAATTTGCATTTGATCATGGCTTGGTCTCTCAATTAAAGAAAGAGTACCTGCATATTCGGCGTGGAAGCAAATTGTTACCTTTTCGTTGAACTGAACTGAGTTGAACTGTGCTGAGCTTTTAATTAAGTAGGCCTCATTAAATTGAAAGCACTTACAGTGCCTTCAAATGACATTTGACAATGGATCTTTGCCGTCTGACGTCAGCAACATTTATAAAAAGTGAAAAAAAAAGATGTGTATAAAAAATAAGTACATAAAAAAGATATTAATTAAACTTGATGAAACACTCTAATTAATTTGTAGCCTTCAAAATGTATACATATATATATTCGGTTTAGGGGCAGCTCGCTTTGTTTTATGGCTGGTCATAAATTGAAGTTCGGACGGACTCATTCATAAAAAAATACAGTACGCAAAATTAAACAAATAAAAACAAGAAGAGAAAGAAGAAGAAGAAGAAGAAGAACCGAAAGGACCACACCCCCTTTTAAGCAATGCTTTTGGCTACTTGTAATTTGGTTTTATGAGCAATAAAAAAGCGACAGAATGCGACCCATTAAAGCACACACAAACTACACAAATCGCATTTAATTTGAACTTATGAATTGAAATTGGAATTTCAAGGCAGACGCTTAATTGAATGCGCTACGCAGCGTCGGAGGGCGTGGCTGCTATGATTGCCCGCCTCCCCCAAAACGGGACTGAATTGTCTGCTTAAAATGCCATTAAATAAAGAAACTGTATCTCAAGCTGTGCCCGCCTGCAATCAAGAAGCAACTCCAATAAGCCCATGCTAGTGCTACATACAAATTGTGGTAAGTAGCTGTGGTCATTACGATGTGGCCAGTCTGTCCCACCGATCCATCCGTCCGTCCAGTCCATGGCGCCCGCCGACTCACTCAACTGTTTAGCGGAGCCACACGCAAATGCAAATATTACCATAATTATCGCACATGGCCCGCAGACCATGACTAAAGCACTCGCGAGTCGTCCATCGGGCTGGACGAGAAGTCGCAATCGCAGTCGAAGTCGGAGACGGAGTCGCAGTGTTTGCTCCCATACCCTCCAATCCAAGCCAGCTGCCCACTCCTAGTACAAACGCGCCCCTCCCCTCCTCTGCCCCTGTCCGCATTTAGGTGGCCGCCTCAGTTCCAGGCACGCGGCATGCAATCGAAATCTATTACCATGCATTTGCCGACCCGGTGAAGAAAGCGGCTCATTACATGTTTATTATTGTTGTCTTGCATACCCTACTATTAGCCAAGCGGGTATGTTGACTTATTCGAATAGTTGACAAGCAGCTAAAAATTGATTGATTATTGCTATCTTTGATTATCATTATGTTTACCATTGTTAACTGTTTTCGAAATGGTTATAGAATAATTAGAGATACAATTGATCTAAATTAATATAAATATAAATAAAATAAAATAAAAATAAATATTCGAAATCATGGAAGGGTATTTAGTGTACGCCTAGGCGCAAATGCGGTCGGATTGTTATTGTTGTTACCTGGCCAAGTGCGGCACTTGACTTTATTTTGGTTACATGCCATGGGCCATGGCAATTTATTCTCGGGTAGCCAATAAAACTCACTTGATTGGAACTGCAAGTGGTCGCTTTTATTGGTTTATTATGGCAGCAATAACGCGAGGGTTCGCGAGATGTTGGCCAAAAATACAACTTGGCCGCCTGCACCTGCCACCAAACGTTGCTGTTGCTGTTGCTGCAGCTGCTGTTGAACCAGGCTAAGCGCAGTTTGCGCCACCGCCTCCAGCTTTCGACTGGCAATCAAATTTGATGGCGTTGGTTGGCTGTTTGGCATGCGGGTCCCAAGCATCTTTCCGACACTCAATCAGCATCAAGGCATCAACAACGGCAATGCAGCAAATGTTGCCTCATAAGTCAAAAGAATGTCGTTTAGCTTCAATTCAGCTGCAGTGGCTGTTTGCTACTCAAGTGACGCCACTGGTATTCTGCCCCAGCCTGTGCCATTGACACAGCCACTGCCACTGCCACTGCCACAGCCTCAGCCACAGCCGCCGCCTCTTCGCTCCTGTGGCACATCCTCGCCTTAGTGGCGTCTATCTAAGCGCCCGCATCTGACTGCCCCGTATGAGTTATGTGCGAAAGGGGCCATGTCATGGCCTGATAATAATTTTATGTGCTCGTAAAAACATTAAAAATTACAAAAAGCAATGGTCAACAAAGATGAGGCCGCCGATTGGCCTCACTCAATTTTAGTACCTCAGTTTAGTTCAGTATTTTTGCTTTTTCTTTATATATATAATTTTTTATTGTTGTTACTATTATTATTTTGTGCTGCAATTGACCAATTTCAAAATGCCTACTTATGACATTTGCTACAAATGCTCGGGCGTGCGTGTGTGTGTGAGAGGAAACTGGTCATACAACCTCAACCGTATCCAATATGCCGAGCAAACTCGTGATGATGATGGTGATCTTCGGCAGAGGCCGACCTGCTAAGTGGGTTCGAGACATTTGTTGTGGCTTTTTATGACTACCAAAATGGAGCTCTTAAAACGTTTTTAATTGACTCATCTATTTGCTACATGGGCAATAAAACAGCTAGACATAAAACGACCAAAATTGAAATCAACCGTTGATTTTTTAACTCACAAATTGGATGCGAAAAATTAATTACCCGAACAAAAAAAATACCTGTGTTTTTCTATGAATTTGAGTACAAATCGTTTAAGATTGTCCTAACAAATTTTAGTTAATATTTTCCTGTAAAAACTCTATTCTATATTCACTATATTCAAAGTAGATTATGCAATTACAAATTGTTGGTTAACTTCTTTTAAAAAACCCTACATTGTCGCTAAAAAGCTACCCTGGGAATTAAGCCAAATGATGCGTATCCCATAAATAATACAACAGAAGAAAAAAAAGAATGAAAACGGAAAAAATGTAAATGTTAAAATGTTCCATTTTACAGCTCAACCCTCAGAAGTGAACTGGTAACGAACTGCTTCGCTTCACATTGTAATTTGGGGCCACTTTGCGAGCAAATGTTCATTTTGCTTTTTCTTTTTTTGTGGTTACTTGAAGTATAAAGACGTAGGGAAATGGGGAATTTTTTACGATGATATGCCGTGCATTACACGGCGTTTCAAACATTTTGAGCTTTATGGGTAAGTTTTCTTTGCTTTTTGTCGGTTTTTTTTTTTTGTTGTTCTTTTGTTGAAAAGAATGGGACAGAGACGACATTCGAACTTCTTTTGCACGCAATTGACTATCAAAATTTTATGTTGGCTTTATTTGTTTTCAACAACAACAATATCAAGAGCCTCAACTAGGGGTAGGGAACTGAAGCAAATGGCAGCTTCTCCAGAGTGACATAAAATCCAATTTTATAATGCATATAAAGTTTTAATACGACAACAACAAGAACAACAACAACCAAAACATGAAGAAAATGTTGAGGGTGAAAATTTTATACACACACTTTTATAGAAATTTTAGTAGACCATCAAATTTTACGCGCTACCAACAACTTGTGCATAAAATTTTACTTCCGAGTGAGCGCAAGCAAGTCGTCCTCTTTCTGTTGTAAGTCTATGACAGGACACAACATAAACGGGTGGGCATTTTCATTAGGACGGCACAGACCGAAACCCTGTACAGGACAAATAAAAAATCGTTTAAAAATGAAAAACAAGCCCAAAATTGGAAATTTCAACCGGACAGAGCACTTTGAATTAACGTAAAATTAGCTTGTTGACTTAACCCTATCGAACGGAAATGAGCCTGAACACAAACGAGGCAAAAACACAGGAGAACTGACTGGCAGTAAGTGCATCAGGATACGAAGTGGCGCCCTGCCATAAAATGCGGAAACAGGATATCAACACATGAGGCTGACGGGGCGCACATGCTGCCATGCACCATTATTTTCTAATATTACGACATATACACACAGCTAAACACCTTGCAACATTTGCATAAAACTAACACCAGTGCAGCGATACAAGCACGAGAGACCAAATCATTTCTGAAGTCTATTAGCAACGGAGTTAAGCAAACTTCACCTTAACACAGAGCGAAAAGCGAAGTGCACTGCAAAAAATAAAGGTAAAGATAGATGAAATGAGTTATAGATTAGATAAGAGTTAGATTAAATTAAATTGCCATCAATGGAATAATCATACAATCTAAAACTGCTTTCAATTGTCGCTTAGTTGTGCCATAAGTTCAACTTATAATTTCATTTATTCCGTCAACTTCAAAAGTATTTTAAAAGTCATAAGAAATGATGATTGTCACAATCCTTTCAATGCACTCCAGTGTAGTTGTCCGCGTGCTGAGTTGCCTGCTGCTAGTGTAAACTTTGACAGGATATAAAGGAGCGTTAGCATTAAGCATAAGGCATTAACATTGGCAATGGCACTTAAGTGTGTATCCTGAATTAGCCACAGACTGCTTTAATGACAGTTGGCGACAAAACGCTTACGTTTACCATTTGAATGGCCAATCGAGAGACCGACATCCCACCACTATTCCACTATTCCCGCTGCAACCCTCCTCCCCTCTCTCTCTCTCTCTCTCTCTCACTCCCCCCTCGAGGCGAATAGCAAACATATTGTGCAAATGGATTGGGCCGCAGAAGGGTTATTAATAAATTAAATTTTAATGTTGCCCGGACGCATGCTTATGCATTAAACGCAAGAACAACAGCAACAACAACCCCACAGTGCTGTATCATAAAATATTCACACACACCTACCCACCCATAACACACACACACACACACACAAGTGCTCATGTCAATGTAATTCAATACTTTAAAATTGCTTATCAGAAGTGGCTTCTCGCACCACTCTAATAACTGGGCGTATGCGCAATTTTAATGAGCCATTTCCAGCTAATTTTGTATTTCTATTTCTGGGCTGGTGTAATAAAGTCTTGGCAAGGGTTTATTGGGTCAGAGCAGGACTGTTATTGTTTTTTGTGTTACCTTGGCATCGTTTGCTATTGCCCCCACTGCCAATAAAATAGGCTTTTCTATGGTGACATTAATTGCTGTGGAGCCCAGCCCGATGAGCATTCCAACCAAATTTCGAACAGAGACATTGAACTTGTGGCCAACTGGCTGTTAAAATAGACGCCACACGTGTGCATTGGCTTGTCTTGGCCAGGCTTCAACATAATTTAATTAAAATTCGACAATGATAAACCCAAAAGATACATTAAAAAGACAAAGCTTAATAATGAGCTGCTGCACATTGGTGTGAGCGAGACATCATTTAGGAAAGGCTCTTCCTCTATTTGTATGCCCTTGCGGAGAGTAGCTCAATTTGAACATAAAATAAGTATGCCACTGAAGCTGACATCTATGACCAAGTATCTATTTCCATCAATAGATCAATATTTGCATGCAGCATATCGAAACTGA
Organism: Drosophila paracracens; assembly: GCA_035044025.1. NCBI lineage: Eukaryota > Metazoa > Arthropoda > Insecta > Diptera > Drosophilidae > Drosophila > Drosophila paracracens. Next base: position 2,508,467 of record JAWNMN010000394.1, read on the forward strand.
ATTCACAAACACTTTACACAAAGGATAATTTTTAATTAATTAGAATTCGTTCAGCAAGAGTGTTTAAACTTCGTCTACAAAAAGTCAATAGTTCTTTCTAGTTTTTTTTTTTTTTTTTTGGTTTTATTAAGTGTGTTGCAAAAGTGTTTGCTTTCAGTACTTGACTTAATTCCGTTGATGGGGCTATTGTAACTGTTGCTGTCTTTGGGCCGGAGTCTATGTAGCTGTATGTGACTCGAACCATGCACGCGGGCCACTTAAAGCGCTGAGCGCCAGTTTCAGTTTCGGTCATTTGAAGTTTATTACCCGCGCACGTGTGAACCGAAAATACCAAAACGTACACAAATTTACGGCGAAACCAAACCGGAAATCGCTGAAACAGCACAAAAATAACAATATGTATATATATAAAAAAAAAACATAAACAAAATAACAAAAGTGCGAGAGAAGACTATAGTCAAAGTGAAGGTATCATGACATGTATTCAGGTAGTCACTGAACCTAACACCGAACGTTAAACAACCAAGCAACCAACTAGCCAAGCAAGCACGCAGCTAAACAAGTCGCCTCAAGAGCGGCAATGAAGACGTCTAAATGCGAAATTAAATATGACATTTTAGAGAAATTAAGTGGTCCATGTTGGACACGCTTTTAACTTCCCAAGATCGCAGACGACACACGAAAGATATGGCGATTCCGGAGGGACTGTGGGACTTAATGTCTGACTTTTCCGAGCTTCGGGTTGTTAACTAGGTGGCTAATGGACTAGTAGCGTAACACAGTAGTCAAATACTTACTTGTCAAAGTCACATACTTAAACAACTTGGGCGAAGTAGGGCAAAGAGAAAAAGACTTTAAAAAAATATATGTTGATTTTTAATTAGTTGAACAGCTGACAAAGTGGTATGAGAAAATGCGCTATAAGCTTTGGCAGCCGAGAAACTGGTATCGAAAATGAAAAATTAGATTGATAGCTTTATATAAACAAATTTCGCAACCTTTGCCAAAAACGATTTAAAACCTAAGCCTTCTCTTTTTCTCGGCAACTTGTGGGAATTTGGCATAACCACTGTGCTAATTTAAATACGATAATTAAAGATGAAGATTAAATATTGCATATGCTGAGTGAAGCAGCTCAACGCACAGTCACGCAAATGTACACAGCACAGATCGCATTCTCAATCTTCCCTTCGAATTTTATTGTTTGTATTGACAATTTGGTTTGGGGCTTTTGCTTTCGCTGTCTGGCTCTCATTCATGAATTTTGTAGATTTTTAGTCAGAGATAATTTGCGAAAATAAAACACCGTGCCGAGGTCCCCCCCAAAAAAATGTTCATTCAGAACACGTACATACACTTCACAGCCGAACAACAAATGCAAAGCGACAACGACAACAACAGCAGAAACAGCAGCAACAGCAACAACAATGGGATACCCACGCAGAGTTCGACAGTGGGACGGATGGACAAGTCTTTTGAATAGCGAGTGAATGGTGTGAAGTGCAAACAGAAGACGACGACCACATGGTGTTCAATATTCAATATTATCGACTGTGTAACAAGAAACGCAGCAACAACAACAACAACAATAATTGCTGCTGCTGCTGTTGCTGCTTGTGCTTCATTCATGAAATGCTTGTGCGAAAACACCAATAAATTAACCAACAACAATAGCAATAACAACAAAAGTAAATTCACAGATTTGTAATTTCCATTACGTGTTCGATAATTTTTTTTTCGTTTGAAACTTTGAAATGTGTACTCGCAGTATATATTTGCAGTGCATTCAATGTTTCCCCGATACTCCGGGAGTATCTGTGGGATGTGCCATCGATCGATCCATTGATTTGGGGTCTTTGACTTGTGTGAGATCAGGGCTTGACATGACTTGCGACTCAATTCTGATCAGTCATCGTATTTGTTTATAGCTTTAAGCTGCTGTTGTTGTGTATTATTATTGTTATTGTTAATTTTATTGTTATTGTTGCGGTTTTGCGGTTGTATTTGTTGTTTGCTTAGTCGTATCTAAATATTTTTGTGTATTTATCTCACGTTGCTGGGCACTTATCGTCTGGTCTCTGGGTCCGCATCGCAAAAATCACGAATTTCGTGGCGCATACAAAAAGGGAAATTCATTTTTGGACAACCCAAAACAACAAGAACAACAACAACAACAACAGCAACAATAATAACAAGCAAACAAAAGCAAACCAGTTGTCTGATTAAAAGGTGAATGAATTCGCGAATCCACGAATCGCATTCAAAAAATGTATACGAACAACAATTCCAGTTCTTGCCTGCCTGTTGCTTCAGCAGATACCTTAACTAAATGTGGATGCAAACCTAATTGAAGATACTTTCAGCTTTGTTAACACACCTGGCGAACACTGCTGATAACAACTAATTAGAGTCATCTTTTAATATTCAAGTTTTCTGTGAAATTTAATGAATTCTTTTATTTACCGTCTGGTTCACATTTTCCTGGCTGCAGCTGCTCTATACGATTGTTGTAGAGTATTTAAGATGCGTTCTCTTCACTGCTTTTTATTGCCACTCATTATGATTTATATGAAAGTTGCTTAACGGCCGTGGCGAATGTCAATGCATGCATCCATCAGATACAATTACCGGCGCATATTTTGGGCATTTTACGAGCATTCAGTTGCCCTCTCGCGCAATGACGTCAATTGTTATTGTTTAGTATTGTGTCTTTAAATTCCATTTGATATGTACTTATTTGGAAGCCACATAAACCGGCCTACTAATGAGCACAGCAAACAGCAACAACAATAATAACAACTGCAACATCAGAGAGAATAAGAGCAACTGTGGCAGCAACGGTAACAACACTCCTAACATCTCTAATGGAAATTTACCCACTTGGCACGTTTTTTGTACACTCGATCGTTTCTTATTTATTTTGTTTTTATTTCATTTTTTTGTGTGTGTAGTTTTCCTTCAAGTGTATCAATTTACTTAGGCCATGGCCTGCTCATCACTTGGGCAACATGCAACAGTTGAGGCTCAGCACATACATACATACATATGTACATATTTGTATCTGTGACTGTGTCTGTTGCCTTACATGTGCTATTCATTTCGCATGAATGATACTGTTTCTGGAATATTTCTCGTTGTATGGAAAGATTTACAAAAGTTTCCATTACAAATTGTAAACAAACTCCAAGGGACTGACTGACTAGCCGACTGACTGGCTGACTGACTGACTGGCACAGTAAGAAAAGAGAGGCAAACAATTCAACAAGTGCCTGGTACTCAGGCTCTGGGGGTCAATAAGCAGTCGCAGCAACAATGATATGCCGGCACGAGACTGGCCAGTGATAATCCCCCATCATAAACAGAGACTGTCAGAGAGGGGCAGAAAGAGAGAGATAGAGTTAGAGCGAGAGAGGGTCTATAAAGGTACAGTCCAAGTCGGCGCAATGTTTGATTTTCGATTTAATTAGTTATGTGTGGAATATGACATAAGTAGATCAGATTAATCCACTTGACTGAATGATAAGTGCATATGTATAGATATATATATATATATATGAATGGAAAATAACTTGTCACTGATTGTCAATCATTTCAGTTTTATTTTTCTTTTAATTAATAGATTAACAGCAATCTGATTATGATGATGAATGAGATTATTATTATTAGAATATTTATTCGTGATTACGGATCAGTAGTAATTAGAAATGTATCTTTATTTTGGGTTTATTGGTTGCATAAAATTGATCACCCAAACAAGAGAATTTCTCACGTTTAACCTTATACTTGGAGTTACTCATCAGCGCTTGAGCTTGACTATAAATACCAGAGCCATCACCTTGACGTGCCCACATTTGGTTTCCGTCTTCGTCTTCACGTGCCAGTCTCAGACGCAGTCGCATTCGCAGTCGCAGTCCAAGTCCAAGTCCATTGTCCAATGCCATTTTGTGAGTTAACAAATTTGCGCACGCGCAATGCCAACCCAAATACCAGAGGCTTTACTTGTATTCCGATAACGCAATAGGCTTACAACTTGCGGTACTAAAACGCAGTTCCAAGAATCAACAGAGACAAACAACAAAATTGAACGCCCGCTCATGGCATATTTAACGTTGCGAAATATGAAGGAATGCAGTCGAAGTCGGAGTTGGAGTTGGAGTCGGAGTTGAAGTCGTAAACGAAGTGGAAGATGGAATAATCAGTCTCACAGTCAGAGTCCGAGTCGGAGAATGCCGCACTGTAATCGAACTGTCAGTTGGGGAAGTGAGTAAACATCTCAGCTGAGAAGTCAGAGCTCGGAGCTCAGCATCAGCATCAGCTTCAGCTCAGCTTGGCAGCTTGTCTTTGTTGCGGATATCTTCGATCTTGGCTGGGGATCAACTGAGTTGCAGTTTGAGAATTTCATTTAACTTACTTGCATATTTTACTGCTTTCGCTCCAAACTCTGACTCCAACTGCAACGCTTGTTGTGGCTGTTTGATGTGTGTGCAAAAATGTTTGTCATTCTGTTGTTGCTGTTGCTGTTGCTGTTGTAGCAGGTCTTTTTGTGCTTGTTCTTTATGGTTTGCTGCATCATTCAGTGAGTGACTGGAACTAAAACATGCAACTGCATCGCATTTTACGCGCGTCAAGAGCTCGAGCTTCCCTCGCTGTTGCTTTAGTGCTTTTTAATGAGTTCTTGCGTGCCACATGCAGCAGGGAATACAGAAACGGAATCAACATCAACCTACAAATGCAAAGTGGAGCTATGAATGAGGCTGACAGAGAGAGAGAGAGATAGAGAGAGTGTGTGAGAGAGAGAGAGAGAGAGAGACGAGGCAGTTTGCATTCTTCTTATATTGCTGAGTTATTCAGAATATTTTTATTTAATTTTAATAGGACTGGCTTAGCCAAATTACAAAACACCAAAAAACACACAAAAAATGAAAAGCTATAGAAAAATAAACTCTCTTGATTGCATACTAAGCGCTTTCCTTTTGTTTTGTTCCTTAATAATGTTGTTGCCCCAAAATCCTTAAGTCACATTCACGAGCTTCTGGCATGGCGTGACTGAAAAAGCGACAGAGGCCAAATTGTAATATAAGTACTTACAAAAAAATGAAGTGTTGGTGCCATAAATCTCTCAAGAATTTCGGCAAGACCAAAGGTACTTCCTCTGAATACACACTTAAGTTATAACTGAGGAGGTCAAGTCTAGGTACAGTTTTTCGTAGTCACAAGTTGACTGCTAATCAAAAGGTTTCAGCTAGCAACTTATTCGTTCGACAAACAAATAGAACTTGATGACAGCTGCTGCTTGTTGGTGTTGGCACCACTTCATCGCATCATTGTTTCAAATAGTTTCAACTGTTTCCAGTCAACTTCAGATGTCGGTCCTTTTTAGAGCATCGTTTGCATGCTTGCTCTAGCTCTGGCTCTGACTCTCTGCTTTCAACTCTTTCGGCTCTGCTCTGAGTGTCATTGAGGACAAAGTTGTGCGCTCTCTCTATCTGTCTCGCTCTATATCTGTATATATATGTATTCCTCTGGGAGCCATGACATGGCAGCCATGCCATTTGCTATTTGGCATTTGGTTTTTGGCATTTTCACTAACAGCTTGTCTTCATTTGTTTGGCCAAAATCAGTTGGGCGATGGCGCGTGGACAAACCGACTGCGACATCAGCAGCAGCAGTAGCAGCAGTTGTAGCTGAAACTAAAGCTTCAACACACGAGCATGTTCAACTGGCATGTGGCATGTGGCACTTGCGGCACATGCGGCATGTGGCAACGACAATGCCAGCTTCAGCATCAGCATCAGCCGCCAGTCGCCATGACAGTCACAATCACAGTCACAGTCCTCGCTGCACGCGCGTCAACTTGTGTCAAAAACCAGGCAAGTGCCATTTTGCGGTATTTGTGGCATTGGCCATGGCCAACAGCAAAATCAACAGAGACAGCAGTAGCAGCAGCAACAGTTATGCTGCCAAAGCACATTGGTTCTAAGCCACATCATTATGAAAAACAATTAATTTAATTTAAAGATAAATATATACATTTACTTAACCTATTTAGTATACCTAACAGCAGCACTAACCTCAAGCTTAAAGAGTGTAATTAATGGCCAACAATAAGCATATTAAATGAATATTTTTATCTAAAATTGTAGCGCTGCTCTTGTGCAGCACATTACCAGTGAATCCCGCAATAAACTCAACCTTTAATATGTGCACTTTTGAGTACTCCCCTTTTGCCAGGAGTGCAACCAGAGTACGCAGCGCAGTTTGAATAGTCAACCACTCACCCCGGGCAGCCGTTTCCCATTTGACATCTCTCCTCGCTTGAAGCTTTGTTAGCTACCAGTTTTCCAGCTGGTGTGGCCCCCCTCCGCAGCCCCAACTTGGACTCTTGTCGGACTTGCGTTAGCCAGAAAATGTGGCCACCCACGTGGCTTCCTCCGATGTTGTTCTGGCTGCTGCTGCTGCTGCTGCACTTGCTGCAATTGCACGTCGACCCGTCAAGCGTTTTGATTGAAGTGTGTTTGTTTTACTGCGGCTTTGGTTGTTGCTGCCTCCCACCCAACCCCTAAGCGGCCAGTTGAAAAAAAAAGGAAAAGAAAATGCCAAAGACCGAACAATAAATACGAGGGGACAACAAATATTTGGTGCGAAACAAACGATGGCAAAATGCAGCATATGAGCATCACCAACCAAAGCTCACTTTGGCACAAACACAATACGGTTTCGGATACGCAATCGTAACATTGGATGGACATGGACATGGACATGCGACTACAAATGGAAGGAGATGGATTGCTAGGATGCTACAACGGGCATTTTTTCCACTGCTGTCACGTTTGACTCCGGACTCGACTTGGCCGTGATGTTGATGTTTTGAAGCATTTAGTGGTGCGCGGTGGGCAACCACAAGCCAAGCCAGCAAACAGTAATTGCAACATACATACACAGTCCTATCCACACACATATATATATATACATATATAGTAACAACAACAGTAATAAAAATTGTTGCAATATTTGCGGTGAATTTTCTACCCGCGCAAGCAAATATTATCGAATGACTGTGGAAAAAGCAATGAAAATCGCAATCAATTTTTAAGAGTACTTTTGAAGCATATTTTGGAAAAAAAAAGAAAAATCTTTACTAAAAATGCTGCAGATTACTTGATTTAAATTTTTAGACTATTATTAGAATATTCAATTGAGAGAACATACTTAAACAAATGAAAAATTCTAATTGTTTTAGTACTAATGTAAATATAAATGTAAATATAAAATATATTTTGAATTTGAAAATTCGCTTTTGAATGAAATTAATTCAATGCGAAACTATCTCATGCAAATCAAATGAAATTACATCCAAATCCCTAAAGGGTTGTCGAACACTACAAATATTCTATGCAGACTATCAGTATAAAGATCCAATTGTATTAGTAGCTGTATGTGTGTGTGTGTGTGTGTGGGGGTCGCCAGGGGCGTCAGGGTTCGCATTCACAACAAACAGTAAAAAGCAGAGAGCGTCACAGCAGTTTCGGTTAGTCTTTTCACTTTGGCTGTGGGCCACAAACGAAGTCATCATTGTGCCCTCCCCCCATCGTCCGCCTCGTCTATAGTTGCCTGTACTTTCGTTGTTTGGTTCCCAGTGCCCAGTTCCCATTGCACGCCCCGTTGAGCTTTTTGGCAACTTCCAGAGTATACCTAAAAAGAGTATACAAAAAAAAAAAAGAAGAGAAAAATTTGCTTCGCTTTCGTTTTAATTTATTTTATTGCGAAATGCATTTTTTGTGGATTTGTTTTGTTTTTGTCTTGAGTGCCGATTTCTCGGCCCCGAACCCGAAAGTGTCGCATTGACTTTGTGTCTCTCTCTCTCTCTCTCTCTCTGAGCCGAAACAAAATCAAATTTAATTCAAGTGTCAGTTACGCTTTTCACGAGGTTGCTGCAAACACTCGCCGCTGGCAGCACATTCGGTTGAAGTTTTGTTTCACTTCAGACATCGTTATTGTTGCTCTTGCAACAAATTTAGTTTTGGGTTATCACTTGTGGTGGGCAAATACGACACGCAACACCATTATTTGCCACATACTGACAGCCGGCATTTCCGTCCTGTTCCCGGTCCCCAATTCTAGTTTCGAGTTTGGGCTTCCCCGTTTTGTCCTTCAAGTGTTACTTGAAAACAACTTGAACTGAACGGTTGAAAGCTATGCACTTGCACTCTCCACATATTGCGACCCTTGCATTTCCACTTCCATTTCCACTTCCACCTGCCTGACTTCATCCAGTGCAACCTCAACCTCAACTCACCGTTTTGCGCTTCATTTTAACCAGCTTTGGCTTTGGCTGACAAACTTTTGCCATTGCGAATACGTGTCGAAAGACTTTTAAGCGCACAAGGACACTTGAAGCAACGCACGGTTGTGACCCTGCCACACTATTCTCTCACTTCCTCTCTCTCTCTCTCTCTCTCTGGCCCTGGCTGACAAGAATCAACCTTAAGTCTAAATTTACGTGCCCTCGAATCGGTAAGCGGTGACTTTAATGAGCTTACAACATGGCTATAATGCCACCACACAGTCAACAGCAGATAAGAAACACGCAGCTGCAACTGCTGCTGGTGCTGCTGCTGCTGCTTCTTCTGTGGTTGCAACTGGAACTGTCCAGCAAATTAGCCCAATAAAAACTCATTAAAAAGGGGGCACAACCCTATTAAAAGATAACCATACGAATTTGTAATTGTTAATGATCGCTGATCTCTGCACACTTTCGACACAACGCCGAGAGAGAGTTTTCAGCACTGCTCTGTAAATGAAAATTAATTAAATAGTTCGACGAAACTTTGATTGAACTGATGTAAGACAGCGAGTCTGAGAAATGATGGCAATCAAATATCTCTCAATATTTAATGGTGGCAATTATGCTGGGATTCCCCAAAAGTATCTATAAATTGATCCGTGGGATACTTTAATAAATATATCATTATTAAGTTGGGCAATATGATTAATGGACGAGCGTTGTGATCATAACTTACTTAGTGTCTGAACTTGCAATCAGCAGACTTACAGCACACTTTGCTGATTATACGGGGCATAAAGTATAAGTTCAGTCATTGAATTAACTTCAAGTGTTCATGAATATATAAGCGCAACATATTGGCACAACTCTTGACAAACAGAACTCAAAGAACTATCATTGAGCGTACCAGGAAACATTCAGCACATATTTGTAAATATTGAGATATGCCATTAGCTGATTCCCAAGCATCTGTCTAAATACAACAGCTATGCTATCATGATCTCACTCGAGAACATTATTTTGAACTGATCTCATTCGTCAAATGCAGCACACAAATTGATGCAATGATCGCTTATTGCTTGTATGCCGCAAACAGTTGAGGATGCCAGTGTTGAGCTGATGTCAGCTCAGCTGTATAATGTGCTGCGATATTAATTAAATGACGTATACGCAGTGTGTTACCTGCGAGAATGACGTCAGTGGCTTGGAACTCTGGGACTTGCATCTGGCGTCATGGCATGTGTCATCGATGCCGTATGTGTGTGTGTGTGTATGTGTGTGTGCGCCAATTGATTGCATCACGATGCCAGCTGCAATTGTATCTGTAAGATACATGTACTATACTGCTGCACACAGATACTTGTGTTCATCCGTTTTTGGCGGCAGCTGTGTGACTAATAGAATCAAATGTGGGTCAGGCATGAATTTGCATTTGCCTAGCGACGTTGGCGTCTATTTTTGGGCAGTCGGCAGATACAAGAAAATAAATATATATATATATATAAACATAAATAACACAATGTTTGTTTTTGTCGGTCATAAAATCAGCGGCAACATTGTGAATTAATCATACACACAACAATTCTCGAGTGCCGTCGTCGTCGTGGTGCCAGGCAATATTTATAAACCACAGCCGAAGTTGTATGCCCCCCCCCCCCTCCCCACCCTCCCTCCATGCAAAATCAATTGACATGATTTCTATAATAACACAAGACTTGCTTTGGATATTTGGGGCGTGGTACGAATGTTGGCCACCCAAATACGCAAAACAATTGCATCGATCAAACAAACAGCTGGTCGACCGTGGCAACTAACGGAGGCGCCGCTTTCGAGGACAACAGCCGCCACTAACCTAAGCCAAGTTGAAAGGCGAAGCGTTGGCCAGAAATCAGTTCAGCCAAAGCAAGCAAGGCGCTAGGACGACGAACAAGTAAGGATTGGGAAACAATAACAGCAACAACTGCAGCAGGACTAGAGCGAGTGAGAGAGAGTGAAACAGAGAGAGAGCGAGAAAGATCCTGGCAAGATGTGCGACTGTGGCTGCTACTCGTATTGCTCGCACGACTCGTCCTGCTATTCGCACAGCCACTATCATTCGCATTCGCATTCGCATCACTGCTGTGCCGGATACAAGTATCTGAAGTGCCTGTGTCGCTACTATCGACATGTGCACTGCACCTGCTCCTGTTGGCGCCGAAAATGTTATCTGCTCTAAGGCGGCACTGACAGGTTCGACAGCAGCAGCAGCATCAGCAGCAGCAGCAGAAAGGAGCATGACGATGAGGATGAGGATGAGGATGAGGACGAGGATAAGACGACAGCACCATTAAAATCACAAAGTCAAACAATGCAAATCAGCAAAAGCAAATGATAAAGTCCTTTAAGTAGTTGCATAACACTTGGCTGCATCGTTGCAGGACGAGCAAGAAGGAGTGCAGGTGGAGCGGGAGCTGGAGCTAATGGATGATTGGGGGTGCGATTGCGAGAATAGCAACTAGCGTGCATACAGGTCGTATGTGCAACGTTTTCAGTTGTCTGGGTGAGTGTGACTGTGATTGAGCCAGAGCGAGAGAGAGAGAGCGAGTGAAAGTGAGTGCGAGAGGGAGAGCAATGCTTGCTTGATGTGGCCAACTTGTTATAAATCGAATGCATTTGGTGCAAAGTCTCTCGCAAAAAAAATACTAAACGAATTCATTTTTGACTAACTCACCATGTAAAATCTTACATACCTACTACCTAATATAAAACATTCCTTAACACACCTTAATCACACACACACACACATACACATGTAAATCACAAATAAGTTAGTGCATAAGTTCTACTTGAAATGTCCTAAGCACACAATATATACGTATATGTTAGTTGTAGTTATCGATTCAATTCATCAAACATCATTTTGATGATAATTTTGCCATATTTGTAACGGTTAAAAAACAATATAAAAAATAAAGTTTTATTCCAACACCAACACAATTAATAATGCATTTGTATTTTTTAAGAAAGTAACTGACTGAAATAATGATGGATACCATAATGTGAACCTAAACTGAGCAGATATTGATTTCTCGAAAGTCTGCATCAGATCAATATCTGATTTTGAGTATCTCAAACGAGGAAACTACTTTAATGGATTTAGACAAACAATAACGTTTTGCAAAAGCACACTTAATCCACAACCCAAAAACATAACTACAATTTTCAAAGGTTTTCCCACACTCATCTTTGTATACACAGCCAGTTTATTGGGGTAAGTAGTTGAAGTACCTAAAGGATGAGGAGGCGTGTAATTTGAAAGCCGTATGATAAATTCTAATGACAAAGCAAATTACGGCTTGTTCAAATATACACTTAATTTAGACGAGAGTTACGTATGTAATGTTCCAGGCCCATAAACATAATTCGTAATCATTGGTTCCATTTTTAGCTGACTTCAGCTGCTCCTTGGTCGCCCGAAACAACAGCAGGAACAAACACTTCTTGTCAACATTGCCCAATTGGCCATATGCAAATGGCAGCCAAAGTCGCTTTTACTCTCTGTAAAAGCTGCCAAACTCCGGACAGCTGCCAAATTCCATTTGGAATGGTGGCTACAGGGGGGGGGGGGGATGGCAGATGCTACTTGTTGTGGGTGGGTGGTTTTCGAAAGTCAAAATGACAATGTTGTCATTTTGTGCATTGAATTACGTTTATTTGATGGCTGCTGGGGCGATTCGAGGAGCTGCTGGCAGCAATGATTATCCCAGCTAACGACTGCGATTGCGACAGCCACGCCCCCTCATCCCATCCGCCTTCCTGTTTGCCTGCCATTATAGGTGTTCCGCCCGGCAAACAAGGTGATTATGACACGAGTTCCCCTGGACGCGTTAATGGACTCGGAATATGCTGTGGCATCCTACAGAAAAAAAACCAAATACAAAAAAAATAAGTAAGAAAGATGAAAAGCAGAAGTTGAAATACTCTTTGCAGAATACAGTTCATCTGCTCAAATATGATCTCAGTTAATTATGTAAAAACTCAAAATCAAAATATTTTATTTAATCTTTTTGCTATTTTAAATATTTTATGGATTCGGCAAGATACCTCCCAAAGTCTTATATGCCCAATCTTAAAGGGTATACAAACATTTCGAGAGGACAACGCGCGAACTTATTTAAATTTTGTATTGCTGGGTCACAGGACGTGACCAACAAGGAGCTAAGACCTGAGCCAGCCTCATGAATATCAGATGGAGCAGAGAGATGTAGCTACAAATCAGCTTGGATATTGGTTTTTGATTATCGCTCACAGCTTGACTGGGGGGCAGGTTAATGCAGTGGAGGGTGGAGGTTGACAGCATTAAGATGGGGCTCGGAATTTGCGGTGCACATTATTTTGTGACATTTTAATTAACATTTTTTTTTGATATTCTTTCTGGAGGATTAAAATAAATAAATTCTGTTTGACGATGGCGTGCAGTCTGCATGCCATCCGGTCTGGCAGTGCACACTTCCCTTGACAAGCCCCTACCCCCTCCCTCCCCCTCACATCCACAACATTAAATATTTACAGCTGACTAAATTTTCGTGGAAATCGTTCGCATAACTGGCAAACCTTTGGACGACGTCAACTGTTGCTGCTGCTGTGGCAGCAGTTGCAACATTTTTGGTGCATAATTGTCTTGCGGGCCAGTCAGCCCAAAATGGCCAACAGTCCACTGCATATTCGTGTTCCCGTTTATTCCCATCTCCAAGCTAAGCCAACAATGTTGCAGCAAAAAACTGCTGCACAAATTATGAATTGTTTTCCTCGGTTTTTCTTCTTTTTTTTCTCTTTGGTTTTTGGCGAATCGTGTGCAGTGAATGGGAGGCGTGTCGGGAGGCTTGCGGTCTTATTTATCCACTGAAGTGCAACTCGAACTGGCTGTGTGTGGTCCGACGAGCTTATCGATAAAAAAAGTCAGAAATACGGAAAAAACTGAGGTAAAATTCATAAACCAAATACCGAAAAAAAAATGTCGGTAAAAGTTTAAATGCTTTATGTGACAGGAGAAAGAGAGTTGGCTAGGAGTGAGTAATAAAAAAAAGGCACCTGAAGGTTTTGCCAATCATAATTTACGATAATTATGAGCCAAGACAGGAAGATCATAGCTTAAGACCTGCTTGCTTTATAGTTTAATGCAAGATTTAGCTTCTTTTAGTTAAGTCTTGAACCTCTTTGACCAAATAATATATATCCGATCTAAACTTTACAATGCCATAACTTTGTCTAAACTAAACTGAGTGTTATGGTTTGACCTCTACAACAAGACTACATTCAAAGTTGGATGAATCCAAACTTTCCAATGCCATAATTTTATCAAATCTGTACAAGGATAATACTATATAAGGATACATACACAATCTCCCACAGCCATCGAAGTGCCTTTTTCTAGAGTCAAATCAAGTTAAAAAGGGCCTTTGAGCCAGCAGCTGCATTTAAGAGTTAATCTCACCTGTAGTCTGGACCTCAGTCCGTCTGGCCGTATATTAGTCCGTCCATGTTTGTGTCAGTAAGTTCACACTGTTTGAGCTGATCTATTAACAGTCGCTTGACATGCGCAAAGAAACAGCAACAACTTGGAGTCTCGCCGTCGTGTTGATTATGTCTGGGCCCCTTGCCACAATATTGAAGTTGGGAAATGCTCAAGAGGCGGAGGAACAAACAACTTAAACGCTTAACTTGAAGTTGAAGTTTTTATTTATTTTAAGTCTGCGCTTCCCCGGTTTCCTGCCACCATATTGTAATGATGACACGAGACGAGGCAAAGACTTAATGATGCTCTTAACGGTCTTCTCACACATACACACATACATGCATGTTGCGTGTCTATTTGCAACAGTTGGCAGGCATCCCCCCCTTCCCCACCCAGCAACACAGCCCCATGCCGTCAGCAGCCGCAAATTGCAAACAGAAAGTAGCTGAATAATCGCTGCGCCATTAACTAGAAATTACAGTCAGGCAAGGACTATTGTATTCCCCTCCATCTCCACGTCTCTTTCCAATCTGTCTACCCGTCTCCTTCTAACTGGCCAAGTTTAGTTTGTATTGTATTTAGATGCTTGTTCTACGTCTTAATGTAACGCCTTTAACTCGAACTTAGTTGGACATGGGCTTATAGAAATGTATATCAATATTTTCTCCAAGTAAATCTTACTTACTTTAAGTACTTTACTAATACTTTAATACATTACTTACTTACTTTAATCTATATATTTTGGTGTATTTTTTGTATGATATTTTTACTTATTTGAAAGGAGGAAATTATAAAAATAACAAGAGTGAGAGTTAATTACGTGTGAAAGCTGCGTATATATATATATATATATATATATGTATATACTGTCAACGTCAATTAAGCTTTAAATTAGGTAGGGTTTTCAATTTCTTGTGAGACTGTATACATTTTTTCTTAACAACTGTGCAACACTGTTAATCTGTGCTAATATGGCTGTGAGCTGGAAGAGTTGCTTCAATCGATGCGCTGCAAATCAACTTATCAGCATTATTTGCATTTATGCAAATATCTGCACAGTGCATGCCAACTGTTTACCCCCGCACTTGCAACCCGGCCACACTCAAGTCGACTGGTTGCAACTCACAACTCGCAACTCTGCCGCCCTGTCTGCGAATCTTTTTTGCAGCCTTAAGCGCAACTTAGTCGAAGCTTCACAGTTTTTTTTGTTTCTTCTCTTTTGCTCTTTACATATTTATTATATTGTTGGGCGCGCACTTGAAAAGTGAAATACATTGTTGCATAGCCAACAAACAACGCGCAGCAGCAACAACAACAACAACTGCAGCAAAATGTTGCCAACTCAAGCTCTCGCTCGCTCGCTTTATCTTCTTTCACTTTCTGCATGCCGCCGTTGCACTTTTTGTTGCTATTGCTGTTGTTGTTGTTGTTGTTTGTTAATGGTGTCTGTGACTCGCGTGCGGCCTCGACTAGTCTCCGGCCTGGCCACACTATTAATGCAATTCATCCACTGCCATTGCTGGCGATGTCTGCTGCAACAATGTTGCAAATGTTGTGTACAAAGAAAACAACACTTGTTTGCCAGACACGATTGCGGTTGCCGTTTGAGTCTGTTTTTTCGTGCTGTCATTGTTGTTGTTGTTGTTGTTGCTGTGGTTATTTCTTTTGTTTTTGTTTTTAGTGCCACGGCCTGTCAACATTTTTTGCCACTTTGAGTATTTTTAGCAATTTTCAGTCAGCTTCGGTCTGCGATCTTCCCCTCTTCCCACTGACCTCCTCGAAGCGTTCATTTTCCACGTGTTGGCTCCGTAAATGTTTGCTGTCTACTCTTCACTAGCTGCTTATTTGGTTTCAAGTGCTGTTGACGAGTCGGTTTTTTTTTTTTATTTACCTCCCTTACCCTTTTCCTGCCACAGCGCAAATTTCTCAATAAACAACGAAAATTACTCATACGCCACGTGAATCCAAAACAAAATCATTTTCAGTGATGATTTTGGCGAATGTTTTTTTTTTGACTGTCGACTGTCGCTTTGAATCATTTTATTTTGTTTTGTTTTGTCTTTTCTTTTGGCAAATGTTCCAAATGAGTCAACACAAAACCAAAACAACAACAACAACAATACGAAATTAAAAAAATGGCAAATTTGACCTTCTGACCGCCCACGTTGGCCATGATGTGGTTTAAAGATAATAATGCTAATGACGTTGATGATGCTGATGCTGATGGTGTTGATGATGTTGATGTTGATGTTGCTGATGTCGATGATGACATTTGGTGACTGTCACGATAAATGTTGTCAATTGGCCTGCAATTTGGCAGCTGTTATTGTTGTCATTGCCCTTGTTATTGTTGCCGTACGCAATGTAAGGCGAAAGCGGGCAAAATCAACAATAACAACAAATGTGCAGATAAAAACAGAGACTGCGAAAAGTACAAACATATACAAACACACACACACACACACATATATATATATATATATATATATATATAAACCGCTGAACATGAAACTCAAGTGAAAACAGCAATAATAACAAAAACAACAAGCAGCAGAGCTAGCGAGCGTCAACTAACTGTGAACTACATGCCACAATAACAGCAACAACTGACAGCTACAACAACAGCTACAACAACAACAACAACAACAATATCAGAGAGACTGAGAGTAGTTATGTGTGTCAAAGTAAAACGCAATTTATGGAATTTATTACGTGAGCCATTCGCAAAAATTTGCCAACCAACCGCACGATGGGCGGTCATGGAGAAGGAAAGGCGAGGGGCGTGGTCAGCAAATTAGACAAGAAGAAATAAGCGCAAAACAACAACAAAACAAACAAAACTACAGAGGCAGGCAAAGAAGCAACAGCAACAACAACAAAATAGAAAGACAGATACAAAATTAATGAAATGCTTTTCAAATTTCATTTTATATGCAAACAAAAAAAAAAAATCGAAAAAAAAAGAAACAAAATAGAAAAATAACAACAGAGCATTATAACGAGAGACATGGGTGAAAATTTTTGCAATCACGAAATGAGGAATTATGGGAAAAAACCCCACTATCCACTCTCTAAACGAAGAAGAAGGAACCAAGAGAAACGCAGCTTAACATACAAAAAACAAACAACAAAAAACATAACAAAACTGTGAAAGTTTAACAAAAAAAATAAGAAGGTTAATATTTAAACGGTTTTCAGCTTCAAAAATAATTTGCACAAAAGTTAAGCACTTAAAAAAAAACGTTTAAATATAAGTGCATATTTATTTATTTTTATTTTATTTATGTTTATTTTTTGCATGATTGTTAATTAACATATTTCAATCATAAGCTGGAATACTTCCTCAAACATGGAAAATCCTTGACTTGGCTCACATTCTCTCAGGCCAAACCTTTCGAAACTTTCAACTTGCAAATTGCGAACAAATTGAAAACCTTTCAATTTCATCTCTTTGATTGAACAAACTGAACAGGGGCTGCTGCTGCCACAGGGGGGCGTGGCACAGCATTAACCATCCTGCGGCCAATTCGAAAGGTGTCCTAAACTTGCAAATTGCGCTTTTTGTGTGGCGGCGCCTTTGGCCACAACTAACCACAAAAAATAAATCTGCCCTAAATATATATAAGGCAATATACTTCGAAGCATTGCTAATGATCCATTGTTGTTTTACTCTCTCTCTCTCTCTCTCTCCCTCTCTCATAATTATGTTAATATTCGTTTTAATGGACAATTGCAATCTTATTTTTTTCACATTTGTTTTTTTTTTTTGGTTTTCTTGTTTTTGGTTTCCTTTTCTTCATTTTATGCTGTGCAATGATTATTTGTATCTGTCATATGTTGCTTTTGTGGTTGTGGCAGCTGCTTTGTGAATTGCTCGTGCAACGAGGCACAAAAAAAACCAAAAAACCAACAGCCACAGTTTCCCCTCCCCTCTCTTCCCTCCTTGCCCACATCCATGTCTCTATCGCTCTTTCTCTCTCAACCACAACTATTTCATATTGGGCAAAAATGACTTTGTTAGCGCAAAAATTGCTGCTGCTTTGTTGTTGTTGTTGTTCACGTTAAAGGCCAAAATGAAAACGCAATTTACAGACACACACACACACTCACACACACAAACTCTGCCACAACATTGAGCCGTCGCTGCTTCAGTTGGCGTCTCAGTCGCTGTTTGCGTTTTGTTTACAAAATAGCAATAACAACAACCAAACTTTTTTCAGGTCAAATTTGTTTACATTCCGCTTGGAAACTGGGTCATTGTGAGCGTGTGCAACAGAGATGGCAATATTGTTAAAGCGATTGTTGCTGCCGCTGAGACGCAGCTTGAAATCGGCAACAACACGACGGCAACATGCGGCATACCACCAGCGGCGACGGCAACAACAAAAACCCAAAGATAACAACCAACTCAACCAAAATAACAATACAAGAAATTGCAAAGGTGTCGACGACTATAAATACACTAATCAAATCAATTGTGGTAAGTGTACTTCAGAAATATATATACTTATTATTATTATATATAAAACCTATAAGCATAGGGTTCAGCTCTAATAATATGGACAGATTTATGCTTAAATAAATATGAATATTTATGGGTTGAATGCAACTTCGTAAACATTGTTGTATAAACTTTAAACATAAATGTATTTCAGTCATTGTGAAGTAGTTTCATATTTGATACTTTCCTATCTTTATTTTCCAACTCTTTTTGATCACTTGCAGATTATGGACTTATATATCTTCAAAGTAAGAAATCCATTTTTGAAAATATTAAGTTCATTTACCATAATCTTAGCTGCTCTTCAATGACCAACATAAATCTTAATTTTTCTGTTAACTGCCAGCCAATTAGTTGGTATACCCCATTTGGGAAGAGTATAAACCAAAACAGCGAGAGTTGCTGGTCTCTGATCTCTGGCAATATGTCTAAGCTCTATTTGTGTTTGGCTGTATTTGGGAATTTCCGCTGAGAACGCCGTCAATTGCAGCAGTTGCAACAACAATCACACCTCTCTCTAAAAAAAAAACCCCCTCCTCCTTTGTATGCCTCATGTATCTTGCATTTGAGTGTATGTGTGTGTGTGTGTGTGTGTTGATTTGTGTGTGCAATTTGAAAGCTATTTGTGTCAATGACAAATGATTCGAATTTATCGAAAAGTTTGCAATTTGCCAAATGCCGTTGACTTGCCCAGGTGCAACAGAGAGAGAAACACTGAGAGAGAGAGGGAGAGAGAGTGAGAGCAAGTGAGAGAGATCGCAGTTAGAGCGAGATAGAATGCGCAGTGACTTGGGTGACTTAGACCCACTGAGGCGGATCTAGCGACTAGGCAGCCTTGAATGGAATGCGAACAAGTGACGGATTACACAGCAAAGCGTGCCTCACTACTTGCCCCTAACCACCTGCACCCCGTTGCCACCGCTCCAATCAAACTTGACGCCACACCGAGTTTAGTTTTAGTTGCAGTTTTACTTGCAATCCAATCCATTTGGCTCCAACTCAGTTCCACTCGCTTCGTGGATGTCGTCGTCTGACATTTTTGATTGTCAGCTGACTGGGGTTTGTTGGGGTTGCGGGGCAAACGGGGTTATTCCCCCCTCATTGTCCGGTTTTTGGTTTTGGCCACCGCCTGTCAAATTGTCAGACAACAAAAATGCCTTAAAACAATTTATAAAGCTTATTAAATGCAACTTTGCAATTTGACACACAAAAAATGCACTTGGCTTCAAGTTGAAAATCATAATTGAGTATTCCGATGTGATTATATATATAAATATATATATACATGTCTGACAGGCTATATAGGGGCGTCTGGCATACATAAAACATGCTCCTAAAATGCATTTGTTAACTAATTTATTTATGATAAATAATATATTTTGACAGCACTTTAAAAATGTTGAAGTTCTTTGGCACATCATTAATTATGGCCAAGTCGTCTTAACAGCTTTAACAATTACTTAAATCCATTTAACAATCAATGTTAATATCAGCAAATATTTCTAATATTTCCAATAATTCATTTATTATGCAATATTTGTTGATTTTATTTCACTCTCACTTATTTCAATTCTTATTGTTTTTGCATTTTGCAATCAAAATCAATCATAATTTAGCTAGCTGAAATCAAGTTAATAAATCATGAGATTAACAAACAATAAATTTATTATTCTACCTTTTGGCTGGCAATTACTAATTCTACAAATACAAAATATATATATGTATTGATATATATATATTTATTTATATATATATTTGAGGCTGCTGTCAGTAATGCTAATTTCATCCCTAAATACGCAATGCTCATTGCTGGTGATTACCTTGCCTTATGCACATATAAGGTATGCCACGCACACAATCCAAACATTAATCATGTCTGCCCCTGCCCCAGTCCCTTTTTAACTTGCTACTGCTACATTATTAATGATTGCAACATCAACAATCATCGGGCATGGCTAATTTTTTGCAATTGCTCGCAAAATTTTATTAATTTCCCTTAATGTCGGCAAACCCCACCCACAACTTCCTTTCCCCCCCCGTCGCTGTGTATATTCGGGAGACGTCATTAGCTTTGCCCCATAGCCAAGTCACACCGCGCTCGACTGGCCGCTCTTTGGCAGTTTTGTGCATTTTTGGCTGCGTCCAAGTTTGACCCAAATAGCTACGTTCCGGCAGCTGTTGCTCCCTTCCTGCTGTCAGTTAGAATCAGGCCCCAAGTTTCTTCAGGTGGCGTCGCATCAATCTTCATGCTGCGTGCTTGACTGATGCGACACGAGGCGTCTAAAGTTTTTGGCCTGCCCCCTGTCTAAGCAGGCGACGACATGCAACAGTTGACACCCCCTCGAAATCCACACAGTCACAGCATCCGCACACCCCCCGCCGCCCACCGTACCCCGCCTGTCGGGCTCACGTGATCTATTTTTGTATAATTAGCATGTAATGCAGCAACAAATCCGGGAGCATAACATCCAAATTAGTAATTCCCGTCGAGTCGGCCGAGGCGAAAATAGACGAAGAGGAACTCGGCGATGTCTGCAATGCTGACGTCGTTGTTAATGCTCCATTTATACCCTGTAATTATATGCAACATGTGTGGTGTCATTTTGAATCAACATTTAGGTGTTAATGGACTAAAAATTAAAAATTACTAATTCTTGTGTAACAAAAATAAGTTGCAGAAATTAATTTAAAAAATGTTTTTAATGGAAAAATTATATAATTTTGTTAACTATTTGTAAAGTCTAAAAATTGTCAGAAAATCCGCTCGCTTTTTTTAAAAACATTAATTTTAATTTATGAAACTTGAAACACTATTAAAAATAATTTTATGCCAGCTGTGATTTCCGCTAAGCCTTCTTCAATCTGCCTCATCTTGATCTTACGCGCTGCTATATATATAAAAAATAGTATCCATTAAAAACGACTCTAGTCGCCTAAGGTTATCCAATTCAAAGTCGTTTAGTATTCACTTACAGGATATTTTTGTAGTCATTTGCTTTGCGTCACTCGCAATTCTCTTTGCCGCTTTTAGTTAATGCTCTCTCTTTGGATCTGTGTCTAGAAATTTCATTTGCCAAATTGAATTTGGCCAACCTGCCTTTTGCTTTTAGCGCCCCCCAAAAAAAGGAAAAAAAAAATTGTAGCCAGCAAACTTAACAACTTGGCCTCAATCCAAATGCGACAGTGCGCTGCCCCCCGGAACGGAGGGGGAGGCGTGGCAAAAGTAAACTAGTCGACAAGGGCGAGAGCAACAGCAACAGCATGAAAACTAAGGGGAAAATCTGCTGCCGCATAATGTGATAATAAAAATCTTTTATTTGCCATTGTCGTGCTTCTGCTCGTGTGCGATGTCCTCTGCCTCGTCCTTTACTCATTTGGATGTTGGATGTTGGATGAGGCATCAGCAGCAGCAGCAGCACAAAAGCCACACAGCAGTAGCTTACACGCCCACTCTCCCTTCCCTCCAACCATTTGCCAGCTGCTGCTGCTGCTGCTATTGCCACATAAATCTTGTCAACGTACAGTTTCTCACATTTGACAAACACACGCATACACACCCATATATATATGTATGTATGTGTGTGTGTGTGTGTATACATATAGACACATCGGGTCACATACCCATTGGCCACTCACTCAGGCGCCTAATTCCAAGCTTCAAGCTTGCTGCCCCTTCGCCCCCTTCAATCTTTCCACATTTTTAGCTGTAATTTGTCGCGTGCCTCAATTTTCTTGTGTTTTCACTTAACGCAACGCACGTTTCCAGCTTAGCTGCCATTGCTCAACCCTCTGCTCGCTGTCATCGGCTAGCTCTTCTTTCATTTTCCGAGTCGAGTCAAGTCGAGTCGAGTCGAGTCGATTCGAGTCCAGTCTAAATTGAAGGGTGACTTATGGCTGGCACGCAGTAGGCTGAGGGGGGGAAGCGGGTCGACCACAGAATATGGTCAAATGGAGTTGTCATCGACCAAACTCCAATTGCAGCCGTTTGCCCCTTTGCCACATCGATTTAGGGTTTCTGACCAGAAAGCTGCCCTGTCATTGGGTTATCCACTCACGTTCAACACGAGAAGCAGCAGCAGTGGCAGCAGAACGAACTCTCAACGAATTTTGCGTATTTCTGTATTTTTGAAGTGGCACCAACCAGAAATCTTCATTTAAAGACCAATTTTGTCATCGGGTTAGTTTGCTATCTGTATTCGTTTAATTTGACTTTAAATTAAGCCCAACTTCAATATTTATGCTCGATTTACGATTACGGTAAATATTTCAATATTTGTGTTTTATTTGAAAAACACATTTCGTCTGCTAATCCCCAGATAAGTCCCAAAACATTGCTAATCAGCATTCTAATAATAATCATTCATTTAATCCTAATACACCCACACACACACACTCGCACACACACACACACCCACACACACACACGCACACACATATGTATCGCTTGTTTGCGTTGCACATTAAATTTGAGAATATTTGAAAAAATTTAGCTAAATGTTACATTTATTTTTACGAGCACCAAATAGCTATTCTGCGCTTAATTGTTTTTCTAGGAAAGAGTTACAAAAACTATTTCAGAATAACTCTTTGATGTTTTCAGTTTTCAGTTTTTTTTTTATATATTTTATATATGTATTTTAACTGATGTTACAGAGCATCTCACAGTTACGCCATCGATTTCAGGCATCTTTCGTGTTATTTATGTGCCTTTAAAATTTTGGCTCATAGTTTGTCTGCGGCATATCCGCGTGATTAGCTAAAAATACAAGGTATCCACAGCACAGCAGCTCCTCCCCCTGCGCCTCTCTAGACAGTCAGGCCGTCATCGACATCAAGATCTACTCAAAAAAATAAATAAATGAACAAACAAAAATGCCGTTGAAAAGGCTTTCGCATTTCCGGCGCCAGCTAAAAATATTTTGACGTCTTTTGAACGGCTGCAGCACAAACAGTCCCACAAATCACCAACTACAACTGCAATAAACTGAAATACACACAATTAAAATATTAAAATCGTGTTTTCCGATTAAGCATGTCAAAAAAAAAATGACGTCCATAAACCAGAACCATTTATCGGCCATAAAAAACACATATTTCAAGTTACCTGATTGCCGCTTGTAAAAAATATATTAAATGGTAAAAATAAACAAAATTAACAGCAAGTTCTTAATTTATTTTTATTTATTATTTATGTTTTATATTTAACAAAAATATTTGAAAATTAGATCAAATAAAGTCCAATCAATTTTCCTTAATTAAACACTTTTAAAAATGATTTTTCATTCAATATCAGTTTCTACTTTCACATTTAATAAACATATATTCATAAAAGTACGGGTATATCCTACTCTAACTATACCCTGTACTTTTTGAGAACACTTAGGCATAATGCGTTTTATGGCTTTGCCGTTTTGAGGTTCTTTGTTGCCTTTTATGCAAGCACAAACTTTGCTGTATTTGTTGCTGGCACACACACAGACGGCGGCGATTGCGTTGACAATGGTTTAGTGGCAACTCGGCTCGGGGTGGGGGCAACATCATAAAAAATAGTCCAATGCTGCTCGCTCTCTCGGCTGTGCGTCATTGTTGGCCTAAATCTGAAGCAACAACAACGAACAAGAACAAGAACAACAAGAAGCCTTCGACGGGGCATCACAACTAATTGACTTTGTATACGAGGTTTTTGTAGGCTGAGAGGGGTGTGTGTGTGTGTGGGTGGCGGGGGGGATAGGCAACAAACGTGACTTCTTTGCTGTGTGGGTGGTGGTAGGGAGCCCGGGTCTCTATGTCTCGCGGGGGGTGAGGCAACTCTGCTTGTCGCCTGTCGCCTCAAACAAAATGAGTGATTGTTGGCAAGCGCGTGAGCAAAATATTCATACGATTTCGCAACACCCCCCCTTCCAGAGAAGGGGCAGCATGGCATGCTGACAGAGGTGGCATGTAGTGGCGCAGAGAACAAGCGTCAAACTCATAATTCATTCATTCCCTACATGAAGGGACTGAAAGTATTCTTTTTAAATGATTTCTTTTCTTTTTCTTTTTTTTTTGGAAACTTTTACTTTTCAGCACAGTTTTGGGTACTATTTGCCTCTTGACCTTCAGCTAAATGGTATGAGCCAAATTGAAATACTCTTTCAAGTTGACTGTTGCGAAATAGTGGCGTCAATAGGCAAAGATTGTGGTCTACACAAGCATTCGCGTTTAGCATTTAAACGTATAATCTGTGCAGCTGCTGCCCACCTATTGCCAAAATTAGTTTTGTTATTTTAGCTTAGAAATCTGCAATCACATGGTTCCGGCCATTAATGACGTCAGAGCCCGTGTGGAAAAATTTCACCCTCACCTAATCTTAGCCAAGTTTTGTTTACACGTTTTCGTGACGTTTGTCGCGAATATTTTTTCTTGTATTTGTATTTTTTCATTGTTTTCATTTGTGCAGCACCTCAAAATGATGGATTGTTTTTGTATTTTTTGTATTTTGCTTTTTGTGCTTGCGAAAAATTCACATTCATTGAAATTGTATTCACATTTTGCGTTGAGTCATTTTTTGGGTGCTTGGCCAGGAAGCAAATTACTCAGTTATGCAGTTGAGCTGAAGGCGGTGCTGGTTTTGAAGGTCTGACATTGACTCGATCCGACTAACTATGAATGAACGAAACATTGCCATATAAATGACATCATTTCAAGTACACTCTGTGATATAATCATAATAATATATTCTTCATAGATCATTGAGTATTTATATGCTCAACTGATTCGCACAGACTGTGAAAAATATTGAAATAAATAATAATTGAGGAAATCTGAAAGACTGTGGGATTCTCTGCAATGACTGCAATGAAAGCCTTTATCTGAGACTATGATATATAAATAATATAATAAATATATCAGATCATAGTCATGATAGTTTATCAGATTCAGCATTCGGGCATATGACTCAAATAAACTGAGCTGATCTATCGTTGTTTTCGACTTTACTTCGAGCGGTATGCGGAAGTCAACAATGTGGTCTGTCATTGTGTGGCATGTACGCTAAGTGCAACATTCCAAACAATGCAAAGCCAGGCAACAAATAAAAAACACAGCTTGTGCCACAAAACGAAACTTGAGCAACACGCCAAAGTGCAATCAATTCGTTGCACCACCATGCCGCCCTTTAGAGCATACAATTTGTATTGTTGTTTGTTGCTAGTTGCTTGTTGCTTATTGCTTGTTGCTGATGCTTTCGGCATTTATTGCTGCAAATGAGTTATAACGAAGCTGCAACAGTTACAACAAGCAGCGCTAATTGGCTGAGCTGTGGCAAACAACACAACAACCACAACTTAAGAGCTGAGTTTTCCTTTCAAATGAGCAACCAACAGCAGCAACAACAACAACAACAAAAGCCATGCAACAACTGCCACAATCACAAATAGCATTAACAATAACACGCGACAGCAACAGCAGCAGCAGCAACAGCAGCAGGTGCAACATAAGGCGGCTCTCTAACTAACTATGCCACACAGCTCTGAGTTTATCCTTGTGCCTCGCTTGATATCGGCTTTATAATTGCCAAATGCATCCCTTGCTGCGCAGCAGCTGCAACAACAAAAATAACAGGCAAAGCAGAACAAAAGCAGTAACAACAGCAGCTGCAGATTGACGTCAAGGCAGTGGCAGCCACACCTGCCACGTGTTGCATTTAAAGAGCAGCAGCTGGCCCACGCTTACGATTCAGTCATTCACTGGCCGCTACGCTCGTCAGTCGTCCTCAAGCCCCACAATTCCACAATTCCACAATTCCCTAATTCCCAGTTGCCAGTTGCCAGTTGGCTGTTTCCTCAGGGTTCATTGCATCCCTTTTTGGCATCGTGCATCAGGCATCAGGCAGCAGGCAGCAGGCAAACAGTCAAATTACATGGCTGCGACCTGGCCAATGTTTACTTCCACTTACTTCCACTTTATTTGCGCTGACAGCAGCGGCAGCCGCAACAACAACAATAATAACAACAACAACCTCAAACTGCGCTTTGGCTTGATGAACTAAACAGATACCCTATTTATTTTGACTATTATTATATTTATTACAAATATACACTTTAAATATATTTATTCTTTTTATGTTGCTATATAAAATTTTATATTTTAATTTAAATTTCATTTAATTCCATTTTTTACTTTGTGCTCTTTTTGTGTCGACTGACTTTAGTTGACATTAAGTAGATAAATAAATAAATAAATATTCAAATGTGCTTTAAAAAACTTCACGTTAATAGTAAGCAACATATCAAAGTGCAGCTCAAGCATACCCCATACACTCCTTTGTTTATAGGGTAGCACAACCATTTGGCTGGTTTGGTTGGGTTCAACTCGCTTCGATTTGTCTTTCAATTCCCAGGTCGAAAAAACAACAAAATTTCGCGCACCTGCCGCAACTTTATGAGTTCGTTGTTGTTGTTATTGTTTTGTATTCCTGTTGTTGTTGTTGTTGTTGTTATTGTTTTGTTGTTGTTTTTGGTTATCCTTGTTGCGCCTGCGGTGGTCGCTTCAAGGCACGCATCTGCCCACCTGCAGACATAATGTCTCTGAAATGCAGCTGTAAACTGCATTTATTTATGCATCGGCATTTGATATAAGAATTTGCAAAGAATCTGTTCTACCTGCAAAAAATATGGGGATTACATTTGTTGAACTATATATTTGTTGATTCATTCATTAATAATACATCGTAAAAATAAATCTGATCTTCATTTTATTTATAGACAATGTCAGAGTTTTCCCAATGAAAATGAAAATGAAAAATATATATCATATTTATTTATAGTTTATATTGTGCAGATTTGCTAATTATAGCTGACTTATGAAACGATTAATACAGATATACGTATATATATATTTACTTATCTTAATAAAGTTTTTTCAATTCCAAGATAATCCCAAAAACCATCAAAATAGTAATTTGGCGCTTAGATCACGGCATGATCAAAGACCCCTGAATGTACTTAACGAACTAATTATAGAATTGTGCTGTGATTAATTGCCCAAGATAATAAACATAAACAAAGAAACAACAATAATAATAATAATAATAATAAAAACAATAACATCCCAAAAGAATTCTCTTGCGCTGCGGACAGTTTATTGAACCCCGTCCTAACAAATTGGCCATATTTTGATATTTATAGCGAATTGAGTACATATTTCGCTCGATTCCAAATTTATCATTGTCAATAAATGAATATACATATTTGGTAATTGCTGCGCGTTTTTGAAAGTCTCAAATTGTTTACACAAAAGTTGAGCGCTATAAAAAAATCATATATATATATATATATATATGTATTTATATTTATTTGGTACTCTTACAACGCACACGCCTAAATTTTATTTTGGTAGTGCAGCTGGTGGTGCAGCAGACAGACAGAGAGAGTGAGGGAGGGGGGGCAACGATGACAGCAATGTGTTGAGGTGTTTGTTGTGGCACTTTCTGTCTCTGTTGTTGTGTGACTCATTGAGGTCGTGTGCGAATTTTTGGAATTGCTTTTATTTATTTATGCATTTGTTATTGTATTTGCGTTGAATGTAAATTCACTTATTTATTGCGCGAGCAGCAACAAATAAACCCAACGTGTCGCAAATTCCCAGAAGCGGCAACCAAAACAAAGTCACTTGACGCACTACAAAAACCCCCTCAAAAAAAAGCCAAATAAATGCGAAAAACTGCTAAATAACAAAGGCAACAAAAAGCCGAGATGAAGCAAAACAATTTCAATAAAATGTGTTTTTATCTCTTGTTGTGACGATTTTCGCACAGTTCGAACTGTGAGCTTTTCGCGCCCGCCAAATTCCGTCAAGTCATGCAACGCAGCGCGATCTTAGCTAGCACCCCCTCCCCAACCCACACATCCCCTTGCCCCAGCCGCGCTTGGGTATTTATTTGATTTTTTTTTGCTCGATTTTGATCGCGTTAATTACGTGTGTAAAAACTATTGGGCAAACAACAACTTGATTAGTGTCCGTGTGTGAATTAACCAAAGTCCGAGTCCGAGTCCGAATCCAAAACCAAATCCAAATCCAAATCCGAGTTCAAGTCCAATTGCGGCACGCGTATTGTTTTCACCATCAAGCGAAATACATACAAAATAAGTCAACTCGAATGATTTCGACTGTGATTTCGTTTGGCAAAAGTTTTCCACGAATTTGGCGTTAATGACAAGCAGTCAACAACAAACGGCAATATCCGTTTGTATATCTGATTTCGCGACTTTGCTTTTGGGAACTCCACTTCAGCTGCCAAAGACTGCGTCATTTGGCACGCCTATCTCTGCGACTCTAAGAGGGGGGGTTTGTGCAGGTTCTCAAATTAGTTGAATCAAGTGCGAATACCTTATGCCCAATGCCCCGCAGCCCCCCAGCCCTCCAGCCACCAGTTGTCAGTTTATTTTTAGCGAATTGTGATAAATACAAACCGAATGCCGCAAATAGAGTTGACCTTTTTGAATTGACATTGTAGACGGATAATGTGCGAATCGGAACAATCTCAATCAATCAATAAATATGCCCAGGCATTGCGGGTGTGTGTGTGTGTGACTGAGTGTGTGTGTGTGTGACATCCGGTATGCATTGTTTATCGCGCTTTGTGGATAAAATATTGCTTCTAGATTCGTTACAAATCGCTGGCCATGAAGATGGCCGACACCAGGCAGCTTATCATCGAGCTCTATTATTGAATTTTCCCCAAAAAACAGTTAATGCGGCAATCAATCAATGGGCCTCATATCAAAACAAAACATTGTATTAGCCATGGCTATTTCGTATTTATTACGTGGCCAAGGCTAACTTGTAATAACTTATTTTTATCAACTATATTTGTTTTACTGCATAAGAAATTAAAACTGCTCAAAGATTAAATATTTTATGGAATTTTTGAGTATTTTAGAGGCGATTTGAATCTTTGCAATTATGTTGCATAACTACAGCTTTTCGATGTGGCACAGATATAAATCGAAATTTATGCTTCACTTCTTTTTCTCTGGCATAGTTTCAGTTGGAGCTGAAAGAAAAAACTTTTTTCCTTAGATTACTTAACAAATGTTAATTAATTATAAATAATTAAGATATTGTCAATTCCCTTAAACATATACACTCTTTAGATCAGAACCTTAGTAGCTTACTTGTTTACCATTGTGATATTTTTTTTACTTTAGTTTATCTGTTTGCCAATGCTCGATTTCACACACAATATCTAAACTTTCGACTTTAGACTCGAAGATGGATGCAATCAACAATCGCACTTGATAAAGTAGTGGCAACAATGTTGTGTTGTTTGGCTGAGATGGAGCTGACTCAGTTATGAGCTCATTTTCCATGTGGCCACAGTTCGTGGAAGCAAAGTCTCCATTCAGTGTCAATAACCCGAAGTTTTATTACACATACGACCTGTTGGACTGTTCTAGCAATACACCTACTACATCTGTGCGTTCGTGTGTGAAAGTGTGTGTGTGTGTATGTGTGTGCATGTATGTGACACCTTTGCAAGTAGTTTACCTCATCCCACATTCCATACATACACTAGCGTATTTCAATTTCTGGCACGTTCCTCTCTTTTGCCATAGATCGCAGGAATGTGGCAACATTAAGCAACCCAAAAGCATTGACAAAACCAAAAAGAGATAGACTGATACAGAGAGAGAGCGAGAGGGAGAGAGAGAGAGAGAGAGAGCTGTGGAATTGAGCCCAGCTCGACTCGAGTAAGATTATTGGCCTCAAAAACAAAACAAAAAAAAAAAACGAACAACAAAAAACCGCTAAGAGGAACCCAGCAGAAACTGCGCAGCGCAAAGTCTGGCAAATATTTCATCATTAGCTTTTTGGCGCTTTTCATTACAAAAGCAAAATGCAAAGAGCACACACACACACACACACACACACACACACATACACAGCACAAACAACAAAAACTCAAAATACAATTTAAATAAATTTCGCAAAATCAGCAGCAACAAGCGGACAGTTGAAGGGGCAGGGGGCGGAGATTGGGGCGGAGAACGCTAAGCGTTTGCCAGAACTTGCCAAAGTTCAATAAAACTTGAAGCGTTCTCGTAGTTGTTATTATTGTTGTTGTTGTTGTTGTTGTAGTAATAGTCAAGTCTTCTGCACACTCTTTCTCAGCCTTCTTTTTTGGACTGTTTTGATATTTGAGTTTAAGTCGCAATAGCCCAGTTAAAATGGGAACAGGCCAAATTGACGAGAACATTGCCAAAAATTGATAATGTGCTGGAAGAATAACAACACTAACAACAACAACAACAACAACAACAATTACAACTACCACCTTTAAAGAGTACATTGGCCCCGCCCCCGTTTTGGAACTATTGCGTCTATAGACCGGATCTAAGCGTTTACGCTGCGCCCAAAAGTCTGTGCACCCTGCCACAAATTTGAGATAATCTGACAAAATGTGTAATGTGTAAAATATAAATATTAAATTAAAAATAAAAGTCTTGAAATAATATATATTTGAAAAATCTGATAAATTTTTGTATATATAAATTAGAAATTTAGCTACAGTCAAAATTGGCAATAAACATTTAAGTCAACTCAAAGTAAGACAAGTTTTGCTTAAAGATTTGCAGCTTACATTTTTGGATAGAGTATTCCAAAGTCAGCTTAATCCAAGTATTCCGCGTCTAGTCAAAGAACTTTTGTTAGCTTTATGGAGCTATAGTTTGGGGAGGGGCTGAAAGATTTGGACTTGTCGAACAGGTTCTTTGAAAAGGGGGGGCTGCCGTTGTGCCACCGGCGAGGGCAGTGCGAGCAGGCAAGCAAAACGCTCAGCTATGAAAGAAAGAGAGGGAGAGGGGAGAGAGAGAGTGTGTTGTTGGTCAGTGCGGTGGTGTTGAGTGTGTGGTGGGGTGGTTGTCTTTGTTGGAGACGGAACCAAGACATCGACATTAAATACACTTTTTGTTTCACTTTTGCGCGTTTGTAGTTGTGATTGTTGTTGTTGTTGTTGTTGTTGCTGGTGTGCGGCATTTTTATTTTGGCAGTTAACGGTGTTGTTGTTGTTGTTGTTAATAGTTGTTGTCGATGTCATTAACCAGCCACTTGGCGCTGGGAACGGGCACTTTTGTTGTGGTTCTCAACCACATGAAATTTTCGCTTTTTTTTCGCACGTATTTCCCCATTTGTGTTTTTATTTGCGCCTGTTTTGTTTTGGCTTCACATTCGCGCGAGCGTTCATCGCTTCCAGGGAGGGTGGTGGTGGTTAAGGGTTGCGGTAGGGCTTGGTGGAGGGAGGTGGTTGTTCGCTTCGGTTCATGTGCGGTCAACATAAAGCACAAATGCCGACGATCGACACCGACAAATAAAAACAGTGTATAAAGAAGCAGAAGAAGAAGAAGCAGAAGCAGAAGAACAACAACAGCAACAAGAAGAAGAGGAAGAAGAGAAAGAAGAAGAAGACTGCCTTGCGTCCCGCGAAGGTGGCAAATTCCATGAGCGTTCGCTTACCCCATTCAAAAGGGGGCCAGGCCCGACCCTCGCTCTCTCCCATTCTAGCGCCCACCACGTGCTGCTGCTACCAATCCACACACACAAGTGCACACATATACATATACATATATATATATATATATATATATATATATCTGTTTATGTGAGTGGCTTTTTGGCGCCCGAGTCAATAAACTCAAGCGGGCAAAAACAACAAACGTGAGACGCAAGCGAAAGGAAAAAACAAAAACCAAAACACGAGCCGGCAATAACAATAACAACAACAACAACAATAACAACAACAACATTAACAACAACTACAACAAAAAGAACATTAAGAACGCTGAATGAGTCGCACAACAGCGTTTTGGCGCCAAAATATTGAGGCAATGAACTTTTGCTATACCCTACGCAGCTCCAGCTATGACTTAAAGGTTAATTTGCGAAAGTTACGCAATTTTTGCCCAATTTCCAAAACTTCTGAATGCAGGGGCGATTTCATCAGTGTTTGACATTTGAAATAAGGCTGGAAACTCAATTTCGAATATCATTTCAATATGGTAAGCAAAAAATGAAAACTCATTCGATTTTCCAAGGCGAGGTTTGACTTTGACTAGGTTAAAAATTGGAAAAAAAGATTTTATTTTATTGAATATTGAATCACAACTCAACTGATTTTCCAAAGAGAGGAAGTTTCACTATATTAAAATTTGGAAAAACGATTTAAGTTCGATTTTCATATTTCAATGCAGAATTTAAAAATGAAAAGCGTCAAAACTCAACTGATTTTCAAAAGGACAGTCATGTTGACCACAGTTTAACCTTTGGCTTAATGCTGCAGTCCAAATGAAAGCACAAATACTAACCCAAAAAAAAAAGCGTTAAAGGATCAGTTCAAACTTTATATAACTTTGGCAAGACTCATTCGATTTTCAAAAGAAAATACAACACTCAAAGTTGGAAATGCAAACTCAAAAATCATGGAATCGAGTTCTGAAATTTCCAGGATATGAAACACAAGAATTGATAAGGAGTAGCTTTAAGTCGACGCCTCGAACATTCTGCAACTGCAAAGAAGAGTAGCATTTATTGGATTCTACCTCAAATGCCACTCCCCTTACCCCCAGTGCCTACCTACATCCACCCCTTCCCAGCCCAACTGCCGTCTCAGTCACTGCGTATACGTAATTTATTTATGCGTGCTCTTATCTTTTAATCGACTTGCTTTTTTGTACGGCCATTGGCATTTGGGCGCATTGCATAATGAGGCGGTTAAATTGGCAATGGGAACAAAGCCCCCATGCCCCTTTCCGCCATGAATATCGTTGGCCCAGTCACAAGATATGGTCAAAACAAAAGCAACAAAACACAAAGCAAAGGCAAGAAAGTGCCAGCGATATCGGAGGCGGCTCTTTTGCTGCGATTATACACAAGAGCAGCAGGCAACAATGGCAACAATTGCAGATGCAACAACTCCCAGCCCAACCCCAGCCTTTTGCCGTCTTCTGTGCATTTGCCAAGTGGCAAGTCACTAAAAAGCGCACAAAAAGCAGCTCAGTTTATTCTTAGCAGCCACTTCGCCTACTCCACCCTCTTAGCAACCCCCTCCCCCTGCGCCACCACCCCTGCTGCATTGCCCTGCACTCCACGCCCAGAACAGCTGTGTGTTTTTCAACCACTTTGCAATCAACAGTTTCATTTTGTTTAGTTTTTTATCGAGTGCAATTAAATGCTGCTCCCAGCAGCTGCCAACTGAACATTCATTTTACTCTGCCTACCCTAACCAAGCGAGTCATATCGATTAGCTTAACAAATATGTAACGTTTGGAAAAAGTTAATAAAGTTTTTTACTGATTGCTTATAAATTTTGATAAATTTTGAAATATATCCAATATTATTTCGACTACTCCTAACTCTTCTGATTCAATGGAATAATATTGAATTTTTATATATATACAAAAATATATATATATACATTTAATGGCAGCACATAGTATATTATATATATGTGTATACTTAAGAATATTTATATTTTTTTATAAGCTGAACCCATTTTAAATTTAGAAAAAATGGAATAAGTTATTTATCAGCTGTGTTCAGTGCATCTCGCAGTCGAGCACACTCGACTACAGCTTTCTTACTGGTTTTTATTAGTGTATCAATTCCAGTTAAGAGCTGCTTAATAATTGATCTAACCTTTTTTTTATTCATAATTTTTGTTATTATCTAATTTAAATATTGTTTGATTTATTGAGTTATAATTGGTTAAGTAATATCATTTGCCAGATTTCATTCATTTTTCCCCGCCCCCCAATTGATAACTGTTTCTCTGATTTTAGCCAAATATTCCCCAATAACTGCGTATTATATTCAATTAAAGGTGATCGCTCCCCATAAAAAAGATTATTATTTTAATTATTATTAATTCAGCTCATTAAAGGTGAACGCTCCAAAATTGTTGCCTTCAAAAAATGTGATTTTTAATTTAATTTTTAATAAGCATTTTATTAAAATTTATTTAATATATTTTTACACTTTTTTGTTAACTTTTATTCAAAGTATTTTTTTTAACTTTTAACTATTAAAAAAATAACATAAAAAATGTTATTTTTAATTTAATTATTGTCAAAATTTATTTAATATATTTTTTGACTTTTTTGTTAACTTCTATTCAAAGTATTTTTCTTTTGTAAACTAGAGAATTTAAATAAAAAATTTTAGTTTTTAATTTACTTAATGTTATAATTAATTTAATATATTTTTAGACTTTATTTTCAACTTTTATTCAAAGTATTTTTCTGCTTTAAACTATTAACATAAAAAATGTTTTAATTTAATTTTTACTAAGCATATTGTTATTATTTATTTAATATACTTTAAACTCCACTTTAAACTATTTTTTTAGATTTTCTCTTCTTTAGAGCATTTACAGTTAGTTTCATTTCCCATTTGTTAATGTTTTCTTTTATTTTTTTTTTAGCTGCTTTTATTTTTGCTTGTAAATTTGTAGCTTTGCACTTTGCTTTTTCTTTTGTTATTTCTTTATTATTTTGCAGTCTTGTTACGCTTATTGTTTGTGATGTAAATGCGCCTCTAATCATATATATATACATATATATATATATATATATATTTTTATAGTTTTCAAATGAAGTACCTGACATTTTTTGCAGCAACTGCTTCCTGGTCTAAGTAAGTACAGTTTAACGAGGTAGCAGTTTTGTGCATTCGTAACCCTGACCGCACCCTTTACATAATCAGCCCTCGCTGCCCAGCACCTACATCCGCCCCTCCCCCACTCCTACCTACAAGCCCCTAGCGTGTTGCCTGCGTGCCGAGTGACGATATTTGTTGCTGTTGGTTTGGTTATCAAAATGAGGTTAACAAACGTTCCCAAGGCCATTTACTACACGAGCGACTCGTTCGGGTGTAATGCTCACACACACAGGGAACTACACTCACACACACTCACACACACACACACACTCAGTCATTCACTCGCTTACTGATTCGCACTTGACATTTACTTTGTAGTAAAGTACAAACAAAAAACAAAACAGCTCGCGTAAAATCAAGCAGCAGCAACAATTTGAGTTCAAAAATGTTGCCCACTCTGGACACACATTTTGGGCGGGGGTGGGTGGTTTGGTGGGAGGTGGTGCCATCTTTCCTATCTGCTCTGCTGCCATTTGCTATTATCGTTGCTTGCTTTTTATGCCTTTTTTTTGCTTTTGTGTTTAAGGTTTTTAGTTTTGCGCGCTGCTCGTAAAAAAAAAAACACAGATACACGTGTGTGTGTGTGTGTGCGTGTGTGTGTGTGAGTGGGTTGATGGGAGTTAGATCACTGAACAGCTGTGGTGGTGGGTGAAGGGGTGGGGTTGTTGCATTTACTAGCTGCGCGTGTAGACAAACTCAAGTGCCTCGAAGGCGTCTCAAGTGCATAAACATCAAACACACACAAACAAAGAGAGCGAGAGAGAGGGAGATAGATAGAGAGAGAGTGTGAGAGAGAGAGAGATAGTGCATGCACATGCCGCACATTTCTCATAGTTTATTTGCAATCAATTCTGCAGTTGCATTAATGCACACGCGCGTGTGTGTATGTGTGTGTGTGCGTGTGTGTGTGTGTGTGTGTGTGTGTGAGGTACTTAATACTAAATTACTATTGCCATATAAAACACACACAGAACTATAACCAGAATCGTAACTGTATTTATGAGCGGCTATTTGGACGACAGGTGGCGACACTTCCTCAAGGTCGACATCTTTTCTTTACTGCACACATACACACATATAAACATATAGCCACAAACATGTATATGCATATGTGTATATATATTTATTTATTGATCAGCTCGTTCGATTTAATAGGAAAGTTTGCAGCTTTGGTCATTGACTGCGCTGCTTATCAGAGAGGTTAAGTTCACATAGAAATTAGTTGGCTAGATTGTCAATACTATACATATATATACATATATATATAAATTGATATATATACATGTAAATATATGCGTCATATCTCACTCGTAGTGATTGATTTAAAATTTCCTAATAAATGAATTATTTATTTAAGTCATATTTAAAATTCATTTCTAATTATTTATTGCATCGGCTATTAAAATACCATAAAAAATATATATAATTAAAAGAAATTAAATCTGATAACATAACGCTGATTTTGTCAGCTTTAATGTCGAGTTACAAAATTCCCTAATTGTTTTAATAATATTTAAAAGTAATTTTTTATTATAATTGACAAACTCAGCTAAGTTCGTGAACTTTGTTGTATTAAAATATAAAAATAAATAAAAATAAAAAATAAATAAAAATAAAAAATATGATTAATGAAAAGAAATTAAACTTGATAATATAAAAAACATGTACATAAAAATAAATTGTGCAATTTGACTATAATTATTATGAAATTCCTTAAAAATTAAATATTTTTTTAAGATCACATTTAAAAATAATTATTTTAATTACAACTGTCAAACTCGGCTAAGGTCGTGAACTTAAAATATAAAAAAAATATGATTAATTAAAAGAAATTAAACTTGATGATGTGGAATAAATAAAGATAATCGGAGACTATAATTATTAGGTGATTAATCAGTTTTAGTCGGTTTAACTTGCGTTTCTTTTGCGACATTTAAATTTATTTGCATCGTTTGTGCATCATTGTTGCCTCTCTCACTCGCGTTGGTGGCGCCACATGATGATATAATCCCTGAGGTGGCAGTTGCAACCGTTATCGCTGTTGTTGCGCATACGCCGCGTTGCATTTGTCACGGCTCTTGCAGCTTTACAGTTTTACAACCCTGACGACATTGTTTATGCCCTCCCCCAAAAATGCTTGCCACAACTGGCAGTAGCACAATTGTTGCACCGTGGCAACAAAGTTAACGAGATGAAGCGATGCCAGTGTTGCATTCCCCTCGTTGCATTCTCCAATCAACATTTGCATGCCACATACCACGTGTGCCGCTGCCACATTGGGTAGAACTCAGAAGCATGCTCCAAATTTTGCTGCCACAAACAAAATCTTGAGAATTAATTTTATTTATTTATTTTAGACTTAATAAATGTCAAAACTTTTTTCAAATTTCTTTAAATCTTGATTTTTTTTAAGAATTGTAGAAAAATAAGAAGAAGAAAAAGGACACGGATTTGTCAAGGATATTTTCACAGCTGAGGAATGCAGGGTATGAGCACAATTTGCGGTTTATTGCGGACTATTAAGCCTGAAGTTGCACAGGTTGCACGTTGAGGACACGAGAGGCAGCCCAAGTGTCCGTTAAGTGTCTGACGAATGTCACGTGCCCCAAAACCAAAATAAAAAAACACAAAAAGACAACAAAAAATGAAAAGCGCAACAATTTACGCAGGCAAACACTTTGTAAAATTCACTCATGTCAGCAGCGGCAAGCAAACGTTGCAAGTGTCAACTGGCTGCTGCTGCCACAGATTGAAACATCACACAAAAGGGGGTGGGGGGAAGGGATGCAGCTGGGACTGGGAGCGTCCTTTCCATGTCGTGTGACAGCAATTAACACCAAAGTCGAAAATAAAGCGTAGAAAGAGGAGACAAGTTGGGGCTTGTGGTAGCCACAGAATGTTGCAGCTGTTGTTGCCGCTACTGTTGCGGAAATTGAATTTGCGACAATCCTAGCCAGCCCCCCCCCACCAACCGTCTGGCTTGTCACTTAATGGCTGACATTTGTGGCCCCAGCCAAGAGCCAAGAACTCAACTTGGCCATTTTATTTTTGCTTGCAACATTGTTGCCACATTTTCCAAGTAATTGGTCATCATTTGCCGTACGCCTCCAAATGGGTGCAGGGCGGGGGCTGGGTGTGCTTGGGGGTGGGTTGCTCGCTGCACTTTCTCAGTATTTTGGCAGTCGTAGCAAAAGTATTTATTGTTGTTGTTGTTGTTGTATTTGTGCTCATTTGTCATCTATTTGAAAACCCGGAAGTTTCAAAATAGACACAAAACACGCAGAAGAAGAAGAAGCAGCAGCAGCAGCAGAGGCAGCAGCAGCAGAAAATCATTTAAACTTTAGCTGCTGCTAATCTTATTACCCTTTCTCACTCGCTCTCACTCGCCCACACTCCGCTCTCACTCGCCACTCTCCTTCGCTCTCACCGGCTGTCGATTAGAGATTCCAGTTACTGTTTTGTGATTTGGCTTTTCCCAAATGACTTTATTTCGGTTGTTGTTGTTGTTGTTGCTTTTGCTGTTGTTTCTGTCGCTGACGTTCAGCTTGGTGAATTTCTGCGAAATTCGTTTGGTGATTTATTTTTATACACATTTTTTCGTTGTAATTGAGCATTACGAAAGTTTCGCGTTTTTAATGGCTTTCTGTTTGCTGGAAATACACACCGAAAATGTCTGTGCATCAAAAATATGAAAACGCCTCAAAAATTTCCATAAATTGTTTATTAAAAATATCAACAAAAACAGCAGCAACGAAAATACGCCACAAAAAAGTCTGTTTGTTTATAAACATTAGCATTTTACAATATTATTTATTTACGCGAAATTAGTTTTTGTTTTCGCCATTAAAAATTGTAACGGAAAAAACAGATGAGTTCGAATTTTATGTTATGAACAGTAACAGTAATGAAATCAACATTTTTGGCATTGGAAATTGTTGTGATTTTTTGTGTTGTTTTGGAAACGTGCTTCGGCATTTGTTTATTTGTTTGTTTTTTTTTCTTTTATAGTTGCTGTCGTTGTTTTAGCCTTCGCCAATAAACCGTTATGCAATGTGCCAAAGTAGATAACAAAACAGAAAGAGCAACAACAGCTACAGCAACAGCAACAACAATAACAACAGCAGCTGCAAAACTGTAACTGAAGCTGTCGCTGGAAATGAATGGAAACAAAGTCGCTTGTGGACTTTGGAATGGCCCACAATGCAAAATCCAATTCGTTGTTTGGAGTTGGAGTGAGAAATCCAAGTGGATTAACGGCTTTATGTGTGCGTGTGTTGGTTAACGATCGCTGAGCGCTTGTCCTTTAATGGAGCACGTGCCAATGCTTGTGTGCGAGAGAGCGAGTGAGATAGATCTTGTTCTCTCATTGCCACAGTGCTGGCTAGAAGAATTGGGTCACTTCGAAAATCAATTAATTTCTATAAATAAATTTAGAGAGCTAAACTAACTTTAAATGTTTATTTCTCTTTGCTGGGGTGAATTCAGCTACCCTCCTCATAAACATGTACATTAATATATTCCACACACACACACACATTGCTCTATTTGTGGGTAATTTCCCTATTGTCGCTTTTTCCTTAAGGTTCAGGGTTGTTATTTGTTTATTTCTTTTTCTTTTTTGATTGATTTCTTTTAGTGCTGTTGTTGTTTTTTTTTGTTGTCGTGTGCCTAATAATAAAATATTCAAATGATTTTGTTTATAATAAACTTGAAGGCCCAAAAACACAACTGAATATTTTAATATCTTATCTGTGAGTTTGGGGGCAACCCACCTCCCCCTCCCATCATCTTGTTGTTGTTGCTAATAGTGTTAGATAACGTTAGTTATACGGGTGCCACGCCCCCAGTTGGCATTGTTCTTTTATTACGTTGTTATTTTTGTTTCTTTTCTAGTAAAATCGGCAATTAAAGCGACATAAATTGACAATTTGAATGCTTCCACTGGAAACTAGAAACGAGTGCATGGGGTGTGTGGGGAGGGGGGTTCATTCAACTCGAGAGGGGGAGAAAATAGAAAGAGGAAGCGTTGTTGTTGTTCTTTATTTTGATTTCGACTGCAGCAGCAGAAGAAGAAGAGGAGCATAAAATAGATGACAAAGACAAAGGCAAAGAGAGAGAGGCACAGTGTGTACACACCTTGTGGGGGAGGGAGATGGAAGGAATGAAGGACAGAAGAGGCACAGAAAGCGCGCCAACAAACTAAACATTTCTAATTTGATGTACTCGCAATGGGACCTAGGAATGGGAAATGGGAAATGCGAGAGTTGATTAATTTACGAAACGGAACGTAAAAAAACTACTCGCAATAATAACAATAACAGAAACACAAACAGACAAAAAAACTCGCGTACAGTTTACAACAAAAAAGAAAAAAAACAAAAACAGCAAGCAAGAAGAAGCAGTTTGTAACGAACTAGAGTGGGGAGAGAGAGAATGCCAGCAAAAACAGAGCAAGCGTCGCTGCGAGCGCAAGAGAGTCAATGTTACGAAAGTGTATGCATAGCAATAAGAGAGAGAGACTGCAATAGCGCATGTTCGATTGCCATTTCGTGCCGTCATAGGAATGCCTTGGTACTGGACCAGAAGAGTGTGTCGCAAATGAACACACTTGCGTTCCACAATTCATTATGCGGCACTCTCTTAGTATCTGCTCGCTCTTTGGCGTACCATTGCCAACTGTACCCACTGTGTTTGCATTCCAATTCGAGTCGTCGCGCGCAAACACACACACATGCACGCACACACAGACAACCGCCCCGACTTGCCGCTGACATAAAAACCCCTCGCCCACCGGCTCTGGATCAAAATAAATCGTAAATAAT
Source organism: Drosophila paracracens (assembly GCA_035044025.1). NCBI lineage: Eukaryota > Metazoa > Arthropoda > Insecta > Diptera > Drosophilidae > Drosophila > Drosophila paracracens. Next base: position 2,549,260 of record JAWNMN010000394.1, read on the forward strand.
TTTGTTTTCCTTCTTCTTCTTCTTCGTTGACGTCGTCGTTTATCTCTGTTGCTCTTCTGTCTCCCTCTAATACGCGCGATTCCCCAAACTGCTCGACGTATGAATGGAATGGTTGGGGCTGGTTCCATTTCGTTTCGAAGCTTGAGAGAGCCAACGCGAGAGCATGAACTAACAGTTGTTGGTGTGTGTGTATGCGCGCTTGTGAGTTGTTGTTGCCGTAGTATGCAGCAGTAGTATTTGAGTATTTGTATTTTTTTCTTTCTGTTGCTGCTGCTGCTGCTTCTTCTGTGCCTTTCTGAAATCCGATAACCAGCGTGCGAGCGAGACAAAAGAATAACAAACAATTATAATTTGTGTGCGTGTGAGCGAGTCTCCACGATGCAAGTCTCTCTCTCTCTCTCGCTCTTCCTCTCTGTTTGTGTGTCTGTGGAGTGGGAATTTCACAACAGCAGCAGCAGCAGCAGCGCCTCGTGCCAATTTCACTTGTGTTTCGTTTGCTGTTGTAATTTTACAACGCTTACGTTGTGTGCGTATGCGTGCGTGTGTGTGCGTGCGTGTGCGGAGGGTGGGTTAAGGCAACAGCAGCAGCAGAGCAGCAGCAGCAGACGCTGCGTCGATTTGTGCGCGCGTGTAAAAAGTCTCGTAACGAAAAGCAAAGTAAAAACAAAAACTGAAGACAAGAAGAAGAAGCAGAAGCAGAGAAGCAGCAGCAAAAGCAGACATTGTTGACGAATGCTTTGCTATTGTTGCTGTTGTGTTGTGCAGATTGCGTGTAGGAAGTGTTTTGGCGGGGGGGTGAAAGGGAACGGCGTGCGTGCTGCGGGTCAGGGGCTGACTTGACTACTGTTTCTCTCTCGATAGGCAATAGACAAATCCGATAGCAACAACAACAACACCAAGAAAATCTCAAAACAAAGCATCTGCGTTTTGTTTGCTGAGTAGAAGAAAAAGATTTCTACTTGAATATGATTCTTGGAAATCCATTTCGTATATCCTAAATGCTGCAGTCCGAAATCTGTGGTTTTCTCACACTACGAGTAACACAAAAAGCAACTGCTTATATTTTATTAATTGATAAATTTAGAAATAATTACTTAAAGTCGATTTTGATTGGCTAATGAGTACTTTGGAGAAATACGGTAAATTCATAAATACAGTCTTATGGCTAATGAGTATATGAGAGATATACCGTAAATTCATAAATACAGTCTTATGGCTAATGAGTATATGGGAAATATACGGTAAATGCACAAATACAGTCTTATGCACAGTGGTCAAAAGTGTTTCAAAACTTATAAAATTTGATTAACAAAATAAAACAATTTACAACAAAGAAGGAAATTGAATTAGGAAAAATATTCCACTGTAGACATATATATAACTGTGTGTGTATGTGTGTATATATGTATGTATTCACATTCCTTATGTGTTAATTGTTAAGCAACCCTAGATTCTGATTTTGGTGCTGGATTAGCATGTGATGGATGTGCCTCAGGTGGACGCACTAATCCCCGTGGCAGGTGGTTCTGCCCCCTTTAATCAAAAAATAAAAATAAATAAATACACATATATATTTAAAGTGATCGATTCAGTTGGGAAAGTTGTCGCTAGAAAGGTGCCGCACGCTTTGTAGAATTTGTGCCGATTGCAAGTAGGAGTAGGAGTAGGAGTAAGGTGAGGAGTTGGGGGAGGTGTTAATGTAAGCGTCGCAATTGTTCCGGGTTTCCGTCTTCGTTTGAAAGTGCGTACGTGATGCGACTCGCGTTGCATGCCTCACTTCACACAACACACTTCATATTCATTATCATGTAAACAAAGCGATAACTCAGCCGGAGACACACACACACAAAGGCAGACTTGCACTGCAGAATCAATAACAACTTCTATTAAAGGTGACCAGCTCCTCCAACTCTCCACTCCCAAACTCTCTTTCTGTCTCTCTCTCTCTCGCTCCAACTGCTGCCTCTGTGTTATTAACTGTTATCCTTCGGCCGTCTTTCCATTCCATTCCACTCCAACTCTCCTCCTCTCCCTCCTTCGCCTCCTCCACGTCCACTTCATAAGCACGCTAAACGATCGTTTAAATCCGAATGGAATTCCAAATGCGTTCGAGTTCTCCACCTCCACCTTCTCCAACTCCTCATTCTCGCTTGGCGTTGAGTTATGGGACAACAGCTGATTTATGACTTTGACTGCCCGCTTAGTTTCCAGATATCTTTCCAGCAAGAGGAAGCAATTGAAATTGGAAACGTCATCTTCCAACGTGGCTGTGCTGTGAATTATTTCGAAATTTCGGCACACTCCGTAATGAAATCGAGAGTTGGAATTACCCTATTATGAATGATGAAATCGAGAGTTGGAATTACCCAAATAATTCCATTTCTATGAAATGTTAATAATATGTTATTAATGCTGGAAATAGTAGAGCAAATGTGATATATAATAAATTAATTATAAATAAATGAATAATAAATAAATAACAAATAAACAATAAATAATTCAGTCAAATCCAAAATTCAAATCGCTAGTCTCTAACAACTAAAAAAGATTTCCTTCGAAGAAGTCTCTCTTTTTTTCGCATTGCATAACTTTTATTCAGCTGTTGTTCAACACTTTTGCTCAAGCTCTCGCAGCTGCTTCATATTTCACTTTTAGCATTTCGCATTGTTTCTCCATCTCCCTCACTCCCAACTCTCCCATCTCTCCCCTCTCTCGCAGCGAGTATCTATCATCTTTATCGGGTTTCTGGCTGCCCACCTGGCTGTCCACCTGGTTTGCCAGTTGCCAGTGTAACGCAATCCGTATTGCCACAAAAGACATCAAGGCGAAAGTGGAAGTCCAAGTCGAATTGGTCACCAATTGCAATTGCAATTTAGTTGCAACACACCCCACCCCCTCCTCTCTGCTACCCTCTCCCCCCTCTCTAATGCATCCTGAAGTTTTATAGAGCAAATTTATTTGCTTTGCATTTGCATAAAAGTAATTTGGCTTTATGAGTGCGAACAGCACAGCAAATGACCCGCTTGCTCCCTCTCCCTCTCTCTCTCTCTCTTGCGCTCTGTCAGCTGGCTTATATAACCGGTCGCCACCCAAACTTTAGAGCAGACTCCCAGACCAGACTGGCGCTGATAAGGCCAGGCCCGAGATCTGTTTGCATTTGCATTTGCGGCTCCTTTTCACCGTTTCTGTTTGCGAAAATGGATTAGCGTGGGTTCACATGAACCGACCAAATGTTTGGCTTTCATAAAAGCTGACATGTTATCCCCCCCTCCCCTCCCCTCACCCAACCCCCTCGTTGGCTGTGTTGGCAGAAGTTAAAATAGCTGTATTTTTAAGCCCCGTTTTATTTATTATATCTAGTTCAATATAAATAATTACGGAGCTATGTTAGCTGCGCCAAGAAGACCATAAATAAGGGAATACCTCTAAAAATAAATTGATAAACAAAATAAAAGAGGAGCTAATTAAAAATATATATAATTGCAGAAAATTTGCCAACTTAGAACATAATAAATTTATTAATAATAATTTTTTCTTTTATGTATAAAAAATAGGAGTTAAAAATTTGCCAAGTTTTGTTTTTGCTTCTTCCAACTATAAAATCCATAATAGCTTTTTTCTAGCTATCTATAAAATTTAAAGCTAAACTGTCAACACTGCTGTCTGTTGCTGTGCCACATTTGTCCACATTTGGCGTGAATAAATATGAAGCCACAGACTGAGGCAAGCTTCAAACTTGCGAACTTGTTTACAAAGTTCCCGCCAAAAGCGCTCGAAAATTTGCAAACGTCGCCCGGCGACACTTTGACAAAAAGCCGTTGCACGTGCGCTGCCGCAAATGCCCCCCTCCCTCTTGAAAAACCACTCCCCTCCCATCGATGTCAAGTTACGAGCAGCGGCGACGCCACCTCGCACGGCATATTCAATTAAAAGCGAGCAGGAGCTGCACATAAAAGGGTTGCCGTGGGGGGCGGGGGGCAATCTGGCGCTGTAACCAGATATCCCAACTGGACCCAACAGAGACAAAAATAAATAAATAAATAAAACACACAAGTCAGAATGCTGTAGTCGAGTGAACTCGACTACGATATACTCTAAGCGCAGCTGTTAAATACATTTTATTTTTATAAGCAAATTTCTCCTTCAAAAGTTTTACAACCAAATGTAAGCAGGTCTGCAAGTGCACTCTTTTCTGCATGCAATGGTAAAAAAAAGCAAGAACTGATCCTAACGGGCTGGTGACAAATTCATGCAGATACACACATAAATGCCTTCGCATGCATATACATACATACATACATATCGTAGGTAACGGTACCTTGCAGAATACGTACAAACACATATTGACGCTCGCCGCGATTATCATGGCATCTCTTTCTCACACATCGCTCGCATTGTTATTTGCATTCGCGCATACATACGCACAGGCAAACGAAGATAACGGGATTTTGCAGAATACACTTTGAATTGAAACTCTCATTGATTATCATATTTATAGTCTCTGAGATCGGCAGTTCATACAGACGGACATGCTTCCTTCTGCCTGTTACAACCAGTATACCCTTTTTGCCCAATATTGATTAGGGTAGGGTATGGAAACACTGTTGCTGTGTCGCCTTCAGCCTTCAGCCTTCAGGCTGCTTCAGCTTCTGCTTCTGCCTTATCTGCATTTGGCGCTCAAATTGACTGGCCGAAAGCGGCGCGCAGACAAATGCAGAGTTGCATTTTTTTTTTATATTAGGGGCATTACGGCTGGGCGTGGTGTATTGCAAGGGCGGGGAGCGGCGAGGAGGTGTTGCACTCTAGTTAGCTTTTGGTGATTTGTTTGCTTTTGTTTTGTCGCAGCGTTTTGTTTGTAAACAAGCAAATGGCAGCCAACACTGCTGATGGCCCATTTTTTTTTTGTTTTTCTTTTTTCTTTCAGCCGAAATGTTGAAAACTTTGGTTGAGGCAAAAAGTTCAACGGGTGTTTGGGGGTGATACGGAGAGAGTGAGAGAGACAGAGTGAGAGTGGGAGAGAGAGAGATGTGTGGCTTAGATAAAGCTGGCTGTTGTGGTCTGTTCATGCCACTACTTAAAAGACAGCATAATAAGATAAGTCGAATAATTAGGAGCAGAGAAAGAAAAGTAAAATACAAAGATAAAACGAATTTCTAGGATTGAAAGTGAAGTAAAGCGAAAACAGACAGAGACGCGAGATAGTATAGAAAAAGATATAACTGTGCTTTAGTTTTTTTAACTACCACTCTTAAGCTTTAAGATTATGTTCAAAGAAATAAAAAATATATAAAATATTTTTACTTTTCTGTTTTGATTTAGAAGTTGAGTTTTTGATTTTTTGAACTAATTCAAAAATATTAGTTGATCACTCTTTTTAAATGTTATTTTATTTATCTTTAAACAAGCATTTCCTCGCTTTTACAGGATGTTCACTAGTCGGTCATTAATTTCATAATATTTATGTGTTTTCTTATCACATTTCTCCGACGACGTGCGTGGAAATTCAATGCAAATTCAGTTTATATTGGCCCAGCTGCAGCTAGTTAGCCAAAAGCTACCCCCAATCCTCATTCTTCACTCCCCTCTCCTTCACATGCCCCCTGCACCCTTCTGTCCGCCTGTCACTGGCTTTTTATATTTATTTATTTTTGATTTGAGCGCCAGCAACAGCAAAAAAAAACAACTGCAAAAGGCAACAAAACAGACATCTGATCAGCCTGAAGGCAAAAGATACTCACCCTGCTACCCCTCGTCAATCGTACCCCCCACCCACCTCCCCTTCTTCCTCCAGACGTGTGTGTGTGTGTGTGCAGGGGGCTAAGAACTATAAATTCAATGCCGTGGCAGAAGCATCGACTTTGAAACGATTTGTTACGCATTTCGTGTCAACTATGAATAAAATATTGGTGCCACATTGCAGAAACCACAAAAAACACACACACAAGCAAAAAACCAACAACAAAAAATGAGAACCCAAAAACAAAGGCAACACATTGAACTACAAACTTTTTTCAATGAACATTTATCAAAAGAGGACGCATAATTTACATTTTATTAAAAAAAGAATTTCTCGAAACGGGACATGCGATACCATATAGAAAAGATATACTCTTTAGCTTTAGGCATCGGCTACTCCGACTGAGCTGCCAACTATATGGAAAAGGGGGAATTGACAGCCTTAGGCAATTTATGACTTAACTTCTTAAGTGAAAATATAAATATAACTAAATAAATTTGAGCATGTTTTTAGCTGAGTTTCAAATCGAAGTATTTCAAAAATAATGAAAAATATTTTAATATATTTAATTTATAAAAAGAGAGCACCAAACAGTAAATAAAAATAAAATAAATATTATATATTACTTCTAAATGATTAATCTGATCAAAATTAACTTTAGAATTCTACAATAAACATATAAATAGAAAAAAATTAAAATTTCAGCATATTTTTCGCTGTGATTCAAAGCAAAGTATTTAAAAATTAATAAAAAAAAAACATTATCAGATCTGTCTTATTTAATGATATAGTAACTATACCCCCTATATACTCTATATTTGCTCAAAATTCTCACAAGCCCCACAAGTTTAAGGCTGCAGCGTGTCAAAACAGGACTCGCCCCTCGCCCAGCGACAGACTCACAAATCAAATGAAACAGATCGAAACAAAAGTTTACAAAAAACGAAAAATGAGAAAAAAATGGGAAAAAAAGCTAGCAGCGTTTAGGAATTTTAAAAAGCGACTTTTCCGAGCCACAAGTAGAAGAAAAGCCACCCACTTCTTCTTCTTCTTCTGAGTCCCAAGCACTTGCGGTCGCTTGTTAGGAATTAGATATATATTTTTTGCTGCTGAAGGGCGGATGGACCCACTGCACCACAAATATAAGCAACACACATGTCCAGCTAGCTAACCCCAACCCCAACCACAACCACAACTCCAACCACTCCACTGGCAACTCCTCGCCGGCAGTCGTCAACACGAAAAATGAAAACGCATGGGCACGAAATTTCCGCTTCCGTTTCCCGTTGCCTGTCAAAGTGGCCCAGGACGCGCTGTGCCGGACTCCAGGACGCACAGGCACGCCTATGCCAATAGATGCGTAAAATGTTTCGGATGCGACAGAGTTGCGCTGGAGGAGGGGAGGGAGACTACTTCAACTGGAGCACGACAAGCATGCGACAAACTGGACAAAAGGCAGCAGCGCATGCCAAACAACAAGCACAACCACAGCAGAGGGGGTGGGTAGAGGGGTTTGGGGGTGTGTGGGGGGTCCATTGTGGCGCACGCCATTCAAGTACGGAAACGGAAGCAGCTCCAAAGCGGGCGCCGGACGAGCGCCACAATCCAAACACAATAAGCGCTTCATAAACGCCATTTTTCACCAGCGTCAAGGATAAACACACGCACACGAATTGGGTCAAGTTTTCGCTGTGTGTGTGCGTGTGTGTGTGTGTGTGTGTGTGTGGGTGGGTGCGTATATGCTTTATAAACGTTTCACAGTATTTTCTTCGTTTTTTTTTTGCCACTTGAGACAGACAACGAGTCAGCAGCGAGGCGGCAGGCACAATGAGGCAGGCACTACAAGGACCAAGTCGCCTCGCAAATGGGCGACTTTTGCTTGTTAGCCATGTCGAGGACAAACAGTTGTTGCCTCTACTGCCTCGCTGTTGCCACTCAAGCACCACACATCGCCCACTGCCCCCCTCCTAGCCCAGTTGCCTCAGCGTTCTGTCCTCGCCTGTCAATTTTTGTCGCTCGCAAATGTCGTGTGAATCATGCCTTGTTTTCACAGTTGACAATTTTAAATAATTGCCAGGAGCAGGAAGCCGGGAAAACCGGATGATAATGATGATGATGATGATGATTATGATGATGTTGATGCAGAGTATGCAAAGAGGATGTGTCACTTAATGAAATACCCCAAAAATCACTAATTAAATATCTGTAAATTATGAAAAATATTTACGGTGCGAAAGAGACAGGGAAAGACTTGCTCCGTGTGAGAGAGAGTGAAAGGGAAAGACAAACAGCAATATTAATCCAAAACTCTTGGATTTAATGTGGATTGTCAACTTTGCGACGCAGCCTAAGCTATGTAAATAAATGCACATATTTAATGAACAATTTTTAATAACAACAATTAAAGGTAAAAAAAGGAAAAGTTCTGAAAGGTAACCAAAACGGAAGCGTTAATAAATTTGGCTAATTCTGCTAACTGAGACGAGTCTGGCTAACTGAAATAGGACAAGTTAAGTAGTTGATTCTGGAGGTATTTTCCAAATCCACTATAAAAAAAAACAATTATATTTTATAAGTAAATTTCAGATATTTCCAACAAGTACTTTTGCATTTTTTTTTTAAATAAATATTATTATTTTATAACAATTAATATATTAACATAATATATTAAATATATTAATATAATATTTTTTAACAAGAAAATGTTGAATTAAATTTCTGTTCAACTATTAAAATCATTAAAGCTTAAATTAAGACAAGTGCTTGTACTTAAAATGATTACCACTTCGCAAGTCAATTTTCTTTGGTAATATTGCTGCTTAACTATTCCGCCCACTCGCCAACCCCCCTCCCCCTCCAGCCCCTGTTCAATTGTGATGCACCACTACTAAATGATGGGTGGGTGTTTTGTGGTGCACAACCAAGTTCGCGGTGGGACCTTTCAAAAGTCGCGCTTTTGTTAGCTTTTGATGTGTGTGTATGTGTATGTGTGTGTGTGCTAGTGTGTGTGATTGTGTGTGTGCGAATGTATGCCTGTGAAAATTGTTTATTGAAGTGAATTTGAGAGGAAAATTGCTTTATATTAAATGAAAAGGGCGACGCATTTGGCATTATGGTTAAGAGTAGCTGCTTGCCCCGAGGGGGTGTTGCTAGACCAAGCTGTGGGGGGAGGGGTGCAAGACGCCGAACTAGCTGACTTTGAGAGCAGTGTCGGCTGGCTGGGTATCGTTTGCATTCGCTTTTTGATGTCACTAAGTGCTGTCATTGTCTTGGCTGCCCCAAAGGGATTCAAAGTTTCCCCCCTCCCGCTCCCCGTTCGCTTTTCACTTTTCCCAATTGCCACGCAGGCAGTCAAATTGGTTATTGAAAGCGAAACGGAACTGAAATAGATGAGACCCACATTATGCGCAGATAGTTAAACTAATTATAACAAAACATTTTCCATTGTTGTTGCCAGTTGAGGAATCCGTTTGCTGCTCAACTCCCTTTTGGGCATATTTCTATTTTGAATTAGCCAATTTGGTAGCAGCATTAATCAGTTTAAATGGGCCACCCTGCAATTTAAATTGTGTCAAAAACAACAAAGAAAAAAATACAGACTGAATTTTAGAAATTTTCCTTATTTATATGTCTAATTTGCAGGCTGGTTTTTTATTTAAGATTTGCTTTTTAAAATTTCAAATATAATAAACATTTTAAATATTTAAACATTTTTTGAAATTTTTAAAAAAATATTTTCCATTGTTTAAAAATATATAATTCAAAATTAGAAAGAAAGAAAATTAATTGAATTTTTGCATATGTATAAACTATTTTTAAAAACCAGAAGATTTTTCTAGTTTTTAACTTTTTATATATTTAATTTTCTTATATTTATTTTAAATATTTAAATTATTGCTGCTGAAAATTTAAATCAAAATTGCAGCCTGAAAAAGCAGCTCTAAAGCGAACATTACCACACAGTAATAGTTAAGAGTTCTAAAACTTAAAAGAGGTGAAGGACTTGCCAACTAGTTGCCAGTAATATATATATATACATATATATGTTTTTATTTTTATGTAAATGTTAAGCGAGCTTAAATTTGTCCTGCACTTGAGCAAAATCCACACTCAACTGGGCATTTGTTGTTGTTGTTTCCCATCAACTGTTTTTTTTTTTGTGGCTCATTTCTGGTCTGAGAGTAACCCGCATTTATTACTATTTATAAAACTGCTACAATTTTTGACGTAACCCTCCTTGCAGTCTGCATCATCTTAATCTTTTCCTGCTGCCATTCACAGTGCTGTGTAAATATTTTTTAATGCAAATAAAAGATAAGCTCCGAAATTGTCTGTAACGAACTCAAAAAAAAAAAAAAAGAAAGAAAGAAAAGAAAGAAACTCTTCGACTCCCACTGCTCACTTCGGGTCTCTCCTCCCAAATGGCCTCTCCAACAATCGCATGACGCTGCACTTTCACTGGGTGAGGGAAAGAAGAGGCAGCTGAACGAAGCAAGTTGGAAAAATGCCACTAAAAAACCCAAAAAAAATGAAAAGGTAAACGTAAATCAAGATAATATAATCACAGCTCTAAAACGAATCGAGCGAAAGACATGCAACAAAACAGCTCTCTGCAAGCCCACCCCCCCTCCTCCCCACAAGAAAGGGGGCACCTGCAGGCGCTGTGCCTCGTCCCCTGCATAGCTCCACTGTTGTCGTCGTCTTCGTTGGCATCATAAAACATTTTTATGACATGCAGTCAAAAGCCAAAGCCAAACAAGAAGTCAACTTGTAATCTTTATTGCAGATAATGTCAAATCCATCCACTTGCCAAGTCCCGGAACCGAACAGCAGCAAATACCCAAGATACCAAAGACACACACCCACACCCACACCCACACCCACAGCCCCTGGGTGGTTGGCATGGCTAAGCGCTGTCCGGCACATTCAATGCATTTACAGTTAGTCGCTGCTGTTGCTGCTTCTTCTTCTTCTTCTTCGATTACTTATCATCGTCCAAATTGATTATTGACATTTTTCGTAATTTTTCCCCTCGTTTGTTTGTTTTTATTATTTCTTTTTTTTTTTGGTCAATGAAATTTTTTTTTTTATTTGCTTCCTCTTGGGGTATGAGACTGCATTCCATGAAGTTTGCGCAACACTCGGGGAATTTCATTAAAAACTGATAAGCGGAAACTCCCAAAAAGAAAACCTGATAAGAGCTGAGCAGAGTATTTTTAGTGCGTGAAAAACATTTTCATTGAAATTTATTTTCATTCAGCAACAAGCGCGTGTCATCGATCCAATTGCCAAATCAAACGAAAAACGAACCCAAAATCGAGTTTAATGCCTTGCGGCACTGCAGAGTGAAGAGCTCAACTTGCTTTTTGGCCAGGTTAATGGCAAAATAAATGCATATATTAATGGCCATTTTATAAATAAGCTTTTTCAGTCTATTAAAAATGAGTTAGTTCTTTAAATAACTGGAAAAACATTTTCTTCAATTTGCTTGCACTGCGAATATCAGCTTTAGCAGCTCTTAAAGCATTTAAACATTCAACAGGAAACCGCAGCTCAACTCGTCTGCTGTTGCCAGCCAGCTTCCCCCAAACCCCAACATTTCATCATGCATATATGGAAAAGCAAATATGCTTGTGTGTGCGACTGTGTGTGTGTGTGTGGATTGTGTACAATTCCAACTAAGCGACCATTGAATACATTTTTAAAGCGTAATTTTAATCAATAGCCGCTTGCGTTATTTATAAACAAACAATTTAAGCCAGTGCCGCAACAGCCACAATCCCCAAACTCGCAATGCTCATCCCCCACAAAGGCCGTTATTATCAACATGTTTTGGTCCTGAGAACCCATTTCACTAGGCCCAATGCCCAATGCCCAATGCCCATTGCCCAATGCCCAATGCCCATTGCCCATTTCCCATTTCATGAGGCATGTCATAATCAGCTACCATGAAAAGTGCTCAGCTGCTTAGCTCAAGAGGCGTTTGATAAGGGGTTCGAGGGAGTTGTGGAGTTGTGGTGTAGGCTTCCTTCAAGGATTGCTCCCATGTGTAACACAAAGCAGCAACAACTGTGAATATTAAAATCGCTTTAGCCATGCACAACTTTTACATAATCGTTTGCCATAGCATATCAATAAAATTTGCATAACGAGTAGAAACGCGAGATGCCAAAACAAACAAGTAACAACAACAACAAAAAGAAAACCTACCGCAAAGACATTCAAGTAGCCAACTGCGCAAACCCAAAACTCAACTATTTATATATATATATATGTGTGTGTGTGTGTGTGTGGACGCGTTACCCCATAAATATCCGTATCCACATCCAATCGTGCAATCCCTTGCCACGGATACTGGCTTTCGTCCTTTTGACAGCTGTCGCTGGCAAAATGTCAGCATTTCTGACTGCCAGATTTTCGTTGTTTTCGTTCTTCCCATTGTTGTTGTTGTTGTTGTTGTCCAATTCGCGAGTACTTTATGCTCCCCAGCAGCAAAAAAAAAAGAAGAAGCGAGCGAGCTTCGCTTCTCTGTACGCCGGGCCTACATCGCTGACAGTTGAAAGCGCAGCTGGAATGTTACGCCTTATTCCGCCCACTTTGACTGACGTTGCGTCCCGTGTGGCACTTTTGTTATTTTGCACTATTGCAACTGTCGCTTTTGGCTTCTTTCGCTGCCAATGTTGCATCCACACCCACACACACACAGGCGCGAGAAGCGCGCGCGTTTTCATTAATCGAAAATTCGCGCCAAAGTTGAGGGATACGCACGCATCAAATGCCCAAAAGCTACCCAGAAACCACCCAACGCCCAAACCACCCCTCGCACAAAAGCAAACACAACACTGAAATTCCAACAGGCCTCTTTCCAGTCAGCCTCCCAAAAGTAGAAGAAAAAAAAACCAACCCAATCGATAATTTTGCCACTACCTTTTTCCTTTACTCTAACACAACATTTTTCAGCTGCTGCTGCTGCTTCTGCTACTGCTCCTGCTGCTGCGCGGGAAATCGTCCTCTTTACTCTCTCTCTCCCTCTCTCCCTCTCTCTCTCTCTCTCTCTTTTTGTTCACCCCAGCTTAATCAACAAAAGCTCGCTTTAATTCCCGTCGGTCGCATTGTAATGCCAGCTTCTGCCAGCCTTTGCTGTGCGCCGCATCCACTGAATCCTTGACGAGGCCATGTAACTGTAACTGTAAATGTAACTGTTATGCCAGCTCCCAAGTCCTGTGCGAGTCTTTATGCCTTTATCGGCACATTGTTGCATTGCTTAGTGGCCTGCCAGGGTTGTCAGCACTGCTTTGCAAATGTCCACAGATTTAAATGCCACCAGCTCTCGGCACTTCCATGAATATTAAAGTTGCTTCGCTTCGTTTGAACACAATTTTGTTTGACTCTTTAAAATAAATAAAATTAAATAAAAACTTTTTTTTTTAAATTGCTGAAATTGTTAGATTTCTTAAGATAATTATATATATATATATATATATATATATATATTTAAATATTTGTGCGTTTTTCATATTTAAAAATTAATAAAAGTTAATCAATTGCTACCACATTTAAGGAGTGTTTTTGCTGCTAAGTTTACCTATGCTTAATCCATGGATTTATTAATGATGGGTTGCTCAAAATTACAGTTTTATAGATATACTGATACTTATACATATACCCACACTTATTCTATGACTTATTAATGATAGGCTTAGTTATACAGACATCGTTCAATATATATTTTGCATCAGTTAATATTTGAGTAACTAAACCAAATGATTATCAGATCAATATAAAATATATATATTAGATATATATTTTGTATCCATTAATATTTCAGTTTATTTTTACCAGTATAAATATCAATTGCCACAATCAGCAAGTCTCAAATATGTCTGGCAACAATTTGTGGCCAAGATGCGAGCAAGTTAGCTTAACTTGGCTGGCAAATGTGCTCTGCATTATTATATGAAGTTATTGATGTAATTTATAAGCCACTCGTTGGCAGGCTGCCTGTTGACCACACTCAGCACTTATGCGCCCAACGTAAATTCCACTCCAACTGTTTATTAATAATAATATACAACTATTACTACAACTGAGATTCATTCACAAAGCCTTACGGGCCCCGTAAAATAGTGGTAGTTGTAGTATTTTCTTGGCCATCGACACCTGTGACGAGTCTGGGCGCCGTACACTTGCCAAGTTTATCTTGTAATTATATACAGGCATCAATGCTGCAGCCAGGATGCAGTCCTGTAAAAGAAAGTCCCACAAAAAAAATAGAGTCGAATAACGAAAAAGCCGAAAAACCAAAAATAACAAAAAAAAACTACAGCAAAAGAGCTTTTGCAAATGGGATGCGAAAGCGAACAGTGTGTGTGAGTGTGTGAGTGAGTGTGTGAGTGTGTGTGAGTGTGTGAGTGTGTGAGTGGAGTGTGGAGCTTCGAGTGCAATGCCCTGCTTACAACTCTCCCACAGACAGAGAGACGGAAGCGTTCTCTGTGCGCCTGTCTTGGTGCTTATCACAGAACCCAAAAATTCAACCCCCAAAAATACACAGCACAAAATATACACAAAAAAAAAAGAAAAAAGGAAACACAAAAAAAAATCACAAAAAAAAAGGGCGCCGAAAATTTTGCAGACAACTAAAAGCTTTCATGAAACTAACGCTTTGGCTTGTGTGGGTGGTTGATGAGGGGTGTGGTGAGGGGGGGGTTGGGCGTAACGGGACTGATGATTAGGGCAGATGTCGAGTCACAAGGATGTCGTCTGCGTCGTGTGCCTCTGCTGGATTGTGTGGGTGGTTTTTTGGGCGCTGCTGTCTGTTTACATCGTGCCACACCCTGCCGGCCCCATGCGCCCGCCACCCCCCTAACGCCAACCCCCCGCTTGCCGCAGCTGCAGCAGACGTCTTTATGGGCCGCCGTTGTTGTTTTCCACGCTCGCTGACTGTACTTTGGCATCGTCCTGCTGCTCCATCTGCTGCTGCTTCTCATTTCTTTTTTGCTTTGCGCTTTCCTTTCGCTCCATTGTTGTTGCTGCTGCTGTTGTTGTTGCTGTAGTTGCTTTGCTCCCGATGCCAGGCGAATCTCGTTACCAAAGCGCATTGTCCCATTTTCCGCTCAACTGCCACGCCCCAAACTCAACTTGGACTTGAACAACTGCTGCTGCTGCTGCTGGTGCAGCTGCACTGACTCCCGGAATGTCTACGGGTGGTCTCTTCTGTGGTCTCCTTAAGATTAATACCAGTTGCCGCCATAACAATTGATTTCCTTATTTATTCATTCCTGCGCTTATTGCCAAGCATTGCTAGTACAGTAAACACTCGCGAATTAGAACGATTTGGAGTTCATTAGCAAAAAAAAAGAGTCGAATCTTTATTCAGTCATCAATTTTAGCTATTTTAAATATAGTAATTATTAAATAAATATTAAAAGTATATTTTATGATGATTGTGGAATCAATTTTTAAGAATTTAAATTTAAAAAAAGAATTTTACAATAAAAAAAAAATGGAATTTTCAATGAAATATTTTCTTTTGGCTCAAATTAATCAAAACAATTATTTAAAGGATAAAAATTATTGAGTAATTGACGGATTAGATTAATGGCCGGAAGTGTTAATTTCCGTGTGATCACTGTACTCAACATATAAACATATAGCTATAGAGAGTTCCTAGAGGGGGTGGGGGATCGGGAGCGTGTAGAAGTCGTTGCCGTAACACTTAATCCCCTTGCCAGACTGTGGACTGAGGGCTGTGCGTGGACTTTATTTAGGCGCTGGCTCACTTGACAACAAAACAGCAGCTAAATTGTGGCCAAGGAGAGCCTTTGATGATGATGATGATGAAGATGCTGCTGCTGCTGATGATGATGCTGATGCTGTTGATGAGAAATCACCAATTACTTAGCTGGCAACAGAATTATGAGTGATAAGGGGTTGAATGAGGCGACAATTTCCGGCTAAACTTGATGTACTACCAGACCCTGACCAGGGGCCCGAAGTGCGCGTAACTCTAAACAAGATGCAAGGACGTGCTTAAGGATACTCAAACAAAAAAGTTGAAAACATTAATTGCCAGATTGTAATTAAAAACAAAAAAAAAAAGGAAAAGGGTTGCGATTGAAACATCAAGAGGGAGGCGTGGCCAAAGTAGAACCTTAAACATTTTCTCCCGTGGCGCAAATAGTTTAAAACTGCATTTTCTAACTGTTTCATGCCCATCTCAATGCATTGCCTCGCCCCGAAAATGGGATACTTGAACACAAAATAAAAAAAGGATATGAAAACACAAAATAATAAAAAAACGAAAGGAAAGGAAAACAAATGGAACCCAGCAGCTAACTATGAATACGAAAAGTAGAAAGAGGTGGGGAAAATGGCTAAGGAAAAACGCAGGCGGAAAATCATATTAACAGCAACCGCAAAAAATGCCGTGGACCGTTCGACGTGGATGCCTTTGATGAAAGGGTTTCAAGAGAAACAGCAAACACCAAACAAGACAAAAAAAAAAAGGGAACACGAGCACAAATTGGGGTTGGGCAGCTGAGGGGGTTGGCAAATTGGTTCGCTCGCATTGCCAACGTTGTTAAAAAAAAAAGCTGGTAAAAGTAAAAAGAAATAAGAAAAATGTCAAATGAAGCGCGCGTTTTGCATGTCAAAGCGTGCAAATAGCCAAGTGGAAGTCAGGACTGGGCAGATCATGGGCGTGGCGGGGGCAGTGGCAGGTGGGACGGGTGTGCGTCGAGTGAAGAGTGCTAGTCCTGAACAGTCGATGGCTCTTGATCCCCTTTGAGCTGTTTGCGTTGACACTTGACTTTAAATTGAGCAAAGTTGCGTCCCACTCACCACCCACTGTCCACCGCCCACCACCCACCACCCAACGTTGCGTTCCGTTCCCTTTTCCATTACCCGTTCAACTATTTTCCGCGCTTTGCGTTTCACATTTCCACACCTCCTCCTCCGCCGGCGGAAAATGCTGCATACTTTGAGGCGCGTTCTGTTAGCATTCCGCAGGAACAGCGTCATAAATATGAATTAAGTGTCGCAAAAAAAAAAAATAAATAAACTGCAGCAGTTGAGAATGTTGCGCAAAAGTTTAATGCAGTTTTTTTTCGTTGTATACGTAAACAAAGACAAACATTTTGCCATGGACAAAGTTTAGCAAACGCTTAGCTTACTAAGCGTATTTGGCCCCGTAAACCGCCCCCAAGTGCCATGCCCCCTCCTAGGTGGCCAATACAAAACAGCAGTTTTGGGAGCGCATTAGCCAGGACGTGATTTTTGCCGTCACTGAAACCAAATGGCCAACAAGGGAGATGTTACAACCCAAACGACTTCTAACGCTGAATGCCGATTTGAACTTTGATGCGGAAGCTACAACAACAAAAAAAAAACAACACAAAAGATGATGTACAAAAAAAAAATGAGTCAATAAAAAATGCAAGTGCAGCATGTGACAAAAGTAAATTGTTGTCGGCTAGGACAGATTGCAGATGCACTTCAAGTACTTACCTAAATATCTTTCTTTAGTTTTTTAGTCAGAAGATAAAAATAATGTTCACAAAAATCGCAAAGTTTGATGCATTTGTCCAACCTCTCCAGTGCCATAACTTTGTAGATAATATATATATAATTTGCACCAAAAATACTCACATAAATATCTTTCTTTATTTTTTTTTAATAATATCTAGTTTTTTTCCAATGTTGAGCCATTTTTTTATTTTTATGTAGTTTTATTTTCTATATAGAGAAAAATGTTATACACCAAGAAATCAGTCCCAACTTTCCAGAGCCATAACTTTATCAAAAGTCAACTGTTTTGATTGAATAATCAAGTATTTAATATTTAAAATGCAATTCCAACTTCAAAATTATGAAATAAATAAGCCTCAAGAAACCTTCTTAATGCTATAACTTTTTTTAAAACTGAACCGATATTAAAAAAAGATGCATTTTGGTTATGGATTGGCTGCTCGCTTAATACTATATTTAAAGTTGGCACCCAAAAAAAGAATCGATCTAAACTTTGCATATATACAGTTTTTATCATAACTCAATAGATTTTCAATACCAATGTAATTTTCATTATCTTTTGACCTATAGCTAAAAACTACATCTAAATTGATCTCTTGAATAATACTATATTTAAAGTTGGCAACCCAAAAAAATCGCACTTGGGAATCGATGAAAACTTTCTTTTTATCATTAGATTTTCAAAAGCAAAGTAATTTTTATCATGTTTTCCATACTAGATATATGCTACATTTAAATTTGCAAAACAGTATTATATATAATATATATATCCAGCTGAGTTTCAGTGTTAAAAAACTCCCACAACAATTATGCAGAAATATGCAAAGCCAAAAAACCGACGATGATATTTCAATCTCAAAGCGAACGTTGCATTTTGAATTTTAAGTTTGGCCTTTGGGATCAACGAGTTGATTGAACGATTGCTGCCACGCCTACCTTAGCTGCCCACAGTCAGTGCGTCTTTGCGCCACTCAATAAATGCCATACAACAGCAACGGCAACAGCAACAACAACAATAAAAAACACATGCAACACACTGAAATATTTGTTAATGCGACGCGCGGCAAAACTTTTGTCATGTTGCCTTTTTATATTGTTGTTGCTGTTGTTGTTGCGATTTTTGATTCTTTCTTTTTATATTTTGTTGTGATTTTTTATTCTTTCTTTTTTATCTTTTTTTTACGTGTTGCTGTTATTTGTTTTGTTGCCTTAACTGACTAATTTAGTGGCCGGAGTTCAATGTATTTCATAAATTTTGACTAAACACTCAAGGACAATGCCGCATATCGAATATACAAGCGAATGTCTATGTGTGTGTGCGTGTGTGTGTGTGTGTGTTTTTGTGTGTGTTTATTGAAAAGTGCAGACTCAAAGATCGTTGACTTGCTGTGGAGAGAAGCTGCGAGCTGCGTTCGCTGAGCTCATCTCCAGCGGAAGTCATAACGGTCAGAGACACACACACACATGCATGTGTACGCAGGGGTTGCGCATCCAAAAGCCACTCTGATTTATGTGTGTGTATGTGTGTGCAGTTTTTTCTGCTTCGCTTAGCGCCATCGTCTTCTCTGCCCCCAGTCTGCAAATTTCATTGAGCGTGGCGCGTCGGCGAGTATCGGCAATCAGTAATTAATGGCTTTGTCAGTTTGTGCCCCGTCTGGCCAACATGTCTACATACATATACATAAACATATACACATTTATGTGTCTATATATATATATATATATTTGTATATAATATTTGATTCTTTGCATTTTGTCTGCGATCCTCTCCGATGCGAGTTCGCTTCTTTTGCCCGATCAAATGCTGGAATTTTGTTGATAGCGCCGCCAAACATCCTGTTGTTGTTGCAGTTGTTGTTGTTGTTGCTATGTCTGCGCCTGTTGTTGTTGTTGTTATTGTTGTTGTTGTTGCGATTGTGTCTTTGGTCTTTAGTTTGGCATTTTGCAAACGTCTGCACGTCTACATATCTGACTTGGCTGGGGCAGCAGACTGCGACTGCGACTGCGACTGCCGCTGGGATTGGGGATTGGGGAATTGCGGGTTTTGGGGTGTTTGTTTTATTTGTTGTTGTTGTTGTTGTTGCTTTGCCGAACTGGGGAGCATTTGGTTGCTATTTTTAATGTTGACACGTTTGAAGATCATTGACTCGCCATGCAGACGGTCAATGTCCACTTGCCCAAACAGAAAAAGAGCGCTGATCAACGGCAAAAGGGGGCCACAACGGGCATTAGGAAACGGGAATGAATATATATATATACATATATATATATATGCATGTGAATATGTGAATTATGCGCACAATGTGGTTTCGGTCTGATGCTGCTGCTCTTGGCTGATGACAGAACAGGACAAGCAGCCAGCCAGCCAGCCAGCCAGGCCAAGGAATCGAGGCACTCTCGTGAGATCGTGTGCCAGAAGCAGAACAATGCATTATTTGAGTTCAATATATCACGATCAAAGCTGGCAGATTTTACAGAAATAAAGTAAAATACAATGATCACTAGAAAAATAGATATACATATTTTTATTATAACTACAATTGCCATATATATAATCAAGATCAAATACTTCTAGCCAAAAATTCAAATTAGAATAAAATAATTAAATATCTGCTTAGAATCCAGTTTAATAATTATGCTCAGATTTTTCTTCTACATATACTCGTATTACATATATTTTTAATATTCCTTACACTTTCACATATTTCTTATATATATTATAATAATACTTTCGTTGAAATCAATTTTTTACAATTTTAAGCCAAATTACTTTGCCTCATCAGGACGAGTTCCAAAATGCGAAGCGATCAGTTCAATTAGGCAGGCTACTCCAAAACGGAGACTTTGTTTTCCAATCTTAAGAGGATAGTGATGTTGATGTTGTTGTTGTTGTTGTTGTGGTTGTGGTTGTTGCTGGACGAGCTGACAGTGATGGGAATCCACAACGACTGTCATAAATCTCACCTGGCTTTGCTGGCCCTCTTTTTGGTTTTGGCTGTGGCACTTGACGGGATTGTTCCCGGAATCGTTAGCTGGCTTACGCCGCTTAGTGGTTGCTGGTTGGTGGTCAAAAGAAGCTCGACAAAAAAAGTGCAAATCACTTCATTATTGCATTGCAACTCCTCCCGACGGCTTCAGGCTTCAGGCATCATTGCAACAATGTTGCACAAGTCTTCCGTCTGGAACGCAGGCTGCCCATCATTTGGCTTAATGGATCCGCAACAACAACAACAACAATGACAACACAAATAGCAACAAAAAAATATCTTTGACCCGCAAAAAGATCGTAAAGCTTGAGGAGTTTGGCATCCGAACCAAGAAAAAAACAAGAAGGAATTGCGAACTTAGTCACACCGCAGAATATATACCCTTAAGAATCGAAGGTATTATTCTATTATATGTCTATAAGCTTAGGCTGATAATAGCAAGTGTAATTTGTGAGCTTGGTTTGGATATCTTGGTAAACAAATCAGTTTCTTAATAAAAATAAAGGTGATACTTGTCAAGGTTCATCGAGATAACCATAGAACTAAGGGTCAACTTTGTATAGCAACAGATATAGCTATATATAGATATATATATATATATATATATATATATATGTGTATATACTCTATCGATTTGGAGAGCTCTTTTTCAATGCGTTGCAAACTGCATCACAAAATGATGGTTCTCTCTGCAAAGTGCATAAAATCGACACTCAGACAAAAATGTTGTCGGCATCGGCCTCATTCGCTGATGTGTGTGCTCAGATATGGTGTGCAACATTGTTGCAAGGAAGCGAGGAGCCACAGTTGCACATCATTGCCGTTGTCGATTATGTGAGCATTTTTCTTTTTTGTTGCTTTCTGTGGGCGCATTTGAGTGTTTTTAATTGAGTGCTGACCCTTGTTTGATTTGAAATCAGAATCTCTTTGAATCTCTCAATCGATGGACCTTCAGCATCATTGATTCGTTAAAGATTATTGTGCCACTTGTGCAACACGAATTACTGCGCATAATTTCAACAGTTAAAACGATTTGGCTCATTGTCATAGAAAGCAAAACGAAAGCAAATCAAAATAAAAAGACCCAGAAAAACAATTCAAGCCAAAAGCAACGGCAATAGAAAATGGTGTTAAGTATTTACACGCGCGTTGGCCATAAATGACAGCTGAGAGTTTTGTTGGTAACTGTTTTGGCTTTGCTCTACCCTTCGAAAAGATATAGACACTGCCCGAGCAGATCTGTCAGCCAGATTAGCAATTAGTTTTAACTAAAAAAAAATTCATCTGTAAGGGCATCTATAAGAAATGAACTACTGAAGAATTCCATAGTTAAAAAGTTAAGAATTTTTTGATTAATTAATGCTTTTAGCTTAAAGTTCACATTGGCATTAACTTAATAAGTTTCATGCTAAAAAATTTCATCCGTTAGGGCATTTCATAGACCATATTCGCTTTCCACTTCAGATTCAATAGTGAAACGCAACTGGTGGGTGAGCTAAATGAGAGTTTCAAAGTCTGCAGTGCGTAAATTGGACAAACGAAGTATTTAAGCTGGGCACGAAATGAATCTCAAGAGTCGAACATGGAGAAACAAACAAACAAACCAACAGCAGCAGCAGCAATGGGAAGCAGACAAACAGCAACCACAGCAAAATAATAAGCAACAAAAATGAGTGAAGAAAACCAAAGTCATCCATAATCTTCATGATTATTACGGTAAGGTGTCATTGAAGGTGGGAAATGGGAGCACACGTGTGTTCCCCTCCAGCAACAAACAACCACAAACCCAAACACAAACACAAACACAAATCTAAACCCAAAACACAAGCTACAAAAAAACGGAGAAAAAATCTGAAGATCGACAAGTGTAAAAGTGAAAAGTCTTTGAATACCCTGTAGCTATCAAACATATATCAAGGGGTATATGGTTAGTGATCAATAAAAAATGTTTGTTAATTTCAAACAAGACTTTAAAATGAGAAAATTGAATTCTATGCAGCTTGGAATTATTAATCAAATTTCAAATTAACAATTGCTTAAATTTAATTTTTATTAAATTTTATTTATTTTTTCAATAATAAAAATCAATTGATTGATTTCGTTTCACTTTTACACGGTATCCACAGCTTTACTACCAGCTCGGCGATAACTGGGTAAGCACCTGATTCGTAGAGCTATTGTGGTCTATCTTTTTCTTATTTATAATTCTTTTTTGCGCTTTTTTAAACTGACAATGACGGTTCCAATCAGTTTCACAGGCAAACAAAAAACAAAAAACAGAAAACATTTTGTCGAAGCTGCGATTTCATGAATGAATTTATGATTGCCCCAAGTAGACCCCCTTTGTCCATAAGGTTTTTTTTTTTTTTTTTTTTTTTACTTATTATCAGACACGTACAATTCACACACACGCACACAGATACTAATTCACATTTTGAGTTGTGTGTTGTTGAAATTTGTTGTGTGCGTTTTGAGCCCACGTTTTGTATTCGTTGTTGTCTTAATTCATAAATTATACAAGTTATATACGGTGAATTCTGGTCAATTGCTCGTTGAACATTTGAGGGAACATAAATTATTTGAGTTGTAAATTTTACTGAAATGTTTAATTATTAGTTATTTATGGCATTTGATTTGGGCTGCGTGCCGCGCATTTCAATCGGCAGCAACAGAATTTCATTTGTCGCCGCTAAACAAGTCATTAAGGCGCCGATGTGACCGGAAATGAGACAACTTACTGACTATTTAACCAACACATCGACGACACTTGGAGCTTCCCACGATCCGTAATCAAGCGGAACTAAAATTATTACTTGAGTACAGTAAAATGACATAAATAAGTTTCTTTCTCTCATGGGTTAAAGTTAATATATATAATATAACGGCATTAATAAACATAAATTATAATACTGCCATTAACGAAATGGTTTCAATTTACGCTCAAAGTGCAAACGGTTAACAATATTGGCCAAAATGCAAATGAGACTTGATTAATTTAACTAAAGTCTTCATCGCTTTAATTGCAAATTGTCGTTAGTTAGTTTTCAGTTGTGTTTCCCCAACAAGTTTTGCCTGCAATTCGAAAAAAAAGAAGAAGAAGAAAGCACGAAAGGAAGGAAAAACTGAAAATTTCCAATCAATGCAAGCAAAACTTTTCGCAGGGTGGGGCGTGGAGATAGCTAGCTATTTAATGGCTTGTCTAATATCCTTTAACTGCCAGGCAAGCCATTAAAAAGCATAAAGTCATTTAGTAATTAATTTTCATGTCCTGACGACTGCCATTCGACTGGGCAGGAGTGGGAGCGAGTCGAAGCAGCAATACTCCCAACTGAACGGGGCGCGGTCTTTGCAGTCTTTACAGGCAGCCGATAGCAATATTAGACCAACACCAACACAAGGATATGCAGCTACTATGAGTTTGCTTTGCATTTGTGAGCAGCCTTCAACTACACACACACACACACACACACATACACATACATATATGTTGAGATGTGTGCGCCTTTTGAAAAACGCGCCAAACATGTCCTACCTCGCATAAATTTCCAGTGCGCACGTCAGTACGAAAATGCCGCTGTCGTTATTCAGGATGCAGCGCACTGGATGCCGCCTTTTTCCAGCTTCCAATACTACGAATTTTTACTACGTTTCATCGATCCAACTTGTACATATACATACATATATATATATATATATGTTTAGCTTATAGATACATAGCGCAGCTGGCTGCTGTATGCCCAGCCAAAAGAGCAGGCGCCAGATGCCCGAAGTGGCAAGTCCGATGTCCTGCGAGCCGAACAGATGAAACGCTTCTCGTGCCGGGTTTCGAATTATCAGTAGGTGGTGGCGGGCTGGGTGGGCCGTCTAGCTGGCGAGGCCGAGGGCGAGGCCACATCAAAAGAGCACCATCGCAAAGGCAGAGTCTCTCGTTTCACTTTCCACTTGATTCCTTGCGCTTGACAGCCAAACAGTGGGCGGCAAAAAGGATGTGAGTTGATGCTGCTGCTGCTGTTGCTGCTGCTGCTGCTGTGGCTGCAACTAAATGCAGGGCTGCCTGCATGTGGCAGGGTGTTTCTCGCCTGTTCCTGGCATTCCCTTGCGGCATGCCAGCGCTCTCTCTCTCTCTCACGCGCTCTCCCTCTTTCTCTCTTTCACTCACTCACCAATTGACTCCCGCCGCGCTCTTGGCCCGGCCATTGACCTCTGATGTCAAACAAAATCGGCGTGCACTTATTATATATACCAGGCTCTTAGCAGGGGAGTTGGGGTGCTGCTAAAACTCTCGGCCACGGTCCAGTGCTGTGGCGCCTCCCCAACTGTACCTCCACTCCAGCAACTTTAGTGGCAACTTCAACTCGCTGGTTGAAAAACGATGCTGGGCGCATCTAGTTAGACTAAGGGCGGGGGCAGGATAGTGGGGGGCTGTAGCGGAACGGGGAGTTGAGGACTGCCGAGCTAGTTGCTCTTGGGGGCCAGCGGCAGTTTGCTTTTGTTGTGTAAATTACGTTATGTATTGTGTATACTTTTTGGGTTTTGTGCTAAACCCGCTGAACGAATGAGCCTTGGCTACAAATTTTGTATTTGCATTTGTGTGTTTGTGTTTGCGTTTCTATTCGAATGGGGCGGGGCAAACGGGGGCGGTTTGTTGGCCCGAAACGCTTTAAGCTTGGTTAATTCATATGCAGTGATTCTGTTATCCTGTTGAAATCCTGTTGAATTCACATTCTCTAAAGAATTCAACTTATGTTTACAGATTTTCGTGCATGTTACACTTTTAATTGATTTAAGATGCGCTTAACACGCTGCAAGGATGCACAAAATTGATTTCTACATCACTCTCTCTCTCTCTCTCTCTCTTATGCTTCCCCACAAATTTATCAAGTGAATTTAATTTCACTGAATTTATGATAATGATGCGTTGGTCCAGAGAAATTTTCAGCAAAATCTTTATTTTAATTATTTATTTAATTAAAAAAAAAAGAGCACAACTCCGTTCACTTAGCTTTAAATGTTTAAATCAAACAGATTTAAAAATGTCCGTTAAATTATCGGAAAGCTTTTCAAACTGTACGCTCCAAAACAAATATACGTTGGGGTTGTGTCTAGACTACAAGCAAAGCTTTGCTGTCATTGCCTAGTGGATTGTGACATGGCTTATTGTGCACAATGGCTTCACAACTGTACCATGCAGTTCCAGTGTCAAAACGAATTAATATTTAATATATGGACATTGGCACAGAGTTCTCACAGGTGTCCTCATCCCTATAGGCAAATAAAATGTATGAATACATAAATTGTTATCAATTTGAATGTCTTAAACTTACCTATTTTCGTTGATGCGTAGCAGAAAGTGCTGAATCTGTTGATTCTTTCCGATTAACGCATATAGCGCCGCAAATCCATGAAAAGCCGTGCAAAAGCAGACTGCATAATTCAAATGCGATTTCTCTTTGCGCCAATAGTTGAAGGCAAAGGAACAGACGCATACGAAATACGTTAGTGCCGTATAGGTGAAGAACTTCCAAAAGGAACTCAGGCGATTCTTCTCCAATGACTCGAAACTCTTCTCCGAATCGTGATCAGGCTCATCGTCAATCCTAATCAGTGTGAGTATATAAAAGAAACTGCTAATTGCACAGGCAATAAAAATTGGAGCAAAGAAGTAAATCATAACGGTCCAAGTGCGAGCTGGAAAGAAATGAAATAATTATCCTTAAAGCTGCTACTTTGATCTATTTGGTTCACTTACGATCAAACCAACAGGTTTCGCCGCCAAAGACCAGCCTTGCACCATGATAGCTAAAGCCCACAAAGAAGGACCAACCGATGGCAATCAGGACGATCGGTCCAAGAATCATCCAGAACATCAGCTTGGTGAGGACAACTCCATGGAAGCTCAGATACAATTTGAACGAAATGAAGCTCAGTATATAGAAGGAGAGCACCAAGAAGAGCAGCGCAAAGCTGGCTGCAGATCAATCAGTTAGCCCCATTATTACAATACTATATAGCAGCGATACTCACGTATGATCCGACAGCCGGCCGTTGACAGATTGGCCGGATCGTGCAGTGTGAGGTGAGCCAATAGCGCATAGCCAATAATAACACACGTTGTGTAGGCCTTGACTGCAACGCCATAGAAGCTATTACGCATTTGCGAGCACATCAAATGTACAATTAACACGATAAGCATCGATATAATGCAGATCATGAGGCCTAGGGAAATAGATGGAGAAAGAGAGAGGTAAAGATAGTGATGGAGTAGACGGTTAGAGTGATTAATCATATAAGTATGTTCGAGGGATCCTAAAGAAACCATGGACTTCCTTTCTCGCTAGCGGGCTTTAGGTCTATGTTTTTTAGAGGCTTAGAGCTAGATCAATGTTTCCTTAAAACTGCGCTACAGATATTTCAGAATATTCACAGTTTAGCAAGCTTGAAGACCTCCGATTTGCGCAACATAAAAAGTACATTTACGTACTAGGTACATTTAATATCAACACTTCTATGACTATCTATAAATAGTATGTATACTAAACTTAGCATGTTGGCTAGTTCCCTTGAAGTCTTCATGGCCATCATAAATTTGATCAGATAATGATCTGCCATTTATTGATCGGATGAATCGGTACGCATGAATATAGAACAATTATTTTTATTGGCTATCTGTGTTTATTTTTGTTTATCCCCCCCACCAAGGGATCTGCGCCAACAGTTTAATGATTATGGCCAAAAAAATGTTAAGAGACTTACAGATAGCATAAGTCCACTCGCGCACGCCGAGAACAAAGTGAAATTTCTCGGGGGCACAGGCCAAAGGTTGCCAGCTCCAGCTTCTGTTCCCCATCAGGACGAGAGTGTAGCAATAATGCTTGGTGAACAGATGATCCCGATGGATTATCGAACCGTCCTGCAGGAATTGAATGGGAGTTTATCATAAATGATTATTTAACTGTTTAGTATCGCACCTCATGCAACGTCCAGTTGAAGTAGTCGCCATCCTTGATCACTGCTCGCATGTTGTCGCAGGGTGTCTCCACATGCACGCTGAATCTGGTTGCAATCTCCATTTGTAGTTGGGTGCCATTCCTCAGACCAATTGTCATGTGAGTGTGACCCGGGTGCTGTGGCTGCTCCGCAGTGGGTGCCACACATTTGTGATCCTGCAGATCGTACAACTGTCCGCTGGGGCAACAGAAGCGCACACAAGGTCGCTGCTTGCAGATGCAAGCACGCAGATGCCGCTCCGCCGGCAACCGGATGCCATTCTCAATCACAAAGTCGTAGTCGGTGACCAGCTCCTTGGGAATAACCGTCCAGTTGTGCACGTACGAGTTGTTCATCGAGCTATCCATGCGGTAGCTGCCCGTTATGTTCACCGTATCGATGAAGGCGCACGGATGACGACCCTCCTCCTGGTAGCCACCCGTGCAACGCTGACTCACAATCAGTAAGCAGCCAATGAGCCACAATTGCGCCGTTGCCGAAGACATGTCTTTGGTGCATTTAGGGCCAACCCACGAGTTTATGTTTATGCCAAGTTCTGTGTGTGTGTTTATTTCCCAGTATATTCGTATTCGAAATCAAAATCCGACAACTCAAATCAAATCAAAACACAAACACAAAATAATATTTTTAATGCACAGCACGATGACGTCTCCAAAGAGCTCCTCGAGCTGAGCTGAACTGAGTGGCGGAAACAGATCATCCGCACCTGGCGGAGGTTCAACTTTGACTGCTCCAAAAACCGAACCAAATCGAATCGAACGTATATGCCACACATAAACCACACACCACCCACACCCCACTCACAACATGTGGTTTGTTGTTGTTGTTGCCACTGCGGCGCCGATTTGTTTACAACAACCAAAAAGCCAACTGGAACTGAGAATATAAAAATTGAGGAGCAGCATTTTGGACTGCGAATTACTCTGCTATAGTTAGGGCAACTAGGTTGGTATGTAAGGGACTAGTTCTAACAGTTCTTAACACACAGAATCGTGAGAAGTTGACTATTTAGACAAGTTAGTAACAATATATAAGACGCCCTCAACTTGAGAGAGTTTCCTTCATCATTATCATTATTTTTATTTATTTTTTTTTGTATTATTTTGTGCTCTTTACTCCCTAAGATTCTTTATCAATTCTAGACTGATCTGCATTCCCTATGTGGACAGTTTTTTCTATAATTTTAAAAACATACAATCTTAACCCTTAAGCAATTCTAATTTGGATTGATTCTTTAATCTGTTTACGAACAGTTCTCTTCTAAAATATAAAAATCGATTTATTATTATTTTAAATTTATTTATTTTAGATTCGTAACCCTTTAACTAAGTCCAATGTTGTTATCCGCTCAGTGTATTTGCAATTCGTTGAGTTACCCCGCGAGAGACTCTCTATAAAAACACTTTTTTGTCTTTAATCTTTAAGATCCTTTATAAATTCTTGACTGGCTCTCAGATTTTTCTATTTTATTATATTAAATCTTAACCCTTAAGCAATGCTAATCTAGATTGATTCTCTATTCTCGAATATAAAAATAAATTTTTCTTTAAATTCGTAACCTAAACAAAAAGTGTTATTCGCTCAGTGTATTTGCAATTCGTTGAGTTTTCCTATCGAGAGACTTTATAAAAATGTCGGAGCAACATTATAAAATATATACGGCTATGCCGTGAGTTCGTTAAATGGTGGCAACCGAGACGGACAGCACTCAGTGCCACCATTAACAGCACATTTGTTGCGTGCCCCTTGACTGTTGAATGTGGCGAGCCAACAGTTTGAACTGCGACCCACTCAACCACTCAACCACCTCAACTAACTCAATTCACGACGCGTCGCAATTTTTCCATGTTCGTGTTCATTTCTTGAATTACTTTTGGGGGGACTTCTAGAGGAATTTATGTTCTTTGTTATAGTTATTTAATGGGGGCTGGTCACCTGTTTGGCAACAGGACAATTGAACAAACAAATAATTCATACGCCATTTACAGGCTTTGTTTACTACGCCTTGGATGTTGAGCAGCATTAAATTAATTTAGCTAAAATTTAGCGGGTTGAGTTGGCAGAGCAAATTACTTAATTGCAAAGCAGTTTGAGTTAATGATTTTATCACATGTGTTAGCCAAGTCGGGTTCTGTTGACAGTTCCATTTAGAAATGATTAACTCTGACAATAATTTACTGTACTTCATCCTAACTGAACTGTGTATCATATAAAATAAAATCGAAACTTAAGCTTGATTTTTCTAGTAAGAATATATATGTATATATATATATATAGAATAGTCAAGAATAAACCCAAATATTTCGATTAGTTACAAACTTTTAATGGTTAATGATAAGTTACGCCATAACAAGTCTTAATAATGCCTAGGTGCTATCGTTCAATATGTGACTCAGAACAAAGCTGCATAAAGACCAGTATGAATCATAAATATATATATATATATATATATATATGTATATCTATAATATAATATCTATATGAATACCAGAGTTTACAGGCAGTCGAACGTCATTCAAAGCGCTGTCACGGTTGGCTTGTAAGGTGAATCTGTTGATATAGATACTATATAACTGAACTGGGCTTAAATTAGATATAATAATATAACTTACCCGGTGACTTGAGATCGCCCTTCTCATCGAATTTATAAACACGTGCGTTTATAACGCTCAGATCGGTTTGACTTGATTCGCTGGGTTGAGCACATTATATAGTGAGTCATTCAGGGGATTGGATTATTACACATGACTTACACATTAATGGACCACCAGGACTTGACGTACATATTCTTGCCCAGCAGCAACGCGAATCCTGCAATGGCCAGCACCAGGATGCAAATGCCGCTCCAGAAATCAATGATGAAGAAATGTTCCCTCACTCGCGCCAAAATGTAGACAATCATCTCCCGCACCCAAACAGAGAACACACCCACCAAATACGCACTAAAAGCGTAGAAACTGCAATTAAAAATAATGTTTAATTAATTGCTGAATAGATAAATAGATTTAGTTTGCCATTTTACTGTGTTTTCATGATGCGCAGCTGGGTGCCCTGAATATATTGCGCATCTGCTGGCAGCTCATAAATGGAGAAATACGCCTTCAGGCAGCAGACAATGCTGAAAAGCAGGAGCAGGGCAATGGGTGCATAGTAATACATCAATATGCCCCAGAGACGCACTGGAAATGGACGAATACCAAAATAGGTTACAAATCTGAGATAACCTCTATTTGAATTTTGGATTACAAACCATCAAACCAGCAATAATCCTCGCCAATGCCGGGCTTCAAGTGTTTGGGCAGGCTGGAGGACTGTGCGAAGGAGACTAGTAAGCATAGTGCGATCACAAGGACAAAGGATAAGGAGTACCACAGAAGGCGACACCAATTCTTTATGGGTATCAGTCGAAACTTCAGCAGAAAGTCCAAACTGCAGTTGGCCAAGTAGACAAAGGACAACATGATGAAGAAGTAGGCCAGATAACCTGTCAAAAGCAGCCAAGTTCAGTTTCAGTTCGCTGACAGTTTGGACAAGTAGAGTAAACAAACCCATGTTGCGGCAGGCTTCGTGCGATAGATTCATGGGATTCTTGAGGGTGAGATAGACGAGCAGGGAGTGTCCACAAATGGCAAAGAACAGATAGTAGATGATTAGCTTGCCAAAGTGACTGCGACGAGCCTCGTTCACGGAGCTCAGCAGCGACATTATAAAGATGTTGATCAATATGGCAATGATACTACCTGCCAAGCAAAACAGGATTAGTTGGATATAGATCTTAGAGATGTGGCAGGAATCGACTTACATATGGCATAGATCCACACTCGATAGCCACGCTGAAAGCGCTCACAGTTGAGGGGCGCCAGTTGCCAGGCTGAGTTATGCTCCAGCGGCGTGAAGCAATACTCATCGGTACTCCACAGGCGATCGTCCCGCTGCAATGAACCGTTCGCATGCAGATCCCACTGCCAGAAGGAGTTGTGCTTCGTGTCCACGAACTTGTTGTGGCAACCCAAATCTGTGCGCACCACAAAATGATCGACGATCTTCACCTGCTCCACACCCAGTTTGCCGCTCAGCTCAATGTGGGTGATCTGACGCACCTGGGTTGGCCGTGTGCAGTTCCAGCTCTGCGCATTGAACACCAAGTCCGGCGGACAGCAGAAAGTGATGCACGGCTTGATCTGGCAGACGCAGCCACGCAGATGTCGAGGAGCCTTGTACTCCACACCATCGATAACCTGAGAGATTATTCAAATTAACATAAATTGTGATACTTTTTCTCAGTTGCAGATGATCTTCAGCTAACTTTTATTGATAATTTGTGATCTTTACAGGGTATTCACCAGCAAGTATTTACCTTAAAGTTATATTCGGCTATCAGTTGTGCTGGCACCAGGACTCCCGCAAACGAATAGGAGCCATCCTTGAGGCGCAGACCATCCGTAATGTTGACCGTATCGGCATACGGACAGGGAAAATTTCCATGAGCTTTGGCTATTGTTGACTCCGTTCTTATTGTTGTAACTGTTGTGGCAATAAATATTAAGAGCAACACGAGCATCGCACGCATTTTAGTGATAAAAGATCTCTCCGCTAATTCCTCAATTAAACACGCTGCGCTTTTAATCTGTAAAGCGAAGACGACGAAGATTATTCTGCTATTTGCCTCTGGCGTTTGGCTTTAGGTGTGGCAATTGTTTGTTTTTCGGGATCCAATCGAAAATACTGTGGAATAGTGTGAGTGACGTCACGGCGCGAATATTAAATAAATAAATAAAAGCGATCGTTTTCAAAATATAAAAGCATTTTTTTTATTTATTTTTTTTTTTGGCCGCTGCTGCTGAGTTTTTGGCCTTTAGGCACACACACACATCGAACAGAACTGACCGCCTAAACAACAAAAATCAAAATTGACAGCGTTGACGTCGACGTCGACGCAGACGTTAACGCGGACGCGGACGCTGACGACGACGTCTAAAAACGGCTATATGATTGCGACAACAACGACAATAATTTTATACGGGCTGCGAATGGCAGTGAGTGCGAGCGAGAGGGTACGAACTTTGATGTGTTTTGCTAAGTTTCACGCTATAATCTGAAACGAAGCCAATCGAAACCGGCAACGCTCCATGCCGGCCAAGAATAAAAAACAGACTAAACTGATTAACCAGTCAGTCAACAAATGCGAACAGTCCAAAGCAGACACGAGGAAACTTGGCAGCTGCTGAGAAACAAATGGATTTCCATTGTTGCTTGTTGTGTTGTGTGTTGCAATCGGAATCTCAGTATTCGGTTTTAGCGCGAGACTCATTCAAATTTCATTTCTCTTGGTTGGCTTAAGCCACAAATAACAGCAGCAGTTGGATTTTAAGCATTTTAAGCTGCATGCGCAGCTGAAAGCTTTCTGTGCTTAACATTCAGCCAGCAGCGGGTTGTTGTCTTTGCTAGCAAGCTGTGTCCCAACTCGGAAAAGTTTTTATACAACTTTAAGCTAGTCTGCAGACAGACTGACGCCATACCAACAGACTCATTTATGCACTAACCTGTTTCTTATTCGTTTAGGCTTGATCAATGTATAATAAAACAAGTCCTAAATACTACTTGTGACTTTTTCTGAGCGATTTTTGCATATTATTGCTGTGCGCTTAGATAATTAATTATCTATTTCATTACGCTTATTACGGAGCTTTACGTGGAAGCAGAAAAAGCCAGTCAGTTAGCGTGACAAATGTCAGTGAAAAATTGCAGTAAACTCAAATTATAGATAAGCCGACATATATAATTATAATAAGTATAATGGTTCTACTGTTTTCAAATATAAGTGGCTGGTCCATCTAATTAAATGCAATTAAGTTAAAAATGTTACTATGAGTAAACTACAGTTAGGCGATCCAAATCTGTCCAAGAGTATTTCATTTGTTCTCATATTTTTAAGATTAAAATGTCCAATTAAAAGTATAAAATGGAGAAATCAACTTTTATAGCAGAGTCCCACTCCTAAAAGCTGCTTAACAGAAACGATTAAAAATCAGAAAATTATTGTTTTCTCAGTGGTTGTTGCCCTAGCTATTAAGCTGCTTCCAAAAGAAAATTTTTATAGAAATTAGCTTAAGCATTTTAATCTATATTTCAGTAACAAAAAATGCGTAAAAAAATAAATACAAAATTTTAAAAACAAACATATGTTAATAAATGGGAGCAAGTAAACTTACATGGTTTTTTATTGGCTC
Source organism: Drosophila paracracens (assembly GCA_035044025.1). Classification (NCBI taxonomy): domain Eukaryota; kingdom Metazoa; phylum Arthropoda; class Insecta; order Diptera; family Drosophilidae; genus Drosophila; species Drosophila paracracens. The sequence goes on from JAWNMN010000394.1 coordinate 2,582,748, forward strand.
TTAATTTGCAGTTTCAGAAAATCGTAATTGGAATTCGAAACTCGGTTGGTGTATGGGCTAAATTCCCCAAACAAAAAAGTTGCGGCATATTTTGAGGGGTATACTGATGACGAGGAAATAGCCGTAGCTCGGCCATATCCTCGCGGATTTTCGAAGGACAAGGTACGTTAAAATCGCAACAGCCATTATAGCCTAAAGGCCTACCAAATTGTTAAAACATAAATCAATTAACTCTTCGTTTTCTTTGGCTTTATTATAATTTTTAAGCTTGACATAAAATAGTTTTTTTTTACATACATAAAGACATACAAAAATTGATCTCTTGGCAAACCTGTAGCCATTATAAAAGATAATTTCCGATGTATGACAAGGCTTACTTCTCGGATGACAAAACGATCTATTTACAATATATTATAAAGATAAACGTTGTGCCTAACAGGAGAAGTATGATCACAAGACATAGAAACACAAAAGCAGGTAGATAGGATGCTATATATATGAATGTATATATATATATATATATATATAGAAGTAATGTCCTTTTTAAGTCTACGATATAATAGTATGGCTGCTGGAGCTGTAGGCACTGCATAATGTATTCCAGCTATTCGATGCTTAGCGCGACGCAACGATGACGTCATCAACGGACTAGACCACAAACATATTCATTCAATCCAATTTCAACGTAAAGATATGTTTTGGGGGCGCTGCAGCTGTTGCTGTTGTTGCTCTTTTTGTGCAGCTGCTGAGTGTTGATCCAGCACGGTAGAGGCAAGCAGCCTTTCCACAGAGCTCTTCTGCAGCGATAAATTTGCAACACTGCTGGAATTGGTTTTCGTGGAATACTGACTCTGACGCTGATTGCTTCCATCGCGCGCTCTCGAGCATCTAAATGGGTGATACACATTGAAATGATTAGTCGTTATTTTTGGGTCGGGGTAAATATATAGATTTGATAACACAAAAGCACCGATAAACCGATTAATTAGTATTTATCCCAAAATATGCTTGAAATGATTTGTGGTGTGAGGAGCCATATAAGCCTCAACAAATAAATGCATATGAGATATACATTTATGCTATATGCGCCCCTCACAGCAACTGTATATCAGACCGAGATCCGACCCTGATTGCAGTTGCGGCGAATTCGCTCTCTTTCGCCCTCTCTCTTTCGTCACGCAGGTTGCCAGCCATAAGAGCGTGTCTGACACACATGCCCATCAGGACATGTGCCGTTATGGTGCGAGGAGTATTGCGAAGACAATATCTCCATCCATACTCGCACTAACGGCAGACATAGGCTGGCGCCAGCAAATGGTAGTGGAAAATTACCAGAAATCACGCCACCGAGACGATCACGTGATTTCTGGTACAGTTGCGACCAAAAGGCCGCGACCCGGCCTATAAAAGGAGCGCCGCAACACACAGCATCAGTTAGTCAGAACCCACACGAGAAGGGGAAACTCTGCCAGTCGGTCAGTTCAGAGTGAGAGCCCATGCGAAAGGGGAAACTCTGTCAAAACGGTAACAATAAGTCATAGCGGAGGCTGTGACCAAGCTGTGCGAGTGCGACAGCATAATTAAAAAACCAAAGTGAACGGTCCAAGTGAGGCCCAACAAGCAGGACGTGATACCACCAAGGAGCGTCGAGTCCTTCGACGCAATCAGGAACAACATCAATACAGGACCCTGAGGTCCTTGAAATAGGTAAAGAAAGTGATCCTTGCTACGTTTAAGTCGGAGTAATAGGCGAGCCCTGTACAGTCCCAAGTGAGTGCGCGCGATCAAGTCTGTGTAGTAGACGGCGTACGTGCGAATCCGCTGGATTTAAGCGGAGTGCCGTACGACAGCCTGTCGAGCAGTACGAAGCCGCCGCCTTGGGCAACTGGTGTACTGGCGTGCCTAGAGCCCACTTTCCCGAACAGGATCGCTTTCTGACACCACTCAAGCCGAGGCCTCAGGGAATTAGCACAGAATACAAACATCGATATTAAGTGCAATTAAACAGTGAAATAAAACTATATTCATACAAAATATAAATAAAAGTGTTGTTAATTGTCGCATCGCGACCAATTATAAATTCGTTGCACGAACCCACAGCTCGACTGAGCGTTAGCCCGGCCAAAGCATTAGGTTCGTTACAACTGGCGCCCAACTTTGGTGGTTGCGATAATTAACACACATTATATATATTAAAAGAACAAAAATGGTTCGTGCGTGGGTTTACAACCTCAAAAAAGAGGAAATACAAAAGTATGGAGAAGAATTCCAAGTAGAGCTCAGCGGAACAATGGATGCGATGCGTCGACAATTCGGAGAGTGGGTGGACACTCACGAATCCAAACTGCCATACAGCACGCGGATCGCGGAATTGGCGGCGATACATGGCAGAGCGTCACCGGCGAGGGAAAGCGGAAAAGTTGCGGATGCAAGAGAAGCACGACGAACATTGATTTCGCACATTTGAGCATACCGGCAACCAGCGCAGCAGCGCGCGCGAGAGACAGCCACCACGCAGTATGGGAAACACCCGCACCACAACCACCAAAGAGAGTATCGATACGCGAGCACACGGCGACGACTATGGCCCAAGAATACCCGAGGGTAGCGAAGCAAGTCCGAGAATGGAACTTTCGCTTCGACGGCACAACGGAGCCGTTAGAATTCTTGGAGCAAGTCGAGTGGTCAGCCGATACCTATGGACTCAACCTGGATCTGGTTCCCAGGGCCATGCCTGAACTACTTCAGGGAATTGCTCTGAAATGGTATGTAGCCAATAACCAACACTGGACAAGTTGGGAAGCATTCATCCAGAGTTTTCAAAAGTACTTCCTCCCGAGAGACTATTTTGAAAACTTAAAGGAGGAAGTTAACCACAGACGGCAGGCTATGAACGAGCCATTCAAAGCGTACATGGTGGAAATGCAGACGCTCATGCGGCCACCTGCAGTATTCGGCAGAGAAACAACTGCTCAAAATTTACAACAACAGCCTCCCAGACCTGCGAGCATACGCGAGGCCTGGTCAATTCAACGATTTAGAGGAATTGATGTATTTAGCCGTCGTGTGTGAGGAGCTCGAGGCTGATAGAGTAAAGCTGAGACAGCAAAGCCACACGGAGCAGCCTAATCATAATACTCCACGGCGGATGCAGATAGAGCCGCAACAGAGACGCATGGAGCAGCCGAGGTACAACGCCCCGCAGCAAAGGCAAGTACAACATCAGAGATTCAGAGAGCCACCACGCCGACATATGGACTCACCCCCGACGCGTCACTACCGCCAAATAGAGCCAGCATCAAGGCAAGACGGCCCACGGCTTATGCGGATAGCGGACAGTGGACGGCCACAGAGAGCCGAAGCCGACGCGAGACCCAGGCCAGCCCCGAGGACGAGACGCGACAATATTCAAACACACATACACAACCCAGCGATGGCCTGCAGATTCTGTGGCCAGGACGGACACCGTGCGATAGAGTGTACAAACGCTACACTGGACTATTGTTGGATGTGCGGGCGTATTGGAGTTCGTACGTCGGTATGTTGTCCGTCGGGAAAAGGACACCGGCGTCCACCACCGAGAAGCGAGCGGGAGCCGAACAAGGGCACCCCCAAGACGCTAATCGGAAGCCTGCAGGACGAGGGAGCGCAGCTGACAGCGGTCGTAGAGATCGGCAACTGCCAGTACAAGGCTACGATCGATACAGGGGCCACGAGTAGTTTCATTAGCGAGAAGCTAGCTCGTGGACTGTTCGACGTAGGCCGACGACGCGCAACCGAACTGCGAGTCCGCATGGCAGATGGTCGAAACAGCGGAGTCCGGGAACAAGTCGAGGTGAATATCAGACTCGGCAGGAGTAATATGGATATTGCTCTACTGATACTCCCAGGAGTCATCGATGGCTTGGTTCTCGGATGGGATTTTCTGTCTGGCATGGGCACGGTTTTGGAGTGCGCCGGATTGAAGATAAGGATACCGGGAAACAAGAATTCGAGAGCACCAGGAGGAGAGACTGTACATAGCAAAGACAGTCAAACCAGCAGTAAGTGCTACATATGCCCGACCTCGACAGCCCCGGAAGGAGACCATGCCGGAGAGTCTCAACGGTGGAAAACGCGATGGACCAAGCAAATAAAAACTGCCACTGGATCCAAAAGATGCGAGCCACTATAGCCAAAAATCCGAGGAAGTTTCCAGATTACATGGAAAAATCTGGAAACTTGTACAGGCACATCCATCACAGAGCCGGAACAAAGGATGTGAAAGCCTGGAAATGGTGTGTGCCGACCGACAAGAGGTCAAAGGTTCTAAGCGAGAACCACAACACCGCCGCCGCAGGACATACTGGAAGCCGGAAAACAATAGCCCAAGTAGCGGCACGCTACTATTGGCCAGGCTTATATAGAGACGTTAGAGCTTATGTCCAGCAATATAAGTCAAGCCAATTGGCCGCGGTCGAGGCCTCTCAGGACCAGGCAAGGCACTACAACCTTCGCCGAGGGCAATGGAGCCCCAAAGTCGCAGATAGGGTGTGGGTGAATGTACACCACCTGTCGAATGCGGCTGAGGGATTCACAGCCAAACTAGCACCGAACACGGCAGAGAAGCGGATAAGGACGGCCCACGTGAGCTATTTGAAGCCGCATAGCAAGGAGGCGGGTGAGTCCCCAAATCCCCAAAATTGAAAAGGGGGGAAGATAAGTGTGACTCCAAAACAAAAATTGGACTCACACTTATACACCTAAATATAACAAAACAAAAAATATATATATATATAATAAAACAAACGCCCAACATGAAAGGTAATAAAAAAAAAGAAAGGGTATACAAAGGTCGTATACACCTAAATATATAAAATAATAAAATACGGAGAAATCAAATTAAAACGCCCGAAAGGAAAGGGTAAGAATAAAAAAAATAAAAAGGGTATACAAAGGTCGTATACACCTACATATAAAAAAAATAATAATAAGTAAATATATATATATTCATAAATAAATAAAACAACATGTATAACAAAAATAAATATAAATATTAATTGGAGCCCTAAGGCGGGTCCAAAATAGGTGAACCGCCCTGAACGCGGCGAATAGGCAACAACGCTCGCGCTATTGAGAGTAAGCACCGTGCGACGACCGCCGAGGAAAAAAAAAGAAACGGGCGCGCTCGTGCAAATGAGAACGCAAGCGCAGCGACCGCCGAAAACGTTTCGCTCGTCGCTTTGGCGGAAATTTGCAACAACAAATACTCACACGCCAGAGAGCGCAAGCAAAGCGGCCGCCGAAAAAGTTTCGCTCACCGCTTTGGACGAAACGAACGAAACAATGCTTGCACTACGGAGAGCGCAAGTACAGCGACCGCCGAAAACGTTTCGCTCACATGGACGAATTAGGCAACAACAACGCTTGCACTACGGAGAGCGCAAGTGCAGCGACCGGAGTATATCGCTGATATTTTATGTAACATTGGATGAGCGCACCAACAAGCACATCAACACAAGCGTCGCCGCTTAGACAGTGGAAGTCTTCCACTACCGAAGAAAGGGGGGAGTGTGAGGAGCCATATAAGCCTCAACAAATAAATGCATATGAGATATACATTTATGCTATATGCGCCCCTCACAGCAACTGTATATCAGACCGAGATCCGACCCTGATTGCAGTTGCGGCGAATTCGCTCTCTTTCGCCCTCTCTCTTTCTCACGCAGGTTGTCAGCCATATGAGCGTGTCTGACACACATGCCCATCAGGACATGTGCCGTTATGGTGCGAGGAGTATGGCGAGCGCAATATCGCCATCCATACTCGCACTAACGGCAGACATAGGCTGGCGCCAGCAAATGGTAGTGGAAAATTACCAGAAATCACGCCACCGAGGCGATCGCGTGATTTCTGGTACAGTTGCGACCAAAAGGCCGCGACCCGGCCTATAAAAGGAGCGCCGCAACACACAGCATCAGTTAGTCAGAACCCACACGAGAAGGGGAAACTCTGCCAGTCGGTCAGTTCAGAGTCAGAGCCCATGCGTAAGGGGAAACTCTGTCAAAACGGTAACAATAAGTCATAGCGGAGGCTATGACCAAGCTGTGCGAGTACGACAGCATAATTAAAAAACCAAAGTGAACGGTCCAAGTGAGGCCCAACAAGCAGGACGTGATACCACCAAGGAGCGTCGAGTCCTTCGACGCAATCAGGAACAACATCAATACAGGACCCTGAGGCCCTTGAAATAGGTAAAGAAAGTGATCCTTGCTACGTTTAAGTCGGAGTAATAGGCGAGCCCTGTACAGTCCCAAGTGAGTACGCGCGATCAAGTCTGTGTAGTAGTCGGCGTACGTGCGAATCCGCTTGATTTAAGCGGAGTGCCGTACGACAGCCTGTCGAGCAGTACGAAGCCGCCGCCTTGGGCAACTGGTGTACTGGCGTGCCTAGAGCCCACTTTCCCGAACAGGATCGCTTTCTGACACTCAAGCCGAGGCCTCAGGGAATTAGCACAGAATACAAACATCGATATTAAGTGCAATTAAACAGTGAAATAAAACTATATTCATACAAAATATAAATAAAAGTGTTGTTAATTGTCGCATCGCGACCAATTTATAAATTCGTTGCACGAACCCACAGCTCGACTGAGCGTTAGCCCGGCCAAAGCATTAGGTTCGTTACAGTGGTTCAATGGAAATCAGAGCGATAGGGAGCGATAAAAGTTATATATTAGCCATTAATGTTAATGCTTTTTGAATTGGTTTACATGCGATAAGAATTCGAATTATTATTGCAGAGATAGCGAAGTGTGAGATGCCTAGAAGCATCTGTTGTTGGCTGTGGGAGAGGTTAGTTATTTTCGTAGTTGTTGTTGTTGTTGTTGTTGTTATGGTTAATCACAATTTGTTGTTGATACTGCAGCAGCTAACTGCTTGGAGTCTTTACCTTATATTTTTGTATTTTGTTTACGGTTTTGTTATTGCCTTAGCAGCCGCCTCTGGTGACTTCTGCGTGGCGCTTGGCTTCAGCTGTGTGGCAGACTTCATTTTCAACTTATTGTGCTGCACACTTGTGTCGGTCGATGTTGAGTTTGTTGTATTCGATTGCCTCGAACCGGCCGACTTTGGCTTCGAGAGTCTTCAGTGCAGTTGAACGGAAAATTACAATACGTTGATACAAATATATATATATATATATATATATATATATATCCATCCATGTGTGACCGTGGTCTCCGTTTGCCTCAAGCTTCGCACACGTATCGTTCTGATTGGAGTTAATTGATTGTTTTTTTTTTTTGGTTTCAAAATTTCATTTTAAGAATTAGATACGAATCCGATAGAATTCAAGACTTGAGATACAACACAAAAATATAACGTTTTCGAGGACTTACACAGTTATGAACTTTTTTATGGATAATATAATTGAGGGGAAGGAACGTAACTAGGAGTTTTGAGTCAAAGGATTCACTTACCTGTTGGTAATCAGGTGCTTGACCTTCTTTTTCATCACAAACAACATAAAGATGAGAACACCTTGCATCGCATTGCACAAATCGCATACGCATAATAGTATCGCCCACTTATTTTCGCTGCCCATAAAGTACAAGATTATCTCCGAGGACCAGGTAACTCCCATAATGAGAAACAGTCGCAGGAACAGGCCGAATCTAATTAGATTTATGTTAGAGTGAGGTTTATTCAATCGAATCCTTGCGAATTGCTTACTGGTCCTTCTCGTTGCGTAGATGCTTGGTGCTATTCTCCTGAGCAATAATTCTGGCCATTTCGCGCTGCACGCTGTGAATTTTGAAGGCCGTCATCACAAACATAATGGTGTTGGCCACAATGATGAGCATGATGGGCCCGAATAAGTAAAGCATTGCCGACCAGTTCCTCATTTCCAGCCAACAAAGCTGACCACCCCCAATGCCCGGCTTGAGTTCCGTTGGCCAATTTGAATACTCTTGCGCGAGCCCAGTGAATACAAGGAAGGCTAGCGCCGATCCCCAGGAGTAGAGAGAGTAGAGCAGGAAGCGTTTCTTCTCATAGATCCGTGTGATGCCTCGCGTGCTTCGGAAATTGTGCCACAGATCGAAGCTAATCACATTCAACCAGAAGAAGGCCGACATGAAGAAGAAATACGTCGTGTAGCCAATCAACTTGCAGGGCAACCCATGCGGATTAATGTCCTTCAACAGGAGCAGGCTACAGAGCAGCGAATATCCAATGGATATGCCTAGCAGATAGCAAACCAGAGATTTGCCATGCTGGTTACGCAATTCCGGAATTAACAGATACACGGCAATTGTAAGTAGCATGAAAGGTATGGAAAACAGCATAGCTAAAAATGGAAAATAGAAAAGGGATGTCCTTGAGATCATAGAAACTAAAATATATAAATTCCAGGCTTATCACTTACCGTATCCATTGATTGTCTTCAGCACAGTGCTCACACTTTCCGGACTGCAGTTGGCTGGATTTATTGTATAGTAGATATCCGTATCGTTGACATAGGTGGGCAGAAGGCAGAACTCGTCCTTTTGGATGTAGACCTTGTCGTACTCCCGCAACAGCGAACCATCCTCGTACAGCTGATAGGTGTCGTCGGAGCTATCCTCCGGCTGCAGCGCAAACATATCCGGGCAGGGTCGAAAACTCTGCAACACAAACTTTTCCTCAATGTCAACAGTCTGAATGGAACCATTGTTCAATGTCACATTCATCAGTTTCTCCGGCCAGAGCATTGTGCTCGTATCATTTTCGCAACCATTCTCTCTTTTGATCTGACCCCACGGACAGCAGATATTGATGCAGGGCTTAATTTTACAGATGCAGGCACGCTTATGCTCAGGCACATTCACTCGATACCCCAGATGCTTGTAGACATAGTCGAAAGTGCCCACATCGTCACTGGATATCAGGAAACCCTTGTAACTGTAGCTACCGTTCTCAAACGGGGGAGACCCCGTCAAATCAACCGTATCGAAGAAACTGCACCTTGTGTGTTTTCCAATCCGCTCATGATACTTCCCTTCCCTGGCGTATACCCCAAAGTGATTACCAGGCAAGAGGCGGAACACGACCAGGAATACCACCCCCAGCAATGTGGCGCCACAGTAGAGCGGACCAGTTCTGTGCTGGATTTGCTTCTTCGACATTTTGTGTGATCTGTGAAAAGTAGGCAAATGGAATTAGTGGAAATTCAATAAGGGTCTCAATCATTCATTTCTAATTTGTATATAAAGTATTATTCTGGAGTCTTAGTCAAAATTCTGCAGTCTTGCTTTTGAATATCGATCGAGTTTTGACAAAGTTATGGCAGTGAAAAGATCGGATCACTATCATTATTTTATAGTTGAAGAACGATTTTTTCTCGTACCAAAATAAATTGGTTCCCTAAAATAGACGATGTATTAATTAATTTAATTAAATTAAGTCGACTCAACAAATACAAAAAGTAAAAAATTGAATTAAACTAAATTTATGCATGAATCGGGGGAAACCCACAAAAAACCCCAAACAGACCAAAAAAATAAGTAGTACGAGATGGGAAGTTTATAATTGAGTTTTCTAATTATAGAATTGGAGGACTCTGAAATGAGTGTTGCTCTCCCATTTGTTACCGTTCCAAATCAAACTGATGCCACACATACGCAACAGGTTAGCGCAAACAAGGCGGTCAAGGACATGTGGATTCATTACGTGGGCTGTTAGTTGCTGCAATTAGGATAACACGCCAATTGGGGCATGTTGTGAGTGCCAAAAGCACACCCTCGCACACACACACACATTCAGCAAATGTCTGTTGTTCATTGTATTTGCCTGCGGGACAATAATCATCCGAAACTACACAAAACATTTATGAAGTCGTATTAAATTGGCACTTAGTAAGCCAATTTTGTCAGTTTTTCGTATACATTTGCCAATTCCAGTTCGCTGACTGCGTCAGTAACTACCACTCCTGATAGATGCTAATGTGGTCTATAAATTCAGGACACTATCTCACCAGGCTAACATCATTATGACCGCAATGTGGAAACGAAAGTGAAATTACGCTTAATTCATTCATCGCTAACTATTTGCATTTGATGACAAGAGCAAACAATTATGAAAGGCGGATTGGGAGGGGGTCGTGGGCGGGGCGGTGCGGGAATTTGTGTGTGTGTGTGCATTTTCATGAAAAATTTTTACGATTTTTCCCAAATTTCTATTGAAACTTTGTGGCAGCCATAACTTTTCCATATATATATATATACGTATCTATTGGCCTCTTCGCGTAATTGTTTAATTTTTGTGTGGCATATTTATTGTTTGTTTTGCGTACAGATAAATGCAACAACTGCTGTTTTGACTCAACAAACGGCTATGCTCCACTTGCCATTTCCCCATACACGATTTATAATTCCGATCGTATAGCCACAAGTTCAATGATTCACACACATACGTTTCCCAACCAATTTTTGCTGAGTTCCCTGGTAGTTGACTGTTAATAGGCGTAACTGTTTGCCTCCTACTGGAATGCAAATTGCGTGATCCACCCGCTGATCGGGCGATAATGCTAGCTAGCTGTCAATGTAGACGACAGACTAAAGCTTTTTATTTTTTTATTATTTATTATTTAAATTCTTCAGATTATATTAGGCTCACATGTTCTTTCCCCAAATTAATTCATACATACGTTATCTAAAAAAACTTACCCTCATCAATCAAACCCAACTTATTCTTTGTAGACTTAAGACTTTTCTTGTCTGGAACTCTTTTCTTCTGCACAGTTCTCAACTAAATGTTGATTTTTGTAGTTTTGTTTTTCTATTTAACAGAATTTTTTGTCAGTTACCAAACACCCTACTGACACTCCTCTGTCCCAGATCTATTTATATTCCTTATACGTCTAAGCACGACATTTTTCTTTGAAATAGTTTATGAGTTGTTGGAATTTAATGCATTTAGCTAATTAAATTGCAATTTCATTACGCTTATCAGGGAACTGTACATGGAAGCGGCAAAGGCGAACCGCACTGCCTGATGTATGGCAGTGAAATTGCAGTAAGTTCAAATTATAGATAAACCCACACATATGATTATGATAAATGTAATACGTATATATATATCGCTCTATAGTTTATAGCTTTATATATATAATATTGATAGAAACTGTTTACAAAACAACGCGACTTGTCGTATGGCAACAAAGGTTATAAATGGAGCACACCCTATGAACGCTAGGAATCTGTTTAAGTTGTAGTAGTGTAGAACTGGTAGGTGTGTTAGCGAAATACCCACAGAATGCGGCATTAGTCAAATCTCGATCGATGCAGAGATCTGTAAGTAGAAGCTGGAACTTGCTTATATGTGCTTCCAGAGTTTAGTATCACACATCATTAGAAAAATTGCGAGTATTTGCCAGGCGAAAATATATACCGTATTTAGAGATGGGCCTTTGGCGCAAGAGACGCATATGATTTTATTAATGAGTTATCAGCAACTCCACATTTAATGCGCGTCTCCAACGTTCCTCTCTCTCTCAATTCCGCGACACATCCACCCAAGCCGACGAACACAAACGAACTAAACTTACGGACGGGACGATAGATAAACTTGTCTGTCTGTTATGCGGACTTGCACAAGCACTGTTAACTGCTCAGCTGATAAATGTTAATGCTCTTGCACTGTTATTTACAAAGATGGAAAATTAATGCAAAAGGTGTTTCAGTCGTAAACTCTGTTTTAAATTTACTTTATATATATCTATAGTGTAAATACATCTATTCCTTGTCTTACTTTTTTCTCTGTGTAAATTACTATAATTACATATTAATTTTATATACCTACATCTGTATGTTTTGATTTGACACGTAGGGCGTTCAAAAATATAGTCGTACATTGGGTGTACGTGTTTTAAACGATAAACAGCAAATATGATTATGATACAATATGTTAATTGGATCAAATTCATATGAAAAAAAGCATACTCGAGCTTATGTTAAAAAATGTTGGCTGGTCTCGTCGACGGGCTAATTGCTCGAAAGCATCCCAAAAACTAACAGCGCAATTGCGCAATTATAACTATTGTTATGACTTTGAAAACAATCGAATTGAATATGGCGAGCAGAGAAGTGCGAACATATCTATATAGCTATATCTGTATGTATATGTGTATGGACGCATTTGGATTAATAAGCCCATCAAGAGCGGTTAACGATCGACACGAGCAATGCTTCTGATTCGCAGCCTGTTCAGCTTAGGTTCAGGGAGCGGAAATTGGTGCATGGTATTCCCGATATTATATGCTATTTGACATCGTCGAAGACGAGTGCTTTTATTGAAAACAAAACTGGTTTTGCCGAGATATTGGCAAAAGCACCAGCAAATGCGACACAGAAAGAAAGAAACACAAACTTGTGGGCAGCTCTCTCATTTAAATCATCAGCCAGCCATCCAAGGCCTATAATATTGAAGATCATAATGCGTCGGATGCCAAATAAAGCGAACCTTGAGTCCCTCTGCCTGCTGTGTTCCCCAACAGATGTCCAGCTTTGTCGCACTTAAGTCAACTCGAATAATATTTATAAAATATTTAAAAATAACTGTAGACGCGCTCACTTTATCGAAAACGCGATTGTAATTTGATTAGCTTTCACATGTAGTAAAGGTTTAAGCTTTTAACGTATTTTCATTTAATGAATTCTGCGCGCTTGCTAGCTTGTTTATTTAACCCTGCCGAACTTCTTGGATAGCGAATTCGCTGTGTTGAAAATGATGTTAATTTACATTCAATGCAACCGTGCAGCCCTACATATGTTAAGTCCCTCATTAATGCGTACCAATTATGTTAAGCAACATAATTATGTTAAGCAACATAATTATGTTAAGCAACTGAATAAACTTTGCTTGAGTACACAACGACGGTGGTACTTGGGTTTTATTATCTTATCCAGGCATTCCCTGACGCGGGGAAACTTCGCTCCAACACGCTGAAGCTGAGAAAAAGTTTTCGCTAAATCTGTTAAGTGTTAAAGTTAAATGGGAACGAGTAAATTTATATGTTTTTTTTATTGATTGTAATTAATTCGGAGTTTCAGAAAATCCTAAATGGAATTCGAAACTAGGTTGGTGTATAAGCTAAATTTCCCCCAAGCAAAAAAGTTGCGGCATACATTAGAATCGCAACAGCCATAATAGCCTATTGGCCTAACAAATAGTTAAAACATAAATCAATTAACGTTTCGTTTTCTTTGGCTTTATTATAATTTTTAAGCTTGACATAAAATAGTTTTATTTTTACATACATAAAGACATACAAAAATTGATCTCTTGGCAAACCTGTAGCCTAGACAATATAAAAAATAATTTCCGATGTATGACAAGGCTTACTTCTCGGATGACAAAACGATATACTATAAAGATAAACGTTGTGCCTGACGGGAGAAGTATGATCACAAGACATAGAAACACAAAAGCAGGTAGATATGGATGCTATATATATATATAGAGAAGTAATGTCTTTTTTAAGTCTACGATATAATAGTATGGCTGCTGGAGCTGTAGGCACTGCATAATGTATTCCAGCTATTCGATGCTTAGTGCGACGCAACGATGACGTCATCAACGGACTAGACCACAAACATATTCATTCAATCCAATTCCAACTTAAAGACATGTTTTGGGGGGCGCTGCAGCTGTTGCTGTTGTTGCTCTTTCTGTGCAGCTGCTGAGTGTTGATCCAGCACGGTGGAGACAAGCGGCCTTTCCACAGAGCTCTTCTCCTGCATCGATAAATTTGCCACACTGCTGGAAGTGGTTTTCGTGGAATACTGACTTTGACGCTGATTGCTTCCATCGCGCGCTCTCGAGCATCTAAATGGGTGATACACATTGAAATGATTAGTCGTTATTTTTGGGTCGGGGTAAATATATAGATTTGATAACACAAAAGCGCCGATAAACCGATTAATTAGTATTTATCGCAAAATATGCTTGAAATGATTTGTGGTTCAATGGAAATCAGAGCGATAGGGAGCGATAAAAGTTATATATTAGCTATTAATGTTAATGCTTTTTGAATTGATTTACATGCGATTAGAATTCGAATTATTATTGCAGAGATAGCGAAGTGTGAGATGCCTAGAAGCATCTGTTGTTGGCTGTGGGAGAGGTTAGTTATTTTCGTAGTTGTTGTTGTTGTTGTTGTTATGGTTAATCACAATTTGTTGTTGATACTGCAGCAGCTAACTGCTTGGAGTCTTTACCTTTTATTTTTGTATTTTGTTTACGGTTTTGTTATTGCCTTAGCAGCCGCCTCTGGTGACTTCTGCGTGGCGCTTGGCTTCAGCTGTGTGGCAGACTTCATTTTCAACTTATTGTGCTGCACACTTGTGTCGGTCGATGTTGAGTTTGTTGTATTCGATTGCCTCGAACCGGGCGACTTTGGCTTCAAGAGTCTTCAGTGCAATTGAACGGAAAATTTCGATACGTTGATACAAATATATATATATATATATGTATGAATATATTTATATATTGTATATACAGTTCGTTTAAAATATCTCTACATGCTGTTACACGGTATTATGACTACATTTACAATAAGTGGACGGATTTGTTCATTAGACTCGATTAATGAATGTGTATGTGTGTATGTGTGTGTGTGTGTGTTATGTTTGTTATTATAGCCTCTTTGCTAGGCACAACACTCAAGTTTGTATGTGGGGCTTGTCTTGTGTTGGCTGCTTATTACTGTTGCTGTTGTTGGAGTTCTTTAGCGTTAGCGATATCGAAAGCAGGCTGACAACGAAATACAAGAGAATAGTTTATATATACATATGTATGCCATTTGATTTACTAAGTAAATTTCTAAGAATGCATGCACGTTTCTGGACTGGGACAGCTTTTAGTACTTAGTATTGCCACGTTGCACAACACTAAACAGCGAAGAGGAAGAGCAGAAGATCACTGCTTACTAGGATTGCAAATATCGTCGTAGTTGCTATTCCACTTAGACAGCATGTGAGTGAACCTCGCTCGTGGAGTTGGCGAACGCATTGCGGATGACGACCAGCTTTCGGATGTGCTGGGAGGCATCCATGAATCTCTGGCGCATCGTGCTGCTGCCGGCGACTGTGGTCTCCGTTTGCCTCAAGCTTCGCACACGTATCGTTCTGATTGGAATTATTTGATTGTTTTTTTTTTTGGTTTCAAAATTTCAATTTAAGAATTAGATACGAATCCGATAGAATTCAAGACTTGAGATACAACACAAAAATATAACGTTTTCGAGGACTTACACAGTTATGAACTTTTTTATGGATAATATAATTGAGGGGAAGGAACGTAACTAGGAGTTTTGAGTCAAAGGATTCACTTACCTGTTGGTAATCAGGTGCTTGACCTTCTTTTTTAGCACAAACAGCATAAAGATGAGAAAACCTTGCATCGCATTGCACAAATCGGATACGTAGAATATCTTCGACCACTTCTTATCGCTGCCCACAAAGTACGAGATTATCTCCGAGGACCAGGTAACTCCCATAATGAGAAACAGTCGCAGGAACAGGCCGAATCTAATTAGATTTCTGTTAGAGTGAGGTTTATTCAATCGAATCCTTGCGAATTGCTTACTGGTCCTTCTCGTTGCGTAGATGCTTGGTGCTATTCTCCTGAGCAATAATTCTGGCCATTTCGCGCTGCACGCTGTGAATTTTGAAGGCCGTCATCACAAACATAATGGTGTTGGCCACAATGATGAGCATGATGGGCCCGAAGAAGTAAAGCATTGCCGACCAGTTCCTCATTTCCAGCCAACAAAGCTCACCACCCCCAATGCCCGGCTTGAGTTCCGTTGGCCAATTCGAATACTCCTGCGCGAGCCCAGTGAATACAAGGAAGGCGAGCGCCGATCCCCAGGAGTAGAGAGAGTAGAGCAGGAAGCGTTTCTTCTCATGGAACCGATTGATGCCACGCGTGCCTCGGAAATTGTGCCACAGATCGAAGCTAATCACATTCAACCAGAAGAAGGCCGACATGAAGAAGAAATACGTCGTGTAGCCAATCAACTTGCAGGGCAACCCATGCGGATTAATGTTCTTCAACAGGAGCAGGCAGCAGAGCAGCGAATATCCAATGGATATGCCCAGCAGATAGCAAACCAGAGATTTGCCATGCTGGTTACGCAGTTCCGGAATTAACAGATACACGGCAATTGTAAGCAGCATGAAAGGTATGGAAAACAGCATAGCTAAAAATGGAAAATAGAAAAGGGATGTCCTTGAGATCATAGAAACTAAAATATATAAATTCCAGGTTTACTTACCGTATCCATTGATTATCTTCACCGTAGAGTTCTCACTTAGCATATTGCAGTTGGCTGGATTTATTGCATAGTAGATATCCGTATCGTTGACATAGGTGGGCACAAGGCAGAACTCGTGCTTTTGTATGTAGAGCATGTCGTCCTCCCGCAACAGCGAACCATTCTCGTACAGCTGATAGGTGTCGAAGGAGCTAACCTCCGGCTGCAGCGCAAACATCTCCGTGCAGGGTCGAAAACTCTGCAACACAAACTTTTCCTCAATGTCAACAGTCTGAATGGAACCATTGTTCAATGTCACATTCATCAGTTTCTCTGGCCAGAGCTTTGTGCTCGTATCATTTTCGCAACCATTTCCTCTGTAGATCTGACCCCACGGACAGCAGATATTAATGCAGGGCTTAATTTTACAGATGCAGGCACGCTTATGCTCAGGCACATCGACTCGGTCCCCCAGATGCTTGTAGATATAGTCGAAAGTGCCCACCTCGTAACTGGGTATCAAGACACCCTTGTAACTGTAGCTACCGTTCTCAAACGAGGGAGACCCCGTCAAATCAACCGTATCGAAGAAACTGCACCTTGTGTGTATTCCATTCCGCTCATGATACTTCCCTTCCCCCATGGCGTATACCCCAAAGTGATTACCAGGCAAGAGGCGGAACACGACCAGGAATACCACCCCCAGCAATGTGGCGCCACAGTAGAGCGGACCAGTTCTGTGCTGGATTTGCTTCTTCGGCATTTTGTGTGATCTGTGAAAAGTAGGCAAATGGAATTAGTGGAAAGTTGATAAGGGTCTCAATCAGTTGCTATTTTTATGGTTCAATATTAACATTCATTTCTAATTTGTATATAAAGTATTATTCTGGAGTCTTAGTCAAAATTCTGCAGTCTTGCTTTTGAATATCGATCGAGTTTTGACAAAGTTATGGCAGTGAAGAGTTTGCCTCAGCTTTAAATCTCATCTTGTTTTAGAGTACAAACTTTGGAGCCGACCGGATCAGATCACTATCATTATTATATAGTTGAAGAACGATTTTTTCTCGTGCGAAAATAAATTGGTTCCCTAAAATAGACGATGTATTAATTAATTTAATTAAATTAAGTCGACTCAACAAATACAAAAAGTAAAAAATTGAATTAAATTAAATTTATGCATGAATCAGGGGAAACCCACAAAAAACCCCAAACAGACCAAAAAAATTAGTAGTACGAGATGGGAAGTTTATAATTGAGTTTTCTAGTTATAGAAATGGAGGACTCTGAAATGAGTGTTGCTCTCCCGATGTTACCGTTCCAAATCAAACTGATGCCACACATACGCAACAGGTTAGCGCAAACAAGGCGGTCAAGGACATGTGGATTCATTACGTGGGCTGTTAGTTGCTGCAATTAGGATAACACGTCCATTGGGGCATGTGCCAAAAACACACCCTCACACACACACACACACACACCACACAGAGGCAGCAAATGTCTGTTGTTCATTGTATTTGCCTGCGGGACATTAATCATCCGAAACTACACAAAACATTTATGAAGTCGTATTAAATTGGCACTTAGTAAACCAATTTTGTCAATTTATCGTGTACATTTGCCAATTCCAGTTCGCTGACTGCGTCAGTAACTCCCACTCCTGATAGATGCTAATGTGGTCTATAAATTGTGTGTGACATTGACAGAACTGTGGCGTGTATGTGCGCACCTCATAATTATGGTGAAATTTATTGGCCAATTGGGTAAACAGACATCAATCGCCTCTGCCACTGCCTCTGCCTCTGCCTCCAGCAGTGCCACAAGTTAAGTGTTTGTTAAAATTAGCGTAACTAATCGCTTAGCATGGGATTGGAGGTTCTTTGGTATTTGAAAACACGATTAAACTCCAATCACCACATGCTCTCGCTGGGATTGCTGGAAATCAACATTTGTACATTGTATAAATTGCCAAAGAATTGAATTATGGCCGGGCATTTTCATGAAAAATTTTTACGATTTTTCCCAAATTTCTATTGAAACTTTGTGGCAGCCATAACTTTTCCATATATATATATATATATATACGTATCTATTGGCCTCTTCGCGTAATTGTTTAATTTTTGTGTTGCATATTTATTGTTTGTTTTGCGTACAGATAAATGCAACAACTGCTGTTTTGACTCAACAAACGGCTTTGCTCCGCTTGCCATTTCCCCATACACATTTAACCATAAATATACAAATAAATATACGTGTGTAGTATAAACAGATGCGATACGCCATCGATCGATTTATAATGCCGATCGTATAGCCTCAAGTTCAATGATTCACACACATACGTTTCCCAACCAATTTTTGCTGAGTTCCCTGGTAGTTGATAGTTAATAGGCGTAACTGTTTGCCTCCTACTGGAATGCAAATTGCGTGATCCACCCGCTGATCGGGCGATAATGCCAGCAAGCTGTCAATGTAGACGAAAGACTCTATACACGTTATAAGATAGAGAGACAGACAGAGGGAGAGAGAGAGAGAGAGAGAGCAACAATGGGGAACTGCTGAAGCGTAATGCGAATAACTCTTCGATAAGATAATGACAAAGAGTTGCTCAGGTCGAACAAAGAGCATTTACTACACATTTATGTATTAATTCCAAGAAACGCAACGATTATTATATTTTTCACTTAATAACAAAACAGTTGAACATTTGCAAGGTAAGTGTGTCTATCAATGACTTTTGCAGAATTTTCTTTTCAGTGCAGATTTCCGTTCTTCTGAGTAATTAAGCATTTTAGTCACTTATGTGGGTTTTATTGTACATTTATTATCATTATGTTTTTGTTTTCTTGGTGTAGCTTCCGTTGGAAATAACCATAACGAGGCACTAAATAATGTAACTTAAGTCGCAGCGCAGTGATTTATGCAGTGCCTTAAGCCACTTCCGACAGACCCTACTGCTGCAGGCCCATGAATTATATTTGCGATGGAAGCAATCATTAACTATAAGTGGGAAACTGGATACTTTTATTATATATTGAAAGCAGCTGTCGCATTATTTCCTATTCAATCAATGGAGGCTCATTTCATAATTATGTATGCTCAAATGCATAAGGCTCGACGTAGATTTATCGACTGACTGATAAAGCGAACATTGTGAACCGCATCACGGGGCATATGCGAACTATGTTCAACACATATATCTATATATATAAGTAAACTTGAAAGAAGCGCGAACATATTTGAGAAATCCGTTCCAATTGATGCCAATATCCGTTAAGAATCTCACGCAATTAAAATCAGACAAAAATATATATATAGACAAAAAAACACTCACAATTTACTAATAAGCGTTCTGCGTATCAGCTGAGTACTTTATATTTACGTACGTATTCTTTTTATCAGTTATATTATTTCTTTTTTTTATTATTTAATTATATGTCGGTTGCCATATCGCAATAAGTGCCCCGACTGTGGTCATATTAAAAACCGAAGTATTACTAATCGCGGCGCCAGTTGAAAAGACAACGAACCCCGATCAAAAAAAAAAAAACAGCTAAGAACTTAAATGAAATTGAAAATCCACCACAAGGTGGAGGTGAGTTAGATAAACGACACACAGCCTGGAATTTGGTGGTTCTGTGTGTGGTTGCGATTATTTTCAATAAGTTGTTTGTTTTGTTATTTTTTGTTTTTTGTGGTGTTTGTTTTTTATATATTTATACTTAAAATTCGTGCGAAAACTACTTATTGTGCTCGAGTATTTTTAGCGCTAGTTAAACAACCATTGCAAAATTGGAATTCCGATTAATCCCTCACATGCCACCCCATTGCAAGCACACTTAACTTGATTGGTAATCCTCTTGGCTCATATTACTAGCTCAATATCATAAAAAGAGGCAGTCCATCAAGAAAATCGCTTTTCAAACTTTTGATTTATTTCTTTTTAATTAATGTAAAAAAACTAACCCTCATCAGTCAAACCCAACTTATTCTTTGTATACTTAAGACTTATCTTGTCTGGAACTCTTTTCTTCTGCACAGTTCTTAAGTTCTCAAATAAATGTTGATTTTTGTAGTTTTGTTTGTCTATTTAATAGAATTTTTTGTCATTTACCAAACACCCTACTGACACTCCTCTGTCCCAGATCTATTTATATTCCTTATACGTCTAAGCACGACATTTTTCTTTGTAATAGTTTATGAATTGTTGGAATTTAATGCATTTAGCTAATTAAATTGCAATTTCATTACGCTTATCAGGGAACTGTACATGGAAGCGGCAAAGGCGAATCTCACTGCCTGATGTATGGCAGTGAAATTGCAGTAAGTTCAAATTATAGATAAACCCACACATATGATTATGATAAATGTAATGCGTATATCTATATCGCTCTATAGTTTATAGCTTTATATATATAATATTGATGGAAACTGTTTACAAAACAACGCGACGTGTCGTATGGCAACTTCTTTAGCAAATCGTGCATTAAACATGGATTCTCCAATGTGTGCAATAAACAAAAGTGAAGGCATACAATAAACAAATTAAGCAAATTAGCAAATAGAACAATTTAAACAATAACCCAGCCAAATGTGCAAATTGTAAACAACTTACAGACTTTTGATGACTAAAGAGCTCAATGAGTAAAGAGGCTGGCTGGAAGCGCGATGGAAGAGTGCTGGCGAGTTGAGTTAACGCACTAAGTTCATTAATCTATTATTCACACATATTCAGAAGAGAACAGTAATTAAATGGGAGTTCAAAGTTGCGCTTGAAGCAGCAGTTAAAACACTAAGCGTATTTTCGGGTCTCACTAAATGGTGGAGCAGAGGGATAGGGTAGCGGGATAGGGGTAACAACAGTCGGCTGCTCAACAATTAGGGCTTGTCTCTTGAGCATTGTCGCTAATGAATTCCTGTTGGAGTCACACTGACGACATTATAAATGGAGCACACCCTATGAATGCTAGGAATCTGTTTAAGTCGTAGTAGTGTAGGACTGTAGGACACAGAATGCGGCATTAGTCAAATCTCGATCGATGCAGAGATCTGTAAGTAGAAGCTGGAACTACATGTGCTTCCAGAGTTTAGTGTCACACATCATTAGAAAAATTGCGAGTATTTGCCAGGCGAAAAAATATATACTATTTAGAGATGGGCCTTATTCGATCTTGAAAGAAATGAAGCCCAGAAAGATGTAGTCATTTTCTCAGACGGCCAGTTCTAGAAAGGATCCCTATTACACTCACAACGCTTTAGAAATCAGAGCTCTGAACTCATGGGAGAATGATGACTCACAACAAGTGTTTGATTGAGAAAACTGCTACTTGTCTGGAAATTAATTGAAATAATACACGTTTAAGTGCAGCCATTTTTCCTAGAAGTTTACTTTCAGTAATTTGCTGACTCAGTTAAGCGATCCAGATCTGTCAACGTATGTTCCTATACACCTCTTGTGTGTATACTTCCTCTTGTTTATAAATTTGTTATAAATAAATGCCTAGCAAAAAGTATAAAAATACAAACTATCTAAATAATTTGCGTGCTGATTAGGCCAATTAGCTACACATATACAAAATGACATCAATTTTTAATGAATATATATATCCATATCTTTTCCCCATCTGCCATCAAAATATTTAATTGTCGTATTATATTTTAGTGGAAACGCCCACTTGAATGGCAGCGCATTTATTTATTTTGCGATGTTTACAATTAGTTCTTGGGGGAATGCAAAGCGTTATCTTTTTAACACTTACCAAGTTATTTATGTCGATATATAATTGTTTCTCTGTATTGTTGATATGTATATAGTTTTCAGGCAATATTTGCTTTAATCAAGTTGTTTGTTCTGCTCAACGTTTTCGTATTTTTACTTCTCAGTAATATTATTATTGTTTGTAAATCTTTTGTCACTTTTACTGGTACTTCAATTTATTTTACAAATACTCAGTGCTCTGTTTGAATATTAAAGATATACACTGTGAATATTAGCTATTTTAAACGGAATCTTTATTCAAGAATTTTTAATTTGAATTTTTCGCAAAAAATTCAAATTAGGTATTTATTTTTACAAAATGACAATCTAAAAATAGTTTAAAATTTTTTTTATAAGTGTTGCACTTGAATCAAATATTTATTTTCCATTTTAAAATGCTTTTTTTTGAGTGTATATTCATAACATATAACGCGTTAGCCCCTCGATATTCGGTATGCAAAGCAGCTCAACAGTTGAACGCCATTGATCCGCGGTTTTCTTTTAAAGCAGTTAACAAGCTGGGTTTTTTATATACATAATTATTATGGTTCACAAACTGGATATTTGTTATTGTTGACAGCGTTGGATGACAAGTACCCGTGAATATTGTGATAAGACTGAACAGTTTTGCATGCCTTGCAATGTCAATGTAAAAATCTCCGATCGCGAAACACGAAACTCAGGCACATAACATAAAATGTGAATACATACACATATGTATGTAGATATATAACAAAGCACTTCATTAATTACATCTTTATTCACATCATCATCATCTAGTAACTGGGATTTTTAATGGGAATTCCCATGTAGAAACAGACACCGATCACAAACCTATTCGAATAGCTTGCGTTGTGACGTTGTTCGATTCAACCGGTTATTTTATCATAGGAATTAAAAAAGCAGAATCGCAAGAGACGCATATGATTTTATTAATGAGTTATCAGCAACTCCACATTTAATGCGCGTCTCCAACGTTCCTCTCTCTCTCAATTCCGCGACACATCCACCCAAGCCGACGAGCACAAACGAACTAAACTTACGGACGGGACGATAGATAAACTTGTCTGTCTGTTATGCGGACTTGCACAAGCACTGTTAACTGCTCAGCTGATAAATGTTAATGCTCTTGCACTGTTATTTACAAAGATGGAAAATTAATGCAAAAGGTGCTTCAGTCGTAAACTCTGTTTTAAATTTACTTTATATATCTATATATATATATATTTTTTTTTTTTTGCAAAATGAAATTAAAATTTTTAATTCTGTCAAAACACTTTCTGGACATACTGTTGTGCATTGTATATATAACAAAGAGAACTTAAAGTGCTTAAGGTATTTATATTTGTTTGTCCGTGCACGCAACCAAATACACATTTTTTTAATGATGATTTTTGCATTACATGTCTTGGTTTGTGGCGTTCCTCCATTGCCTTCTTCGCATGTAGGTGGAAGACAAAAGCCACATGGCAATTGACAGACGCTCACCAGCTCACCAGCTAGGTAGCTCGCCAGCTCACAGCTTGCTCGCGGTTGAAATGTAAACAAACCCATAAGTGTTCGATGAATGGATGCTTGAAGCAACCTGCTGATTGGCTCTCAACTCAAATCGAAGCTATGCCCTCAGGCGGCTCATTCAAGCTGTGATTCAAAGTGTTTTTGTTTTGTTTTTATTTATCGATTTAATTGGCCTGCGCCGGCAATACAATTAGCCAGTCTCACGCAAATGCGTGAGTCAAAGATCAGCACAAACTGCATGCAAACTTATCCAAATAGACAAAAGCACACAATCGCAATGAAGACGCTACAAGTCAATTATGAACATGCCCTTACAGTGGTTGCTATAAATATGTGCGCCTATAAATAGGTAAATATTTATACCTTTCTTCGTAAAGATTTTGCTTAATAAATGTAAGTGTGTTCGTTGTCCTACTTTTTTTTGTTTTATAAATAAATACATATTATTTATAAGTCTGCCCATAAAGTGGTTTCTATATATATGTACATCTATACTTAGATATAAAAGTTTGTATTTTCATTCATTAGTAAATACATGTATTCCTTGTCTTACTTTTTTCTCTGTGTAAATTATATACCTACATCTGTATGTTGTTTTTATTTGACACGTAGGGCGTTCAAAAATATAGTCGTACCTTGGGTGTACGTGTTTTAAACGATAAACAGCAAATATGATTATGATACAATATGTTAATTTGATCAAATTCATATGGAAAAAAGCATACTCGAGCTTATGTTAAAAAGTTTTGGGTGGTCTCGTCGTCGGGCTAATTGCTCGAAAGCATCCCAAAAACTAACAGCGCAATTGCGCAATTATAATTATTGTTATGACTTTGAAAACAATCGAATTGAATATGGCGAGCAGAGTAGTGCGAACATATCTATATAGCTAAATCTGTATGTATATGTGTATGGACGCATCTGGATTAATAAGCCCATCAAGAGCGGTTAACGATCGAGACGAGCAATGCTTCTGATTCGCAGCCTGTTCAGCTTACGTTCAGGGAGTTCAGGAAATTGGTGCATGGTATTCCCGATATTATATGCAATTTGACATTGTCGAAGACGAGTGCTTTTATTGAAAACAAAACTGGTTTTGAGCTTAGCATTGAGCCTGAAGTGCCGGCAACTACATGTATACCGAGATTTTGGCAAAAAACACCAGCAAATGCGACACAGAAAGAAAGAAACACAAACTTGTGGGCAGCTCTCTCATTTAAATCGTCAGCCAGGCATCCAAGGCCTATAATATTGAAGATCATAATGCGTCGGATGCCAAATAAAGCGAACCTTGAGTCCCTCTGCCTGCTGTGTTCCCAAACAGATGTTCAGCTTTGTCGTACTTACTTAACAAACGCACATAAGTCAACTCGAATAATATTTATAAAATATTTAAAAATAACTGTAGACGCGCTCACTTTATCGAAAACGCGATTGTAATTTTGATTATCTTTTACATGTAGTAAAGGTTTAAACTTTTAACGTATTTTCATTTAATGAATTCTGCGCGCTTGCTAGCTTGTTTATTTAACCACTGCCGAACTTCTTGGATAGCGAATTCGCTGAAACTGACAAAAAGTTGTTAGCCAATTCGGCAGCGGTGAGCTTTCAGAGGTGCTCAAAAGCTTTTGCCGCCAAATGTTAACAGAAGATTGAACTGTTATTTGGGTAAAAGCTTTTTATCAATTGAATTATAATATAATATGTATTGAAAGCTAAAACAATTTCAAGTTTAAAGATTATTTGCTAAAAAGCTTCTTATGAGTAAAGCTTTTCAATGCAAAATGATGAAAATATACTAAGCATTAAGTTTTCCTAGCACTTCTACGGTTTGCCGCTAAACCAAAAATAATATTTCCGTAGTTATATAAAGTTATAAAACCACCTTAAAAGGTATTATAGTAATATCCTTATAAAGAAAAATATATACATAAATAGTTATTAAGATATTGGCCAGTAGCCAATAGTTAATACTGTATCCTCCTGCAAGAAAGCACAATTTAGGTCGAAGATTCGTTAAATTCAGACTGTAGTCAGCTAACTGTAAAACACAATGTTAAGAATATTAGTTCGTTTTTTATTATCTTTCAAAATTGCCTGTATTCTTTGGAGGCACTATGCATATTTATTTGTGTGTTGGTTATAGTAAAAAAGTTTTAACGTAATTTCCCTAAATTAGCAGATTAAATACTGTGGTTAAGGAACAGTTTGCATGAGAAAATAAATATTTCTTAGAAAAACATTTTGCTTTACTTTCAATAATGGTTGATTTTTGATTTCCTGAGCCGAGAGACGACTGTACTTAAGATTTTAGTACTGTTTAAATGCATAACTTCAGTATATATGCTTATGGTTAGAATATCAATGTTGTGATGATCTTGGGGGACGACTGACGTCATTTAAATGCTTTGTGTCTGTTTGTCCCCAGATGCATTCTACAAATAAACAGAAGTGAATGAATAATAGTACAAGCCAGGAATTAAACCTTACCAATTAGTACAGGAATATCAAGAGATTGAGATTACCTAATGCAAGATATTTGGCCCCCTTACTTTACCACCACCATTCCTTTCTTGCAACGCAATTCCTTCTTCTTCGGTAAGGTCGTCAGCTGAATCTATTCCACGAATACTTTACGAGAAGGAGGAAGAATCAAAAATTACAAATATTTACATTGATATATTCCACCTGTTACTCTTTCACTCACCGATTCAAAATGAGTGTCAACACACTGCGCTTTAGAACGAAAAGTACGAATATAATGATTCCCTGGGCCATGTTAATGTAATCAAAAAATGCAAAGATTTTCTCAAGCGGAGTCCACTGCAATCTTTGCGCCAGATATGAGAAGATTTCAATGGTCCAAGTCACGCCCATAATGACAAATAGGCGCGCAAATAGAGTGTAGCTATTTATGGAGGTTAGAAATCAATATTGAAATTTTCCTTAAAGCATTTCTCCAACACCTATCACCTGCGCTTATTGGATTTGTGCGATTGTTCTGGTTCCTCCGCTGACACAGCGACATGAAGCTCCCTCTTTAGCTCCACAAATCGTAGAGCCTATAGAACAGAGATTGTTATGAATGTTTGGATTGTCAATAAAAATCAGATCGAAATTCTCAAAATAGTCATTCAGAAAATTAAATTATCTTACCGTTAGCGTAAACATTATTAAGTTGAAAATGATCTGAAGCGCCATTGGACCATAGAAATAAAGCATCGCCGACCAACCCATAACTGTAAGAATTAATATATATATATTTGAATAGTTCTCATCTGGCGATGAGCTCTATGGCCAAACTCACCATTAATCCAACAGTTGTAATAGTTAACTCCCGGCCTCCACAGTTGTTGCTCTTCATTATTTTCATTCAAGACTTGGTCGATTACTATTATGGTAATCGTTAGAAGAGCAGCAACTCCCCAAGCATATATGCTATAGATTAAAAATCGATGTTTGTGCGTATATCCTTGAACATTGTAGTTATTGCCACGAAAACAAGTCCACAGATCATAGCTGATGACAGTCAGCCAAAGGAAGCCAGCCATTACGGCGTAGTAGCCCACATAGCCTGGATGGATAGATCTTAATAATAATTGGGATTATACTCTGCAATACATACCATTTGTCATACAGACCGGTACTGTCCGGATCCAAGGCTCGACTAGCAGCAATGTAAATGCCAAAGCTATGCAAATCATATAGCAGATGAAACAATAGCCGTGCAGATTTCTTAGTTTCGGCAGCAAGAGGTAAACGATAATGGTAAGGATTAAACAAATTATCGAGAGCACCATAACTGAAAGCGATTGTAGACAAAGTTAACCTCATTAGCCAAACACATTGACTAATAAATTATTATTGTTTTGCCTACTTTTTTTTTTGAGCCATTCACTTAGAGGTGGCTCACTGCAAAGATGGGGCACCAGCATTACTTCATCCTCATCTTCGCTGACCATGATTGGATGAGGCTGCAAACAGTATTGCTGCTTCGACATATTTACTTTATCGTTCAGACGTTGTAAAGTTCCATCCTAAAAAAATGAGCATTTTATATATTTGCTGCACACTTCATAATTGATTCCAGTCAAACCTCGAACAGTGTCCAATTATCATCCTCATTATTCTGAGCATCCATCACATAATGTGCCGCGCAAGGAACGGGCAGATGTCGTTGTACGATGAAATCATCAAGTATATGTTTTTTCACCTGCCTGCCATCCCTTAGAGTAATGTTCACATAGGGATCAAGGTCAACTGCCTCGCTTATGTCGCCGCTGCAGGTGCGTTCATTCTCTACCAGAAACAGATTCATATGACAACAGAATCGCAGGCAGGTGCCCAGTTTACAGGCACATCCACGCAGGTGCTTTTTCACCTCCTCCTTTTCACCATCCACCAGAATTTCGTAGTCATATTCACCAGTTTGATCGGCTGGAATTATCAGATTCTCGTATTGATATGATCCATTGGGGTATTTTGTGGTGTTCGTTAAGTCAACTGTATCAAAGTAATCGCATCCTGTTATGTCGGCCACTACAAACTCTGTAATTATCAGCACTAGCAGAACTGATTGCCACATGTTGCATGAAGTCGAGTCCGCTGCTGAAATCGATATATTTGCATATATATGACAATCGTAGTGAATAAAGATTTAAATTTCGAATCATTTATGAAATGATATCATCCTTAATTAACAACGACACACCCGATTCAAGCGACCAAAAGCAACTACATCGAACTACATGCAAGTAGTTGAAACAGACCATCGAAGAAGGTCTTACAATCACATAAGGAACTTACAATCACAGGCAACCACAGTCCGACTGCGGCTTAAACATATGGCGATAAAGAGGCGGAACCCTAAATAAATGCGGAAATTTTCGGCATAAGGTAGAAATTGGAGAGAAGTTTAATTTTATGCGTATTTATCTGTATATATTTAAATTATTTTAAAATATATTTAAATATATTTAGTTAAAATTGCTTTATATAATACAAATGCAAAGTATTGATGTCAATTTAGAAGTGAGCTTGAGATTTTCAACACTTTCCGAATGTGCGTTTTTTTTATAGTGCTCAATTTACCAGTTGTACATTGTTTTATTGTGAACTTATGCAGCACACTGAATTATTTTAGTCACTTTTTTGTATTACTTAATGTTAACAATCACGAATGTTGCTGATATCGCACAAGCCAAAAGTCCGACACAGCACCTAAAGTGATTCGTAGGCCGCACGATTGATGACTGAGTATTCGGAATTCAAAAGAGAACAAAAGTGAACGATAGCAAATGTTCTCAGAGCATAAAACCCATGTGTGTGTGCGAGTATATACCCATGATCTCATACTATTAAAAAACGTTGTCAAAATTTAATTGAATTGCTTGGACGAAAAAAAAACCACAAAGAGCGTATTCCTGGAAAGCATACAGATAGTGTATATACATATATATATGTGTATGTGCATGGTATGTATATAAGTATATACGTATACGTATGTGGTAGGGCGTACCCAGCATTGGTTGACTTCTGATGCCGGCAAACTATTTGTGTTAGGACAGTTATATATATATATGTATATATAGAAGTCAACCAAAATCATTTTGAAGTGCCGGCAACTAAATGTTACCGAGATTTTGGCAAAAAACACCAGCAAATGCGACACAGAAAGAAAGAAACACAAACTTGTGGGCAGCTCTCTCATTTAAATCGTCAGCCAGGCATCCAAGGCCTATAATATTGAAGATCATAATGCGTCGGATGCCAAATAAAGCGAACCTTGAGTCCCTCTGCCTGCTGTGTTCCCCAACAGATGTTCAGCTTTGTCGTACTTACTTAACAAACGCACATAAGTCAACTCGAATAATATTTATAAAATATTTAAAAATAACTGTAGACGCGCTCACTTTATCGAAAACGCGATTGTAATTTTGATTATCTTTTACATGTAGTAAAGGTTTAAACTTTTAACGTATTTTCATTTAATGAATTCTGCGCGCTTGCTAGCTTGTTTATTTAACCACTGCCGAACTTCTTGGATAGCGAATTCGCTGTGTTGAAAATGATGTTAATTTACATTCAATGCAACCGTGCATCCCTACATATGTTAAGTCCCTCATTAATGCGTGCCAATTATGTTAAGCAACAGAATTATGTTAAGCAACAGAATTATGTTAAGCAACTGAATAAACTTTGCTTGAGTACACAACGACGGTGGTACTTGGGTTTTATTATCTTATCCAGGCATTCCCTGACGCGGGGAAACTTCACTCCAACACGTTGAAACTGAGAAAAACATTTTAGCCAATTCGCTAAATCTGTTAAGTGGCAGAGGTGAGCTTTCAGAGCTGCTCAAAAGCTTTTGCCGCCAAATGTTAACAGAAGATTGAACTGTTATTTGGGTAAAAGCTTTTTATCAATTGAATTATAATATAATATGTATTGAAAGCTAAAACAATTTCAAGTTTAAAGATTATTTGCTAAAAAGCTTCTTATGAGTAAAGCTTTTCAATGCAAAATGATGAAAATATACTAAGCATTAAGTTTTCCTAGCACTTCTACGGTTTGCCGCTAAACCAAAAATAATATTTCCGTAGTTATATAAAGTTATAAAACCACCTTAAAAGGTATTATAGTAATATCCTTATAAAGAAAAATATATACATAAATAGTTATTAAGATATTGGCCAGTAGCCAATAGTTAATACTGTATCCTCCTGCAAGAAAGCACAATTTAGGTCGAAGATTCGTTAAATTCAGACTGTAGTCAGCTAACTGTAAAACACAATGTTAAGAATATTAGTTCGTTTTTTATTATCTTTCAAAATTGCCTGTATTCTTTGGAGGCACTATGCATATTTATTTGTGTGTTGGTTATAGTAAAAAAGTTTTAACGTAATTTCCCTAAATTAGCAGATTAAATACTGTGGTTAAGGAACAGTTTGCATGAGAAAATAAATATTTCTTAGAAAAACATTTTGCTTTACTTTCAATAATGGTTGATTTTTGATTTCCTGAGCCGAGAGACGACTGTACTTAAAATTTTAGTACTGTTTAAATGCATAACTTCAGTATATATGCTTATGGTTAGAATATCAATGTTGTGATGATCTTGGGGGACGACTGACGTCATTTAAATGCTTTGTGTCTGTTTGTCCCCAGATGCATTCTACAAATAAACAGAAGTGAATGAATAATAGTACAAGCCAGGAATTAAACCTTACCAATTAGTACAGGAATATCAAGAGATTGAGATTACCTAATGCAAGATATTTGGGCCCCTTACTTTACCACCACCATTCCTTTCTTGCAACGCAATTCCTTCTTCTTCGGTAAGGTCGTCAGCTGAATCTATTCCACGAATACTTTACGAGAAGGAGGACGAATCAAAAATTACAAATATTTACATTGATATATTCCACCTGTTACTCTTTCACTCACCGATTCAAAATGAGTGTCAACACACTGCGCTTTAGAACGAAAAGTACGAATATAATGATTCCCTGGGCCATGTTAATGTAATCAAAAAATGCAAAGATTTTCTCAAGCGGAGTCCACTGCAATCTTTGCGCCAGATATGAGAAGATTTCAATGGTCCAAGTCACGCCCATAATGACAAATAGGCGCGCAAATAGAGTGTAGCTATTTATGGAGGTTAGAAATCAATATTGAAATTTTCCTTAAAGCATTTCTCCAACACCTATCACCTGCGCTTATTGGATTTGTGCGATTGTTCTGGTTCCTCCGCTGACACAGCGACATGAAGCTCCCTCTTTAGCTCCACAAATCGTAGAGCCTATAGAACAGAGATTGTTATGAATGTTTGGATTGTCAATAAAAATCAGATCGAAATTCTCAAAATAGTCATTCAGAAAATTAAATTATCTTACCGTTAGCGTAAACATTATTAAGTTGAAAATGATCTGAAGCGCCATTGGACCATAGAAATAAAGCATCGCCGACCAACCCATAACTGTAAGAATTAATATATATATATTTGAATAGTTCTCATCTGGCGATCAGCTCTATGGCCAAACTCACCATTAATCCAACAGTTGTAATAGTTAACTCCCGGCCTCCACAGTTGTTGCTCTTCATTATTTTCATTCAAGACTTGGTCGAGTACTATTATGGTAATCGTTAGAAGAGCAGCAACTCCCCAAGCATATATGCTATAGATTAAAAATCGATGTTTGTGCGTATATCGTTGAACATTGCAAGTATTGTCACGGAAACAGGTCCACAGATCATAGCTGATGACAGTCAGCCAAAGGAAGCCAGCCATTACGGCGTAGTAGCCCACATAGCCTGGATGGATAGATCTTAATAATAATTGGGATTATACTCTGCAATACATACCATTTGTCATACAGCCCGGTACTGTCCGGATCCAAGGCTCGACTAGCAGCAATGTAAATGCCAAAGCTATGCAAATCATATAGCAGATGAAACAATAGCCGTGCAGATTTCTTAGTTTCGGCAGCAAAAGGTAAACGATAATGGTAAGGATTAAACAAATTATCGAGAGCACCATAACTGAAAGTGATTGTAGACAAAGTTAACCTCATTAGCCAAACACATTGACTAATAAATTATTATTGTTTTGCGTACGTGTATTTTTGAGCCATTCACTTGGAGGTGGCTCACTGCAAAGATGGGGCACCAGCATTACTTCCTCCTCATCTTCGCTGACCATGATTGGATGAGGCTGCAAACAGTATTGCTGCTTCGACATATTTACTTTATCGCTCTGACGTTGTAAAGTTCCATCCTAAAAAAGGAAGATCTTATATATTTGCTGCACACTTCATAATTGATTCCAGTCAAACCTCGAACAGTGTCCAATTATGGTGCTCATAATTCTGAGCATCCATCGCATAATGTGCCGCGCAAGGAACGGGCAGATGTCGTTGTACGATGAAATCATCAAGTATATGTTTTTTCACCTGCCTGCCATCCCTTAGAGTAATCCCCACATAGGGATCAAGGTCAACTGCCTTGCTTATGTCGCCGCTGCAGGTGCGTTCATTCTCTACCAGAAACAGATTCATATGACAACAGAATCGCAGGCAGGTGCCCAGTTTACAGGCACATCCACGCAGGTGCTTTTTCACCTCCTCCTTTTCACCATCCACCAGAATTTCGTAGTCATATTCACCAGTTTGTTCGGCTGGAATTATCAGATTCTCGTATTGATATGATCCATTGGAGTATTTTGTGGTGTTCGTTAAGTCAACTGTATCAAAGTAATCGCATCCTGGTATGTCGGCCACTACAAACTCTGTAATTATCAGCACTAGCAGAACTGATTGCCACATGTTGCATGAAGTCGAGTCCGCTGCTGAAATCGATATATTTGCATATATATGACAATCGTAGTGAATAAAGATTTAAATTTCGAATCATTTATGAAATGATATCATCCTTAATTAACAACGACACACCCGATTCAAGCGAACAAAAGCAACTGCATCGAACTACATGCAAGTAGTTGAAACAGACCATCGAAGAAGGTCTTACAATCACATAAGGAACTTACAATCACAGGCAACCACAGTCCGACTGCGGCTTAAACATATGGCGATAAAGAGGCGGAACCCTAAATAAATGCGGAAATTTTCGGCATAAGGTAGAAATTGGAGAGAAGTTTAATTTTATGCGTATTTATCTGTATATATTTAAATTATTTTAAAATATATTTAAATATATTTAATTAAAATTGCTTTATATAATACAAATGCAAAGTATTGATGTCAATTTAGAAGTGAGCTTGAGATTTTCAACACTTTCCGAATGTGAGTTTTTTTTTTTATAATGCGTCACACAAAGTAATTTATTCTCTTTTTTGTATTACTTAATGTTAACAATCACGAATGTTGATGATTTCGCACAAGCCAAAAGTCCGACACAGCACCTAAAGTGATTCGTAGGCCGCACGATTGATGACTGAGTATACGGAATTCAAAAGAGAACAAAAGCGAACGAAAGCAAATGTTTCCAGAGCATAAAACCCATCGTTCCATGTGTGTGTGCGAGCATATACCTATCTCATACTATTAAAAAACGTTGCCAAAATTTAATTGAATTGCTTTGCCAAAAAAAAAACCACTAAAAAGAGCGTTTCGTGGAAACCATATAGATAGTGTATATATATATATGTGTATCTGCATGGTATGTATATAAGTATCTATATATACGTATGTGCTAGGGCGTACCCAGCATGTATATATATATATTAAGCTTTCATCCATTTTTTTTAGGACTGAAAGTAGCTTATTGACAATTAATTGCTATATGTATTATTACTATGATATTAAAAAGAAATAAAATATAATATTTGTATTACCATTACACCCATTTTAGATACCTAAAAGTGTTACAGGGTATGCATAACATGTTTTCAGATTTGCGCGCCAGAGCTGCAGAGCAAGCCTAAGCGGGAATCTTTGGAGTCAACCTCAATTTTGAGTAGTCGAGTTCTTCACTCGAAAACAACATTCTGCGGTCTTTCGATTTGCCGGTCTTTCAGAAAGTCAGAGAGTCAGCTAGTCGATGGCCTTGACGACTTGCGTGAAGCCACGGACTCTGAAATACAAATTTGGAATTTGGTCTTGCCGAAACTTGGCAAGCAACCAGAGAGTAAACAACCAGCCAGAGCGTTTCACTACATGATAGGAACGATCGGTCGAAAGATGATCGAAAGATGATCGAAAGATGAGTTCTTTTGTGCTCACAACAAATTTACTCTGCTTTTTTATGCTCCTTATATTTCGACAACAAATTATCGTCTATATAGCTATATGTCTACAAGGGTATTTAATCTTCGGCATGTCTAAGAAAGCCGCTCAGTAATTAATTGAATTAAGGCATCTGTTTGTCATATATATAAAAGCACACTTTATTGATGAAACTTTAAATGTTATATATAAAAATGTACAAATTCAGGCATGCTTTCTTAGCAATTAACCATATAACATTCTGAGAGCTCCCAATGTTGTTCGGTTATTAAAGTACTTTCCTAAATACAGCAGTTATTGGTTATTATCCTAATCGGCTCGTGCATAAAAAGTATGTAGGGAAATACACGTTAGCTTAGCTTAATTTTTGTTTAAATTAATAAATGTTTAGTAATAAAAATAAATGTGGATTAATTTTTGTTAAATAGTTGTAAATTCTTTTTCATAAAATGTTGTTTCTATTGAAGTACTTGGCCGTATATCGAAAAACTGCCAAAATGCTGAACTGCGTTCCTTAATTCTAATCGCACTTTACAGAAGTGTCTAAAGAAGATTAGACGCGCGGAGTCGACGATCAGTTTCGAACTGCCTGCTCTGACGAGCAGGCCTTTATTTATATCAAATTCTTAAGCCTAAATACATAGAAAATATCATTGAGGCGACCGAATGATCTTCTTTCGACTGCAGTGTATGGTGCATCTCCTCTAACCTCTCTAAAAATAGCTTGACCCCATGCAAGCCAGCCTCAAGTGCCTAATTTTGAGGGCGTTGCATGAGCCAGCTATCAGCAGCTGAGGGCGTCACATGTTCATACTTGAACAGAAGACTTTCAGTTGTCCTACGATGGCTGATAGAAAACTTGACACATGTATAAAAATATATATTTCTGTGTATTTAAATATTAAAAGTGTTTTTCAACTTCTTGACTCCTTGGTTCTAGTTAAACCGATCTTAATAAAGCAAATATAATGCCGCAGTAAGTATGTTACATTGAAATGACTTCGCAAATGTTTTGCTTATTGGCAAAAATAAAAAATAAAATAATTTTCATTCAATATATTCTTGTGCGTGATATAGCTTCATATATCATGTTCTACATTTTATATAGAACAGTTGTGTACGTGTGATACATAATGCAAAAAGATGACCTCCTTTTAAAAATGAAAATCTGGAACAGCTGTCGGTTAATAATGGATCTGGCTAATCCATAAATCTGCTATATAAGACCTTGCATTTGATGTATTCAATTAATTCAAGCTCCGCCGATTTTAACGAGTTTACTTAAAATGAAATTAATTCTGATTCTTGCTTGCCTGGCGCTTTTCTTGGCCCACTCTCAGGGCCAGGTGCGTTATTGTCGTGGTGCTGTTGCATGTGAGTAATCGTGAATTCCTGCCTCATAATATGTATAAACTAATCAATTTACAGTTGACTTTACACAATGCACTGGTAACAGGGATCCAGGAATTAGCAATCCCACCTGTCGAGTAAGGTCAAATAACAACATGTGGTGGTTTGACAGCAGGGACAGGACCTGCAAGCAATTTGCCTATCTTGGATGTCTTGGCAACTTCAATCGCTATTGCACTCGGGGCGATTGCGAAATAAGATGCCGGCGTTAACGGATGAACGGATGAACATGAATATTGAAATAAATCGAATGAATTGAAATATAAATATTGCATTTAATTCAGTTTGTCCTTTAAACATATCAGAGGTGCACAACAAGACGCATACGCTGCATAAATTGTGATAAAGCAGTTCTAGAAGATAGTACACATTAATATTATGTATTCGTAGTTTTCTTCTTTTTCCTAAGTATGGAATATTAGGCATCAAGGTTGAAAGATATTAAGCTAAAGCAGCACACGAATTGCAATAAAAAGATATAAGTTGATAACCCAATTCTTCGTGATATAGTCGAGAGTGCATCAAGAACAGTTGTTTAACATATATAATATAAATATATATATTGTTAAACATATATATAATAAAATCTCCATTCATAGCTCAGCACCTCATTTAGCTGATTTTAGTTACGATTTGTATTCCAGCACAGCTGTGCCTTTATAACTGAGCTGGTCGAACTACATCAATTGAATGCGGATCTTAATTGAAACATAAATATTTATGAGAAAAACGAGCGAAGGTGTTTTTTTTATTATTTTATTTTTTATTTAATGCCCACATGAACATATGGGATTCCATTTTGGGGCACAGCGACAAAATGTTGAGTAAACCACATTCAAGTTCAAGTTCAACAAAGTCTCTGGTACTCCACCCTAGGTGAGCAATATCACGCTGCACAACGACTTCTGTGTCATTAGTCAAATAAACCGCCATACAAGTCGTTACAATGACCGGCTACATAACCATGTCAACCCATTGGCATGCTCACTAGGGTCGAATACAACCCGCAGACGCTTAAGGCGCCTCCACACCAGCGACCTCAGCGACAGCTGGACGCTAATTGTAACGTTGATGTGCAACAATGTTATATTTGATCTTATATTTGATGTTATGTGACATTGAAATATGTTACATACAGTTATATGTTTACGTTATTCAATTTTTAAATTCCCTGTTATTATTTATATTTTGTACATAACAATATTTTATAACTTTTCATTAGGTTGATTAATATTCAACTAAATTGCTACATTAAAAAAAAAAGAAAAAAAAAAAAAAGATTTTAATTTCCCTTGATTTTTAAAATGAAATCATTTTAGATTGACGCAGTTTGTGTTTGTTTTTATAAGCAACTAGGTACATCTACAGTGAGAGACAGATTATTTGGCTCAGTGTCAAAGAAAATAGGCTACTTTTTTACATAATTCTACCTAGCAGGTGGGGAAACCCCAGTGTATTGGGGTCATATATTAATTTAGGTGATTAATATATGTACCTACCATCGGTCTTTGGAATTTTTGAAAAATAATAAATAATTTACACTGAGCCAAATAAGGTGTCTCTCACTGTATATGCAGTTGAATCACATACAATCTGTTTCGTATCTTTTTGTCTTAATCCAGTTTAAAATTTATGTTTGCTGAGAGAAAAAGAATAAATATGACTCGAGGATTCCACGAATTCGAAATTATAAATAGAATTTGGGCGTCAATATATACCGAGCAGAGATAAGAACTCGTCCGAATCGCTTTCACTGCACTTAAAACATTGTATTATATTGTATTATTTTATAGTATCTCTAGTAATGTCATAGTTCTACGTACAATTTGGTTTGTTACACACGATTCCAAGTATTTTATTTCGCTTTTGCCAAAGAGTATTAATTAAAATTCCCAGGTTATATGAATAATTAATTTATATAATTAACATAGAATTTTTCTTAATTTGCTGTGCATCAATTAATAAAATTCGACTTAATATTTAAACAGTTGATTCTGAAGCTAAAAAGAACAACTTGCACGTGTAGCTGATTCATTTAATAAGAACATTATCAACAAAGATAAACAAATCTCCCTCCTTTCCTCTCTGTCTCCATCTCTTTCTTTCTATATATCTCTCTCTCTATCTGTCTGCTGCTGATCTAAGCATCTTCATTTTCGTAACAAAGCGGAAAAAAACAAAAAGTAAATAAAAAATTGCGCTCGTACGCAAATATTCGAGTTCTCATCGGACTATTGAATAAATGCGCATCTCCCTCTCTTTCCCTCTCTCTTTCTCTCTATCTAACTCTGCTGAACTCTGCGTCTTAATTTAAAATAAAAAAGCGGAAAAAAATATATATATGTATATATTGATTATATTGCGCACGTACGCAAATATTCGAGTTCTCTTCTCTCTCCCTCTCTTTTTCTCTCTCTCTCTCTCTCTCTCTCTCTCTCTATCTAACTCTGCTGATCTCTGCATCTTAATTTTAAAAAAGAGCGGAAATATATATATATATATATATATATATATATACATTGATTATATTGCGCACGTACGCAACTATTCGAGTTCTCATCGGACTATTTAATAAATGCCCATCTCTCGCTCTTTGTATCTCTCTCAATTTCACTCGCTCTCTCTCTCCTTCTCTCAATATTTGTTTTTTGACACTTTTATAAACGATTACTCATTTCCCATCATAAATCAACTAAACTTGAAGCAATCACTTGACTTAATTCTCAAGGTTGTATCTGTTGTGTTGACAACAGTTCTATATTTAATTTGTCTACATTTTCAAACAAATCAGATTACTTCCGGAATATGATTAACTAATGTCAAGATTACAAATCGCATGCAGTGCGAATTAATTATTAATAAATGGACATAATTCTTTTGTATTGATTATTGTTGATTACATATCTTTTGTTGATTATACAAATTAAAGGGCTATTTTTTTTATAAACTACGGCCTGCTGTACATTTGCCTGAGAACCGCTACAAATGAGTATGACTTGCTCATTATATATGTGAAGCTTGGCAAAGTTAAATCCATAAAGCCTCCGGCAGTGAACAGAAATGGGCGCTCAGCATTTATCATGAATATCAATAGGGTTTTCCTGAACCTCTTGTCGAATAAATACCAATTACAACCAAAGCCAGAAGTGGGTAGCGTCTTACTCTAAAAAAATGTAAAAATAATTAAATATTTAAGAAATTGCGTACATAAATAAAGAAATTAGAATGAAGTAGTCGAAAAAGCTAGACTAGGAGATACCCTTGACCAGGCTTTTCAGTCTGTCAATCCCTAACCTAAAATCGATAGCTGCCTTACAAATTGAATTGCTTTTTTGGGTTTAATATGAAAATACATTTTGGTTAACAAAATCTGTACTTAAAATCCTAATGAAATGTGAAATAATTTGCAGTTGGTAAATTTTAAAAAGGATTATTATGCGCAGGAGGTATACGAAGAGTTTCTGGCTCTTAAAGTCTCTGAGATCGGCTTTTGATCTCGCTTAAGAATATATATATATAGCTTACGAGAATATGCTTCAGTCTATTACAGACTTTTGCACAAGTACATTACATAAATAAATAATTCTATTAAATAAATATTATTAATTCCAATTCTGAATAAACAATAGGTCCTCGCTTACACACCTGTTCGTAGACCTCGTTGCCAAACCAGCAATATAAGAACAGCTGAAAGAGGACACAGCTGAGCATCATATCCATAAGATTGGAGCTGGGCGAGCCGTCTCCAATGACGAGAACTTGAAACGACGTCATTGCCACAATTACCACAGAGCTGGCAAATTGCAGAATGACGGTCATATTGAAGATGCGTTCCACCTGCTGTCGCAAGCTGTGAAATGCAAAATATATATGGATTGATATACATATATATATATACATAATCTATAATATGAAAATCCATTAATTACTCAATCAGTTCGCAGTGATATTTCACAATGGAGACAAGCCAGTCGTAAGGATCCACGCGCAACTCCTGTTGGTCATTGGGGAGGAGCTCGTCGAAGGACAGGCTTATAACCTTTAGATGCATGCATATCTGAGCCATACAAGATACGTTTATATAGTCAACTTGTGTAACGTCCAGCGCAATCAGAGTAACACTCAGACCCATATACAGATGTTGTACAATGGGCGGCAGAAAATCGGGCATTACGACCAGATATGGAAAACTAACACCAGCAATATTATCAGGCGCTACACGTTCAGTAAATATTTGTTATGTCCGCATAGATATATATGTATATATATATATATATATGTATATGTGTTGCCAACTTACCAATCAGTACAACAATTGTTCCCATTGTGGATGGCACCAAAACTAGACTCAAGTACACAAGCATTGACAACTTGCTCTCCAATTCAGCTCTTTGAAATGTTTCCCTCTGCTTCTCGGATAAAACACACCGACTCGTAATGTCTCTCAATTTGCTGATAATGTCCTTTAGGGTAGCGTAGTGATAGCAGATATTGAAAGCCTACAACAACTGTGTATACTTAGTACTTAGCGAATTTTAAAGGTTACATATAAATGGGTCTCAGAAAAAAACCTTTAAAATTCAGCACATTATTTTTTTTTTAACTGCGAACTTTATCTGTGAAATGCATATTTTAAGTTCAAAAATTCATTTAAAAAATATTGCGTACTTATCTGTTTTTTTTTTCTAGACATTTGAACTATTGCAAATACTTACCTTTAAAAAATAGACGACATGTGTCAAGGACAAGACAGCATTCTGAGTGAACGCGTTCAAGTTGTGCCAGTTAAGATAGAGATCGT
Source organism: Drosophila paracracens (assembly GCA_035044025.1). NCBI lineage: Eukaryota > Metazoa > Arthropoda > Insecta > Diptera > Drosophilidae > Drosophila > Drosophila paracracens. The sequence goes on from JAWNMN010000394.1 coordinate 2,623,246, forward strand.
ATAGCTCGAGGCCGACATAGCAGAAGAGCACAGACTGCAACAGGACACCAACTGATATGATGACCCATTTCTGGAGCTGTGTCTCCGGCTTTAATCCGAAAAGGGGCAATCCCGCTAAGTGCGCCAGCCACAAGTTCATCTCGATGGAACCAATCCTGCCCTCGGCCGCATTTGAGGGCAGAATGCGCTGTATTAATCGCTTTAACTTTTCCATTTCTCAATTGGAGTCCTTACCAGACACATACTGTCTTTTATATATAGATATATGCCTATCGAACGATTGCGTGAATTAGCCGCCAGCCTACCTTTGAGTAAGCTATCATTTAAAGTGTTTGACAAGCTAATTATTAGTAATTATTTCAGCTAGCTGATAGCTTGATTGGCGGGTTTGATGTCACGCAATAAATAATTGCCCATTAAGCAGGTGTGAACCAGTTGACACGCCCCCTTTGGGGCTCAATATAAAAACTGGCTACTGGCTACTGCCACATTCGATGTATTTCCAATATTCATATTCGTTCATCCCTTAAAACATTAACGCCTGCAGCGCCTTTCACAAACTGCCCGATTGCAAAAGCGATTGTCGTTGCCACCACATCCTCGGTAGGACATTGGCTTGCAGGTCCTGTCACTAGTATCGTACCACCACATGTTATTATTTGCGGCGAATCTGCATGAGACATTGTTGTCAACTCCGTCATTTCTGCCACCAGAGCAATTTGTGAGGCTTACTGTAAAGATATAAAAATAATAATAATAATCAAAGTAATATCATCCTTATAAATACCGCAATTACTTACTTATAATCCAACCAGGACACGAGTCCTGAGCTTGAATGTGAGCCACGTAAAGCGCCAGGCAAGCAAGGAAAAGATTGAACTTCATTTTGAATATACTTGTTAACTTTTACTGTTTTTGAAGTCAGAACGTGACTGCTTATATAGCAGATATATAACTCGATCAGATCGTTCATAAAAAGACAGCTGTGCCAAAAATAAATCAGGTTGAGTTGTTCTGCTTTGAATGGAGACCGATTTCTTGCCATTATCCACAACATGCGCACAACTGTTCTGAATGAAATTCAAGATATATCACGTACGAAATGAATAGATATATATATATATATATATACATATATAGACATGTCTTTTTATATGTTTTTACTGTTTTTATATTCTGATACCGAAGGCATCATAAATAACATATTTACTTTTTAATTGATAAGTCATTTTATTGATTTCGTTATTCATGTCTTTATTTCCCAATTGGAACCCCTCACCTCCTTGAGCAGTCCTCCCTAGTGCATTAGCGATTATTGTTGCCACCACATCCGCGATACGACATATTCCTGCAGACCCTGTTATCCCTGTCGAAGAACCACATGTCGTTATTTGCATTCCTAAAGCAGCTGAAGTTGCGTCTATCTCCATTATTTCTGGTATCAGAGCAAATTGTCTGCGCCACTTTAGAGGAATAAAAGGTATTATATATAGATGGGAAGGGGAATTCTCCGACTACTTACTGGGAACAGCACCAGGACACTGGGCCTGAGTGTGGGCCACAAAAACCGAAAGGGAAGCAAAAATGAGAATAAATTTCATTTTTAATAAACTTTTTAGGCTTTCTGATGTTTTGAACTGCCTTAAGCAGAAATTGTGAACACTTGTATAGCAGATTTATGAGTTAAACAACTCATTTATAAAACGACAATTGTTACGAAAATAAAAAGGGTTAAATTTTCGAATGACAAATGGAATATGTTTTCATGGTGCACATCATGTGCACAGCTGCTCTGTATTCAATTTCAGTTGTAAATATCATGAAAAGATATTTAATGAATGGATTTATTGACACATGTCCTTTGTCAGGGCTAAGTAGTATTTACTATTTGCTAAATAATATTACTTACTGACTGAGGCAAAAAATGATATTTTAGGACGAGTACCCAATCACTTACACGCTTAAGTGTGCGCCATCTTTCGTGTTGAAAACGTTTGTTAATGCTTGTGAAATTTGAAAGGAATTTTAACTGAAGTCTTCCAGATCATTTATATAACGACAGCTGTTTCAGAAATAAAACAGTTGAGTTGTTCAGTTTTGAATGGATTTCCGAATTATGTCATTTTTCACCACCTGACCTTGGTCACCTCTCTTTTCCATTATTTTTTTTTTCCATTCATTGATTAATTTCTATTACAGGGGAAATAAACTGAATCTTTATATTACAATTTGCTCACCCTGGCTTGAACA